>CM061115.1:5605249-8005249 GCA_030770115.1 Daphnia galeata
TTTGAAAGTTTGATATTTTTTCATAAAAATTCATGAAAGCGCATGAATAATAGTTGAATTTCACATCTGAACTTGGAAAAGTGTGAACTTTTTGAGTTTGATATTTTTTCATGAAAATTCATGAAAGCGCATGAATAATACTTGAATCTCACATCTGAACTTGGAAAAGTGTGAATTTTTAAAGTTTGATATTTTTTCATGAAAATTCATGAAAGCGCATGAATAATACTTGAATCTCACATCTGCCCTTGGAAAAGTGTGAATTTTTAAAAATTGATATTTTTTCATAAAAATTCATGAAAGCGCATGAATAATACTAGAATCTCACATCTGAACTTGGAAAAGTGTGAACTTTGAAAGTTTGATATTTTTTCATAAAAATTCATGAAAGCGCATGAATAATAGTTGAATTTCACATCTGAACTTGGAAAAGTGTGAACTTTTTTGAGTTTGATATTTTTTTCATGAAAATTCATGAAAGCGCATGAATAATACTTGAATCTAACATCTGAACTTGGAAAAGTGTGAATTTTTAAAGTTTTATATTTTTTCATGAAAATTCATGAAAGCGCATGAATAATACTTGAATCTCACATCTGAACTTGGAAAAGTGTGAATTTTTAAAGTTTGATATTTTTTCATGAAAATTCATGAAAGCGCATGAATAATACTTGAATCTCACATCTGAACTTGAAAAAGTGTGAACTTTGAAAGTTTGATATTTTTTCATGAAAATTCATGAAAGCGCATGAATAATAGTTGAATCTCACATCTGAAATGGGAAAAGTGTGAATTTTGAAAGTTTGATATTTTTTCATGAAAATTCATGAAAGCGCATGAATAATAGTTGAATCTCACATCTGAAATGGGAAAAGTGTGAACTTTGTGAGTTTGATATTTTTCATGAAAATTCATGAAAGCGCATGAATAATACTTTAATCTCACATCTGAACTTGGAAAAGTTTGAACTTTTAAGTTTGATATTTTTTCATGAAAATTCATGAAAGCGCATGAATAATACTTGAATCTCACATCTGAACTTGGAAAAATGTAAACTTTGAAAATTTGATATTTTTTCATGAAAATTCATGAAAGCGCATGAATAATAGTTGAATTTCACATCTGAACTTGGAAAAGTGTGAACTTTGTGAGTTTGATATTTTT
This sequence comes from Daphnia galeata, assembly GCA_030770115.1. NCBI lineage: Eukaryota > Metazoa > Arthropoda > Branchiopoda > Diplostraca > Daphniidae > Daphnia > Daphnia galeata. The sequence goes on from CM061115.1 coordinate 5,606,414, forward strand.
TCATGAAAATTCATGAAAGCGCATGAATAATACTTGAATCTAACATCTGAACTTGAAAAAGTGTGAATTTTTAAGTTTGATATTTTTTCATGAAAATTCATAAAAAAAAACGCATGAATAATAGTTGAATCTCACATCTGAACTTGGAAAAGTGTGAATTTTTAAAGTTTGATATTTTTTCATGAAAATTCATGAAAGCGCATGAATAATACTTGAATCTCACATCTGAACTTGGAATAGTGTGAATTTTTAAGTTTGATATTTTTTCATGAAAATTCATAAAAAAAAACGCATGAATAATAGTTGAATCTCACATCTGAACTTGGAAAAGTGTGAATTTTTAAAGTTTGAAATTTTTTCATGAAAATTCATGAAAGCGCATGAATAATACTTGAATCTCACATCTAAAATGGGAAAAGTGTGAATTTTGAAAGTTTGATATTTTTTCATGAAAATTCATGAAAGCGCATGAATAATAGTTGAATCTCACATCTGAAATGGGAAAAGTGTGAATTTTGAAAGTTTGATATTTTTTCATGAAAATTCATGAAAGCGCATGAATAATAGTTGAATCTCACATCTGAAATGGGAAAAGTGTGAATTTTGAAAGTTTTATATTTTTTCATGAAAATTCATGAAAGCGCATGAATAATACTTGAATCTCATATCTGAACTTGGAAAAGTGTGAACTTTGAAAGTTATATATTTTTCATGAAAATTAATGAAAGCGCATGAATAATACTTGAATCTCACATCTGAATTTGGAAAAGTGTGAATTTTTAAAGTTTGATATTTTTTCATGAAAATTCATGAAAGCGCATGAATAATACTTGAATCTTACATCTGAACTTGGAAAAGTGTGAATTTTTAAAGTTTGATATTTTTTCATGAAAATTCATGAAAGCGCATGAATAATACTTGAATCTCCCATCTGAAATGGGAAAAGTGTGAAGTTTTAAAGTTTGATATTTTTTCATGAAAATTCATGAAAGCGCATGAATAATAGTTGAATTTCACATCTGAACTTGGAAAAGTGTGAATTTTTAAAAATTGATATTTTTTCATGAAAATTCATGAAAGCGCATGAATAATACTAGAATCTCACATCTGAACTTGGAAAAGTGTGAACTTTGAAAGTTTGATATTTTTTCATAAAAATTCATGAAAGCGCATGAATAATAGTTGAATTTCACATCTGAACTTGGAAAAGTGTGAACTTTTTTGAGTTTGATATTTTTTCATGAAAATTCATGAAAGCGCATGAATAATACTTGAATCTAACATCTGAACTTGGAAAAGTGTGAATTTTTAAAGTTTTATATTTTTTCATGAAAATTCATGAAAACGCATGAATAATACTTGAATCTCACATCTGAACTTGGAAAAGTGTGAATTTTTAAAGTTTGATATTTTTTCATGAAAATTCATGAAAGCGCATGAATAATACTTGAATCTCACATCTGAACTTGGAAAAGTGTGAATTATAAAAATTGATATTTTTTCATGAAAATTCATGAAAGCGCATGAATAATACTTGAATCTCACATCTGAACTTGGAAAAGTGTGAACTTTGAAAGTTTGATATTTTTTCATGAAAATTCATGAAAGCGCATGAATAATACTTGAATCTCCCATCTGAAATGGGAAAAGTGTGAATTTTTAAAGTTTGATATTTTTTCATGAAAATTCATGAAAGCGCATGAATAATACTTGAATCTAACATCTGAACTTGGAAAAGTGTGAATTTTTAAAGTTTGATATTTTTTCATGAAAATTCATGAAAGCGCATGAATAATACTTGAATCTCACATCTGAACTTGAAAAAGTGTGAACTTTTAAGTTTGATATTTTTTCATGAAAATTCATGAAAGCGCATGAATAATACTTGAATCTCACATCTGAACTTGGAAAAGTGTGAACTTTGAAAGTTTAATATTTCATGAAAATTAATGAAAGCACATGAATAATACTTGAATCTCACATCTGAACTTGGAAAAGTGTGAACTTTGTGAGTTTGATATTTTTCATGAAAATTCATGAAAGCGCATGAATAATACTTGAATCTAACATCTGAACTTGGAAAAGTGTGAATTTTTAAAGTTTGATATTTTTTCATGAAAATTCATGAAAGCGCATGAATAATACTTGAATCTAACATCTGAACTTGGAAAAGTGTGAATTATTAAAAATTGATATTTTTTCATGAAAATTCATGAAAGCGCATGAATAATACTTGAATCTCACATCTGAACTTAGAAAAGTGTGAACTTTGAAAGTTTGATATTTTTTCATAAAAATTCATGAAAGCGCATGAATTATAGTTGAATTTCACATCTGAACTTGGAAAAGTGTGAACTTTTTTGAGTTTGATATTTTTTCATGAAAATTCATGAAAGCGCATGAATAATACTTGAATCTCACATCTGAACTTAGAAAAGTGTGAATTTTTAAAGTTTTATATTTTTTCATAAAAATTCATGAAAGCGCATGAATAATACTTGAATCTCACATCTGAACTTGGAAAAGTGTGAATTTTTAAAGTTTTATATTTTTTTCATAAAAATTCATGAAAGCGCATGAATAATACTTGAATCTCACATCTGAACTTGGAAAAGTGTGAATTTTTAAAGTTTGATATTTTTCATGAAAATTCATGAAAGCGCATGAATAATACTTGAATCTCACATCTGAACTTGGAAAAGTGTGAATTTTTAAAAATTGATATTTTTTCATAAAAATTCATGAAAGCGCATGAATAATACTAGAATCTCACATCTGAACTTGGAAAAGTGTGAACTTTGAAAGTTTGATATTTTTTCATAAAAATTCATGAAAGCGCATGAATAATAGTTGAATTTCACATCTGAACTTGGAAAAGTGTGAACTTTTTTGAGTTTGATATTTTTTCATGAAAATTCATGAAAGCGCATGAATAATAGTTGAATCTCACATCTGAAATGGGAAAAGTGTGAATTTTGAAAGTTTGATATTTTTTCATGAAAATTCATGAAAGCGCATGAATAATAGTTGAATCTCACATCTGAAATGGGAAAAGTGTGAACTTTGTGAGTTTGATATTTTTCATGAAAATTCATGAAAGCGCATGAATAATACTTTAATCTCACATCTGAACTTGGAAAAGTTTGAACTTTTAAGTTTGATATTTTTTCATGAAAATTCATGAAAGCGCATGAATAATACTTGAATCTCACATCTGAACTTGAAAAAGTGTGAACTTTGAAAGTTTGATATTTTTTCATGAAAATTCATGAAAGCGCATGAATAATAGTTGAATCTCACATCTGAAATGGGAAAAGTGTGAATTTTTAAAGTTTGATATTTTTTCATGAAAATTCATGAAAGCGCATGAATAATACTTGAATCTCACATCTGAACTTGGAAAAGTGTGAATTTTTAAAGTTTGATATTTTTTCATGAAAATTCATGAAAGCGCATGAATAATACTTGAATCTCACATCTGAACTTGGAATAGTGTGAATTTTTAAGTTTGATATTTTTTCATGAAAATTCATAAAAAAAACGCATGAATAATAGTTGAATCTCACATCTGAACTTGGAAAAGTGTGAATTTTTAAAGTTTGAAATTTTTTCATGAAAATTCATGAAAGCGCATGAATAATACTTGAATCTCACATCTAAAATGGGAAAAGTGTGAATTTTGAAAGTTTGATATTTTTTCATGAAAATTCATGAAAGCGCATGAATAATAGTTGAATCTCACATCTGAAATGGGAAAAGTGTGAATTTTGAAAGTTTGATATTTTTCATGAAAATTCATGAAAGCGCATGAATAATAGTTGAATCTCACATCTGAAATGGGAAAAGTGTGAATTTTGAAAGTTTGATATTTTTTCATGAAAATTCATGAAAGCGCATGAATAATACTTGAATCTCATATCTGAACTTGGAAAAGTGTGAACTTTGAAAGTTATATATTTTTCATGAAAATTAATGAAAGCGCATGAATAATACTTGAATCTCACATCTGAATTTGGAAAAGTGTGAATTTTTAAAGTTTGATATTTTTTCATGAAAATTCATGAAAGCGCATGAATAATACTTGAATCTTACATCTGAACTTGGAAAAGTGTGAATTTTTAAAGTTTGATATTTTTTCATGAAAATTCATGAAAGCGCATGAATAATACTTGAATCTCCCATCTGAAATGGGAAAAGTGTGAATTTTTAAAGTTTGATATTTTTTCATGAAAATTCATGAAAGCGCATGAATAATAGTTGAATTTCACATCTGAACTTGGAAAAGTGTGAATTTTTAAAAATTGATATTTTTTCATGAAAATTCATGAAAGCGCATGAATAATACTAGAATCTCACATCTGAACTTGAAAAAGTGTGAACTTTTAAGTTTGATATTTTTTCATGAAAATTCATGAAAGCGCATGAATAATACTTGAATCTCACATCTGAACTTGGAAAAGTGTGAACTTTGAAAGTTTAATATTTCATGAAAATTAATGAAAGCACATGAATAATACTTGAATCTCACATCTGAACTTGGAAAAGTGTGAATTTTTAAGTTTGATATTTTTTCATGAAAATTCATGAAAGCGCATGAATAATACTTGAATCTCACATCTGAACTTGGAATAGTGTGAATTTTTAAGTTTGATATTTTTTCATGAAAATTCATAAAAAAAACGCATGAATAATAGTTGAATCTCACATCTGAACTTGGAAAAGTGTGAATTTTTAAAGTTTGAAATTTTTTCATGAAAATTCATGAAAGCGCATGAATAATACTTGAATCTCACATCTAAAATGGGAAAAGTGTGAATTTTGAAAGTTTGATATTTTTTCATGAAAATTCATGAAAGCGCATGAATAATAGTTGAATCTCACATCTGAAATGGGAAAAGTGTGAATTTTGAAAGTTTGATATTTTTCATGAAAATTCATGAAAGCGCATGAATAATAGTTGAATCTCACATCTGAAATGGGAAAAGTGTGAATTTTGAAAGTTTGATATTTTTTCATGAAAATTCATGAAAGCGCATGAATAATACTTGAATCTCATATCTGAACTTGGAAAAGTGTGAACTTTGAAAGTTATATATTTTTCATGAAAATTAATGAAAGCGCATGAATAATACTTGAATCTCACATCTGAATTTGGAAAAGTGTGAATTTTTAAAGTTTGATATTTTTTCATGAAAATTCATGAAAGCGCATGAATAATACTTGAATCTTACATCTGAACTTGGAAAAGTGTGAATTTTTAAAGTTTGATATTTTTTCATGAAAATTCATGAAAGCGCATGAATAATACTTGAATCTCCCATCTGAAATGGGAAAAGTGTGAATTTTTAAAGTTTGATATTTTTTCATGAAAATTCATGAAAGCGCATGAATAATAGTTGAATTTCACATCTGAACTTGGAAAAGTGTGAATTTTTAAAAATTGATATTTTTTCATGAAAATTCATGAAAGCGCATGAATAATACTAGAATCTCACATCTGAACTTGAAAAAGTGTGAACTTTTAAGTTTGATATTTTTTCATGAAAATTCATGAAAGCGCATGAATAATACTTGAATCTCACATCTGAACTTGGAAAAGTGTGAACTTTGAAAGTTTAATATTTCATGAAAATTAATGAAAGCACATGAATAATACTTGAATCTCACATCTGAACTTGGAAAAGTGTGAACTTTGTGAGTTTGATATTTTTCATGAAAATTCATGAAAGCGCATGAATAATACTTGAATCTAACATCTGAACTTGGAAAAGTGTGAATTTTTAAAGTTTGATATTTTTTCATGAAAATTCATGAAAGCGCATGAATAATACTTGAATCTAACATCTGAACTTGGAAAAGTGTGAATTATTAAAAATTGATATTTTTTCATGAAAATTCATGAAAGCGCATGAATAATACTTGAATCTCACATCTGAACTTAGAAAAGTGTGAACTTTGAAAGTTTGATATTTTTTCATTTTTATTCATGAAAGCGCATGAATGATAGTTGAATTTCACATCTGAACTTGGAAAAGTGTGAACTTTTTTGAGTTTGATATTTTTTCATGAAAATTCATGAAAGCGCATGAATAATACTTGAATCTCACATCTGAACTTAGAAAAGTGTGAATTTTTAAAGTTTTATATTTTTTCATAAAAATTCATGAAAGCGCATGAATAATACTTGAATCTCACATCTGAACTTGGAAAAGTGTGAATTTTTAAAGTTTTATATTTTTTCATAAAAATTCATGAAAGCGCATGAATAATACTTGAATCTCACATCTGAACTTGGAAAAGTGTGAATTTTTAAAGTTTGATATTTTTCATGAAAATTCATGAAAGCGCATGAATAATACTTGAATCTCACATCTGAACTTGGAAAAGTGTGAATTTTTAAAAATTGATATTTTTTCATAAAAATTCATGAAAGCGCATGAATAATACTAGAATCTCACATCTGAACTTGGAAAAGTGTGAACTTTGAAAGTTTGATATTTTTTCATAAAAATTCATGAAAGCGCATGAATAATAGTTGAATTTCACATCTGAACTTGGAAAAGTGTGAACTTTTTTGAGTTTGATATTTTTTCATGAAAATTCATGAAAGCGCATGAATAATACTTGAATCTTACATCTGAACTTGGAAAAGTGTGAATTTTTAAAGTTTGATATTTTTTCATGAAAATTCATGAAAGCGCATGAATAATACTTGAATCTCCCATCTGAAATGGGAAAAGTGTGAATTTTTAAAGTTTGATATTTTTTCATGAAAATTCATGAAAGCGCATGAATAATAGTTGAATTTCACATCTGAACTTGGAAAAGTGTGAATTTTTAAAAATTGATATTTTTTCATGAAAATTCATGAAAGCGCATGAATAATACTAGAATCTCACATCTGAACTTGAAAAAGTGTGAACTTTTAAGTTTGATATTTTTTCATGAAAATTCATGAAAGCGCATGAATAATACTTGAATCTCACATCTGAACTTGGAAAAGTGTGAACTTTGAAAGTTTAATATTTCATGAAAATTAATGAAAGCACATGAATAATACTTGAATCTCACATCTGAACTTGGAAAAGTGTGAACTTTGTGAGTTTGATATTTTTCATGAAAATTCATGAAAGCGCATGAATAATACTTGAATCTAACATCTGAACTTGGAAAAGTGTGAATTTTTAAAGTTTGATATTTTTTCATGAAAATTCATGAAAGCGCATGAATAATACTTGAATCTAACATCTGAACTTGGAAAAGTGTGAATTATTAAAAATTGATATTTTTTCATGAAAATTCATGAAAGCGCATGAATAATACTTGAATCTCACATCTGAACTTAGAAAAGTGTGAACTTTGAAAGTTTGATATTTTTTTCATTTTTATTCATGAAAGCGCATGAATGATAGTTGAATTTCACATCTGAACTTGGAAAAGTGTGAACTTTTTTGAGTTTGATATTTTTTCATGAAAATTCATGAAAGCGCATGAATAATACTTGAATCTCACATCTGAACTTAGAAAAGTGTGAATTTTTAAAGTTTTATATTTTTTCATAAAAATTCATGAAAGCGCATGAATAATACTTGAATCTCACATCTGAACTTGGAAAAGTGTGAATTTTTAAAGTTTTATATTTTTTCATAAAAATTCATGAAAGCGCATGAATAATACTTGAATCTCACATCTGAACTTGGAAAAGTGTGAATTTTTAAAGTTTGATATTTTTCATGAAAATTCATGAAAGCGCATGAATAATACTTGAATCTCACATCTGAACTTGGAAAAGTGTGAATTTTTAAAAATTGATATTTTTTCATAAAAATTCATGAAAGCGCATGAATAATAGTTGAATTTCACATCTGAACTTGGAAAAGTGTGAACTTTTTTGAGTTTGATATTTTTTCATGAAAATTCATGAAAGCGCATGAATAATAGTTGAATCTCACATCTGAAATGGGAAAAGTGTGAATTTTGAAAGTTTGATATTTTTTCATGAAAATTCATGAAAGCGCATGAATAATAGTTGAATCTCACATCTGAAATGGGAAAAGTGTGAACTTTGTGAGTTTGATATTTTTCATGAAAATTCATGAAAGCGCATGAATAATACTTTAATCTCACATCTGAACTTGGAAAAGTTTGAACTTTTAAGTTTGATATTTTTTCATGAAAATTCATGAAAGCGCATGAATAATACTTGAATCTCACATCTGAACTTGGAAAAATGTAAACTTTGAAAATTTGATATTTTTTCATGAAAATTCATGAAAGCGCATGAATAATACTTGAATCTCACATCTGAACTTGAAAAAGTGTGAACTTTGAAAGTTTGATATTTTTTCATGAAAATTCATGAAAGCGCATGAATAATAGTTGAATCTCACATCTGAAATGGGAAAAGTGTGAATTTTTAAAGTTTGATATTTTTTCATGAAAATTCATGAAAGCGCATGAATAATACTTGAATCTCACATCTGAACTTGGAAAAGTGTGAATTTTTAAAGTTTGATATTTTTTCTTGAAAATTCATGAAAGCGCATGAATAATACTTGAATCTCACATCTGAACTTGGAATAGTGTGAATTTTTAAGTTTGATATTTTTTCATGAAAATTCATAAAAAAAAACGCATGAATAATAGTTGAATCTCACATCTGAACTTGGAAAAGTGTGAATTTTTAAAGTTTGATATTTTTTCATGAAAATTCATGAAAGCGCATGAATAATACTTGAATCTCACATCTGAAACTGGGAAAAGTGTGAATTTTTAAAGTTTGATATTTTTTCATGAAAATTCATGAAAGCGCATGAATAATAGTTGAATCTCACATCTGAAATGGGAAAAGTGTGAATTTTGAAAGTTTGATATTTTTCATGAAAATTCATGAAAGCGCATGAATAATAGTTGAATCTCACATCTGAAATGGGAAAAGTGTGAATTTTGAAAGTTTGATATTTTTTCATGAAAATTCATGAAAGCGCATGAATAATACTTGAATCTCATATCTGAACTTGGAAAAGTGTGAACTTTGAAAGTTATATATTTTTCATGAAAATTAATGAAAGCGCATGAATAATACTTGAATCTCACATCTGAATTTGGAAAAGTGTGAATTTTTAAAGTTTGATATTTTTTCATGAAAATTCATGAAAGCGCATGAATAATACTTGAATCTTACATCTGAACTTGGAAAAGTGTGAATTTTTAAAGTTTGATATTTTTTCATGAAAATTCATGAAAGCGCATGAATAATACTTGAATCTAACATCTGAACTTGGAAAAGTGTGAATTTTTAAAGTTTTATATTTTTTCATGAAAATTCATGAAAGCGCATGAATAATACTTGAATCTCACATCTGAACTTGGAAAAGTTTGAATTTTTAAAGTTTGATATTTTTTCATGAAAATTCATGAAAGCGCATGAATAATACTTGAATCTCACATCTGAACTTGGAAAAGTGTGAATTATTAAAAATTGATATTTTTTCATGAAAATTCATGAAAGCGCATGAATAATACTTGAATCTCACATCTGAACTTGGAAAAGTGTGAATTTTTAAAGTTTTATATTTTTTCATAAAAATTCATGAAAGCGCATGAATAATACTTGAATCTCACATCTGAACTTGGAAAAGTGTGAATTTTTAAAAATTGATATTTTTTCATAAAAATTCATGAAAGCGCATGAATAATACTAGAATCTCACATCTGAACTTGGAAAAGTGTGAACTTTGAAAGTTTGATATTTTTTCATAAAAATTCATGAAAGCGCATGAATAATAGTTGAATTTCACATCTGAACTTGGAAAAGTGTGAACTTTTTTGAGTTTGATATTTTTTCATGAAAATTCATGAAAGCGCATGAATAATACTTGAATCTAACATCTGAACTTGGAAAAGTGTGAATTTTTAAAGTTTTATATTTTTTCATGAAAATTCATGAAAGCGCATGAATAATAGTTGAATCTCACATCTGAAATGGGAAAAGTGTGAATTTTGAAAGTTTGATATTTTTTCATGAAAATTCATGAAAGCGCATGAATAATAGTTGAATCTCACATCTGAAATGGGAAAAGTGTGAACTTTGTGAGTTTGATATTTTTCATGAAAATTCATGAAAGCGCATGAATAATACTTTAATCTCACATCTGAACTTGGAAAAGTTTGAACTTTTAAGTTTGATATTTTTTCATGAAAATTCATGAAAGCGCATGAATAATACTTGAATCTCACATCTGAACTTGGAAAAATGTAAACTTTGAAAATTTGATATTTTTTCATGAAAATTCATGAAAGCGCATGAATAATACTTGAATCTCACATCTGAACTTGAAAAAGTGTGAACTTTGAAAGTTTGATATTTTTTCATGAAAATTCATGAAAGCGCATGAATAATAGTTGAATCTCACATCTGAAATGGGAAAAGTGTGAATTTTTAAAGTTTGATATTTTTTCATGAAAATTCATGAAAGCGCATGAATAATACTTGAATCTCACATCTGAACTTGGAAAAGTGTGAATTTAAAAATTTCAATTTAAAGTTTGATATTTTTTCATGAAAATTCATGAAAGCGCATGAATAATACTTGAATCTCACATCTGAACTTGGAATAGTGTGAATTTTTAAGTTTGATATTTTTTCATGAAAATTCATAAAAAAAACGCATGAATAATACTTGAATCTTACATCTGAACTTGGAAAAGTGTGAATTTTTAAAGTTTGATATTTTTTCATGAAAATTCATGAAAGCGCATGAATAATACTTGAATCTCCCATCTGAAATGGGAAAAGTGTGAAGTTTTAAAGTTTGATATTTTTTCATGAAAATTCATGAAAGCGCATGAATAATAGTTGAATTTCACATCTGAACTTGGAAAAGTGTGAATTTTTAAAAATTGATATTTTTTCATGAAAATTCATGAAAGCGCATGAATAATACTAGAATCTCACATCTGAACTTGGAAAAGTGTGAACTTTGAAAGTTTGATATTTTTTCATAAAAATTCATGAAAGCGCATGAATAATAGTTGAATTTCACATCTGAACTTGGAAAAGTGTGAACTTTTTTGAGTTTGATATTTTTTTCATGAAAATTCATGAAAGCGCATGAATAATACTTGAATCTAACATCTGAACTTGGAAAAGTGTGAATTTTTAAAGTTTTATATTTTTTCATGAAAATTCATGAAAACGCATGAATAATACTTGAATCTCACATCTGAACTTGGAAAAGTGTGAATTATAAAAATTGATATTTTTTCATGAAAATTCATGAAAGCGCATGAATAATACTTGAATCTCACATCTGAACTTAGAAAAGTGTGAACTTTGAAAGTTTGATATTTTTTCATAAAAATTCATGAAAGCGCATGAATGATAGTTGAATTTCACATCTGAACTTGGAAAAGTGTGAACTTTTTTGAGTTTGATATTTTTTCATGAAAATTCATGAAAGCGCATGAATAATACTTGAATCTCACATCTGAACTTAGAAAAGTGTGAATTTTTAAATTTTTATATTTTTTCATAAAAATTCATGAAAGCGCATGAATAATACTTGAATCTCACATCTGAACTTGGAAAAGTGTGAATTTTTAAAGTTTTATATTTTTTCATAAAAATTCATGAAAGCGCATGAATAATACTTGAATCTCACATCTGAACTTGGAAAAGTGTGAATTTTTAAAGTTTGATATTTTTTCATGAAAATTCATGAAAGCGCATGAATAATACTTGAATCTCACATCTGAACTTGGAAAAGTGTGAATTTTTAAAAATTGATATTTTTTCATAAAAATTCATGAAAGCGCATGAATAATACTAGAATCTCACATCTGAACTTGGAAAAGTGTGAACTTTGAAAGTTTGATATTTTTTCATAAAAATTCATGAAAGCGCATGAATAATAGTTGAATTTCACATCTGAACTTGGAAAAGTGTGAACTTTTTTGAGTTTGATATTTTTTCATGAAAATTCATGAAAGCGCATGAATAATAGTTGAATCTCACATCTGAAATGGGAAAAGTGTGAATTTTGAAAGTTTGATATTTTTTCATGAAAATTCATGAAAGCGCATGAATAATAGTTGAATCTCACATCTGAAATGGGAAAAGTGTGAACTTTGTGAGTTTGATATTTTTCATGAAAATTCATGAAAGCGCATGAATAATACTTTAATCTCACATCTGAACTTGGAAAAGTTTGAACTTTTAAGTTTGATATTTTTTCATGAAAATTCATGAAAGCGCATGAATAATACTTGAATCTCATATCTGAACTTGGAAAAATGTAAACTTTGAAAATTTGATATTTTTTCATGAAAATTCATGAAAGCGCATGAATAATACTTGAATCTCACATCTGAACTTGAAAAAGTGTGAACTTTGAAAGTTTGATATTTTTTCATGAAAATTCATGAAAGCGCATGAATAATAGTTGAATCTCACATCTGAAATGGGAAAAGTGTGAATTTTTAAAGTTTGATATTTTTTCATGAAAATTCATGAAAGCGCATGAATAATACTTGAATCTCACATCTGAACTTGGAAAAGTGTGAATTTTTAAAGTTTGATATTTTTTCATGAAAATTCATGAAAGCGCATGAATAATACTTGAATCTCACATCTGAACTTGGAATAGTGTGAATTTTTAAGTTTGATATTTTTTCATGAAAATTCATTAAAAAAAAAACGCATGAATAATAGTTGAATCTCACATCTGAACTTGGAAAAGTGTGAATTTTTAAAGTTTGAAATTTTTTCATGAAAATTCATGAAAGCGCATGAATAATACTTGAATCTCACATCTAAAATGGGAAAAGTGTGAATTTTGAAAGTTTGATATTTTTCATGAAAATTCATGAAAGCGCATGAATAATAGTTGAATCTCACATCTGAAATGGGAAAAGTGTGAATTTTGAAAGTTTGATATTTTTCATGAAAATTCATGAAAGCGCATGAATAATAGTTGAATCTCACATCTGAAATGGGAAAAGTGTGAATTTTGAAAGTTTGATATTTTTTCATGAAAATTCATGAAAGCGCATGAATAATACTTGAATCTCATATCTGAACTTGGAAAAGTGTGAACTTTGAAAGTTATATATTTTTCATGAAAATTAATGAAAGCGCATGAATAATACTTGAATCTCACATCTGAATTTGGAAAAGTGTGAATTTTTAAAGTTTGATATTTTTTCATGAAAATTCATGAAAGCGCATGAATAATACTTGAATCTTACATCTGAACTTGGAAAAGTGTGAATTTTTAAAGTTTGATATTTTTTCATGAAAATTCATGAAAGCGCATGAATAATACTTGAATCTCCCATCTGAAATGGGAAAAGTGTGAATTTTTAAAGTTTGATATTTTTCATGAAAATTCATGAAAGCGCATGAATAATAGTTGAATTTCACATCTGAACTTGGAAAAGTGTGAATTTTTAAAAATTGATATTTTTTCATGAAAATTCATGAAAGCGCATGAATAATACTAGAATCTCACATCTGCACTTGGAAAAGTGTGAACTTTGAAAGTTTGATATTTTTTCATAAAAATTCATGAAAGCGCATGAATAATAGTTGAATTTCACATCTGAACTTGGAAAAGTGTGAACTTTTTTGAGTTTGATATTTTTTCATGAAAATTCATGAAAGCGCATGAATAATACTTGAATCTAACATCTGAACTTGGAAAAGTGTGAATTTTTAAAGTTTTATATTTTTTCATGAAAATTCATGAAAGCGCATGAATAATACTTGAATCTCACATCTGAACTTGGAAAAGTGTAAATTTTTAAAGTTTGATATTTTTTCATGAAAATTCATGAAAGCGCATGAATAATACTTGAATCTCACATCTGAACTTGGAAAAGTGTGAATTATTAAAAATTGATATTTTTTCATGAAAATTCATGAAAGCGCATGAATAATACTTGAATCTCACATCTGAACTTGGAAAAGTGTGAATTTTTAAAGTTTTATATTTTTTCATAAAAATTCATGAAAGCGCATGAATAATACTTGAATCTCACATCTGAACTTGGAAAAGTGTGAATTTTTAAAAATTGATATTTTTTCATAAAAATTCATGAAAGCGCATGAATAATACTAGAATCTCACATCTGAACTTGGAAAAGTGTGAACTTTGAAAGTTTGATATTTTTTCATAAAAATTCATGAAAGCGCATGAATAATAGTTGAATTTCACATCTGAACTTGGAAAAGTGTGAACTTTTTTGAGTTTGATATTTTTTCATGAAAATTCATGAAAGCGCATGAATAATACTTGAATCTCACATCTGAACTTGGAAAAGTGTGAATTTTTAAAGTTTTATATTTTTTCATGAAAATTCATGAAAGCGCATGAATAATAGTTGAATCTCACATCTGAAATGGGAAAAGTGTGAATTTTGAAAGTTTGATATTTTTTCATGAAAATTCATGAAAGCGCATGAATAATAGTTGAATCTCACATCTGAAATGGGAAAAGTGTGAACTTTGTGAGTTTGATATTTTTCATGAAAATTCATGAAAGCGCATGAATAATACTTTAATCTCACATCTGAACTTGGAAAAGTTTGAACTTTTAAGTTTGATATTTTTTCATGAAAATTCATGAAAGCGCATGAATAATACTTGAATCTCACATCTGAACTTGGAAAAATGTAAACTTTGAAAATTTGATATTTTTTCATGAAAATTCATGAAAGCGCATGAATAATACTTGAATCTCACATCTGAACTTGAAAAAGTGTGAACTTTGAAAGTTTGATATTTTTTCATGAAAATTCATGAAAGCGCATGAATAATACTTGAATCTCACATCTGAACTTGGAAAAGTGTGAATTTTTAAAGTTTGATATTTTTTCATGAAAATTCATGAAAGCGCATGAATAATACTTGAATCTCACATCTGAACTTGGAATAGTGTGAATTTTTAAGTTTAATATTTTTTCATGAAAATTCATAAAAAAAAACGCATGAATAATAGTTGAATCTCACATCTGAACTTGGAAAAGTGTGAATTTTTAAAGTTTGAAATTTTTTCATGAAAATTCATGAAAGCGCATGAATAATACTTGAATCTCACATCTAAAATGGGAAAAGTGTGAATTTTGAAAGTTTGATATTTTTTCATGAAAATTCATGAAAGCGCATGAATAATAGTTGAATCTCACATCTGAAATGGGAAAAGTGTGAATTTTGAAAGTTTGATATTTTTCATGAAAATTCATGAAAGCGCATGAATAATAGTTGAATCTCACATCTGAAATGGGAAAAGTGTGAATTTTGAAAGTTTGATATTTTTTCATGAAAATTCATGAAAGCGCATGAATAATACTTGAATCTCATATCTGAACTTGGAAAAGTGTGAACTTTGAAAGTTATATATTTTTCATGAAAATTAATGAAAGCGCATGAATAATACTTGAATCTCACATCTGAATTTGGAAAAGTGTGAATTTTTAAAGTTTGATATTTTTTCATGAAAATTCATGAAAGCGCATGAATAATACTTGAATCTTACATCTGAACTTGGAAAAGTGTGAATTTTTAAAGTTTGATATTTTTTCATGAAAATTCATGAAAGCGCATGAATAATACTTGAATCTCCCATCTGAAATGGGAAAAGTGTGAATTTTTAAAGTTTGATATTTTTCATGAAAATTCATGAAAGCGCATGAATAATAGTTGAATTTCACATCTGAACTTGGAAAAGTGTGAATTTTTAAAAATTGATATTTTTTCATGAAAATTCATGAAAGCGCATGAATAATACTAGAATCTCACATCTGCACTTGGAAAAGTGTGAACTTTGAAAGTTTGATATTTTTTCATAAAAATTCATGAAAGCGCATGAATAATAGTTGAATTTCACATCTGAACTTGGAAAAGTGTGAACTTTTTTGAGTTTGATATTTTTTCATGAAAATTCATGAAAGCGCATGAATAATACTTGAATCTAACATCTGAACTTGGAAAAGTGTGAATTTTTAAAGTTTTATATTTTTTCATGAAAATTCATGAAAGCGCATGAATAATACTTGAATCTCACATCTGAACTTGGAAAAGTGTAAATTTTTAAAGTTTGATATTTTTTCATGAAAATTCATGAAAGCGCATGAATAATACTTGAATCTCACATCTGAACTTGGAAAAGTGTGAATTATTAAAAATTGATATTTTTTCATGAAAATTCATGAAAGCGCATGAATAATACTTGAATCTCACATCTGAACTTGGAAAAGTGTGAATTTTTAAAGTTTTATATTTTTTCATAAAAATTCATGAAAGCGCATGAATAATACTTGAATCTCACATCTGAACTTGGAAAAGTGTGAATTTTTAAAAATTGATATTTTTTCATAAAAATTCATGAAAGCGCATGAATAATACTAGAATCTCACATCTGAACTTGGAAAAGTGTGAACTTTGAAAGTTTGATATTTTTTCATAAAAATTCATGAAAGCGCATGAATAATAGTTGAATTTCACATCTGAACTTGGAAAAGTGTGAACTTTTTTGAGTTTGATATTTTTTCATGAAAATTCATGAAAGCGCATGAATAATACTTGAATCTCACATCTGAACTTGGAAAAGTGTGAATTTTTAAAGTTTTATATTTTTTCATGAAAATTCATGAAAGCGCATGAATAATAGTTGAATCTCACATCTGAAATGGGAAAAGTGTGAATTTTGAAAGTTTGATATTTTTTCATGAAAATTCATGAAAGCGCATGAATAATAGTTGAATCTCACATCTGAAATGGGAAAAGTGTGAACTTTGTGAGTTTGATATTTTTCATGAAAATTCATGAAAGCGCATGAATAATACTTTAATCTCACATCTGAACTTGGAAAAGTTTGAACTTTTAAGTTTGATATTTTTTCATGAAAATTCATGAAAGCGCATGAATAATACTTGAATCTCACATCTGAACTTGGAAAAATGTAAACTTTGAAAATTTGATATTTTTTCATGAAAATTCATGAAAGCGCATGAATAATACTTGAATCTCACATCTGAACTTGAAAAAGTGTGAACTTTGAAAGTTTGATATTTTTTCATGAAAATTCATGAAAGCGCATGAATAATACTTGAATCTCACATCTGAACTTGGAAAAGTGTGAATTTTTAAAGTTTGATATTTTTTCATGAAAATTCATGAAAGCGCATGAATAATACTTGAATCTCACATCTGAACTTGGAATAGTGTGAATTTTTAAGTTTAATATTTTTTCATGAAAATTCATAAAAAAAAACGCATGAATAATAGTTGAATCTCACATCTGAACTTGGAAAAGTGTGAATTTTTAAAGTTTGAAATTTTTTCATGAAAATTCATGAAAGCGCATGAATAATACTTGAATCTCACATCTAAAATGGGAAAAGTGTGAATTTTGAAAGTTTGATATTTTTTCATGAAAATTCATGAAAGCGCATGAATAATAGTTGAATCTCACATCTGAAATGGGAAAAGTGTGAATTTTGAAAGTTTGATATTTTTCATGAAAATTCATGAAAGCGCATGAATAATAGTTGAATCTCACATCTGAAATGGGAAAAGTGTGAATTTTGAAAGTTTGATATTTTTTCATGAAAATTCATGAAAGCGCATGAATAATACTTGAATCTCATATCTGAACTTGGAAAAGTGTGAACTTTGAAAGTTATATATTTTTCATGAAAATTAATGAAAGCGCATGAATAATACTTGAATCTCACATCTGAATTTGGAAAAGTGTGAATTTTTAAAGTTTGATATTTTTTCATGAAAATTCATGAAAGCGCATGAATAATACTTGAATCTTACATCTGAACTTGGAAAAGTGTGAATTTTTAAAGTTTGATATTTTTTCATGAAAATTCATGAAAGCGCATGAATAATACTTGAATCTCCCATCTGAAATGGGAAAAGTGTGAATTTTTAAAGTTTGATATTTTTTCATGAAAATTCATGAAAGCGCATGAATAATAGTTGAATTTCACATCTGAACTTGGAAAAGTGTGAATTTTTAAAAATTGATATTTTTTCATGAAAATTCATGAAAGCGCATGAATAATACTTGAATCTTACATCTGAACTTGGAAAAGTGTGAATTTTTAAAGTTTGATATTTTTTCATGAAAATTCATGAAAGCGCATGAATAATACTTGAATCTCCCATCTGAAATGGGAAAAGTGTGAATTTTTAAAGTTTGATATTTTTTCATGAAAATTCATGAAAGCGCATGAATAATAGTTGAATTTCACATCTGAACTTGGAAAAGTGTGAATTTTTAAAGTTTTATATTTTTTCATGAAAATTCATGAAAGCGCATGAATAATACTTGAATCTCACATCTGAACTTGAAAAAGTGTGAACTTTTAAGTTTGATATTTTTTCATGAAAATTCATGAAAGCGCATGAATAATACTTGAATCTCACATCTGAACTTGGAAAAGTGAGAACTTTGAAAGTTTAATATTTCATGAAAATTAATGAAAGCACATGAATAATACTTGAATCTCACATCTGAACTTGGAAAAGTGTGAACTTTGTGAGTTTGATATTTTTCATGAAAATTCATGAAAGCGCATGAATAATACTTGAATCTAACATCTGAACTTGGAAAAGTGTGAATTTTTAAAGTTTGATATTTTTTCATGAAAATTCATGAAAGCGCATGAATAATACTTGAATCTAACATCTGAACTTGGAAAAGTGTGAATTATTAAAAATTGATATTTTTTCATGAAAATTCATGAAAGCGCATGAATAATACTTGAATCTCACATCTGAACTTAGAAAAGTGTGAACTTTGAAAGTTTGATATTTTTTCAAAAAAATTCATGAAAGCGCATGAATGATAGTTGAATTTCACATCTGAACTTGGAAAAGTGTGAACTTTTTTGAGTTTGATATTTTTTCATGAAAATTCATGAAAGCGCATGAATAATACTTGAATCTCACATCTGAACTTAGAAAAGTGTGAATTTTTAAAGTTTTATATTTTTTCATAAAAATTCATGAAAGCGCATGAATAATACTTGAATCTCACATCTGAACTTGGAAAAGTGTGAATTTTTAAAGTTTTATATTTTTTCATAAAAATTCATGAAAGCGCATGAATAATACTTGAATCTCACATCTGAACTTGGAAAAGTGTGAATTTTTAAAGTTTGATATTTTTTCATGAAAATTCATGAAAGCGCATGAATAATACTTGAATCTCACATCTGAACTTGGAAAAGTGTGAATTTTTAAAAATTGATATTTTTTCATAAAAATTCATGAAAGCGCATGAATAATACTAGAATCTCACATCTGAACTTGGAAAAGTGTGAACTTTGAAAGTTTGATATTTTTTCATAAAAATTCATGAAAGCGCATGAATAATAGTTGAATTTCACATCTGAACTTGGAAAAGTGTGAACTTTTTTGAGTTTGATATTTTTTCATGAAAATTCATGAAAGCGCATGAATAATAGTTGAATCTCACATCTGAAATGGGAAAAGTGTGAATTTTGAAAGTTTGATATTTTTTCATGAAAATTCATGAAAGCGCATGAATAATAGTTGAATCTCACATCTGAAATGGGAAAAGTGTGAACTTTGTGAGTTTGATATTTTTCATGAAAATTCATGAAAGCGCATGAATAATACTTTAATCTCACATCTGAACTTGGAAAAGTTTGAACTTTTAAGTTTGATATTTTTTCATGAAAATTCATGAAAGCGCATGAATAATACTTGAATCTCACATCTGAACTTGGAAAAATGTAAACTTTGAAAGTTTGATATTTTTTCATGAAAATTCATGAAAGCGCATGAATAATAGTTGAATCTCACATCTGAAATGGGAAAAGTGTGAATTTTTAAAGTTTGATATTTTTTCATGAAAATTCATGAAAGCGCATGAATAATACTTGAATCTCACATCTGAACTTGAAAAAGTGTGAATTTTTAAAGTTTGATATTTTTTCATGAAAATTCATGAAAGCGCATGAATAATACTTGAATCTCACATCTGAACTTGGAATAGTGTGAATTTTTAAGTTTGATATTTTTTCATGAAAATTCATTAAAAAAAAACGCATGAATAATAGTTGAATCTCACATCTGAACTTGGAAAAGTGTGAATTTTTAAAGTTTGAAATTTTTTCATGAAAATTCATGAAAGCGCATGAATAATACTTGAATCTCACATCTAAAATGGGAAAAGTGTGAATTTTGAAAGTTTGATATTTTTTCATGAAAATTCATGAAAGCGCATGAATAATAGTTGAATCTCACATCTGAAATGGGAAAAGTGTGAATTTTGAAAGTTTGATATTTTTCATGAAAATTCATGAAAGCGCATGAATAATAGTTTAATCTCACATCTGAAATGGGAAAAGTGTGAATTTTGAAAGTTTGATATTTTTCATGAAAATTCATGAAAGCGCATGAATAATACTTGAATCTCATATCTGAACTTGGAAAAGTGTGAACTTTGAAAGTTATATATTTTTCATGAAAATTAATGAAAGCGCATGAATAATACTTGAATCTCACATCTGAATTTGGAAAAGTGTGAATTTTTAAAGTTTGATATTTTTTCATGAAAATTCATGAAAGCGCATGAATAATACTTGAATCTTACATCTGAACTTGGAAAAGTGTGAATTTTTAAAGTTTGATATTTTTTCATGAAAATTCATGAAAGCGCATGAATAATACTTGAATCTCCCATCTGAAATGGGAAAAGTGTGAATTTTTAAAGTTTGATATTTTTTCATGAAAATTCATGAAAGCGCATGAATAATAGTTGAATTTCACATCTGAACTTGGAAAAGTGTGAATTTTTAAAAATTGATATTTTTTCATGAAAATTCATGAAAGCGCATGAATAATACTAGAATCTCACATCTGAACTTGGAAAAGTGTGAACTTTGAAAGTTTGATATTTTTTCATAAAAATTCATGAAAGCGCATGAATAATAGTTGAATTTCACATCTGAACTTGGAAAAGTGTGAACTTTTTTGAGTTTGATATTTTTTCATGAAAATTCATGAAAGCGCATGAATAATACTTGAATCTAACATCTGAACTTGGAAAAGTGTGAATTTTTAAAGTTTTATATTTTTTCATGAAAATTCATGAAAGCGCATGAATAATACTTGAATCTCACATCTGAACTTGGAAAAGTGTGAATTTTTAAAGTTTGATATTTTTTCATGAAAATTCATGAAAGCGCATGAATAATACTTGAATCTCACATCTGAACTTGGAAAAGTGTGAATTATTAAAAATTGATATTTTTTCATGAAAATTCATGAAAGCGCATGAATAATACTTGAATCTCACATCTGAACTTGGAAAAGTGTGAATTTTTAAAGTTTTATATTTTTTCATAAAAATTCATGAAAGCGCATGAATAATACTTGAATCTCACATCTGAACTTGGAAAAGTGTGAATTTTTAAAAATTGATATTTTTTCATAAAAATTCATGAAAGCGCATGAATAATACTAGAATCTCACATCTGAACTTGGAAAAGTGTGAACTTTGAAAGTTTGATATTTTTTCATAAAAATTCATGAAAGCGCATGAATAATAGTTGAATTTCACATCTGAACTTGGAAAAGTGTGAACTTTTTTGAGTTTGATATTTTTTCATGAAAATTCATGAAAGCGCATGAATAATACTTGAATCTAACATCTGAACTTGGAAAAGTGTGAATTTTTAAAGTTTTATATTTTTTCATGAAAATTCATGAAAGCGCATGAATAATAGTTGAATCTCACATCTGAAATGGGAAAAGTGTGAATTTTGAAAGTTTTTTTTCATGAAAATTCATGAAAGCGCATGAATAATAGTTGAATCTCACATCTGAAATGGGAAAAGTGTGAACTTTGTGAGTTTGATATTTTTCATGAAAATTCATGAAAGCGCATGAATAATACTTTAATCTCACATCTGAACTTGGAAAAGTTTGAACTTTTAAGTTTGATATTTTTTCATGAAAATTCATGAAAGCGCATGAATAATACTTGAATCTCACATCTGAACTTGGAAAAATGTAAACTTTGAAAATTTGATATTTTTTCATGAAAATTCATGAAAGCGCATGAATAATACTTGAATCTCACATCTGAACTTGAAAAAGTGTGAACTTTGAAAGTTTGATATTTTTTCATGAAAATTCATGAAAGCGCATGAATAATAGTTGAATCTCACATCTGAAATGGGAAAAGTGTGAATTTTTAAAGTTTGATATTTTTTCATGAAAATTCATGAAAGCGCATGAATAATACTTGAATCTCACATCTGAACTTGGAAAAGTGTGAATTTTTAAAGTTTGATATTTTTTCATGAAAATTCATGAAAGCGCATGAATAATACTTGAATCTCACATCTGAACTTGGAATAGTGTGAATTTTTAAGTTTGATATTTTTTCATGAAAATTCATAAAAAAAAAACGCATGAATAATAGTTGAATCTCACATCTGAACTTGGAAAAGTGTGAATTTTTAAAGTTTGAAATTTTTTCATGAAAATTCATGAAAGCGCATGAATAATACTTGAATCTCACATCTAAAATGGGAAAAGTGTGAATTTTGAAAGTTTGATATTTTTTCATGAAAATTCATGAAAGCGCATGAATAATAGTTGAATCTCACATCTGAAATGGGAAAAGTGTGAATTTTGAAAGTTTGATATTTTTCATGAAAATTCATGAAAGCGCATGAATAATAGTTGAATCTCACATCTGAAATGGGAAAAGTGTGAATTTTGAAAGTTTGATATTTTTTCATGAAAATTCATGAAAGCGCATGAATAATACTTGAATCTCATATCTGAACTTGGAAAAGTGTGAACTTTGAAAGTTATATATTTTTCATGAAAATTAATGAAAGCGCATGAATAATACTTGAATCTCACATCTGAATTTGGAAAAGTGTGAATTTTTAAAGTTTGATATTTTTTCATGAAAATTCATGAAAGCGCATGAATAATACTTGAATCTTACATCTGAACTTGGAAAAGTGTGAATTTTTAAAGTTTGATATTTTTTCATGAAAATTCATGAAAGCGCATGAATAATACTTGAATCTCCCATCTGAAATGGGAAAAGTGTGAATTTTTAAAGTTTGATATTTTTTCATGAAAATTCATGAAAGCGCATGAATAATAGTTGAATTTCACATCTGAACTTGGAAAAGTGTGAATTTTTAAAAATTGATATTTTTTCATGAAAATTCATGAAAGCGCATGAATAATACTAGAATCTCACATCTGAACTTGGAAAAGTGTGAACTTTGAAAGTTTGATATTTTTTCATAAAAATTCATGAAAGCGCATGAATAATAGTTGAATTTCACATCTGAACTTGGAAAAGTGTGAACTTTTTTGAGTTTGATATTTTTTCATGAAAATTCATGAAAGCGCATGAATAATACTTGAATCTAATATCTGAACTTGGAAAAGTGTGAATTTTTAAAGTTTTATATTTTTTCATGAAAATTCATGAAAGCGCATGAATAATACTTGAATCTCACATCTGAACTTGGAAAAGTGTGAATTTTTAAAGTTTGATATTTTTTCATGAAAATTCATGAAAGCGCATGAATAATACTTGAATCTCACATCTGAACTTGGAAAAGTGTGAATTATTAAAAATTGATATTTTTTCATGAAAATTCATGAAAGCGCATGAATAATACTTTAATCTCACATCTGAACTTGGAAAAGTGTGAACTTTGAAAGTTTGATATTTTTTCATGAAAATTTATGAAAGCGCATGAATAATACTTGAATCTCCCATCTGAAATGGGAAAAGTGTGAATTTTTAAAGTTTGATATTTTTTCATGAAAATTCATGAAAGCGCATGAATAATACTTGAATCTAACATCTGAACTTGGAAAAGTGTGAATTTTTAAAGTTTGATATTTTTTCATGAAAATTCATGAAAGCGCATGAATAATACTTGAATCTCACATCTGAACTTGAAAAAGTGTGAACTTTTAAGTTTGATATTTTTTCATGAAAATTCATGAAAGCGCATGAATAATACTTGAATCTCACATCTGAACTTGGAAAAGTGTGAACTTTGAAAGTTTAATATTTCATGAAAATTAATGAAAGCACATGAATAATACTTGAATCTCACATCTGAACTTGGAAAAGTGTGAACTTTGTGAGTTTGATATTTTTCATGAAAATTCATGAAAGCGCATGAATAATACTTTAATCTCACATCTGAACTTGGAAAAGTTTGAACTTTTAAGTTTGATATTTTTTCATGAAAATTCATGAAAGCGCATGAATAATACTTGAATCTCACATCTGAACTTGGAAAAATGTAAACTTTGAAAATTTGATATTTTTTCATGAAAATTCATGAAAGCGCATGAATAATAGTTGAATTTCACATCTGAACTTGGAAAAGTGTGAACTTTGTGAGTTTGCTATTTTTTCATGAAAATTCATGAAAGCGCATGAATAATACTTGAATCTAACATCTGAACTTGAAAAAGTGTGAATTTTTAAAGTTTGATATTTTTTCATGAAAATTCATGAAAGCGCATGAATAATACTTGAATCTCACATCTGAACTTGGAAAAGTGTGAATTTTTAAAGTTTGATATTTTTTCATGAAAATTCATGAAAGCGCATGAATAATACTTGAATCTCACATCTGAACTTGGAATAGTGTGAATTTTTAAGTTTGATATTTTTTCATGAAAATTCATAAAAAAAAACGCATGAATAATAGTTGAATCTCACATCTGAACTTGGAAAAGTGTGAATTTTTAAAGTTTGATATTTTTTCATGAAAATTCATGAAAGCGCATGAATAATACTTGAATCTCACATCTAAAATGGGAAAAGTGTGAATTTTGAAAGTTTGATATTTTTTCATGAAAATTCATGAAAGCGCATGAATAATAGTTGAATCTCACATCTGAAATGGGAAAAGTGTGAATTTTGAAAGTTTGATATTTTTCATGAAAATTCATGAAAGCGCATGAATAATAGTTGAATCTCACATCTGAAATGGGAAAAGTGTGAATTTTGAAAGTTTGATATTTTTTCATGAAAATTCATGAAAGCGCATGAATAATACTTGAATCTCATATCTGAACTTGGAAAAGTGTGAACTTTGAAAGTTATATATTTTTCATGAAAATTAATGAAAGCGCATGAATAATACTTGAATCTCACATCTGAATTTGGAAAAGTGTGAATTTTTAAAGTTTGATATTTTTTCATGAAAATTCATGAAAGCGCATGAATAATACTTGAATCTTACATCTGAACTTGGAAAAGTGTGAATTTTTAAAGTTTGATATTTTTTCATGAAAATTCATGAAAGCGCATGAATAATAGTTGAATTTCACATCTGAACTTGGAAAAGTGTGAATTTTTAAAAATTGATATTTTTTCATGAAAATTCATGAAAGCGCATGAATAATACTAGAATCTCACATCTGAACTTGGAAAAGTGTGAACTTTGAAAGTTTGATATTTTTTCATAAAAATTCATGAAAGCGCATGAATAATAGTTGAATTTCACATCTGAACTTGGAAAAGTGTGAACTTTTTTGAGTTTGATATTTTTTCATGAAAATTCATGAAAGCGCATGAATAATACTTGAATCTAACATCTGAACTTGGAAAAGTGTGAATTTTTAAAGTTTTATATTTTTTCATGAAAATTCATGAAAGCGCATGAATAATACTTGAATCTCACATCTGAACTTGGAAAAGTGTGAATTTTTAAAGTTTGATATTTTTTCATGAAAATTCATGAAAGCGCATGAATAATACTTGAATCTCCCATCTGAAATGGGAAAAGTGTGAATTTTTAAAGTTTGATATTTTTTCATGAAAATTCATGAAAGCGCATGAATAATACTTGAATCTAACATCTGAACTTGGAAAAGTGTGAATTTTTAAAGTTTGATATTTTTTCATGAAAATTCATGAAAGCGCATGAATAATACTTGAATCTCACATCTGAACTTGGAAAAGTGTGAACTTTGTGAGTTTGATATTTTTCATGAAAATTCATGAAAGCGCATGAATAATACTTTAATCTCACATCTGAACTTGGAAAAGTTTGAACTTTTAAGTTTGATATTTTTTCATGAAAATTCATGAAAGCGCATGAATAATACTTGAATCTCACATCTGAACTTGGAAAAATGTAAACTTTGAAAATTTGATATTTTTTCATGAAAATTCATGAAAGCGCATGAATAATAGTTGAATTTCACATCTGAACTTGGAAAAGTGTGAACTTTGTGAGTTTGATATTTTTTCATGAAAATTCATGAAAGCGCATGAATAATACTTGAATCTAACATCTGAACTTGAAAAAGTGTGAATTTTTAAAGTTTGATATTTTTCATGAAAATTCATGAAAGCGCATGAATAATACTTGAATCTCACATCTGAACTTGAAAAAGTGTGAACTTTGAAAGTTTGATATTTTTCATGAAAATTCATGAAAGCGCATGAATAATAGTTGAATCTCACATCTGAAATGGGAAAAGTGTGAATTTTGAAAGTTTGATATTTTTTCATGAAAATTCATGAAAGCGCATGAATAATAGTTGAATCTCACATCTGAAATGGGAAAAGTGTGAACTTTGTGAGTTTGATATTTTTCATGAAAATTCATGAAAGCGCATGAATAATACTTTAATCTCACATCTGAACTTGGAAAAGTGTGAACTTTTAAGTTTGATATTTTTTCATGAAAATTCATGAAAGCGCATGAATAATAGTTGAATCTCACATCTGAACTTGGAAAAGTGTGAACTTTGTGAGTTTGATATTTTTTCATGAAAATTCATGAAAGCGCATGAATAATAGTTGAATCTCACATCTGAACTTGGAAAAGTGTGAATTTTTAAAGTTTGATATTTTTTCATGAAAATTCATGAAAGCGCATGAATAATACTTGAATATCACATCTGAACTTGGAATAGTGTGAATTTTTAAGTTTGATATTTTTTCATGAAAATTCATGAAAGCGCATGAATAATAGTTGAATCTCACATCTGAACTTGGAAAAGTGTGAATTTTTAAAGTTTGATATTTTTTCATGAAAATTCATGAAAGCGCATGAATAATACTTGAATCTCACATCTAAAATGGGAAAAGTGTGAATTTTGAAAGTTTGATATTTTTTCATGAAAATTCATGAAAGCGCATGAATAATAGTTGAATCTCACATCTGAAATGGGAAAAGTGTGAATTTTGAAAGTTTGATATTTTTTCATGAAAATTCATGAAAGCGCATGAATAATAGTTGAATCTCACATCTGAAATGGGAAAAGTGTGAATTTTGAAAGTTTGATATTTTTTCATGAAAATTCATGAAAGCGCATGAATAATACTTGAATCTCACATCTGAACTTGGAAAAGTGTGAACTTTGAAAGTTTGATATTTTTTCATGAAAATTCATGAAAGCGCATGAATAATACTTGAATCTCACATCTGAACTTGGAAAAGTGTGAACTTTGAAAGTTATATATTTTTCATAAAAATTAATGAAAGCGCATGAATAATACTTGAATCTCACATCTGAATTTGGAAAAGTGTGAATTTTTAAAGTTTGATATTTTTTCATGAAAATTCATGAAAGCGCATGAATAATACTTGAATCTTACATCTGAACTTGGAAAAGTGTGAATTTTTAAAGTTTGATATTTTTTCATGAAAATTCATGAAAGCGCATGAATAATACTTGAATCTCCCATCTGAAATGGGAAAAGTGTGAATTTTTAAAGTTTGATATTTTTTCATGAAAATTCATGAAAGCGCATGAATAATACTTGAATCTCACATCTGAATTTGGAAAAGTGTGAACTTTGTGAGTTTGATATTTTTTCATGAAAATTCATGAAAGCGCATGAATAATACTTGAATCTCACATCTGAACTTAGAAAAGTGTGAATTTTTAAAGTTTTATATTTTTTCATAAAAATTCATGAAAGCGCATGAATAATACTTGAATCTCACATCTGAACTTGGAAAAGTGTGAATTTTTAAAGTTTGATATTTTTTCATGAAAATTCATGAAAGCGCATGAATAATACTTGAATCTCACATCTGAACTTGGAAAAGTGTGAACTTTGAAAGTTTGATATTTTTTCATAAAAATTCATGAAAGCGCATGAATAATAATTGAATTTCACATCTGAACTTGGAAAAGTGTGAACTTTTTTGAGTTTGATATTTTTTCATGAAAATTCATGAAAGCGCATGAATAATACTTTAATCTTACATCTGAACTTGGAAAAGTGTGAACTTTTAAGTTTGATATTTTTTCATGAAAATTCATGAAAGCGCATGAATAATACTTGAATCTCACATCTGAACTTTGAAAAGTGTGAATTAAATTGATATTTTTTCATGAAAATTCATGAAAGCGCATGAATAATACTAGAATCTCACATCTGAACTTGGAAAAGTGTGAACTTTTAAGTTTGATATTTTTTCATGAAAATTCATGAAAGCGCATGAATAATAGTTGAATCTCACATCTGAACTTGGAAAAATGTGAACTTTGAAAATTTGATATTTTTTCATAAAAATTCATGAAAGCGCATGAATAATACTTGAATCTAACATCTTAACTTGGAAAAGTGTGAATTTTTAAAGTTTGATATTTTTTCATGAAAATTCCAACCTGGTCTCAGGCAACGCGACAAAACATATTGTCGGCGACAATACAGTACCCACCAAAATTATCTGCTCACCCCCCGTTTTTAACATGGGCGTAAAGGCAAATATGCCCTTTGCGCCGTAATTTTTATAAAATCAATGGATGATCGCAGCAACACGCAGTTTGCAGCATCCATAGATTTAATAGTAATCTATAACATATATTTTTTTCAAAGATATTCATTCATAGGCTGAGGAGATAATTGATCGTCATCAATTATCTGCTCACTCACTTTTCACAGCTTGAGTGTGTCCTTAGCCGTAGGCGTAAGAAAGCCCTTAAACAAAGACTCGCGGGAGCCCAAATGCCCTGCGGCTAGCCCGCGAGTAGGGACACGTTGTAGCATGAAAAGCGAGTGAGCAGATAATTGATGACGATCAATTATCTCCTCAGCCTATGAATGAATATCTTTGAAAAAAATATATGTTATAGATTACTATTAAATCTATGGATGCTGCAAACCGCGTGTTGCTGCGATCATCCATTGATTTTATAAAAATTACGGCGCATAGGGCATATTTGCCTTTACGCCCATGTTAAAAACGGGGGGTGAGCAGATAATTTTGGTGGGTACTGTATTAACGTGACAAAACATTACGTCGGAAGCATGGTCCGTTTTGATACACTGTTTTGTCACGATATCGAAAATTTTTGGTCTTTTAAGGCTCCAATATTGTTTATTATGGGATCATTACTATTTCTTTTTCAATATTTTCGATAATACGTTTTGTCGCGTTGTTATTTTTTATTTCTTAATTTCTTTTGGTTTTGAAAAACGACTCCGAAAATAATGATAATTATTTATTCATTTATTTCGTTTTTTACCAAAATGTTTCGATTGTTTTCGGCATAAATTTCGACAAAATGTTTTGTCGCGTTGTTTTCTAAGATTTTTACACTTTTTAAAGAAAATAGAGGAAATTTAAAATTTGAATAAATTGCCTGGTTTAATAGATTTTTTGCTATTTTCTTTAAATTGTTTTTTATTTTACAGTTTTTTTTATTATACGTTTTGTGGCGTTGATTTGATTTAATTTCTTATTTTTTTCTGGTTTTGAAAAAAGCAATCGGAAAATAAGTGATAATTATTGATTCATTTAATTTTTTTTCCAAAATATTTCGATTCTCTTCGACGAAAACTTCGACAAAATGTTTTGTCTCGATGTTTTCTTAGATTCGCACACTTTTTAAGAAAAAAACGGGAAATAAAAATTGGAATAAATTGCCTGGTTTAATAGGATTGTATCCGATCCGATATGGTTTTTTTTAATTTTGCAGCTTTTTTCGATAAGATGTTTTGTCGCGTTATTTTCTTATTCGCAGTGTTTTTACTGCCCAGAAACGTAAATTGGAAATTATTAATTTTATCTGTTTTTTTTTATTGCTGAAATTGTACAATTTCTTAGATTTTCCTGGAATATTTTCCATGGATTTTTTCCATGCAAATCGACAAAATGTTTAGTCGTGTTATTTTTTTTTCGATTTCAGTATTTATTGACGAAGGAAAGGTATTTTAATTAAGGTAAAGTCATTTTGTCCATCGATGGAAATATGGCTGTAGAGTAAACTACTCGATAATTGCACTGGCCGAATTTAAATTGCACTGAGGGTGAGGCTGTGCCTCGGGTAATTAAATTACCCCAAAAATTATGGCCCGGTTCACCAAATTTTGTTCGGGTCGGGTCACCGAGTTTATTTTTACCCGTGGGCTTTATTTTTGGCTGCCATTTTGGTTTTACTTAAATAGTTAACTTTGTTTTTTTTTTTACACAAATAACTGTGCAATTAGTTTTTGGATTGGGATAAAGGTGTCGGCGTGAGAATTAATTGAAATGGGAATCGGTTTTAGGAGTTTTGTTTCTATCCCGATAGATGGATCTGATGCTGTGATGCAATTATAACAAGGCCGAGGGATGTCATAGCCTTTTATAAAACAGGGGAATCAAACCAAAACTCAACTTGGAATCGGCCAACGCGGTGGATCCTTCAACAGACTTTGGGACCCTTCTGTTGAAGGGTCCACCGCGTTGCCTTTTTTCCCTATTCATTTCCCCGTTATAACTAGAGCCCCCATCGGCCAAAACGGGAAACTTGAATTAAAAACAAATAATGGTTTAACAAAACACAGCGAATTTGCTGAATTCAATTCTTAAAAGTTCGTAAAGAGTTCAAAGAGAGACAAGAAAAATTAAAAAGGAAAGAAATTAGCTCACGTAAATATGGGAGAATGATGGTGTTCGATATTGTAGGGGATCTAAAGACAGAAAGACCTGTAAAAATGAGTTAATGAAATTGAGAATGTCACAGAAAATCAAAACTTTTTCCAGATGAATGTCCAAGAAACACAAGGTAACGCTATCAAACTCATTGTTTTGTTTGTTTAATGCTTTAATTATGATTTCTATCCAGGTCTGAACAACCAGCCTATTAAAATTGATTGTGCAATAAGTGATGCAGTTCGTGACCTGAATAATGTTCTCTTACGACAACTTGCAGCCTTTGTGTGTACTTCTGCCAACACAAATTCTGAATACTGACATAAAATTGTATTTATAGGGATTTCCTTAAGTACAGTCAATATTTTACATCTTTTTATTATAATCGACAAATTTTTAAAGATGCAGCTGTTCCTGTGTTTGAACTCATTTTTTGTCATAGCTGCCAAGTCTTCAGAGAAATTGGATTAAATGTGGATGATAAATGTGAGTGCACCCTTTCCCTCTCCATGAGTGCACCCATCCGCATCAACAAAAGTTAAGTTGAGCTGGAGCTGATAGGTAAATTATATGAAATAGTTGAATTTTTCATGTTTTTCAAAGTTGGTAATTAATTTAAAATATAGGCTTCAAACAGGAATGAGAGGTGCCTTTGATAAGCCCCAAGGTACTGCCAAGATCATGGTCCTCTTACTGCTTGGTATAAATGGTGAACAATTTTCAGCCAACAATAATTTTGTTGCCTAACCCATCTTTGTTATTCAACTACCATCTTTGAACTCATTCAAATTAGAATAAACAGAGGTGGAAATCAAATAAAGTGTTTATATTATTTATTTGAATGGAATAATATAAGTTTGGTAAGGCACAGTGGAAACTTTTTCAAATGTTGATGATTCTTCCCAAATACATGTCAATGTTTGTAATTGGTTACCTCATTTTGGTTACGATTGATTGTTCTGATCAGCTTTTGTATCTCCAATTGTCGGATTGGAAGAACATGTGTTGGCAGAACCATCGGTAAATCAGCCTTCTTCATCCGAGTCTTTATATCAAGAGGGAGAGGGTAGATCATTAATCACTATTTAAACCACATAACACGCAGACATAACAATCAATTACCTATTTCATTGAACATATAAGGGGATATTGGGAAATAGTCCTTACATAATTTCAGACGGGTTGTTGAAGCACTTTGTTATGGTGTAAATTCCATGAGATGACATGTTGATTTGACAATTTGACAATAGGTGCCGTTGGCCATGGCTGGTTGCCACTGGTTACAACTTACGGGTCGTTCTAGACGTCCCTTACACACCTTTACTTCTTTATTTAGATCTTGTTTACAGAGGTACACTTTCAGCTGGGGGGGGGGGGACATAGGAATTTAAATTATTCAGTGAGTTAAATTCTTTTAATGAGTTCGGTTTCCAGGAGATATGAAATTAAGCAGGCTGCGATTTTTGTTTGGGTGTGTTTAGGGATAGAGCTGTTGAGTCCTAGCAGAGTTGGTACGTTGGGTGGGGTGTTGAGGGTCGGAAGATGCTGCTCCATATTGGCTCTTGCTTCTTCATATTGCTGGCAGTAAAGGAGCACATGTGTGGCGTCTTCTTTTTCTGGGCATCCGTGTGGACATTCATTCTGTGTTTCTGGTTCTAGTTTGCTGATATAGTGATTTAATTTATTGTGGCCGCTACGGAGGCGAAACAGCATCGTTTGGATACTCCTGTTTTTGTTATTGTGCCATGGTAGGAAGCCAAAATCTTGCCTGTTGGTCACCGCCATGTTTGTTGATGTGGATTTGAGTTTGGTGAAGGTAATTTGTTTGTGATTAGCTTTGGCAGTGGCTATGTGTTGTTTGACATCTATTTTGTTTTTTAATGTGTTTTCAGTGGTTCTCTGCTGGTTCTTCCGAATATTTGTGGCCAGATAATCTGCTGTCTCATTTCCGGGGATGCCTGTATGGGAAGGTATCCACGAAAGAGTTATTCTTGTTCCAGATGAGTTGAGGTTGGCTAATTGTTTGATTATTTCAGGTATGGCTGGGCTGGAATCCCATTTGAAATTGGAAATTGCCTGGACTGCTGATTTGGAATCTGTGAATATGGTGGCTGAGTCTGTTTCCCAGTTATTGAGGTAATATAAGGCTTGTCTGATTGCATACAGCTCAGCGTTGAAGCTATTTGTAGTATTTTGTAGTAACCATGCTTTCTCTTCTTTGTGATTAGGTACGAAGAAGGCACAGCTGGAGGTTTTGGTTGACTCGCACACTGATCCGTCAGTGTAGATTTCTATGTGATTGGGGTCTTGGTTTGCTGCGAAGAGTTTGAATATTTCAGGAACTTGAGTTGCGTTGAGTGCTTGTTTTTTTGAGAGGGGGAAGAACGTTGTTGGGATGTAGAAGTGCTTCCAAGGGGGGAGAGGTTCAACTTCGGGTGTGTGCGAGCTTTCACTTCTGAAGAATTTTTTCCCCGTTGGGTCTAGCTTTCGTAGGTGTGTGATGGCCGCGGGGACGCTGTTGATTTTCCAGGTTTTTTTCAATATTTTCTTTATGGTATCGTATGCTGGGTTCCAGGGTTTTTCATTAAGCCTTAGGATATAGTTGTATGCGAGTTGGTCCCATCTGTCCTTTACCGGGAAGATTCCAGTTTCGATGTTGAGTAAAACTCTCGGGGTTGATTTAAAGCCACCGAGGATGGTGCGTAGGATTTGATTCTGTGCCTGTTCTAGTTTATCTAGTCTTGTTTTGGTGATGGTAGTGAGGATGATGGAGCCGTAGTCGTAGGCACTCCGTATCATTGCTTTATGGATTCGAATGAGTTGTGCGGTTTTTAAGGTGTTTTTCCCGTACGTCAGTGTTCGGATTAGGTTAGACCTCCTGTGTACTTTGTCTATGGTTGATTTGATGTGGGGGTCCCACGATAACTTCTGGTCTAAGGTTATTCCAAGGAACTTGTATTGCTGAACTTCACTGATTGTGGCTCCACTAAGTCTGAAGTTGTGTTCGGGGGGCTTTGTCCTTTTCCTAGTAAAGGTTAGCGATGCGCATTTGTCCACTGAGAAACTGAATTTTCATTCCTTGGCCCAGTCATTAATTTCGTCCAGAAAGTTTTGTAGGGGGGCTATAGTAGCTTGCTTCGTTTTCGCCGTGTAGTAGATTGCGATGTCGTCAGCGAACAGGGATAATTCACATCCGTTGTGGGGGGTAGGAAAATCTGATAACATGACGTTGAAGAGGAGGGGGCTAAGGACGCTACCCTGAGGCACTCCTTTGGTGATGGCTCTTTCTTCAGATAGTTGGTGGTTCACCCTAGTTCTGATGCTTCTTCCGGTAAGAAAGTTCCTTAACCATATAAATGTGCGCCCTCTAACGTTTGCTTTGGCTAATTTGAGTAGGATCCCTTCAATCCATGCGTTGTCGTACGCCTTGGCTATATCCAGGAATATTGCTGTTGTTGGGGAGTTGGTGTTGAATCCAGATTTGATGGATGATTCGATCCGGATTAAGTTGTCTGTAGTGGTGCATCCTTTCCTAAATCCAGTTTGGGCTTTTGGTAATATGTTGAGGTTGTCCAGGTGCCACTTTAGGCGATTATTAATCATTTTTTCGAATGTTTTCCCCAGGCAGGATGTTAACGAGATCGGTCTGTATGACTCTGCTGTTCCTGGGGGTTTGTTGGGTTTAAGGATTGGCGTGACTATGGCACATTTCCAGTCTTTAGGGACGTAACCTTGTTTGAACATTAAGTTTAGTATATCTAGGAGACTTTCTCGATTATTTACATTTAGGTTCTTCAGCATTCTGTTGTGGATTTTATCGAGGCCCATCGCTTTATCTTGGAGGCGTAGTAGACTTCGTGATAGTTCTTGCATGCTGAATTCCGTATCCAGAGGGTCACCTTCTGGGTTTCGTAGACGATTACCGATTTCCTCTTCTTGTTCTGGGTTCAGTGCTGTAGGGGCGTTGCTCAGAGGTGAAAACTGGTCCAAGTAGATGTTGGCCTTTTCTAACGGGTCGATTATGGGCACCCCATTGCGGTTGTTGAGTGGCGTGATGGTCGTTTCCCTTCGTCCATTCATCATGGCTTTAGAGAATTTCCAGAATTTTGAGGCATTTCCGTCGTCGAGGGTCTCGATGTGTCTCTCCCACGACCTATTCTTTTCTGCTAGGATGGTCCTTTTCTTTATAGCTTCCATTCTGTTGAGGTGGGTTTTGTCTTCCGGCATGAGGGTTGAACGCCACGTTTGGAAGGCTTTCCGAGCGTTTTTTGTTGCTTTGTGGCACTCCACGGTCCACCATGGCTTTTGAGACTCCCGGGGGATGTTTTCCTGTTGTTAGCGAAGTGAGTGTTGCTGGCTTCTATCAGGGCGGTGTAGAAAACGTTGTATGAGGCCTCGCCGCTTTGGTTTCGGTTACCGATTTTCCCCTTGATCTGGTTTGCGATGTCTTCGTTCCATTCCTGCCACTTCTTGTCGTCAAATTTCCAAGTTTGGGGGGCCTGTGTGTTTGTTGTGAGGTTTATTTGTAGCTCAATTATTACTGGTAGATGGTCACTTCCCCAGTATGGTCCAGTCACTATAGTTGTGTCTTTTTCAAGGTATGGGGTGCATAGCGTCAGGTCGATTGTTGCGTTCCGGTTGTCAGTCTGGGACGGTCTTGTACCGAGATTCTTTGGTGTAGCTAAGATGAATTTGTTCTCGTTCTGGAGATATTGCTTGATATTTCTACCAGAGGCATTAGTTGTGTATCCGTCTTCCCATAATTCCGAGTGGGCATTTAAGTCTCCTCCGACTATGGCGCTTCTTCCGGTGCGGTTGAGCAGGCTTTCTAGTTCTTCATATTTGCACCGATTTCCGTTTGGGCAGTAGGCTGACACAACCTCGATTATATCCTGATTTGAGAGTCGAATGATAGCACCGACTGCTTCTATGTTTTCTTGCGGGGGGATATCTTTTTCTTGCGTAGCTTGTATGTTTTTCTTAATCAATATAGCTACTCCGCCTCCTTGACTAGTACGATTTAGGTAAAACGAGTTGTAAGCTGAGAATTTAACTTTGTATTTGTCATCCCAATGGGTTTCGCTAAGGAGTACAACGTGGGGATTGTGATAACGTAATTGATTTTTGAATTCTTCTAATCTTGATTTATAGAGTCCCCTAGCGTTCCATTGCACTATCTTGATCGGTTTAGTTATGTCCATGTATTATTTGTTTTCTTGGGAGCTTCAGTAGTTTTTCTATTATGAAGTGTTGTTTGGGTTCCGCTTCCCGCGCTCCTACTTGTGGTGGTCTGTAGATTTTCGGCTGCTTCTCTCTTCTCCTTTTGTCTGGCTAGTCTGTCGGCTCTTTCTTGTAGTAACATATTATGCAACATCGTCATACGGCTGTCGAGGCTGCAAAACCCCTAACGTCATCTGAGATTCCAGTTTCAAAATCGGTTCCATTTGTGTTTTTATTGTTGCTACTTCTTCTTCGACTTTCTTTATTCTTGATTCGACTATTTCCGGTGTGGTTTGGTTCTTTGTCGCTATTTTGAGTTTATTTATTTCTTCTTTGAGGTTTTCTATTTCACTTCTCAGCGAGGTTTCTTCTCTGGTGTGGTGAGTCGGCTCTGGGGTTCTCATGGTTGGTTGCTGTGTCTTGGCGATGATTCTGCCGGCCTCGGTGATTGACATATTGTTGTCATATGCAAATTTGATGACTCGTTGTTTACTGGCGAATGTTGGACAGGCTACTGTTCCTGCTGCGTGGTCGGGTTGAGCACATGTTGGGCACTTTGATTGGTTATGGCACTGAACGTTTGGATCGTGGGCACTAGCACAGTATCTGCACACTGAAATATTTGAGCACATGTCTTCTGGGTGACCAAAAATCCAGCACTTGCGGCATAATGACGGCCTTGGAATATATTTCTTTACTGGGAAAATTTCATGTGCGATGATAACTTCCCGCGGTAAGTTGGACGTGTTGAAGTAGAGGGAAACCATTGGGAGGGTATTTGTGATGTTGTTAGGTCCTATGTTTGTGAATCTTTTGACTTTTAATACACCTTGGTTAGAGAGGAGTTCAAGGAGTTCTTCTTCTGTGTTGTTTGGGGGCACGTTGTACACGACACCTCTCACCTCTTGTTCAGTTTTGCATAGTGAGCACTTAATCTGGTAACCACTGACACATTTTTGTTGGATCAGGAGTTCTTTTTGCTTGTTTGTCGTAGGGAAAATGTACAAGTCTCCACGCTGCGTCCATTTTGTACCGGGTCTGACTTGGCCGATTACTTCGATGAGTCTGGTGATGAATTTTTTCTTCTCCGTTAAGTTCAGGGATCTGAACGTGAGCGATTCACTTGCGAGTTGCACGATTATTGGGGCACCGCTGGCAGGACTACTAAATAGGTCGGAGAATCTGGGGTTTAGCCTTACGTCATGGTCGTGTTGTGCTTTCCTTTTTTGGTGAGTCGATGTTTCGGATTTATCCAGGGTATTCTCGGATATACCAGCTAGGTCACCTGGGTCTCCGTTGTCCTCGTTGTCCTCCATGCTTGATCGAGCAGGGTGGGGCACGCCCCCCGGGCTTTCCTTTTCTTATGCTAATTGAGAGTTGTCAGATACGTCTGTACTGTTCAAGATCTCAATCGATTCTCCATGAGATGACATGTAATTTGAGATGAGAATTGTAATTTTTTGAATTGTAATTTCCAGCAGACAGTCCGATTGAAAGCAATGTTGCCAGTTTTGGACTATAGCGAAGGCGGAAGAAAGAGTCAAAATCTAATAAAAAATAATTTAAATTTTTATATAGCTCTGATTCAATTGAAATTTATGTCCTATGATAGCTTTTTGTCGAATACTTATTTTTCTGTGAAAATATAATGTGTAATTCAATTTAATAACTTGTAAATTGAAATTTTATTTTATGGTAGTAAATTACTCACTAGTACGGAAGTAACGGAACTGTCAATTTTTTTCAATAATTAATTTACAGATTAAATATACACCAAAATTCCTAAAACATTACATCATTCAATATATATATAGTTATTGATGAGATCTATCTAACAAAAATGTCAATAATATCAAAATCCCATGAAAACGGATTTTGTTACTTGTACTTTTATAGCGCTTGTACTTTTAATGCTCATCATGGGTTGTCCAATATTCACGCGGGCAACAGAACCTTTGGGGCTTTCTAAAGGCACCTCTCATTCCTGTTTGGAGCCTATATTTTAAATTAATTAACAACTT
This sequence comes from Daphnia galeata, assembly GCA_030770115.1. Taxonomy (NCBI): domain Eukaryota; kingdom Metazoa; phylum Arthropoda; class Branchiopoda; order Diplostraca; family Daphniidae; genus Daphnia; species Daphnia galeata. Next base: position 5,644,591 of record CM061115.1, read on the forward strand.
TGAAAAACAAAAAAAATTCAACAATTTCATATAATATACCTATCAGCTCCAGCAAAAATTTACATTTTGTTGATGCGGATGACATGCAAAGGGTGCACTTGCATTCTGATGTGGAATACATCCTTACCACAATGCTTCACCAAGCACTGGAATACAAAAATGACATTAGAACTATCTTAAAACATTTTATTACTAGAGACTTACCTTGTTAGCGTAATTACGGCCATCTTCCAAAGCTTCGTTTATTTGCTTGTTTTATTTGGAATTCGTGGACGTTTCAAAAATGAGTTCAAACACAGGAACAGCTGCATCTTTAAAAATTTGTCGATTATAATAAAAAGTTGTAAAATATTGACTGTACTTAAGGAAAACCTTATAAATACAATTTTATTCAGTACCAAAACAAGACTAGATAAACTAGAACAGGCACAGAATCAAATCCTACGCACCATCCTCGGTGGCTTTAAATCAACCCCGAGAGTTTTACTCAACATCGAAACTGGAATCTTCCCGGTAAAGGACAGATGGGACCAACTCGCATACAACTATATCCTAAGGCTTAATGAAAAACCCTGGAACCCAGCATACGATACCATAAAGAAAATATTGAAAAAAACCTGGAAAATCAACAGCGTCCCCGCGGCCATCACACACCTACGAAAGCTAGACCCAACGGGGAAAAAATTCTTCAGAAGTGAAAGCTCGCACACACCCGAAGTTGAACCTCTCCCCCCTTGGAAGCACTTCTACATCCCAACAACGTTCTTCCCCCTCTCAAAAAAACAAGCACTCAACGCAACTCAAGTTCCTGAAATATTCAAACTCTTCGCAGCAAACCAAGACCCCAATCACATAGAAATCTACACTGACGGATCAGTGTGCGAGTCAACCAAAACCTCCAGCTGTGCCTTCTTCGTACCTAATCACAAAGAAGAGAAAGCATGGTTACTACAAAATACTACAAATAGCTTCAACGCTGAGCTGTATGCAATCAGACAAGCCTTATATTACCTCAATAACTGGGAAACAGACTCAGCCACCATATTCACAGATTCCAAATCAGCAGTCCAGGCAATTTCCAATTTCAAATGGGATTCCAGCCCAGCCATACCTGAAATAATCAAACAATTAGCCAACCTCAACTCATCTGGAACAAGAATAACTCTTTCGTGGATACCTTCCCATACAGGCATCCCCGGAAATGAGACAGCAGATTATCTGGCCACAAATATTCGGAAGAACCAGCAGAGAACCACTGAAAACACATTAAAAAACAAAATAGATGTCAAACAACACATAGCCACTGCCAAAGCTAATCACAAACAAATTACCTTCACCAAACTCAAATCCACATCAACAAACATGGCGGTGACCAACAGGCAAGATTTTGGCTTCCTACCATGGCACAATAACAAAAACAGGAGTATCCAAACGATGCTGTTTCGCCTCCGTAGCGGCCACAATAAATTAAATCACTATATCAGCAAACTAGAACCAGAAACACAGAATGAATGTCCACACGGATGCCCAGAAAAAGAAGACGCCACACATGTGCTCCTTTACTGCCAGCAATATGAAGAAGCAAGAGCCAATATGGAGCAGCATCTTCCGACCCTCAACACCCCACCCAACGTACCAACTCTGCTAGGACTCAACAGCTCTATCCCTAAACACACCCAAACAAAAATCGCAGCCTGCTTAATTTCATATCTCCTGGAAACCGAACTCATTAAAAGAATTTAACTCACTGAATAATTTAAATTCCTATGTCCCCCCCCCCCCCAGCTGAAAGTGTACCTCTGTAAACAAGATCTAAATAAAGAAGTAAAGGTGTGTAAGGGACGTCTAGAACGACCCGTAAGTTGTAACCAGTGGCAACCAGCCATGGCCAACGGCACCTATTGTCAAATTGTCAAATCAACATGTCATCTCATGGAATTTACACCATAACAAAGTGCTTCAACAACCCGTCTGAAATTATGTAAGGACTATTTCCCAATATCCCCTTATATGTTCAATGAAATAGGTAATTGATTGTTATGTCTGCGTGTTATGTGGTTTAAATAGTGATTAATGATCTACCCTCTCCCTCTTGATATAAAGACTCGGATGAAGAAGGCTGATTTACCGATGGTTCTGCCAACACATGTTCTTCCAATCCGACAATTGGAGATACAAAAGCTGATCAGAACAATCAATCGTAACCAAAATGAGGTAACCAATTACAAACATTGACATGTATTTGGGAAGAATCATCAACATTTGAAAAAGTTTCCACTGTGCCTTACCAAACTTATATTATTCCATTCAAATAAATAATATAAACACTTTATTTGATTTCCACCTCTGTTTATTCTAATTTGAATGAGTTCAAAGATGGTAGTTGAATAACAAAGATGGGTTAGGCAACAAAATTATTGTTGGCTGAAAATTGTTCACCATTTATACCAAGCAGTAAGAGGACCATGATCTTGGCAGTACCTTGGGGCTTATCAAAGGCACCTCTCATTCCTGTTTGAAGCCTATATTTTAAATTAATTACCAACTTTGAAAAACATGAAAAATTCAACTATTTCATATAATTTACCTATCAGCTCCAGCTCAACTTAACTTTTGTTGATGCGGATGGGTGCACTCATGGAGAGGGAAAGGGTGCACTCACATTTATCATCCACATTTAATCCAATTTCTCTGAAGACTTGGCAGCTATGACAAAAAATGAGTTCAAACACAGGAACAGCTGCATCTTTAAAAATTTGTCGATTATAATAAAAAGATGTAAAATATTGACTGTACTTAAGGAAATCCCTATAAATACAATTTTATGTCAGTATTCAGAATTTGTGTTGGCAGAAGTACACACAAAGGCTGCAAGTTGTCGTAAGAGAACATTATTCAGGTCACGAACTGCATCACTTATTGCACAATCAATTTTAATAGGCTGGTTGTTCAGACCTGGATAGAAATCATAATTAAAGCATTAAACAAACAAAACAATGAGTTTGATAGCGTTACCTTGTGTTTCTCAGACATTCATCTGGAAAAAGTTTTGATTTTCTGACATTCTCAATTTCATTAACTCTTTTCTACAGGTCTTTCTGTCTTTAGATCCCATACAATATCGAACACCATCATTCTCCTATGTTTACGTGAGCTAATTTCTTTCCTTTATAATTTTTCTTGTCTCTCTTTGAACTCTTTACGAACTTTTAAGAATTGAATTCAGCAAATTCGCTGTGTTTTGTTAAACCATTATTTGTTTTTAATTCAAGTTTCCCGTTTTGGCCGATGGGGGCTCTAGTTATAACGGGGAAATGAATAGGGAAAAAAGGCAACGCGGTGGACCCTTCAACAGAAAGGTCCCAAATCTGTTGAAGGATCCACCGCGTTGGCCGATTCCAAGTTGAGTTTTGGTTTGATTGAATTTGTGTAAAAAAAAAACAAAGTTAACTATTTAAGTAAAACCAAAATGGCAGCCAAAAATAAAGCCCACGGGTAAAAATAAACTCGGTGACCCGACCCGAACAAAATTTAGTGAACCGGGCCATAATTTTTGGGGTAATTTAATTACCCGGGCACAGCCTCACCCTCAGTGCAATTTAAATTCGGCCAGTGCAATTATCGAGTAGTTTACTCTACAGCCATATTTCCATCGATGGACAAAATGACTTTACCTTAATTAAAATACCTTTCCTTCGTCAATAAATACTGAAATCGAAAAAAAAATAACACGACTAAACATTTTGTCGATTTGCATGGAAAAAATCCATGGAAAATATTCCAGGAAAATCTAAGAAATTGTACAATTTCAGCAATAAAAAAACAGATAAAATTAATAATTTCCAATTTACGTTTCTGGGCAGTAAAAACACAGCGAATAAAAAAATAACGCGACAAAACATCTTATCGAAAAAAGCTGCAAAATTAAAAAAAACCATATCAGATCGGATACAATCCTATTAAACCAGGCAATTTATTCCAATTTTTATTTCCCGTTTTTTTCTTAAAAAGTGTACGAATCTAGGAAAACAACACGACAAAACATTTTGTCGAAGTTTTCGTCGAAGAGAATCGAAATATTTTGGAAAAAAATTAAATGAATCAATAATTATCACTTATTTTCCGATTGCTTTTTTCAAAACCAGAAGAAAATAAGAAATTAAATCAAATCAACGCGACAAAACGTATAATAAAAAAACTGTAAAATAAAAAACAATTTAAAGAAAATAGCAAAAAATCTATTAAACCAGGCAATTTATTCAAATTTTAAATTTCCCCTATTTTCTTTAAAAAGTGTAAAAATCTTAGAAAACAACGCGACAAAACATTTTGTCGAAATTTCTGCCGAAAACAATCGAAAAATTTTGGTAAAAAACGAAATAAATGAATAAATAATTATCATTATTTTCGGAGTCGTTTTTCAAAACCAAAAGAAATTAAGAAATAAAAAAAAAGCAACGCGACAAAACGTATTATCGAAAATATTGAAAAAGAAATAGTAATGATCCCATAATAAACAATATTGGAGCCTTAAAAGACCAAAAATTTTCGATATCGCGACAAAACAGTGTATCAAAACGGACCATGCTTCCGACGTAATGTTTTGTCACGTTAATATTGTCGCCGACAATATGTTTTGTCGCGTTGCCTGAGACCAGGTTGGAAAATTCATGCAAGTGCATTTAATCTCACATGTGAACTAAGACAAAAGTGAACTTTGATAGTTCAATATTTTTTTATGAAAATTCATGCAATTGCATTAAATACCACATCTGAACTAAGAAAATAAGGCTTTGAAGAAAAACTATTATGATAAACCCCCCTCGGCAGCTAACTATGTGGGGCACATTACTAGATTTCGTAGGCCGCACTTGCTAGTTGAGGTCTGAAGTGAAGGCCGAGGACTATTATTTTCTCTTCAAAGCCGCAAGTGGCGGTATAAAGACATGAAAAAATGGCTGATTTTCTGGGAGGGAAAATGAGCAAAATCGGCGTCTAGAATTCCGCTAATATCTCCGTCAATAAAATCCGGAAACATATTTCCTTTTAGAATCTTGTTTTGAAAATATGAATAAAGCTTTCAAAAAAATTTGTTTTTCGAAACTCTTCCCCAATATTTTAAAAAGTGATGTCAAACACCCCCCCAAATCGAAGAATTTCGAAATTTTTCCAACTTCAAACTCGAATAACTCAAAGACGAAGAAGAGTTTTGAAATTCTGTAAACGCCGTTAAATCCGGCATACAAAGACGAACAGATTGGTTTTTTTAGTTTTTTTCTAAGTCCTTTTCCGGATTTAGAAGAAAGAGTGGGGTCCTTAAATCCGGCCTACTTCTCTCGCGAACTGCTTGTTAAAAGTTCAATTTTTTTCACGAAAACTTAGAAAAGCGCTTGAAGATGCATTGAATGACATATCTGAACTGGGAAAATAGTAAACTTTGAAAATTCTATATTTTTTTACGAAAGGAGGGGCGGGAAAGCTCGCGCACTTGATAGTTTTTAACAAGCGATCTCCCACTCAAGTAGTCCGGTTTTGGGGGAGGCCGATTTTGAAACTAAATCCGGAAAGGGCCGTAGAAATTCCGGAACAGATTATTCTTGTTCAGAATTTCACGGCGGATTTAATGGCGCAAAGACCGGATTTCGATCTCCCACCGTTTGGGAGATATTCATGATAGAAATCGGGAAATTTAGAATTCGACCCCTCCGGTTCCCTCAGAGTGCATCGCTTTTCTCGGTCCACAGACCAAATGAAAAAAAACTAATTGTAAGAAAAAGTTCCTTAGGTCTTCCTCTATTGGAATCCAAAAGGATTTTTTTTTAAATCAATAATTGACCGAGATATTAACGATCTCGTGGGGTACCCATTTGGAACGATTTCCAAATCATTTTATTCGGGGTTGCCGTTTGGTTTATTTATGTCTTTTCCTCCCCCCTCCCGTTTAATACATATAAAGGACAAAGAACGGAGAGAGCGAAAAGACAAAAACAAGGGAGGGGGGAGCGAAAGACATAAATAAACAAAACGGCAACACCGAATAAAATGATTTGGAAATCGTTCCAAATCGGTACCCCACGAGATCGTTAATATCTCGGCCAATTATTGATTTAAAAAAAATCCTTTTGCATTTCAATAGAGGAAGACCTAAGGAACTTTTTCTTACAATTAGTTTTTTTTTATTTGGCCTGTGGACCGAGAAAAGCGATGCACTCTGAGGGAACCGGAGGGGTCGAATTCTAAATTTCCCGATTTCTATCACGAATATCTCCCAAACGGTGGGAGATAGAAATCCGGACTTTGCGCCATCAAATCCGGCGTGAAATTCTGAACAAGAAAAATCTGTCCCGGAATTTCTTCAGCCCTTTCCGGATTTCGTTTCAACACTGACCTCCCCCAAAACGGACTACTTGAGTGGGAGATCGCTTGTTAAGTTTAGTTTTTACTTTAACATTTATCTCATTAACATTTAGTTTTTGCTGGCAAATGATGATCATAAATAAGAAGATGAATTTAAACAATTAAGCATCGTACTGCTAAATATCATTCTGCACACTCTTTATCTAGAGGGCACAACGATTTATAGGGAGGGACAAGGGAGCAAGAGACGCCGATCTCTAAGTGTGTATGGGCGTTTGCAGTATCGGTCGCTAGATGGCAGCACAGGAGGGGCGGGATAGCTCTGATGGAAATGCACATGACAGACTGAATTCATCTCTCTGTATTGGACACACTCAAACATGAATACAAAAACACTTACATGAATGGGAAGAATCCTTAGTAGTGATAAGACACAAAATATATGATATAATTCACACAGAGCTTAATTCAGCGGAATCACAGACCCTGCTGTGTAGAGAGAACGATAAGAGAGTGAGTGACGAAGCAGAACGGCGGAGCGATACATAGAGAAAAGGGGGGTCCTAAACAGCAACTGGGGTTTGGCAACCCAGTGCATTTTGCTATGTGGCAACAAGCTCGTGCACTCGATAGTTTTTAAGTTTACTTTTTACTTTATCATTTTTCATTTAGCTTTTGCCAGAGTAATAGAGGGGATGGTGGCGTCGCCCTGTCGGAATTCTGGCTATGTCCGAGGTTTTTCATGATTTTTTCAATTCTAGATCACGTGACTTTGCGCGTTCTGGCGGATGTTACAGAATTGTTCTACGACAAACGGTGCTGCCACCATCGACGACAAAAATAAGCCAAAAAAACCACTTTTACGAATTTATTTATTGCAATTTTAAAAGAGTCTCAGTCAAAAGAGCGATGGAATGGTAATAGGGCTTTTTTACATGGCGAAAATCCGACTTTCAAAATCTGGCAACGCATGCGTTTTTTAGTTGTTTTCCGTTCTTATGGCAAAGGCCGTAAGAAATCTAAGTCCCTTCAATAAAAAAAATCTATTATTTTTATTTCGGAATATTTCTTCACAAGAATTCCACGGTGCTCTAGGTAAGATATCGGTCGTTAATTCTATGTATAATTTACTCGGACTAAAAAATTATTACGGGCTGAAAATTCAAATACAAAACTTTGTTTTGGTTTTTTTAGACGATTCTTGGCATGGCCGAGTTGGACGCATGCGTTGCCAGATTTATGAAAGTCATTACCAGAAATCTGGCAACGCATCCAGATGCCGAGAATCGCCTAAGAAAAACCAAAACAAAGTTTTGTATTTGAGTTTTCAGCCCATAATAATTTTTTAGTCCGAGTAAATTATACATAGAATAGGGTCGTTGCAAAAATAAGGGATTGATTTTAAATCAATATAGGTATACTCAGTTTTTCACGCTGATTCGCGTGGTATTTTTTATTTTTTTTTAAATGCACCTGAGTGTGATATTTCAATTTAAAGTTGGAAAAAGCCCCTCCCACTTTGAAACGAACCCTCCACCATTTTTTGTGGGCGGTGCTTAATTTTCTCAATTTTCAGACGACGTTTCGGAAAAATCAGTCCGTTTGTTTTTGTTACCATGACAACAAACGGACTTTTTTTGTTACTTGTTTTTGTTACCAGCGTTGCCAGATTTTGAAAGTCGGATTTTCGCGATGTAAAAAAGCCCTATACGATGGTCGATTGATAGGAGGTTCCTGGTTCAAATCTCTGTCGATGCTGTTGAATTTTACGATTTTTTTACTTTTTTTTTATTTTTTATTGCAAAACTGATAAAACACATTTTTCTGTCAAGAAGTGTGTTTTTCTAAGTTTTTTGGGTGGAATTAGGGGATTTTTCATTTTGACACGGGACTTAGAAAAAAAAACGCAAGTTTTTCAGTTTAGTTCTCGGAAAAATCCGCGAGGTGTCACTACCGTTTGTCGTAGACGGCTCGGACATAGCCTTATGGAGAATTTCTACAGGGCGACGCCACCATCTCCTCAGAGCCATGAAAGGGGAGGTCTCTCAACTCCATAGGAAAGAGTCCATAAGGCAACGGCACAGAAACAGCTACGACGACGGTACTGCCTCCTGTGGGTGTGTGGTGAACTACAACTTTTCTACGTTTTTTTTCTAAGTCCCATGTCAAAATTAAAAATCCCCTAATTCCATCAAAAAACTTAAAAAAAAAACATTTCTTGATGGAATAATGTGATTTATCAGTTAGGCATTAAAAAATGCAAAAAAAAAAGAAAAAAAAGTAAAAAAAAATTATGATATAAAAAAGCATCTTCATAGTATCGATACTTTGAACCACATCATATCACATCAGCTATCCGTCGCTATATCAACTGAGCCACAATATGATATTTGCACCCTTAAAATTGCAATATATATATTGAAAATTGAATGATTTTGGCCACTTTTACGCGTTACAGTGGCTAGATGGCAGCACCGTCGTCGTAGCTGTTCCCAAAAATGCCAAAAGTAGGAGGATGAGAAAGAGTTAACGGAAAAACCGGAATCGGAAAAACCGTGCCGCAGCCCAAGGGAAATTTTCTTATGGAGTTGATCGACCTCCCCTTTCATGGCTCTGATCTCCTCTTGTCCTCTATTATTACTCTGCTTTTGCTTTTAAAATTAACTTTTTAAAAAAATAGACTTTAGGTTTTACATTTAGTCATTACTTTTAAAATTACCTCTAAAAATTAACAAAAGTTTTTACATTTACTTTTTACTTTACAAAATATCTTTGAAAAATTGAAAATTTTTTACGTCCGAAAAATGGCACCTATTTATTGCCATACTTAATAAGAGCCCGTGTTATCGGTTTCGGGTTATTACACGGTAAAATTTTTGGATAGGTCCCAATTTGTAAATTCCATAGTTCGAATACATATAATACATATATATAATTGACATAAAACGTTCATATTTGATGATATGATGGAGTCTATAACAAGTTATCATTTCATTATTTTTTAATCAGTTTTGATATTTCAAATTTTATATCAATAATTTACTAAAATTTTGAATTTCAATCCAATATTTTTTTTAGTTAATACAATTATTTCCAAGAATGGTTTTCTACTGGGATTTATATTGTTGAGTGGTGACAGTAACAAAGTTCGTTTAAAAATCGCTTATGGCAATTTGTTTAAGGTTAGCACACCCTTTTTGCATAACTTTACTCCGCTGTAGCCTATCTGAAATTCAACTTGACTAGCTTTTTTTTTTTTATTTTGGCACACAGTTAGTAAATAACTTGAGGTTCATGGGGGCTTGTATTTGCCATAATTACAGAACGCATGTGTACGTCAAGTTTGGTTGCAAGCAGTCAGAAGGTACAACAATCTACAGAAACAATGAGCATTTTTCTGCCAAGAAGGCACGGCACGACTGGATTGTGCTTTTAGTTCGTATAAATTGACATCACACAACAGTCAGCAAAGACCAATTAAGCCAATTCATAGCACAGCCAAACAACTCAAATTATTCGTTATTTTTGTGTTCTGTTTCTGTAAGGAATTTCCCGGTCCCCGCGACAAGCATTTTTTTTGTTTCTTAAGCATCTTGTCCAGCATGGGTGAGACTATCTAAAACGATTTTCAATGCTTCCAGTTTTGATTCTTCCAAACCAACTTTCTGAAAGTGCTCCAAATTTAACAGTCCGAGGTCCGATTTCAGTCCTGTGGGAGTAGCAATAATGGAGTTGCCGACGTTCACAACGAATGTCGACCACTGACATCTTGTTAGTTCATCGTAGCATTTCGGCATCAGTTCAGTCCCTCGACACATGATCAAGCTTATAAAGTCAAGGCCCATCTGTTGTAACAAGTACATTGTTACAAATTTATTTTCAATTGAAATAAAATTTGTAGCATTAATAGTTAGATACCAACCTTGGTGGATGTGACACTAGTATATCCACTGTTCTTCTGAGCGGCATCAATCAATCGTGCCATGCTAACAAGACCTTGAAGATCTTTAAGCGAAGCTAGTACATCGTTCACTAATGGTAGAAAACGTACAAGAACATGGTCAAGATTGTCGCGTCGAATCAGAATAAGACAATTCAGCAAGATCGTGCGAACAATTAATTCTTGGAAATGTGGTAGAAACCGATTCCAAGCCCGTAGAATCAAAACCTGAAAATGAAATCAAACGAAGAAATCAACATTAAATATTTGAAATTTCCTAGTAGCAGCGCTAAGAGGTATTTAAAACAAAAGAAGTTAAGATAAATATTCTTTTCAAAGAAATTTAGGGCAAAATATTTACCTTTCCTTTTCTGACGAGCAAGACTTGTTGAAGCCGATCTCCAGTTGATAAAAACGATTGGAGTTTATGTTGATACTCAATGATGGCTTTATGATGAGGACCAGGTTCCGTATCTTTTGGTAGCGACTCGACTCGCATTTCAGCATCTTCCAAATCCAACAACCAGACATACATCTTCTCGATGTCCAGCAAAATTTGTTTGAATTTCCTCATGTCTTTGACGGCCACTTGGGGATCTTGCCCCATTTCGGGAGATGATTGGGATATGGTTACATCAATTATACGACGAGGTGCCGTGTACGTTACAACTTGAAGTTTGCCTAACGAGTTAGCGAACTGGGTCGGTGCGTATGTTCTAGATTCTATTTTAGCTCTATCGGGCATAATAAGCTTGGGCCCTTCGTTACTGTCACGACCAGGAAGTTTCCCAAGACATCTTAATCGAAGCACGGTAAAGTAGTAATCTTCAACATAAGGATTATCAGATATTAACTGATTGATCTGAATGCTCATCAACCATTGCTTCTCTTTAGTCGACATCAGGCCATTGTAGTCATCGTAGTTTTCAGCAACAAACGTTTGTCGTTTCTCATTCACGTGGAGTTTAGGAGCATCACTGGAAGATGGGCATAGCTGATTCATACCTTCATGACTTCGAGTCCACTGTGAATTTTGCTGGGGAGGCATTGGTACAGGGCCATTTGATCTTGGTAAAGGCATTGGTAATGACATGTGCATAGGATGCGGTATTGGGGCTCTAACAGGTGGAGGTAGAGACATTCCCATAGGTGGAGGAAGCCTTAAATATGGTTGAAGATGCAAAGGAGGGGGCATCATTCCAATTTGCTGAGATGGGTTTACTCTTGTTAACTCAGCTTCAATGTCTTCCACCGATCGAATGCATCCTGAAGGTAAGGGTCTGTTACTCAATAAATTTCGTTCAAGTTCTTCCATTGTCAGTCGTTTAGGTTGCTGTAATAAATGTCGTTCAAGTTCTTCAACAGTCTTGAACAATCCCTCCTGAAGTAGATTATGCTCTCTGATAGATGGAACTTGGTTGCCATTAGAATTCACAGAGACAACTTTTGGGCTACCCTCAGAGGATTTTCTGATATCTGAAGGTTGTGTTGACCATATTGATGGTGTTGATGGAGATCCAACAATGTCAGTGTCAAACATGGAAGACTGAGGGGACATTTGTCCAAACAACTGAATTAATAGAAAATTGAAAGATAATGAACACATCAAATTATGGTATTTTCATGTGAATGAAGGAATAAAACATGCTGTACCTTATTTTCCATTCGAGAATAATTGATGGGCCTAGAAATAAGAGTGTCCATGTCATCATCATCCAATAAGATTTGAGAAACACTTGCTGCAACATTTGCAGCATCCTCACTGTCAGCTTCAAATTCAACACTCCCACTTTTGCCAACTACTGCATTCCTAAGATGAATCGGCGGTGGTCCAGGGTAAGCAGATTCTTCAAGATCTTCCAACGTATATTCCACACTGATTTTAGAAATATCATCTTTAGGTATTTCCCCCAGGTACTCTGCCAATTTTTCATGTTCTTCTTCCCAATCATCATCTGAAAAAAATTTTAAGTATGTGATTAATAAATGACCAGTTGTTTAACACCAACCTGCATCAACAACACCAAATGTTTCATCATTTAAGGCATCATAGGTATCTTCAAGTTCAACATCACCAATCTCTTGTTTAGGACCTCTTCTGACAGGCTGCATACATTTCATTGAAATAAATATGTAATACAAGATCTTTGAGGCATCCAAGATTGCATTTTCAAATTACCGGTAAAGAAGTGTCAAAACCAAAAAATCCACCGTCTTCCATTCTGCTGAGCAGGTATCAGCAGCATGAAAAGGGGGAATATTTCCTTTCCCTAAGGATTTAAGAGTTTGATGAATCGGCGAATGTGTTGACCAAATGATAATTTTCCTGCGGATCAAGAATGTCGATCGAAAAAACGAATATCTTCTCGTCTTCGGACCTCCTTGGGAACTGAAAATTGTGGCTCTGTGGCTCAATTATTGGCTGATTGGACAGATTGGTTATACGCAGCTACCATCTAGCGGATGTTTTTTCTATGTGTTTAGAATACTAAAATTAGGCCCTTGACCTGCCTGATAGAGCAACCAAATAACCAATGAACCAACTATTTCGTATGCTATAATATAAATAGTTTAATAAAAAAAATAGAAAAACATTTAATGAAAAATACGCTCATGAGTGGTATTTAAAACATCTTAAACAATCTATTAATTATTTAATGATTAAAATTTTATGCAATTGAAATTATAATAATTAATAGGCTAAACTACAGCAACTACAGAGCTTCAACTTTCAACAATTTTATATGAAAATATTTTTTGGATGCTAGTTAGCCTTAGCCAAGTTTTCACTCAGAAGCACGAAGACCGAAGTAGTACGTAGACGTAGTTTCCACTTCCCAGTTTCATGGGAAAGTGGCGTTCAACCACAGACGCTCTGCAGACGCCATCGTTCTACGGCAAGTTTTGTAGATAAAACAACAGAAGTTCGCCGATCTATTAAAAATTATTTGACGAAGATTTTTCGGAAATGACGAATGAAAATGGCAGGGTAAATATTGATTAGCGTTTTTTTTCATTGTGTATTCTGATAGCACATGATAATAGTTCACAAACACATTTTATTTCTATACAGCCAAGTATATAATTTAGATCTTTATTACTCTTCGTTTGTTAACATGTACATTTGGAAAACAGAATTCAACCCCACCACCTGGAGTTGATGGGGAGGAAGAACCAGTGTTGAAATATCCGAGATTGGATCTAGCAAGTGGTATAAATAATGAATTATTGAAATCCTTTTTGTTACTTTATGTTACATAGTATTTAATTATTTAAACATGGCTATATTTACTGTATATTTTTACTTGATTGAAGGTGCAGTAAATTCTACTGACTTTCAGAACTATGTAGCCTCACCAAAATAAAAATAAAAATGCCAATTTGTTGTTGTGGGTTGACAAGGAAAGGGAACTTGATTTTCTTATGGGTGGGTTACCAAGTGTAGAAAAAAAGTTGTATTGACTTTTCTTTAATTGGTTGCCACTTGAGAAAGAATTTTAATTTGATATATACGTTTAAAATTGTGTTATGATGAAGTTTAAAACCAAGATATAGGAACTCGTCTGAAGATAATGCTTTTTATTCTTTTTTGTCTCTTTTTTCTCTTTTGGATCCTTTGATTCTCCTGCCCTCCCCTTTTTCATGTTTTTTTTACTCCCTTCCTGTGAAACATTTTTTGCTTCCATCCTGCCCGTGGGTTAAAGTGTACCGCCGATCATCGTCAACCAAATGACCGTCCCCTGCATTCTCACACACTATAGCCGCAGTGCCCACATCAGGGGCGCGGGGTAAAAAAGGCCTTCTAAACCATGTGCCTTGTCCGTTTTAAGGGACTTTTCGATTACTGTATTTATACACCTAACCATACTATTTATTTCCCGTTCATGGTGCTCTCTTACCGATCTTTCAGTTGTTACATCTGGTCGCTGTGCGTTCGCAATTTTTCCATGAAGTGCGGGAGCATATTGTCGAAACATTAAATTACGGATGTTTTCAAAGATTTGTTGCTGAAGTTAAACTCAAGAAAGTTATTTTTAAATTATAGACAATATGCAATCCACTGTAATGGCAAACGTCACACCCTACTCATGTTTCTCTTTCAATCAAAGAGGAATGTGATTGAATAAAACATGTTCTGCCGGATTTCTAAACACTTCTCCTTTGCAGATGGAGGGCTGAGTGATTATCTCCCTGGACCTATAAAAGATTTAGACCAAACTGGACCTTTGACAGCTGGTAAGACTCGAAAACATTTTGCGTCTCGTTCATATTTATTCATATCAACGAATAAATATAAATGCTTTACTTAAACAGGATCTGGTGCCCGTCGAGATTTATATGGATCTACTCCTCCTCAACTGACTAACGAACAAACAGAAGCTGTTAGTCGAGCGAAACGTTACGCAATGGAACAAAGTATCAAAATGGTTTTAATGAAACAAACACTGGCTCACCAACAGCAGGTGAAAATAATAATAATTTTTGTTTTCACAAATAATTTTTATATTTTTAAATCTGAAATAGCAAGCAAAATCCTTACAACGTCATCAAGCTCTGGTTCTTATGTGCAGGTAATAATCCATATTGTACAATAAAAAATGAAAAGTAAACTTGTTGATTTTCCATATAGGGTTTATGTTGGAAGCATTAGTTTTGAGTTGCGCGAAGATACTGTCAGACAGTCGTTCCATCCCTTCGGACCAATCAAATCTATCACAATGTCATGGGATCCCATAACTCAAAAGCACAAAGGATTTGCCTTCGTTGAATATGAACTCCCAGAAGCCGCTCAGTTAGCCCTAGAGCAGATGAATGGTGTTGTAATTGGTGGGCGAAATATTAAAGTGAGTTAAGATTAATTATAATCATTACTCGTGTTGATGTTCAACCAACAAATTCTGTTTCATAGGTAGGACGCCCAAGTAACATGCCACAGGCTCAGCCTGTCATTGATGAGATTATGGAGGAATCACGTCACTACAATCGCATATTTATTGCATCTGTGCACCCAGATCTGACAGAAGAAGATATTAAAAGGTATTACCGAATAAGCTCAAATCATATTTCACGGTGATTGTGAATGGTGGAATTGTTAATTTTTCTATGTTTGTCATAAATTTAAACTTATTGCAGTGTTTTTGAGGCGTTTGGTAAAATAAAAATGTGCCAGCTAGCTCAAGGCCCTGCTCCTGGAAAACACCGTGGTTATGGTTTCATCGAATATGAGACCACTCAGTCGGCCCATGATGCCATAGCATCTATGAATATGTTTGATTTGGGCGGTCAACATCTACGAGTGGGTCGGGCGATAACGCCTCCTAATTCGTCTGTGGTAACGTCCCGTTATTTACGAATTGTTTACAAATTGAATCAATTCCGGAAACGGACATTTTCTGCAGAACCCAAATGCACCGCCTCCGTCTGGACAGTTACCCACACAGGCCGCTTTAGCTGCTGCTGCTGCTACAGCACGCATTCAAGCTATGGATGCTGTTGCTGGTGCTTTATCAGGGACTGGAGGGCTTCCAGGATTAGGTAGGTTCAATTTTCTTGTCTTCTTGAGTATGAATATTTAAATTATAAACATGATTTTGGATTATAGCTGGCCTCTCTGCTCTTCTCAATCCAACATTAGCAACTGCTGCGGCTACGTTGACTACAGCTTTAGGTCTGACATCACCTGCCCTCGCCGCTGCTGCAGCAGCGGCATCTAACTTAGCTATACCTCCTCCGGGACTGGCTATCCCACAGCTCAGTGCTCCAGCTCTACCCCTGCGACCCTCAGTCGTTTCACCTGCTCGATTAACAAGTAAGTGCATGCCAATTTTTACGCGTACTTGTAAAAAAAAATCGATTAAATGAATTTTCTCTTGGAAATTCATGAAAGATTGATCACACGACATTTATTTATTATTTCTGTAAATAATAGGTCAACATGCAGTTGTCATACCACCACCTACTGTAGTGACTCCTGTTTTGGCTACTGGTGGTTTCAGCAATACTCCACCCATCCAGCAAATCCCGAATGTGAATTCTCAAGAAATTTTGCGGAAAGCACAGGAAGAAGCTAAAGTATTTAATATGCGAATATCTTTAACAACTCAGTGTGCCATAAAATTCACTTGATGTTAGGTTAAGCAGCAGCAAGAAGAGATTAAGCAAAAATTCTTAGATGAAGTTGAACCACAAACACTACAACAGCAAGAAAATATATCTATTAAAGGTCAGTCTGCTCGTCATTTGGTCATGCAGAAGTTGATGCGGAAAGCGGATGTGAGTATTTCATTATTAATAACTTGTGTTATAATCTTTGTTCAATCTGTTTTAATCTTCAAATATTGTCAGTCACGAGTCATCATACTTCGTAATATGGTTGGTCCAGAAGATGTTGACGAAACTCTTCAAGAAGAAATCACCGATGAATGTTCGAAGTAATTCCCTTCATGCTACACTAAAAAGCGACAAATTCTATTTTTCATTTGTAGATTTGGAAATGTTGAGCGGGTGATTATTTATCAAGAGAAGCAATCAGATGATGACGATGCTGAAGTAATCGTTAAGATTTTTGTTGAGTTCACAGCGGGGACAGGTAAATAAAAACAAAAGGTATCCTAGGCTCTTAATAACTTTTTTTTTTTTTTTTTTTAAATTACGTTGCTCAGGAGCTGAAACAGCGCGGGATTCTTTAAACGGAAGATTTTTTGCTGGTCGCATGGTTAGGTGCGATGTTTACGATCAAGCCCTTTATGAATGTAATGATCTTTCCGGATGAATGCCCATTTTATTTACAATCTTCTAACCGCCTCTTTATTTTATGGCTTTGAGTCTGACCTTTTGTGTTGCACTAACTATGCATATTTCCTACTGTGTTTCCGTGTGTAATTATGACTGCCCTGTGGTTTGAGTAAGGATTAAAATATTCTGTAGTCGCCAATTTTAGATTGTTGTTAACAGATTGTTTTTGTTTCGGTCTTCTATTTCACTTACTTGTAGAATGGATCGCGGCGATCCATCGCCGACTTGACCAAAAGGGAATGAACGGTAAAATAATTTTCCTTTGAAAATGATTCCATCTTGTCAAACTCATCGAGTTAGAAAAGATTGTGAATCATGTTTCTATAGGGAAAATGCAAGGTTTAGCCGTAAATTAGCTTGTTGCAACAACTTACAACCAATTTTTTTGGCGCCATTTTTTGGGGGTGGTAAGAGTTCGTGCAGCGCCACTTACCGCCAAAAAAGTAAGCTAATGCATTTGCTGTGGCTACCTACTACAGGAAAATCCCAACATACCCAGTTATTCAGTTAAGTTCCGTCCCCTAAAAATGGTCGGGTGGTGACCGTTTTTCGAGAGGTGATCGGAAGATTTGTCAACTTTAAAATGAATTTACGGCTAAACCGTGCATCTTCCCTATAGAAACATGATTCACAATCTTTTCTAACTCGATGAGTTTGACAAGATGGAATCATTTTCAAAGGAAAATAATTTTACCGTTCATTCCCTATTGTCCACTTTCGTAGTCCCATATAAAATGTACAAAATGATGGATTTCTACTCAAAAACATTGATTCCACCAAAATAGTGCGTTCTCAAAACTCGAAGAGTACGCGTTCTCCACTTTCTCTATTGTAATTATAAATTTGTAATTGAATAATTGGTCGATATCGCTAACTAGTTACAGAATGGCATTTGAGATTGCTCTACAAGTGGCTCGACCTGCATCTATTACTGGGACTTCAAAGTACTCGTAAACTATAAAGATACCTAACGGTCTTTGAGGCGGAAGTAATCCCAGTAAAAGAGATTTATAGACTGCTCCCGAGCGAAAATACGTAGACTGAATTTCAGCACCTTACCAGGAGTGAAGAAGAGATGGTTGCGCCACTTGTATCCTTTTTCTCCATAAGCCTCTGAAGATTTGTCTATCATGAGGGCAGCGCCATCTGTTGGGTGTAAAAGAGAATAGTTTCAAACTTTTAGGCGGTAAACTCCAACTACTGTTACTTATAAGTTTTAATCCAGGAATAAATTGAAGTTTTTAAAAATAAGTAATACGTTTTATTTTTTAATCCGATTAGATTCAGTTTTGCATTACAAAATTAAGTAAATGAAAAAAAGTTAAAAAAAAGTAGTGAAATGCAATAGCTCCCACAGAGCATCGAACCATGGTACTTCAAATTACCAATCCATCCCATTCCCAACTGAGCTACCGATCGCTGCAAATTATAAGAAATCTCGAAAGACTATCAACAAATCCTTATGGATAACAAGATTACAGTTTCTATTTTAACTCACAGATGTCAATGCCCTCATGATAGACTAAAAAGGGGAGGAGACAGAGGCGGAGCTACCAACATCCACAAGAGAAAACTGTCTTCAGAGCCCCATGTTAAAAAAAGATACAAGTGGCGCAACCATCTCTTCTACACCCCTGACCTTACCATCAAAATAGCCTCAGATGGACAGTTGGTACTCCTAAATGATCCGCTTTCGATGCGGAAGCGCGTCAAGTCAGTTGAGTAAACGGGCGTGCCCACACCCGCATCAGATAAAACAGTTTTAATCCAACTGGCTAATGTCGAGGCGCCCAACGAATTATGACACAGACGCAGTCCCAGTAAAAGCGATTTAGACTCTAGGGGAGATCGGGGCTATGTGGGAAACTTTTTGTTTTTCCGCTGCCAAATTTGTTTAAAGATAAATTAAGAAAAAATAAAAGTATAGGAGTGATTCCCTGTTATTTTGTAACATGTGGTGTTACAGGGGTTAAATGATAATACATAAGATGTTGGAGAGAGCAAGGTGTTTATTGTACGGTGTTACATGTAGTAATGGGGATACAGTTCTCTGAAGAGTCTGGGGAAGACTCTGCTTATATAGCATAGTATGTAGGGCGAAGCTTTCTAATGGAAAGCTTCTGTACTAAATACATAATATATTTACTGTTAGATGACCTCACGGCCCCTAATCCATATAAGGTGTAATCGATAACATCTTACCGTGTACGGTTAGTTGACCGTCACACTCCTTCCTTTTTTAAAGAATTGAATAATATAGATAGGAAAGTTTATTTATCTTTTTTGCTTTTTGTATGCCCTTTGTCCATTTACCGAAGAGTTTGAGAATTATATTATATAATGGTTGTGCAGTGTGGAAGTTCCTTTACCTCCCTCTCTTTTCTGAAAAATATTGTCGTAGAATAAAAATGTAGGTTCTTCGTGGGCGAGTAGCTTTTGTTCAAGGCCGTGGCGATGTCTCGTTGTTAGCTTCAGGGGCTGAAGAAAGTTGTTTTGACGAGTTTAGCTTTTCTATCACCCGCAGTCCACGCAGCTTTTTCGATGTTATGGTTCGTTGTTTTAACATTTCTTCATATTAAGCCTCGTTTTAAGCAAAAATTTATGGTAGAAGTTGTTGAAATGGGCAAACCTCAGTGTCACTGTTTAGTAACACCTGAACTCTTTCTTACTATTTAGCCCTATGTGTTGACCCATCCTCTTCTTCTCTTCTTCTGACTTGACAAGTGTGAAGCTAGCTCTCTTGACTTTCTGCCACCTACGTGTCAACGTCTCTCCAACTTATACTATCAAGTATTTTGTCAAGCTTTTGTTCAAGGCCGTGGCGATGTCTCGTTGTTAGCTTCAGGGGCTGAAGAAAGTTGTTTTGACGAGTTTAGCTTTTCTATCACCCGCAGTCCACGCAGCTTTTTCGATGTTATGGTTCGTTGTTTTAACATTTCTTCATATTAAGCCTCGTTTTAAGCAAAAATTTATGGTAGAAGTTGTTGAAATGGGCAAACCTCAGTGTCACTGTTTAGTAACACCTGAACTCTTTCTTACTATTTAGCCCTATGTGTTGACCCATCCTCTTCTTCTCTTCTTCTGACTTGACAAGTGTGAAGCTAGCTCTCTTGACTTTCTGCCACCTACGTGTCAACGTCTCTCCAACTTATACTATCAAGTATTTTGTCAAGCTTTTGTTCAAGGCCGTGGCGATGTCTCGTTGTTAGCTTCAGGGGCTGAAGAAAGTTGTTTTGACGAGTTTAGCTTTTCTATCACCCGCAGTCCACGCAGCTTTTTCGATGTTATGGTTCGTTGTTTTAACATTTCTTCATATTAAGCCTCGTTTTAAGCAAAAATTTATGGTAGAAGTTGTTGAAATGGGCAAACCTCAGTGTCACTGTTTAGTAACACCTGAACTCTTTCTTACTATTTAGCCCTATGTGTTGACCCATCCTCTTCTTCTCTTCTTCTGACTTGACAAGTGTGAAGCTAGCTCTCTTGACTTTCTGCCACCTACGTGTCAACGTCTCTCCAACTTATACTATCAAGTATTGTATTCATTATTCAACTTATTAAGGTACGTTCTTGAATACAATTGATGATGTGTTTATCTGTGTAAGAATATCCTTGACTTAAACCAACAGGTTATGGGCCCAGTCCACGAACCCACCAATTAAGTCAAGATGGCAAGTTCTATCTCAAAAGATATCAATCATATCGTGAAATTTGACGGAAGAAATTTCCCACTTTGGAAGCTTGGTTGCTGGCTGATGCTTGAACAGCACAACCTAATCCCAGTAGTGGATGGAAGCGAAACTATACCAAATGAGGTAAGACAATTTCACGTTTGCAAAATAGTCTACGAGTTGATAACTCATGTCTCTAATCTTAGGCAGTGGACGCAGACGGTTTAGTCACGAACACTGAAGCCATAACGACCTGGAAGCAAAAGGATGTGCTGGCTCGAAACTTTCTCATAGCCACTATCGAGAAAAAGCCCCAACGTACACTGCTGAACTGCAGAACGGCATTCGAAATGTGGACCAGACTTACATCCCAACATTTACAGTGCGCTGCTGAGAACAAACACCTTCTACAGAAACAGTTCTTTGACTACAAGTACAAACCAGGTATTCACAAAATCACAATCTTACATCTTCCATTATATAATTATGGGTTCTTTTTATCTCAGATCATGATATAATGAGTCATATCACAGCTGTTGAGTGCATGGCCAACACACTCAGTGACTTAGATGCACCAGTATCGGATCTTCAAGTTATGACAAAAATAACATGTACTCTCCCTCCCAGCTACCGACATTTCATATCGGCCTGGGACAACGTGGCCGAAGCAGACAAAACCATCGCTCTTCTCACATCCAGACTCCTTAAAGAAGAGTGCATGACGAAGATGTACAACAACGGTGATCCTGATCCAAGTGACACAGCTTTCTTCTCGTCGAATTTCTCTCAACAAAACCGTCTCTCTTCAAATGGCTCCAGCAGACGTGGAGCAAGAGGAGCTTCGCGAGGAAGAGGAGGTATGAGAGGAGGCTTTAACCAACGCATGCAGTCCAACCAACCTAGGGATGGTCCTGCACCAAAAAGACCTAGAGTTGAATGCCATTAGTGCACGAAGCCAGGCCATACAATAGCAGTTTGTCGAAAAAGACTAAGAGACGAAGAAGACGCATCGAATAACGCCCATGTAAACAACGAGCAAGCTAATATGGCCGATGGAGAACAAGTAGATGACGACTACAGTTTCCAATCCTCAACATGCATCAAACCAAGAAGCAACTACGACTGGGTTGCCGACTCAGGAGCAACAAGTCACATGACTGATCAACGGTCAATGTTGACCAACTTCACTCCAATTCAACCTGGTACGAGGAGTGTGAAAGGCATTGGTGGCACCAGCTTGTCTGTCCTAGGGACAGGAAACGTAGAAATATTCGCCCTTATTGATGGTACAGTACACCCCACTGTTATAAATGATGTACTCTACGTACCCACACTTGGAGCAAACCTGTACCCGATTGCTGCTGCAACCGCAAGTGGAATAAAGGCATACTTTGTTGAAGATGAAGTTATACTCAGCTACGACAACAAGACTACACTTAAAGGACGACGAATCGGAAAAGGACTTTATCCCATGGACCTTACTGTCAAACCAAGTCAAGAGGAGTCACTTCTAGCTACACCACGACTAACATCATTGTCGAGATGGCACCAACGACTTGTCCATGTGAACTACAAAACAATCCTGGAAATGGCGTCCAAACAACTAGTAAGCGGACTCAATCTAGAGGCCGACAGAGAGGTTCCCTCGGCACCATGCCCAGGCTGTGTTTACGGGAAAATGCACAGGTCCCCTTTCCCAGAAGGACGTACACGAGCAAAAGAAATAGGAGAGCTTATACACTCGGACGTATGTGGCCCCATGCAAATAGCCACACCCGCCGGTGCCCGATACTTTGTACTCTTTAAGGATGATTTAAGCGGATGGACAGTAGCCCACTTCATGAAAAATAAATCTGAAGTTGAATCACTCTTTCAAGCGTTTGTAGCTAGAGTGGAAAATGAGACGAAGCGGAAGGTTCGAATTTTGCGCTCCGACAACGGAGGGGAATTCATTGGAAAAACCTTTGCAGACTGGCTGGCCATCAAAGGTATTAAGCACAAAACCAGTGCTCCCCACTCTCCAGAGCAAAACGGCGTGGCGGAGCGAAGTAACAGAACCATCATGGAAGCCGCAAGAAGCCTCCTCCACTCTAAAGGCATTCCACTTAAGCTGTGGGCTGAAGCCGTGAACTGTGCCGTGTACACACTAAATCGTATTCTCTCACGAACGGGAAACGTCACACCTTATGAGACATGGTACGGAAGAAAGCCCGACATCTCACATTTGAGAA
Source organism: Daphnia galeata (assembly GCA_030770115.1). Lineage (NCBI taxonomy): Eukaryota > Metazoa > Arthropoda > Branchiopoda > Diplostraca > Daphniidae > Daphnia > Daphnia galeata. Next base: position 5,667,582 of record CM061115.1, read on the forward strand.
TATTTGGATCGAAAATGTACATTCACATTCCAGACGAAAGCCGCCAGAAGCTAGATGCCAAAAGTCTTCAATGCATCTTTATGGGATATTATGACACATCAAAGGCCTATCGTGGATGGTACCCGGTAACACAAAAAATAAAGATAAGCCGTGATGTCTTATTCGACGAACAACCACATCCTATACCTATGTGGATACCTGAAGACACAGAACAATCAAAGGAAAACCAACAAACTGGCCCAGCAGACGTTTTCACCTTGAGCCGTATTGATCAGCCCACTCCAATCGTCCCAGACGTCGAGTCCCCATCTGAACAGCCAACAGAAATTATTCAAGAGATCCCGTCTACCAGCAATAAAAGCAGTCTTGACAACAATCCACCGTTGATCAGAATCCCGACCGAGCCAAAACCAGCTGTCATCGAAAGCAGCACTGAAACAAAAGAAAAGGAAACTCAACTAAACTACGACGTACCACACCGCAGATCAGCTAGAGTTGCAATGTACAACGAAAAAAAGAAGGTTTCACAGGCAATGTTGGTGTCTGCAATTTCCCTACCGGCCGACCAATTTGAACCACTTAATTACCAAGAGGCAATTTCATGTGAGGAGGCAACGCTTTGGGAGTCAGCGATAAAGGAGGAATATCTCTCACTCATCAAAAACGGAACATGGATCCTAGTGCCGCTCCCAGCTGGACAAAAAACCATCAAAAGCCAGTGGATCTTTAAAGTGAAACCAGGCCTCAATGGTGCACCCCCAAGATTTAAGGCGTGACTAGTGGCCAAGGGCTACACCCAACGCCAAGGAATCGACTATGGAGAAACTTATGCCCCAGTAGTAACCTACGATTCTCTCCGTGTCATACTCTCTACGGCTGCGGCGCTGGATCTTGAACTTATCCAACTGGATATTAAAACGGCCTTCTTATATGGACATCTAGAAGAAGAACTTTATTTAGAGCAGCCAGATGGTTTCATCGACCCCAAAAACAAATCAGATGTGTGTCTGCTGAAGAAATCGATTTATGGACTTAAACAGGCTCCGCGCATGTGGAATCAAGAGTTCAACAAATTTCTGGTAAAGTTCGGTTTGACCCGCAGTACAATTGATCCATGTGTCTACTTCCGCCGTCATCAAGAGGAGATTAGGTATGTTGCCATCTGGGTCGACGATGGATTGGTATGCAGCAACAACCGAACTACAGTTAACGCCATTCTTGAACATCTGAAGAACCATTTTGACATGCGAATAATGGCAGCAGATCGATTCGTGGGGCTCGAAATCACTAGAAGACGAGAAGACCGCAAAATCCTAATCACCCAATCTGATTTCATAACTAAAATCCTGAACCAATTTAAAATGGAGTCATGCCATCCAAAAACCATTCCATCTGATCCGAGCGGAAGACTGACACCAGCTATGGCGCCAACCAACGAAGAAGAAGAACTGTCAATGCAAACTACCCCCTACCAAGAAGCCGTCGGTTGCCTCATGTATCTGACGTCCATCACTCGACCAGACATTGCTTTCGCAACCAACCAAGTCGCTAGATTCAGTCACAACCCTGGACCTGCCCACTGGGAAGGAGTCAAACGAATCCTATCGTATTTATCAGGAACCCGCAATCACGGTCTTTGTTTCAGTGGAAGCTCCAGTAGTACACTTACAGGCTTTACAGATGCGAACTATGCAGGAGATGTTGAAACACGACGCTCAACCACTGGATATGTATTTCTACTCCACGGAGGACCTGTCGCCTGGGGCTGCAAGCGGCAGAAATGCACAAGTCTCTCAACAACCGAACCCGAGTACATTGCGGCCTGCGAATCAACACGAGAAGCTGTCTGGTTGAAACGACTACTTACTGAATTAGGACTGCAAGAAACAAATCCCATTCCACTGCTCTGCGATAACCAGAGTGCTGTCCGTCTCGTGCGTAATCCTGATTCACACCAACGCACCAAGCACATTGACGTCAAATACCATTACATTCGGGATCAACAGGAAGGAGGAGAAATCAACATCTTGTATGTTGATACCAACAATCAACTGGCCGACATTCTAACCAAACCTTTGGCAGCCGCCCGCTTCAATTGGCTAAGAGAAGAAATCGGGATCAAGAGTTCCAGCTTGTAAAGTTTGAGGTTTGAGTGGAAGTGTTGAAATGGGCAAACCTCAGTGTCACTGTTTAGTAACACCTGAACTCTTTCTTACTGTTTAGCCTTATGTGTTGACCCATCCTCTTCTTCTCTTCTTCTGACTTGACAAGTGTGAAGTTGGCTCTCTTGACTTTCTGCCACCTACGTGTCAACGTCTCTCCAACTTATACTATCAAGTATTGTATTCATTATTCTACTTATTAAGGTACGTTCTTGAATAGAATTGATGATGTGTTTATCTGTGTAAGAATATCCTTGACTTAAACCAACAGAAGTAGCGTTCCAATTTTTTAAGAAGAGTTTCGTGCATTGCAAAGTTTCGTAGTTGGGTTTTATTTGTGGTAAACAATTACTCGTAATAGGAAAAATGGTGTTTTTCAGCATTCCCGTACGGCTTATGAAGAAGCACTTACCATTCAGCTTGAAGGGAAAAATACCTCAGCGAATGTTTTTAATAGCGTTTTTTCTTTTGATTTCTACAATCATCCGTTTTGATAAGTCAATTGTTTTGCGCCGAAAATTTTTTAGACCGGCAAGCTAGGTTTTCAAACAGAGGACCTTTTCTTTGTAGCGTCAAGGACAGTAGGCCTAGTAATGCCTTAGTGGAGAAAGATAGGTTTAAGAACCTGTAATGAAATGTGCTGCGTTTTTTTTTAATACTCCAACAGTCGAACTTTTAGTCGTTCATTCCGCAAAATGAAATTGATGTGCACATCTATCAGAAGAAATATAATCTTTTTAATTTTTTTTTATGTATTCGTTTTGATTCATTTTTAGGCTTCGCCTTTGTCACTAAGCTTTGAAATACGTTACTTGATCGTCGATAATTTGGCAACTAAACCGTCTTTGTTCAATATACTTGTGTTAAAGAACTTTTAGTGTGATTGTTTAGGCTGTTTTTTTTTTACTATTCTTTGGAGTAGCGAACGACGATTCTATGTCCGCGTATCTCTTTGCGATCAAGTTTTAATATTTCGGATTTGCATTTTGGAATGGGGCCCCCGAAATCATTTCCATTGTACACAAACCTTTTATGCAGTGGGTTGAAGTAGGGCTGTACACATTCCAGTGGCTTTTGCTTGGACTCAATTAAAGGTGATTGGCATGAATACATACACTGGGAGCCAAATTAGCTCAGAAGTATTTGATATGTAGTTTCGCCTTGACTACTGTTTTGGCTCGGTCGACAAAACTTAAATTCATCGTTTAGATTGAATTTTACACAGTAAACTAGCGTCATACCGCCATCAAAAAGTTTTTTGAGTTGTCGTGCTGTGTGGGAATCCAAACACGAAATGGTTAACAATATAACGAATGTCCGGATTAGGCAAAGGCACCAGTTTCCCGATGCAACATTCCAGTCCGGTGTGAAACCAAATGAAATTCAAGTGGCATGTCGTATATAGAGTAAGGTATACGTAACGTTTTGTTTGAGAGTTTTTACTTGATTCTTTTTTTTTGTTGTTGTTGTTCCCCTTTTTTTTTTGTTTTTTGTTTGTTTGTTGTTTTTTGAACCATTTCAACTCTTCAATACGCTTCTCTCTTTTGTTATGTTCTGATTCTGAACGACTCTTTGAGTTCACACGAATCTCCTCTGGAGCTCACTACGACTCCCTCTTGGGATCCCGTGGTTTTCCTGAATTGACGGCAGTGATAACATACCGTCTAGCACGTCTGCTCCTCACTTCCCCGTTTGGCCTGTACTTTGCTTTGTAGGCGGGATGAGTACAGAGATGTTGTAGGCGAATTGTTAAATATCTTCTTTAGTTTTATATTTTCTTTGATTCTTCTCTAGGATACGGTAGGTCCAAAATTTTCTTTCAAGAAAGGGATTTCTTGAAAAACGACATTTGTATGCACTTTCACTTCTACACAGTAGCCTGAAGCAGAAGGACAGAATGTTCTGCCAGGTGAAAAAATGTGATAGGAGTGTGCTTGGCTTGAATTGATAATTTGGAAAGAAAAACTGTTCATGGGACTTATTTTGGAATGGATGTAGTAAAAGGCGAAGTTTCCTTCATTATTTTAAACAAAATGTTTCATAGGGTAGGAAATGGAAAAATTTATTTATTATTATTATTATTTTTTTTTTTTTTTGAAAGTTAATTAAAGTTTGCTAGAGAGACTAATAAATGATTATAAAATTTTTGCTACAATATCTATAATTTTATACTACGAAAAGAAAATATTTGTTATTTGGATTGAAAATTTGGAGGTTGTTTTCTAATTAAGGCTAAGTCAAGTTGTTTCTTTAATTCGTCTATCTGTTTTTGTTGTTGTTGGATGAGTGTTGTTGTTAGTGTGTTGGCGTTGCTGGTTGAAAGGTTCGGTAGTTCTAGTGTTCCACCACTGGCTTGAGTTTTGTATAGGGTATTTTCGCAACGAATAGCTGCCTTTTGTGCCTCTTCCAAAGTTGTAACTTCAGGGAGCAATTGGTTTAAGACCATGAGTGTTTTAATGGGTTTGTGGACTCCTTTTAAAAGGATTTTTACTAAAAAGTCATTTTTCATCGAAAGATTTTGGTTATTGGTGTCGTCGTAGATCGAATTGTATGTGTTGTTGATTTTTTCAATGAACATTCTAACTGACTGTTTAGGTTTTTGGGTCAGTTTTTCAAGTTTATGTAGTTGTTTGTCTCTTTCGGCTGGATGTTTGAAGTGATCCTTTAGAGCCTGTTTCCACTGTGTGTAATTCTCGTTTGGATGAGATGTTGTCCGTTGAGAGTGCCATTTCAAGGCGGGACCTTTAAATCGTGAAGCAAAGTTAGTTCTTTTGACAGTGTCTTCCCAGTTATGAATGGTGGCTATTGATTCTGCTTCAGATAACCATGATAAAATATATTGTTCTGTCCCAGATAGGAATTCTCGTCCCGATCGAGCCTCAAAGACGTACCAATGGGACGTCTGGGACAGACTCAAGTATATAACATCTAAAAGCGGTCCCTTTTAAAACAAAAAAAGCGCCGAAGCGCGACAATTTTCACAGTCCCATGTGAAGGTACCTTATCCGTACCATTTATTACATTTTGGCTCCAACAAAACACATAGAAAATTTTACAACTATCGTGCCCTTTGTTTTTACACGGGTAACTTTAAGTAATAAACAGAGATGTTAATGTATCTCATATAGCTGAGTGGTTAGCTGGGTGGCATTCAGCATCCATTATCTATGGTTCGAGTTCAGTGGACCCCATTTTATTCTTCATTGATGTTCTTCACCGATGAAAATATTTCATCGTGAGTCATCGTCATCTTGTCAAGAAAGTTGAAATCCGATTCATAATTGGTGATGATATCAGTCATCCTTATGATGACTTTGGATGACTCTGGTGATATTACAAAAATGGTATTATACAATATAACAACATCTAAAAGAAGTGAATAGCTCAGTGGTTAGATGACAAGTTTGCAATGCTAAAGATGTATGATTCGGGCCCAGAGTCGGACACTCTTGGCATGGTTGATTATTTTATTATTAATAAATGGTGGTGTAAAGTACGTACTTAGCATGTCCTAGAGACATCATATGGGCTGTGCTGGGCACAGCAATGGGATGATGACAAGGCGGACATTGCCACATCCAAAACCAGTCCCAAAGACGAGAACCACAAAATATGGGGAGTCCTTGGGACGTTACAACCGTCCCAACACGACATCTAAGGGACGTCGTTGGCTCAGGTGTGTGTTATCTGGGGTATAATTGCCGCTAAAATTTGGGATGGCTTTTATGTCTTCGCGTCGGTTGAGTGCCGTAATGAGTTCGGCAATTGAGCTTTCTGCCATTATAGAAATTGTATGGTGATAGTAGTTTTGAAGTGATATAAAAAGTCTTGTTGTAATTTGGTTTAGTATGTGATTTGATATTCAAGTTCTTGAAGGTGATTATTAAGGTTGAATTTTGAGTTTTCAGGAATCTTATTTGGTTGGTAATTTCTTCTTTGGTGATCAAAATTTATTTTTCTTACTGTGAATGCGGAGAATTGTAGTTTTCTTGAAGAAAAAATGAGGTCCGCGATGTACAGCTGGTGGGTTGCTGTAATGTATGCTGCTACGTGGATGTTGGTAGATTAAGGCTGAAAGATGTTGGTTACAGCGTCACGCAGGCAAGGTCGCCAAATGTAACATGTGGTGTTACAGGGGTTAAATGATAATACATAAGATGTTGGAGAGAGCAAGGTGTTTATTGTACGGTGTTACATGTAGTAATGGGGATACAGTTCTCTGAAGAGTCTGGGGAAGACTCTGCTTATATAGCATAGTATGTAGGGCGAAGCTTTCTAATGGAAAGCTTCTGTACTAAATGCATAATATATTTACTGTTAGATGACCTCACGGCCCCTAATCCATATAAGGTGTAATCGATAACATCTTACCGTGTACGGTTAGTTGACCGTCACAATTTGTTTATGTTTGGTAATTGTTTAACATTTTTTCTTAAATGTAAGTGTAAGTTATTCAATAAAATGTAAAGAGGAAAAAAAAAAATAAAAAAAAAAAAAAAAAAAAAAAAAAAACAGGGTTTAATGGGACAGAGGCAGGGGCTAGCATTTTTCTCTGCAACGGCTGAATTATGTTTATTAAAACAACCACTGGTAAAAAGGAAATTCCTTTCTCTTTCAGAATTGCTGTTTCTTAATTTAAAATATGAAGTATAAGTGGAGATAATATAAAAAAAGTAAAGATGTCAATGAAAATATTTTTCAAACTCCCATTTTTTGAATTTTCCAGAAAACTCGAAAAATAAACAGTATTTCAAGTAAAAACGTTTAGAGGACAAATAAAACATAATTTAGCATACACTTTATTTATTTCATAATTTTTTTAACAAATTTTACATATTTTAATTGCTCTCCATTATAGCCCCATGTCCCACATAGCCCCGGTCTCCCCTACTACCGAGAGAAATCGGTTCGAAACTGACATGTAATCACAATAGAATAGGAAAGGTACACTCTCGGCTATCACCAAGCCGGCGGGTAGCCAGTAAAGGGTCCCAAGATTCCCTGCCAGGTTCGCTAGTATCGGAGGCAGATCGCCTCTCGGGTGTATAGTAAAAATTTGGGTTTTTCGTTCATAAAATAGAAAATTACCAATCAATGTGTCCAGAAATAAAATTAATTTAAACGATACTTAATTTCCTATCCTAAGATACCAAATTCATCTAGTTTAGGCATTTTTTCATTGTTAAATTTATGATTGAAAATTGCAATTTTTTAAAAATTACGCCTATCGCAACATTGCAAATTTATCAATATCGCGGTTTTCTTCTCGAAATCCCGTGACTTCGTGGTAGGACGTGTTTTATAATTCCGGCCGAGGTTAAATGTACAGCGTGTTATTTTGCCAGATGTTTATATCACTGGTAGAGATCACAATCGTGATATTGACAAATAGGCAATGTTGCAAAAGGCTTCAAATTTTCGAAAAATTGCGATTTTCAATCATAAATTTAACAATGAAAAAATTGCATAAACTAGATGAATTAGGTATTAAAGGATAGGGAATTCAATTAAGCTTAAATAAAATCAATTTCTCGACACATTGATTGGTAATTTTCTATTTTATGAGCGAAAACCCCCAGTTTTTACTATACCCCCGAGAGGCGATCGGCCTCTGATACTAGCGAACCTGACGGGGAATCTTGCGACCCTTTACTGAACACCCGCCGTTTCTTCCAAGAGACTGGGATAGCGTGAGAGTGTACCTTTCCTATTATATCGTGATGTAATTTTCAACCTCTCCACTGGGCACGCGAGGTAGACGGGTTGTAACTTTAGCGTAATGGCCTGCAAAGGGGAAGCTCAATGAGATGTTCTTTGTTTTGACAGGCTAAACGTAGCCTATTCTTCGTCCATTACGATGGAATCTTTATCAATATTAGCCAACTCTGATACTCTACACAAGAACGAGAGCACCAGCAGAATAGGGCCAGAACCGATAAAATAAAAAAAAAATGATATATTCTAAAATTAAGAGAAAAAAAATTAAAAATATCTCAAATTTAAGAGCATCAGTGGTAGTCCGGTTTCTGTGAAAATCCCCTTTTAAAAAACTGAATCCTTAATTTCAATAAATGTATTTAGAATAAAATAAAATAAATATACCGATATGGGGTTGTATACAACTAATACAAGGTCCTTTGGGTACCTTACTGCAATGCAAAGAAATGCGTTTAGGCAAAAGCGAAACGGTGCTGCCACCACTGCTCACTCTCGCAGCCTATACCAGAGCCAGACTCACCCTAAGAAGAGTCATCTGTAAATTGTCGATGATATTGTCGATATTGTCGATGATCATCGACAAATTCGCCAGATGATTATGTCCAGCACTCGGGTCCCAGATGCCCCATCGACTCATTTTTTACTCGACGAAAAAGATCAAGACTTTTACGTATGAAACTACCCGCAAAATCAACCCGCCTACATTGGTGCAGAAAGGGGTGGAAGGTGCAAAGGGCTTAAAAAAACCTTGAAGGGATTATGAAAGGGAAAGAATCTTAAGAAGTCTATGGGCTTTTTCATAGTTTTTAATTCTAATATTTAAATGAACTATGTTTCAATAAAGAAAATTATCACATTTCTTTCCAACTTGCAAGTAGCTGGATATGCGAACGTCTGAACGTCGTGTTCTGAATCGAGTGCCTTATCAACTGAGCTATTTGATTTATACTGTTAGGGAGAAATAATTCGTAATTATCTAAAATCAACAAGGAAAGCGGAAACTCGTCAATCTTCACACATCATTCAGGATCGATAAAAACTGCAGGCTTTTGGTTCGAATTCAATATTTAGTTTTCAGACGAATTTAATTTTTCATGCAATTCCGACTTTGCATTTGTATTTATTCTCCTTTATTCAAGTATAAGAAAAAGGTTTGCAACTAATTTTTCTCGTTTTCTAAGTGTTTTTCATAGTTTTTCAGTAAGATACTCATCACAATAAAAAATACTACTTAATCTTTTTCGTAATAAAACGCCATCTCACCATTCCCGTTATTCACTTTCATACAATTTAAAAAATTGCTTAAGCTATACAGTTCATACACTTATAGAGCATAAGCTATACAAAAATTGCTTAAGCTATATACTTCATACACTTATAGAGCTCCGGAAGCTTCGTGCCGTGGCGGGTCCCCTTATGTTTTCCCCCTCTCTGAACTCCCATATCCCCCATACAAACACACACTTGCCACTTAAAATAAGGGTTCTGGAGCTCGCTGATAGAGGCACTACAGTCGAATTCATCAAAAAAGGAAGGGGGAGGGAAAAAACGTCGACTGCTGGACTTTCTACAGAGTGAGCCATCTCCTTATCTCTGGTCTTGCCCTCGGCTCCATTCGCTATACGTCATTTGTCAGAGAGTGGTTTCATTACAAAGAAGGAAACCAGTATCTTGAAACTTCCAGATGATTCATCTGGAGAGCGGACAAGACCGGTGCCTATCGATAAAAAACAAGATTCTTAGGGTGCTCATGGTCGCTTCTTGGATGTATTATCCTATCCCCGTTTCGGGGGTAAAAGTGGACCGATTTTCAGCAATTTTAGGGGGGATCGAGCCTGTCAGAAGTTGTGAAGTGGAAACGTAAAAAAGAGCCATCTAGGATTGTTGGAATTGGTTGAATCCATAGCTCTGTAGAAAAGTAAGTTGTGATTCGCCGATGAGTTTTTCATAGACCCTTCCTGATTGGTTTGTTTCGAATAGTAACTGACACACTCACTAGAGCTGCTTTTTGAAGTTTCCACATCAGACAACTGTCCTCTTTTTTATGTCTCGCTTCCCCTTCTCCTGTCTCCTGAGCACTGGTATAGAAAATCTGGGCCGCGGAACCATCTGTGTTGTGACGTACAATCTGTAGGATTTGTGTCGCCTGGAAGGTGCCTTCATTTCGATACGCTGCTGCTTTCCAAGATCCCAGTTACTCGATGTGCCACGAAGGCATGGTATTTGCATGATGTTAAGTGAATCAATTGAAGGACTGTTTGAGTGTCACACCAGTAGACAATTTAGGACGCTATCGAACCCAGTTCGGTGATAACGGCAACGGAAAAGCGAAGGCCAAGAACTGCTCCTTGCAGCTCAAGCCTGGGCACTGATAATTGTTGCAAGGGTTAAACTCTAGATTTAGCCATAAGGAGATTAAGGTGATAATTTCCGGATGCGTATTCTGCTGTTAAATAGACGCAGGCGCCAGAACCGAGATCAGGCATCCGAACAGACATGAAGCTCATATCGGATTGGACGAACATATCCGTAATATTAATTTGTAAATTTAACAAGCAACCAAATATGTTGTTTAAGCACTTAGATGAAAATGAAGGAAAAATACACCGACAAATATTGATTACAAAACACTTTTTGCACCCAAACATGGTTTATTTACGGAAAATTTATGTTCTACAAATAGAAATTAGACTTTATAGTGGTTCGCTGTATTTGTAGAGAAAGAGTGCAAACCTTGAGGGAGGAATGAAGTAGACGTAACTATGCCTGAGGCAAAACTGGCATCGTTCCAAGCATTTCCTCGAGTTGTTCCTCCTTCGATCGCGAACCACTCTATGGGAATGTGATGAAGAAATCAAACATAATTTGGGCGTGAAAAACGCCAGTAAATGATGCCCCTATTCGGTTGGGAAACACATACAACAACATATAGCAGTGAGAAATTGTGATGTTTAGGTGTAGTGGTAATAGCCACTGCCAGATGGTGGAGTACTAGCGGTAGTTGACAAGGGGCAGAAGCGAGAAGATGAGTCTCTTTTCGGTTCAGCCACTGGTTATCTTTGTTTGTGCTGCTGAATACACTTAGTGTTAGTGAATTTATTGATTCACCATTCACCTAATTACGTGAACGGGGCATGGCCTATACCTTTCGCCGATCGACCGTAAGTAGAACAGCTGCTAGACAATTACGTGAAGCAGGGACTCATTGATCCTGTGGAGGAAGCAACCAAATGAGCGGCACCGTTAGTTGTTCTTTGGTGATCCAACGGGAAACTTCAAATCTGCGTGGATCACACTCGCCTTAATCGCTTTGTTCTGCGACCCACTCATCCCACCAGAACACCAAGGGACGCCGACGCGGAAATCGACAGTGAAGCGAATTTTTTCACATGCTTCGACGCCGCCAACAGCTATTATCAAATTCTGCTCCACCCGTCTAGCCAAATTCTTACGACCTTCATGACTCTCAGGGGTCGATTGAAGTTTCTGCGATTGTCGATGGGACTCAGCTGTTCCGATAACGAATACAATCGCCGGGCAGACATGGCTTTCGTCGATCAAATCAACACATTGCATGTCGTCGACGATCTACTCCGCTTCGACCGGGATTTCCCAGCGGACGTAAAAAGGCGTATGCGCCCTCCTTCAGGCGGCCCGGAAGGCCGGCATCACTTTAAATCTAGAGAAGTTTCAGTTCGCCCAGTCAAAGGTGTCGTGGGTGGGATACGAGATCCAACATGGCGGGGCCAAGTTCACGGCTGATCCCAGCAAGTTGCAGGTTATCTCCGTTTTCCATGCCCCAACACCATTACCGAGCTCAGCTCCTTCATGGGACTCGTCGAACTTCTGATCAGATGTCACTGCCGCCAAAGGCCCGTTTCGGCCTCTCTCAGCTCACGCAACCCTTATATCTGGACCGCCGACCAGGAGATGGCGTTCGAGGCAGTCAAAGCGGCCCTGCTGACCATTCCCATCCTGACACATTCAACCTGGTCTCAGCTGGCGCGCCAGCACGCTACGTCAAATAGCACTTGCTGGCACGCCAGCACGCTACAACAAGTCCTTCTCAGTTATTCGCCAGTACGGTCTGACTTTTGCCACAGCCCACGGCGGCATCCAGTACGACTGCGGTGCCAGCGGTGGTGGCTTCCCGAAATTTATTAATTCGGTTTTATTTATAATTAATACGAAATTACGAATACTTTATTACTTTCTATGCTTTTTATTTCTTTTTATTAATTTTCCTTTATAAATTTCCTATCCTAACCTAACCTACCTTTTTCTAATGATTTATTTTTATAGTCAGGGGGCCCGTGGTTAAGAAAATCCACATTAATGAAGAGAAGGTTTGATGATTAAATATGGTTTGGGGGGTTATGAAACACAAGAAAAGCAACGTCTGCCGACTGGCGGTCGCCGCATTCAAACATGAGGCGTCGTGAAAGTCGGCGTGAAAAACGGAGTTAGTCATATATTGCATTTTTATTAATTATTTCAAATTTACAAAACGTGAACTGTATTTTCAGTCATGTAATCTGTATGTGTACAAGTTTTCAAAACATTCTGTTGCATACTCTGTAAACAGCTTGCAAAATTAGATTTTGAGCGCCCCGTTTTCACAGCTCCGCGTTTAACATTTCGCTTATGCAGAAACCCACTTCATTTAAAAATTCGCATCTCTGAGACTATTGTTCCATTCCCATTCATATTTGGCATACGTAAGGCTAAGATAACAACGAAATGCCCCCCCCCCCCCAAAAAAATTAACCCGAAAAAGTCTTTTCTTGCATGCGTAAAATTCATTTAAAAACTACCAATTTTTAGTTGAAATCTTATGGAGTTTCCGACGGAGAAAACACCTTTAAAATGGGGGGTCAACTACGGATTTTCTAAGGGTATCTAGCCGACATCCAAAGGATAGGGCCAAGGTCCGAAGTTGACATATTTTGGACATCCACCGGACTGACTTGTGTTATGTAGGATTGAAACGCCGTTCGAGTAACTTGAAATGGCGAAGAGTCACTTCCGGTTTTCGGAGAGAATGAGTTGTGGGTCGCAAAGGATCAGTCCAACCTCGTAACGTTCTCCATTGTGACGTGTGGTGTTTCTGAAAATCCTTAACGCAGCTTTGTCTTCAAGAGAGAGAAGTGATGTGAGAAGTGAAATTGTCATTCAACTTCAGAAATTTTCAGTCAACCAAAATTGTGTGATGAAATCGAGTAGGAGTCGGCCGGTTTGTTGACGGTGGATTGAGATAGAGTTGATTTTAGCATGAAACTTTGGGTACTGGGCCTATGATACACCAATCAAAATGAGTTTTAATTCTATCGTGAGCTTCTATCAAATCAGATGGTTACCGTGAGAGTCCAAGACGTCGTGAACTCTGAGCACATAACGGGCTAACAATACTTCTACTTGCTTTAATTCGGTGTTAATTGGTTGGATATCAACAAGATTGTTCCATTTATGTTTGGATGATGACCAATCAACGTGAGATGAATGAACTTGTAAATGCGGCACGGTAAACGCAGCTTAATTTTGAAAGTTCTGTTGGTATATCACTGTTTAAAACGTTGAACGACGTTGTTTTTTTACTTTGACCTAGCTTTTGGGTCGTTGCCATGATACGTGCTGGGAGGTGATGATAGTTGTGTAGGCCATTGAAGCTTGAGTTTCTTTGATAGTTTTTCCACGCTTGACTCCCATCGTGTAAAAGTGCAACCGATTTGACTCTGATGCCGTCGGGTTCAACGTAGATTGGGACAAGTTGCATTTCTTCCTACTGATACACTCACGCATGAAACCTTTGCTTAAACAGCGTAGACAACTCTATTGTTCAATCATGTTAGCCCTTTCTTCCAGTAAAAAGCGAGGTGAATTAAATGCAATAAGAGAGGCGGTGGTCTTCTTTACATAAAAGACAAGTGAGTGTTTTTTGTCCGTTTCCGCCTTGCTGCTTTGATTGTGAAAGTGAATCTTGTGGTTTTGCTTGAGCAAACGGTGGACTCATTTGGTTTTTGTGGATGCATTAGGTTTAGAATTTCTTTTTCTAGACTTTTAATTTTCTCTTGCAATTGTTTTTCAACTCTTTGGCGCTCCGGTTTTTTCTTGATGGTGAAGCGGTGCTGCCACCACTGCTCACTCTCGCAGCATATGGTACTCACAAATCTTATATTTCGCTCGGTGCACAGTATAAAGAAAGTAAATCCTTTCCTTTTCCCTCGAAAGGGGGAGACACCCCTTTTCCCTTAAAATTTCTCCCTTTTTTCACCTAAAGGGGGAAAAAGGAGCCATTCCATGTCTACACCACTTCCGTCAAGCAAAACAAAATTGTTAGTAGCATAGGCTGCGCAACCTGGTCTCAGCTGGCGCGCCAGAACGCTACGTAAAATGGCACTTACAAAAAAGTCATCGTCGTCATTCGCCACTTTGATCCGACTTTTCCCACAGCCCACGGCGGCATCCAGTACGTCTGTGGTGGCTGCTTCCCGACATTTATTTATTCGTTTTAATTACAATGAATTAATAATACGAAAACTTTATTAATTTCTTTACTTTGTCATACTTTTTTTTTGAATTTGTGATTACTTTCATTTAAATAAAGCTCTAATCAAATAAAATTTTTGCTCGATGCATAACTTATGATCAGAGCTATTTTCCCAATAGATTTTATGTATGTAACTTGATCTAAAAGTAGTGGATAACTGGATATATAGGGCAATTAGGGCATAATATATTTTGAAAGTCTGCCACAACGAACTAAATTGCAAAAGAATTATTTATTTTGAATTAAACAAATGCAAAATTTTAGAATAAACCTTATTATTTCTTGCATTTTAATTTTTGAATTAATTAAAGGTTGAGTCTATTCTTCCGTCGAGAGTAGAAACGATTCCGAGTTTCATGTAAAAAAAGCTGTTACACACCCTGTTCTTTTTTTCCATTTCGTTCTAGAAAAAACGTTCCGGTCTTTGACATTCCTACTTATAATACATACCACTCCCCACAAAATATAAAAAAATTGTGCAGTAGGAACGTTTCTGAGTATGGTGACCTCCCACGCCGACTTTGGCCTTCGGTCTGTCGGCGTGATTGCAACATTTGCGGCGGACCAGAACTGGGTTTTCGTACTCGTCATAACCGAATTAGTAGAAATATATCATTAAATTGTAGTAGCCTAGGAACGGTTCCGAATGAAAACCTCCTCGGCTCCCGAACTATTGTACCCTAGACGCTCTTATTGTACCCTACCTTCCCGCCATTTTGTTATTCTCCAGTTATACATAATACATTGAATGAGGCAACAATCTTTCTGATATCGGCTCTGCAAATATATAATAAAAAAATAAATAGCGCGCATGGCAACCGTACGGTATACGATTTAGGGTGGCGGGTGATATCGCAAAATGATTACCACGGTTTAGTTACATACAGACCAATAGGGTCGTTGCATGAAATTTGGATTTATTTTAAACATACTTGGTTAGAATCAGTTTTTCACGCTGATTCTCATGGTTTTTTTTTATTTTTTTTTTAAATGAACCTAAGTATGCTTAATTTAAATTTAAAGTTCGAATAAGCTCCTCCCATTTAAAACGGGCCCTCAGCCATTTTTGGAGGGCGGTGCTTAATTTGTGATCAATTTGCAGACGACGCTCAACAAAGTAAACAAACAGTCTGGTCGCACGCCACTCGTCGATCACTTGCGACGAATCGCACCTGCACTTTTTTAAATGGGGAAAGTCGATTCTTATCGACTAGCCTTTTTGATATAGGTATTAGTTAGTTTGTTTATTTTATTACCTATATTATGTTAATTACTAACATAACCTAATCTAACCTAACCTAACAATGATTATTAATGATTAACGTAGTATAAACTAGTCAATAATTAAGAAATAAAGACTAGTCCATTAAAAAAGTGCAGAGTCGTGCAAAGTCGATTCTGATCGACTAGCCTTTTTGATATAGCTATTAGTTTTTTTTATTTCCTATATTATATGTTTATTACTAACCTAACCTAACCTAACCTAACCTAACAATGATTATTAATGATTAACAAAATATAAACTAGTTTATAATTAAGGAATAAAGGCTAGTCTATAAGCATCGACTAGTCGATAAGAGTCGATTAGGTAGGGGGCAGTTCCATTGGATAGGGAACTTCCCCAATATAGAGTATCACCTGGCTAGTCGATAAGAATCGACTTTCCCCATTTAAAAAAGTGCAGGTGCGATTCGTCGCAAGTGATCGACGAGTGGCGTGCGACCACGTTGCAAACAAACTTCTTTACCAGTATAGAGGCTATTCACTTCGCGGTTTCGCGTGTCAATTGTTTCGATGTCCGCCATTTTTGCTGGTTGTTTTGGTTTGTTTTAGCATTGTCTGTATAGGCCGAAAGTAAATTTTCTCAATACAATGTTTTTTTTAATCAACGCGTTCTTTTTTTTTAATTTTGTTTGCACCAGGTTATTTCTACATATCTTGGTTAGTACCTGTAACAATTTGGGTTTTCAGACCATGTTTCTTGTATTTTTTGAAAAATGTTTTCTTCAGGGCTGTCATGGATGACAAACCATTTCAAATAGATTTTTGAGTCATTAACTGGTCAAGACTCTTTTATAGTGATACTTAGAGATACTTGATAGGTGTATCACGTTTTATATAGCTACATCCTACATTGATTAAATTTACACTTTTTCAACCTTTCTCAACCTTGATATTAGTTGTTTCAAGTTAAAACGAGCATCCTCCAGCCCATTTTTGAACTTGGTTATTGATTAAACTGTTGGAGGAAGTCAAAGAATAATCGGAAATGGTGATAAGTTTTGAACATCAATCTTCTCATAATGAAGCAATGACTATATTTAATGTATGTAGGGAGAACGGAGTTAACATGGACACGGGTCATATTGGACAAAAACCATAAGTGCTACATATTATGGGAATTTTTTTTTTTTTGAATTTTTGTATATACTAGAACGTTTAACGTTCTAGAAAAAATATTCATTAAAATCGAACCATAATTGCTATTGTTATCCCATAATTTAAAAAATGGCCCTGTTTGATGTAATATTTCTCCCTATTACTCTAAGTATTTTTAAAGTGAAAAACACTACAAATGAATAAAATAATGATAGGTGAAATAGCCAATTCATTTCTTAAATGATTGATACAAAAATTAAATGTTAGTGCCTTTTCAGTGTTAAGTTATGAACGAAATACTAAATAGCACCGAGTTTTGTCATTTTGGACACCTAGTTTTGGGGTGTAATTGGACCACGCTAACTATAGCAACGAGGGGAGCTTGCCGCCTTAAGGCATAATTTACAGGCAAATGTCAAATTTCCCCCCTCTTTTCTAAAACACTCGTAACTCTTCATTTTTTTACACAAACGTGTCATTATCAGTGTGCATGAATAAAGAAAGGGCAGATGAACATTCTAAAATTTTTTTAAATTTTTTCCGTTCATTATTTTACGTTTTATCATGATTGTCCAGTTTTAGACAGAGCCTGTCCAATTTTGCCCCGTCTTTTTCAAAAAGGCCCAAAAAATTTGACTTTTTAAAATCGTCACAACTACTTTATTTTTAAAGGAAAAAATGTATAAAAAATACCGGAAGTAATCAAATGGACATTTAACGAAACACACGAAAAAAAAATTAGGAAAAAGTGAAAACGACAAGAAATATTGCAAAAAGAAAAATTTTGTCCAAGTTGACTCCGTTCTCCTAAGCTATAGATTGTTCGTGGCAACTCAAGTCTCAACTCAAGTATAATATAATGTTGGAAGCACTGGAAAGAATAATAATGTAAACGAAGTACCTAACATGTCTGAGAAATAAATGTTATCCAATAAATTGTAGAATTATCTTTGTATTAAGTATAAATATCGCTTAAGAAAGGTTTTATCAAAAGCTTAAATGGAGAGGAAATGTTTCAATCAAAGAAATCTCAATTTTTGGTAAAAGTTTACACACAGTTTGCTGTTTTTGGAAGTTTTCAAAAGAGAACAATGTAATGAATTGATATACCAATGAAATTTTTAGGTGTAATATTTTTATTTATTGAATATCAACATTTTAACAGCGCACACATAAGTTTAGCACAAGCACTCCACAAAACATTTTTTTAAAAATACAAGAAACATGGTCTGGAACCCCAAATAGACCAGTTTCGGATGCTGCGTTGCAAAATTTAAAAAAATCCAGGAGGGTTTCGATTGCAGGGGGAGATAAGAAAAAAGGGGGTTTTTGATTTATTTACCTTAGTAATACTTTTCCAATTAAGGAAATGTTCTAGAATACTACACTTTTAGACATGCTGCGTCTTCTCCAGTTATTTTAAATAATTAATCATCCCTAGTTTATCTATGAAAATTAATTCAAGTCCAAGGAAAAGAATCATAGGGTGCTGTTTAGTATTTTTTCGTTTCTAGTGATAATAATCATAGCCTACTGTATATAAGGAAGCCGAAAGGTTTGGGCTTTTTTTGGAAGCCAATTTGGGTTCCCTTCCTCTTATTTGGCTCCGCCCTAAGTAGACCCACGGGAGCCAATTTATCGTCTAGGGGCGATATTTGAAAACACGGATTTGTTTACGTTTCTATCGATATGATTTCATTCGCGAAGGAATGGAATCAGATTGTAAGAAAGAGGGCGTTGCTTTTTGCCGCCCGAATAGAAAGAGCCCCCCTTTTTACTTAACTTTTACCCTGAGGTGTTATTATTTCGATCACCAGATGGCTCCCGTGGGTCTACTTGGAGGATGGGAAATCGGAGGAAAGGTGAGCAAAGTAGGCTTCACTTTTCAACACGCGAGAGATAGCCTTCCTTTCGGCTTCCTATAATAAAGTAGGCTATGTAATAATATAGCTGTCAAAACTCAAAAGTCAAGTGAATTATACTAAACAGCATCCCTAGCGCCCTACCCTTTGCCTTGAATTAATTTTCATATATAAACTAGGGATGATTAATTATTTAAAATGACTGGAGAAGACGCAGCATGTCTTAAAGTGTAGTATTCTAGAACATTTCCTGAATTGGGAAAGTATTACTAGGGTAAATAAATCAAAAACCCCCTTTTTTCCTATCTCCCCCTGCAATCGAAACCCTCCAGGATTTTTTTAAATTTTGCAACGCAGCATCCGAAACTGGTTTACCAAGATATGTAGAAATTAACTGGTGCAAACAAAAATTAAAAAAAAAGAACGCGTTGATTCAAAAAAACACATTGTATTGGGAAAACCGACTTTCAACCTATACAGACAATACATAAAAAACCAAAACAACCAGCAAAAATGGCGGACATCGAAACAATTGACACGCGAAACCGCGAAGTGAATAGCCTCTATTAATGTTTGTGTTGATTTTTATTTGGATTCCTGAATTACTGTATATAATTATATCTTATTTTAATATTTTTCATACCGTAATTCAGGATTTAAATGAAAACAGTAAAAAAATAAATAAAAAAATATTTTGGTGAGAAATTTCAAATTTGTTTATTTTCGTTAGCGTCGTCTACAAATTGATCAGAAATTAGGCTCCGCCCATGAAAAATGGCTGAGGGCCCGTTTTGAAATGGGAGGAGCTTATTCGAACTTAAAATTAAAAATACACACATTTCGGTTGACTTAAAAAAAAAATATAAAATACCATGACAATCAGCGTGAAAAACTGATTCTAACCAAGTATGTTTAAAATAATTCAAATTTCATGCAACGACCCTATTACAATGAATTCATATTTGGGCCTTTCAGCATTAATAACAGTAGGCCTATAACACGAACTGCATTCAACCCAAATTTAAGAAAATGCGAAGAAAGTAATTAAATACTAAAAACCATAATTACCCAATACTATAGTATTGGGTAATTAATTAATTTATTGGCATAGGTAGGCTCAAATTTTTTTTATTTTTTTTTTATTTATGTTTTCCAAGAGTACACAAATTAAGAAATTAAACAACTTTCTAGACTTATTCAGGAGACCAAAGCTTGTAAGTGCGATCGTACGAGGCTGTGGCGATGAAAGAACCATCAGGCGACACATCAACTGCCATAACCTTCAATCATAAATAAATATGAAACAAATACACCATAATCTGTTTGAAAACTTTACCTTTCCATCATGACCCGAAAGTGTCTTGAGTGGTTGCCAAGTGTTACTCGCCCATATCTAAAGTTAAAAAAAAAAAAAATTAAAACTTCGTTACTCAAATACTCACAAATGAATCGCAGAAAGAAATCTAGCAATATCAATAATACCTTGGAGGTACAGTCATATGACGATGAGACAATATACTGTCCGGAACTTCTTTCGAATTTCACGCTCGACACTAAATTTGTGTGTGCAGGAATCGTATAAATACAAGATCTTTTACGTAAATCCCATATTTTGCAGGTGTTGTCTTCACTCCCAGTTACTATGTGGTACCCATTGGGTGATATGTCTATGCCCAAGACACCTTTTAAATGACCTTCCATAAACATGATGCAACGCCCAGTTCTAAGGTCCCAGACTCGTCCGAAAGAGTCCATGCCACTAGAAAAATTTCTGTGTTATACAAAATTAAGAAACAAAATTTTAAATGTTGGTACCCTGTAATAGCAACTGAACCATCAACATTGAATGCAATATTGTATACAGGTTTGGAATGCCCTTCTTGATGAAGAACTTCCACACCTTGTTCTAGATCCCATAGCCTCCAGGAGTTATCAAAAACACATGTAGCTAAAAATCTTCCAGAAGGATGGAATTCAACTTTTGAAACCCTATGTGGAGCATGGCCTTCCATATCAGCAATGGGTTCTTCACTTTCTAAATTCCACAATTTTACTGCACCATCCATAGAACATGAAGCCATATTTAATTCTGAAGGTTCTAAACTCAAGGTGGCTTGTGGATGGAATACAATTGCTCCAACACTACACTTATGTCCATTTAAAGAATGAAAAAGGGTGCAATCAGGAACATTCCATAATTTACACAGGCCACTCCTAAAATATAAAAATTCTGTTATTATCAAATTATTATTGTTATGTCACAACTCCTATACCAAGAGGCCGTGGCCAGTAAATTTCCACGTGGACTGAATTGGCAACAAGATATTGGTCTCCCATCACCAACTTGACTGCACATAATGTTCATACCCCTCATCCGTTTCACCATTTCTTGCCTAGCAGTAAATAAAATTAAAAGAAAAATACAGTCTGCATAATACCATCTGAATGTATTTTGTACCTTTTGGCTGTTCTTGTTGATTCTGGTGTTTCACACTCAAGCTTCACATTAGATAGCCTTTGTTTTGCTCTGGGGAGGGAATAATATGCTAGCCACAAGCGAGCAATTTTAAGTGATTCAGGACCTTCATGATACCAAGTGGTTTCTGTTTGATCTTTCTCAACCTTTAAACTTTCTTTTTCTTCTTCTTTTTTTCTATCAATCAAATCGTGGCCATGTACAGTAAGTAACTCTTTTAACCTATTTCGGCGATCGGCAGGTCCTTCACCAAAAAGTGTAATAGGTTCACCTAAATGCCTAAGATGTTTCCGAATCTCCCCATCGTCAATCGTAATGGCGAAACCAGTTGTTGTCGCCATAATAATAGTTTTGCTAGAATTTGTTTTTGTTTTTACGTCAATGTTTCAATCACGATATAAAAGGAAAAGGTATACGTATCTTTCAAAAAACCGAACGCGATTTTAATTTTTTTTTTAAATCTAGCGAGAGAAAAATAAACTATTAGTTAATGTCTAATCCACAAGGCAATATTGGCGCGATGGACTAAGGGCGGGGAAACAGACATAGTCGAATTAGCCGATCCTTTTATTTTTTCTTGGGCGGGTTTTAAACAGAGCAATAAAATACTGGTATGAATAATGTTCAATTAAAAAAGCGCTACTAACAATTTGTTTTTAGTGAAAACGCTTTTCCAGAATATTTTTTAAAAAGGTATTATTAGGCCTATATTACCAAGTTAAAAAATGTGTTGAGAGCAGTGAGAAAGCGCATCTCACCGCTAGATGTACTGTGTACCCGTTAGGGTTGAAAGAAAGGGATATAGGGTGAAACTTGAAAGTGAGACTAAGGTGGACAGGTGGTACCGGACAATCGGAGACTCGGAGTATAGTTCTAACGCCGGCCAAGTACTAGTAGTTCAGTATGCCATAGTGTAATGTCTAAAGTGTTTGACTGTTTTCGTTGCAGCCACGTGGTTTAGGCAGGTTTAGGCTTCGGTTTAGGTGGCGAGACATGGAAAATTATGTTAAAGGAATGAATACTGATCCTGATATTGAATGGGGTGACTTACCTTTTAAATGTTTACCCTCCAATTTGACTTGGATGAAAGTGAGACCTGGCAGTAAAATGACAAATCTTATTGAATTTGCCATAGCATCTATGGATGCTACTAAAACTCAAATGTGGTCTGGAATTGGCCCAGCAATAGGGAAAACAATAAGTTGTGTTGAAATAGTCAAAAGAAAAATTCCAAATCTACATCAGATATCCAAAATTTCTTATCATAAGTATAAATGAGTTAAAATCATCTTTTTTTTTATGCCAGTAATTAAATGTTCTTTAGATGTGAAGAATATTGGAATCCCAAGAATAATGAACTGGATTCACTCAGAGTTGTTCGAAATGTACCTTTGCTACACATACTGTTGTCAGTTGAGCCTTTGGATTCCAATGAACCTGGGTAATTATTCTTATAATTCATAGTAGACAATTATGTTATCATTGATTTTCTTCTCTTTTTGACAGGTATCAGTTTTCCCAAATCAATGATAATGTTATACCTCATGTAAGATTGAGGAAAAAATTACAGAAAAGAAACAAAATACCACACATTTGAAACCAAATGAAAATGTATTCAAGATGATGAAATAAAATTACTGTTCCTAGATGGATGAACAAAGTTGTTATGTTGAAATTACATCAAGCACACATTTAAGTTGTAATAAATGACTGATTATGCTTCTGATTCTGCAGAGTGGCCAATATAACTGCCAGAATCAGTTTCTTCAAATATTGGGACAATCAATATTTCTTTTGACATTAGATTATACTTCGTAACAAACTCGGTGAAACGCCGACACAGGAAAGTTTCATTCTAAAACATATGGAAGATAGCAGCATCTATATGATTTACATTACCAAAAAATTACCTCAAATTCGTCAAAGAGATTTCTGTGATGGAAATAAGCATGAGAAAATATTCTATAAACTCGCCGACACACTGATCCTAGCTTGGCCACAGAGGATTCTTTAATACTTATACTAAACATTGAAATCCAAGTCAAGAGAGAAGGTGAAAAACATATTTCTATCATTACATAATTCTATAACAGTTAAACTTACCGACTTGGGAAATATTTATTACTATTTAAGAGACAAGCAGCACCATCTAAAGTATGTCTGGTATAATCAATAGCAGGGCATTCTTTCGGAGTTTTATGTGCAGCACACAAAAATATCCATTGATCTGTTGCCGTCATTTGTGTACAAGATTCAGGATGACACTCATTTTGAAGTTTCACAGCTATACCATTAAGTTCCATACAAAACTGTCTGCATTAATAAGAAAAAGAATAATAATGAAGAAGTAAAAATAAAATTTTGAAGAAAAAGAATAATAATGAAGAATTTTATAAAAATTTCAATTTGACTATCAATCATTCTTTCTTAAATACTTACCTAAGATGTTCATATTTCCATACACCTTCATCTTGAGAATCAGGAGCTTTAAGAATTTCATCTATGGCAGTGAAATCTTTACGAATGAGCTGTTGAATGTACTGCTGTACCGCTAATGTACTATCCATTTCCTCAAAAATTTCCTCGGGCCAGCGATAATAATCCTTAATAAACAAATAATAGTAAAAAAGCCAATCTGAATCTAATTCTTCTAATAACAATCTAATAATAATAAATATACAGACAATTGTTTTTGTCCCAGGGCGATTTCTTCTTTCGGTTCGACATTCCAAATCCGCCATTTTACACTATGATGCTTCGACTATGACTCCGAGCCTTCGATCAATCCGATCATAGAATATAGGCTGCTCAAGCAGAGCCATAGAACCCTGGTATAGGCACTGCCTGTTAATCTTTCCTCTCGGAAGTTTTCTCAGAAGTGCAGCGGATTTTCAGAACGATAGTGGGAAAATGGTTTTGATTATCGATGATTTTCCGTTTCTGATTAGTGCCAACAGTGGCCATCTTCAAAAAATGTAAAATTAGTTTGATTTTGAGGAGATCTGAGGTTTCCCAGTAATCTGCAGGTGGCGTCAGGTGGCGTCGCCATGCCGAAATTCTCCATAAGGCCTCGTCCGAGCTGCCTCCTTTAAAAAGGGTGACAACTTGCTGATTTTTCCGAAAGAGCTTAACCAGAGCCATGAAAGGGGAGGTCGATCCATAAGAAAATTTCCCTTGGGCTGCGGCACGGTTTTCCGAGTTGAGACCACGTTTAACTCTTTCTCATCCTCCTACTTTTGGAATTTTTGGGAACAGCTACGGGATAGCGACATTGGGACGGAATACCACAAGAACTTTTCGAAGCCGACACTAGAACGCGACACAAGAACGTCCAAATTTCTTGTACACTAGAACGGCCCCTGCGACACTAGAACGGCCCATGGCGACACAAGAACGTCCAAATTTTACTGTAGACACTAGAACGGACCCTGCGACAGTAGACCGGCCACTGCGACACTAGAACGGCTATAACAAAATCAGCTACATAGTGTGATTCTTTACCGCCAGATGTAGGACAAGTCTGAGATTTCCGTATTAGGATATTATTTTTATATTAGATTCAAAAACACCCGAAAAATCCTCTTCTTTTTCTCCTTTTCTTTCTTGTTGCACCACTGTGTGTTCTGTGTGCAGTATGTAGCATTTTCAAATGTGTGTATGAGTGGATTTTTATTAATACACAGAAAGATAACCGGATTGATTGATGGTGCTTAGCTTGAGACTAGTCTGAGATTTCCGTTTATTCTGCCCGAACTTTTGAAAAAGGATACCAGAATAAAATAATCGATCACGAATTCACGATCTAAGTTGTTTATTGGCACACAATTTATATTTTACGGAATTACATAATATTTAATCAATTTTTTCCACGTCTTGCGTACTCGAAAGGAATGTTGGACTGTTCAAGAAGAAAGAATCAAAGTTGATGACGTCGGAAGAAGGAAAGAATATTTTTTGCGTTTGAGTTGCTTGAATCAACACAGGTTGACTGGATATCAAAAGAAATTGCTCCGCAGCGGATAAACGAAGAGGTTTCACCGGGCAGAGCAGCATCATTTCAAGTGAAAATCTATAAAATGTAGGTGTCTGCGACACCTGATAAAGAGCCCGTGGTAATATACTGTTCACTACTGTCAGAACTTCTAATGACTCCCTAAAAAAAATATTACAGAAATAAAAGAAACAAATTAATATTTGGGTCCCACATTCAAATAATCTTTGATTCTCCTGGTAATTACTTGCAGAGCAGTATATCCTCGGAATATTCGTTTTCTTGGATGGGTGTCAAAAAGCTGTTAATTTTGATGGAACCGAGTTCGTCCCAAGGAGAATCGAGCAATTGATAATCTCCATTGCTACTTGCCCAGGCAAGACGGATCAAAGAGCGAACAACCTCTTCATCCGGCTTGACGCTACACAAGAGAAGGTTGGCATCCGAATCCCCCTGCATGTGCTGAGTAAGTCGAACAGCGACAGCCCGTACAACATTGTCGGTTGCTATACAAGAACTGCTACTTTGAAGCAGAAGGTTGTGGTTGGACGATTCGACAAGGTTCGCAAACAAATATGTGACATTACGGCCAGCACAACCTTTGATAGGCGAAGTATGCTCAAATATGCCGATCTAGAACGTAATGAACATCATGTTAAACATCCACAAGATTGACTTTTAAAAAAATTCACAGAGGAATGCCACCTCTCAAAATGAATCCAAGTTGAAACTCGGAAGTTTTCTCCGAAGCTGACATATTCGCCGGCATAAGCAAACTGTAGGCAACCTGATGAATAAACGAGATCAATAGGATTCAAAGATGAAAAAATAACAAACAATTCTTTTAGGTCACCCTACCTCAAGGTGATACAGAATGGTAGACGGTGATGCCGCTACGAAGATGGATTCCAATTCTGAAGGAGATTGGATAGGCCCAGTTTTCTCGCTACTCGTTACTGTAGGCGAAGATGAAACTACGAGAGGAATTTGGCTAGCGGCTACAAGGCGCTCAATAGCCTGCGGATCAGCCGGCAACTGACGTAGAAGATTGCGTGCTGCGTCACGCAACTGTGCATGCTGTAACTGTGAACCCAGATCGGCCAATTGACACAAAAACGGATTGATGCGCTTGTCTCTCGACATTAAAACACCCGGTAACATAATTTCGGCAGCAGCGGCTGAAATCGAATGGTGTTGCTGACCCCCCAAGCTACCTTGATAACTACTCGGTGCATGCTGTGGTGACCCGCCAGTGCTACTATCACTGCTGCTGTCTGGTGATCCCGCCACAGCAGTATTCGATTGTGACAGTTTGGCTGTCAACATCTAAGGAAATAATCAACAAAACATGAATAATCATTATGAGAAAACAAAAACAAAGATTGAAAAAGCGCATACCGTTTTATCCCTGAGTGGTAAGTTGACTCCACTCTGCTGCTGCTGTACTGTCGGCTGCTGATGTCCCACTACTTGAGACTGAATTAGAGATGCATTTACTCCTGCAGTGGCCGAGAGTGCAGCTGTCTGGTTGGTAGATTTTACGCGAGCCATGATACGTCGTCGAACAGTGGCGAGAGTCTCGTTGCTATGGGTCCATATTTCTATATCCTCTGGTTGCCGTCCTTGGTTAGGAAACCGGACAACCAATGTGAAGCATTTCCCCCTAGGGCATGAACGACAACTTTTTAATTTACGAAAAGGCAAAAAAAAACCTGCCAATTTTACCTATGTGCTCTTCCGAGAGGAAGCAGAGTACGCTCCTCTCTCATTTGAAACTCACAATCGTAGTCATTGACATACTCTTGTAGTAGTTTCAACAGTCTGCACATGCGCGTTGTCTCCTGTCTGCTTCGATTGGCGAAATCCTTCTCGGTAACTAAGGCTTCATGTGGCTGCTGTTGTTGTTGTTGGATTATGTACGCACGTAAAGTATCGTGTGACGCTCGAAGTCTGTCACTACAACTACCAATAAGATCTTCGTGAATCTCAACTTGGTTGTTGACCAGTCGAGGACCTAAACTGGTGTAGGTCTCTTTCAGCAGATGAATAGCTCTATATCACAACATATGAAACAAAATTATACAAAACTTAAATCAAAAAGAAAATTATAGCCTATAGTTTATACTTTTCAGCAACCGGATCACTTCCAAAGAGAATAACACGCCATAAGTAGTCAAGTCCGATTAGCCCTACATCGTTCATCTTGCGTCGAGCTACTAGTTTCCCTTCTTTGGCATTGACAGCCTTAAAGAAACGATCGAAGCACTTCATTCCACTCTCAGTCATGAGGCTAGGGTCCAACTGAAGAATCTGTGCCTCGAAGAACTCGCGATTAACTTCGGGATCAAGATCCGGTTCCTCGCCCATCAATTTTGAAAACCATTTGAAGCAGGCCTCCCGATCAGCAACAAATATAGCCCTTTCTACCAGACAGTGCCATATTTGACGTGCTTGAGGTGCACAGAGCCATAATTGGCCGTCTTTCAGCAAAAATCTCAAAAAACTCAACCGTTCTTGAACCTAAACGATAACACATATTTAAAAAAAAAATGAATCATGACTTAGAATCACATACAGTATATGAAATGTACCTGAAGAACGTGGCTATAGCGGCCGTCAGGTAAATATGTGAGCGGATCATGGTTGGCTGGATTGTCTTTGACGGTGCTTCGCACACGCTCCATGTAAGCACAGAGATTGTCAGTTATAAGAATGACTAGTGCGTGCTGCTGTTGGAGACGATTGACCACTTCTTGTCGATAGAGGACATGCTGAGCACGAGCCGCATGGGCGTTGGCAGCATGATTGTAATTGGCCGGAGTCTCGGCATATAGACAGCATATATCTCTGATCTGTTTGAGCGCCTGGAGTACCCACACATTATGACGAATCTCTTCGACACAACGATCCAGCCACACTGTTTTTTGAGTGTCGCGATCTTGTGAACAAGAATAGTCAAGGAACTTTACATGAGCATTCATGGCTTGGTCGATGATTTCATTGGGAAGGTCAGGTGAGTGCGCAAGATTCCAGAATAACGTCAGTACCTAAATTTAAAGTAAATTATTGTAATTAATTCAGATCGACACGAGTGAAACGAATATTTTAAAAAATACAAACCTTGTGAGCCATAACACCGTCTTTATCGTCCTCGGCTAAGCGGCGAATCAGCTCCAATAGCTTTTCTCGTTGTTTCTTCCCTGCAGTTGTCCAACTTGCCTGAGAATAAATACATATGTTTAGGTTTTTATTTAAAATGTGTCATTAGAATTCATTGACTAAACTCATTTTCACTAAATACCTGAAAACATTCAAATAAATGGTCCAATTGTTCAGGAGAAAAGTCCCATGCTAGTTTGGCGAGAAGATCATGAACATTCTTGACTATGGCTTCGTGCTTGCCAGCCTGAGATGCCCAAACACGGTCCAAATCTTCCAGTGTCAGTGCCTTCTCTTTAATAACAAAACGAAGGATTTTCTCAAAATTTTCAACATATTTTTTGAGTTGGAACTGAATTTGACACGACTGCAAGTCAGACGGTTACAGCGATGCCTACAGTTTGCTTTGCACATGTCTGATGACGTTGTCTACCTGGCACTATGTTTACAAGCGCTGCGGCAAATCGCCAGAAAAAGGGATCGCCACTTCAACAGGAGGGAGGAAGACAGCCGCTTTTAATCGCATTGTCAACGAGCTATTAAGAAAACAGGAAGCAGAGCAGCACAAGGACGGAGATCCTTTCATCGTTCGATTAAGATTTTCAATTCAATTGCTGGGCTCTTTATAGCGTCTACGTCGGCATCCATCCGCTAAAAGCTGCGTGTCACTTGCACGAAGAGTTTTCAAGAGAAATGATTATCTTTCTGTGTATTAATAAAAATCCACTCATACACACATTTGAAAATGCTACATACTGCACACAGAACACACAGTGGTGCAACAAGAAAGAAAAGGAGAAAAAGAAGAGGATTTTTCGGGTGTTTTTGAATCTAATATAAAAATAATATCCTAATACGGAAATCTCAGACTTGTCCTACATCTGGCGGTAAAGAATCACACTATGTAGCTGATTTTGTTATAGCCGTTCTAGTGTCGCAGTGGCCGGTCTACTGTCGCAGGGTCCGTTCTAGTGTCTACAGTAAAATTTGGACGTTCTTGTGTCGCCATGGGCCGTTCTAGTGTCTACAAGAAATTTGGACGTTTTTGTGTTGCGTTCTAGTGTCGCCATGGGCCGTTCTAGTGTCGCAGGGGCCGTTCTAGTGTCTACAAGAAATTTGGACGTTTTTGTGTCGCGTTCTAGTGTCGGCTTCGAAAAGTTCTTGTGGTATTCCGTCCCAATGTCTACATGCCACAGCTACGACGACGGTGCTGCCATCTAGCCACTGTAACGCGTAAAAGTGGCCAAAATCATTCAATTTTCAATTATATATTGCAATTTTAAGAAAGCAAATGTTGAATTGTGGCTCAGTTGATATAGCGACTGATAGGTGATATGATAAGATGTGGTTCAAGGTATCGATACTATGAAGATGCTGTTTTATATCATAATTTTTTTTTTTTACTTTTTTTTCTTTTTTTTTTGCATTTTTTAATGCCTAACTGATAAATCACATTATTCCATCAAGAAATGTTTTTTTTTTAAGTTTTTTGATGGAATTAGGAGATTTTTAATTTTGACATGGGCAACTTGGTCTCCGTCACCTAGGCCAACCCTTTGGCTTCTCCGATGAGCCAAAGGGTTGGCCTAGGCCATTGGCGGATTTTACATGGGATAGCGGGATGCCACCTTCTTTTGTTTTCGTAAGATTTTTACGGTGCACTTTCGTCGTCTGATTTGACGCATCCATTGTTAAATTTTCAAAACAAACCTAGCTAGCTGTCAGTTTTTAAAATCTGTGTAAGTAGCCGTATATTTGGGTTAACCCTATGTATTTTTTTATAAATAATGTCAGGAAAAGATCTTTAAATTCTTTTGCTAGTCATTGAGCCACAACCAAAGCAGAAAAAAGGAAAAGAGATGCCCAAGAAGAGGTACGTGGAACAGGAGTAAAACAAAAAGGAAACTTTTTCTGTGGTTTAGAAGGCAGAGAGGAAGTTAGAAATATCATGCCCATCATGATAACAATCAGCCACTTTTCAATCAACCTGGTTTTAGTGGAATAAATTCTTTGGACGGTAGGTTTTATTTGGCCAGCATCATGCCCTTTCTCATTTTACGATAACTTTGTTTACACCACACTTTTCTGTTTACAGATACCATTGGTGTTGAAAATATCATTAATTCTATTGATATGGAATTGGAACAAAATATAATTACAGAAAAGTTAGTTTTGAATATTTCATCAGCTCCCATTCGTACAATATCTTTTATCTTGAAATAATATCTTGTTATACCCTGTTCGCTGCTTCATATTTGTAAGCAAGACTTGTGCAGTAAGTGTGACCTGATAACTCACTGCAAGCTGGTACTTCATAACATAGAGATTTGTGTTGATGGAGAAGATGTGAGGTTCTTGACTTCTTGAAACAATGTGAATTTTTATAAGAAGAAGGTACCATAATAGTGAAAGGTAAAGTGAGTAAATCAGACATTTTAGGTCATTCATGTGGTTTAATTTTATTCACAACACCTTGTAGGAGTAGCAGTTTCTTTCTTTGGCCCTTCCTGTCCATAATGTAAAGGCACTATAATACGTGCTGTACGACATAACCTGGTTGACGTAGCCGTAATCACAGCAAACGGTAACTAGGCCCATCTTCATGTACGTGTTCACAACAGATTTTATTTAATGTATGCATATATTCTATTTGTATTTCAGGTCAGCGTTTTTATATGAAGTCCAATATTTTGGAGTGCACTGCTTGTCGTTATTGGTTCGAAGCCGTTCGAAACTAACGCGGAAGATAATTTTTCTTCCGGTTTTCAACCGTCTTCCACCGTTGATAGACCTTCATTTATCTCATCTGTACAGAGCTTCTCGAATGGTGTTGGCATTTTCAACACAAAATGCTTAGTACAGTTGAATTACCCCTAATGTCAAAACTCAAACCGTTATGTATGCTTTGTGATATTCTCAAGATAAATATTTAATAAATGATGAAAGTGAGTAGAATTGTAATAAGTAATTTCGATACAAATTATTTTATTGGGATATTTCGTTGGAATAGTCGTTATACGTGTGTGATAAGTACGCGTGAGCGTGAACAATCCTTCTGCGTCATTTAAGGGTAGATACATTCCCCAAAGTCTGTTTTTGGCTTAGTATTTCGATTCACCGTAAAAAGTTGTGTATAGGTTCTTAATTTCAAGGTATTCGGCGGTATGCACAGGGAGTTAACCGTGTATAAGTGCGCGTGAACGTGAATTTATGTTCTGCGTCGATTGAGGCTGAACGCAAATCCAATTGTCTATTTCTGACTTCATTTTCGGATTCAGCGTAAAAAAAATTATCTAGATTGTATAATTTCATAATTTTTGGCGGTACCCTTAGGGAGTTATTCATTTGTGAACAAATTTTTTAAAGAAAAAAAAACGACGTATCTTGCGTATTCGACTAGGCAACTTTTTTTCTTAAAAAATTTTTTCACAAACGAATAAAAACCCGAGGGTACCGCCAAATATGATAAAATTATATAATCTAGCTCAACTTTTTACGCTGAATCCGAATATGAAGTCAGAAATAGACTATTTCATATGCGTGTAGCCTCAATCGACGCAGAACATAAATTCACGCTCACGCGCAATGTTACACAGCTAACTCCCTATGCGTACCGCCGAACACGGTGAAATTATGGATTTTTGTACAACTTTTCCGGTTGAATCGAAATACTAAGCCAAAAATAGACTTATATGAACCTATCTATCCTTAAATGACGCATAGGGGTTGTTCACGCTCTAGCGCACTAATCACACACGGACAACGGCTATTCTTATGAAATATAACAATAATATACTCTGAACTTATACATATATTTATTCACTTTCATAATTTATTACAATGTTATCTTGAAAATATTATAAAGTACATAACGGTTTGACAGTAGGGGTAATTTTACTGTATTTAACTCAAGCATTTTGTGTTGAAAGTGCCAACACCATTCGAGAAGCTATGTACAGATGAGATAAATAAAGTCTCATCAACAGCGGAAGATTGTTGAAAACCGGAAGAAAAATAATCTGCAGGACTCCGCTTTTGCTTCGAACCAATAACGTTCGGCAAGTAGCGTGCACTCCACAATAGTTGACTTCATATCAAAATGACCTGGAATACATATAGAATTCAAAAATACATGAAATAAAATCTTTTGTGAACACTTAAGTGAAGATGGGCTTCGTTACCGTTAGCTGTGATTACGGCTACGTCAACCAGGTTACATCCATACCATGTCGTACATCACGCATTAGTGCTTTACATTCTGGACAGGAAGGCCAAAAGAGAATTACTCAGATTCCTACAAGGTGATTAAGAATAATTAATTGACATGAATAATCTAATGATCACTTAATTTACTCACTTCACCTTTAACTATTATATATGGTACCTTCTTTTTTTTAAACATTCAGTACCAGCTTGCATTTAGTTATCAGGTCACACATACACACAATTGTTGCTTACAAGTGAGGCAGCGAACAGGGAAATATGAAAAGTCTCTTAGCAAGCACCACATATTGACACAAAGTATCCGAATAGGAGCTGATGAAACCGTAAAAGACATCTTGAAGTCCCAAGTATCTTCTTTGTCTTTCATTCAACTGTTTGATTCACTTTCTTGATTAGATGCCTAAGTTTCTTCTTACTTTAAATAATCAAATCTTAATCCAAATCAATGGAATTAATGATATTTTCAACACCAATGGTATCTGTAAACAGAAAAGTGTGGTGTAAACAAAGTTATCGTAAAATGAGAAAGGGCATGATGCTGGCCAAATAAAACCTACCGTCCAAAGAATTTATTCCACTAAAACCAGGTTGATTGAAAAGTGGCTGATTGTTATCATGATGGGCATGATATTTCTAACTTCCTCTCTGCCTTCTAAACCACAGAAAAAGTTTCCTTTTTGTTTTACTCCTGTTCCACGTACCTCTTCTTGGGCATCTCTTTTCCTTTTTTCTGCTTTGGTTGTGGCTCAATGACTAGCAAAAGAATTTAAAGATCTTTTCCTGACATTATTTATAAAAAAATACATAGGGTTAACCCAAATATACGGCTACTTACACAGATTTTAAAAACTGACAGCTAGCTAGGTTTGTTTTGAAAATTTAACAATGGATGCGTCAAATCAGACGACGAAAGTGCACCGTAAAAATCTTACGAAAACAAAAGAAGGTGGCATCCCGCTATCCCATGTAAAATCCGCCAATGGCCTAGGCCAACCCTTTGGCTCATCGGAGAAGCCAAAGGGTTGGCCTAGGTGACGGAGACCAAGTTGGACATGGGACTTAGAAAAAAAACGTAGAAAAGTTGTAGTTCACCACACACCCACAGGAGGCAGCACCGTCGTCGTAGCTGTTTCTGTGCCGTTGCCTTATGGACTTTTTCCTATGGAGTTGAGAGACCTCCCCTTTCATGGCTCTGAGCTGTGTTTCTACTGTTTAATTGTATGTTCTCTTAAAAGTTAAAACCCTACCGAAAAATAAATAAATTTACTAAGATT
This sequence comes from Daphnia galeata, assembly GCA_030770115.1. Lineage (NCBI taxonomy): Eukaryota > Metazoa > Arthropoda > Branchiopoda > Diplostraca > Daphniidae > Daphnia > Daphnia galeata. Next base: position 5,701,374 of record CM061115.1, read on the forward strand.
AAAATGCAATTCAATTTTTGGGTCTTTTGTGAATTGACAAAAAAATTAGTATTTATTTAAATAATTAAAATTTCAATAAGTGAACTTTGTGTAAAATTTATTAATCTATAAACTCTCAAAATTTGGTAAGGAAATAAAACTAATTGGACTAACCACGAAAGAACTAAACAAGTCACTTAAGTGAAACGGCGGAAAACTGTTTTGTGTATTTAACATGGGTCTTATGGGGGAAAACTGAAACTTTAAAAAATAACCCTAGCTAAGCTATTTGCTCGGTGACATTGAAATTTCACACGCTAGTAGTAGACGGTGATTAGAACTCATTGTGAAAAAGGCAACGCAATACAATAAATACTTTACTAAGATATTAGCGATCTTATTTTCAAAAATTTCTTCCATTTCCCCTGCTATCAAGGGGTGGTGGACAGGCAAAGCCTGGGGGATTTTACGCGCACACTCAGCCAACTTCCCAAAGAGCCCCCTCCCCAAGTATACAGGACGGGGTGGCGGGTGTGTGAGAGTTTCCCTCAGGCTTCCCCAGTCTACCACCCACCAGATTGTGCGGGAAATGTACGGTTTCACCAAAAAGAAATTGGTTATATGTCTGGAAGTGTTTGTTGGATTTGTATATTATTTTAAAGATGGGTTAATGACATTATCTTCTATCATTTGCTGGATTTCTCTGAAAATCCAGCGAATAGTTTAGCAGTAGGAATTTTTTTAAATATTGGGTTGCCGCCATAAGGCTCCATGTTAAACGTGCTAGCGATTTCGAAAATTTGAAATCCGATTTCGTATCAGTACGATTCGGCCAAAGGTTTTGGCCGAATCACACATTTTTTATTGAATACATTTTACATTTTTTTTGTTGGATTCTGCGACTGGCCGAATCATACAATTTCAAAATATTGTATTCGGCCATCAAATTATTTATTTTATTTTTTCGGTCACGTTTTTTTTAAAATACGATTCGGCCAAAAAATAAAATATACGATTTGGCCAAAAGAATTTTGTGTTTTGCAACGCCGATGGAAAAAGCTGGGAAACTCAAAAAATTATATATGCGATTTCTTTGATACAAAAATTAGAATAGGAAAAAGCTTGAAATCGCGGATATTTAAATATTTTTGAAATGCCGTATAGAAAGCATTGAAATATCTTATATAATTAATTCAAACGGGAATTTTTAATCTTTTTTTACAAACCAAGACGAAGGATATATGTTTATAGTTTAGTAGCCGGTAGGGTGGGTCTATAAAGTATTTTTTTGAATATTTGATGGACAACATATAATATTCTGAAATAATTAATTCATCAAAAGAAAAAAAAAGATAATAAAGATGGTATTTTGTTTCAAATTTATGCTTCAATTTAATTTCAAGGTACTTATGTAAAAATAACGCTTTGAGTCCACCCATTTTCCTTATCGTTTTAATAGTATAGGTTTAGTATAACCCCGGTGAAAATAGTTTATGTATTTGCATGGATTATTACATGCAATACTATGTAAAACTATATCATACTACATGTAAAAAAGGTTTTTTCGTCTTGAGGCAAAGTTTGATATGTATTGATACATGTAAACATACAGTGTACTTTATGTTATTACATGTAGTGAAACATGTAACATACATTTGCTTCATGTATGACATGTTTTAAAACATGTGAAACATAGTGTACGCTATGTAACGACATGTAGTACTACATGTAATATACATGTCTGAAGGAAATCATAAATCTATAAACATTACCCATAGCAGGATACTATTTCCTTCCTGCAATTTGTTGTTCAGTCATTTCATCCTTATAATATTTATGTTTTATTATGAAAAAAACATATCATTAGAAAAGTTTGCGTAATTTTATAGTAGAAATTTTGCAACAAATTAAAATTATTTTTTGTACGTATAATTTATTTTCGTGCTGAATTGTAAATTGCTAATAACATATTATTAACTTACCTTTCATAGTCCCACATTTTTATTAAGTTATAGTACCGCTTTAGTATGATGTGTAGCTATGATATGTCGGAGCGCAGCTGACATCGGTCAAGGGAGTGAACGGATGAGTGACCCAGCTAATATTTAGCTGATTTTTATTTTATTATTTAATATAGATGAATATATATATTGCTTTATGTCACAGTACATGCAATACTACATGTAGTGTTTCATACAAATGAAAAATCTATGCAGTAATATACATGTAAAAAACTACATAAAATTACATGTAATTTTTTACCGGGGAAGATAATACAACTCCGTGCGATATACTTTGTATTATCCTATAGGGTAGAATTAAAGTAGTGTGAACAATACTTAAGAATAGGCGTTGGACTTGGCCAAATCATACAAATCTCTTATACGATTCGGCCTATTTCCGAAATGAACAATTTGAGAAAAAGAAAAAGTGTAAATTGGCTCGTGCATTCGGCCAGTGGCCGAATCATATAAATTATTTTTATTTCATTCGGCCAATTTTTTTTGGCCGAATCGTACTGTATTCACCGATTTTGTCATTCTTTGATTGAAGTCGCGTTGTTAATTACTCTACGGTTACTTCAATTATACTTATTTTATTAAAATTTCACAACCACAGTTAAAGGAATGGACTAAAAAGTTCATTTTTTAAAAATTAATTATTTCTAAGAGTTATATCATTTAATTGAATTTCAAAAGTGTGTTAAACTTAAGATCGATGAAAAAATCATTAAATTGTTATTTAGTTTGTTGATTATTTCCGTCTACCATACGTTTTTTAACTTACAACAACCAAAGTACCAGCCAGAGTATTTTTGGAATCAAGGTGATTAAAGGGGGCATCTAAAAATGTATTTGGAGGAACACCCCCCATGTCAAAATAAAAATTCTCCTAATTCCACCAAATTCTACCAAAAAACTAAAATAAAAGAAAAGCATAGTCCGTGTTTTCGCGTAGACGCAAGATACCTGAGAATTCTCTTGACACCCTTCCAATGTGGCTCCCCAGAGTTTTTGCAGAATTGGGCCAGCTGATTGACAGCGTGCGCGATCTCCGGACGGAATGTGATGGCTACTCTCTCGATACGGTATGTTGCTCATGGCGGCTTTTGAAATGTCAGTGGTGGGTGACATTGAGGTAGATAGACGAGTGCTCTTGTCGGACGGAGTTTCGATGCGGTTACACTCATGTTGAATTTAGTTAGCACCTTTTGGATATACTATGGTGATGAGAGCTACAGCTTCCGGTTTTGTCTGCCGTGATTGACTACCAGACCCACGAAATGCTCGGCGGGGGTACATGTCATCTTGTACTTATTTTGAAGGTGATGAATGATGGTGGCTGATGCGCCTGTGTGATCATTAAAGGCTAAGAGACCATCGTCAGCCCATACAGCGAGAATAATGAACGCACCTTTGTTTTGCGAGTATATACACATGCATCTGCTTCGTTTCGTTTGAAGTCTAGTTGTCCAAGAGATAATTGGAGCTTTTGGTACCATAGGTGCAACGATTGTTTCAGGCCAGAGACCTTTGTGAAGTAGACATACGAAGTGCTCATGACCAGGGGTGACATAGCCTTCGGGTTGTTTAATGTAGATTTTCTGGTCGAGCTCTCCATACAGAAAAGCTGTCTGAACGTCGATCTGGAGGAGCTGTAGATCACGTGAAGCTGTGAGGGCGAGAATTGCTCGCAGCGAGTCATACCGGACGACTGGAGCATAAGTTTTGTGATAGTCGACTCCGTATTTCTGTTTAAATCCTTTTGCCACAAATCTAGCTTTAAATCTGATGATTTTACCTTCTTTGTCACGTTTTGCTTTATACTTCTACCTACTGAGTACAGCAGAATGTGATGAGGGTAGTTCAACAAGTGTCCAGGTCTTATTCGAGTGTAGAGATTAAATTTTGGAATCCATTCCTTCTTTCCACTTGTCGACAAACGGCGATGACATTGCTTCTGTGTAGCTACCTGGTTCTTGGTATAAAATGTTGAGTGCGTCTTGCATTAAAGACGTGTTGCTATTTGATTTGGAACGGTCTTTCTGGTCATTTTGGCCATCAGTATTGATATGTGGGGTTGCTATAGGGCTACCGGCCACTGCTTCTTTGGAACCAGGCCTCTCGCTGATTTTCTTATTTGGGGCTCAGTAATGGTTTTAGGTTGAGAAATTGGTTTGTTGGAAATTGTGTCTCCGGGATCTATTGGATTGATCTGCATGCCGTCGCTGAGCTCTGTAACAGAGCTCTTTTAGGGTGTTTCATTTTACACTTTTTTTTTAAATTTCAATGCCACCTTCTAGTGTGGGTTAATAAATGATATAAAAATATATATCCCAAGAGATGAGGTCTCTAGGATAATATTTGACCCTCCCACCCTCCAAAAACAAAAAAAAAGTCATTTTTTTTTCTCGTTCAAAAATTTTTATCAGTAGTCACAACACTTATTTGACTTTTACCTCATAGTTTTATTTTAAAACACATTGTTTTTTATCCATCCACCAAGTTTCGTCAATTTTTGTTAAAAAATAACCCTCCCACCACATTAAACAAATTTGGCATCTATCTACTTTTTGTTTTCTGCTATGTAATCCCGCGCTTTATTACCATCGGCGTCAGTTTGTGGCACGCGATATTATATTTATTGTGTTAGGTTTAGTATTGTAAAGTTATTCTGTGTGTGTTCCTGAAGTTATTAACCTCATAAATGGAAAGAAGAAAAACGAGGCAACCAAATGATTGGTTGCTTGGTTCGATTAATAACTCTAGCTTGGCTGTAGGGGTTGAACTTCCGTTAAAATTAGCTGTAATGAGGCGATATTTATATTTTTTCCGTACTGAAGTCAACACATCGACAAAGGATATGTTCAAGCTGATTCTCTCTGAACTTGAACAAATATGGGAAAGACGTCAATTCCCATCAAACCCGATTATAAGTGTATTGAACAGTTAATGCGTATTCACAAAGAATGGTCCAAAGTGAAAGCCATTACATTGCCTAAGAGAAACAACCCTAACTCACTAAAGAAGAAGTCGGAATTTGTAAGAGATAGCACCGTGGGTGCATCTTGGTTCTTACGTAAAATAAATAAATATAAACGCGCGTGGTCGAGACGTTTTTATTGAGCAGAATAGTCAGAAGGGAACAACAATCGGTAGGGAAAACACACGACAATAATATAGAATAGAAATAATTAAAATATAGGGGACATACCCAAAATATTGGTAGCGTAGGGCCTAAAAGGCGGTGTTGAAATAAAATACTACGGGGACTAAACACAACTAAACGGAACTAAAAGGGACACTTGAACAACAACAAAAAGATACGAACGAATGTAAAAAGAAGACTGAAGAAGGGACAAAAGTCACACCCTTTAATATGAAAAGAAAGAAAACGATAGGGAAAAAGAAGCTGTGTAAAACCCACCCCCGAGTGAGTTGACAGTTCTGTCAACTCACCTAAAGGGTAGGAAAACACAGGGTGAATTTAAAGGAATTATGCGTTTAGGGCGCACGATTTATAATCAACGGAAGTGGGAGGAGAGTAAAATAACCGGAGGGAGAACAGGTGCAATATTGTAGGGGGAGAGGGAGTGGCCAACGTTCATAAGCGCTCATCTAGCCTACGGCTAGATGATGCAACATTCCCGTTTGGTTGCGTATGCCACTAGGCTGGCAGCGCTTTCTGTTACAGAATTTGCTAATAAAGCCTGGGCTACACTGGGACGTTTTTTGAGGTTTTTTAAGAAAAAATTGGTTTAAGCAACCTTTTTGTGGAAGGCAACCAATTTTGCTTAGGCGTAAAACCGTTGCTTAAACAAATTTTTCCTTAAGAAACGCCCCAGTGTAGCCCAGGCTTAAAATGAACACACTGTGTGATTTATCACCGCCAAATGTTAAAGAAATCTTGATTGCTTCTCGTGAAAGCTTTTGGGAGAGAAGATTACAAATTTTTGTGTGGCCAACAAAAATTCCCTAAAAATTGGGGCCATGTCATCGATGGCAAGAAAAGGACACGAGACAGAAAAGGACATCAGAGATGGAAATCTAACAAGACAAGATCATCAACGCCATTAAGTGATATGTCAGAAGAAGAAATCGATGTTCCTGATGATGAGAATAGTGACATCGATTACAGTTGTTCGTCACGTTCTACTCAGACCTGATTCAATCACTATTGAAATATCCAGGAAAAAATCTTACAAAAGATACCGGACAAGTGGCTGATAGCAGGAACCTCAGTATACGTGATCATCTGGCTTTTCAAGCAGCATTTATTAAAAAAGATGGAGGGAATTTGAACGACGTTCCACTGTCCCTTGCAACGGTTAGTCGTCACAGAAGACTAAATCCGACTAAATCATGTAGAGATTTCAAATCTGATAAGAGAGACATTTGTCAAACCATCTTTTGTTCTCATTCATTGGGATTCAAAGCTAATTAGGTATATAATTTAAGCAAATCAAATTTCAATATGGTGTTTAAATATAAGTGTTACTGCTGATTTTAAGGTATCTAACTGGAAAAAAAGACGAACGTGTAGCAATTTTAATCAGTGGAAAACCAACTCTAGAACGTCCTAAGCTTCTTGGGTTTCCTGTTATTAAAGATTCCACTGGTGCGTCCCAGCATAATGCCGTTATAAAACTATTGGATGAGTGGGAAGTTACGAAAACGTTTTTGGTATGGTCTTTGACACAACTGCCAGCAATACTGGCCGCTTGAAAGGATGCGCAACATCAATCGAGTCTACCTTGGATCACGCGGTCCTGTGGCTAGCATGTAGGCACCACATATATGAACTTCATGTTAAACACGTCGCTGCTGAAATACTCGGGGAAAGAAACTCTCCTTCCGAGTCCTTATTTGTTAGGTTTCAAACTGATTAGCCCGACATGAATCAATGCTCAGAGGTTAGACGCTAACAACATCTTTATTAATTACTTCATCTAATTTTTTAAAATAATTTTAGGATTTAGAATTATTTGACTATAATGTCTGCCCTGAACTGCAAGAAATCGCTAATGAGGTTGTCATATGGGGTGAAAACCACTTGGAAAATTAAACGTTTCCCCGTGAAGACTATAGAGAGCTGCTTGAGTTGACAGTTTTATTCCTTGGTGGCACTGTTTACCCATTTAAATTCAGAAAACCGGGTAAATACTAGCAAAATGATAGAAAATTTTCTTAATTTTAAAGAATTTGTATTTGTTTAAAATTAAGGTGCACACCACCATGCAAGGTTTATGGCCTACTCCATTTACTTTTTAAAATGCAGCTCATGTCTTAACTTTTTAATATGAGCGATGATGAAGCTGATAAGGTGAAAGAATGTCAACGTTCATAGCAGTTTTTGGATACAGGTCATTTCGGCACTGTTACCGATTCTTACCGTTTCGGCACCACATGTAGAATCCCTATCTCTGTGTTTTGTTTTGTTGAAATGTTAAGTGTCCGTTTCGGCACTCAAACTTTCCGTTTCGGCCCAATAATTTTTATTCAAAGGGGTTGTCAAGAGGAGCAAAATTTGAAAACTTGAATTGAATTGAAGAACACAAATTAATTTGTGCATCATGGGATTATTCATTATAATTAAAACGAAATATATAAATGAATATTAAAACAGAAATTTCTCATAATTTTAAACACTTGGCAGTCAGTTAAGCATTTAAAGAAAATAAAGTCACAGAAAATACTATTGTTTTACCGGAAATCATTTCGGCGCCGGATGACGTAGCTGCATCTCATCAGCATCATCTGGTTGTATTTAAGTAACTCCTTAGTTCCATATTATGTGGACAATATTCTACACTTTTAAATTGAGATGTGAGAAATATATTTCTTATAGCCTAGACAATATTGTACACGAATTGAAGACAATATTGTCTACTTTTGCGCGAGACAATATTGTCCACTTTCGAAAGTGAACATATTTCTTAGGGAGGAGTGAAGTATATTTTTATTTAATATAGGTATAATTTATTAAAGTGCCGAGCCGGATACTTTTGGTGCCGATACGGTTACATTTGGTGCCGAATCGACATTATTTGGGGGAAACGCTCAAAAGTGCCGAAATGACCGGATACCCAGTTTTTCACAGACGAGTGTTCTTGGAATCAAGACTATCTTCTATTGACCCGTCGATTGATCTCACGTATTTGACAGATATGAAAATTTATTCAAAAGAAGATGCGGAAGCTGCAGAAATGGTGATCAAGAGGTCCTGACCGAAGAGGTCGTTGTGTTTGCTATTTTTGACAAGGAACTTTCTGTGACATTAAGGGAACCAATGGTTAAGAAACTGTTCTCTATTCCCCGACCACAGCGGTTTCTCCCCCAAAAACCAATTTTCCCGCGGATAGATCCATCAAATGATATTGATTTCTCTCACTAGTTGTTATTATGTATTGGCCCAAGGATTTGGCCATTATTTGATTTGCTTCAACTTCGTGATGAGAAACTAGATTGGATGCGTACTGCAATCATTTATTGGGATAAAATGATTGGATATCAAAACGTTCAACAACTTATACTATCAATGGAAGTCGTAAACGATTCTGCAGAGAGAGGTGTAAAGTTAGTGACTGACTTTAAGGACGTGTTAAAAGATGCAACGAACAGAAATATTTATTTCAGGTCATAGAAGACTATAGAAACCGTTTCCAAACCTGCACACAAACAGTATTAAAATAATAACAGCTGTAGATGATAAAATTGGTGACCTAATGATTTGACAGGAAGATGAAATACAACAATAACAAGTAAAATGTCTATGTCACTGATACACTTTCTTTCGGTGGGAGGGTTATTTTTTAACCAAAATTGACGAAACTTGGTGATTGGATAAAAAACAATGTGTTTTAAAATAAAACTATGGGGTAAAAGTCAAATAAGTGTAGTGACTGCTAATAAAAATTTTTGAACGAGAAAAAAATGACTTTTTTTTGTGTTTTGGAGGGTGGGAGGGTCAAATATTATCCTAGAGACCTCATCTCTTGGGATATATATTTTCATATCATTTATCAACCCAAACTAGAAGGTGGCATTGAAATTCAAAAAAAAGTGTAAAATGAAACACCCTAAGCTCTTTTCACCAAAGAATTTTACGCCTCGACTATGTCGGAAATAATCAAACATTTCCTCACTCGACCACTAGATGGCTCCCATGTACTGCCTCGTATGCTGATCGGCCTTTGACTTATAGCGATCCTATTTCTCTCTCTCTCTCATTCAGTCTGCTAGACCACGCTAAGAGAAAGGTTCTCTCTCAACCACGCTCCATTTTCTATTTGATTTATTCTTTCTGAGTGTTATTGATCCACGTTCATCTGGTAACTATTCTAAGTTAAACAATTCATTATTCTGTGTACGTGATGATACAACAAAACTAAGAAGTGCACAACCTTATCGTTGAGTGCAGATGATTATCATTTTATGTCTATCCATGTCAGTAATTGTAAGACGATGTGCAGAGCGTTATCGCTGAGTGCACACGTGGCTTACCTTTTCTAATTCTATGTTAATGTATGTAAGAATATGTGCAGAACATTATCGTTGAGTGCACACGTCATCTATCATTTATGTATGTAATGTCAATCAGTGGTTGTTATCTTGTTTAAGTTTATCTGATATCTCCACTACATCCAGTGGAATGCCTGTTCACAATACAGAAGCCTCTGACGCAAGTTCTTTTTCGTTCATTTCTTACAGACTAATCCTTCTTTTTAAAATGTGAATGATGTATGCCTTGGTCTGTTTGCAGTAGCTGATGAAGAGACCTTCAACTGCTTTTGGTTCGATCTTACGCCTTTCAGCATCTGGAACATGTGCGAAGGCTTTGGTGCCGAAAACTCTGAGATGAGATACGTCTGGCTTCTTGGCATGCCAAATTTCATAAGGCGTTATTGTTGTGTCATGATGTAGCGTCCGATTAAGGGTGTAAATTGTATAGTTGATCGCAGCTGCTCCAGGTAGAGGGGTATATTCTTGGCATGTAGCTCAGTTCGGGCACCTTCCATTGTAGTTCGATTATATCGCGTTCAGATACTCCATTCTGTTGTGGTGAATGAGTTGCACATGTTTGGTGAAGAATACCTTTGGTGGAGAGCCATTTTTGGGAAGAGTTACTTGTATACTCGCCCCGATTACCTGAGCGAAGTATGCGAGGGCACTGCCAAGTCTCAGTAAACATCTTTTCGACGTATTCTTTAGAACATTCTTCTGTCTCAGACTTGGTCTTCATAAAGTATGCCACTTTATATCCACTGTAGTCATCTTTGAATATGACGTAGTACAGTTTTCCGTTTGGATTCGCTACTTGAAATGGGGCAACTACACTCTTAACTTTTTTATGGCTACTTTCTAGTAGTGGACACTACTATTCTCATAGTAGTGCCGATAGTAGGTAACGAACGCACTACCAGATTGGTGTGTTGTATAATATTAAAGTAGACTAATAGTATTGCCTAAACTTGGACTACCATAAAGTAGTACCAGTGTCAATGATTTTGGCTGGCAAAGGTCTCTCTAAAAAATGGAGTAGGCTTTTAGTAAAAGCTATAGTATAGCTTTTACTCTTCCGTTTGGATTCGCTACTTGAAATGGGGCAACTACACTCTAAACTTTTTGATGGCTACTTTCTAGTAGTGGACAATCACAGCAAGGTGATGGTGAAGGGGGGATTTGTTTAACCCACTATAGGAATGTGGGTGGTGATGGAAAAGGAAAAAAGGGCATAGGGGGTTAAGAATACCAGAAAGAAGATTATCTTTTTCCATTTCTCTTTCCATAACCCCTTTTCTCCTATCTCCTCTCTTCCTTCGTTTAATCCCCTTTCTCGCTTTATTTCAACAATTCTTTCCTTGCCCTTTTTTACACTGCCGTTGTTTATGAGGCTGGAAGGCCGGCGGCATTTTATCATGATGGCCGCCATAAAATACTTGTTTTCCTCTTTTCTATGTACACGATGTATGACATTTTCTGCATACAATGTACAGAAAATTAACTATACAAACTAGTGTATAGCTTTTACTAAAGGCCTACTCCATTTTTTAGAGAGTTCCATTAAAGGAATGTTACTCAACCTTTGCCAGCCAAAATCATTGACACTGGTACTACTTTATGGTAGTCCAAGTTTAGGCAATACTATTAGTCTACTTTAATATTATACAACACACCAATCTGGTAGTGCGTTCGTTACCTACTATCGGCACTACTATGAGAATAGTAGTGTCCACTACTAGAAAGTAGCCATCAAAAAGTTTAGAGTGTAGTTGCCCCATTTCAAGTAGCGAATCCAAACGGAAGAGTAAAAGCTATACTATAGCTTTTACTAAAGGCCTACTCCATTTTTTAGAGAGTTCCATTAAAGGAATGTTACTCAACCTTTGCCAGCCAAAATCATTGACACTGGTACTACTTTATGGTAGTCCAAGTTTAGGCAATACTATTAGTCTACATTAATAGTATACAACACACCAATCTGGTAGTGCGTTCGTTACCTACTATCGGCACTACTATGAGAATGGTAGTGTCCACTACTAGAAAGTAGTCATCAAAAAGTTTAGAGTGTGTGTGATCTTCCTTGCCGTCGGCTAGGTTTGTTCTGTGTCTTTTGGCTGGTGGTTATCGTGGCCGTTCTCTTCGCGCTTTCTAAATCTGCAATCTCTGGTTCAGTGATTGGTATAGTTAGGACAGTTCAAGCACATCTTAGGCGGCATCTGTGGTTGTCTTGTCGGTGAGAATGGCTGTGATTTGGATTCTAAGAATGTTGCTGGCCAATAAATGCACCATCTTTGTTGCTGTGACCAATTGCGTTGCTTTCTGGCTTCCTCCTTTTAATTTTGCGTTCTTCTAGTACGAGTCTTGCCCTAAGGGAATCAATGGTCTTCTCATTCATGGGCATGCTGTCCCATGCTGTTTCCATGTGTTTAAACGATTCAGGGAGAGTACAGACAATTTTTTCGATTATCTCATTATCGCTCAAGTGTACACCTAGGTCCCGTAACTGGGATGCCATGGTCTCGATGTTTTTGACGTGGGTCATAATATCATCTTCTGGTTTGTAGTCGAGGGAAAGGAACTCTCTATGAAGCAGGTGCTTATGGTCAGCTGTCCACTGTAGGTATTGAGTCCACATTCTTGTCCACATATCTTATGAAATTCGACAGTTAATTAAACCTAAGGGAATTTATAACACTTATTACTTTTACTGTGTTACTAAAGTGAAGACGATGTTATTTCTATTCACCTTTCTGACGTTCTTTGTCATTTGTGTGATAAATCATGGTTCTTGCAATGCAGTCTTTCTTTCTCCACTCCTTTAGAGCGCCAATGTTTGTAGGTATAGGATAATTATTTTCGTCTTCAAAATTTGCATCATCAGCAAATATCTCATCCTGGCATTGTTCGTAACGCTGGGTGTGAGAAGGAAATATTATAACATATGGTCACATGTTGGCGTGACCAGCATCTGTTATAATACCAAGAATTTAATTATCAAATACCTCAACAATATCTAGGAGCTCAATGAATTCCAACTCCATAAGGAGACCGTGCTAAACAGCAACTATGTTTTGGCAACCCAGTACATTTTGCTATTTCTAAACAAGATTCTGAATCAATATTCAATGAGATATTTGAAGAAAAATTAAAATGAAATAAATACAAAATAAAAGGGTTTATTTATTTCGTGCAGCTTTGGTGTCGCCAGCCCTTTCTAAAGCTATTTTTTTGTAAATTTTCATTCAGATATATTGATATACTGGATTTACTATATTTTTATACTGAAATCTTATGACATAATCCGCAAACTGTTTAACTATACAAGCCCAATCACCCCATGGTGTACTAAATTTGTAATTGTAATTAAACTAAAATTGCTGTTCAAATTGTGCGCGTCAAAATGATGTTATCAGCCTATTAAATTCATTCGCGTTGATTACCATACTGCCCTTAAAAAATACAAAAAAATAACAAAATTTTTCCGATTTGCAATGACCCCGCAAACATCTTTTACAAATTATTAATGGAGTGTAGACCTTTTTACGTTCCAATAGTATGCATAGACAAAAGAGAAGCGTTGCTGCCACCACTACGCACTCTCGCAGCCTATGCTACTCAAAAATCTTTTATTTTGCTTGACTCAGAGTAGCATTCTGTACGAGCAGAGAAATTTCTTTCTTTGAGGGAATGTACCCCGATTTATATCTTGAAATAATTATTCTTTAAAAATAATTGTATAAATTGAGCACAATCGTCTAATTAAAACAAATGAATATTCTAATTCCGTGCAATTAATTATTGTCTCCAAGTTTTAAGTAATACACGCTGAAGCTCAATTTTCTCAAAATATTGATTCAGATATTGAGATCTTGAATCAATATTTAAAATGATGTTGAAATACGCCTTGTGGTCCACACATCGTGAAATCATTCACAAAGCGTTGAATAGGGAATGAACAGTAAAATTTTTTTTCCCTTGAAAATGGTTTCTTCTTGTCAAACTCATCGAAATGGCGTGGAGACTGTTGTAGAGCATTGAAAGGCGTCGTAGGAGAGGTCACGTTTGTATTGAAAGATGTCGCCGAAGTCTGATGACATCTCGGAGGCAAAAGAGTCCTCCCTCTCCTCGTCCGCGGATGAGTCCTCCATCTCCTCGTCAGAAGATGGGTCCTCAGAGTCTGTTTCCCAGTCGACCATCGCGACACGCTGTTCTTCATACACCGCTACCTGAGGGTTTTCGATGGTGTCGTCGTTACTGTCCTCGTCGTCCGTACAAAGGTTGATTACGGGATACTCCTCTTCGTCACGAGCGGCACCACGTTCTAATCTAAAGGTTTGGAAAGGAATGGGTTGGAATGGAATGAGGTTATAGGTTCAGCATAGGTGTCAGGGTTTCATTGACATACATAGGTAATGGGGGTACAGATGGCAAAAACATACACTCGTTCGCATAAGACAATATTTAAGACATACACTAAAAGATTGAGCAAGAAGGGACAATGCGAGGGAGGGGTTATTTTCTGAGTGTTTGTAGGAGAGTAGCGGCTTCCTTGTGTCGGGTTTGGGCTGGGTTTAGATAAGGTTCGTAACGACGCAACACGTCAACACTTGGCGATACCGTTGGTCGCACAGGGGAATCCCCTCGAGTTTGTGGAGGAACGTTCACTATAGTTACTTGTGCTGCTGCACGAGTGATTTCACGACCAGTTTCAATGTCTTGCGCGGGTCGGGGCATCGATGCCAGCCAACTGAACGGGTTGCAGTATCATAAACACGGGATGTAAGCTCCTAAGCAGGTGCCGAGACCACAGAAACGAAATGCTAGCGCCACTGTCATTCCTACCCCTGATAGGATGCCGAAATTCTTCAGCCAATTTCCAACCCGAGCGGCGAAAGAGATGCTTTCCTTTTCTCTTGGGTTGACAAGGATTGTCTCGACATGGCGGTCCCCACTGAGGTTTGTCGAATATCCCATCTGGACATAAGACAGAATGTCAGCAATGATTTTTGAGCTGCTGAGTGGGTGGGATGCGATAGCTGGGTGTAATTCACGTAGAGGGCCAAATGAATTGTCGACTTCAAGCTGGAACGTGTCGATCAACCGTCGGCCATGCATGACGATGTTAGGGTTCACAGGTGCCCAAGTATTATTCCTGAAGGTATGGGCTCTTCCATTGAAATTCACGACATTCGCATGCCAATAACACTCGGTGAATTTAGTTAACTCCCAACCTTCACTATTAATTTTCGAGTAACTTGTTGAGTTGCCGGTACGCGGCTGAGGTCCACAGTTCGTAAACACTGGTTCGAAGGTGTAATTGTTCGGAGTACAACGAACAGTGTTTTCTGAATCACGATTTTTTGTGATTTATGAATCAAAATCATAAATCATTTTCCTTAAGTTTAAGACAAATCAAAAATCAAATCAAAAATCAAACTTTTTTTTATTTAATTCATAAATCAAAATCAAAAATTAAATCAAAATTTTTTTTCACTATTGTGACAATAGTGACAAAAATTTGTGACAATAGTATTGTCACTTAAAAAACACAAAAGACTACATGTTAGATACATTGTCCAGTCAAGCATAAGATTCATTTTTAAAAGTAAAATCTCTAACTTTTGCGATGCTGAAAAGGGAGTTATATTTTTAAATGAGGGATTTAATAATTTGGGTATTTATGAAAGCATTAAAAATATCCAGATTCATTAGAAACTAAATGGTTTACTTCGGTTATAAGCAAGCATTGTTTGTGTGAAAATAAAAAATCAGAAGATTCGACTGGGGAAATCAATTTTTTGGTTTGCCGTGGATAGTCAAATGATGATCAATTTTTTTAAAACTACAGTTACGTAAAGTCATCCTCAGACCTCAATCCAATTTAATTTGAATTCAGGATGAGTTGAAGCTGCAAGAGTGTGGGTATCATTCTTGCATTTTACAGAATTTCATATGATAAAAAACAAAAATTGCTAATTTTTTCTAAAAAGAAAAAAAATTTTGATTTGATTTAAAATTCACTGTTTTTGGACTAATTTAAATCACAAATTAAATCAAATTCCTACTTTTGATTTAATTTTCGAAATTAAATCAAAAATGATTTAATTTTTGATTTAATTCATTGAAACTATTTAAAATTAAATTTGATTCAGCAAACACTGACAACGAAGTATGGTTGCTGACGCTCCTAACGCCAACAATTTGGAACACAACGGAAGGTCGAGATACGCAGCTGCTTACCACCCGTTATACTGGGCTGTTGAGATCGCGACTTGGTGGGCGGTTCTCCGTTGTTCACACTGCAGATTCCGAATTTCCTTTGCCAGGTGGTTTGACAGTTCCGTGGCCAAGTCCCGGCTGTACTGCGTGTGGCTGGCGTATTCGATTTCGGCCTTCGTCAGGTAGGCGGTCATGTTGACACGGTTTACTTCCCGGTCCTATCAATCGAATGTAGTCGGTGGACGCCGTTTTGTTAGGCAGGATTCGAACCGTTATTGCGACCTGTTTCATTCCTAGCACGGCATGGTAGGTCGATCGGTTTCCAATGGTGGAACAGACGTCGGTAGTAGCAGATGTGTAGATGAAGTCCAATTGCTTGGAGGGGTCTCGTACTCGTAAGGGGGTAGAATTATCACCTTTGTATAATCGACCTTCACCTGCTTCGACCAGTCTCGCTAGGCAAAGCAAGGTTTCTTTCCACGTATCCTCCCAAACCAAGGTCACTAGGTTGTGGTGGAAGGAGACTTTTGCTGCGCCCGGAATGTCACCAAGAGGTGAGCTGATCGTACAATTTGCGCACTCGGATTGTAGGGTCACTTCTTCTAGTCGACAGTTCATAAAGGTTTCTGTTGCCGTCCGCAACCAAGTGGCCTCGCCGTATGGGTAGTCCCACAATGAGAATATGTTATTGCCTGCGACCTCCATTGGTCTACCACGGCGGATTCGGGTGTCTCTCATGAGACGGCACACGGCGTCGTCTACTGGAATAGGCTTCCTACTGTTGGTAACCGTGTTCCACTGCATGAAGTCCTTATATATTGTTGTTGTTGCTTCCCACATTGAGCAGAGATGCCCTGCAAAACGTTTCACTTCCGGAATTGTTGAGAAGAGCGCGTACTCCACTGGTTGGGGAAGTTCCTCAGTAGGTTAGAAGGAACACTCCTCGTCCGGAAAGCGAAGGAACCCGACATTGGTTGCCTCACTACAGTCGCACACCGTTGCGTTCAATGCGTTCAAGGGACAAGAGATAGCAAGGACGAAAACCAACACCACAAACAATCTACATAACATACAAAATTACTTAAGGGTTCACTTGTTTTAATAAATTCCACGGTCTCAAACCGGCTGGTCGGGGAGGTCGTGTGTCTGGGGGAGGGGTTGATGGATCTACAGGGCTGTTATGAGGAGCGACAAGAGTAGGGGAACAAGGGGGTTTAGGAGGTCGTGGAGGGATAACGGGCGTCGTCCAACAATCTAAAAATCTGACGGAGGTTGTTAAAATGTTCCTCCTTGGTTTTGGAAAAAAACTATTATGTCGTCTAAATAAACTAAACAAGTTTTACCGATAACGCTTCTTAATACAAAATTTATTAAGCGCTGGAATGTACCTGGGGCGTTCGTTAACCTGAAAGCGAGGCGGTTCCATTCATATACATTATTATCGACTATAAAAGCTGTTTTTCCCTTGGAATCATCATTTATCTCGATTTACCAATATCCCGACGCGAGATCTATAGTGGAGAAGAATTTCTGACCGTCTAACATATCCAAGACATCGTCTATCCGGGGAAGAGGGAACGAATATTTTTTTGTAATTGCATTTAGTTTGCGATAGTCGACACATAGTCGAACATCGCCTGTCTTCTTTTTTACTAGCACTATGGGGGCGGCCTATGGGGAAAGAGAAAGTTGAATGATCTTAAAACGGAAAAGTTCGTCTATAATTTCTTGGGCGGTTTCACGTTGGTGGGGTGAAAAACGATACGCTCGCTGACGAATGGGCCCTTGGCCTTGAGTTTCTATGGTGTGTTTAACTAATTCATTGTGACCCAGGTCACTGGTCTCGAAAGCAAATGAGTATTGATGTTCTATCAAGAGGTTACATAATTCGTCTCTTAACTCTTCTCCTATACCCGGAATAATTCTTCTGAACGCATCTAAGTTTTTAGAGGACTCTGTTTTTGCTTCAGATACTTGATTAGTTTGTTGATTTTTCTGGAAAGTAATTCGACCAAGAGAAGTGGTTGAAGGGAGCGTAATACTGTTATTCGTTTCGTTTACTACCACTATCCGAAATATGCCCATATTAGGGTCAGTCGTCAGAAAAGGATCTACGCGAATTCCAGTCGGCAGATGGGGGTTTCGTTCCAAATAAAGTGAGGTGTCAGGGGGTAGCGCCATTCCCCCGCTCTCCATTACGCATGCGGAAAATGGAGGTAACTTAATTCTACTGGCCATCAACACGAAAGGATCCCTACGATTTGGAAGTTGATCAGACTCCCTGATTCTATAGACACGTCTCTCGTGACCGTCGATCATGAAGCGGTGTTCGTAGAGGGCGTCTAAACCTAGAACACAATCCTCCACGATTCCATGAGTGAAAATGAATTCTTGAGTTAAGAATTCATGTGGCTTCTCGTCCTCGACGAGCATCTGTACTGTTATTGTGCCAGCGCACGCAAGTCGTTGATCGTTAATGTCAAAGAGGTTGACATTAACGTGTTTGGAAAACTTTAACCCTGTGTCTGCATTTTTTAGTCGTTCAAAGAATTTATTACTGACAATACTTCGACCCGCACCACTATCTAATAGTGCTTCTACTACGCAATTACCTATCATTAATCTAATTCTCGGTGATTTGAATTTCGTCTCCACACCCCTTAAATACTGTCGGGGCTTAGGACAAGTCCCACCGAGTGGCCCAACTGGAAGTCCGGTGGTCTTTAGTTTCCCCCAAACCCAGGATTGGGTCCGGAAGAGGATTGCTCTACGCTTACCCCTGGTGGTGGAGGTGGTTTTGGGTTCTTGATCGTAGGGCAGTAGCTAGCACGGTGTCCAATCAGATGACAGGTATTACACTTATCATTCACCATCATTGCCTTAGTTGCGCATTCCTCTTCAGTGTGCGTTCCCCAGGTATTGTGAAAATTGCAAAATGCCGCGTTTCTACGGAAAGCATGGGGTTGATGGGTATAGTGATGGTTAGGGATATTAAACTTGACCTGAGGCTGAGCCAGATGTTTTTTCATCAAAGCCAAACTATTTTGAATCTCGTCGTTATGTGTTGAGGCTTTCTTTTCTATTTTCTCTGTTAAGCGTTCTGAGGCCTCCACTACTCGAGCTAACTCCGAGCTCGACGTACTTTCTTCCCTTGCGGCATACACCGCATGAATTCGACTCCGAGTCTGAGCTTCCTCCATTGCCATAGCTAATAACTCGGCTTTGTCAATTAATTTTTCGAACGAATGGAAATTCTTATGCTTCAGTCTTATTTGTAGGTGAGGCTGCTATCCCTCAATAAACCTATCCATTAGCATTTGCTCTCTGGAGGCATTTGTGGATAAGTCATTTTTGTTTATGAGAGGGTAAGCTAAGTGGAATGCCTTTCGCATTCTGTTGGCGTACCGTCGCATGTTTTTCTCGGGTTCCCGACTCATGTTGTGAAATTCGACACTCCTTTGGGACCTTGTCTCAATCGAGTGGAATAATTTCATAAGCCTAGCTTTTACTTCCTTATAACAGTTGGCACGGATAGGGTTCTCTAACTTAAAAGTATCGAGCTCTTTCGCGGCTGCTCCGTATAATTTGGTACGTAAAAGTTGGAGCTTTCTACCTTCCTCAGATTCGCCTAAATCTAACGCGGATTCTAAGTGTGCAATCCAGTCGTCAAATCGCCCCGACGTTTCCCTATCACAAAATATTGACACGGATATCATGGCTTGCATGGCTTGCCCTTGCTTAATTTTTTTAGCTTTTTCTTCTGGGGTTAACATATAACTACTGCAAAGTTGTGTATTGATGGTCTGTTGGGAGGGCAGATTGGACGAGGGGTTATTCTTTACCAGTATTGGAGTATTACTAATAATATTTCCTTGATTAGAACTATTGTTTGTCGGTTGAATGGTATGCATGTTCGGATTGGCGTTCGGATTTAACGATTGACCCGTGTTAGTGGTAACATTTTGGGTTGCGCTTGTGAGTATTGGTTGGCTAATTCGAGTAGTGCTATGGCTGAAAGGTGGACGCAAAGGGGTCTGACTCGGATTTATTCCTGACGGAGGAATTGCTGACCCCATGAATTGGAATCCGGTTGCAGAAGCGGCCCCCAATTGTCTTGTCGATGTAAGTACGGGAGTAACTAAATTTGTACTTGGCTGAAAGGAGTTAGTTGACGGCGTTTTACTGAGTGGAAGTTGGGCAGGGTTTTTACCCTGTGTTAGATTTTGTTGGGTTTGCTGCGGTGTGGGATTTGGCGTTGATGCCTGGGCTAGTGTTAAGGCCGCTGGAATGGCAAGTTGAATGCTGAGACCACCCATTACAAGACGGTCTAATTCGTCTGTATACTTTTTGTCGAAGATATCCTGGTTTAATTGTACTAGGTGTTGCCATGACGGGAGAAAATGAGACTTCGGTTAGTTCTTCGAGTTAAATTTTGATTTGAAATGGGCTGAATGCTTATTGGGGTTAGATCGGGAAGCGACTGGAACCTTTGTGGTGGTAACTGTAGTAAGTCTGATGGAATGGATATTGCTTGGTCAACTTGACCGTTTTGTAGAGGAGTCGAGGTATGAGATTCCGTACAAGAAGGAGAATTTGGGTTAAACGCCTGTTCGCTTAGTTGTGGTGTGGAGAAAGAGGTATGAGAATTTTGTTCGTATGGAGGTGGGCCTGATTCGCCACTCGGTTGTTGTTGTTTAGCTGGTGCTTCGGAAGAAGGGGATGTTAGGGGAGAGTAGTTGGTTTGAAGTTCTAAGAGGTTAAACAATTGAACTGGAGTTTCTATCTCTGGGTTCGTAACGAGTAATGCCCTTAATGCTTCCAGTAAAAAGTCGTCGGAAAACGCCGCCCTATGATTTATTAGTAGGTGATGTTTAAACTCGAACAAAAGTTCGTCCCATGGAACGTCCACGATGTTTTGGTTACCAAACGTTTCGAAAAAAGTTGGTCCACTTACTGGAATTTGAGAGGTTGTGTCGCCTGCGGATAAAATGGTATCTGCTTGGCGTAAAAAAGCTTTTCTTTCCTCTTCCGTTGACTCGTCGAAATCTTGTAATTGACGGGCTACACTCTAAACGTTTTTTGTGCTGCTAAGGTACTACTCTCTGGTATCTAAAATGGATTTACCTACTATTTCGCTACTGCTGAATACACCCACCTACTTTTGGAAAAAGTAGGAGGTATACTTTCGACCAGTACAGCACCTACTTAATGAAAGTATATGGGGCTTAAGAGAAAAAGAAGCTTAAAAAAAATTATCCTTTACAAAACAAGGCCACCCGCAACCCCCCCCCCCCCCCCCCCCCCCCCTTTGAAGTCCTTGAAGGGCGGAAATTGCAAATATGGAAAATTCCTTTGTTCGTGTATAAAATATTTTCTATTTTTATATTCAACGTTAGTACAGATTCGAACCCACTGAGCTTGATGATAGTATTGAATTGGCAGTCTGTTGCTCTACCAACAGAGATATTTGTTCATATTGTTACGGGTATTCTTGTCCGGGTTGCTCCGATCACGCTGTTAATGGCCGATCAGTGGGGAAGTTACACGGAGCTGGCTAAACGAGCTCACTAGCACAGACTTTGTAGAACGCCTTCACTGCCGTCCTCTACCAAAACACTATCCGAAAGGACGACAGTGCCCACCACCAACAAACGGGGACACATTCAGCACCAGGTCTGAGACGGTACCAAAGGCAACAACAACAGAGCCAACAAGACGGGGTCAGATATTTATGCCAATAGCCGAAGGTGACCCGTCACCGTAAGGTGTTCGTAAGGATTCGCATGGGTTTCGTCAGGGATCGTCTTGGGTCCATTCTAAGAAGGCTGCCTCTATTCGCTAGTCTTACGTTACTAAGCCTAGCCTTACGCAACTACCCAATTTTACTCGTGACAATATCATATCTAATATTATATAAAACAATTGCCTATGGTGTGTGTAAGAGCAAAGTTAGGACTTGGTGAAATTTCATTAAAACATGCCGTTGATGATTTTCTGCTAGGATATATATAGAAACTTAAGTTTGGGTTTGTAATCAACTCGATCATCAAACCAATCTAGGTTATAGACTTATTTCATTTATTGCTTTTGTAGTTTTTTTTGAAATTATTACCAATTTTAGGTTCGAAATTATTCTTAGTGCAAAACCCCTAACAGCCTAATCACAGCAAGGTGATGGTGAAGGGGGGATTTGTTTCACCCACTATAGGAATGTGGGTGGTGATGGAAAAGGAAAAAAGGGCATAGGGGGTTAAGAATACCAAAAAGAAGATTATCTTTTTCCATTTCTCTTTCCATAACCCCTTTTCTCCTATCTCCTCTCTTCCTTCGTTTAATCCCCTTTCTCGCTTTATTTCCACAATTCTTTCCTTGCCTTTTTTTACACTGCCGTTGTTAATGAGGCTGGAAGGCCGGCAGCATTTTATCATGATGGCCGCCATAAAATACTTGTTTTCATTTTTTCTATGTACACGATGTATGACATTTTCTGCATACAATGTACAGAAAATTAACTATACAAACTAGCGTATAGCTTTTACTAAAAGCCTACTCCACTTTTTAGAGAGTTCCATTAAAGGAATGTTACTCAACCTTTGCCAGCCAAAATCAGTAACACTGGTACTACTTTATGGTAGTCCAAGTTTAGGCAATACTATTAGTCTACATTAATAGTATACAACACACCAATCTGGTAGTGCGTTCGTTACCTACTATCGGCACTACTATGAGAATAATAGTGTCCACTACTAGAAAGTAGTCATCAAAAAGTTTAGAGTGTATGGCTTACAATGGAATCATCACTGGCAACATCATAAGAAGAATCTGTACCTAATGACGAATCTAATGATATTGTGTCAAATGTAAACACCGCATTCCTCTTAGCAGCAGCTATTTTACAATTCTCGTGCTTCATGTTTGTCTTACAAAATACAAGAAATTGTTCTGGCGATCAAGCTGGAAAACTTCTTTGGAACAGTTGCATAAGATTGTGCAGGTCTAAGTTTTGAAACCATTCGTCATGTTCTCGAAAATAATTAAAAATCAGTGGGATGATTGTCACTTGTGGTTGTGTGCTTCTGACGAACGAAATATGTTCAATGACCTCTTTTAGAAAACTGCCACTCGGAGTTTCTTTCTTTCTCAGCTTTATAACTTTTCCATTGCCCTTTCCGTTCTTTCTTTTATTGTTTACTAAATTTCTAGCTTCAATAAATTTAGTTGTTGTCCCAACTTGAGACAATAAACTTTTTTTCCAATAACACTCCACCTCGGTCTTAGTTGGTTCTTCAGACCTTCGGTGAATCCATGCAATGAATGCAATGTGGTGTTTACAGCCACCTTGATGGGCAACACATGATTTGCAAATAGCAGAGAAAATTTCATATTTCTCTATATCTATTTTAACTTCAACAATGTAGTTTTTACTGGTGACATTATGTTCAGGGGCTATGACTCCAAGGACTGTAAATACATTTTCATGTCGATGAACTTGAACCCAACCAATAGCAGATTCTTCGTAACTCTCTCTTCCAGCTCGAAGAGAATTGACATTTGCTATTTCTAATTGCTATTTCTCTTCTTTATAATTCACATCCTTTTGTATATAATTTCTAAACATTATAATATCCAGTGTTGGTAAATTATTGGAGTTTGCTCTCTGATACCCAGGAAGAAGTCTGTTGGCCATTTAACTATCCTGTTTAGACCCCAACAATTTACCGCCCCAAAAAAGAAAATACACAAATGCATTTACTGTGCATTTGCAATGCATTTGCTGCCTACAACGAGAAAATCTCAACATACCCAGTTAGGCTCCGCCCACAAAAAATGGCCGGGTGACCGTTTTTCGAGAGGCTGAATGAATTTATGGCTAAACCGTGCATTTTCCCTATAGAAACATGATTTACAATCTTTTCTAACTCGATGAGTTTGACAAGATGAAACCATTTTCAAGGGAAAAAAATTTTACCGTTCATTCCCTGTTATAATAGGCCAATCACGGCATCACCCTACCCTATGTCGCAAAAAATTTCTAATTTCGGTTTTTTTAAAAGCCGATTTGGGTTCCCTTTCTCTTATTTGGCTCCGCCCTCAAGTAGACCCACGGGAGCCAATTTATCGTCTAGTGACGATATTTGAAAACACGGGTTTGTTTACGTTTCTATCAATATGATTTCATTCGCGAAGGAAGGAAATCAGATTGTAAGATAGAGGGCGTTGCTTTTTGCCACCAGAATAGAAAGAGCCCCCCTTTTCATTGAACTTTCACCCTGAGGTGTCATTATTTCGATCACCAGGCTCCCGTGGGTCTACTTGCAGACCACTTGGAGGCAGGGAAATCGGAGGAAAGGTGAGCAAAGTAGGCTTCACTTTTCCCACACGAGAGATATCCTTCCTTTGGGCTTCCTATAATAAAGTAGGCTATGGTCGTACCGACCTAAAAGAAAATGAACCATCCTTTACAAATTAAAAATAGAGTAAACTTATACCCCCATAAAAGAAAACACCATAAAATTTAAGCAACCCTCTAAAATGAGAACACAATAGAACTTATTTAACCTCCAAAAAAGGGAGAATACGATACTACGTATTTAACCTTCACGAAAGAGAACACCATGCTCCACAATACTGAAACTTATGCTACCTCCACATGGGAAAAAAAATGAACAACCTTTTAAAGTTCTATTAAAAACTTATATTATCGAAAGATTAAACAAATACATTACTTTTTTAAGAGACGGCAGTGAAATCAATATTCAATTCAATAAGTCACTAGACATGTTATAACCTGTAATCTACTTACAAAGCTGCACAAAAAGTGTTACTCGGCTTTATTAGACAGATGAACTTACTATATTTCCACTTTCTCCTTTGTCTTCATTTCTGTTACTCTGAATTCCGAAAAGATAACTTTTTTGTCTTCTCAGAAGTTGACTGTATACAAACTCAGCACAATTGTCGAATTGAAATGAATTGCATAAAGGCAATTTAATTATTTAGGCCCACAGATGACGTTCTCGAGGCGCGTGGTCAAAATGCAAAATACCAATTTGAGGCGCGCAGTTCAAAACAAAAAATTCCAATTCGATGCTTGCTATTCAAAAAATGTCAAAAATCGAGGCGCGCAGTTCAAAGCAAAAAAATATCCCAAAGCCATCTATTGGTAAAAATGTACAACATTTATTTCTCATGCATGACCAAAGTTGTACAGAAATCCCTACGGGAAATCCCTACGGTCTTATCTACATTCTTACGTACTACGTAAAGCGTTTTGGCGTTACGAATTGCGTTTTTCTAAACGTCAAAGTATTCACACACACACAACGCTCTACGTAATACGTAATTCGTAAACTCAAAACGGAGAGAAAACGAAGTCAAAACGTAACTACGTAAAAATGAGATTAATCTCATTTTTAATACGTACGTTACGTACGTAATATGTAGACAAAATCTAATACGCTTGTCTTCATTCTTTAGTTTTTTGTTTGATTTCAGCTGTTTAGTTATCAATATTGACAGTAATTGACAATTAGTTATTTTTCCATTTATTTTTTGTTAATTCTTTAAATATTCTTCCAAAACTCGTGCTGGTAGACGTTAGACAGACAACGAAATGTTTTGACTTTCAGACAGAAATAAAGTGAATACCAAAATCAGGAAAAGACTTGAAACCTGTGCACAGATACCCGACTGGTATGTGTGACCTAGCTTAACCTTGCTTTCTCCAACCCTCTCAGCACCGACGTGGACCTGACTGCATACTGCCCTGCGACTGACTAGCTTCTCCTCTGATATCACTTCGCTACTACGACTGGGGCTGGGGAGCTGCGAGATGAAAAGCCTTTTCTGACTTGCATTCCGGAACATCGCCGGTCCTGCGTCTGGTTTCGGATGCTTACATTGTGTCTTCTAATTCGGGCTCCAGGAGGCACAGCTTGACGACTGAACGATGGAGTTCAGTTCCATTGTGACGGACTCTTGCAGAGCGGACCACTCCTTCCGGTCCAGCAAACACCTCCATCACAATTCCAAGCGGCCAAAGTCCTCGTGGTGTCTTGTCGTCGATAACCAAGACAATATCTCTGACTCGTAGATTGCGTTCTTCCTTTATCCATTTTCTACTCTCCGTAAGCGACGGCATATACTCCGTCATCCAATGACGCCAAAACTGATCCGCGATAGCGTGATCAACTTGCCAACGCTTGCGGCATGAGAAATCAGCTGAAGAGAAGACATCTGGCGGAATGCTGGGGTTAGCACGGCCCAGCAACAAAAGATATGGAGTAAGCGGTCCCGGAGCGGACTGGTCGACGCTGACGTATGTGAGGGGCCACCTTTTGATAAGATGCTCCACTTGCTTCAACGCTGCGGTGAGAGTCTGATCGGTAAAAGAATGCTGGTGTAGCACAAGCTCCAGCGCTCGCTTGGCTGATCCTACGAGCCGCTCCCAGCTTCCACCAAAATGCGGGGGGTTCTCAGGTGGGTTAAAGCGCCACTCCACGCCAGCGAGAGCCAGATGAATGTACATTTTCGAATGATTAGAACGCTCCAGCGCCTCCGCCAACTCTGGCCTCCTTTGAAGTTAGTCCCGTTGTCGCAGTGGATGAACTTCGGAGTAGCACGCGCTACTCGGAAGTTCTCGTAGGCACAGATGAAACAATCCGCATCCAGTGCGTACGCCATCTCCAAATGGACAGCTCGTGTGGTGAGGCAGGTAAACAAACATCCCAATCTCTTCACAAAACGACGGAACAGTTTAACTTCAATCGGACCAAAGTAGTAAACTCCAGTGCAGGCAAACGGTGGCTGGAACACTTGAAGACGGGCGGCAGGCATCGTGGCCATAAGCGGAGACGCAGCCTTAGCAGTAAAACGTCGACAAAGTGTGCAGCGGTCCACTAAACGACGGATGAGACGGCGTGGAGACGTAATCCAGTAGTCAGGCTGAACTTCAGGTAGCGTCCGCCACGGCGAGGTATGACTCTTGTCCTTGATGTGAATGGCTCGTACGATGCGCTCGCTTACCATAGCCTTAGGTGGCAGCACAACCGGATGAAGTATATCAAATGGGACGGGAGCGTTGACAATGCGCCCTCCAACTCGAAGAACACCCTAGTCGTCAATGTAAGGCCGGACTTTAGAGAGCGGAGAGGAACTTTCAAGAGCGGTTCCTTTGCCAATGGCCTTAAATTCCGGAGTATACGCAATACGCTGAGCACGACCAACGAACCTGTTTACTGCTAACGTTAACTCGTCCGGTTATGGCTCCTCGATCTTGAACTCTCTGGGAGCAACACCCTTCTTCTTCACGACGAACATCGTTATACCAGGTGACGATTGACTGGCGGTAGCCTCTTGTGTCAACTCTCCAGCTTTACGTTGTTTTCGTTCTCGAAACCTAGGTGGCCAACGAAGTATTAGAGCCACTGTCCTCTTTATTCGGCCCCATGGAGTTAGTGCAAGGAGCTTGTCGAGGCCGCATTCAGCCATCTTGGTCATACCAGTGAAGGCGATCGGCTCCTTAACTTCGGGATCTATCGCAGAGCTAAGTGGAGCTTGGAGATCTGGAAAAGCCGGCCACATAGCAGGAGGGTCCAGTAGAAAGGCGTTCCAGTGAAGAAACGCGTTCCAGATTGGCAGTAAATTTTGCTGCCGGAGTTCCTCGGCTGACGTCGTCTGCTGGATTCTGTAACTTAGGTACATAACGCTAGTTGGGGCGCCAAATGACTCCAAGATTTTTCCATCTCGATTGGCAACGCAAAATGTAAAACGACAGCTATCTGAGTTGAACCAACGCAAGTTAGTAGTGGAATCAGTAAATAGAATAACATGAAGAATACTGATCCGGAGCTCGTTGAGTACAGTCTTGGCAATCCTAACCGCCGCTAAACAGCCACGGAGCTCTAGGCGAGGCATTGAAACGTGTTTGACGGGTGCCACCTTCGCCTTGGCCAAGACGAAAGCAACCTTTACATTCCCGTCCAGCAGCTCAAAGCGGGGATATCCAACAGCTCCAAATGCTTTCTACGAGGCATCGGGAAACATAATCAAATCTGTCGAGTCTTCGTGATGAGGTGATGAACAGTAGAAGCACGGAATGCGGATGTCGCTGAAGGCCACGAGGGAGCCGGCCCATTGCTGCCACTCATCTGCCAGCTCTTTATCCAACGGGACGTCCCATTCAACCTTTGCTTTGCATATCTTCTGTAGAATCAGCTTTGCGACTATCAGGACCGGAGCGAGGCACCTTAATCAAAATTCGTAGCAGTTGCACGGAGAATTTCTCGATGAGTGCTTCGTCCCGCACTTCTGGTTGCTTTCAGCACGAAACAGTCAGTCGCAAAATCCAGAGACATGCCGAGCGTACGTTCGGTAGGTAAACCGTCCAAGTCCACGTTGAGTGCTGTAATTGACTGGCCAGGTAGTGACTCCAACACGGAACGGCTAGAAGAGCCCCAATGAGGCAACTTGAAACCTCCTTTCTTCAATGATTCTGTCAGCTTCGCGGTGCCACTAACAGCTTCCACTTCTGTGCGGAACGACGTGACCCAGTTGTCAACGTAGAATTGGCTTTTAACTTTTTGGACGGCAAAATCGATGTCTTCGAAATCAACATCCTCTGCTTCTCGACTCAACACATAGGCGCAGATCGCTGGTGAGCACACACAACCAAAGATGTGCAATTTCATCCGGCACACGTCTGGCTCCGCTTGTACCCTTAATGCATACAGGAAAAGGTAGATTGAGGCGTCTTCTTTGCGCACCAGCACCTGGTGGAACATCTTGGTGATGTCTTCACAGAGGGTGACACGGAACTCTCGAAAACGCAGCAACACTCCTACTAGGTTGACGTGAGGCATCTCTCCTTTCAACAACGATGGTTGAGCGACGTCTCTTTAAATTCAGTCGCAGCGTCAAACACCAGCCACCATTTTCCTTTCTTGTGCGGATGAGCAACTGGATGCCAGGGGAGAAACCACGTCCTTCCTTTCGGCAGCTCCTTGAGTTCTTCGTTAGGTACTTTCTCAGCGAATCCTAGGCTGAAGTTCTGCTCGATCTCCTTGAAGATAACGCTGGCCAACTCCTGATTACCTAAAAGTCTTTTCATGGTTCTCTTGAAGCGTTCGAGGGCATATTGACGGTTTTCAGGCAACGTAGCATCATGCTTGGCCCATAGCACACCTGCTTCGTAACGTTTTTTTTTCTTCTACGTAACGAGTAGTCTCTTCCAGTATGCGTCTGGATCGCAGAACTTCCTTTGCGACGGCAGGCTTTGAGTCTGGGCTGGCGCCATATTCTTCTTGAAGCAGGAACTGGTTAACGGTATTAAACAAGTCATCTTGATGAGTTTGAAGCGACACGGCACAGCATCTCCCGTCTGGTCTACTGCTCACCGTCAGGCCTATGTTACCTTGAATAGCCCATCCAAAAACGGTGAGGATTGCTTTAGGTTCATTCCGCAAAACCGGATCCTTCCGATACTCAAAAATTTCGTAAGGATCGCTGTGATCCATTCCAATTAAAAGCTTGACCTCTCCGGCGTTGACGCATGATAATGGAACGACTGACAGATGTGGCCACTTTTGAACCACTTTATCGAAAGGAACGGGTCTCTTGCTTAAATTCAGACGTAGTAATGAGTAGGCATCCGTTATTTCGACCTTGCTGAGGACGTCCACCGACTCCACGCTGAATGACACCATACTTGACCGGAATTTCGGGTCTTGTGAATGCAATGTACTGATTTCCACCAGTTTTTCTGGACCAGTAAGGCTGAGAGATTTCCTGACATCCTCCCGCAGCAGCGTGATTTCACTGGCACAGTCCAGCAAGGCATATGTATGAATAGATCTGTTATCCGGTGAGTGAATGATGACGGTCACGATGGTCATAAGCGTGAGTTTGTGCTTTACAGGAAGCACATTCATGCCAGTGAACGGTGATTTGCTGTCTGACCACTTTACTGCTTTATCCTCGCCATGCTCTTTGGATTTCTCTTTTTTCATTGCGGATGGAAACACGCGTGGAGCACCGTATATAAGTCTATGACCTCCACTCTTGCATCCGTCTTGTCCGCATCTTTTGTCCCATTTGCATCCGCTGATGGCTTGCCCTGGCTCCAAACACTTGAAACAGAGCTTCTTGTCTTTCACCACCTGGGCTCTGCTTTCCACAGAGCTTCCGCTTAACTGTCTGCAAACTTTCGTAAAGTGTGGTTTTTCACATTGTGCGCATTTCTTATCCGTTACTGCTTCTCCGGGTGATGAGTTGGTGAATACTTTAGGCTTTTTAAGGTTTTTTTATATCCGCATAAAAGATGCGCTTACTTAATAGAAAAAGACACAAAGACAATTTAAGACAAACTAGTTTATTGTTATATTACCACATGAGATCTAGTAGAGAGGAGTTACTCAGCAGACTGATTGACTTCTCGGTCTCTCTAGTGGCTTTATATATACTACACAGATTCCATGTAAGTGTGAGGGTATGGATTTGAAGATGTCCATTGATTGGAGGTATCCATGGGTTGGAGACATCCATGGATCTGAACATGTCAATGGATTGGAGACATCCATGGATCTGAAGATGTTCATGGATTTGAGGTATCCATCGATTTGGGAACATAATAATAATAAAGGGAGATAATATATCGGTGCATTACAAACCTCCCCCCATAAAAGACGAGTCCGCGGTTCTTAAAAGGGGAAGATGATACTCACATACTTCAGTAGGGGAGAAAAAAAACTAAACACACATAATCAACGGGGGATAGCAATAAATCAACCAATTAGGTCAACGCAGGTGGCGAAAACTGTCTAGACGCAGGGTAAATTAGAAAGAAAAAAAAATTGTCAATGTGAACTTGCGTACTTTGGGATAAAACAAAAATAATGACAAAAGTTTGAAGGTAGAAAACGAATAAGTTTGTTTTTTAAAAAATGCGAAGAGGAAACATAATAATATTATGCGTTTGCGTAAAATTGCCGCACTAGAAAACGTTTGTCGTTTCGTATTGTGACATCAGGAACTGCATGTCGATGATAAATTTAATCGATAAATTCTCGAGCTTAGTCTCGAGCGTTTCTCTTCGTTCCGTAGGGCTGGTTTAAAATTGACGCGCCCCAAACATAAATTCGTATGATGGTGGTTGCTCGCTGTTGACGGTGCTCGTTGCTGACGAACGATTTAATTGATGATTTAGATACGCATGATATTAACCTTGGTGATGAATGTGGAGACCTGGTAATTTTTTATCTGCCACTGTGGATGAAAATCGTGGGGTATACGGCGGGTGTTGCCGTATATTTAAAATCTCGATGGACGCTGTCCGGTAACAACACTTTGTCTCTTCCCGCTTACACTTTGGGTTGGCACAGGTTGACGGTCGTAAGGTGTAATATTTGACTGACGACGATGCTCATTGTTTCTTTCACCTTCACCTTCATTGTCACTTAGAAGAAGTCTACCTCTACCTTATCCAGACATTTTGTTGGTGACTGATATGCTGAGATCCGAAATGACGACTTTTGAAATCAGTTCACAAGGGTTTTTTTCGTTTCACTTAGTTTGTCTTCAGAACGTCTTATACAGTTCGTCCCTTCCCCACATTCGTAATGTAACACTTTAATTGGAACTCAATGGAATTGTGTGGGGTCAAACTCTAGAAAAAGACATCCAGTTTGACTCCAAAGTTTGGAAAAATCTCGCCGATTTCAGTTTCAGGCCATTCCATGTTCAACATTGGTTGGAAAACGTTGGTGTATATATCTGGATATTCCATTTTCTTTGTTCTCTAATATTGACGCTGCCGTTTCTTCTTTGTTGTTCAATATTGTAGTGTGTGCATCATGTACCACTAAAAATTTAGCTAGTTCCGTATTCTGATGCACGGAGCAATAATGCAATGCCGTATTCCCGTCAATGTCTTTTGCATTTATTGAGTTCTGTTTAAAAATAAAATTATTGTTTGCCATCATTTGGTTGTCGTCTAGAAATTGAAAGGGGTCGTAGTCGGATGTTGAACCCTGAAAAAGTGTCATTGCTGCTGCCGTGCTGTGATAATACGCCACCGTTATGAGTGGCGTTCGCATTTTTGAATCGACAACATTTATATCTGCGCGTCGTTCCCGTAACATCTGAACTGCTGTATCGTTATTTAACTAACATGCCACATGTAAACGGGTTTTTGTGTTGTTATTTGGCGAATTGATATTGATATGAGTATTCAATAATATTTTAATCAAATATTGTTTTGGATGAAGGCATGCATTGTGCAGAGGTGTGTCGTCGTCGTCGTTTTCCACGATGTCTACATCAAAGTGTCTTGTTTCATGTAGCATCAACACTGACTTGTCATTGTTAGCTTTTAAGGCAAATGTTATGTTAATGGAGTGTCCCCGTTTACGTCTTGGACACTTGTTGGAGTTCTATTTAATAGAGCTGCCAGCGCGTAAGGCGCGTTCTGTTCCGCTGCCCAATGCAATATCGTTCTTCCAAATGATCTCGCACATTCAGTTTTGTTAACGGAAGTAAAACTCGGATCATTTTTGTTTTGTTTTCTTTAATAGCTAGTGAAAACGGCGTTTCACCACTATGATTTTGTATGTCGAGGTCGATTGTTTCTTTGGCTATTAACACTCTAGTTATGTAAGCGTTATCAATTGCGACGCATAAATGAAGAGGTGTTTCTCCACGATTATCTTTTGCATTTACGTCTACTTCTACACGCGATAGAATTTTTTTAACTCTGGATAATAGACTCGCTTCCACACAATAGTGTAAAGGCGTTCTTTCACGTATGTCACACACAATGACGTCGACACCTGCAGCAATTTTTTTTCTGCATACCTTAATGCTCCTAGTTGTGTGGTAATGATAAGGGGCGTTTCGCCGAGATGATTTCGTTTTGAAGGGTCTTTTTGGTAAGATTTGTCTAGTTCTTTATTTCGAAGTCTTTTTCGGGGTGGGTTTCAACTGGCTCCATAGAAAAACGTAGAGCAGAGTTTTTCCCTGAAGTTGAAGTTGAAGTTGAAGCAATGAAGCATCCATTGTTTATTGAATACTAACTTGTCAGTGTAGGGAAGAACGGAGTCAACATGGACACGGGTCATATTGGACAAAGACAATAAGTGCTACATGTTATGGGAATTTTTTTTTTTTTTTTTTTAATTTTTGTGTATACTAGAACGTTTAACGTTCTAGAAAAAATATTCATTAAAATCGAACCATAATTGCTCTTGTTATCGCATAATTTAAAAAATGGCCCTGTTTGATGTAATATTTCTCCCTATTACTCTAAGTATTTTTAAAGTTAAAAACACTACAAATGAATAAAATAATGATAGGTGAAATAGCCAATTCATTTCTTAAATGATTGATACAAAAATTAAATGTTAGTGCCTTTTCAGTGTTAAGTTATGAACGAAATACTAAATAGCACCGAGTTTTGTCATTTTGGACACCTAGTTTTGGGTTAGTAATTGGACCACGCTAACTATAGCAACGAGGGGAGCTTGCCGCCTTAGTGCATAATTTACAGGCAAATGTCGAATTTCCCCCCTCTTTTCTAAAACACTCGTAACTCTTCATTTTTTTACACAAACGTGTCATTATCAGTGTGCATGAATAAAAAAATGGCAGATGAACATTCTAAAAATTTTTTAAATTTTTTCCGTTTATTATTTTACGTTTTATCATGATTGTCCAGTTTTAGACAGAGCCTGAGCCAGAGTCTAAAAAATATTGGAAGTAAACAAATGGACATTTAACGAAACACACGAAAAAAAATTAGGAAAAAGTGAAAACGACAAGAAATATTGCAAAAAGAAAAATTTTGTCCAAATTGACTCCGTTCTCCCCTATGGGATTTTGGGTTTAAAATCAAATCACTCCAAATCAACTCCAAATCATTTGCGGATTTTTTGGGATTTTGATTTTTATTTAAAAAAAAATTAACATGGGGAAATCAAATCAAATCCAAATAAAATCAATTCATTTGAGGATTTGGATTTCATTTGAAACACAAAATCCAATACACTGAACTTGTGTCTAATTTTTTTTTCATTTGACTTCTTTAGATAGTGATTTTTTATTTGTGGGGGACTTATTCTTTGCGGGGGATGATTTCCATTGCATAAAGTTCTGGCCATCGATGACCGATCAGTGTGGCTGTGGGGGTTAAACTTTAGGGGGTAAGAAAACGGGTTTTTTCCATGGTCAAATTTTAATGTTACACAAGGCTTTTTTCTCTTTTTCCTTGCGCTCGTCTTCTTTCTATAGTGTCCTTAAGGTGAAGTCTTCTGTTTTTCTCTAGTTTATTTGAGTAGCGTTCGAAGCGTCTTCTTGTTCGCAACGTTCGTGCGCGAAGGAAAGCTATCACTCTTAATATGATCATGATTAAAGTGAACATTATCGCAATTTTTGCAATCAATCCTTTTCGGATGTTGTGCCATATTGTAAATGTACCAAATCTGATTCAGAGCTTTGGTTCACTGCATTTGCTGCTCTTGAGTCTGAATTTGATATATGAATTCTTGTTATGAATTCATTTAGCGCGTTGTTCCTTTCAACTTCTTGCTATTGGTAATATTCATGATGATTGAGCTGGTAATTAAATTCAATGCCATTGATTTCGTTAAATTTGATTGCTAAACGAAGTGCCGATTGGTGGTGAGTAGGGTGAACGAAAATCCAGTCGTTCACTCCATTTTCCACATATATGTTTTTAAGTTAAAATGCATTAGTCCGTCTTCCCAAAAACATGCCCTGAAAGGGTGAAGAGAGTATCTATCCCGTCCAATTGTTTGGTTGTTAAAGAAAGGTTCGTATCCGCAAGAAGTTTCTTTTGCGCCTACTTTTATGTTTATAACGTTACATTTTTGTATAATAAAGGAGTCTCCCATAGGTTTGAGTCGGTTATACATTCGGGTTATGCATGGCAAGATTGTTTGCTTGGGCTGCCAATATTCCACGTGATTCAGCTAACAATGCTGTTGTATATCGTGCGGTTTTTAAGCTATCACAATATATCCGTTTTACCTCGTCCTCAATTATATTTTCATTGTTTACTGATTGATCCTCGAAAAATTGGTGGTGTTGTAGAAGCAGGGGTACTTTTGCTTCTAAATCGAAACTTGTACGCAACCTCGTATAACTTCAGGTTGCTTTGTTGTCGCTCCATCGGTTTCGGGAATTCTGCTAAGGCAATCAGCATTTTGATTTACTTTTCCAGCTCTGTAATAGATTGTGATATCGTAATCTTGCAGGCATAAAGCCCATCTAGCTAATTTTGCTGAAGTTTCTTTCTTTCTTAATAATTCTCTCAGCGGCTTATGGTCACTTAAAATTTGAAATCTCCTTCCGTATAAGTACAGGTAAAACTGCTTTACTGCATGTACAATTGCGTAAGCTTCCTTCTCTATAGTGCTCCAATTTTTCTCGACATCATTCAAATTTCGGGACAATACGCAATGACTACTTCTTTTTCTTCTCCGTTTTCTTTATGTATTTGGCTTAATACTGATCCTACCCTATATCCTGACGCATCTGTATGAATAAGGAACTCTCGCGAAAGTCCGGAGAGCGTAAGATTGGTGGATTGATTAACCACTTCTTTAAAAATTGGAAAGCATCTTTTTCTTCTTGTGTCCATTTCCACGGAAAGTTTTTCCGTGTTAACATTGTCAAAGCATGGGCTTTGGTAGCAAAATTTCGAATAAATTTTCTATAATACCCTGCTAGACCGAGAAAACTCTTTAAATGGCTAATGTTTGTGGGAGTTGGGAAACCTTCGATCACTTTTGTCTTTTTTGGAACAGGTGTGATTCCTATTTGAGAGATCACATGTCCTAAATAGTTAACTGATATTTGCAAGAACATATATTTAGATATTTTAATTATAATTCTGCTTTTCTAAGAAGTTCTTAAAATTTTTTTTTATGTGCACAATTTGCTGCTCTAATGATTTTGAATATATGATTACATTGTCTAAGTAAATTTACGCAAATGTCTTAATTATCGATTTTAGCACATCGTTCATAAAACGTTGAAACGTTACGGGGGCGTTTGTTAACCCGAAAGGCATGCGGTTAAAATGATAATGTCTACTTTCTGTCAAAAACGCTGTTTTCGGCTTGTCTTTTTCGTCGATCTCTATTTGCCTCCCAGATAAGAATTCTCGTCCCGATCGGGAACCAAAGACGTACCAATGGGACGTGTGAGACCGGCTCGAGTATAACACATCTAAAAGCCGTCCCTTCTAAAACCAAAAAAGCATCAAACCGCGACAATTTTCACAGTCCCTTGTTGATGTACCTTATACGGA
The DNA here is from genome assembly GCA_030770115.1 of Daphnia galeata. Taxonomy (NCBI): domain Eukaryota; kingdom Metazoa; phylum Arthropoda; class Branchiopoda; order Diplostraca; family Daphniidae; genus Daphnia; species Daphnia galeata. The sequence continues at coordinate 5,737,398 of CM061115.1, forward strand.
CCATTTATAGCATTTTGGCTCCAACAAAGGTAATTACCCGAAGGGTTACTGGTCAAAGTTTCGTTTGCCGTATGGTTTACATTGGTATGGTTTTTACATGGGCATCCTCAGTTCTCGTAACACTACACAGATGGCTTTTTGCAGTTCTCGTAAGACTACATAGATGGATGCACTAGTTTTTTGCAATTATTGATTGTAATCAACATTTTTATTACATTTCAATAACTCTACTACGTAGCTGAGGTTATTTTACATCTTTTCTGAAAATTTGGCTGAAATCTATTCATGCGTTTGATCAGACGGAGAAATTGCTACTTTTTGACAGAATTTCAGTAGCTATTATAGCAGACGATAACACAGATGGCAGGGATAAATAATATTAAAAATAAACGTTACTTGAAATAGGATAGGATTAAACGAGAAATCCAATCATTTATAAAGTTAATGCCTATAGTTTGATAACTAGGCCTAGTTATGGGCACAATTTCACCAAACCTAATTTCTACCGTCACTGCAAAGTAAAAATTTATTACGACATAGGGTGACGGGGCTTGTATAAATCAACAGTTTGCGGATTGCCCCACCACGAGGCGTATTTCAATATCGCATTCAATATTTAATCAGGATTCTAATATCTCATTCAATATTGATTCAGGATTTCAATATCTGAATGGATATTTAGAGAATATGAGCTTTAGATAAAGACCCGTCCCCGTGTGGCGTGGGGCCCCAGCCCCGCAGCACCAAAGTCGCACGGGTGTTTGTATTATTAGCGACATATATATTACTAAAAACTTTGAGTCATTAATTAATCGCACGGAGTTAGTATAAGCTGCATATATATTTGATATTAATTAATTTTTTTTATATTCCAACGTGAACCTTGCAACCCCAATAACGGATGCCTGCATATTTGTCGTAACTTTATATTTATTGGTAAAATTAAAGTTAATTTAAATTCCAAACCCTTCGGGTACCTTGCGGCGTACCTACGCTGCCTACAGTTTTTCAATAATCGTGCCCTTAGTTTTCACGCGGGGCACTTTTCCATAGTCGTCATTATTGAAGTCACGCTCACTAGATGGCTTTATCATTCCATAGGTTTTTTACTTATTATTAAACTTTTTATTAGTCAACGAAGTTTTTAACATTTTCCAATATTCAAAACATTTTTCAAATTTATAGTTTGTGATTAGTACAGTTCTATGTATTTGCTATAGTTGTATTGCTTCTACAGTTCTATGTTAGGGCTGTGGCCCGGGTCATGTTTTTGGCCCAAATTTGACCCGAAAGAAAGCAAGCGAAAATTTTCGCGGCTTTTCTCCATTGTACACCCAAATCATAAAATGCGTTTTTATTTGCTGCAAAAATAAAAGCGATCACGAAGCTTAAGGTGTTCATAGGAGAAATACCGCTTTTATTTTATTCCTATGGCCCGCGGCCCGAAAAAGTCACCCGGGCCACAGCGCTATTCTATGTGCATGATTTTGTTCAATATTTCAATGCGTTTGGTCATATGAAACTAAAGCTGGCAATGCTTGTCCACTTCTCTGTGCCACTTCAGTTGTCGTCTGCCTACAACCTCATGTGAGAATTTGATGCTTATGGATTCATTTTGAAGAAACAATTGGATTATTTTGTATCATCTCCTTTTCATTATCCGGTAAATAAGTTAAATTTTGCATTGACACAAACTTCTAAAATTTGTTTACAGCACATAATGAATGACTTTGACAAAAACAGGTGATATTTACTGTCGAGTGTACCCTTATTTCACCTGCACTTGCAAGCTCGCAAAGTAAATCTTGATATTCTATTAAAAGAGGTATTTTCATGTATTAGCAATTGATTTTTGTGATAATTAAATATTTTTACCTCCTTACAGTTTAAAGGATCCAAGTTTCACTATCTGCAAGCTAAACGATGCTAGATGATTGTTTGAAGCCACATCCTCTTTCTTTATAGTGAACGTCATGACTTCCATAGATCAAACTAGGAGGCAAAAGAGAAGAAAACTTCAAACTCATTTGGCTGCTACTGCAGGGTTATATGATGACGACTTATATGTAGAAAGCAACTCTAATTATCTGGGCAATGTGTTGCAAAACGCAAATGTGGTTCCTGAAAGTGATTTTAGTGATCATTTAAACAATGATGTACACTCTGCTGAACCAGAACAAAATAGTGAAACTTATGATAGCGATTTAGATCCATTGAGTGAAAGTGACGATGAATTATATGTGGAAGACAAACTCGAAGTACCAACCATCTTTTTTTATTGTGAATTTCAAGATGATAGTGAAGTTTTTCACCTCAGTGCCATGTTGACAAACTACTGACCCCTTTAAAATCATCCTACGGTTCCGATATAACAAGTTTGCCAAGTAATTGTCGGACATTATTGAAAACCATCCGAAAAAACAGCCTTAAGAACTATTGGAAAAGGCCAGTACTTCCATTGCGGTGTCGAACGAGGTATTAGAATGATGTTGGAAACTTTGAACATCAGCCAGATACCTTTTAATACCATAAAATTGTTGATCAATGTTGACGGTGTGCCCATTTCAAACAGTTCCAGAAGCCAATTTTGGCCAATTCTAGGTCTTATTATGGGGATTCCAAATTCAAAACCCTTTCTTATAGGCATTTATCACGGTACCTCAAAACCTGACGATTCGAACTCTTATCTCGAAGATTTCACGACTGACATGTTAGAGTTACTACAAACAGGCATTTCGTTCAATGGTGTGATCATTAAGGTAGTACTACATGGTTTCGTGTGTGATGCCCCGGCGCGAGCCTTTATTGCCTGTACTAAAATCCACAGCGGGTATTTCAGCTATTCGAAATGCATCAAATAGGGGAACTTTGAGGGCCGTATTGTTTTCTGAACGAAAGCGCGCCGTTGAGAGATGACGTAAGTCTTAGAAATAAAGATCAAGAAGAGCATCATACCGGTAAATCCATTTTAGAAAATCTCCCCATTGATATGGTAGCTACGTTTCCTTTAGATTACATACATTTGGGTTGTTTGGGAGTAATGCGAAAGCTGTTATGGGTATGGATTAAAGGTCCGTTGTCTTGCAGATTAAGTAACCGTCAAAAAGAAAACATATCAATTTTTCTTGTTTATCTCGCGGATTTTATTCCATCTGAATTTGCTCGCAAATCACGATCTCTAACAAAGCTTGCAAGGTGGAAGGCAACTGAATTGTGAACATTTTTTGCTCTTTATTGGGCCAGTAGTGTTAAAAAATGTATTTCCAACTCGTATGTACAACCACTTTACCACTTTTTTTTTTGTTTTCCACGTAGCGATTAAAATCTTAGCAACGGAAGGATTGTGTAAAGAATTTAACCAGTATGCGAAGAAATTGCTTCATTTATTTTTTCGACAGGCAAAGGAACTTTATGGAAAAGAATTTCTTTCATACAACGTACACAATCTTATTCATTAAGCGAACGACGTTGACAGGTTTGGACATCTTTATTCGTTTTTTTGCGTTTCCTTTTGAAAACTATTTGGAACAAATAAAAAATCTTTTGGGAAAACATGATAAACCATTGCCCCAAGTACTTATAAGACTTAATGAAATCCAAATGAACGAACTGCCTGTCAGAATTTTGCGCTTGTCACAAATTGTGTTAAAAAAGAAGCAATTTGAGGGCCCAATGGTAAAATGTTGTAATGGAAAGCAGCATCAGATGTTGCTTTTTCGATCATGCACCATTCGCACTAAAAACCAGTCTGATTGTTATGTGATTCTACACGATCAAAGAGTTGTAAGGGTTTCTAATATTGTTAAAAACGAAGAGGGTGTATTTTTGATCGGGCAACGTTTCATGCAAACGAGTGATTCATTCCTCCATTCGCTGAAATCTTCCAAACTCGGATTCTGTTGTGTTGAACGATTATATCCACTTGCCTCTTGATTATCTCGATTATCTCCGCGATTGCCTCTTACGGAAATAAAATGTAAGGCTATCAGTTTGCCAAAATCGATAACCAACAGACAAGAATTAAACGTATATCCTTTGCTGATGCAAAGAAATTGACAGAAACGACGTTTAATGTTTGAAATCATACAAGTTTGATACCCTCACAAGAGAAAAGGCAATTTTTTATTTCTCCAACGGTATTACTGGTGTAAATTGTCAGAAAAGTTTAAACACACACTAACATTTCTTTTTTCTTTTTCAAAAGCAGGAATACAAACACTTTATTTTAAAAAGTATTGCACACCCATCTAATTTTTAAAGAAATCCGGCAACATTTATCTCACTTTTGATCGTCTCTTTATCGTCTGCAATATCAATGTGGTCTTCTCGTGTGACGTTCCGTGATTCGTATCTCTCCTTAAACGTTAACTTTCAATATTCAGGATTTATCTACTAAACAGGTATGTTTTTACTCTCATTATTCATTACAGTATAGTACAAGTTTAAGTTCAATGAATTCGAATATTGTGGACGTTTTTTACTGTGTCTCGGTGTAAGCAAATTTATGACCGACCACGTGTGACATACGACCACACAACTTTTTTAGTCGCATTCAATTCTATTGTTTCAGATTTATTTATCGAATTTGATAGATTGTCAAGACATTAATTATTTGAAATCTTTTCTTTTCATCCAGGTGAAATGTTTATGTTTGGACATTTGAAGTACTAAATGTTGATGATCCTAGTATTAAAACATCAAGAAAAAAAATTATGTAACGCAAAAAAGATGTGAAACAATTGTTTTAGCACCAGAAATTTTTGATGACATTTTCATAACACGAGAAAGTTGTTTCCGGTTTGAAGCATCTTCCACTTCAATTTCACTCAATGAAGAATTGGAATCAGACGATTGCGCTTTGGCTCGCTGCTTTCGTTCACGATGTTTCGTCAGTTGATGCTCTCCACTGTCACTAGACAATGCTGGTGATCTGGTGTTCTAACTTTTCGAGATGGTATTCTTTTACGCTTTCCTCTACCTCTTTTGGTTCCTTCTACAACTGTAGCTTTTCTGTGACAAAATTTCTTTACCAAGAATAGCATCACCAATTTCCTTTTTAGTTTTATTAGTCTTATGACAGATCATTACTCGTTTTCAGTTCAGAAAATCAGATTCTTAAATCACGTATTTAAACTTTCAATTACCCAATTGTAATGAAATATGACGGGGTTAGTCGACTTGAAATATTTTATTTCCTTATGTATTATGTCTATATGAGTGGTTTATTATCTGAAGTTCTTTGCCAGGAGGGCAACCCTCAGTCCCAATTCTTACAAATAAAAATAAAGATATGACAGCACTTCAGAAGTCTGCCCGAAAAAGTCAGTGTCAAGTTTAAGTTCCCAGGGAAACAGTAGATCCCTAGCAGCGGTTTACGGTGAATAACTTAAAAAACCGGTGAGAAAAACCGGTAAATGGTAATTTACAGGGGTCTTAAACCGTAAGTTTACCCAAAGAGTGCGTTTTCTAGCCCGCAATACTTCGTAATTCAACCGTATTTTCTAACCTATAATTTTTTTCAAATTGGGAATGCAAAAGATGTTTTTACCTTTAATATACTAGTTTTTTAACCGCAATTTTACCCCAGGAGTGCATCTTTTCGCCCGAAATGAGCGGTAATCTTACCGTATCTATAATATTCGAATTGAAAATAAATGGGTTGTAATTGGGTGTTTTTGCGGTCTACAAACTCCTAATTTTACCATTTTATTTTAAATTAATTTTGACCATTCCACCGGTCGAAACCAACCCACCCACCCGTTTTTTTATTCTTACCCGCCCACATCCCCATATTTTTATTTCCACAACAAAATTCCACATAACGCATAAAATGTTTCTATGTCTGCACCTGGCATCGAACTCGCGTATCGGTCTCAGTTTAGAAGTCCATACGTCAGCTTGCTACCGATTGAACCATTAATGATTGTTATTAAATATTGTATGTGAAGAATGTACCAACTGGGCAAGGAATGTAATGGGGACTTAGAAATATTTTCTTCTTTACACATCAAGTTATTGAAAATTACCTAACTAAACACAAAATAAATGAAATCAAATAGCAAAATTTACAAATTTACTGTAGCTATGAATTGCTATATTGAACAATGGTTTTTTAAACGAATAAACTATTGACTTTTCATTAAAAATTCAGTAAAAAATGATAAAATAGAAAAAGTTGCTAACTTCAAGTGTTAGAAACGTGGTTTTAGGATTGTAATTTGGTGAAAGTCCACCAACCATATTCTCACCCCAATCGAACTCCAAACAAATCCGGGTGGGTTTTTACCCACCCAAGAATCGCCCAATCCAATACAACTCTAAACGAAACCAACCCCACCCTTTCCCAACACCTCGGTATAAATACTGCATAAAAGTGTAATTTACAAGTAGTTTTACTGAAAAATACGGCGCTTTTCCCCCGGTTTCAAATAAGGGAGTTCCTGCCAAAGTTTCTACCAAGTCAAGTTTTGGGTGTAATTTACTCGTTATAGTCTTTAATTATTGGCAAAATATACCATATTCAAATTGGAAATAACAGTTTTGTAGCGTAACATACCAACTGCCGTAACTGTTAATTTAAATTTGATATAATTTACTAATGAATGAAAAGAAAATTTAACCAATATTTTTCCGTTTCAACCTAGTGTTAAATTGGTAGAAAAAGCGATATATCATTGAAATTGAAAGTGCGTAAATATTACTCTCGGTCAACTCGATGAAAACGGATGAAAATACCCCTATTTGGTGACAGTTCTAATTAAGTTTAAAATACGGGAGAAAAAAGAGGATTTTAGACTTGAATTTTACCGTGTCAGTGAAAATTTATTTCGGTTATAATTACTCTTGGTAAACGAGATGAAAACGGATAAAAATAACCTATTCTTGTGTCAGTTTTAAGTTTGAAAAAGGGGAGAAAAAAGAGTCATTTAGACTTTAATTTTACCGTTTCATAGAAAATGTAAGTCGGTAGATTTTACATTTTGCCAAGCCGATAAATACCGATTTAAAAAACCTTTTCTGATGACGGTTATGAATTGGTCTATTATAGAAGAAAAAAAGAGTTTTATTAGCCTGAAATTTTCTGATTTAAGAGTTTTGAAATTTGGTTAAAATTACGAGTGCAAAACTAGTGGAAAACAGGTGGAATTGCGCTTCATTATTCATAGTATTTTTTACCTGTTTGCAACGAGTTATTTTAACTCTTTTTCCAAGAATGTTCATTAGGATTAAAAATACCAGTAAAAACCTAAGATAAATTTGGAAATATTGCCATACACTCTGCTTTTTGTCAGAGTCCCTCACGCGTTTTGGTGAACGTAATTTAGCCCTTAAAATTACCAAAAACTAGAGGTAAAAACAGGGTAATTCTAACTGTTACCGACTAGCTACCGAGAACCGCTGCTAGGGATGTGACAGGGAGCAAAAGGAAAAAAAAACTTAAAATTTCTTGCAACACCGACAAACATACGGACAACCAAACATTAGATGCATGAAATCATAAGAAATATTTTTAATGAGCATACTATTTATACATTCTTTTTAAGGATGTGTAAAAAATTTGACTAAATCGTACTGTGGAATTACATATAAATTTACAATTGAAAATTTGGAAATTGAAAATTGGGGTCTAATTTTAAATATTTTATTTTTTTGAGTACATGTATCCAAACTGTATATGTTAATAAATGTGTGTTTCAAATTTCAATGATTTCTGAGTAGATTTACTATTTTTGTGAATTTAGGAGTTACTGAAATCGGTTTCCGCGTCGAATTTTTTTCGCCGTGTTAACCCGGCGCTTATGACGGAATGCGTCATCTTAAAATTAATGCTGCATAACAACGAAATATCCTTAAATTCCCCAAATACTCTAGTACTACTTTGTATCAATTAGATTTTAAGAGAATAACACAGCAGAAAATATATTTAAATTTAAAAAACTACCCTTTGGTGTTAGCATATAGTGTTCCAGTTAGTCACTCAATCTCTCAATTCGATACACACAGTAAGAATAGGAATGATAATTCTATCGGTACTTACACTCAAAGTTGAACAAAAGATAAGTACCACACAATTAGGTTTGTAAGATCTGGACCGATCGATCATGTATTGTTACTAGAAGAAACAAAGCACAAGAAGAAGGAACAGATAGACTTTCGTCGAGCTAGGTTAACAATACCGACGAACTTCTCGCGTTGACGACGTTCTTCATTCGTCTCGCTGCGTCACACAGAGTTGGTTCTGCAACCCCCTTGGTTTCCGCAACCAATCGATCGTGCGTATCTTGTTGGTGTTTACAATGAATCACAACACACCCTCTCATTCAAAACCAACATAAGAAATACAACACATGGGGACCAGAAAAACAACAACATAATTTTAGCAAATCACAAATGGTAATTAATAGTGTTTCTGAATTAAGTGAGTAGTTAGTACTATCTCAAAGACAGTGAAGAGACAAATGATAGTGAAAAAAACACAATAGTGATTATCCAAACAAATACTGAGACTACTCAAAAATATCTGGAACTTTTCCAAGACCGAAACCGTTCAGGCAAGAAGCGAAAGTCTCTCCATCAACAGCTTTAGTCAGGACATCAGCAATTTGTTTGCATGTGTTAACATAGCCAAGTTCAATCGTTTTATTGGTTACCTGTTCACGAATATAATGGTACCTTACATCGATATGTTTCGAACCTTTGTGTGCCAGTGGGTTATAAGCCAAACCAATGGCACTTTCGTTGTCACAGCGTAAAGCGGTGGGATTCATCTGAGTTGATCCAAGATTGTCTAATAGACGACGTATCCATACAGCTTCACGCGTCGAGTCGCTAGCGGCAATATATTCAGATTGCATGGTTGATAATGCAACAATGGGTTGTCTACGGCTCGACCAAGTGACTGCGCCTCCGTTGAGGATGAAGACGTAGCCGGAAGTGGAACGGCGAGTATCCGGATCACCCGCGTAGTCGGCATCCGAGTATCCGATTAAGATGTTGTCTTTGACGTCATTTCCGCCGAAGCACAGACCATGATTGCGCGTTGAGGCTAGGTATTTCAGAACCCGCTGGGCGGCTTTCCAATGATCCAAACCAGGGTTCTGGCAATGTTGAGCTAGCTGGCCAGCTATGAAAGCAATGTCAATCCGTACAGTGAGCGCAGCATACATGATACACCCCGCCCCCCCCCCCCCCATGATACACGACTTCGCGGAAAGGGATGGTAGACATGATTGCCACTTCAGTTGGGGTAGAAGGGGCAGAGTAAGAAGATAAACGAGGCGAGCCTTTCAAAACTGGTAGCGACAGCGGGTGCGCCTCGGACAGTCGAAATTTCACCAAAGTTTTCTCGATGAACTGCGGAATAGACAGATAGATCCGTTGGTTGGGACGATCTCGAGCGATCACGATTCCGACGAAAAGGTCGGCAGGCACAGCTGTAATCTCGAATTTCCGGTTGAGATAACGGATGACGTCGTCGATGACCTCCATTGAATTCCCGGCGACAAGCCCATCATCTACCCATACTGCAATAATGAGAAAGCACGTGCGAGTAATACGGTAGTATACACACGGGTCCGCAGTACTCTGTAGGAGACCATATTGAATGAGGGCATCGTGTAGAGTCTTGTTCCAAATGCGAGAAGCTTGACAGAGACCGTAGATCCCTTTGTTAAGGCGGCACACTTCTTGTTCCCGGCCAGGGATGACATATCCTTCCGGTTGGGCAATAAAAACAAGTTCGTCAATGAGCCCGTTGAGAAAAGCGGTAGTTACATCCAGCTGGATGAGTTCAAGATTGCGCGCGGCCGTGATGGCAATGATGATGCGTAAAGAGTCGTAGCGGACTACGGGAGAGAAAGACTCTTGATAGTCAATACCTTGTACTTGACGGTATCCCTTGGCAAAGAAACGTGCCTTTCGGCGACATGGTAGTCCAAGTTTGTCAGTCTTGACCTTGAAATCCCATCCACTGGGTATGCAAATCCGTCCGTTTGGAAGAGTTGTAAGAGTCCAAGTTTCATTCTTCATATGGGCTGCTATTTCACGATCAGTGGCAAGTTTCCATAGAGCACTTTCAGCCCCACCCATGGCTTCTTTGTAAGTCTGTGGCTCGTAATACAAAGAGGATCCTTTCAATGCAATGGAGATGCAACATGACATCCGCATGGTTGACGTATCAGCAGCAGCGTATGAACCGAATGTTTCCATGGGAAATAATTTCTTAGGAATGAGTCCACGGAGCGACTTACGAAGTGGGATCGACACCCGTCGTTCTTGAAGTGGTTCTTCGGTACTAATTGATGCTTTTGGAGGAATCCCTCCATTCTCCAGAGAGTCCACGTTGAGCAAAGGTTGAAGTGTCGATTCAGACTGCGCGGTAGCCGGAGGTTGTTCCGGAATCACAGGCCAGTAAGGGAGATTTTCGTACACTTTGACATGTCTCGTGATGTGGGTCCGTCCGGTCGCAACAACAAAGATCCGACTCGCCTTTTGTTCCTCACTCTCTCCGACGTAAACGCCTTTAGTGGCTTTGGGGTCGAGTTTTTGACGAAGCGTGTCAGGCGACTGACATAGCGACACATATAGGCGACTGATCCAAAAATCCTAAGATTCGAGATGTCCGGGATCACACCGTGCCAAAGTTCGAAAGGGGTTTTGTTCTGGGATTTTGCAAGAGTTCTATTCAACACGTATACAGAATGATTCACTGCTTCCGCCCACAAAGTCAAAGGAACCCCTCTGTCATGAATTTGACTGCGTGCTGATTCCACGGTGGATCGATGATCTCTCTCTGCAATTCCATTCTGCTCCGGAGTGTAAGGAGCACTGGTCTGAAGTTTAATCCCAAGTGACGTCAGAATTGTATTCATTTGACTGTTAATGAATTCAGTACCACCGTCACATCGCAAGAGTTTAACGTGAAGTCCAGTGTCAGTAGTAAGCATCTTGGTATATTCAAGGAAACAGTTAGCCGTTTCGGACTTGACTTTGAGGAAGTAAACCGTCTTGTACTTGCTGTAGACATCTTTGAAGAGGACGTAGTACCGAGCACCTCCCACTGAATTGACTTGCATTGGTCCAACGAGGTCTGACACGATACATTCACCAACGGCAGAGTATTTGGTAGTGCTGTTTGTAAATGGCAATTTGTGCATCTTACCCACTTCGCAGCCATGACAGCACTCGTCCATAGATTTGGATCCTGGAGAAATCTGCATACCGCCAATGCCAATATTATTGGCCATGCGTCGAACAGTTTGATTGTTGACATGTCCTAAGCGCTTGTGCCAAACGTTGAGAGTGGCTTGGCTGTTGGTGTCTGCCTTGAGACTCATGGTGGCAATTTGGGATACAATGGCCTTGACTTTGTAGAGACCTTCGCCTGATCTGGAAGCTGTCATGACGACGGTGTTTCCTTTTAGTATACTTGCATTTTCGTTGCAGAACGATACAGAGTATCCATTGATAGACAGACTTGCAATGGAAATGAGAGTCACCCCCAGATCGGGCACATAGAGAACGTTCTTCAATGCTCCTTCTAAGGAGACTCCATCAACAAATGATGTCACCTTGATAGTTCCGACACCGACAGCGTACAAAATCTTCCCACCAATTCCATTGATCGGCCAGCTATGTGGTGGAATATCGCTTAGATCGGTGAAATAGGAAAGTTCTCCACACATGTGGCGAGTCGCTCCAGAATCCAATACAATTCCCTTCAGATCTCCATCAGGAAGACAGCATACAGAGATTAGTGAGTAGTTGACTCTCGAACCTCCATTGTCGTCGTTGTTCGGACGTTTGGGTGGTGTCGGTTGTTTCTCCCCTTGTTGTGCAATCCGAAGTCTGCATTCAAATTCATAGTGGCGCGCTTTTCCACAGTAGGTACACTGAGCTGTATCTCGATTTACTACATCGCGTGATCCATTTCCACGTCCGCGTCCTCCACGTGCATTACGAATAAAGGGGGTTCTTTGGATACCATTGGCCTGAAGTGCACTGTTGTTACGTTCCTGTGGTGGAGGTAGTGACGCTTGCTCTTCAATACGACGCAGTTCAATCCTTCTTTGCTCTGAAACAATTCTGGCTCGAAGGCCATCCATGGATCTCTCATTATCTGGGATGTTATCCCAGGTAGATGCAAGAAAACCAAATCTAGCAGGAAGACTACACATGATGGTAGTAATCAAATCGTGCTCAGTGATGTTGACTCCAAGGTCGTTCAGTTCGGTTGCCATCGACTCTAGAGCAGTGATGTGTACAATGATGTCTTCACCAGCAGTGGGTCTCAAGTTGAGGAAATCTCTGTGGAGGAGATGTTTGTTGTCTGCAGCACGCTGAAGATATTGCGTCTCCAGTCTTGTCCACATCTCATGACTGTTTCTGCTGTTGAGGAGTGCCAGCTTTCTAGTTTCATCACAGCTGTTAAAGATAAGGAATCTCCCGTAGCAGTCTCTCATTCTCCACTCTTCGATCTCATCAGCATTGATTACTAGCTGGTTGTCTTCTCCCTCCTCGAACTGTTGAACCGGTTCAATGATTAAACCCTGTAAGGTTTCAACAGTGAGTAGTCGATTAGAATCAAGAATATTCTCTTCTAATATATGAAATTAGGTTACATACCTCAACGATGGGTCTCAGATTCTTCAATGTGAACATCATTTCCATGTTGTGTCTCCACGTAATGAAATCTTTTCCATCAAATCTTTTTAAGTGTTTGATCACATCAAGAGAATAGTTTTGAGCCATCTTGGAATGTTAAACGTATAGCTTTAGCGTTTAGTCTGGGCCCATAACCTGTTAGCATATAGTGTTCCAGTTAGTCACTCAATCTCTCAATTCGATACACACAGTAAGAATAGGAATGATAATTCTATCGGTACTTACACTCAAAGTTGAACAAAAGATAAGTACCACACAATTAGGTTTGTAAGATCTGGACCGATCGATCATGTATTGTTACTAGAAGAAACAAAGCACAAGAAGAAGGAACAGATAGACTTTCGTCGAGCTAGGTTAACAATACCGACGAACTTCTCGCGTTGACGACGTTCTTCATTCGTCTCGCTGCGTCACACAGAGTTGGTTCTGCAACCCCCTTGGTTTCCGCAACCAATCGATCGTGCGTATCTTGTTGGTGTTTACAATGAATCACAACATTTGGCCCCTGACGGATATCGCCATAAGCGGTATATGTTTCCATTTTTTTCAAATGTTAAGGGAAAATTCAATTTTTGTTCCTTCAATAGCAATTGACTAATTCAACAGTTGTTGGCACACCACATTAGGATTCCCTTAATTTCGACAGAGGTATATTGCGATTAATCCGTAATTCCGTATTCATTAATGCAAAACGATTTATAACTTTTATTCTTTTGATACATGAACTCATTGATAGACATTGCTATAAATTGGCTTATCTGGTGTTACTATTGAGCCTATTTTACTTTTCTTTGATTGCATTTTTTGCTTTTCAATTTGAGTTTTCTTAGTTCAGGTAACAATAACTAATGCTCATGGTGTTGAAATCTAATTATCAGGAAGTTGAGGGATCAAAAATTACATCTATCAGGAGTTATCTATCGGGTCTTAAGTCCTATTAAAAACATCTCTTAGGTAATGGACCCTTATTTATTTACATCATCGTATTTGGAAACTTAACTAGCTGTTCTTGCTATTGTGTGATTAACAGGTATATGAATACCATTGGGCAGTCTCCATGACCAATGGTATTCGGACAGTAGGCTACGCTGTTCAAGATTTACCATAAACGTCATCCATTAAAACTGTTTGACGCTACACGTGAAGAATGTGACTGGGCATCGTTCTCTACTGTTTCCGACATCCGAGGTTACATTTAAAGAGCCACCCGCAGTGCATAAGTATAGTTACGTTTCATTGTTTAACAGCAAGTAGTAATTTAAAACACCGGTATAGTGAGTCTATAAAAAGTTGACAAATGGAATAGACATTTAATAACTCATGATAATCAACGGTCCTATTCACTCATTTACGGGAGCAAAATACAATCAGGAAATTAAAAATAGCTAGATGAAAAGTTAAGCAAAATAATCCACGACGGATAAGTTGTCCAAAAATAAATATGTCGTAAGATATAGGTGAAAGGCTACAAAAAATTCGTCTTTTAGTTTAGCAACAATTTAAAAATGTATGGGAAGTATTCAACTAGTTTCACATTCGGCGATGCTTGATGGCGTGTGGTCAATCAACGTAACCGGCGTTTCTTCAGAAGGTGAGCTGAGAAAGAGAAACAAGGCCCAAGAGACGAGTTGTTAGTTGTTACCGAACAAACTGACGCCGACTGTTTAAGTGTTTATGAATGCTGGTGCGACGGGCACTGGGTTCGACCTTTCCTCGAACATACATAAAAAACTATTTCCCAGAACCAAATTGGGGCAATTTTGAGAGACCTGCGAGGTATATAAGCTAAAGGACGATATGTTATGTCATATCAGATCGAGCATCTTCCTTGCAGAGTAGCTCCAGTTTCTCTCGTGTTTTAAATGGTATGTTGTTTTCATTCACTTTTTTTTGTGCACTGTTTGTAACAATTCCTATTTCTTTTGAAAAAATAAGATGGCTGAAAATCTTTCAACGAGCGAAAGTGAGGACGAGGGTTATGTAAGTGAGTAAATGAGGGCGATGATGTCGACAACGTAGTACGTGCTGGAGAGATTGTGAACGTGACTAAGATCAAGGGAGAAAGGAAAGACAGTGAACTCTACAAGATGGGCGACATGTTTTTATTCCTTAATGCTAAAAGATTGTAAGTTATAATCATTCAATTTTTTCTTGACTGATGTAAGTTACACATTACACACCCAAGTGAAGAAGAAGATATCGGGAGAATTGAGTTTGTGAATGAGTGCTGTAAGCGAGTGATAGAACGACGTGCTCCAGGGGGCCTTAAAAGAATTTTTGAAGAAGTTTGACACGAGTTAGGATTCGCACTTGGATGTTTTTTTTGTTTCACGTAATAAATAATTGATTTCTTTCTAATCTATAGGCACCCAGAAGTTATCATCGGATTTAACGGAGCGCTTGAAAACGGATGCAACGGACCCAACAAGAAAATAAGCCGCCTCCTCCAAGGACATTCGACGAAGCTGAAGCTTTGCTTCGTGAGTTGCCACAATATTGGTAAGAGGAAACGATACATCACAAGTTATTTCTTTTTCTAATTCTGAAACTGGTTTTAGGAAAACTCGAGATGGTTCTGATGAATTCTTTAGAACCCGTGTTTCAACAGCTACGGGAACGGCTTTTATCTTTACTTCCGTGGCACTTTTGGGGGCTCTCCGTCGCACAAAACAAATTCACTCTGATGAAAATTTTAAAACGGTTCCAAATTTGTTTTATCAATTGTTTACTCTGCATCTAAATGCATATAAAAAGGTCTGGCTTCATAATTTGTTTGATTGGGTGCAAATTATTGACATTTTTTTCTTTACTTAGCCATTTCCAGTAGCTTACGTTTTAATGAGCGAGAAAACGCTACCCCTGTATAACCTGGTTATGGAGGAAATAACGGAAGCTGTCCGTGGACTTGGTGACGAAGAAGGCCTGGCTTGCGAAAGAATCATTTCTGATTATGAAGAAGCCATTTTGTCTGCACTTCAAACATCATTTCCGGCTGCGCATGCGCGTGGCTGTTGGTTCCACTATGGACAAGTAAGTAAGAATCATAAGTTTTACTGTGCTTCGTTATATTAAGTATTTTTCTGTAATAGGCAGTTTACAAGAGAGCTTGCAGAGAGAGTTTAACCGTCTCCTATAGATCGAGACCGGTAGTAAAAAAAATTGTAAAAATGAATATAGCCCTGGCGTTACTTCCTCCAGACCAGATTTACACCGGTTTTTTGGTAAGAAGAAGAAAATTAAATTTTTCATTAAAATTTCATAATAATGTAAAAATGTTATTAAATTGCAGACAATTCAACGTGAAAATACTGCCGATTTACAATTGGAATCTCCGGAAATTCAGGAAGCTATGCAGCGATTTTTTCAGTATTGGGCAGGTTACTGACTGATTACTCAAACACCAGCTCGTATTAGCGTCCATGGACAACGGAACCGGACCAATAATGACGTAGAATCATGGAATCGTTGGTTTAATGCGCGCTGTCACGGACATCAACAAAACTTCTGGGATTTTGTTTGTAAGTATAGTTACTACTATGATCAATTATGTTTTTTAAAATATTTTTTCACTCTATTATGAATTTTTAGTTAATCTTCAAGAGTGTGAGGAATCTGCACGTCTTGATTTTATTGCTCTTAGTCAAGCGCAAGACATTCGACGAGAGGCCTTGTCAGTACAGGCGGCAGTACGAGAACGACTGATCATCCGACGGGAACAAGACTTAGAAGATGGCCTCATATCTCTATATGAATTCCTACATCAATCAATGTCCTGCTTTGAACCTGCCGAAGTAAATATTATTTGAAAAATTATTATTACAATTCACTTAAATAATTGTTTGTATTTCGACTATTGAACTAGGATTTTCCTGAAGATCGTCCTTAGGCTCCAGCACGCCTGCACCGTCAACGCCAGGTTCACTTGAACGAACCAGTTGTAAGCCAACGAGCTCGAGCAGGTCAAGTTAGAGTAGGAGCTGCTCGTCAACGAAGGATTCCTCCTCTTAATGAAGAAGGGCAAGCTATTGGTCAACGTCGCAGAGTTGGTCGTCCTGCTCGACGAAATGCAAATCAAATTGCTGAACAGCCCGCAGCTCAAGAGCGCCCTGTACCTGAAGTGCAACCTTTGGTTGTTCCAGATGTTCCCATTGCTGAGCCTGTCGTTGAAGAGCATCCTGAGGTTGAAGTGCAACCTTTGGTTGCTGCAGTAGTCCGTCGACGTGGTCGTCCCAGACAAAATCCGCATCCAATTGCTGTACAACCTGTCCCTGAAGTTGATGCGCAATCTTTGGTTGCACCATTGGTCCACCGACGTGGTCGTCCTCGACGAAATCCGTTTCCAATTGCTGAACAACCGGTAGCTCTGCCTATAGCTGCAGATGAAGGGCCACTGGTTGCTGCTCCTTATAATATACGGTGTGCTGTATGTTTATTTAATGCTGTAAATCGTATTTTTGTTCCTTGTGGCCACACCTTCTGTAGCAAGTGTGTTGAAAGATTTACTCGCAATTATCCGTGCCCACAATGTCGTACGCCATTTCAAACAGCGATGGTGTTTTTCTTGCCTTAATCACTCTTAATGTATTTAAAAATTTGTAATTACCCAGAAAATAAAATACAGCAAAGAAAATATGAAATATTGTTCATTATCTTGAGTTCTATTGTCGGGCAGTAGAGTTCTACTGTCGCTTACTGGAGTTCTACTGTCGGGAAATGGAGTTCTATTGTCCAATATTTTTAAAAATATTTACTGCTGGAGTTCTTTCGTCTTTGGAGTTCTACTGTCGTTGGGGTTCCCCTGTTGAATGCAATTATATGTTCTAAAAATATTTAAAAAATTGGGGTTCTATGGTCGTTGGAGTTCTTCTGTTTTTGGAGTTCTTCTGTCTTTGGAGTTCCACGGTCTTCATATCCCTCGTTTCTGTCAACAAAATTAGTTCCCAGAATGAATGATATCAATTAGTTCTTAGACCAAAATATAGTTTTACCAAAACAACTACACTATATCATTTTTTTTGAGAAATGAACTTTATAAACTAGTTTATTTCGAGATTATCAATGCAAAATATTCTGAATACGTTAAAAATATGTTATCTTAAAAAACGAACGAAATGCTTTACTTTCGTAAGCCATGTTTTTAATAAGAAAACTATATATGTATTGGTGAAATTTGTTCAATTTTGGATTTTGTCTTACTCATGACAATCATGACTAAAGTAATCATGTGCTTAATTGATATTGTTTCAATACAAGAATCAATATGTCAGGCATTAATAAAATGATGAAAATGACGAATGATGCATCATTTAAATTCGTAATACAAATATAGTAAACAGTGGGGATTAAACAAATAAAGAACATTGTAATAAAACAAGGGTTCCAATCAAATAAATAAGCACAAGGTAAATAAGGATATAAGGATAAGAGTCTTTTAACCAAATAAGAACCTAGATAAGAATCATACAACTAGATAATGAGTCGTTATCTGGTTGGTTGTCGAAAAGTGAAATTCTGGTCGCATTTATTTGCTACGTAACGTACGTTTTGTCGCTTCGTTTCTGTCAACAAAATCAGTTGCTAGAATGAATGATATCGATTAGTCCTTAGACCAAAATATAGTTTTACCAAAACAACTACATTATATCATCTGTTTGACGAATGAATAGTTTATTTCGAGATTATTAATACAAAAATATTCTAAATAAGTTAATAATATGCTATCTAAAAAAGCGAACGAAATGCTTTACTTTCGTAAGCCATGTTTTTCAACAAAAAACTATATATCTAGTGGCTAAACTAGGTGAATTTAGAATTTTCAATAATGTATATATTAAATACGCGTTCATCTATATAACAACCGTGATTAAAACAAGTCATGTGATCACTTTACATTATTATGAAATAACTTCTCAATATATCAGATATTCAGGAAATAATGATTAATGATGGAACATTCCAATTCACATTGAAAAATAAATATGGCGGGATTGAAAAAATAAAAAATAATGTAACAAAACGCGATTTGCGATTAAATTAATCGGAACATGTAAATAGATGTATTAACTTTATAAGCACAATAAAAGAAAATATCGAAATAAAATTAATACGAGCATTGCCCTAATGCAAAACTCGGGAATTAAACCAGTTTAACAAACCAAAAAACTACTAAAATAAAATTGTTATAAATTCCCATGTGAAACCTGTCCTATCACACAAAAAATTTGATGTAACACCGGTGTAAATCACTGGTATCAAACGGCATCAAACAGGCATTTAGAAGTAAATTTAATAATTTCCCATAAGTATATTGAACGTAAATTCATATTGTTGATAGTATTAAAGTTATTGAAAAAAAATTAATCAAGCTATTTGTTCTACAACCCATCATAGTTTACCATAAATTCCCTTACATTTGCATGTCTTCCAGTCGACTTTTCATGGAATATAAATTATGTGGATAAATAAATTTTGTTTAATCTTAGCGATTAACCAAAAATCCCCGAAGGACATTACCGAAGGAATATTGTCATATTTGAAACATTTAAATCATATTCGAATTGTTGATGTTGAATTGATATCACATTGGTGTAAAAATAACATTTATACCAGTTGAGGAAAACACTGTTAATAACGCGTATGCTGAAATAGCCTTAACATTTTTTATTATTCATCTTTTCATTCATTTCCGTATACGCATATCTATTTTTAAATATCATTTTTATGATGTTCGTATTTCTGATGTGTAATCAATGTAATAGTGATGTCAAATTAATAATGCTGTAAAAAATTTCATTTGTAATGTCGAAATTCTTAAATTATGGCCTTGTTATCCTTAAAATATTGAAATTAACTAAAATTTAATAATTAATAATCAAAAGTCCAAGAAATTATGTAAAATTGTTGATATTGCTATGATGTCTCCTCTTTATCAATTAACAATATTAAATTTTTTGTATTTACATTTGAATGATTTAACGGTCTAATATTTACAGTCCCCTCCATAAGTATGGGATCACCCCGAGCCGTTATATAAGGCGGCGTGTACTTTCCAAGCTGGTTTTTCAGTTGGAAAAAAGTAAAAAGATCATAAATTTTATTGTTTTGTCATAAATTCACAAAACTATGAACTTCACAAAACTAACTCAATTTGTTGAGTTAAGCGAAACTCAAAAAATTGAGTTTGAGTTGGATTTCGCTCAAAATTTGAGTGCGCTCGCGGCAAGTCTGGCTACGGCTGCATGTGAAATTCATGAGCCTTACAATTAATCATTCACGAACAGATGACGAGCTGCATGTTATCAGTCATGAACAAAAACCTAAAAGGTAGTCGTTTGTTGGCAGAATTTTTTGTTGTTTCAGGTATTTTGTTTGTTCATATAGCAACCAACATCGACCTGGTAACTTACTATTTTTAAGTTATAAATTTGTATCGATTTTTATACAATTCCATACAAGTCTGAAAGATGCTTTTACCAGTCATCAACTAAAAAATTTACTACTAATCAACAGCAAACAAACGACAAGATGCATGTAACCAGTCATGATCAGTAAAATACTTGGAATGGAGAGTAATCCTTTGTTAGCCAACAGATATTTATTGATTGAATGCCAGGTTGGTCTAGTGGTTAGCAGGTCTGATAGTGGATTCAAAGGTAGATGGTTCGAACCTGACAGGCGTTGCTGTATCAATTGGAAGCTTTACAAAAAACCTTGATGGATTCAAGATGGAATAATAGCCATGATTAAACTGACGGCCAAACTGACGAAAGACACGGAAAAAAATGAGGCCGCCGATATATTGGCCGAGTTACGTAAAGCTGATGAATTGATGCGCGACCGTTTGTTTGTGTTACACGTCAGTATTGACACTTTTCATTCAAAAAGTTTTGAAATTCAGACAATTGAATTGTTTATATTAAATTGTTGTCGGTGCTTCAGGTGTGGCGCAAATACGACCAGGAAACGGCGGATAAATTTGCTAGAAGAAAGGCTGGTGAGTTTCTGGATCCAGATCTTGCAAAGGTTTTGGAGGACCAAGAAAAGAGAACTGATCGAGCAAAACGTGAACAATTGAAAGACAAGCAAATGTCTTGCAGCCAACCAAAACGATTCTGAGGAGGAGGATCATATTACGAAGGTTATGGTTCGAAATCACCAGACTTTGATGGTCAACAATATGCTGGACGTGGTGGATATGGATCACGAGGTCGTGGAGGAGGTACTAGAGGCAGAAAACAGCCAGGACCCGATAACAAATGCCACAAGTGCGGATCAACTGAACATTTTTTCAAGAATATCACAAAGTCAATATTGTTGACAAATTGACAGAAATATTGTGATGTACGACAGGGACAAGAATAAACTTGTGATATTCAACAATATTTTGAGTTCATTTAAATTATTTAATGAGGGAAAATCTGTATTTTTACAGGAGTTTGAAGAACTATAATGCGGATGATACTAGTAACATCATCACAATGATTCCACTGGACAACGTGCATGTACAGCAAATTTAAATTGAAAATAAAGAAACACAGCATGTCCAAACTCAGTTTTCACCAGGATCTATCCACTCGAAAGAGGTGAGAGAATTCTGGAAGAGAGAGTTAAATGCTGGTGAGTGGGTAATGGAGACTTTAAAAGAGGGCTACGTTATCCCCTTCAAAGAGTTTCCTTCAAAGTACGAAGAACCCAATAATACGTCTGCTATTCGCGAAATGATTTTCACCTACGAAACCGTTTTGGAATTGAAGAATTCTGGAGTAATCAAGTTTACCAAAGAGAAACCACATTGTGTGTCACCACTTAGTGTCTCGTATAAGACCGGAAGAGACGGCTCAGTCAAGAAAAGACTTTGTTTGGACGGATCGCGATGCATAAACAAATGCATAAAGGAGCAGAAGGTCACTTTCAAAGAGCATTAGAGTTGACGCGAGAGAAAGATTACCAAGTGACTTACGATTGGAAATCCGCGTACCACCACATAAAAATTCATCCTACACAAACCAAGTACCTTGGCGCTGCGGTAATGAAACCGGAAGGGGGCTTACAGTATTTCGTATTTATATATCTTCCTTTTGGTCTGCTGTCAGCCGTCCATTGCATAACAAAAATTTTCAAGCCAGTCAATGCTTACATACATGGAAAATGCATTAGACATTCCATATACCTGGATGATGGAAGAATCACGGCGGCATCAAAAGAACAAGCGAAGGAAGAACGTATTGCAGTGTATGAGGTTCTACGGAAAGCTGGATGGATTCTCGAAAGTAAAAAATCTTATCAATTTGGAGACGCAAGTCAGTCGAAAGAATATTTAGGATTCGTTATCGACACAATCAGTATGACTGTACGCAGAACCAGCATTGGGACCAATCGTCATCATGGCTGCAAGAGCCGCGTATTTAAGATTGGATGAAGCTGTCTTTAATCGAGGTTGGCATACACAGTTGACAATGGACAAGGAGTCCATTGACGGACTCACTTTCTTCGCTGAGAACTGCTCTACTTTCAACAATGCACCAATTCGTACAGCAGCCACGGAGATCTGTGTGCTTTCAATAATCGGGCCACCAGGCGACTTCATCAAGAGAGGTTTTGTGGCTAACCACACACGCACCGATAAGGAAAAAATCTGGGCCAGCGATGCGTCGGGATATGCAACTTGCGCGTATTCAATCAAAGGCGACCACCTCTATTTTCGAGGGACATTGAATGTGGAAGAAAGACGACTCTCATCCGGGCACAGGGAACTCCTCGCTGTAACAAAGACATTGGAATATTACGAGCGTACAAATGCGACTCATTCCCAAGCCACGAATGTTTACTGGCTTACTGACAGTCAAAACATGGCCACATTTCTCACCAAAGGGTCAGGTAAAGGACCCATTCAAAAGGAGGTGTTTGGCATCATGGTCCTATGCAAGAAGCTGAATATAAGGATAATCCACATTCACTTGTTACGTGATGATCCACGCATCAAGGTTGCAGACGACGGATCGAAGATGACGGATACAGACGATTGGCAGGTGGATTATGAAACCTTCCAGAAAATCAACAGAAGATACAGGTTCACCATTGACTTGTTCGCGTCTGATCGCAACACAAAATGCCCAAAATTTTTCTCAAATTTATACTCGTGCGGGCATTGATGCGTTCTCCCATTCATGGGAAGATGAAGTGGTTTGGATCTGTCCGCCAATCAGAGAAGTAATCAGAATAGTCAGAAAATTAAAGACATCGAAAGTCAGGGGAGTCATTTTTATTCCCGAGTGGAAGACGGCGGATTACTGAACAGAGATTTTCGACAAAGAAACCCAATTAAATTGGCCTTTTAAATCAGTTGAGACTTTCACACCCAACATTATTCAAGGTACTTTCAACTACAGATCTCCTTTTACAGGACGAGCAAAATTTAATTTTCTTGCAATTGATTTTGATTCACACTAAGTGGAAACAAATTAAATTTCTTTTGGTTCATTAAACCAATAAAAGACAACTTTGTTAACAAATTGTTTTTTGCACAAATTATCTGTCTTTACAAACTCAATTCATTATTAAAAAAAAAAAAAAAGTCTAGGACTGGGAGCTTTTTTGTAACATTTCAGACAGCAAAATACGACTAGGGACGGACAGATCAACATATTTGGCTGGCATGAAATCTGAGCGCCAACCTCCTAAACGTTTAAGTTGTTGATCGGTTACTCCATTAGCTGCTGCCAAAGTTGCTCCCCCTCTTTTTCCAGAATGTTCCCCGTAGAGTGAGGAGACATATCCCAATGAGGTTAACAATTTTTTCAAATCACTGAGAGCTCCACTGTAGGGTACGGCTTTGTCGGGGTTTGGTTTATTTTTAGGGGTACAAGAAGGGACAAGATATCCAGTGTAAGAAGGGCCCAAAAATTGAAAATGGTTAATCGTAAGCTGTACGGGGCAGGATTGACTATTTGGATTGGCAGCAACTATTCTTTCACTGCCTTCAGAGTATTGGTCGTTTTTGCCCCCTTTGAAAATAATTTTAAGATGCGGCGAAGGACTAGATTCGTAGACGACATCTTGACGCTTCAATTTGACGATGTCGCTGAATCTGACTAAGGTATGATATTCTAGACAGATACGCCAAATCGTTCTCCAGAGAACAACAGACGCGAGCAGGCCACCTCTTCTGTTATTTGGTTGTTATAGTTGAGTACACATTTTGGTTAAAATATCTTCAGAGATTGGCAGTCTAGCTTGTCGTTCGGGGTGTCAAACACCCGCTTGCTTGGAACCTGTTTATCTGATAAGAGAAATAGTTCAGTAATTACAATGAAATTGTAAGTACAGGTATTACGTTAGTGAACGTAATAGAAAAGTACACTTTTCATAAGTGTAATCACTATTGAAAAGAAATAATTCCGTTTATCATACAAGACATTTTTGTATGTTAAATTGATTGATATAATAATTTGATGTCAGATTGATTTAAAAAAAACCTTATAAGTGGCAACAACCTTGCATCGGAACAACATAAATTTGATATAAAAAGCTGTATCTAAAAGCAAGGTAAAATAAATATCTATATGATATCACTGTGCTACTGGGATTTTCTATCGGAGCATCAACTAACGGGTTCCCTTATTTCGCTACGTTAGCGAATGAAAATGTTCTAAGGCAGAAATTTGATTACCGAGAATGAAAATCCAAATACCTTATGATTATTTAGCGAATTGGTTTGCTAATGCAAACCCAAATACCTTTTGAATAGCGAATCGGTTCGCTAATGAAAACCCGAATACCCTTTTAATAGTCAATTAGTTCGCTAATGAAAACCCAAATACCTTTTTAATCATTTTTAAATCATTTTTTCGTCTAAACGGAAAGGGTGTGGGGAAAGAAAAGGCCAAAAAGAGATTTTAAAAAGAAGGATTAGCTTGATTTATAGTATACCTTCCGTCAACTTGAAATAAAATCACATAGAGCCATTTGCCTGCTCAAGAAACTTTCAAGCATAACTGTACATCTTTAATAACATCTTTGAAAAATGCTGTTAAGTAGTCTACGTTTCTCGTTTTATTCATTCCCCACTTTAATTTACTAGTTTAACTGTGTTATGTAAATTTTTGTGAATCGAGCCTCTGACATTTTGATTGGTAGCCACTATATAACTGAACCATTTATTAACTGAGAAAATAAGTATACTTTTTTAAACAATGGGATTTATTATTTGACTAAAGCTTATAGATATTATCTGCAACATCTAGGTAGACGAGAATCCCTGAAATGTTCAGCTGTTTTGCCTATAGAAATCATACTATTAGCAAGCTTTATAAAATCTTGTTCGCAAAATTGCCAAACCTTTATGATAACTAGTCAATCGTACTCTCGAGATCATATCTAATACGCCCATTTAAACAGTAAAAATATTCAAGCGTGATTAAACTACATTTAAAAAACAACAATGGTCCAATAATGTTCCTCCTTCGTAAGCGGCCGTTTTCAAAAGTTTGCTAGAAACTCAGGACCTGAGTTCCTTGTAGGTGGTTGTAGGAGAGGAGGTCCTCAATGTGTTGTGATGAAAAATTGTGAGGTTGTATTGATTGATAATTTTGTTGAAAAAATTCGGTGCAAAGTTCAAAGTATAGTTTTGTAGGGTTTTTTTAAATTTCACATTGTACGATTTCAATGGATTGGATTCTTAATTACTTTATACTCAAATTGTCATTCATTGTGTATCAATATTGTATGCTGAAACACTTTAACTCAATTTCGGCTTAGACTTTTAACATACCAATTATTCACAGCGGAATACAAAATTCTTTTCGTATTGCTAAATTATCAAATTTTGTTTTATAGAAAAAAATTTTATCATCCATGATTCCCTTTTTTTTTGGTTTCATCACGGAGGATGATAAGAAGGAGAGTCATCACTCCAAAAGCCACTGTAGAAGGAATCGGACCTACTCGTAACCCCCCTACTGAAAAATGCCAGATTGAGGAAAGACCAGTGTTGCTAGTTTCAAAAACACAGCCTGGCGTTGAAGTGTTGAACAGTTCTGCTTCCATGAGGACAGGACTGGTTTTGTTGCGTTGCGTGGTATTGTCATGACAACTGTCTTCAAAATTGAAGTCACCTAGCGGGTGTTTTTCTCTGAAATGGCAACACTGGTCTTTGAGTACAATTTCCTCAAAGTGGCAACTTTGCAGTTGGGGGTACCGCAGGGTGTCGTTTTTTTAACAAGGCGATGTCTGTCCTTCATCTCTTTCTCCGTGGTGGCATGTGTCAACTTCACCAGAAAACTCTGGAATCAAACCAGTGTATAAAAAAGAAACACTGTAATGGACTAGTCGACTCTTATAGACTAGTCGATAAGAATCGACTTTCCTCAGTAGAAAAAGTGACGGTGCGATTCGTCGCTAAGGATCGACGAGTCATCTGCGACCATGTTGTAAAACCCGCCCTATCGCGCAAACAAGTGGGTATAACACCGGTGTCTAGTTTTAAACGGCATCAACCGGCTATATTTAGAATTTCAATTTAAAATTTTTAATAATTCTAGAAAAATTAATTCTATTCTATTAATTCTATTAAAAATTTAATCATTCTAGAAGTATTTTGAATGGAGATTCGTATTGTCGCTTGTTGCGTGCGGAAAACGGTTTTAAACCAGTATTTTGAACCACTTTGAAACACAGGCTTAAAATTCTTTTCCGGGCTCTTAATTCCCTTTCAAGATCTTATTAATACCTTTGCTATAAAGTTATGAGGAAACTTTTTTTTTAACTTTAAAAGTATTTCTTCTGTGATTGATACTCGATATTTTTCATTTATTATTTTAACCGAACCGGGGTTTGAACCAAGATTGATACTGATTTGAAACAGTAGCTCTCTTCGCTAACATCTGAGCTATTTAGATATATCAAAGCCATTTAGTAAAGACATGTATTTCAAGTAGGATATTTAGGAATTAGGTTGGGAGGTTTCACTCGCCGCTGGCAAAGTAGGTGGTGGGTCGGTAAGCTTTCTTTGAAACTAATGAGGGGAAAAGACTTAAAAAACAACGATAAAAACGACAAAAAAACCACCGCCTTTTTTAACAGCACGTGCGGATTAAGAGAAAGTTAAGCTTCTTAAAATTCTTTATATTTTGCCGACGGAAGAAAGGAAAAGAAACAAAAAAAAAGTCGGTGAAATGAACTGGTTTTTATCTGAGTAAAGAACGGTGACTGAAAACCTAATCTCCTTATTATAACGAGCGTGGGTGGAACCCTTTTTTCCCTCAAAAGAAAGGGTTTAAAAGGGGTGAAAACCACCGGAACGAGAAATTCACTGAAGGAATCCCCGAAAGACATTAATACCGAAGGAATCTTGTTGGAAAATATAATGAAATGACTAGCGTACACACAAGTGTGCGTAAATTAATTTTTACTTGTCAAACAAAGTCACAACGGCAGTAAAAGAAATAAAAATTTGCGATTTTTTACCCTGTTTTTTTATTTCTTGTATATCTCGCGAAATAACAATCGGAGTTGCATAAAAATTTCTAATGAAGAGGACACTACACAATCTAATAAAATTTTATTTTTAAATTGAATTAAACTATTTTTCCGGATACTGTACAATGTGGTACAGTGTGCAAGATAGGTCTGGTCTCCACTATTACGGTCTTGTGTTCTACTTCTTGATGATAGTGATTTGTACTGAAAGGTAGGGGAGAGAGGGGTCACGCTGGACACGTACCAGGTTGCACAAGCTCATTTACTGACGGTGGGGATGAGGGAAAAAAATAAAAATTGTGTGAAATGAAGAATTTCATAACAAATATAGGGTATGAGTTTAAGTAAAATCATGCAAATAGTTTTTGAGTTATAGCAATAATTAAAAAATGGCGGTCTAATTTTGGGATGCTGACAGTAGAACTCCAAAGACAGGATAACTCCAACGATATTAAAACCCCAATTTTTTAAATATTTTTTGAAAATGAATAAGAACTCGATAGTAGAACTCCAAAGACATAAGAACTCCAGCAATAAAAATTTTTTAAAAATGTCCGACATTACAACTCCATTTACCGACAGTAGAACTCCTAAGCTTACATAAACTAACAAAACCTTCGCGTGAACGGCCGTCGGCCTGACGAACCTTATATTGTTACCAATCGGCCTACGGCCTGACTTACCTGATTTTTACCAATCGGCCTACGGCCTGATTATTAACTGCGTAACTTAACTTTACCTAAAGCCTGGGCTACACTGGGGCGTTTTTTAAGGTTTTTTTAAGACAAATTGGTTTCAGCAACCTTTTTGTGGAAGGCAACCAATTTTGCTGGGGCGTAAAACCGTTGCTTGAACCAATTTTTCCTTAAAAAACGCCCCAGTGTAGCCCAGGCTTAACCTACCTAACCTAACCTGACGTAACGTAACCTAACCAAACCTAACGTAACGTAACCTTACCTAAACTAACCCAACGTATCCTGACTTAACCTAACGCGCAGTGGAGTTCTACTGTCGGGCATTCTGAAAATGCTTTTTGTTTAACACAGCCTTTTAAGCTTTTTTAGTTCATATTCATCTTCGTAATATGACAAATATTAATAACCGTTGTAATTTAACATTAGCTGCAACAGTTAAAACTTAAAAGATTTGATCTTTTACAATAATTCTACTTCAAGTTTCTACTATCTTTTGTTTTGTAATTTCCATTGAAAGAATACAAAATTTACCAAGTCCCTATTAGCGAACATAAAACTATCCAATAGCCAATATTTTGAGGTTATCATATATCAAATTGGTCAAGTGGTTAGCATATTGGATTGCTGAGTCAAAGGTTGATGATTCGAAGTTCAATTTCGGCACGTATTTTTTCACTTTTTATGGTAAACATGGCCGTAACAGCCATGTAAAACATAGTCTGTGTTACATGGCTGTTCCAGGGACCTGAAATGCGGAATTTACATAGTAAATACAAGCTGTGAAACAGCCCTGTCACATGCCTGAAACGGAGTCTGTGTGCTACCTGGGAGCTTTCTATTGGAAAGCTTCTGTACTAAATACATAATATATTTACTGTTAGATGACCTCACGGCTGATCATCCATATAAGGTGTAATCGATAACATCTTTTCGTGTACGGTTAGTTGACCGTCACAAACGCAAGCCGTTTAATTATATAAGCCCCATCACCCTATGTCGTAATAAATTTTAAATTCGAAATAATAAAACTTGCTATCAAATTGCGTGCGTTATGAATTGGCACAATCAGCCTATTAAATTGTGTCGTTCTGATCACCGAACTGACGTAAAAGAAAATTAACCATCAACAAACAAATGAACAGTCTGGTCGCACGCCACTCGTCGATCACTAGTGACGAATCGCACCTGCACTTTTTTAACTGGGGAAAGTCGATTCTTATCGACTAGCCTTTTTGATATAGGTATTAGTTACCCGTACAAAAAGTTCAGCTAAAAAATTACTAACTTTTGCTAGCCGTTTAGGATATTATTACTAACTTTTCTCTAGCCTAGAAACTTAAAATTCCGATCTCTTTTTTCCTGATCTAGCTGTAGCTAAGAACTAGACGCTAACAACGGCTACTGTAAGGTAGGCTTCCACTAGCTATTATTTATTAACCTATATCTGGGTATGAAATAAAAGGACACAAGGGGGATCGAACCTCATACCATTAGTGCAACTCTCCGGCTTGCTTACCACTAGACCATTTCATGATTTTATAAATTATAAGATAAGACTATAAATACCGGTTTTCATGTTAGGTATTAGGGACTTGGAAATTTTTTGGTTTCCTCGAAAAAGAAACTTCGTTAATTAAACAGCACTTTTGTACAAAATCAAAGTGTTTTACATATTTACTATGATTGCATTACAGCTTATGACTCACTTATGCAGAGCAGGCATTGATAGTTGTCAATAATAATAGAAAAATTTTGAAAAGCTAAAAAAATGACTGCGTTCCCAAAAAATGACCTTTTACCAAAATAATGTTTTGACACAACTTAAAATAGAAATGACATTACTTTTGTTTAAATTAGATTAAAACCTATTCAAGTATTCATATTGCAAGTGATGATGACTGATGAGATTTATTTTATTTATATGATGGGCCGACGTAAGAAAAAAATGCTAAACCCACCCAAATACCAGCTAATAGACATTTTATAAAAATAAGCCAACACTTAGCAAAAAAGAAATAGCTAATATATAGGTTTCCATAGGCGTTAAAAACAGCGCAAAAATAAAAATGCTAAACTCGGCTAAAACCTTGCCAATCATAGCAACAAAATAAGTAGCCATAACCGGCAATAATTTAGCTTTAAAACGCTTAAAAAAATGAAGCTAAAATAAAGCTTCCGATAGCGTTGAAAGATGTAGCCGTAATAAAACACTGCTAAACTTAGCTGACTACCAACTAAAAAATAAAGACTCTTATATTAAGTGCTAAAATAAAGCAAGCGGGAAGCTTCTCTTTTCTTTAGCTTGCGGAAAATAAGCTAAAGGTGGCAATTAAAAAATTAAAACTAAACCTCTTAGCTGAAAATTTCGTACGGGTAGTTTGTTTATTTTATTACCTATATTATGTTAATTACTAACCTAACCTAACCTAACCTAACCTAAGAATGATTATTAATGATTAACGTAATATAAACTAGTCAATAATTAAGAAATAAAGACTAGTCCTTTAAAAAAGTGTAGAGTCATGCAAAGTCGATTCTAATCGACTATAGCCTTTTTGATGTAGCTATTAGTTTTTTTTATTACCTATATTATATGTTTATTACTAACCTAACCTAACCTAACCTAACCTCGCCTAACCTAACAATGATTATTAATGATTAACAAAATATAAACTAGTTTATAATTAAGAAATAAAGGCTAGTCTATAAGCATCGACTAGTCGATAAGAGTTGATTAGGTAGGGGGCAGTTCCATTGGATAGGGAACTTCCCCTATATAGAGTATCACCTGGCTAGTCGATAAGAATCGACTTTCCCCAGTTAAAAAAGTGCAGGTGCGATTCGTCGCAAGTGATCGACGAGTGGCGTGCGACCATGTTGCAACTGAACCCATAACAAATTATAAAATGGGGTCTCATTCCCCCATAAAAGAAAACACCATTACAGTTCTACAAACCTCTAAAAGAAGAACAAGGTAGAACTTATTTAACCTTCAAAAGGGAGAATACGACAAAACTTATTTATCCTCCTCAAGAGAGAACACAAAAAAAATAATGCTACCTCCACATGGGAAACAAAATTTAACTTACAGTACCTACCAGAAGTTTGGAAACGCCCGAGAGAAGCTTATCTAGAAAGCTGGTTTTCGTGGCGTTCCCAAAAATCCATTTTTTCACGGGGGACAACCAAATTTTTTTTGGAAGTAGCCATAATGGTTGGCTACTTCCTGAATTTTTTTCAGATTTTTATATCTAGACGACGGGGAAAATTGTAAAAAAAAGAGCTTCGTAAGCTCTACAACGCGCGTCATGGTTTGAATTTTTCAAAACACATGTAGTATAACTAATTTTCAATTCAAAACGGGATTTATTATTTTATCCCTTTATTCCCCTATTTCCCAACCAAACAGTGTTGCCGCTTTTTCCCTATAAATTCAGGCTATATTTCCTTCCCCAGTCCTTCCCTCAGATAACACGACAATAGGGAAAAAGCGGCAACACTGGTTGGGAAATAGGGGAATAAGTGTTAGGATATAATTTTTTAATTTGAACTGCGCGCCTCGAATTTTAATATATGCATTTGAACCGCGCGCCTCGAGTTTTCGTATATTTTGAACCGCGCGCCTGGAAAACGTTATCTGTGGGTCAAAATATTCGAATTGCCAATCAGGCAACTGCATCCAACCATTACGTCAACCTCAACGGTGTTGACACAGTTTATTTGTTCCCTTTAAAGAAAACAAAAATCAATCCCTCTAGCGGCAACGTGGAGCGTTACCCCTCTCCCTATCGGCCTATCCTCAGACCAGTTTAAGCTCTTGGTGCATACGGTCATGTCTAGCTTTCGTTCTCGTTCTCTTGAAGCCGATATCCGCCTACATCAAAGCAATCCTCGTGCTTATTTGGATTCTCGTGTTAAAAATGTGGTTGACCCATCTAATGTTCCTAGCATTGCTACTCGTTCGGAAATTTCTGCATCGCGAGCTCGTAATGGCCGTTCGCGTGTTCGATCTCGCGACCGTTCGCGTGGTCATTCTCGTAACCGTTCACGTGGCCGGTCGTAGCCGTCAAGGCCGTTCAAGACGCAGCCGTCGGTCAGGTTCCAGATCTTCTCGTCGCAGTTACCGGTCAACTTCTAGATCTTCTTATCCACGAGATCGTTCACCTTCACGATCCTCGCGTCGCAGACGTCACAGGTCCCACAGTCTGATTGGTCGAGCAATCTTCGTCATTTACCAGCTGATGATGATGAGTTCCAGCGATTTCACGTGAGAATGTCCGTTCTCTTCGCTCGTGGATATTACGAGATGGGCTACTTCCGGCCGAGGCAAAGGCTGTTCGAGAGATTTTCACCCCTAGCTTCGAAAGTTCCTTCACGCTGCAATGCCCTCTTTTGGACGAGTCTATGGGTCGCACGTTGAAAAGATTAAATGGTTCTTCTGGATCTGTGGTTGACTTTGTTGAAAAGACCTAGCTTTCGACCCACTACAAGATTCTGGACATCGCTCGGCTATTCATTCAACTTTGGGGCTCGTTGCCGCCAGCCAATCTCCACTTTCAACACGTGGTGTCGGCCCTTAGTTTATGGGGAGTGGCGTTCCATGACGTCACGATGAACCGTCGAAAGAATATCCTCCGCCAAACGGTTCCTGATTTCCTCAACCTGTTATCTGATCCGACAATGTTTTCAAACCGTGAAATGTCACGTTTATTTGGCGTCCATTTTCTCAACGCTATAGCCAAGGAGGCTGATGAAGAGAATAAAATAGCCAAAGTCAGGCGCAGTGGTGTCCATTCTCAATCTTCGAGACGTCCCTCAAATAATTACACACGCGCTGGCTACTCAGAAGTCGTCTGCTGAGCCATCTTCCGGAGGCAGTCGCGGAACTGGGCAATTTTCAGCGCTCATCCGGGTCAGTATATTCAGTTTTTTCTGCTTTTGTTGGTTGCCCTTATCCACCGGTAGGTGGCCGCTTGTCTCAGTTTGCCAAAGAGTGGCGCTCTATTTCTTCGGACCCTTTTATCCTGAACATGGTCTCTATGGGGGTCTCGTTAGATTTTTTGTCGCTTCCATCTCAATCCACTCGCCCTACGAACTGTAAGATGTCCTTGAAAATGGAGCGCGCTTTTGATTTAGAGGTTTCGGAATTGATTGTTAAACGGGCTATTTTTCCTATTCCCGAATCGTCCCTTATCCACCTACCGGTGGATAAGGGCAAAAACCGGTAACTGGTACAAAAACGTATGCCCGCTATTGTTCAGCCAACCTTGTTTCCCTCTCCTGTTGAATCTGGCCTGTGACACTCCCCGAATCTTTCCCTTCCGGCCGGATGTTCTCGTCTCGAGCTCAGATGTTCCTCATCCGCTAATAATCAGCAATTCATTGATACTATCCGCCTGGAAGTTGTCCAGGGACGGCTCATTGGTGAAGGCCTTTCGGAAGACGTGGTCCACTTATTGCTGAAAAGTAACAAAGAATCCACGTCAGCTGCTTATCAGTCAGCATGGAGGTCCTGGTGTCATTGGAACCATAGACGGAACTCGAATCCCTTGTCTGGCTCTGTAAATTGGATTCTCCAGTATCTGGCTAATCTCCATGGTGAGGGCAAGTCCTATTCAACAATCAATCTCCATCGATCCATGCTTTCTAGCACGTTTTATTCTGTTGAGGGGCTACCAATCGGTCAGCATCGTCTAGTTAAGCGGCTAATGAAAGGTTGTTTTCATTTTCTACCACCAAATCCCCGCTGTTCTAGCATGTGGGACCCTTCTTTGGTTCAAGATTTTATGTCCCGCTCTGGAGCTAATTCCGATTTAAATCTCGCCATATTTCCCAAAAACTAGTGACTCCATAGCCTTGGTGACCTTGTTCCGGGTTTCGAGATTGCTTGAATTACGAAGGATTCCGTTGTCTTCTATAACGATGGCGTTTCTTTTTCTCTTTCACGTCTGCGTAAGACGCAGAGGTCCGGCGGTTTTCAATCCTTCAACTTACGTCGCATTAACGATCCTCTCATCTGCCAGGTCTAGTTTTTAGGGCATTATGTCTTCCGTTCTGATTTCCTGAGAAATGCTAATAATCAATCAAAATTGTTCATTGGTCTTCGTAAACCTCACAAAGAGGTTTCCGGTTCGACGATTGTCCGTTGGTTCAAGAATTATCTTTCTTTAGCTGGCGTAAATTTTCTTATTTTTTTTCCGCCCATTCAACGCAGGCGGCCGCTTCCAAGGCGGCATCTTTAGGTGTCGACTCCATTTTTGCGACAGCAAATTGGTCCATTCAGTCCACTTTTGCACGATTTTATCATCGTCCCCTAGACGCTCCTACGGTGGCTGGGGCCGTCTTTGAGTCCTTGGAGAGTCCAGTGCTTTAAAGTCACCGTTAAGGTTGACGTAATGGTTGGATCCAATTGTCGATTGCCTATCGGAAGCGCTTCACGCTTCCTTGAGCAATCTAAATTGCAAACAATAAATGGCCTCAACGGTCTCCTAATCCCACCACTCCCAACCCTATCTACATTTTTTCTTTCTGTCTCTGTTTTCAGTTTCCGTGGTCGCCGTGGTGGTTTTCGAGGCGGTCGTTGATTCATCTCTTTGGAACATTCGCCAACATTTTCATTTTGTTTTATTGCGCGGCTCCCATATTTCGAGCTAGGCAGACCGTCTATCTATTATTATTTATTATTTATTATGTTTGATCTCTGGTCCCTCTAGTTCCCGGTTGGGACAAGACTAAAGGTCTGAGGATAGGACGATACAGAGAGATGGATAACGCTCCGCGTTGCCGCTAGAGGGACTGATTTTTGTTTTCATTAAAGGAGTTAAATAAACGGTGTCAACACCGTTGATGTTTCCTCCATTTATTGTTTGCAATTAAGATTGCCCATTGGAAGCGCGAAGTCGAGAAATCGACAGTTCGTTTCAATTGGACGATTGTGCTGAGTTTGATGAGTGCTGTCAACTTCTAGAGAACAATGTTGGCAATTCGGAATTGAAATTAACATAAATTCTTGAAAATGAGAAAGGATTAGTATTATTAGTTATATGTATATATTAATCACAAATTAGAGATATTCAATAATCGCACGGCTCTAGTATAAGCTACATTTATATTATTTACTTAAAACTTCGCCACGAGGCGTATTTAAATATCTTATTTTATATTGATTCTGAATCTCAATATCCGAATGAATATTTAGAGAAAATTGAGCATTGCTAAAGGTGCGGCGTGCCCGTACGAAAAATAAAGCTAGCCGTCCCCTCCACTTACTAGCGATACAGACCAAAATTAGAAGACTACGATCGGCCTATACCTGCTGAGAGGATGCTCAAAAATCATGCTCGTGCATGCCGCAATTTGGCGCTTCCTCTGCTAGACATACAAATTTGCCGATTTTTCCGTTTCCCTACTGATTTGATGCTTTGCACGGGATTTGTGAATAAACACTTAATTTTGCCCGAGTTTTGCACAACAAAGTGTTGTCTTCCCCATTGAATCAGGTAATAACCTTAACCTTGATTTTTCCTTTTGATTCAAGTGACAAAATTGTGTGTTTAGGCAAGATACCATGTTTGGCTCCACCTCCCCATGATTTCCCCGAAAGTTGAGGCCAGTCAGTTTGAACGAGATGGGGTTGAAGGTGAAGTGGATGACACCTGGCACCGGTGGAACAACTTTAGCTGCACTGCCAACTTTGAGAAAAAACTTTCACTAGCCTTGGAGCTGACAGCTGATTTGCCTGATGCTGAGGACATTAAACGTTGGCTGGGAGAGCCCATCAAATGTTTTGTTGGTTAAGTCTATTTTACCTGACCAGTTTTTACTGAATTATTACTTTATTTTTACTTAATTAATAATGAAAATTTTTACTTTGCCTTAGTTTACTTCTACTTTACTTTATTGTGATGAGGTATCGAATTATTTCGCTCCTTGTTCAAGAGTTGTCCTATGTGCATAGTTTTAGGTGCAAGGTTGTCATATAATAACAAATATTTCGAAATTCAATAAATATAGGGGGCGTGTATATTTTTTATTTTAACTGTACTTTGCTCTTTATGTTTACTTAACTGTATGTTTACTTAACCCTTTTTACTGTACTAAACTTAATACTTTACATTTAGGTTAGGTTAGGCTAGGTTTGTTTAATTAGTTTAGGCTGGTTTAGGTATTTACTTAATTGTATGTTTACTTAACCCTTATTACTGTATACTTATCTCAAAATTGTACATTTTGGTTAGGTTAGGTTAGTTTCTGTTACTTTAGGTCAGGCAAATTATTATAAATTTGTTTTTTGAAGAAAAAAGGGGGGGTTTGGGGGGTTCCTCACCCAGAAAAAGAAAAGAAGGAGGAGTTGGGGAATCCCCCCCCCCCCCCCCAGAAGAAAAATATTAATAGCTCAAAATTAAATTATATAAAGTATTAAAAAACATTTCATGCTACATTATCATCGTTATTTACTTGATTACAATGAATATCTAAGGCGGTATACTAGAAATTATGTACGTTAGTTTTAGAAATGTGAATAATCGAATGTAGAGGGCGCTTTCATTGCTTAGCATGTGTAGCAGACAACTTATTCAGTCCATTGTTATTTTGCTAACAGGTTGGACGTCTGTATATTGCTGTCTCTCTATCAGTAATAATTTTTTATTTTATGTGGTTTCGAAAGAATGGATATATTGTGTCGTAAAATCTCAGTTTGGTTTGTAAATTTTATTTCATTTTAGATGTGAGAAATTTCATTTGTATTATTTAAATGTAGTATACTTTACTGTTGTATTACTTTACTTTGCATTTATGTTTACTTTGATCTATGTTTACTTAACCTTTACTTTACTGTACTTAAATCAATACTTACCCTATAAAAATGAATCTTTTTCGATTAGTGATTTTTTATCATTATTAATTATCTGCTCTATGTAGGCTTAAACAAGATTCCTTCGGTAATGTCCTTCGGGGATTTTTGGTTTATCGCTCTGATACCAAATTTATTTAGCCACATAATTTATTTATATTCCAGCATGAAAAGTCGACTGGAAGACATGCAAAATGTAAGGGAATTTATGGTAAACTATGATGGGTTATAGAAGAAATAGCTTGATTAATTTTTTTTCAATAACTTTAATACTATCAACAATATGAATCTCCGTTCAAAATACTTTTGGGAAATTATTAAATTTACTAAAATTAACTAAAATGCCTGTTTGTCTGTTTGATGCCGTTTGATACCAGTGATTTACACCGGTGTTACATCCACTTTTTTGCGTGATAGGACAGGTTTCACATAAGAATTTATAACTATTTTTTTAGTAGTTATTTGGTTTGTTACACTGGTTTAATTCCAGAATTTTGCATTAGGGCCATTCTCGTATTAATTTTATTTTGTTATTATCTTTTATTGCGCTATTAAATTTAATATCTATTTACATGTTCCAATTAATTTAATCACAAATCGCGTTTTGTTAGATTATTTTTTATTTTTTAAATCCCGCCGTATTTATTTTTCAATGTGAATTGGAATGTTCCATCATTAATCATTTTTTCCTGAATATCTGATATATTGAGAAGTTATATCATAATAATAAAAAGTGATCACATGACTTTCTTCAATCACGGGTGTTTTGGATGAACGCATATTTGGTATATGCATTATTGAAAATTCTAAATTCTTCTTGTTTAGCCACTAGATATATAGTTTTCTTATTGAAAAACATGGCTTACGAAAGTAAAGCATTTCGATCGCTTTTTAAGATAGCATATTGTTAACTTATTTAGAATATTTTTGCATTAATAATCTGGAAATAAACTAGTTTCTTAAGTTCATTTGTCAAATAGGTGATATAATGTAGTTGTTTTGGTAAAACTATATTTTTGTCTGAGGACTAATTGATATCATTCATTCTAGGAACTGATTTTGTTGACAGAAACGAAGCGACAAAACGTAAGTTACGTAGCAAATAAAAGCGACAAGTCTTTTACTATTCGAGAACCAACCAGCAGATAACGACTCGTTATCTAGTTTTATGATTCTTATTTAGGGTCTGGTTAAAAGATTCTTATCTATTACCTTGTCCTTATTTATTTGATTGGAAGCCTTGTTTTATTACAATGATCTTTTATTAGAATTATATCTTTTATTATTCTTTTATTTGTTTAATCCCCAGAATTTACTATATTTTCATTACGAATTTGAATGATGCCTCATTCGTCATTTACATCATTTAATTTATGCCTGATATGTAGATTCTTGCATTGATACAATATCAATTTAGCACGTGATTACTATAGTCAAGATTGTCATGAGTAATTAGACAAAGTTCGAAAGAGGAAAAGTTTCACCACTACATATATAGTTTTCTGATTGAAAAACATGGCTTACGAAAGTAAAGCATTTCGTTCGTTTTTTTAGATAACATATTTTTAACGTATTCGGAATATTTTGCATTAATAATCTCGAAATAAACTAGTTTAAAAAGTTCATTTCTCAAAAAAATGATATAGTGTAGTTATTTTAGTAAAACTATATTTTGGTCTAAGATTTAATTGATATCATTCATTCTGGGAACTAATTTCGTTGACAGAAACGAGGTTATGCAAAGAAAAGCAACAAAAATTTCAGTTACTAGGATTTGGCAACCAACTAGATAACCAGTACGCAAATGAAATAAAATAACTGTAACAAAAACGAACTGAAAATACGACGTTGCTGTGTCCAAAATTATAATAGAATTTCGTACAAAATTTGGTGACAATTGGTCAAACAGGGAAGAAACGTTTATCGAATAACATATTGGACTTTTTTGTGCACAATAAACCCTCTGAATTCTACCCTAATACCCTACCCCCTATACCCTACCCCCTATACATATTCTTTAAGGACCTTCGTATATATATACCAAATATCTATATATATACCCTCAGGGATTAAGTATTTTTAATGCTGTTGTTTAGCTAGCTTAAAAGTAGGTTTTTTCATAAAACCAAGAAACTAGCTTTACTGTTAAATACTCGATTTCACCAAGTAAAAATCTTGCTCGTGGGGGTGCAAAACTAGCACGCAAAAAATATGCTATTGCCACTTGACACCAACCTTTTTTACCAACTAGTTACTAGCTAGTTTTTAACTATTTTTTCGCATGGGTGGGGTGGCGGGGTAACTTATTACTTACTAAAAACTTATTAAAGTTAATTGAAATTCCAATCCCTTCGGGTACCCTGCGGCGTTACGTAACGTTTACTTTTAATACTGTAGGCAGCGTACGTACCCCGCAAGGTACCCGAAGGGATTGGAATTTAAATTAACTTTAATTTTACCAATAAATATAAAGTTACGAAAAATATGCAGGCATCCGTTATGGGGTTGCAAGGTTCCCGTTGGAATATAAAAAAAAATCAATTAATATCTCAAAGTTTTAAGTAAATATATGTGCAGCTTATACTAACTCCGTGCGATTAATTAATGTCTGAAAGTTTTTAGTAATATATATGTAGCTAATAATACAAACACCCGTGCGACTTTGGTGCTGCGGGACTGGGGCCCCGCCGCCCCACGCCACCCGGGGATGGGTCTTTATCTAAAGCTCATATTCTCTAAATATCCATTCAGATATTGAAATCCTGAATCAATATTGAATGATATATTAAAATCCTGATTTAATATTGAATGCGATATTGAAATACGCCT
The DNA here is from genome assembly GCA_030770115.1 of Daphnia galeata. Classification (NCBI taxonomy): domain Eukaryota; kingdom Metazoa; phylum Arthropoda; class Branchiopoda; order Diplostraca; family Daphniidae; genus Daphnia; species Daphnia galeata. The sequence continues at coordinate 5,776,914 of CM061115.1, forward strand.
CGTGGCGGGGCAATTCGCAAACTATTGAATTATATAAGCCCGTTACCCTATTTCATAACGGTAGAAATTAGGTTTGTTGGAATTGTGCTGATAACTAGGCCTAGTTATCAGCCTAGAGATAACTATACGCAGTAACTTTATAAATGATTGGATTTCTCGTTGAATCCTATCCTATTCAATTAACGTTTATTTTTAATATTTTATCATTCCCTGCCATAAAATTCACATGTCTCTGAGGTATTTATCGTTTATCGTCTGCTATAACATTCACAATTTCAAATGTATCTTTGTTATCGTCTGCTATAAAAGTTACTGAAATTCTGTCAAAAAGTAGCAATTTCTCCGTCTGATCAAACGCCTGAATAGATTTAATTTAAGCCAAATTTTCAGAAAAGATGTAAAAAATCCTCAGCTACGTAATAGTGTTATTGAAATGTAATAAAAATGTTGATTACAATCAATAATTGCAAAAAAACTAGTGCATCCATCTATGTAGTGTTACGAGAACTGCAAAAAGCCATCTGTGTAGTGTTACGAGAACTGCAAAAAGCCATCTGTGTAGTGTTACGAGAACTGAGGGTGCCCATGTAAAAACCAAAAACCATACCAATGTAAACCATACGGCAAACGAAACTTTGACCACTAACCCTTCGGGTAATTTTTTATCCTTACCATCTGTGTTATCGTCTGCTATAACAGCTACTGAAATTCTGTCAAAAAGTAGCAATTTCTCCGTTCGATCAAATTCCTAAATAGATTTCAGCCAAATTTTCAGAAAAGATGTAAAATATCCTCAGCTACGTAGTGCAGTTATTGAAATGTAATAAAAATGTTGATTACAATCAATAATTGCAAAAAAACTAGTGCCTCTATCTATGTTGTGTTACGATAACTGCAAAAAAAATTATTAATAATATAAAAAAAATTAATTAATCACTGAAAGTTTTAAGTAAATATATATGCAGCTTATACTAACTCCGTGCGATTAATTAATGACTCAAAGTTTTTAGTAATATATATGTAGCTAATAATACAAACACCCGTGCGACTTTGGTGCTGCGGGGCTGGAGCCCCGCCGCCCCACGCCACACGGGGACGGGTCTTAATTTATCTAAAGCTCATATTCTCAAAATATCCATTCAGATATTGAAATCCTGAATCAATATTGAATGAGATATTAGAATCCTGATTTGATATTGAATGCGATATTGAAATACGCCTCGTGGCGGGGCAATCCGCAAACTGTTGTATTATATAAGCCCTGTCATCCCAGACTTGCCGTTTGATCAGCAAAATGTGATCGACGATCTCGATCTCGATCAGCGTCAAAAATTGATCCATCGATCGTTCATTCGATCAGAAAAAAAATCGAAGCTTTAATTATTCTAAATCCACAATTGCATCCTGTATTTCATCAATCGTGATACAACAATCGTGTTGTCGTTCTTTCTGATGGACATCCGAGTAAACATTTGTATACTGTGCTTTGTTCATTGGAACTGATTTTAGAAAAAACTTTGGTGGTACAAACAGAACATACTGTTGTTTGTCCTTAATTTTAGAACTGGGAGTATCAGTGGATTCCACATTGCTGTTGAACTAAACACTGACAAAGAAAATCTTTTAACTTCATAACAAGTATTATTTAAATAGTCATTTTCCCTGATACTTACATTTCAACATCGTTACTTGATAAGGGGATGGCTTCAGCCATACTTCAAACGAAAAAACTGATAGAAAGACTGAAAGAGTGAAATTTTTCAAATTTTTTGACTAACTGATTTACTAACAAGCATGTAGAGAGCATGTAGAGCTTTTGACAGGCTGTCTGCTATGGCTTCTTCGTAAAATTGAAGAAGTTGCATAATCTACTCATAGATGGCGCTGCGAACACTGAACGAATTGATCAATGCCTTTTCGATCTCGATTTCGGACTTTAATCAATCGCTCGCTCTCGATCAGAAAAAACTGATCGATCGATCCAAATTGATCTCGATCAGCAATCGATCGCGGCAAGTCTGCGTCAACCTATGTCGTAATAAATTTTTACTTTGCAGTGACGGTAGAAATTAGGTTTGGTGGAATTGTGCCCATAATTAGGCCTAGTTATCAGCTTAGAGATAAAACTATTGGCAGTAGCTTTATAAATGATTGGATTTCTCGTTTAACCCTATCCTATTTCAAGTAACGTTTACTTTTAATAATTTATCCCTGCCATCTGTGTTATCATCTGTTCATCCCTGCCATCTGTGTTATCGTCTGCTATAACAGCTACTGAAATTCTGTCAAAAAGTAGCAATTTCTCCGCCGTGATCAACAAACGCCCGAATAGATTTCAGCCAAATTTTCAGAAAAGATGTAAATATCCTCAGCTACGTAGTAGAGTTATTGAAATGTAATAAAAATGTTGATTACAATCAATAATTGCAAAAAACTAGTGCATCCATCTATGTAGTGTTACGAGAACTGCAAAAAGCCATCTGTGTAGTGTTATGAGAACTGAGGGGGCCCATGTAAAAACCATACCAATGTAAACCATATGGCAAACGAAACTTTGACCAGTAACCCTTTGGGTGACTGAGGGTGCATATGTAAACCATACTGCTGTAAAGATCCATCCTCTCGGATGAATTAACTTTACAAAAGAACACGAATTAAAAACAATAAATAAAGATAACAATAGGCGTTTTACCCACAAGCCGATGTATTTGACTAATACTAATAACTAGCAGAATAATAAAATAATAATGACCTACCAACACCATTATAGAGACGAGAATCAGAGAGAGTAGACAAAAAAAGGCACTTAGCACAACACACAAAACACAAGAAGAATTACCACTGCAATAAGTGAATAAGAGAACAACTGACTGAATAAGCACAGGAACAAGAATAATAAGGAACAGACTAAAAAATGAGACTGCGATTGAAACTGAACTACAAGACTGACTGAAAACTGTACCGAGGGCATCTTATATACCCTCGTATGCAATTGCTAAATGTAGCTGTTTGCAGAACAATAATTGCTTCCGGAACATACCGTTTTACATGGGTATAGTCGGTTGCAGATTTCAGAAAAGAAGGAGAACATTCCTAATCCGCAGCTGCAAGCAGACGTGCTTGTAGCTGCAAATCCAGGCTCGATAATTCACATTTAAATGGTTTAAATATAATTAATTTATTCCAATACAGGGAAAAGCAGATAAAGCGGGAATAATTGAAAGCTTGGCAAAAATAACAGCAGCGCGTTCTTGCGCACGACAATATTTGGTAGTGGTCAATGTTATTCAAAATAATATAATAATATAATAAGATGCGCGCGCAAATAACGAGTGATTCGTCGTTACACTGCAAATGAAAATTTGACCAGTAACCCTTCGGGTAATTGTAGAAGTTATTAATTAATAATTTTTCTATTTTTACTTTTATATTGGTTTTTTTTGAGCTCTTTATCTATATATGGCCAAAGCACGATATAATAGGAAAGGTACACTCTCGCGCTATCCCAGTCTCTTGGAAGGAACGGCGGGTGTTCAGTACAGGGTCCCAAGATTCCCCGCCAGGTTCGCTAGTATAGGAGGCCCATCGCCTCTCGGGGGTATAGTAAAAATTGGGGTTTTTCTTTCATGAAATAGAAAATTACCAACCAATTCGTCCAGAAATTGATTTTATTTAAGCTTAATTCAATTCCCTATCCTTCAATACCTAATTCGTCTAGTTTATGCAATTTTTTCATTGTTAAATTTATGATTGGAAATCGCAATTTTTCGAAAATTGCGCCTTTTGCAACATTGCCTATTTTTCAATATCACGTTTGTAATCTCTACTAGTGATAAAAACTTCTGTTTCTTCTTGTAAAATATAACACGCTGTATAGACCTTTTTAAGATTCCTCGGTGTAAGCAGAGCGAAAAGTCGTGCGGCTAGTCGACTAGTGCGCACCATGGCGGGGGATAGCCGTAACTTGCCGCAGACTTGGCTTGATTGTAGCAGTACCCTAAGTTGTTTACATGTCTTCTAATGCAGTTTGGCCCAAAAAACACTGAAAAAGTGTTAAAATGCACGCCAACACTTTAAAAAAACTTAAGCAACACTTGACATGCATTTTAACACTTTTTCAGTGTTTTTTGGGCCAAACTGCATTAGAAGACATGTAAACAACTCAGGGTACTACTACAATCAAGCCAAGTCTGCTGCAAGTTTCGGCTATCCCCCGCCATTGTGCGCACTAGTCGACTAGCCGCACGACTATTCGCTCTGCTTACACCGAGGAATCTTAAAAAGGTCTATATTTAACCTCACCCGGAATTATAAAGCACGCCCTACCACGAAGTAGCTGGTTTTCGAGAAGAAAACCAGGATATTGAGAAACTGGCAATGTTGCGAAAGGCGCAATTTTCGAAAAATTGCGATTTTCAATCATAAATTTAACAATGAAAAAATTGCATAAACTAGACGAATTAGGTATTTAAGGATAGGGAATTGAATTAACCTTAAATAAAATCAATTTATGGGCGAATTGGTTGGTAATTTTCTATTTTATGAACGAAAAACCCCAATTTTTACTATACCCCCGAGAGGCGATGGGCCTCCTATACTAGCGAACCTGGCGGGGAATCTTGAGACCCTTTACTAAACACCAGCCGGTCTTGGGGATACCCGAGAGTGTACCTTCCCTATTATATCGTGGCCAAAGCGTCGGCCTAGGTGACGGAGACCAAGTTGGATATTACCATCATAGTCTAGTCAGAATAGCATTTTAACCCAAAACAAATTGATAAGTTTTGTTTTTTTCATGAGCTTTATTAATATTAACATTGTTTATGTTCTCCTAAAACCCTCCCGCGAAATTTTAATATTTAGTATAATTAATTTCAATTATGAAATATGTGTATTTTTGTATTGTAGTTAAGTCTGATTAAATACAAAATAATTAAAATTTTTAAAAATGAACTTTGTTAATTATTAATTGGTCTACATGCATGTCAATTTTTATTTCCCTAACTTGTAAAATGATGAAACCTCACACGAAAAATGAGTTGCGTCTCCCTTTTTACTACCCAAAAACCGCTTCCGTGTTTAACACGGAGCTTACGGGGAAACGGCTTTAGCGAAAATCGCTGCCGTTAGTTACCTGTAATCCCCTCCTCTTCCGTTTTTGTCTTATTTTAAAGAGCATATTCTCTTCTACAAACCCAGTGAAAGATTTTCGGGAGGGGATATTAGTTTTTAAGTTATTAGAATTTATATACAGCCCATATTTCCTGAAATTTTCTTATGGCCTTTCTCATGAGAAAATTTCAGGAAATATGGGCTGTATTTAATTTCTAATAACTTAAAAACTAATACCCCCTCCCGAAAATCATTTACTGTGTTTGTAGAAGAGAATTAGCTCTTCAAAATGAGACAAAAACGGAAGAGGAGGGGATTAAAGATAACTAACGGCAGCGATTTTCGCTAAAGCAGTTTCCCCGTAAGATCTGTGTCAAACACGGAAGCGGTTTTTGGGTAGTAAAAAGGGAGACGAACTCATTTTTCGTGTGGGGTTTCATTAATTTACAAGTAAGGGAAATAAAAATTGGCATGCATGTAAACCAATTAGTAATAAACAAAGTTCATTTTTTTTAAATTTTAATTATTTTGTATTTAATCAGACTAAACTAAAATACAAAAATACACATATTTTATAATTGAAATTAATTATACTAAATATTAAAATTTCGCGGGAGGGTTTTAGGAGAACATAAACAATGTTAATATTAATAAAGTTCATGAAAAAAACAAAACTTATCAATTTGTTTTGGGTTAGATAGGCATTTTTTGCTATTCTGACTAGACTATATCAGTGTTGCTGGTATTACGGCTCAACGTTCCGATATTGCAACAGAAAACGTAGACAAAATTATTTTTCTTTATGATAATAAGAACATTTACATTTCATAACTATCTTCATCTGTGTTTCTTCAACTAAGAAGTAAAAAAATGTTTTGCAATTTCCTCGTCCTCTACGTCAATTTCGTTAGTCAGGAAAAACAAGATCTCAATAAAATCCATGAATCGTAAAATGTGTTTGAAATTTATTTGAAAAAACTCAAAAAAGAGATCAGTAATAGTAATTTACAGTGTAAATTACTACGCGTTAATTGTTTTAACTCAATTAATTTTCGTTAACCAGTTAATCACAGTTAACTGGAGTTAACTGACACAAATAATGCAGTTAACGCAACGCGTTAACCAGATTTCAAATTTGGCAAAACGCACACCTCTCTGCAACAGACGCTTGGTCGCTTCGGTTTCAATCTTCAATCCTACTCCAATTTATTAGTGAAAAACATCTATTGGGGCTGTTTTGAGTAAAATAATGCAGAACAACATTGTTTCTGATTTCTTCAGTGCACCTACTATTAAACTGTTTTGTCGTCAGCTCAAAGATTGTAAACGTTTGACTTCCACAATTTCTTCGAATTACGAAGAAGACACATCTAATCTATGGCTTATACCCCTAGAAAGCTCCATATCAGGAAAACAAATTGTTCACACTGTTCACAATGTTTGGCTTCAAGGGACCATTCTTAGCATAATAAACATGACACATTTCATTCTTAAAGATGGATCTCATGGTATTGTGAAAATTTCTTTGAATTCATTTCCAGTTACTTGGATTGAACAAGGTTTGTACAGTCAAAATTTAAGATTTTATATGACATCTGAATAGATTGAAACTGTGCTGTGTCTATTATTCATAGGTGCTTATTGTTCAGTAATTGGCTCTATTACATCATCTTGGCAAACTCCTCTGATAGAAGCTATAAAAGTGACCAAGCTGGATAACAGCCTTTATCTCCAAAGATTGTGGGAATGGGAAGTTAAAGATTTAGCTAATGAATTGTGCAATAAAAAATAAGTATTGTGATTCTATCGAATTTGTAATGTAAAATAACTTCATCTTTCTGGCTTTTCCCATGTAGAAAAAGTTAAGATACATAATACAGATCCAGATGCTTTTTCTTTAGTAATACTATGTAAATTAGTGTATAATTATTTGAAATTCATGGAAGTTTAGACGATCTTAACACACAAGCTATAAACCTACATTATATATTTAAAAATCAAAGCATAATCTTTATGCCATTTCATTATAGTTTATACACTTGACACTTCATAAATAATTACCTCTTATCGTCACATTGCAAAAAATTTCAATCATTTTTTTTCAAATATTTTTAGATAACCAATTAAAAATCACAAGAATGTATCTGGTTAATCCCTGAGGGTTATACTTCTAGTATACCGAAGGCTCTTAAGTTTCTGATCATGTCATGTCATGTATCGTATCGTAGTATCGTATCGTAGTAATCGATACCTTCTTGGAGTTGGGCTCCAAAAGGTTTATTGTCAGTTTCGTTTTTGCTATCTTCTTTTTTTCTACTTGACCGATTTATTCCAAATTTCGGTAACCTTCTTAACTTAATTTCTTTCAGTCTTACTGGATATTTTCGTTCGTATCTGTTTAAGTTTTATTTTATGTATTTTTTCCCGTAATCCCCATGTGTAGCTTTTCTAGTCTTAGAGCAGCTGCATATTTGGTGTGCATTTATCCCTGAGGATAAAAGTTTATCTATATTCGTTCAAAAGTTTGAATTTTGATTTTCACTCTCTGATAGGAGTGAGTGATAGTGAGGTTTTTATTGTCTTAATCTTAATTTATTTTTCTTTCTTAATTCATGTAAAAATTAGTGCGACGTGGGGTGGTGGGCGAAGCCCACCGCACCAAAGTCGCACAGCATATATATCTTTAAAAAAAATGTTTAACCTGAACCCGAAGGCGTATACCCAAGGACCTTGTTTAAATACAGTAAAAAACCTATTAAAAGCTGTATTAAGAATCAGTCAGACATACTTAAAATCACGTCCAAAAAATGAAATACCGTGTTCGTTGTGTCAAAGAATATAATTTTTGTTTTAATTTTCACGCATGAAAATAAAATAAGGACTAATCACTAGGTGTGCGTATTTTGATTATTTTCCCATATATTTGCAATACAAATGTCAGATATACATAGAAAGTTTGTCTCAATTTGAGATTACATTTTGAAATCTTTATTCCTTTTCAAGCATTATTCTAGCTTGGAAAGCATATAAAACAACCCACTTTATATTAAATAAATCATAATTTATTGATAATTTATTCATCAATTAAAATAGAAATCTCAAATCTGAAAGTAGTGTTAAACTCCGAAATTTTCTCAATTTAAGAATCGGTTTGATCATTTCCGATCATTTCGACAAAAATGTTGCATTCAGCTGTGCTGCTGCCGAAGGGAAAATGTTTATTGCTTGCTGATTGGTTAGAAATACGGCAGGTGTAAACTCTCGAGACTACCCACTTATCTTTTATGCTCATAGAAAGAAGAAAAGGCAAAAAAGGTCGTAGGATGACCCTCCTGTAAGAGATAGACCAAGATAGACGGCCAAAACATGTGTTGAGAAAAAGAATTTAAAAAACTATGCAGGTGGTTGGCGTGGTTGCTTCACTGGTAGCTAGTTAATCCCTTCCCCGTGTATTTAAAAAGCTTGTTCTTTTAAAACCAGTTTAAAATCATGTAGTGTATCAGTCATCACTGTCCAAGTGTCCATACTCCATATATACTGTATATCAATTTCAATCTTTTTTAATTGATATACGTAAATGATGCTATTGTTAAACTTAAACAAACAAAATACCGTAAGTGACAGACTTGAAACTGATGTAAACTCTTTTTGACGCAAAAGTTGAAAAAAAAAGTTCCCGTTCACCCCTTTTTTCAAACAAACTATGATCTAGTGATTATTATAGGATAAAATATAGTTTTTAAACGTTTATAACTTAAAATTATCTTTTTTCATGTAAACAAATAATTGCTTTATAGAATAAGGAGAAAGACGTTTGTCGCCTATAAATCTGGGAAAAATCAATGGTTGGGTTTAACTAAAAATTTCTTTTACTCATATAATAGCCGAGGTACAGGATTGGTGCTCCGAGCAGGTGTGAGTTAACAAAGAAAGAAAAGAGTATTTTAACAGAATAACCTTGGTTCGTTCCTTTTCGTCTCGCCAGATTAAAAAAAGGCTTTGAATCCTCACTTACTCTTGAATCTTTAAATATTTATATTTATTCCTAAGTATTTGGTATCTGCAGTTCATAGACAGACAACAAATAATAGGTAATGCGGAAATGTAAAGAAATTATCGAAATTAAAATATTTGTACCATTTTCAAAATATTTCTGCGTTTCTGTGATCTCTAGAAAAACTGATTTCTCATCATACGTTGAATGTAAATTTTAGATTGTTTAAAAAAAGTTTATTGTAACTGTGAGTCTGTGACTGCAAGTTGAGCTAAGAAGAGGTTAGGGAACAAGCTAGAGACCTTGATCAGTCATGTGACCCTCGAGTCCAGGTGGTCAGCGTGTGCCTCGGTTTCTCTCTTCGGCGGTTTTCAGGTATACCTTCATCTCGCTGATTGTAGGTTTCTTTAGTTCCATTCTTGTGCCCAGAAGGGCAGTAGGGCACGCACAAGTTTCTCAATGTACTCTGCATGCTGGCAGCTGGCTAGCAGAGCCATTTATTCCATTTTTATGATTCTCCACTTCTCCTCTATTTGTCCTTTTTTTGTCGACAGTCAACTTAAAAATCTGATACGGACCAGAAGTTGGGGTTGTTGGTGTCTTTATATATCAGGCTTAGACCAAAAAATGATATTTAAAAAAATATATACATATAGATTTTACGAAAAAAAACTAATTCGACTTATTTGCTTCGAAATCAAACCTTCTTTCGCTTCAAATTATTAAGAATATGTGAAAAGCATTTATGCAACATCCCGGAGAATAAATTTCTTGTACCTGAAGTGGCTGTTGTAGATTTTTCTAGTTCCATTCTAAGTTCCAATAAGAAGCCTCATGAGTTAGGGAAGCCACTCGTAAAACGTAAATACATTTGCACATTTATAATAACACTGAATGCACGAATTAAATAATAAATATGTATAAGGGAACCATGATGGAGTACAAGACAGATATTTTCTTGCACGAATACAAATTGAAAACAATTGAGTGAAATGAATACTTATTTTAAAAATTCCCTATAAAATGTCTGCGTTTACAGCGGTTTGCAGTGTGTTTGATGGATTTTCAGTCAAATTACAATTTTTGTGTCTAAAATAACAATGTGAAATCAAGTTCATGGATCGTAAACTGAGATAAATGCAGTCGCAAGCCCTGCACCTGGGTAAAAGGGATGTTTTTAAAAGTTTGAAACCTCTATCATATGTTACTGAAAAATGCATTTGGCTCACTCCGCCTTCTGTGAGCTGCAATCCACTAAGACCACTAGTAGTAGTACATAATAGCAAATATGGCGTTTGTCAATAACTCGATACTATCCCTCCCTGCCTTCTCCCCCTCCCTCCCCCCTCAGGGCCAGAGCACGCTAACTCTCTGTCGAGCGTCGACGAGTGCGCGGTTCGCCTGCTGACATCAGCATTACACGAACAAAAAAACTTCAGTCTACTGTGGTACGTCAACAGTGTCAGACGTTTGCTTCCCATTTCCTGTTTGAGTATTCTGCATTTCGGATTAATTTTTTAAAAATCTTTTTGCATGTTGGGACACTGTATTCTATGTAATTCATTGAAAGTTATTTATTTAGATTAATTAAATTCTTGTTGTCAGTGTTGTGTTATTCTTCAACTTTGTGCTGCGAACTATCTACGGATTAAAGGTAAGGGTAAACTAATGGTAGTTGAATTGGCTTACGGTATTACTGTACTATAAATACTATAGACTGTGCCAACTATTCAACACGCCTATTTGTGATTTTTCATCAGGGATACACCACTTCCTAGTCGTTTCGAATGGCATTAAGCATCTTTGTAAATGTAAATCAACTTTACTGTTTTTAAATGGATAAAATCATTAAATTGTTCTTAAATTATGAGAATGCGTCTGAAATCTGTTTTAAAATGTTCAACAGTAACGTTTTTAGCAAATTTTTAGTGCAGGACTGATATATTCATTTTGAAGTGCAGGACTGATATATTCATAGAAAAATATTTTATATTGTATTTCAAATAAATTAAGTATATTTGTGTTTTCGAGTGAGAGCATGAGTCATCGACCCATCGGTGAAGCTGCGAGACTAGACGCCGAGGAAGGAGCAGAGAGGAGGAGGGACCGAGGGAGGGTTACAATTCTCAGAGCAGGGTAGGATAACGATCGGTAAAAGTGAGTAGGGATTGAGAGACTGATAGAGTAGAGGCGGTCTTGAAGCACTAATAGTTTGGATGCATCAGATATTCGACAAAGCAATCGTACCGAAACTTTTTTTTATTTTTTTTTTTAAATTGACAAGCTTTCTTAGCAGCTATATTAGACTGTTAACCTATAACTCAACTATTGCACCTTAACCTTGTTTTTTATGGGAGAAAGAGGCTAGCTGAACCTAGTGATTACATATAACGAACAATGAGATTGAAAAAAAAATGTTAAAATATTTCTTAACTTACTCTTTTGTTTTGTTTTAGTGAAATATGACTCGAACTGATTCGCAGCAACCACTTTCCAAAAATTCGAACAAACAATGTTGCCGCCTTTCGTTAAATAGTCTCCCCTCTGTGTGGTACGGAATCGCCACTACAGCATTTCAGGTATGACTGATCCAGATTTTACATTTTGTGATATTATTCACAAGTTTATAGGTTTCAACAACTTTGATAAATGTTTATTTTTATTAGGCTTACATAGTACTGCAAGGTTGTAAATTGTTCACTGAATATATGGATTCCAAATTCAGTAGTGGTATAAGCATATGGGAAATGAACCTCTACATTTCACTTCAGGTAAATAATAATGTGTTTTCAATTTTCTACTGTGATAATTCTCTAATTAAATGGTAACATTGCTTACGCCAGGCTACGTCTCTATTCCTACTCCCTTTCCTAGCGTTCGCTTCCATCTTTAAATTGGGTAAGCATCAGTCACTTTTTCTTACACTGTTAGCTATATACAATAGTAAGAGTATAGTATTCGATTCACCAATCAAATACAAATATTCTTATGAACGAAATTAATGTTATTCATAATGTATGACAACAATTACAATTGAAATGTATGTTTCATGTAATCACAGGGAACTTAGCCAATGATGGATACCGCCTTGGAAGACAGATAGATTTAGAGATGGATCTTGACATTCCACGTTCAAGGGCCCGTGATCCTCTCGTTCGGACAGGCTCAGCTTGTGGAGCTGCGTGGAGACATTGTCCACCTGTTGGGCCCTCTTTACATGCCGTTGCTGCCTTGTGCAGTTTGGTTGCTAAAGTTGTTTTAGAAGCTCGAATGATTAAAGATCAGTTAATGAATCGGGGTAGTTTTATACATTTCCTCACATTCCTTTCATTTGTAGATTCATGTACTATTTTCTTCGCTATAATAGATCACATTTGGAATACCGATTTGGACCTGGTATTTTTAGGAAATTCGCTTTGGCCAGAAAAAGGATCGTTCATATCTTCTGATCGTCTTATTGACCAGATCCCTTTCCCTAGCCCAGAGTTTGTCAGCTACGTGTTTGCTTTGTTGGCATTTGCCGTTCGCTTCAGTGATGTCTTCTGGGGAGCAAATAAATGCCTTGCTTTCTTAATATCACTTCAACTTATAGCAAATGGGATTCACGCCCTTCTTGCATTTTGTGGAGCTTCTGTTCTTTACAAGTATTTGATTTTTATTACTTGTCTATATACCTTATTCGGTAAGCTAATGTTTTCTTTCTTTGAAATGAAGAGTTGCATTGACCGGAGTGCCTGCAGCCTTTTCCGGTGCAAATGGATCGCTTTCGGATTATTTACTTCTTGACCCACCAATCACTGTCATGCTGCTGATGCTACTGTCCTGCACCCTCCTACTAGGTTGTTCTCCACTTAGCATGTATGCTCTTAACAAACTTTCGGTTTTTCTTACGAAAAGTCGGAAAAAGTACATACGTGAGTTACCATCCGCACGCTCCTATTTGTGGAGTTTCTATCCCCATGTGAGTCAAATGGATTTTATCACACATTGTCAATTAAATTTGAATTTTTTTTTTTCACGGTTTATAATAATAATTATTATTATTATTAATTTTAAAAAAATATTTATTTAGTTGGCGGCATTAGCTACTCTTTTAGCAGTTGCTGCAAGTGCAGCTCCTCTCCTACATGATTTTAGCAAGATGTACAAGTTGAATCCTCAACCCGTACTGCTTGTTTCTGGTACATTTATTCACTTAACAGTTTTACTAGAAATTAAGTTTTAACTCATGGTATATTTTATATTAGTAACCGGATCTATCGTCCATGCTTTTTTGTGGGTTGCATTATGGCTGCTATTGACCGTAAAATCTAGTTGGGACTTTCGACTTAAAATATCAGTTGGTCGAACGCTGCTCAACTCACCCTCATGTTTGGCTTTGGCTGCAGAAATTGAATTTAAACCTGACAACAAAAGAAAGTGTGAGGTAGAATCGTGTTTTTAAAAAGTCTACTATCATAATTAACGCTACAAGTAAAATTCCCAACGTATTTTTAGGAGTCAGAAGCCCTTCTTAATGATTCATCTCAAGCCCCAACTCTAATTTTATCAAGGGGTAAAGCTTACGGAATTTTGGACATTGAAATCCAACAAAAAATCCATCAACTGGTTGTTCAGCCGATCGCAAGTCTTCAAAAAGGAGGCGACAGCAACAATCAAGTTTACTGGCTGCGTGGTGAAGGCAATATTCCATCTCCAGAAATGGAATCACCTCCTTCGCCCACCTTACCGGAGCCATTGACCAGCGGAAGCAATAGTAGTTGCTGTAGTATAAACGAAAGTAATCGCAAGGTTCATACATCTCAACAAACCGTTAACGTGTCACAGCTATCACCTGCTATGAGTACTCCATCTTCAGATTTATCAGTTCATCCTATGAATAATAACATTGTGCTGTCACCAATTTTGACTCGACCAGTTCGAAAACCTTTTATGCGTATTCCAAATTCTGAAGAAGACGGCGACTACGCAACATTACGCGATCTACCTCTCGTAACTCTACCAGAAGAAACGGAGCCAGTCGACATACATGAGATCAGTAGTAGTAGCGATAGCAGTGGAATTGATTCTGGATTTGGTTCTGGCAACCAGCAACGAAACATCATGCCGATTCAATCTAGGAGTTCTCCATTGATTGCACCTAATAGAGATTTATGCAACCCTTATGGATACGTCAAGCCTAGAATGACTACATTTGCCTCTCTACCTGGTAAAAGCAGCAACATTGCTCCAATGCAACTTCATACTGCTGCCCAGCAGCGTTCTCCATTTAACAGCCTACCTCTAGCGCACATGCCAAGGTATTTTTTGGCAAGCGATTTTTATTACTATCTTTTATTTAGCTCTGTTCATGATTCTGGTTATTTTTTCAATTAGGTTACATCAAGCCCAATCCCACCAAACAACTACTGACGAGAGGAGACCCGCAATTCAAGCTTGCCTATTTGCCGGTCATGGGTTTGAATCGAATCAACTACCGTAGTGTTATCGTCGTTTGTAAAGTCTCTCCTATATGACATGGAAAGTTCAATAAGGGCTACTGTAAATGGCTCATAACTAATATCTAATACTTCACTTGTTTCCACAAGTAATGTTAAGTCTCAATTTTCTATTTCTGGAACATCGGGAACAAATGAAGCTTTGCGAATAATCTCAAATTGCCCATGATCTCTTGGAAGCTCAATTAATAACTTTTTTTTCATCAATCATTATTTATCTAAAAAATTCGGCAGATGTGCTGAAAATAGATAAACATTGGCTAATCATTAATTTTTGTTTTCAACGTTAAGTTATATTTCTCTCGATAAGCCATATGACTGTTCTAAGGAAAGAACGAAACTCGCTAAGTCAAGTCGGTAAATTGTGTGTTGTGTATGCTTGTATTGTTATATTAGTTTATTACGTATTTTTCACCTTTTCCTTTGTAATGTGACAGCTAGAAATAAGTTTTCGATGAGTCTGCATTCCAAATAATCCTTTTTTTGCAGTCTTACGATTTATACTGTTTATACATACGTATATATCACATGTCACACCAAATTCTTTTGTTTAACAAAATGTCCTATTCGTATGAATAAATTTTGTACAGCATAATCAAGGTGTAATCGATTACTTTGCTTTCTCGTTTAGTTTTATTAAGTCGCACGTATATAACTGCAGCTCACAATAACGTAGCACCATAGTAGCACTAGATAGGTTAATTACCTTCATTGATAGCATAAGTCTATTAGCTAGAATTGCAAGCAAGTGAGGAGACGAAACAAGAAACTTGCATTGGCTTTCCTATTAAGTTAACTTAAGTGATTTAGTTGACAGTCTCAAAGCCAGAGATAATCAATTTAACCTGCGTGCACGCCATAGCTGCTTGTTTCCTTATTTCTCTGATGTTTTACCCTGGAAAAGAAAATTTGACATGCTGAACTCGTTACTCATAGGAGTTTGTCATTGCCCCTACTTGAAAACATCTCGGGAGAAACGACACATCTGGTTTTATATAATATTGTGGAACAAAATTACCGTTTTAAAAAAGTTTTCACGTAAAATAATTGACAAGTGTATTAATGTACCGAGTATGTCTACTTATAATGTAGATGTCGCCTTACATTTCAATTTCAGTATACTAGACACGAGAAACAGGAGCATTACAACCACGGATGCCAAGCTGGATCCATCCGGCACAAATTATCATTACTATTGGCTGCGGCGACCAAAGTGCTGACTTTAGACTCATTTCCATCGAAAGTTGACAATCCTTGTAGTCTGTTTATTATCGCATTCACGGCTTTATTTACTAGACCAATTAAAATTTCTCCCTCCATTTGACCACTTCCGCCCAAATCCTTTTCCTTTTCGTCGGCAGTCTTCTTCTTGTGCCAAGCTATCATCTCATCTCGCAAAACTGCTTTCAAAATAGCAGCAACTTTAACACTCGGTTGAACCAAACAACGAGCCGCGGCAATCATACTTGCGGTAAGAGGACCAGCCACTCCAATCATCGTCAAAAACTCGACTACGTTCGGCGTTAGACGGAAAGGCACGGGTCTGTTGGCATCTAATTCGCCGTTAGAGTCTTCAACATCAAACTTAAAGTAGGATACACTAAGAAGGCCAGAATCTTGATGTATGTACAGCATATCTGCATTAAGTCGTGTGAGATGTAGTACGTATTCTGCCAGATTGACCAGAGCCATTTGCAGCGTCAGCATTTTGCGGAATGTCCAATAAAATGTGGCCGACGGGAACGTGATGTTGGCCCATTCACGCAACAGAGTTCGTGGAACCATAATCTGCTGTACGTCTTTGTGAATCTCTCGTAAAACCTGGTGGCTAGCCTAATAAAGAGTATTTCTATAGTACAGAGATTAAAGTTAAAGATTAAAGTTTGCTTACCTGACTTCCTCTAGCTTGAATAGTGGCTAATCTTTCGTAGTATTTGGCGATAGGCATATCATGTTCAATGTTCCGTTTAACACAACGCAGCCTGTAAATATCAAGTAACGTAGCACTGGATGGGTTGTCTTCTACTAGTCTCATTTGCGGAGACACAGCCACAACTCGAGGTACAGTGAAGTTTAAGAATCTTTTTGACGTTTCCTTATGCTTGTTTAAATAGTTGTTTAACATCCTAAGCAGTTGCAAAACACGTTCCTCTCTTCTGGCGTCACCAAGACCTGCATCGTTGACAACCAAATATGGATAGATCTTGCCATTGTGTCCTCGAATGTATAGACGCCTGGCTGCCGTGTTATGCTTTTGAACGATCTCAACGCGCGGTAAAAATCGGGCTATCCGCACGTAGTAATGGGTGTGCTAGAAAATGAAAATTGATGAAAAAAAAAGGAGAAAAAAAGAACAAATTCAATATTAAATGATTATGATAGATAAGGCATCGATCTAAGTAAAAAAAAAAAGCCATATCAGATCTTATCAGCAATAGTCATCGAATTGCTCGACCAAGTGGGAGCACCCTTTATTAATAAGTTTTACATCATTATAGCGCATATTTGCTAGTGCGGTACATATGAAAGATAAGATGAAATGGTATACCTTAGGGAGCAGAAATTCTCCAGGAAGTTCTACTTCTGCTGTTTGCAGATTAAAGTTGCTGAGAAACCGACATTTTTCTTCAATAAGGAAAGACCTAAGGAAATCATACAGTCAAAAAAACATAAACATTAAAAGAAAATGATTACTTTGCTATTAATGGCAAAATTAATTTTGAAAAGTTACCTAGGTAATAGTTTAGTTTTGGCCTCTAAAATCTTGATCCACTTTTTCAATTTATGAATAAGATTGTGCAGCTTCATTGCACCCGGCAAAGTGAAGTCGAAATCGGTGGAAAACTGAGTTTTCATTCGTTGAAACACTGGATCCTGAGCTGTGGCTTGAGCCCGACGTGCTAAACTCTCGGATGCGGCACTGCTGAAAGATCCACTAGCAGAATTGGCAATGTTTTCAATTCCTATTCCAAAAGTTGCCACAAGTTTTTTCACGAAACTTAGCGTATGCGGAGTAATTGTGGCTTCGGCAACGGATCCTCGATTTTCAAAAGCGATGGCATAACATTTAGCGAGGCCTTGTCGCAATTGACGCAGTACTTCTTCATACCTATATTAAGGCAATCAAAAAATATCAAATCCAACTTATCTCCAAAAAGATTTAATTTTAAATTGTTCGTACCAATTCTCCCTGAACCAAACCATTTGATCAACGATGCCTTCGAGAGAAGATAAAACTGTGGGATGTAAGTCTCTCTGCATGTGCATAATTCGTGAGCAACGCCACATGGGCTCAGTAGCTTTGATTGGACCGGCTCCTTCCGCCCCAGCACCCGCAGTACTGCTTTGAGATGCCCCATTGGTGATATTCGAACAAGTCTCGGTGGAAGCTTGAGTGGCTGTGGCGGCCAATTCCGCGGATTTATAGCGCTCTCTCTGTTCGATTTTTAGTGTCAGGTATAAAGTGCGGATGGGAAAGTACACTGCTTGTGGGAACATTCGTCCAACTTGACTTAACAAGTTAAGCACTAACTTCCCTTCATCACGAACAAGGCACACTAATAACTGAGGAATCCAAGGTAGCCATTGTACTGGCGGAACTCCAACACAATATTTGTCCAAGGATTCAGCTAATGACAACTTATCGTCGTCGTACGTCAAAAGCCAAAGCACCTTAGCCAGATATTTCCTAGATTTGGACTCGTTTTGGTGCCGACACGCATGTAAGAAACACGTAATAGCGGAAACTCCGATTCCAATGTTGCGAGAGTCTTTAGTGAAAACTTGTTCCAAATGATCACCCCATAAGGCCCAAGCTTTAACGAGCGTGTCGTGCATTTGCACAGCGGCAGAAAATGCTTTATTGGCATCGTCTGCTCTGCCAATCTGAGCTAATAACATCCCTTTTAAAGCGTAGAGCTCTGCCGTCATTTCTTTGGCAAAGTATTTCAAATTTGTTGACTCAATGACCTCGAGTCCCTCTTGCAATTCATTTTTCCCCAAAACGTTCGCAGCCTGCAAGATTACAAAAACAAATGAAAGGAGCACGAAAAGAAGAACACATTTAGAGTAAATATTTTACTTACTTGAAGGTAGCATTTTACTTGCTGTCTGATTTTTTGAAAACAATCGACAATGGGAACGCTGGGAATACTGTAGATTCTAGCTAAGGAATCAAGGCACACACCCGTTAAATTATGCTTTCGAGCTACTTTGCCGAAATGAATGATGGCTTGAGCAGAGGCGTGCACTCCAAGCATAGATTGAGCGCTGGCCTGTTGATCGCTTTGTTGGTCATAATGAGACACTATGAACTGATAGTGATGTTGCCTCCACGTGAACACATCACTCCAATGACTCAAGTCGTCAGCGATGACTGGTAATCTATTTCTCCATGTTTTGACAATGGCTTTAACGTCATGCAGAGTTCCGGGGCGAGACTGAAGAAGGCCTTGGTGAATCTGGGCTGCTTCCTGAAGTTCAACTACTTGTTGGGCGGCTTGAAGAGTTGTCAGGTGAACGTGAGATACTATTGCGGGCAGACGTCTCCATTCGCGAATACAAAGACTACTAGCAAGTTCCACGTAACGTTCAACCATGTTAGGGTGTTGTTCTTCTGGATGGCACATAGCTAAGAATCCACGATATAAATTGACCTGCTCCCCAAAATTTACACAAAAAACATTTAATAAAATCGGAGGTTACTAAATTTTATTTAGTGACGACCTTCCAGGCATACTCCTTCGGACAAGCTTGTTCCAGCTGAGTTAATGCATCCCGCACAACAACCCAATTTGGTGTACGCCAGGCACTTTCTAGAACAAGTTGGTAATTCAAGCAATCAGGAGAGCCACCAAATTCTTGGAGCAGTTCCCATTGATTTAGTTCTTTTCCGCAACGGATCCAGTGTTCTTCCAGTAATCTATTGAAAAAACAAATTTTACAAATTTATTTTGATAAAAAAAAAACAGACAAGATTAGATACACTTACCTGTACTCACTCTGAAGAGAAATAGGGGCAGGCATGTTGATGAATTCTTGGCGAACTTTGGTCATAGCAAGCTCGTACGTCCCTTGAGCTTGTTCGAAAAATCCTTGCTGTTCATAAGCAACACCAATAATAGTTTCTGGGAGGTGAGCACGGCGTTGCCATAAACCACTCCACAAGTCTTCTTCTTTTAACGTGCTGAATACAAAAACAAACATTTGAATTTTTCTCATTAAGACCATGTGGACTCAGATGATACCTGTACATTTCGGAGAGAGCATCAAGAATCTCTTGGTGAGATAGTGCTCCAGGTTCTAGATCGTACTCGGTGCCAACATCTTTTTGCTTAACCTAGACAATGAACAGTTAAAACATAGAATGCATTCTCTTGACACAATAAATTGTCTTACTTTTGTATGAGCTGCCGGGTTAGCGGTATCGAACGCTAGTTGTTCTAACATCAAAGTCATTCGATGCCATAGATTATGAGATTTACCCATGTACTTCAACAGACAGGGTTTAATGCGAATGGGAGGATTGCAGAGCGAAAGAGCTTCGGCGAAAGTGTTGATGGCACTTGGCTGGCAGTCCTTTTGAATCACATGTGCACCACTGCACAGAAATGGCACTAGTTCAACAGAAAGCGCTTGCTGTTGCCTCTCACCGAGAACTTTCCAAATACGAGGGAACAAATCCAACCAGAGTACTTCAGCTAGAGACGTATCCATGTGGGCTAATTGTGCCACAGCTTCCAAAAATTGTGACGACGTTACTTCTTTTCCGCTTTCAAGAAACTTGATTTGGCGATTCACCAAAGTGGCCAGACCCGTTTTGTTCATATCTGACGGCGTGAGAGGATCGTTTGGAGCGTTGCTTAAATCCATGTCAATATCATCTTCCTTGACGTGAGCGAAAACATCTAGTAATTCTTCGGGCTCCTCCTTGATGTTACCTATGACACTGAAGGTTTCTCTTTCACTGGCATCCGCTGTAGCGATGACAGAAGTTACACTAGGAAGTAAAGCTGACGCAGGAGCAGTATGAATAGAAGTTCCGGATACAGATGTTACCAAAATCAGTTCTAAACATTGCTTGATCCAATAATGTGCTGAAATAGCTTCCCAATTTTGGGAACAAACTACATACAAAAGTCGATCGTGTAGACGACGTCGCATGCTTGAATCGAGAACTTGGAAAAATTTTGCTCTGGTCGAAGATTGAGGACAACGGAGTCCGGCGAGGAATGCTGGTTCCAATTTCGACACCAATTCTGAGCCTTTAAGGGATTCTTCACAGTAGATGAAGTTGATCAGCTCGAGAAAAGCAATATTTAATTCCACGTCATCCGGAAAACGTTTCTCCAAACACTGCATCATTTTAACAAGAAGAATAGATTTTTCACGCAAACTCGGTCCTTGGTTAATGGCAATAGGTGTTTTAGTTTTCATCCATTCATCTAGCATACGGACGATAGATCGTACCACTTTAGATTCACTGCTCTTTTCTAACAGACCAACTAGAATAGAACCAATAAATGCCTTTCGCATCTCAACTCCCATGACTCCAACACGATTTTTCACCAAATCCAGGCTGAGGATGAGCAATTCGCATGAACTGAAGCCACTCTCTGGCGCATTATTACTAACATTAGTCTGACGATCATTAGTTATAGGTATCAAGTGTTCACGAGTCATTCTTTGCAGCGCCCTCATGAAAGACGTAATCAGTCGATCGATGTAGCAAGGATTGTTGGTGCAGGCAGCTTTAAGCAGCATCAATGTTCCAAGTAAAGACGTCGAAGGTGCGGTAGTGTTTCTCTCGTACGCCCCTAAACCTTCATAAATGGCTTTTGTTACGGCAGCGTATAACCCTTCAAGTTCCTCATGTTTTGAGGCCACATTTGAGTTGGTTGGCTCAGTTGGAAACACTGACATAAGACGAGAAAGAAGTCCATGAAGACACCGAATCACCTAAAGGTAAAGAAATTTTTAAAAAATTAGATTAGTTCTTACAAGATATTCCGAATAAAATAAAATTACTTTGGGATTCGCGCAATTCATCAGTGAGGAAAGCCCACGTTGAAGGGGTTTGAAACCCGCCAGGATTTGTTCCTTACGCAAAATACTTAACAAGAATGTTAGTAAATCGAGAGCTGTACAAATGTTGGTGAAATTTGGGGAAGAGGCAGCAGCTGCGGACGATACGGCCGTGGTGGCAGCGGCGGGAGAATTATCGGCAGTCTGGAAAAGTCGATCGAACCAAGCTAGTTTCAGTTCACAATTTGGCCAAACATCGGGTTTCAAAGCCATCTTCAAAAGAGCTACACATCGTTTAGATAACTGCTCGCCTGAGCTGTTTGCGGTAGAAGTTGCATCGTTTACCTAATACATTTAAATTAAATTTTATCCTGTCAATGTAACTAATGTAAATATACACACAAAGAATACCTGACACGCCAGTCTTAATAAAAAATTTGCTATGGCATCACAGTGAGCTTTTTCAATTGGTTTACTGACTTCCGGCATTTTCCCCGAGGAAGATGAGGCAAGTCGAGGTTTTTTTGGTTCCGGGAGTGTATCATTTCCTTGCCTTTTGTGGGACCCAGATGGCAAAGTCTCATCACAGGACTCACCTCCTGAATCTGCTTCATCCTTCATACGTTGAAGCTCCCACTTGAGAACAACCTCGGCCAATTCGACAGCTAACTTTTTGTGCTCCAGAGTGGCTGTTGGAGTAAATCCCAGACGCTGAATCGAGGTTATCATATACTGCACCAGATGATGTCGAACTGGATAGTATACTTTATAATGGCGCACCAGCAACTGAAGAATGTGCACCAACTGGGCGATTGTGTGACCCTCTTCAACAATGATTTTTTTTGTCCAATGGGTAAGCATGGTATTGCCGTCTTCCATGCGAAGAGGCATAGCTGGCGTTAAAATCTCCAGTGCCTGTCGTACAACATTGCGAGCTTCAACAGCGTGAGCCTTCAACAGACTGTGAAAAACTTGGAGCACAATTCGCTTATGTATGGCGAACTTGGCGATTATGTGACTTAAAAGTAAATGGCCATGGTAACGGGTTGTTGGATCAACACAGTTCTTACTCAATAGACACGGCCAAGCAAAGGTCATAAGCCGACGAAGTTTGTTTCCTTGGCGTTTATTCGCAGCGTCGTGAATGTGCTGTGAAGCTTGTTCTACCAATAAACAGCTCAGCTGAAGCAGCAGTATTCGAACAGCGTCTGAAGTTCCAAAAGGGTTGTCTGGATCAATCACTTTATTGATGAAAACACTTACAACGCTTTCATTGTTATCTTGATCGGGAGTAGGTGGTGTCCCAATCAGAATTTCGCCTTCTCCTCGTTCGAAACTAACAGCAAATCCTGGAATGATGATGTGTTGGAGAATTTTGGCTTTAAGTTCTTGTCCCAAATTGGGATTTCGAAAAAGCTCGACAAACTTGAAAAACGAAGCTCGTTTCCAATCAGCTCCATACGATTGGCCGACTGTTTTTTCCAAAAATTCTTTCAGGAAATAAAAATCGGGAATCGTGCGGTCGCACAATGCGCGCATCAAATGAAACAATAATTCAACTTCTTCAGGGTGCTGCTGAAAGTAATACAATAGAATTTTGGCCAATTGTCGCTGCTCTTTCCGTTCAGCAATAGAAAGACTTGTAGTTTTCTTCTCCTCGTAGCGACCCGAACACCATGCTTTAGTCAACACAGTAATTAAATCGGGCTGTTCAGATATCCACTGATTATCCTTACAGATCATAATGCGCAGGATTCGAACAATCACTTGTAGCGAATGAGGTTTAGGCGTAGTGCACTCCGAAGGCAGACCACCAAGCACAAAATTAACCAATCGATTTGTGTTGCCCTTTATAGCGTCACGAAAAGGTTTTCCTTCGCTGTGACGAACAAAATGTTCAAGGAATCGGTTCCAGTCAGCATCGGCTATGATATCATCGCGTAAAAGTAAATCAATTGTTTCAGTAGGATATCGCAGAAGAAACTTGATTAAGGGCTCACGGAAAGGACTACCCGGCTCCAATCCTAATGCACGTTCTGTTTGTAGTACTAATTTGCATAAGATTTCGAGAAATCTTGCCGAAGCAGCTGGAATCTGGTGAAAAAGTCCAATTATACCGATTGCAACCTTCACTTCATTACTGCACAAGCTACTGCTGCTAAAAGGTCCATGGCTAGTCTGTGTAGCTACTGGGCGATTCCCTCCAGTTTTGAAAGCCACGATCACTACTTCCAACCACTTACGCAAATGTTGAAGAAGTTGTTCGCAAAGCTTTTCGTTGAATACGTGGGGGAAAAGTTGAGTTGTGTGAGAGAGGCGCAAAATAACATTGGTAGACAAACTGCGGTAATCACCCAACAAGAGTAACAACGGACGAACGGCAGTATGTACAGTCTCCATTTCGATCTGAGTTCCTACCAATATCTTCTTCATACAGGAGAACGCAGTTTCTTGAAGTTCAGCATTGTTACAACTTAAAGCTTTGAAGATAACGTTAAGAATCTTGTCTCGGCACTGAGTGATGTAGTGGCAAGCGGCTAACGCTTGCAACGCGGATTTTCTTAACGGGGTCAAGTTGCTCACGGATTTGTAACAAGGTAGTTTAAGAAGAACAGTGTCGTCGACTTCGCACAGCGATAGAAGTTCATGAAAGAAAACCTTATGTTCAACGATATTAAGATCAATCGTGAACAATCGGGGTTTCAGTGTCGTACAGAAGGTGTTGCCGTCCATTAAACCAATTTGAGCGTTAACTGGCTGGTGCCTCAGCAAATGTTTTTTAGGTGGAATCATGTCAGCCAGTACTTCCTTGTGTGGCTCCATGATGGCCGTTGGTGTTTGGTTTGTTATCCGTGCCAAAACCTGCAAAAGGTGCATGGCTTGCTCACGAACAGTTGAATTTGGACTGGTTACTTGTCGAACGAGCTCATGGGTCACGTCATGCAAACTTTTCTTTTGTGCTGACAATATTTCCGGAGAAGGAGATGATTCGGGCAGTGGAGTGGCGCATAAAAGAAGCATTTTCTCCAAATTGGCTTTGGCCATGTCGATAGCTCCGCTCGAAACTTCTCCAGTGAGATCCATCATGACGAAGAGTAGGGCCTTTAAGAATACATACTGATGTTCGAGAACCCATTTGAATGCCATTCGTTCAAATAGAAATTTGATGGCAATGCAACCACCCAGTTTAGCATACCAAGCTCTATCGTAGCAAAGGCTACACATTCGTTCAGCTAGGTATTCCATTAGAGGAAGTTTACAAGCTCTCTCTTTGGAACCAAGCACAATAGACGCAGTATCTAGCATCAAAACCAACGCCAAGTGTCCAGGTTTGCAAAGTTCTTTTTCTTCGTGGCCCATAATTGTAGCCAATGCATCAACTAGCACAAGTGGATCCATACCTAAAATCCGTTGAGCAGAGCGCCCAGGAACGAGCATAGGAAACGGACCAGCCTGCTGGACGACGGCAACAAGAGTGTAGTGTCGGACAAGAGATACCATAGTGGGAAGAACAGCTTGCCTCAACTCCTTTATGGCTGCTGCGACAAACATGGCAGTGACCGCCGTTTGATGTACATGTCTTGCTTGCTTGTCACTGCACTGGAACGACGGACTTTGTACAGGATGTACATCTCCTTCCAAGAACGAATGATGAGACAATAACCGCTGCATTGTGAGACGATCGTCATCCAGGTGAAGAGAGGATAGAAGAAAACAACGGACTACTTCCCAACACTGTGTACGATAAAATGGTTCCGTGCTACTCGATTTCAAAGCAGAAAAAGCCGTTTCCAAAATCTTCTCGGCGGGCAATGAAACAGGCTGTTTTAATTCTTGAAAGTGAATAACGATGCAAGGACCGGACTCTTTGTCACAATAGTCTAGGCGTTGTGGTTCGACCATCATTTTACGGTTACCACCTCCAAACTTACCAAGGACCCTAAAGGCAACATGGGCGATTTGGTCGTTTGGATTCCTCAAAGTACGCCATAATGCTTGCATCAACTCAGCCCTTACAGGCTGTATATGTTCATACAGAAAGTCTGGTTGAAGGTTGTCGACACAGAGTTCTAATGTTCTCAAACCTTGGCTCACCAAAGTCTGTGAACCGTTCAGAGAAGACACAAGAGGATCCTAGAAAAAATTTGTGTACAAAAATAAATAAAATTAAATACAATTTTACGACCAAATAAAATAAAATATGACGTCCAATTTTTATTTACCATAAGCATTGGGAGGTAAGGAAGCAGTGAAGATAACCGTACGGGAACAGTTAAGCAAAGTTCCACGAAGAGATCTTTCATGTGCTGTTTGTGAAGTCCGCTTTGAAGACTATTAAGACTTTGAAGAAGATTCGGAAGTAACGGAAGAAATTCCTGATAAAGAAGATCATGACTACCTCCTCCGATAGATCGAAAAAGTGCCCGCAGCAAGAGGAAATAGTTATAAGGTTCTTTAGCACTCAAAGCTAATTCCATAGATTTGTTGACAATGTGCGGTAAATGTGGCTTTAACATTTGTTCATTCTCAGCAGCAAACAAAGAAACGCTACCAAACACAAGTTTGAATAACTTCAAATAAAGATTAGAACGTTCCATGTTCAACCCCATTTCTTCCATATGATTCAGTAGATATTCAACGAGGATGGTGGCGAAAACTGCGGAGGTTGAAGGGTTTGCAAGAAATGAATTTGCCACTACCTGTAAAGCGCTATTGCGGTAAATACGCTCTACTACGTAATCAATTGTTGTAGCGAATACTTCCTTGAAGGTCTGAGGATTCATCATGGCGAAAACACCAGCAAAGTGTTCTAGGACTTCTTTTTCTTCTTTCGAGCGAATAGTTTGCGCAGGAATAGTTGGCCGAACAGCAGCAGTCCCTCCGACCGGAAAGGTGACGACAGTGCTGTTAACGCCACCAGACGTCTCCGCCCCGAGCGCATTCGGAATATTAAGGGCGTACACATCAAGTGCTTTCATGGCCCACTGCACTAACCGGATGAAAATCACCGTTTCTTTAGGTTGCAAATTCTTACCCGTAGAAGTAACACTTGTGGTATCAAGTGGGGTTTTGCAGGCAGCACATCCCCAGGTTATGGTTTTCACACCGCAAACTAGCGTTTTGACTAAGCTTCGACATTCAGTTATGCTGAAGACGGGTCCTGCAGTTCGAACATTAAACTTCATCGATTTCTCTTTTTCATCAAGAAGAACTAAGGATGATCGGGTATCTTCTGGTTTCATTTCATTCCCAGCTGGAGAAGACGACGGGAGTACATGCGTTCCGTTCTGTGACCAGCTTAATGAAGGGGACGAAGGAGGCTCAGTATTAGGGGTTGCATTTGTTCCGCTGTTGTCTGGCTTGTTCTTTATCCCCACTAAAGTTGGTAATTGTAATTTCACAATGCTTTTGAATTTTAAAACAAAGACTTCAAGCATTTCTATTAGCAACTCCCTTCCAGGTCCATTTTCAACATCTGAGCGTTGTCGTATGCACTCCACCAGATTTAGCAATAACTTGCAAGACATCGTCTGAATGCTAGTTGGAAGCGATTCATCATGAACGTTTTTTGAGAATAGATGAACTGCACGAGCAAGATCCATCATTGGAAGATGTTGTCGAACATGATGAACGAGGTCGGCTAATGTACTATAGGCCAAAGGTCTTAAAGATTCATTAGTTGTCCATCCTTTGCCAAAGAGTAAATTTTCATCAAACAATCGCTCCATGAATGGAATGAAATGAAGACGGAGGTCAGTTGCCAGGATGTGTCTTGATGCTATGAGCAATTCCTTCCTCAAATGAGCAACTTCCATGGGGCACAGACTTAATAGCCCCAATATACCTTTAACCATTAGAGTAGCTTGTTGAGCAACAGCTTCTTGATAAATGCGAATGATGTATGCCAAGAAAGACAATGTTTTGATTTGGGCTCCAATAAAGTCTACAAATATTTCTTTGTTAAATGCAGGATTCATCTTGTGCTGAGCTGATGGCTGGAGGGTAATGGTAGTCATGATGAGAGGTATAAAGTCGGCAACATCCTGATGAACATTATGCTTGTAAAGTTGATACATTAGAACCACAATTATTGGAAGTTCCTGCAAAACTTTCAATGATAAAACACCTTTTGGTATCAAATTATATGATATGTTGTTTCCGTCAGGAGTTCGTGTTTCTGTGAGTACAACAGTGGCAGTAAATGTTTCAGCAAGTACTGCTTCAATGTTCAATTCACTCAAATCTTTAACTTTAATGGGGCTCCTTGGTTCAAAAATTTTGTTTAGTTGGTTAGGTAAATCACGATAGATGCCTTTAACAAATTGTAGAAAAGTTTGAATTTCCACACTATATTGTGGACGGTACTGCTTGTGAAGTTCAATTATGATTCGAAGACATATCAGCACATTGTCTTCATTTTCTCTCTCAAGTAATCTGAACATGAGGCTGAGTGATTGTTTCACATATGGCCTTAAATGCTCATTGGTGGGGAGACGATGAAACATTTCCAAAATCAATTTCCGAACTTGCTGAATGTTATACTCTGCAATGAATAATGGTTCGCTGTCTTGCAAAATCTTTAGAAAATTCTTCATAGCATGATCCAAGAATGCTGGATACTGTGGGGAACTGACAATAACTTCCAAATTTTCACTTAGTTCTTGGGCTGCTTTTAATTTGTTCTCATCTTTAGCTCCAGGATCAGAGAGCATTGAAACGAAAGAGGTAAAAGTATTCATCTGGGCTACAACATCCAACCCAGGTACAGCATTAGAAGGCCCCATTTTATCTAGGCTAAACAAATGAGCACCATGAAAAAATTGGTAAAGGTAAAGCAATTCTTTGTACTGACCTCTGTACCTAACGACAAAGTGATACTGTCAATTCAAATTGCAGCAGCGTCACAGGTGGAGTTCACAAAAAATTATAGACTTCACGAAATTGTCATTGTTTTAAGCAGGTATGCAAGATAATGACAAGCTAGAGGAAAATAACATTATTAAAGCAGATTTAAGTACGGGTTGAAGAAAATTAAGGGTACAGTAAGTCACGCCTGTTCGCTTCAGCACATATACGAGTTATAGACCGCTCCGTTTAAAAGTTAACCACAGACTAAGAAAGACTGACTACGATCGCTTTCGGCATCGGCAATACCTGAGAGAGGCAGATGGCTGCTCCAAAATGATGCTCATCCATGCCGCAAGTTGGCGCTGCCACTGCTAGATTTTAAACTTCGTGATTTTCGCATTTCCCTTCTGATATGAGTAGTAGTCCGGTCGGGCTAGCCAAAAATGTACCCTTAACCTCAAACAAATTGTAATTTATTTGTTTTGCAGATGACATTTTGTTAGTATCTTCTTTTTATTTACCCTGCCAAAAAGCTTCAGAAAAATATTTATATTTAGGGTAATTCTAATTTGAAAATAAGTGTGTTTTTGTAATGCGATTAAAACAATCAGAATACAAAAATTTTCCAATAAAAAAATTGCTTTGTTGTTTATTCCTATATTTAGACTTAGTATTAGTTTGATTTACACAACCTTCATTATTTTAAATTCCCTGGATATTCCTTCTTATTACCGGTAGGACACCCTCCCCTCCTTTTTTTGTCCTTAAAAACGCGTACGTGTTTTACAAAAATGGAATAAATGATGGCAACGAAAATCGTTGCTGATGGTGAACTTATGTAATCCTTTCCTCAACCGTTAAAATCCCATTTCAATCTACGTAAATAAACATAATAAATGATTTGCAGGAGCGCGCAATAATTAACAAGCTGTTCACGAGAGAAGGAGAACGGATTTACGGACCATATATTTTCTCAATCCGGAAAGGGACTTGGAAAAAAACTTAAAAAAACCCCATTCTGTTCGTCTCCACATTCCGGATTTAACTGCGTTTTCAGAATTTAAAATCTCCTTGTTGTTTTGGAGTTATTCAAGTTTATAGTTCAAAAACTTTCAATTCTTCGATTTCGGGGGGTGTTACCGGCCGTCACTTTTATTTAAATTGGGAATGGAACAATTTTGGGTGGAAAAGGGTGGTCACTCCCTTCCGGGGGGAAAAAGGGCAATTCTAATATTCTATGCAGAAGTCGCATCTGCCGAGCGAAATAAAATATTTTTGAGTAGTATAGGCTGCGAGAGCAGAGTAATAGAGTAGATGGTGGCGTTGCCCTGTCGAAATTCTCCATAAGGCTATGTCCGAGGTTTTCCAACTTTTTTTCAATTGTTTGGCGGACGTTATACACAATAGCTCCCTCCTTTATTTGGTGCTACCACCATCGATGAAAAAAAATAAGCAAAAAACCACTTTTACGCATTTATTAATTGCGGCATGTAGACGTAAGGCCCCCCGACTGTAGTCCCAGGCCCCTCCCGACACTAGTCCCTCCGACTGTAGTCCCCCCAAATCCGGACGGTAGTCCCCCCCCCCCACATTTTGGAGGCGGGTTCCCCTCAAAATTTCATTCAAGTAGAGGGGGACCATTGTCGT
The DNA here is from genome assembly GCA_030770115.1 of Daphnia galeata. Lineage (NCBI taxonomy): Eukaryota > Metazoa > Arthropoda > Branchiopoda > Diplostraca > Daphniidae > Daphnia > Daphnia galeata. The sequence goes on from CM061115.1 coordinate 5,807,037, forward strand.
AGTGAAACAGGACAGTGGTCCCCCCATACATTTTGGATGGGGGGACCCCAACACAAAAAAGGGGATGGGTTGTTCCACGTATTACGATGTTCTAAATTGCGAGGGGTTGTCAACTCGATCCGAAGGTGTACGGATCTTAAATCCAAAAATGATTTTTTCAGATTTTTGGGATTTTTTCAGATTTTTTCAGATTTTTCAGATTTTTTCAGATTTTTTCAGATTTTTTGATTTTTTCAGATTTTTTACGATTTTTTGGATTTTTTTGGGGGATTTTTATAGTTTCTTAAGATTTTTTCGATTTTTTAAAGATTTTCGTGATTTTTCAGGATTTTTAAGATATTTTGCAAAATTTTTTTAACTTATGTAATAAACAAGTTAAAGACAGAATCCTTTTATTAAGTTTTTCATTTCCATAACAGTGATATCGGAAGAAAACAAAAGTTGGGACTCATTATTTATCACAGGGGGAGGCAAACTACATATATAATTACTACAGCAATGATACCCGTGCGCAAACATTGGCTGCTCGATAAGTCTTCCTGTTAATTCCTGGTTGACATGATCAAAACAATACCAATCACATTGAGCACCCACATTTTTCTCTCCGTCCCAGTTATAAATGATTTGCTTCATCTCATTTTCCCCCCCCGGACATCAACATAAAAGAAAGTACACGTCCCACCAAAACTCTTTGTTTCTTTTTTTTACCTCTACCAGTTACATCACTCTTAAACATACACCAATCCCCAATACGAATTTTCCTTTTTTCCGGAAAATTTATAATCAATTTTTGTGCAAGTAAGAAATTTGAGCTCTGAGTAACTCTTTTGAGGCGATCGTTACTCTGTTTTTTCACTCCATTTTCACAAAGCCATACTATTGTCTGCTTTTTAAAAGTTACTACGGCCCCATCTTCTCTTGTTATTACGATAAAGGGACTAGACAAAATCTCTTGGTCAGTATCACGAACTGGCTTTTCCTTTTCGCAATATTTTATCAGTCTGCTTTCTAACAAGGAACTGTAATCTGTAAGCTGCGCGCCTTCAATTGATTTCAATAAACTCTTTTCATAGGAATCAATGAAATTAAAAGTATCCTCTCCTTCGCAAGCAACTTCTTCACATTCATCAAATTCAAAAGCGTCATCATCAGTAGGGGCTGGCGCTTCCAACGACTCGCTTAATTTAAAGGCTAAACGCGCGTCAAAATTGAAAATTTTGTCATCTGAGTCGCCTAAACAAACCCCCAGTGCTTCCAATTCCATTTTGGCGTCGACCCTAGCCTTTTCCATCGTATTTTAAATTTCATCCAAAGAAGGAAGTGTGTCGCACAGGTATGTTTCCTCCGACAGGCTGCCATAACGTTCTTGGTTTTTAATATGCCTCGGATACACAATGTTATCAGCTGAACCGAGGGATGTTAAACGAATGTGGGCATCAGCCTTCCTACATCGGCGAATTAAAAAATCGAGCAATGTAAACGTCAATTGGGTGCTCCCAACCGGTGAAAAAGAGCGACAAGCCTTGAAATATGACTCGCATGGCTGACTAGAAAAAAGCCAAGGTTTGAACAGCTGTGGTGTTTTGTCTTTTCCTAGCCTGACTATTAACATAATTAACCCATGAGCATTGAGTTCAGAACATAGATATGCATTGGGGGTAACAAAATGTTTACCTAGGGGGTAGGTACAATCACAAGACATCCAATATCTCCAGCAACGAAGACTAAATACTGAAAACCACATTTGGTACACACGGGTTAAAGGATCAAGGTTCTTATCAATAAAGCTATTTGTCAAAAAATCCATAAGTTTAAGATAAAAGATTGTTCCTTCCGCTCCCGGTACTTGTTTCAGTAACGAACGTAGCTTCGGATTGCTTAAACGACGGACCGCATCATAATTCATTTTGTCCTCGAAGAGAATATCTCCTTCTCTCAACCCATGAAGGTCTTTGCCGACTTTAGCCATTATCTCGGTTACATGGGCAACACTGGCGATCTTGTTGCCTAGTGGCATAAACTTGTCCAACTTTCCTAAACGGCATCGCCATTTAGCACCGAGATGCGTAGGGTCTTGAATACATACGAAGTCAGAAGAAGAGAAATCAGACACGAAATATGGCACATCATTTCGAAGACTTTGAAGATGGACTCGACGACTGATTGTAGAGAAACGATGATCCGATGAAGAGTGCCCGGAAGAAAGAACACCCAGTTGCGTATAATACCGCATCAGTTTCATCTCTCTGGAATCGCCATCAGAAGAAAATACCAAAATTGAAATCCCAACAGCTTTTAACTTTTGTTTCACGTGCTCAAGCCGATTTTTTACATCAACTGCAGTGAATTTATTGTTAGTTCCAAACGAGTAGAGCCGAATGCCTGGGAGACCATCAACAATTGGTTGGATGATTCCAATCATCACCAGGCTGAAACATGAAAAAAAAATAATTGGTTAATTGCTAAATATTTGTCAATTAACGCTAATAACACTTTAGTTTTCTTATTTGAATAGCAAGGAATTATTGAAATACACTTTACCTTGCTCTATCGTACTGGCCAAATTGATGCACAATGTCATTTGCTGTTCTAACAATGAATGCATTTGGAGCTGGAAAACCATTGTTCTGTAGTGGTCCAGAGAAGCCTATCAAAGAATTCGTCTTTTCATAGTATTCCACACGACCAATTACTCCTGTTGCATCCTCGGACAGACAGACAGTCAGTGGAGCGTTGTTTGTAACCAAGAAGTCCTTCACTGCAGAGTAGTTTACACTGTCCTCAGTCACCGAGAGATCAAAACGAAGGAGACGATTGTGAATTGTTGTTGGTGACGGAAAAGCTCCAGTAAAATTGCTGTGGAAAATTTCGTACAACCGGCGTCCTCCAAGAATCCATATGTTAAGACAAAAATGCTCAAGCACAGGGTCATCATGACGAAATCCTCTTGACTTTTTTCCTGCTTGTTTCATTGCTTGATTCATCATTCGTTGTAGTAGAGATTGGTTTGATTCCTCTTGAGAAGTCGACTGAAGAGCGTTGAATTTGGCTTCCATGACACTGAGTTTTGATTTGAGACTTTGATTAAGATTCCGTAACTGAATTACTTCCTCAAGTTTCTCAACAAATTTGAAATAGTCTTCGATTCTTCTTTGATTCTGATCACTCGATACAATAGCTTCTCGTTTGTATTGCCGCCTTTGAATTTGACTGTTCCATTTCCCTTTACTGCTGGAGGATCCGGACGGCATAACGGTTGCTCCAGTCTCACACCATCAAGAGAGGTCCGGATCTTTCGACGTCTTTTTTTTCTTGGGCGCCGTTACTTCATCTTGAGAACCTTTTGTTGTTATAAATGACGTTGAAAATTAAAAACATGTCAGATGGCATGTATGACATTCTACCTACCAGAATCTGAGCTTTCGCTAACCACAGGTTCTGTCAAATCAATTAAGTCATTTCTTTGTCCACTCCTAGCTTCTAAAATTGGAGATAAATAATGCTGCATAAGATTTTCATACAAATTTAAAAATAAAAAATGTGTTCATCATTTACCTTCTTCGGCTTCTTGGAATTCTTCAGACGTTTGACGTTTGTTAGTTTTGTCCAACAACGAAGTAATACTATCAGATAAAGCTTTACAACTTCCTTTTGTTAAATGTTCCTCATTTATATGCCTAGTAAAGTTGGCGATATTCCAAATGCAGTCTCGTTGTTGTGATTTAAATCTTTTTTGACAGAATGCATCCTGAGAAACTCTGAATCTGCATTCGATTGTTGTACCATCAACTGCAAACAAAGATTTGAAGTCTGGAATTTTTTTCTTCATTCCCCAGCGTAAGATATGGTCATCCAATGAAAGGAGTTCACTTTGTTTGTTTCGAGGTGTGTTGAGGTGTGTGTCTAATGCAGCAGATGTTCTGCGAAGGGAACCAGAATTACTAGATGTAGATGACTTGTCAGGAGAGTTTGAATCGCTTGTTGAGAATAGCTGCTCTTGTCTTTCTGTAAAAAATTAAACAATTATCAAGGTGTGTTGAAGTGTGTGTCTAATGCAGCAGATGTTCTGCAAAGTGAACCATAATTACTAGATGTAGATGAATTGGCAGGAGAGTTTGGATCGCTTGTTGAGAATAGCTGCTCTTGTCTTTCTGTAAAAAATTAAACAATTATATTAAATCTTTAACTTTATAGTATATTAGCAAATGCTATAAAGTCTTATTTTACCAGATGGAACACCCATTGATTGACGTGGCTTTACTTTACAGATAATTGTCCAGCGCTGGACAATTTCTTTGCAAACCTCTGAAAAAATTTGGAATGTAACTTTGTGCCCAGGTGAAAGTTTGAACTTGGACGGGCACCGTGAAAAGATAGATCCAAATATTTGTAGTTTTTCTTCTTTATTCATAATTTCGAGAACATCAGGATCACCAAGTACATCTCGGATGTACTCTTCAATCATGACACTTGACTCATTTACTTTAGCCAACGCACGAATTCCACTAAAATTGAGATCGTTAAGTATTTTTTAAATACTTTCAGGTACAATGACCTTGTTTTCATTTAACAATTCCCATGTATCGTCATCCTCTCTAGAAATACCAGAATTTATAGAAGTCATTTTTCCCATCAAAAATTCCTAGCATGGCACTGACAGCAGACAGACCAAGAGACAGACAGAAGCCCAAGGGGAATTATTAACACAGTAAGGGGAATTAGAATCGATAACGAAAAAATCGATTCTTGTAAAATTTTGTCGATTTATTAAACCAAAATTCTTGGAATTTTGGGATTTTTGGGATTTTTTTTATTTTTTTATTTTTTTTATTTTTTTTATTTTTGGGATTTTTTAGGGATTTTTTTGAAAAAATCCGAGGGTGTACGAGGATTTTTTTGAGTTGACAACCCCTCGCTAAATTGTGATTTTTTATTCCTTCATTAGAAGAATAGTAGGGGGGAAAACATTGAAAGTGTATCATCTTTATAGCGGAAGAATATCAAAATAGCTGCGCTGGATTGAAAAATCCAGCGGTTGTATCAGGTTTAGAGCGCCAAAATATCAAAATAACTGCGCAGCCAGCGGTTGTATCAAGTTTAGAGCCCTAGAATATCAAAATAATTGCGTTGGATTGAATAATCCATTGGTTGTATAATTTGTTTGTCTCGAACAGTTGTTTCTTTTTTTATCCTTGCTGAAAACCACCTTAGCCGAAATTAACTAGTGTAGTGCAATTCTTGGCTTTGAGGAATTTAAAAAAGCTTTGACAGCCAGATGATGAATATTGCTGATTGAAATTTGCATCTTAATCAAACACTCCCTAGATTTCCTGATTTGGGGTAAAACGGTTGCTCTAAAACGGCGTTAACCGTTTAAAAACATCACAAAAATGTCTTTCTAAGACATCACGACTCTCCATCTCTTCTTCATTACTCCCTAAAAAATATGTCCACTTTCAAAGATGGACAATATTTTCTCGACCAAAAGTAGACAATATTGTCTTCAATTCGCGGACAATATTATCTAAAATATAGGAAATATATGTCTGAAGTTAAAACTGGAGAACATTGTCCACAAAATATGGATAAAAAAGTCTCCAGTTTAAAGTGGACAATTCTGAAAATTATTGTCTACTATTTCTCGCTATTTCAGCCTTGGAGAAAAAAGGCTTTTCTTCCGTCGGCAAAATCTAAAGATAATCTTCTTTTCGGTATTCTTAACCCCCTACGGCCTCTTTTTCTTTTCGATCACCACCCACATTCCTATTGAGTGGGTGAAAAAAATTCACCCTTCATCATCACCTTGTGATTAGGCTGTTAGGGGTTTTGCACTAAGAAAAATTTTTAACCTTAAATTGGTAATAATTTGAATTTTATAGGGGAGACCGGACCCATCTTGGACAGTCGCGGTTTTTCCATCATATCTCCCGACCCCCTTACGCAAAAGTGTTTTTTTTTACTAAGGTTATTCTTTATCCTTGCACTCACCCCTTGATTTTTTTCAACGGTGTTACTACAAAATTGTAGAAGTTACATCGATTTCTATTTTTCTATTTTTCAGGTGCCTGTACCAAGTTAGACGGGGTCCGAAAAGTGGGAAATAAATGTCTTAAAATTATTTTAAAAACCTTTTATGATAGTTCCTGTTGTAACAAGTAATTAAAAACTTTTTCTTTTGGTGATGTAAATGTAAATAAAATATTTTTCTTATATATGAAGAAAATTTTATAGAGAAAGTGGAGAACGCGTACCCCCCTAGTTTTATGAACGCGCCTTGCGGGTGGTCGCCATCTTTACCGCAAGTTTTCTGATGGCTCTGTGTAATTGTAATGGGCTTGAAAAGTGATCCTAGTTTTTCGTTTGTAATAAATCATCCATAGATACTAAAATTTTTTGAATAATTTTGTTGTAAAGGTAAGTGAACTGGCTTCCTGTCACTGATTTAGAATATGCATGTCTAATAGATAATATAAGTAAAACGAATACTATAGGCCTATAATAGTCTTCGTTTTATATGTTGTAATTTCAGACAAGGTTTTGAATAAATGATAAACTCAACTAGGCTTCTGTATTTATTAACAGGAACTTGTATGTCCTCCAACACGTGGGCTTCATGTTACACAACATGGCTTGAATTAAACAGAGAATAATTACCTGAGTGTAGGACACTCGGATGAGAAAAGCACAAGAGTGAAATAAATCAAGCACAGTTAATTTTAATGATAAAAGTAAGACAGAAATTCTACTGCTGTTAGCAGTTAAGAGTAAACCAGAAATTCTACTGCAATAAAATGCTCCAGCAATCATGAATCAAAGACTTGTTCAAGAGAGATCCGTACAGCGTGGTGTCAGCAGCCAAGTGAGAGAGATGAAGGAGAAGAGGAGGGCTTATATAGGGCAGGACGTCTACATAGGCAGGCCAGGACGTCTCCCAGATGTTGAGTGCTGCTACCTGGTGTTTTGTATGGTTGTATATAATTCCAACATTATACACTATACGTTTTATACAGCCTACGTTTTATACTATATAATACATGCAGAAAAAATGGACAGACTCTTTCTTCTTCCCTCCCCCCCCCCCCCTGCAGTGAGAGATAATTATAAACTCATCGTGCCCGCTCTTGCGTCCCATTATACATAATGAAGAATAACGTCGATTCACACAGCTCAGCACTGAAATGTTTATGTGGACCTCTTTCTTTTCATTTTGGATTTTGGACCATCCGTTTTCCATCTTCATTTCTGGCTCAAATGCAGATGTGGTCTCCAACTTTCACCCCAAACAGAACCGTGAAATGCAATAGTCACTCATTTTTGCTCCTCTTTTCTTTTTATATGATGCAACATACATATGCGTCATGCTTTGACGCGCCAATGACTACGCCAAGCTAAGTGTGGCGGAATTTTTCAGGTTGCCAAATTCTTTCATACAGAATTTAATTTAAATACCAAACCATCATCACCGCGAGCAGCCATTTAATGTTTTTATTCACCAAATTAATTCAGGGTGTCAAATTAGTCGCAAAAATTTCATTTTTTCTTTAATACTCGTACATATAGCGCTGTAACCCGGGTGAAAAAAGGCGGGTCTAGTGCAACCCGGGTCATCGAAAACAGCGCATTTCCATTTTTGGGTTGTGACCCGGTTCAGGATTTTGGAACCCGGGTGGACCCGAATTTGACCCGATTTAATTTACTATACAAAATATTGAATTGAAATTCAAAGTTTTTATAAACTGTAAATTAAGCACCGAATTTAAAATAATAAAAATACAAAAAACTAATAAAATGGAATGTATATACTTAATACTCCATTAACTTAGAAAAACTCAAAATTAATAAGCCAAAATTCTTTTGCTATTAATCGCAAAAAATCATTAACATCCTAGCAAATAGGAATCAATGGTTCTTTTTCTGATAACTTCTTAGTAAAATGAAATCATGTTCATTAATTGGGTCTATAATTTCGACTTAAAATTTTTAAAGTCCGTTTTAGAAAATATCTGCCGCAAGCGTTGACCCGAAACCAAAATTGTGTGCACCGAATCATCGCTTTTGGTGTGATTTTTTAAAACCCGGCTTTTCATGACACGGCTTATAGCCCTTCTCGTATACATGTTGTCAAATGAAAGAAAATCTGACGTTGCGCTTTTTCCACTTTTGTCTCCGTCGAAAAAGTAAGCTGACTCAGGCGGATTCTAAACCTCTAGTCCGGTCAGAATAGTAAAAAATGCCTATCTAACCTAAAACTAATTGGTCAGTTTAGTTTTTTTCATGAGCTGTATTGATATTAACCTTAATTATGTTCTCCTAAAACCCTCCCGCGAAATTTTAAGATTTAGTTTAATTATGTTGGCAGGCTCATCGAAACGAATCTGATGAATTTTTTTCGGAAGCGTTGCTTAGGCCATAAGACACCTCAAGACTGGCACTTTTTTTATGTCTTTATGCCATTATGCCCCTTCTGTCAGGCAAAATCTGCGCAATGTTTTGTGCTGAATATGCCAAAAATATATCGTGCTGGTACAATGACATAAAAAAGCCATTTCACAACGGCTTGGAATTACTTAAGAATTTTTGCCTCTCTTGTGTTGAAATTTCCTAACACAATAAGGGAGAGCCAATCAGAAGGGGGTAAAACTTGCCACGCTACCCCAACCCTCCCAAAACGCCCCCATTTCTTTGAAAAATTGGCATTAAGCCTTAAAACAGCACTTGACAAAGACAAAATAAGTATGAATGGAAAGCTTTATTGAATTACTTTTATGTCGGTTTACGGCGAAACGACACAATGGCTGTACGTTAAACTTACATTTAAAAAACACCAGTCTGAACAGGCTTTTAGAAACGAGTTGGACGTATTGCAGGATTTTGTTGTCTTTCTCTTAGCTGGTGAGCTATGTTGGAGATTTTTGTAGCATGGTACTCATCTCGTCTCCTGTTGCGACAAATGAACATTAAAAAACTTTGTGTTAAATGAGATTAAAAAGAACGAGTAGTAATAATACTAGCGGAATGTTTTGAGTCATACACTATTAAAAGGGTTTCGAGAAGTAAAAGGTTACAAAACCTTCAGTTTTTGAAAACAGAATTCAGTTTTCTGATACCACAAGTTTAAAACGTTCGGTTTTCTAACGTTTTTACAATTTTGTCTTCTACATGTTAAAGCCCCTTGTTTTCGAAGGTTTTTTTTATTAAAAATTGAAATGTATGTATGTCCTTTTATTTTCACAAGTTTTGCAACCACGCTTGTACTTGGCGTCGTTCAAATTTTTGACACTTGTCAGCTCTTACTTGTTAAATTGTTGTTCTTTATAAGTGTGGATTATAACATGAAACCAACAAGATTCCTTCGGTAATTTCCTTCGGGGATTTTTAGTTAATCGATAAGATACCAAATTTATTTATCCACATAATTTATATTCCATGTTAAGTCGACTGGAAAACATGCAAAATGTAAGGCAAATGCTGGTAAACTATGATGGGTTGTCGAACAAATAGCTTGATGAATGTTTTTTTCAAGAACTTTATGGCTATCAACAATAGGAATATCCGTTCAAAATATTTACAGGAAATTTTTTAATTTACTTCCAAAAACATTGAAGTGAAATTTAAAACGCCTGTTTGATGCCGTTTGATACCAGTGTTTTACACCGGTGTTACATCCACTTTTTTGCGTGATAGGACAGGTTTTTACATGGGAATTTATAACTATTTTATTTTAGTAGTTTTTTGGTTTGTTACACTGGTTTAATTCCAGAGTTTTGCACTAGGGCCATTCTCGTATTTATTTCATTTTTTTATTTTATTTTATTGTGCTATTAAAGTTAATATCTTTTAACATGTTCCGATTAATTTAATCGCAACTCGCGATTTATTACATTATTTTTTTAATCCCACCGTATTTATTTTTTAATGTGAATTGGAATGTTCCGTCATTCATCATTACTTTCTGAATATCTGATATAGACCTTATTGCGTTCTATAGGTATGAGTCAAGCCAACCCCTCTAGCGGCGCGTTGTAGTGTGAAGGGGTGCCGTGAACAGCCGCTTCTTTTTTTGTTTGTGGGATGTGGTATGAAGTCAGGCTTTCAACGGTATCTATTACATTTATTTAATTGGAACCCTTGTTTTACTACATTGTTTTTATTTGTTAAATTCCGATACTTAACTATTTTATACAACGAATTTCAATGATGCATTATTCATCATCATTTTTTCTTAATGCCAGACATATGGATTATTGCATCAAAACAATATCATTTGATAACATGATATCCTTTAATCATACTTATCAATTGTGATGAGTGAGAGTAAATCCAATAATGAAAAAGTTTAACCCTTACATATATAGTTTTCTTATTGAAAAATATGGCTAAGGAAAGCAAAGCATTTCGTTCGTTTTTTAAGATAACATATTTTTACCGTATTAAAAATATTTTGCATTAATAATCTCGAAATAAACTAGGTTATAAAGTTCATTTCTCAAAAAAATGATACAGTTAAGTTGTTTTGGTGAAACTATATTTTTGTCTAAGGACTAATTGATATCATTCATTCTGGCAACTAATTTTTTTGACAGAAACGAGGTTATGCAAATAAAAGCAACAACAATTTCACTTACTAGGATTCGGCAACCAACTAGATAATCAGTACGCAAATGAAATAAAGTAACTGTCATAAAATCAAACTGAAAATATGACGGTGACCTCCGCAAAATTATGATAGAATTTCGTACAAAATTTGGCGACGATTAGTCAAGCAGGGAAAAAACGTATACCAACAAACATATTGGACTTTTTTGTGCACAATAAACCCTCTGAATTCTACCCTAATACCCTAATACCCTACCCCCTATACCCTACTCCCTGTATATATTCTTTAAGGACCTTCGTATATATATACCAAATATATATATATATACCCTCAGGGATAAACCCTCTGAATTCTACCCTAATACCCTACCCCCTATACCCTACCCCCTATATATATTCTTTAAGGACCTTCGTATATATATACCAAATATATATATATATACCCTCAGGGATAATGTTTTATTCCTATCGACGAATATATATTCCGATATTTTCGGAAAAGAAATCACTCAATATGCTAGTTAATAATAACTGAAAGAGTATTTACACAACACACAATTTTTATAGTGAATCCAAATCAGTTACAATGTTTTGCTTACAAAAAAGAAAAAAAAATTGTGATCTTGTCAATCATTATTGATGTAAGGTAAAAATAATATTGCACTTTTTAATATTGTTTGGGTCTACTATCAAGAACCAATCATCATGAGATACTTCGAAAGCTTGTAAATGATCAACAAATTGTTTTGTTTTTAGTACTTAGTTTCAGCAAAAAAATATTGGGGTTGCACCACCAGAAAATCAGACTATCAATTTTTTCATAATTTTAAGGAATTTTTTAACACCGACCAGCTAGCGGGGGCAAACTCACCATGTCATCAAAGTTATCAAAGACCCGTCTAAGGACACATTATTGTCTTTGAATTGTTCCATTACTTTTATTTTGGTTATTAAAATATATTTGGAGATTAATTACTTGATTATAATTAATAATGCAACAATTTAAAGACAACAAACTTCCTTTTGATGACATGGTGAGTTTGCTCCCCGTTAAGTTGTCGGGGGAGGGGGGATGAAGGCGAAAAACAACAGAAAATGGCCTGAACTATTTTTCAATTTTTCAATCGTTAATAACTCGGCCAATAAGCCAAATATAGGAAAACGGTGAAAATAGCCCATAGTTCAGGACTAAAAATTTGATACTTGTTATCTTTCAATCCTTCCGAGAACAGCTTTTCTCTCTTGAGAGTTATACGAGCTACTTACGTTTTGTTCTTTGTTCTTTCGTTCCTTTGGTTGAGAATCTTTCTCTTTTTCCTTTCTCACTCTCTGTCCTACTTTCATACTGTGTGTATCCTGTCTACGTGTCATCCTGTTAATTAATAAGGTAATGATTCATGTCTTAACTAAGTAAGTAGGAGCCCTGTGTTAACAGATGGCTGCCTATAAATACAGAGAAATCCCTCATGTTTATGAGACGGAAAAACCGAGACTGATGCCTTTTGTTAATTTTCAATAATACTGTACAATTATTTTTTTTTAATGGTCTGGTTTTCTAAAAAAACCGATGTACAAAACGCAAAAAAAACGCTCGATTTTTGGCTACCCCCCTCCCCCACGTTTTTTAAAAAAGCTAGACGATTACGGTTTTCATCGATTGAATTTTTTGCTAAGTCGATTAGCTAAAAAATTCACACAAAACCCACATATTTTTTTATTTTTATGGCCCCCCAGCGATGATTTCCGCTAAGTCAAAACCCCCCCCCCAAACGGTCTGTTTGAGTGGCGAACGGCTTGATAATTGTTGGAGGTAATCTTTTTTGAAGCGCTCGGCTTCAATGGGATATTCTGCAAAAAAAATCTGAATTAGTTTATAATCTGATGTCTTTAAAAGCGAACAAAATGCTTTACTTTCGTTAGCCACGTTTTTTAATAAGAAAACTAAATATATAGTGGCGAAATTAAGAAATTTGTCTTTCTCTCCTCCATGACATCTCACATTAAGAGATGTTGTGTGATTGATCTTATATGTTAGGTATATAGTTATAGTATAGGTAATATGTTAGGTATTGAGAGTATAACTATAAATGGCGGACCATTCAAATTCAAATTACAAATTGATGATTATGAGGATGCAAAAAATAAAAAAAATTGTAATAAAGCGAGCTCCAATTAAATAAATCAGAATTAAGAAATAGATGTTAAATAGCACAATAAAAGACAATAAAATATGGAATCAATACGAGAATGGCCCAAGTATAAAACTCTGGAAATAAACCAGTATGACAAACCCAAAAAATTACTAAAAACAAATGGTTCAGAATTTTACCGGTGTCAAACACCGGTATCAAACCTTACACCGGGGATCCACACCAGTTTAACACCAGTATTGACCCGACAAAACTCCACTAGGGTGACCTGGACAGCAAGCGCCCCAATTGTCCATTGGCTAGCGATCAATTTTTGCTCATAGTCTAGGGTAAATTAGATCTAAATATATATTTACAAATGGTGTTTACGTTTCTAATAAAATAAAAAATTCAGTTATGTATATTCCTGTACCATTTTGTAAATTTATCCTACTTACCACTAGTCCAGTACAATGGAGATTATCATCTTTTTTAATTTGAACTTTAAAATCAAGCGTTCATCCACAATTAACACAGAAATTAAAACACAATATAATCTGCCAACAGTTCTTTTATTTAAACTTTACATTAACACATTTTATTACAATAATAATTACAAACAAGCTAATAGCTATAGCAAAAAGACACACTCTAATGGAGTAGTCGACTACTATAGACAAGTCAATAAGAATTTACTTCCCCAGTAGAAAAAGTGCCGGTGCGATTCGTCACTAAGGATCGACGAGTGGTCTGCGACCATGTTGGTAAAACCACGATATAATTGAAAAGGCTTACGTCTAAGAAGCGATTCCTAGATTCCCCTAAAGATTCTCAAATTTGAGAGTCCATTCACCTCTCAGGGAGAGAAAATAAGGTTACATTTTTCCTCTCCTCTACGAAATGGAAGATAACTATTAAGAAAATTAGACAATGACGCGAGGAGAAACAAAGGGGAAATTTCCCTAAATCAGAACTTTGAATTTGCGCGATCAGACCATGACTACATAAGCTAGAGGACGGGACACTCGTCCTATCCCGACAGGTGGATTTTTAATCATGATTTTTAAAAAAGGGTCAATCTAAAGAGCTTTAAAAATCGATTCTAAGTCTCCAAAGCACTTTTCTAGAGAAGATATAAAATTAAAAGATATTTGCGTTGGGACGGGAGAGGTGGACGTTGGTTGTCTCCACCTAGCGTTAAGAATTCTAAAATCTTCTTTGGATTAAAAAAGAAAACAAGCAGAATGCGAATCACAATGACAACGTCATGAAAGTGTTCAGTGATACAACTCATTAACTAATATCATGCAGTGAAAGAATTCGTTTTCAGTGAGTAAAGGTAATGTTTTTACGGTTTTCTATCTTAGTTTCTGATATTTCACATATCTTATTTGTATCGATGAGAGAAGCTGCTTAGTGATACTGAAGCCAAACTTTTCTTGGTAAATGCATAAGACCTCCGCAATTTCTCTTCCTGCACTAAAATTACCAGTCTGCTCGCTGCGTCATGTCCTGACCTGCTTGCGGTAACTGAGACTTGGTTTACTGATGCTGCCGGCGACCAAGACGCCAGGACTGTTTGCCCGCGCGGCTACTCAGCAGTGCAGAAGCCTAGAAACCTGGTTCTAATAAAGAAGAAGAGTGGTGGCGGTTTGGCTCTCTTCCACAAAAACTCAGTCAAAGTGACATTGTTGTCTGAGTTTCCTGAATTCCTTTCTTTCGAGTGCCTGGATCTTAGTGTTGTGATTAAAGCTACAAAAGTCCGTCTCATCGTCATCTACAGACCACCGGATAAATCACGCGCCCAATTTATTGAAGAATTCTCTTCTCTACTGGAATCTACAGTTTCAGTCTCTTTGAAGCTATTGATCACCGGAGACTTCAATCTTCATATTGACGCTCCAACCACTGACGAGTATGCCGATAATTTTCTGACTCTCATTGAGTCCTTTGTCTTCCAGCAACACGTGAACCAGCCCACACACAATGGTGATCACATTCTCGACCTGGTTCTCTCCCGTCAGTCAGAATCCCTTGTGAAATCCCAACCACGAAATCACGTTGATGACAGCTTAGGTCGGAATATCTCTGACCACTCTGCTATCAAGTGTGTGCTCAACATCCGACCCCCCCCCCCCCCCCCCCCAATGGCTAACTAAGACCATCACCTTCAGGTCGTTCAAGTCCATTGACTTGGATGCTTTTCTTTTGGATATTGACTCTGTGCCGTTGGTACAGTCTCCAGCCGATTCACTGGATGGCCTAGTCTCCCAGTACAATGATGGCATCCGCTCCATTATCGATCAACATGCTCCTCTTCAGACGAAAACCATTGTTCTTTGTCCTTTTGCTCCTTGGAGATCCTTTGAACTCCGAGATCTTAAAGCTATGGCACGATGGGCCGAGCGAATGTGGCAGGCTGCTAGGAGAAAACGCAACCCAGGCAGTGAACGATTCCACAAAGTCTACAGAAAGCACCGATTTCAGTACTCTACTGCTCTTGATGCCGCCAGAACCGATTCAGTTCGGGAACGTGTGTCTGACTGTGGTGGTGATATGCGCGCACTTTTTCAACTGGTTGGCGACTTAACTGGCTCATCCGCACCCCCGGTTCTTCCAGATCGTCCCTGCATGCAGGAAGTTGTTGACGACCTAGGCCAATTTTTTTCGTCTAAAATCTCTACAATACGATCGAATTTGAACCGTGTGGCAGAGTCTACCTTGTCCTACACACTTCAGCACGAGCAGTCCTTCCTTCAGTTACATGAAGAATGCGACCTGCTCAAGTTTCGATCTGTGTCCACTGCGGAGGTCCACTTTTCATCATGTACGCCACACCTTTTGCCGGGGCTACTACAACCGAAGGCGTGCAAGTTAGTCAGTTCTCCGATGACAAGCCCGTTTCGCTCTTAAGGAGGATTTTTCTTCCCAGTCTCAGTGTCGCACCCACCTTGGCTGCTGATTTGAAAAAACCGACGCCTGGCTCACCATTAACCGCGTCCAGCTCAACATTCCTAAAAGCACACTGATCTACACATACAACCCCGGTAAAGGCTCCACATCTCGTCACATCGATTCAGCCCCTTTGTCAAATTGGATCGTCGCTCGTCCGGCCGTCCACAACAGCTTGCAACCTTAGTGTCATCATCGATACTCACCTGACAATGGAAGCCCAAGTCATGAAGACCTGCAGAGCTGCCAACTTTCACCTCAGCAGGATAAACAAGATTCGTCGGTTTCTCGATTTTTCCTCTGTCAAATGTGTTGCGAATGCTTTGGTTCTTTCTCGCCTTGACTACTGCAACTCTCTCTATCTTAATCTTCCGTCTTCTCTCTTGAAGCGCCTTCAGCGTGTCCAAAATGCGGCGGTTCGTAAGATTTTAAATCTTCGAAAACGCGATCACGTGTCCATACACCGCCAATCTCTCCGCTGGCTTGAAATCGCTGACCGTGCCAAACTCAAGGTCGCCTGTCTCACTTTTCGCTGCCTTAACGGCTCGGCCCCTCCCTACCTTTCTGATCTCATTTCCCGCAATGTCCCAGGTCGGGAACTCCGCTCTGCTGATAAAAACCTTCTCGTTTGCAAACCTTTTCGTCTCATTCTATTTGGCAAACGAGTCTTCTCATGCGCCGCCCCTCTTCTCTGGAATAGTCTACCCGACCCTGTCAGACAAGCCCCGAACTTGAACACTTTTCTTTCTCTTGTAATTCGTCACCTTCTGTCCAAAAACTGTGATTAAAACGCATTATTTATTTCCGTTGTATTCGTCGACTGTACATTCCTGCGTCATTTGACAATTCTTTAAAATGCGCGTTACAATAAAAACTAATCTAATCTATCGATAAGAACTATTTCGATTCTTAATCATTTGTCTGCTTTTCAAAAGTAACAACTACATAGTACATGCGCAATGAAATCAGTCTCTCTTACTGCGACTTTCTTTAGTGATCATAAATAACCAGAACATAAACAAGAATTATTAGTTTCGTAATTCAATTTATTGATTGACAAACTCTCTTGATTGGATATTGTACATTAACGTAGTAATATACATCTTTGAATACAAAAGTAAGTCTACTTTTTCACTAGTCATTAAGCATATTTGATTCTTTTTGTTCCCTCTTTTTGTTCCCTCCTTTTTGTTCCCCCGTTTTTTGTATTTGAGTAATTTACATAATTTTCATTGTAATTTTTCCTTTTTCTTCGCGAACGTTCAGAAGGATGGGAGAGAAAACAAAACGTGGTAGATTATATCGTTTGAAAACATTCCAAACCCTTGCAAAACTTACCGCTAGGTGGGGACAACCAACAACCACCTAACCCTTCCCCCGTGGATTTGAAAAATGAAAATATCACCAAAATTCAATATTTTCCGCGCAGGGAAAATTTATTAGACTATAGCTAATTTTTTAAACTCATTTTATTAAATAAAAAAAAATTTGCTGGCCGGCATAGGAATTGTCGAAGTGTCCCGTCTTCTTGCTTAAGTAGTCCATGATCAGACATGATTTCGCTCATGAAAAACGGATCGTGGATTGTGTATTTTTCCCCTTTCTTGTACGTATAATGATAAAAAATATAAAACCCATATGTAAAAGCTATTCGGTGCACCCTCATTCCGAAAATTCATTCTAGTACATTCGAGTTCTGTTCCCAATTTTATTACCCTTTGTTGTATTGTTTTACGTTTAAAACTCCCTCCAAAGTTTACGAGTTTACCCAAATTTCCCTGATAGGTCTGTTGCTCGAGCCGCTATCAGCAATTCCTCCTTAACTATTGACTCTTTTTACCCCTTAGGGTATATATATATATAGATATTAATACATAAACGAAGGTCCATATATGATTTATTTGACAAATGAACTTTATTAACTAGCTTATTTCGAGATTATTAATGCAAAAAAATCTGAATAAGTTAATAACATGCTTATACCTGAGGGTATATATATATATATTTGGTATATATATACGATGGTCCTTAAATAATATATATAGGGGGTAGGGTATAGGGGGTAGGGTATTAGGGTAGAATTCAGAGGGTTTATTGTGCACAAAAAAGTCCAATATGTTATTCGATATACGTTTCTTCTCTGTTTGACCAATGGTCACCAAATTTTGTACGAAATTCTATTATAATTTTGGACACAGCAACGTCGTATTTTTAGTTCGTTTTTATTAGAGTTATTATATTTCATTTGCGTACTCGTTCATTATTATGTTTCCGAAACCTAGTCAGTAGTCGGTTTTGTTTGCATAACCTAACCCTTGTCAACAATCAGTCAGCTAGTGTCAAATGGTAGTTTCAGCTAATGTCACAAGGTATTTTATATAGAAATGAATTTGTTTCTTTTTGTTTTATTGACCAATTTATTTACATGCCACCGTTATATTAACAGTAGAAATCCCCAAATTTCTAAACTCAGTATTGCTGCTGGTATTGACTTTGGCCATCCTGACCGATTGGGACCTCCGCAATTAACTCTCTCAGAGGAACTTCTTATTTGCTGTAGTCATCAATATGTTTCAGTTTATATAAGATATTGTAGTAATTGCATGTAATATGTTTACAATATATGTACAAGATATATTTTATGAATGTAAATAATCAAACGCGTAACAAATATTTTATACATTGTAAAAAAGACCTGCTAGAATCCTAGATGAATGTTATATCTTTTCTTACTTGCCAAAAATGTGACAGACTATTCTTGAACTAAATGCGCCAAAAAGCAGTTCAATTTTGCGCACCAATTCTTTTGCTCGCCGATCAACAGTTCAACAATATACTTGACTTTTCTGTGGAAACTTCTTTTATTCGAGAGCGGATTAATGCCCAAGTTTAAAAATACAGTCTATCTTATAATGCTATACAATTTATTTCATCTTGGCTTTACTCGAGTCTTTACTTAAAAACTTAACTTCCAGGTTCAATCTAAAACCCACCAATCGAACCCATATTTTCACCGATTAGATAGAAAGAGTCGCTATAAAGTTAAAGCATGATTTATGTCTGGAAATTGATATCTTGACAGAATTTGATTATCTTAAATTCTTAATTAAGTTTGTTTATAACTGCAAAAAGAATAATTCTCCAAATTAGTGTAAATTTGTTAGGTTAATCGGTTGAAATAATCTCAAACACCCCGAAGGACATTACCGAAGGAATCTTGTAAGCCATGTTTTTCTATAAGGAAACTATATAATCTAGTGGAGAAACTAGGTGATTTTAGAATTCTTAATATTAAATGATGGATTTTCTTTCATCTATGACAACCGTGATTAAGACAAGTCATGGGATCACTTGACATTATAATAATATAACTTCTCAATATATCAGGTATTCAGGAAATAACGATGAATGACGGAACATTCCAATTCACAATAAAAATGAATAGGAAATACTTGAAAAAAAAATTCATAAAAAAATTTGTTCGACGAAAAATAACCCATCATAGTTTACCATCATTTCCCTTACATTTTGCATGTCTTCCAGTCAACTTGTCATGGAATATAAATTATATTGATGTGTAACGGAACGTCCGTTTTGCCCGACTCTTTATTCTCTTATTTCTACTATTTTATCCTTGATTGCTTCATTTTCTTTTCTTATTTTAGCGCAATGACCCCTCTTTTATTTTGTGTTCCCTATCCCTCGAAGTTTTCGAACTAAAAATTTCGCAAAAAGGGGGAATTCTGCCTATCTCCCCAAGGTTAAGCGGTCAGCCGGACCCCTCTTTTTGAGCGAAAAAACTTCGAGGGATAGGGAGAGGGTTTTAAAAAATGCCTTAAATTTATGAAAATATCTCAGTATTATTAATTAAATGTTAATTTATCTTTGTGTGCAAACCAGATTTCGCTATCTTATTGCGAAGTATTTTTTTTCGATTTTTAAAAAAGCCGGTTTTAACATGGCGCTTATGGGGGGAAAATAAGTGTACCTAATCATGTGAACGATACTCTACGGCCCTGGGTGTTAGTTCTACAAATTTTTCATGTGTGTAAAATTTGTACATCGTCTTCTCTCCTGATCGAGGAAAAAAGAAAAAATATTTTATCCCTAGCCATTAAAAAGTTATTGGTGTTTAAGTAAGACACGTAGCGCCATAAGAATGCATTGAAAATTGGGGGGTGTACCTAATCGTTTGGTGGGTACTGTAAGTGATGAGCTATAAAAATATTTTGACTTTTTGATTTTGACCTGATACCATGTCCATATGTCTTTCGTTTTTAAGGTCAACGGCACGCAAATGCCGGAGGCCTTCTAACACTGTAGCAATGTGCCCTTAATTGTTCACACCGTACGGGTGAATGCCCTAGTTTCACCCCTTAATTGTTCAC
Organism: Daphnia galeata; assembly: GCA_030770115.1. Lineage (NCBI taxonomy): Eukaryota > Metazoa > Arthropoda > Branchiopoda > Diplostraca > Daphniidae > Daphnia > Daphnia galeata. The sequence goes on from CM061115.1 coordinate 5,827,102, forward strand.
ACCCGTTTCCTTATCTCTTGACCTCATTTTGTATTCTAACTTTTTACACGTAGAATATCAATTCCCTCGGCAGTCATAAAAATCGATTGACCTCGGTAAATTGATATAAATAGTCGTTCATTTTTGACAAGAAATCCGTCTGTAGCCACTTTTTGTACGCGACTGGTCGTGCTTCGTGTAGTTGTCTTTTAAAAACACTAGCTCTCGCACAGCACTGAAATTTTTAAGAATATAATGCCAAATTTGTCGATCAGGATCAAACACCTGACCAAAAACAACTGAGTCGAATGTCGAGTCCAGTATTTGCGTCAAATAAAACCAGCTGGCAGTTCTTAGGCTCATTCCCAAGATTTGCTTAAATTGCATTTCGTGGAAAAGTTACTCTTTTCCATAACTTTTTCCCCTTTTTTCCCTTTTTACTCTTTTCTTCCTCCTTTTTCCAAAATTCCCGCTTATTTTTATATAGCAATACCCATGTTTGCTTTTCTACTTTTCCTTTCCTATTTATTTCTTCAAAAAACCCTATAACATTTTCTCGTTTTTCTTTAGCTTTTTTACCGCCAAAAACTTTACTTTTTAGAGTTGCCGACCCCTCGAACGGGCAGTGAGATGTTGATTTGGACATTTTAAAATGCCGCCAACACTTTCAACCCCAAACACTGCTAAAAAACGTTGCGAACGATTATTTTTTTAATTCTACAAAAATTTGAAAGCTGAACAGAACGGAAAAAATTTGAGAGAATGTTCAACACATGATATTTTCTCGCATTATATTAAGAAAAATGTAAAACTGGTGGGCAGAATATTATAACGGGCAGACATACTTTTTTTCAATAATTACAAAAAAACCACTGATGGGCAGAAATCGTACCATTTAATTGTGGGTAGAAAGAAAATTCTAATTTAAAAAATAACTGGCGAGCGGGCAGATCATTGGCGGGGAGATTTATACGGACTTTTTAATCGCGGCAGAAATAGAATTTAAATTTTAATAATGACTGGCAAACGAGCAAAACACGGATTTATCCAGACTGTTTAATCGCGGACAGAAATTAGAATTAAATTAAAATAAACGACTGGCAAACGGGCGGCCATATTTATTTGCACCTTTAAAATCACGGGCAGATAAATTTTAAAAAGGCCGTCAAAAGAAAAAACGACAAAGAGATTAATGACATATTGACCGCAAATTAATATCACTACCATTATTTTATATGAAGCATGCACTTTATCAAGATTTAAGATTTTAAATTGCTAGACCCAAAATCCCCGGACTTGGCCGGGCTCAAGTTACTAGTTTTAGTCGATATTTGCTGTGAAAATGGATGAAAAAAAACTCCGGTATCTTATTTCCGAATACCAAAAGTTAATACACGTCGCCTTCTAATAAAGAGTTGTTTGCACGTTGAATATACTAAAAAATATAATCAGCCTAATTATTAATTAGATTGAATAGATTTTTACTTTATACATCGTCAAGGTAAACTTACCGACAATATAATATATTGATGGTTTCTCAAAGTCCTCAAACCTAAAAACCTTATATACTTGTTCGACGTTCAAAATATTGAAAATATCATTCCTATTTGGATAAAACTTCTACGAAAAAATTCTGTGAATGATAACTTCATTTCGTCTTTCGCGTATATCCACCTATTTTTCGCTACTAGATTCCTCTCCATTTAATATTTTATTTGTATCATTCAGTTCAAATATTAATTCTTCTCCGAATTGTAAATCGTCATTTTCCATCATTTGTAATCAGGCTTGTAAATGTCGCAAAAAAAGTATTGCCGATTGCGATATAGCGATATCGGTGTTTTTTTTATTGCCGACTAATGCACGATGAAGTTTAAAAAAAATATCGATGTGATAATCGCCTATAGTCCCCGATATTTTTTACAACTTTGCAAAATTTAGAAAATTTACTGAAATATTTAAATTAATTACAATGTTCCGTCGGGTGTTTTCTTTGAAGGACAATTTTCACATTTTGAAAGATAATTCCCTGGTTTTTCAACTGGGTCGTGGTATTTAAAATAACTAGGATGGACGAAAACACCACTATAGTGCTCATCCATTTTGAGCTTTCACTTTATTCTACTTAAAAACAGTCTGAAATTTTAATAAAAAACTATCGCTATCGCGTCATCGGCGATGAAAACGCGATTTTAGATCGATACTGATTTTAAAATCTATCACGCGATAATCGCAAAAACAAAAAATTCTATTCCCGATTACTATTTCATTCGCTCATCGCGGCGATACTAACAAGCCTGTTTGTAATGCAGTAGCAAGCCTAAATATTGCAAACAACACACAGTTTAAGTCATTCCAGTTTGCTTTTGGCTCTCAAAACCCCCAAAAGAATGAATTACGAATTGAATTTACTTTGAGGTTCAAAAGTAAAATACTTTGACTTGAAATTGGAGTCAAGTCCTCCGCAAAAAGTGTCTGCTGAATCGATCTTTTAGCAAAGTAAGAGTTTAGAGTATAAAAGCCCCTCCAGACTGGCACTTTTTTACGTCATTATGCCGTTATTTCCCTTGTGTCAGGCAAGATCCGCGCAATGTTTTGTGCTGAATACGCCAAAAATACGTCGTGATGGCACAATGACATAAAAAAGCCTTTTCACTACGGCTTGAAATTAGACATAAGAATTTTGGCCTCTCCTCTGTTTAAATTTCCTGACACAAGGGAGAGCCAATCACAAGGGTCGAAACTTACCGCGCTACCCCAATTCTTACAAAAACGCCTCCCATTCATTGCAAAATTGGGATAAAGCCATTACACACTAGACGCAAGGCAAAATAAGTATGAATGGGAAGGCCTTTAAAAGGCCCGTTCAGGCTGTTGTTTTCTATGTAAGTTTGGCGTGAAGGAGGCGTAACTATGCCTGAGGCAAAACCAACATCGCCCCAAACATATCCTCGAGTTGTGCCTCCTGCATTCCTCCTTCATGGCTTGCACTCTTTTTATACAAATGCCAATGCTTTTTTGTTTGAGGTTGCACCAAACTGGACAAAAACCCATCCAGGATGGCAACCTTGAACCACTCTATATGCTAGGATGTTAATGATTTATTGCGATCAATAGAAAACAAATTTGGGCTTATTAATTTTAAGTTTTTCTAAGTTAACGGAGGGACTAGTGCACATAAGAGCAAATTTTGGGTTCCACGGTAAAATTTTTCGAAAAGTACCCATATGTAAATTCAATAACTTAACTACGAACTGACGAAAACATTCGTATTTGGTGATAACATTAAGTATATACGTTTTATTTAATTATTTTTTGGTATTTTCATTATTTTAAATTCGGTGCTTAATTTTCAGTTTCTAAAAACTTTAATTCAATTAATTTCAATTCAATTTTTTGTATATTAAATTAAATCGGATCAAGTTCGGGTCAAATTCGGGTCGATCCAGGTCAATCCGGCTCCGGGTTCCAAAATCCTGACCAAGGTCACAACCCAAAAATGGAAATGCCCCGTTTTCGATGACCTGGGTTGCACTAGACCCGCTTTTTTTCACCCGGGTTACAGCGCTATATACGAGTATTTAAAAAAAATTAAATTTGTGCGACTAATTTGACATCCTGAATTAATTTGGCGAAAGAAAACATTAAAATGGCTGCTCGTGGTGATGATCATGGTGATGATGGTTTGGCGTTTGAATTTAACTCTATATCAAACAATTTGTCAACCTGGAAAATTCCACCAAACTAAGCTTTGCATATTCACTTAACGAACCCCAGGTGTACTTAAGCATAGCCTACTGTATATTAGGAAGCCCAAAGGAAGGATATCTCTCGCGTGTGGGAAAAGTGAAGCCTACTTTGCTCACCTTTCCTCCGATTTCCCTGCCTCCAAGTGGTCTGCAAGTGGACCCAGGGGGCCATTTGGTGATCAAAATAATGACACCTCAGGGTGAAAGTTCATAAAAAGGGCGACCTCTTTCTATTCTGGCGGCACAAAGCAACGTCCTCTATCTTTCAATCTGATTCCATTCCTTCGCGAATGAAATCATATCGATAGAAACGTAAACAAATCCGTGTTTTCAAATATCGCAACTAGACGATAAATTGGCTCCCGTGGGTCCACTTAAGGCGGAGCCAAATAAGAGGAAGGGAACCCAAATTGGCGTCAAAAAAAAGCCCAAACCTTTCGGCTTCCTTAAATACAGTAGGCTATGACTTAAGTCACTAGTCGGAATACGGCTCCAAATTGGGCACGAAGCCCCTGAATTGAGGTACATCGTTTCAAGATAGAAAAGAAAACAATGAAGAAAACGAGGGAAAGATGGGGGTTTGTACAGAAATATATATGCATATATAAATTTCGGTGGGGCAATATATTTGAAATGAATAAGGGGATATAAAAAATTTGTCCTCATAATTAAGAGATAAAAATAAAAAAATTTTAGATCTTAGTTTTTCACAAAACCCGGGTGTGTGAAGCATCTAATCAGAAGGGAAATGGAAAAATCAGGATTGAAATATTTTTAAATTTATAAATTCACAATTTAACAAGCCGTCCGCCACTCAAACAGACCGTTTTGGGGGTTTTGATTTTGCGGAAATCATCGCTGGGGGTCATAAAAATAAACAAATAGATGGGTTTTGTGCGGAATTTTTCTCTAAGTCAATTGATGAAAACCGCAATCGTCTAGCTTTTGTAGTTTATGAGATATTTAAAAAAAACTGAGAGGGGGTAGCCGAAATTTTGACTTTTTTTCGGTTATTGTGCAGCAGTTTTCTCGTCAACTGCTGCACCTAAAAATATTCTTATTGTTTCTAAATGATAGGGTAGCCCATCTCTTCAAACAGTTTCAATATTTTTTAGATACTCGGCTCAGAAGCCGAGATATTAAAGATTAAAATTTTTGAAAAATATTTCGAAAATTTCTTCGTTTCTCGGCCATGCCGGCCTTCATCCCATAAGCCACCTAGCGCTCAAAATAACAACATTCCCCCCTTCTTTGTCTTTAGGGGCAACCCCAAAACCCCCCATTTCTCGGTCGATTGGCGATAGTTTCGGGGGTGGCCACCCAAAAGACCCTAAAAGCAAATGTTGTTATTTCAAGAAGAGAGTCAGAAGTTGTGAAGTGGAACTTTAAAAAGAGCCATCTAGGATATCTGGAAACTTGTTGGAATTGGTTGAATCCATAGCTCCGTATGAAAGTAAGCTGTGTTTTTCCGATGAGTTTCTCATAGACACTTCCTGATTGGTTGGCTTCCTTCGTAGGAACTGACACTGACACACTCACTAGAGGCGCTTTTTAAAGTTTCCACATCGGACTACTATATTAGGGAAGAACGGAGTCAACATGGACACGGGTTGTATTGGACAAATACCATAAGTGCTACATGTTATGGGAAAAAAAACTTTTTTTAAATTTTTGTATATACTAGAACGTTTAACGTTCTAGAAAAAATATTCATTAAAATCGAACCATTATTGCTCTTGTTATCGCATAATTTAAAAAATGGCCCTGTTTGATGTAATATTTCTCCCTATTACTCTAAGTATTTTTAAAGTGAAAAACACTACGAATGAATAAAATAATGATAGGTGAAATAGCCAATTCATTTCTTAAATGATTGATACAAAAATTAAATGTTAGCGCCTTTTAAGTGTTAAGTTATGAACGAAATACTAAATAGCACCGAGTTTTGTCATTTTGGACACCTAGTTTTGGGGTGTAATTGGACCACGCTAACTATAGCAACGAGGGGAGCTTGCCGCCTTAGGGCATAATTTACAGGCAAATGTCAAATTTCCCCCCCTCTTTTCTAAAACCCTCGTAACTCTTCATTGTTTTACACAAACGTGTCATTATCAGTGTGCATGAATAAAGAAAGGGCAGATGAACATTCTAAAATTTGTTTTTATTTTTTCCGTTAATTATTTTACGTTTTATCATGATTGTCCAGTTTTAGACAGAGCCTGTCCAATTTTGCCCCGTCTCTTTCAAAAAGGCCCAAAAAATTTGACTTTTTAAAATCGTCACAACTACTTTATTTTTAAAGGGAAAAATGTATAAAAAATATGGGAAGTAAACAAATGGACATTTAACGAAAAACACGAAAAAAAATTAGGAAAAAGTGAAAACGACAAGAAATATTGCAAAAAGAAAAATTTTGTCCACGTTGACTCCGTTCTCCCCTACTACATTCATATCACCCCAAAATCGGAGGAAGGGTAGCAAAAGTGCTGGCGACAGTTCCCATTTTAATTATCTTATGGCCGTGACGACCCAGTGGTTTTTATCTCTAATAATATTTATTGCTGTTAGTGTGCCCCCCTTTTAACTGCCCTACACACACACACACACACATCCGCCACATAAGACAAGGCTTCCGGAAATCGCCGATAGAGGCACTGCAGTCTAATAATTCGTCTTCTAAGGAGAGGGAAGGAAAAAACGTCGATTGCTTGACTTTCTATAGAGTGAGCCATCTCCTTATCTCTGGCCTAGGCAAGGGAATAGGGTTGTGGCATGAAATTCAGAATCGGCTGAAATATACATGGTTCGACGTAGTTTTTCACGCCGATTCTGACAGTATTTTTTTTAATTTTAAAATCAATTTATCGGTACGTTATCAGGGTTTAAAGTTTGAATAGGCCCCTCCCATTCTAAAACGGACCCCCGCCATATTTAGTGGGAGGTCCTTAAAATGTGATCAATTTAGCAGACGACTCGCCTACTTTTCAACAAAAACGACAAAAAAAAACCACAAAAAACGCAAGCAGACGACTCGCCTACTTTTCACAAGACGAATGTGATCACATATTTTTGTTGAAAAGTAGGTGAGTCGTCTGCTAATTTGATCACATTTTAAGGACCTCCCAGGACCTCCGCGGGGTCAGTAGGGATAGGGCTAAAAGGATAGGACAGCTCGAACCAGTGGTCTTTATCTGTGCTCAACCATGACACTATTTAACTTCTACCATGTTAAGTCAAATGGCAACGCCGAAAGACTATCTTATTTGGTGTTAACTGTTAAGGGGCATTCACACCTAGGGCTGTGGCCCGGTTAACGGAAACCGGGTAATTACCCGGTTTCAAAAAAATTTTGCCCGTAAAACGGTGCACCGGTTCAGACTTTTCAAAACCGGCGGGTAACGGTTCAATTTGACCTTGCCCAAATTGCAAAAACGGGTACCCTAATAGCTGGCGTCATCTAGTAGTCTTATAATAAACGAATCCAAATTAAAAATTCCCGTGAAAAAAAATGACTCGTGGTCAGTCCACTTGACTTGAAACGAGAGCTTTCACTCTTTCAGCAGCAGGTTATATAGGAGTGAGTAGTACCTCGTGTAGACGGAAACGTGACAAGTCAACGTCACAAGTCTCATCGTGGCTAAACGAGGGATAACTGAGAGGGAAAATAACTATCGTACCACGATATAATAGGAAAGGTACACTCTCGCGCTATCCCAGTCTCTTGGAAGGAACGGCGGGTGTTCAGTAAAGGGTCCCAAGATTCCCCGCCAGTTTCGCTAGTATCGGAGGTAGTGGTGGCAATACTAGGTAGTATTACCTAGTTTTACCTAGTTACCTAGTATTACCTAGTTTTTTTTCTCTACTTTTACCTAGTTTTTGGCCAATTTTTCTACCTAGAAATTACCTAGTAATAGTAATACCTAGTTTTTAAAAATTATTACCTAGATAATTACCTAGGTAATTTTGATGTTTTTTGCAGCGTTGCCAAAATAATGGCAACGATGTTTTTTATTCATTTTTATGTCACCCACTTGATATTTTCGCTCCCAACCTCATGGTTTTTCGCGCCCACAGACACAGTCCCTCACCACGTCTTATGAGTCGTGACTCTCATCTCTCACACTCTCATGTTTTAAGATTTTTCGCCATTTTTGTCTGAATCTGAAAGAGTGAAGTCGATGCTGAAATTGACCCATTGTCTTTCTGGAAAGAAAAGTCAGGGAGGTTTTCCAATCTGTCTGGAAAAGCATTGCAATATCTGGCCATGCCAGCAACGTCTGCATCCGCAGAGCGACTTTTTTCTTGCAGTGGCCTTTCTTGCAAAGGCAAAAAAACAAACGTGTCATCAGTTTTACTAGAATCACAAACGCTTTGCAGATTCAATAAGAAATTTGACATAAACCCTTAGTCTTTTTTCTTCTTTTCAGTAATTGAAATAGTGAATACAAAGAGATTCAAAATCGAAGTCTATGGTCATTTTTTATTTCGTATGAGTACTGCATTTTACATTTCATATTTTGGGAAATTAAAATTTTTTGAAGAACCTAGTTTAAAAGTTGTACCTAGTTAGAATTTTAAAACTAGGTACCTAAATTACTAGGTAATTACCTAGTTAAAATTTTTACCTAGTTATTTTTACTATTTTTTCTATTACTTAGTACCTAGTTTTTTTTCAATTACCGTACCTAGTTTTAGCGAAAACTAGGTAAAATAACCTAGTATTACCTAGTATTCTAAAAAAACTAGGTATTTTACCTAGTAATACCTAGTAACAAAAAAAAACTAGGTTGCCACCACTAATCGGAGGCCCATCGCCTCTCGGGGGTATAGTAAAAATCGGTGTTTTTCGTTCATTATTCAGAAAATTACCGACCAATTCGTCCAGAAATGGAGTGAATTTAAACTTTATTTAATTCCCTATCCTAAGATACCCAATAAATCTAGTTTAGGAAACTTTTTCATTGTTAAATTTACGATTGAAAATCGCAATTTTTCGAAAATTGCGCCTTTTGCAACATTGCCTATTTTCAATATCACGTTTTCGTAATCATAAGTTCCCCCACCATACTAATACACCATGGTTTAGGTAGCCTCGAAAACGGGCTTAAACCGGGTAATTACCCGGGTAAATAAAAAACAAATGGGCTGAAAAAAACCGGGTTTTACCCGGGTGAAAATACAATTTAAATTTATCAAGGGATTTCTTTATAAATAATCAGTTAAAAGCAATTTTCTACAATTTCTACAAGATTTTTGAATGTACGATCACGATATAATAGGAAAGGTACACTCTCGGGTATCCCCAAGACCGGCGCGTTTTTAGCACAGGGTCCCAAGATTCCCCGCCAGTTTCGCTAGTATCGGAGGCCTATCGCCTCTCGGGGGTATAGTAAAAATTGGTGTTTTTTGTTCATAATTCAGAAAATTACCGACCAATTCGTCCAGAAATGGAATGAATTTTAACGTTATTTAATTCCCTATCCTAAGATACCCAATTTATCTAGTTTAGGAAACTTTTTTATTGTTAAATTTACGATTGAAAATCGCTATTTTTCGAAAATTGCGCCTTTTGCAACATTGCCAATTTCTCAATATCACGGTTTTCTTCTCGAAAACCAGCGACTTCGTGGTAAGGCGTGTTTTATAATTCTGGCTGAGGTTAAATATACAGCGTGATATATTTTACAAGAAGTTTTTATCACTAGTAGAGATTACAAACGTGATATTAAAAATAGGCAATGCTGGCGGGGAATCTTAGGACCCTTTACTGAACACCCGCCGTTCCTTCCAAGAGACTGGGATAGCGCGAGAGTGTACCTTTCCTATTATATCGTGCTTTAAGCCTGATTTTTTCTACCTGTCTATTTTACCTCGTGGTCTGTGCTTGTAAGAATATTTATAAAATTGAAGTTATTTCGTGTTATATGAAATAAAAAATAGGTATCATTGATTGATCAAACGGTATAAAGCTAACATTATTATGTGTCTGTATAATGCATTTGTCTTTAAATTCTTGATTCATTTATGCTTTAAAGAAAAATGTCATTGGAACTTGCAGAAGATTTGGATGGATTGAAAACGTTCATAGCCCTTCATCAACCACAGTAAAATGATAATTCATGTTTTGTTTTAATTTATGGTTAGTTATATACAAGTCTGTTAAGGTTAAAATCTTCTGGTGTTCCTGAAATTTATTGGGAGACGTTGTATTTGAAACTAAAGCACAGTGTAAGTATCTGTTTGCTGAATAATTTAAATGCTTCTTTAATGGCTTTTTTGGTTAACATTTTTGTTGTAAGGTTTTTGATGCTGGAGAGAGCTTTAGCTTGGCGCAGATTGATGAAGATGAAATTATTGTGAATAATAATTTTAACAAATGGAAAGTTCTAGTAACATGTTTAGGAGGTGTTTCTGCAGCAGATCCAAAGCAGTAAGAATACAATTTTTTATGAATGTCTTACAATTTATAAATAATCCAACCTTGTTAGTGTATACCTCATAGACCATGCTTGGACATTTCGTCCAAATCAAATACGGAACCACTTGCTAAACATTTCAGGCCTTCTTTCCAGGATGTGTAAACTCATGGATGTAGCTTATTCAGATAGCAATTATAATGTTGAAGAAATTATTAAGAAAGTGATGACTAACATGTGGAAGTATAGTCAAACCTACAGCATTGGTAGATTTTTTTATTGCCTTGCCAGTAATTTTTTTTAATGTTATATAATCATGTTTTATCAGGTAACCAAAATCTTGAAACTGAGGAACGTCTTCCTATTTGGTACATTTTAGATGAATTTGGGTATGCTGACTCGTACTAGTCTAATGAAATTTTAATCAGTCATATTTTTATAGTACTTAATTGATTCTGAAATAACAGATCTCGCATTCAACACTCTGATCATCCTAGCGTTCGTCTTGTTCCATTTTTCTTTATATCTGAACAATCTACATATTCGCTTTTGTTCCCTTTGAATGATCTTGATGAAAACGAGGAAGTAACGCGTGACTTTGTTGAAGGTTCGGGAACAGATAAAATTAGTCGATCAGCATTATTGCACCCGTGGTCCGAGGAATTTTCGCAAGAATTTCTTACTTCCGTTAACCTTGAACAAGTCGAACCTTCACCGGACTACTTTTCCGTAAGAAAAACACAATAAAATCTTTTGGATATGAAGAATCAACAATCAAAATTTTTTAAGGTAAGTCGAATGACCGAAACTCTTCCGAATGCAGATGTTGAAATATCAGACTTACCACGCGATAGACCTATTCGTACTTATGTCGAATATGTTTTCATTCGAGACTACTTAAAACACCCTAGATTTCAGTTTGTTGATAATTCTGATGAAGCAGAAATTCTTTGGCTATCGTCACATTTCAAAGATTTCAAGTAACACGAAAAATTTTAAAAATCAATTGGCAAATAGTTGTCATCTAAATTTACATAAAATATTTTACTTTTATAGGCAACTAAGTGAATGCTTTCCCTTTAAAAGGATTAATCAGTTTCCCTGTGAGCATCTGCTAACAGTATGTTCTCTTTAGTAGGCCTACATTATGAATTAAGGCACAATTTATTAATTTTATAATTTTCTCAGGTTAAAGATCTACTCTGCATAATTGGTAGAAGGGCAAGTGAAAACCTTAATTCCAAAAGTGAAATTTTGGAAAACGAACCACGTTGGTTACCAACGACATTTAATTTAAAGACTGAGCTTCCCAAACTAATGGCTTATTATTTCGCACAAAAAAAATTGTAGGATAATCTATCGGTTTTCATTTTATTTACTTTTTTATATTGTTAAAATTTACAGTCACTTTATTTTAAAGAATGGTGTGCCCGTATCGTTATACTATAGATTTCTTATATCTCGTTTTAGGGGGAGACCAAATTATTGGATCATTAAACCATGGAATTTAGCGCGTAGCATGGATACTCATATTACTGACAATCTTGATATGATATTACGTTTAGCTGTAAGTGGGCCTAAAATTTGTCAGCGGTATATTGAGAGGCCGGTGCTCTTTTACAGAGAGGATGTAAACGCTAGAGTCAAGTTCGATCTGCGCTACATAGTTCTACTTAGTTCGGTTCAACCTTTAAAAGCCTTTGCTTATCAGAGGTTTTGGATTCGTTTCGCCAATAAGCCTTTCGAATTAGATAATTTCGATGAATATGAACGCCATTTCACGGTTATGAACTATTCGGCTACCAACCTACATCAGGTACCTTTTGAGAGATAATAATAATTTCTTTTCTAATTGTGAAACGCCCTGTTTAGATGTTTTGCAATGATTTCATTCGATATTTTGAAGAGCAAAATCCAGGCCAAGAGTGGTGCAAAGTAGAAAAACGAATATTTTCCATGCTATCTTCATTGCTGAGAGCAAGCGTTGAAAAGAAAGATAACATGGTTCGAATTCCTGCTGCTCCTCAATCGCGAGCAATGTATGCAGTCGATTTGATGTTATCGTGGACAGATGATGTATTAGGTAAAACAATGTTATTCGACGAGTACGTTTTCTGTGCAATTTCATAATTGGATGTATTTTTTTTTAGATGGTGATTGTACTGGGCCATCCATACAGCCCATGTTGTTGGAAGTTAACTGGGCTCCAGACTGTAAGCGTGCATGTGTCTATTATAAGGAATTTTTTGATGATATTTTTTCCGTTCTGTTTCTTGACGAAACTGAAGGGAAGCATGTTTATTTGTTGGAATAAAATAAAACAGGTCATAAATCCATTCACATAAAGCGTAATTTGATGAGAGAGTGTAGTAGGGAAATAAATAGGAAAACAAGGGGTGTAATATATCTCGTTAATTGTGATTTCTGTTTTCCATTTGTTTGTTTTTAAAAAATCCAATTTGTTACTTTTTTCCAGAGGAAATTCCAAAAATAATTGCAATTCCAAAATATAATTACAACTCAAAAAAACGAAAGGAAAGAGAAAAAAAAACAGAAATTTAAGGTAATGGGTGCGTAGCACAACAACGAAATCTCATAAGGACGAGGCGCATAAGTAATTGTTCATAAGTAAAATCTTTAAGAAGTAAATGCGTATTTTTTGTGTTACACATAATATGTTGCATAGCAACAATTTTTTATAGGAACTGTAAATTTTTTGTAACACAAACTAAATAAATTGGGAATAAAAAATCCGAGGCACAAGTAATTAATCTTATAAGAACTAAAATATTAATTATGGTGTTTCATGGTAACACTGCAGCAGTGGTAAAATGTAATCCGACTCACAAGTAAATAGCAAATTAAGTAACTAATAGGGAAATGAAACAATTCTCAAGACGCAAGTAAACCATGAATGAGATAAGCGTATCAATATCTTCCAAATACGATTGGTGTTTCCATTATTCATAACACCTTCGACGAATGCTTTGTCGTCGTTCGCAAAACTAAATGTCGGATACGCAGGAACTCGACAGCTGTTGACAGTGCCGGATTAGCCAATGGGCAAATGCCCAGGGCCCGCGGAATCAAGGGCCCGCCGTGGCCAAATTTACGAAAAAAATTTGACCGCCAATTTTTATAAATATGTGAAATTGTAATAAATTTATTTTCGGAAATGTAGGAGGTGAAAAAGAAATGAGAAAACATCTTTAACTCATACGTAAAGCCGTCAGTGACTCAATGTGCCTACAGGGCTTTTTCAAAATTCTGTGTCTAACCCAACCTCTTAGTTCTACTTCTAACCCTTTACTCCCCGAGGCCGATTTGAGACTTCCGTTGACGAGAACATGTTCGAACTTGATTTTTTAGTACGTCGTCATCAAGTGAATCGCAGTAAGCCTGTAATTGCCTCAGTTTAAGCGTAACTTTACACGAAGAAGCATGTCTGGCAAGGGTGAAAAGAAAAAAGGAGTCGAAGAAAGACTAAGAGTGAAAACAGTTGGTGCTCACATAGAAAGTGGGTGTCAAAAACGCAAAAACTCTTGTCAACGTGTCCGACTCGGAATGTGCTTTAGTGAATTTGGATTGTAATCAATCATCTGATCCTGGCTTGTGGCTTCTGCCCTTTTCATCCGAACTAGTTGACTTTTGGATTGAAAAGGGTCCGATTGCTTGTCAAAACAATGACGGTGCTTTCTTGAAATCAAAGCGAGTTTACAACGCCAAAGGCAAAAAAGTAAATCGTAAACTAAAGGCCGATTCGTTCAAGCGGATCAAAAATGAAAGCCGGGCAAGCACTACCGAAGACCGCCTAAATAATTTAACTTTGATGAGCATCGAGTCCGACCTACTTAACGATATTGATTTCAATGATATTATCAGTGATTTTGCTAGTAAAAAATCTCGATCCGTTCCAATTTAATTAGTGATTGCGGTAATGTTCGTAAATTACTTATTTGAAAAGTGTATTGAATCTGAATGTATGTTCTAAAATAGAATCTTTTCAGCATCTTTTGAATGTCTTGCTTGTTGATAAAGAAAATCTCTTGAAAAAAGTGGAAAAAGGGCCCGCGATATCAGTTTTGCCCAGGGCCCGCCAAACTCTAATCCGGCGCTGGCTGTTGAAGGATCGAGAAAAGAATGTAGGTACCTGTTTGGACACGGATGACAGCACCGTTTACGAATCCAAACGAATAACGAGGGCAATCTAATAAGGAACATCAATGTAACATTAGACGAAGGACGAGATCGTCCTTGGCTAACGAGCAAAATCGCCTGTCTTTGCAGCAATCATGGAATCCCCCAGCTCTATCCGTCGTTCCAGTTTCGAAAACTGAAGGACTGATACGGAATCGAGTGGACAGCGTGCCTTCCAGGTCGAGAACGAACAGTGAAAACGCTGGTGTTTTTACTCCCACGCATGACAGTCGGCCGTCTTCTGTTATCTACGGCCACGAAGGAATTTCAGCCGCCTCAGCCGCCTCAGTCATACGGCCACACCAGAAAACAGTTTACCCAATCAAGGAGTCGACGATCCTGGAAGAGGACTTGAATGACGCATATTTGATGATGAAACACGTTGAACAGCCTCCATCGACCTAAGATTAATTTTGCATGACGCCCAGAGGTCCTTTATATTCTTCGCCAAGTGCTCCATCCGGCTCCATCCGTTTCTACAATGATTGGGAGATGGGAGCTAACGAACTCTATCCAATACTTCAATCCGAGGCGGATATAAGAACAGGGCTACGCCCGTGCCGTCGAGCGCACCGCTTATAAAACCGCCGCTTCACCCGCAGAATCCTTACATGGATATGTCGAGTCCGATAACATATATACCGATAACATATCGACATATCCGGTAACGACATCGTCTTGGGCGTCACCTCCTGCAAGTGCTCATGATGGCTACCTCCCCATGTACCCATCCGGAAGTGCTCCCGGATCGGTTGGAACGCTTTTTGGAAATCATACCCGATCCAGCAGTTTCTATGATAAACCTCCGAAAAGTTACGTGCCCATGGCACCGCAAAGTGTAGCCAGTTCTGTGACGTCACGAGATGAAGAAGGTGGCTCTTACATGGATATGCAATATCGACGAAGTGTTCCAAGAGAAGCTCATCATCTTCGAGGTCGACCTGGTCCTGCTAGCGGTAGTTTGTTAGCCAGCTCTTTTAACACAGGGACACCACCCGTCGGTCGGTTCAAAGAATATCACCTGGAAAAGGTGTCATCATTTTTAACTCCATCGGAAGACGACGATTCTTTATCGCCGTTGAATTGCAAGTTGCAACAAGACAATCGAGAGCCTATTCAGTTGGTTCCAGACCGGAAATCAGAGGTCGGAAAATGGCGACGGTAAATCACGACCAGGTGCCTACTGCTGTGCCCGCTGCTCCACCACCGTCAGCATGTACCGGTTACACAACCATACAGCTTTAGCCAATAAGGACACCAGGGTGAGGGCTTACTCAGTGGGAAGTCGAGTGACGCCTGGAAATAGCAAATTATCCGTTTCGAGCAATGAATCGTCTTCATCAGCCAGTTCATCCCGCCATGAACTAGAACCGGCGGCTAATGCTAATCACCATTGTCCAACTCATGGCAATCAGCAGCAACCGGACGAAAGTCAACGAAAGAAATCATTGAGCGTACCCTATTTAGGCACTTCAACGTCAGCTGGATCTGTAGCGAACATCCCCTAGATTGGATCGAATCCTACAGGAACTTTCTTCCGCACGTTGTTGAGTCAACAGCAAACGGCCGTTCAACGAGAAAATAATCTAATGGAAATAGAATTTTCCCGGGCTTTTAGTGGTCTTAATGTTAGCTCTGACAGTTTCTTAGGAATCGACCAGGTCGATTCCGCTGCTTCTTCTTCCTATACCGGACAATTTGGATCGTCAGATAGTGTGGGTCGTTCCTCTGTCGCCAATACGAATTCCAGCACAGCCGGTGCTGGCGGTCGGCCACGATTGGCTTCTAATCAGTCTCGCCCGTCTTTTGGTTCTAATAGGAGTATTGTCAGCGGGAAATCAAAATTAGATTCTCAAGGACGAGATCAGGAGTACATTGACTACGGAGACAGTCGACAACATCTCAGAGGAGTTGAATCACCGGATGTCAGTGGTCCAAAAACCGTCAACAAGGCAGAACATGATCAAGACAGCGCTGACGAATATGTCGAATTGGCACACCCCAATGGTAGATTAAGTAACATACGATGGTCGGTCTCGAAAATCTCAGAATAAGTTGGCAGAGTCGTCTCTCCCGGAAGTGATTACATGTCCATGGACGGATCTAAGAACAAAATGATGGCTTCTATGAGTACTGTACTCTGTCAACTTGGACAAGATTCTTCGTCCACTCTCTAAGAAATTTGTCGGTATTTTTACCGAGTTATAACTCGGCAATCAACGTCCAGACTTTAATATAGGGAATTTTTTGCCGAGAATAATATAGGGAAATGAGCCTATAACTATTATCGATTTAATTTGTCAATCCCTATTTTGATTGTCGGTCTTTTCCGTCTGCATTGATAAGAGAAATACACCCCCATTATTCCAAGGTCCATCCGTCTGATTTTCCTCTTCCTCTAGTCTGCTGTTTTCAAGGACTATCTGGATATATAAATGTTATGACATCATAAAAACATCCCTGCCAATCCCCCCTTCTACCTCTATTTTGTGCAGTCTGCGCGCGCAGAATTATTTCAAGTTTAACAATAGTCCTAAGTAAGACTCGATCCCACGGATCTTAATGTCAGCAGTGATTTCGCTGGCTGTTGCTCTACCAACTGAGCTATTTGTTCATATTGTTTTCAAGATTATATAAAAGAAAATCGTATACTGTATAATAAGAAAGTTGGGACTTGGTGAAATTTTGACGAAACTACCGTTGTCAATTTTCTGCTAGGATCTATACAAACTAAACTTTGAGTTTGCAATCAACTCGTTTATCAAACCAATCCATGCGATGTATACTTATTTCATTTATTGATTTTATACTATTTTTTCAAATTATCACTTTTTTAAGGTTTAAAGTTATTCTTGGTGCAAAACACCCTAACAGCCTAATCACAAGGTGATGGTGAAGGAGGAATTTGTCACCACCCACTCTAGGAATGTGGGTGGTGATCGAAAAGAAAAAAGAGCTTATGGGATTATGAATACCAAAAAGGAGATTATCTTTTGTTTTTGCCGTCGGATGGAAAGGAAATGCAAAGAAAATGTTTGTTTTTTACATCCCACCTTATTTTTTATAACACCCGTTTACAACGACCCCACCGAAAATGAGAAAAGGAAATTTACACCATTTTTAAACTTTGTGTTTCCATTTTGAAAACACAGAATTTAGATTAATTTCAAAGCATGGTCAATCATGTTTCCCTTTTTCAACACAGCGTTTCTTAGAGTGTGAATTGAAACTCACAGTATATCTAATTTTGCCACCAACAGAACGCACCTTAAATTAGTACAACATATGACAGAATTAATAGAATAAAAATTAAAGATTAATAGAAAGAAGAAAAATAGAGACGCCCTTCCTTCCCGTTCCTTCCCGTCTTTTGGTTTTTCTACGCTTCGCGCGTCACACTTCTTATAACTTTTCCGGATTTCCCCCCCCCCTCAAAATCAATCCCGATTTGAATTGTCGGTTTTTTAGTGTTGGTCTTTCAAAAGCATGAATGTAGGGATTTAGGCGGTAAAATTGATGAAAAACCGATAAATATGTAGGTAAAAATGTACCGAGAAATAAACTCGAACTATTTTACCGACATATTTCTTAGAGAGCAGCTTCATCGACATGAACTACAATAGTAAGAGAACTCCATTTCATCCGGGTTCTGTATCTTCTGTAACTTTCTATTTTTTCGGGTGGATTTGATTCTCTAGCTGATTTGATTTTAGCACTTGGAGTGTCGACCTCTATGAGAGGTTCGCAAACTCGTTCAGAGTCTGCTCAGCACTCACGGACAGAGGAAAGCCTACAAGAACAGCATTACATGGAAATGACGTTCGATAATCCTTCAGAATCGTCCCTTCGCGCCAATAAGTCAGTCCGTTCTCGCATTCCCAGTCCATACGATGGATCGCAGACGGACTCTGAAACTCAAACCGTCGTGTCTGCCAAGGACAGCAGAAAAAAATCGGCCTTTTTATCCAACCTTTTCGGTCGTAAGTCCTTCAGTGCTGGTAAATCAGCAACGTCTCCGACCGCTGTGACACCTGCAGACAGCGGGACGTTACCTAGGTCGTCTAGAAGTATGCCACCGAGTCCTTTTTCGTCTCTGAAACGGCCTAGCAAGTCGAGCAAGTCACGGCGTACCACAACAGCAGGGCCGATCGCTCAATCACATTCGAGGGGTTCGCAACTCGGCCGCCAGGTGTACGAGACGCCAGAATCGGTTTCTGATTCTGGCGTCAATTTTGAAGATTCTGGCGTCAATATCAAAGATTCTGGCGTCAATTTTAAAGATTCTGGCGTCTATTTTTAAAACCATATGACCAGTTGATACTGGCGTAATAATTTAATTGTAATGTCTTGAATTAAACTTTTAAAAAGTTCATTAAATAATGAAGAGAAAATTTCATGAACTTAATCTGTACAGTTACATTTTTTATCGACATTTGGAAAATACTATAATTTTGACTTAAAAGATTCTGATTCTGGCGTCATTTTCAATGATTCTTGATTCTGATTTGGGATTCCAGAATCGATTCTCGGGCAAGTATACATAATGGACCCTCGTAGGTTTGAACTATAGACTGCTTAACTATGTCTGCTTAATGGAAAGCATTTGCTATAGAGTGGTAGTCAAGCATAAAACAATGTTTAGTTCGGGTATAGGCCACAGTGGTGCGCATTGTTGTAAGCTGCGCACGACTTTTGGCTTTTCGCAATAAGGTCTATACAGGAAATATATTTTAATAAATGAATCAGGAAATCAAACAGAATTGTGCTTTTTGCAAATTAGCAACCATAAACAGTCACGCAGTTGTAGGCATTTGGCCTGGGTAAAAATAAATTTTCAAAAAACGATGGTTACTAAATATTTTTCAGTTCGGATCATCGCCCCGAACAAGTTGCGCCATTGGTAGTATCAAAAAGAGCCTCTTTTTGTCTTTCCCCCACGAAGCTTGAATCCGTTGAATATCTTACCATAGAGGAAGACTGGAACAGATGAAGGAGGAACATCGTCTGTAGTATGGTCAAAAGTGGCCCGTAAAGGTGGTCAACCCCGATATCTGAGTAGTAGTAGCCAAATTTTTCATGAACTTTGTTATTATCAATGTTTTATATTATTGTGTAAAACCCGCGGAAAATTCCTGTGTGGATTTTATTTTTAACTTAAAAATCGAATGTTTTGTAAAAAGCTCATAATTGAATTTCATTGTTTAAATAAATTATTTTTAAAGAAAAGTATTTGTAGGAAATTTGTCTATTAGTTTTAACCATTTTGGTTAAAATCTGGCATGTAGACAGTGGGACGGAATACCACAAGAACTTTCGAAGCCGACACTAGAACGCGACACAAGAACGTCCAAATTTTGTTGTAGACACTAGAACGGACCCTGTGTAACTAGAACGGCCCCTGCACCAGTAGAACGCGACACAAAAACGTCCAAATTTTATTGTAGACAGTTGAACGGGCCCTTTGACACTAGAACGGCCCCTTTGACACTAGACCGGCAACTGCGACATTAGAACGGCTATAACAAAATCAGCTACGGAGTGTGATTCTTAACCGCCAGATGTAGGACAAGTCTGAAATTTCCGGGAATCAACGTTCAAAGCTACAAAGTGTTTTGTGAAATCGCGAGTGTTCCCAGGAGGATTTCGTCCATCAACGACGAAGGATTCGAATATCGTTGCTCATTGCGATACATCGGCGATCGATGCCAACACGATCTGGGATCGCTCTGCCAACGTCCCGAATTCTCCTGTCTCAACGGCGGATCGTGTCACGAACAGGCAATGGAACTTCTTGCATCTGTCCGTCCAATTTCTCGGGATCTTTGTGCGAAAACGCAGTGGATTCCTTGGCCAGATGCGTCGATCCATCGCCGTGTCTTAACGGTGGAACGTGTCACCAATCGAACGGAGAGATTCTCTGCCTCTGTCCGGCAGGATTTAGCGGTCCCAGGTGGGCAGACAATGTCAACGATTGTCTTGATCCATCCGTTTGTCTCAACGGGGGCATTTGCATCGACGGAATCAACAATTTCACCTGCACCTGCCACGGGTAATTTGTTTTCTCTTTTCTCTCTTTTCCTTAGCGATTGTTGATTGTTGTTGTTGTTGTGCAGTTACCAAGGAGAAAGGTGTGAAACAAAGATCAATCATTGTCTATTGGATCCCTGCCAAAATGGCGGGACTTGTTTCGACCGTTACGGCGGATTGGTTTTCCAATGTGTTGGCGGATTTAGCCTGAACCGGAATCAATTAGTGTGAATGCGAGCAACTAACGCAAACTGAAAATAAGCTGGATGATGGATACAGGAAGGTTTGTTTCAAGGTAATAACTTGTAGGGATTTGTCTGTATCATCATCATCCCCGTTGGTATTTTCTCTTTGATTTCTATCGCTAGCAGTAATTTAGTGAAGCATCGTTCTATTCTAGTTTTATAGTTCTTTGTATAGTTTGGCTTCATTACGTCGCTCCATTCATTTAATTTTTGCGTTTGTTGTATCAGATTAAAATCGGCAACATTACGAAGATCGTGGAAATCTTCCCGCTGGACAAGCCCAGTCGAAACGAATTGCATCCATCCATCCATCCATCCATTTGCCCTACTCTTTAGGAACGGTGGAACGAAGTAATGTCGCCCTCCAAGGAGTCGTGTCCGACAACAATTGCCGAACGGATCCTTGTTTCAACGGTGGTAATTGCAACATCACCTGGAACAATTTCCAGTTAGTATTTTACTCTTTTTATTCTTTTATAAAATGAAAATTGATTTCATGACGTTTATTATTTCATTACAGGTGCATCTGTCCGCCAGGATTCAAAGGTAAAACGTGCGCCGAATTGGAATTTGGCGCCATTCATTCATGCCCAATCGCTGGCCAATGTCACAATTTTACGAGTGTCTGTCCAGCGCCACTTTCAACGGAGTCAACAGCACCGTCGAGTAGGCCTACACGAGTCTCGGAATCCATGGATCCTCAACGGGACTCGAACAAACGGTGGAATTCTCCTTCAGATCCAAACAAGGTGGAACTGTTTTCACGATCCAGAACGAGGCCAGCGTTCACGTCAGATTCTTACGACTGGATATTGAGAATCGTGGCGTGGTCATCCGAACTACCGGAAGCTCTTGAAGGATCGTGGCATTCCGTTTCGCTCAATTGGCCCGGCAATTTCTCGTTGAACGAATTGGTAGCGCCGGAAGGGTAAATTATATTGGGTGGAAGCGCAACTGAAACGTTCACGGTCCACTCGTTGGTGGAGAGGCGAAAGAGCTGGACGAAACGACCATCTTACCATCCGACGAGCAGAACGAAGCGCAACCAACTGCTGGGAAAACAACGGGACCGGTCATGTTAATTCTACCCGATTCGGTGCCTTATCGCGGCTGTTTGAATGAATTCCGCGTCGGCGGAATAATGTTGCCTTTCTTCTCGACGCTGGATCTTTTGAGCGATTCATCCATCCATTAATTCCAACCCGTTAGCACCGACCATTTGGCTAATTTAGAGTTGGAATGTCGTTTATGTTACGATAAGGAATGCCAAAACCCCGCTCAATGTCTGGATCCGTTAGCCAATTACACGTGCGATTGCCTGGTCGGTTATCAAGGTGATCTCTGCCAAGTCAACATTGACGAGTGTATCGGCAATTTGTTCGTCAATGGCCAATGTCTGGACGGTGTGGCCAATTACATTTGCTGTCAAACCGGATGGACCGGATGGCTGTAAGTTTCGCCTACTGAAAATGTTCGAAAATAAATTTTTTTTACCTTTTGACTTGTCCTTTCAGATGTGATTAGGATATCAACGAATGCGAACCGGATCCTTGTCAGAACAACGCGACGTGCGATAATTTGATCGGCCGTTACTTTTGCAATTGTACAGAAGATTTCGTCGGCGTCGATTGCGAGAAGCCGCGCGTCGTCACTTGCGCCAACGAGCCGTGCCTCAACAGCGCCAATTGCACGGATCTCTACGACTCATTGACTTTGTTGGCCAAAAGTTACACTGTCCGTTTGGCTTTGATGGCATCAACTGCGAGAATCCCATCAATTATTGTTCCGTTCTCGAGCTTTGTCGTAACGGCGCCTTTTGCACTGGCGTTTCATTCGAACCCGTAAGTTTTCAATTCCACATTCCAAATGAATTATGAACTTAATTTTTGGGAGTGTGCAGTATGTAGCATTTTCAAATGTGTGTATGAGTGGATTTTTATTAATACACATTTAGATAACCGGATGGATTGATGGTGCTTAGCTTTAGACTAGTCTCAGATTTTTGTTTATTCTGCCCGAACTTTTGAAAAAGGATACTAGAATAAAATAATAGATCACGAATCCATGATCTAAGTTGTTTATTGGCACACAATTTATATTTTACGCAGCGACATAATATTTAATCAATTTTTTCCACGTCTTCGTCTTTCGTACTCGAAAGGAATGTTGGACTGTTCAAGAAGAAAGAATCAAAGTTTATGACGTCGGAAGAAGGAAAGAATATTTTTAAAGAAGGCAAAAAGAAGATGAAGTCATTGCGTTTGACGGCCATTTCAATCGATTACCAAAAGCAACTGAAAGAAGCGTTGGAATTCAATGACAAAGCAATTGGGGAGATGAAAATGAAATTGATGCATCTGTTGACGTCACCAAACGAAATCGGGCGTATTGCTACCCAGTTACCGAAACGCACGGCCGTAAAAGTCATTGCGGCACTTGAGAAATTCAAGTATGAAGAGCCGATCACTAATAATGAATTACCGAAGAAATATTTTGAGTGCGAGGATAGCTATTTAGTGACGTCATCAAATCGCCTGCAAAAAGATTGTTCTCAATTCAAAAAGGCGCTGAAGTCGGAACATGATTCTCATTATCTTTTAGTTGTCGTTTGCGAAAATGACGCACTGACGGACACCGATGAATTCTATCAAAAGCTGGTGAAAAAGATTCAATACAAGAGGGTAATTAACTAATTATCATTCGAAAAGGCGGAGCTGAAATGGAAAATAAACTGAAATTTGGAGACTTGAGTAAGAAATGCAAACGAGCTTTACTAGAAAAAGAAATAGAATTTTAGGGATCGCTTCGATCTGTGGGCAATTTAATTAAAAGAAATGATACGACTTTATACGTTCTATAGTTGAAAATGGTGACGAGGTTGTTGATTGTTATTCAATCGAAGAATTGCTGATGACAGCAGATCAAATTTCAGTTAGCGTGCCGCTCTACACGTTACAACGTTGGACACATATTTTTGGTGCTGCTGCTGTTCAAGTGGCTGCAGCTGTCGGCAATGTCGCCCACTAGCTACATCCTAATCCATCAGCACCAAGGATCCAAACATATAACGGCGTTCATATACACACAGACACAAGAGAGAAAAGCAGAGTGGTGTGTTATTCAACGCGATCGGGCGCATAAATCATAAATGAAACATTGTAAAGTGAACGGGCCTCAGAGTGAGTGGATTGCCAATTTGCCACATAGTGTAGGGGGTTTGAGAAACGCGCCAGCTGGAGGCAGGCGCACCAACCAATCCCCTTTTTTTTATATTCCATCCTAAAAGATTTTATAGATCCTCCTTCCTTCTTTTAGCAATGCCAAAGGAGATGTAATCACAATATTGATAGAGTACGCGAGATGATATTTCATTATCTGCATTGTAGATTCATTCATACATTAAAGGAGGCTGGTCTAATGACGTCAACAAATCCATTTCCGGTCAACTCAATCAAGCCAAAGTTGTCTTTTCTTTTAAAGAGAAAGAAAGTTATGTGATCCTGTCATCATGCCCTGCCTACCAAATCCTTGACGACCATCAAGTCGTAAGTCAAGGCGCCAGCTAATATCGTTCTTTTTCAAATAAAATTAAAACCCCACCCTAATTACAAATAAAATTGTATATTATCGATGATAAATAAACTAAAACCAAAAAGAATGCAAAATACCCATAAGTGAATGTATTTAAAAAAAAACAAAATACATAAATATAAATGTAAATTTTTACAAGCTTTGATTTAATTGATTACTGCACGAATAGACATAATACACTTTAAAGTCCTAATATAGCTATAAAATACCATTAAACAAGGTCCTTGGGTATACGCCTTCGGGTTCAGGTTAAACATTTTTTTTTAAGATACCAATTTTTTTAAGATGCTGTGCGACTTTGGTGCGGTGGGCTTCGCCCACCACCCCACGTCGCACTAATTTTTACATGAATTAAGAGAGAAAAATAAATTAAGATTAAGACAAAAAAAACCTCACTATCACTCACTCCTATCAGAAAGTGAAAATCAAAATTCAAACTTTTGAACGAATATAGATAAACTTTTATCCTCAGGGATAAATGCACACCAAACATGCAGTTGCCCTAAGACTAGAAAAGCTACACATGGGGATTACGGAAAAAAATACATAAAAAAACTTAAACAGATACGAACGAAAATATCCAGTAAGACTGAAAGAAATTAAGTTAAGAAGGTTACCGAAATTTGGAATAAATCGGTCAAGTAGAAAAAAAGAAGATAGCAAAAAACGAAACTGACAGTGACAATAAACCTTTTGGAGCCCAACTCCAAGAAGGTATCGATTACTACGATACGATACTACGATACGATACATGACATGACATGATCAGAAACTTAAGAGCCTTCGGTATACTAGAAGTATAACCCTCAGGGATGAATTAATTGTAATTTAAACGGAATAAAAAAATGTCGGGAAGT
This sequence comes from Daphnia galeata, assembly GCA_030770115.1. Lineage (NCBI taxonomy): Eukaryota > Metazoa > Arthropoda > Branchiopoda > Diplostraca > Daphniidae > Daphnia > Daphnia galeata. The sequence continues at coordinate 5,852,163 of CM061115.1, forward strand.
GTTGGGAAGCAACCGCCGCAGTCGCACTGGATCTGGATGCCGCCGTGGGCTGTGGCAAAAGTCGGACCGTACTGGCGAATGAGTACGAAGGACTTGTTGTAGCGTGCTGGCACGCCAGCAAGCGCCATTTGACGTAGCGTGCTGGCGCGCCAGCTGAGACCAGGTTGCGCAGTGGCCGGTCTAGTGTCAAAGGGGCCGTTCAACTGTCTACCATAAAATTTGGACGTTTTTGTGTCGCGTTCTACTGTCGCAGGGGCCGTTCTAGTTTCGCAGGGTCCGTTCTAGTGTCTACAGTAAAATTTGGACGTTCTTGTGTCGCGTTCTACTGTCGCAGGGGCCGTTCTAGTTACGCAGGGTCCGTTCTAGTGTCTACAACAAAATTTGGACGTTCTTGTGTCGCGTTCTAGTGTCGGCTTCGAAAGTTCTTGTGGTATTCCGTCCCACTGTCGCCATCCCTAAAATCTGACTATATTTAATAAGTTAAAAAATAAAACGTGAACCCGATTTTTTCCGCGCGGAAAAGGGTTTCCATTTTTTAGTTTTTACATAGCGCTTACGAGGGAATCGTCAAATTCAAAATCAGTACACGCTACGACAAGCTCCGCCCCGCGGAGGAGGGAGGGAGAATGGCGGAGCTTCTTAAACGTGTACATTTAATTCTCCCTGCGCTTTTAAAAAAACGTACGTCACCATGCTGCATTGCCAGATTAAACGCCAAAACAAACCAGATCCCGAAGAGCCCTAAACTGCCCTATACTTCAATCAGAGCCATGAAAGGGGAGGTCGATCAACTCCATAAGAAAATTTCCCTTGGGCTGCGGCACGGTTTTTCCGAGTTGAGACCACGTTTAACTCTTTCCCATCCTCCTACTTTTGGCATTTTTGGGAGCTGCTACGGCATGTAGACATTGGGACGGAATACCACAAGAACTTTTCGAAGCCGACACTAGAACGCGACACAAGAACGTCCAAATTTCTTGTAGACACTAGAATGGCCCCTGCGACACTAGAATGGCCCATGGCTACACTAGAACGCGACACAAAAACGTCCAAATTTCTTGTAGACACTAGAACGGCCCGTGCGACACTAGAACGCGACACAAAACGTCAAAATTTCTTGTAGACACTAGAACGGCCCGTGCGACACTAGAACGGCCCATGGCGACACAAGAACGTCCAAATTTTACTGTAGACACTAGAACGGACCCTGCGACAGTAGACCGGCCACTGCGACACTAGAACGGCTATAACAAAATCAGCTACATAGTGTGATTCTTTACCGCCAGATGTAGGACAAGTCTGAGATTTCCGTATTGGGATATTATTTTTATATTAGAATTCAAAAAAACACCCGAAAAATCCTCTTCTTTTTCTCCTTTTCTTTCTTGTTGCACCACTGTGTGTTCTGTGTGCAGTATGTAGCATTTTCAAATGTGTGTATGAGTGGATTTTTATTAATACACAGAAAGATAACCGGATTGATTGATGGTGCTTAGCTTGAGACTAGTCTGAGATTTCCGTTTATTCTGCCCGAACTTTAGAAAAAGGATACCAGAATAAAATAATCGATCACGAATTCACGATCTAAGTTGTTTATTGGCACACAATTTATATTTTACGGAATTACATAATATTTAATCAATTTTTTCCACGTCTTGCGTACTCGAAAGGAATGTTGGACTGTTCAAGAAGAAAGAATCAAAGTTTATGACGTCGGAAGAAGGAAAGAATATTTTTTGCGTTTGAGTTGCTTGAATCAACACAGGTTGACTCGATATCAAAAGAAATTGCTCCGCAGCGGATAAACAAAGAGGTTTCACCGGGCAGAGCAGTATCATTTCAAGTGAAAATCTATAAAATGTAGGTGTCTGCGACACCTGATAAAGAGCCCGTGGTGATATGCTGTTCACTACTGTCAGAACTTCTAATGACTCGCTAAAAAAAATATTACAGAAATAAAAGAAACAAATTAATATTTGGGTCCCACATACAAATAATCTTTGATTCTCCTGGTAATTACTTGCAGAGCAGTATATCCTCGGAATATTCGTTTTCTTGGATGGGTGTCAAAAAGCTGTTAATTTTGATGGAACCGAGTTCGTCCCAAGGAGAATCGAGCAATTGATAATCTCCATTGCTACTTGCCCAGGCAAGACGGATCAAAGAGCGAACAACCTCTTCATCCGGCTTGACGCTACACAAGAGAAGGTTGGCATCCGAATCACCCTGCATGTGCTGAGTAAGTCGAACAGCGACAGCCCGTACAACATTGTCGGTTGCTATACAAGAATTGCTACTTTGAAGCAGAAGGTTGTGGTTGGACGATTCGACAAGGTTGCGCAAACAAATATGTGACATTACGGCCAGCACAACCTTTGATAGGCGAAGTATGCTCAAATATGCCGATCTAGAACGTAATGAACATCATGTTAAACATCCACAAGATTGACTTTTAAAAAAATTCACAGAGGAATGCCACCTCTCAAAATGAATCCAAGTTGAAACTCGGAAGTTTTCTCCGAAGCTGACAAATTCGCCGGCATAAGCAAACTGTAGGCAACCTGATGAATAAACGAGATCAATAGGATTCAAAGATGAAAAAATAACAAAATTCTTTTAGGTCACCCTACCTCAAGGTGATACAGAATGGTAGACGGTGATGCCGCTATGAAGATGGATTCCAATTCTGAAGGAGATTGGATAGGCCCAGTTTTCTCGCTACTCGTTACTGTAGGCGAAGATTGACGAATTACGAGAGGAATTTGGCTAGCGGCTACAAGGCGCTCAATAGCCTGCGGATCAGCCGGCAACTGACGTAGAAGATTGCGTGCTGCGTCACGCAACTGTGCATGCTGTAACTGTGAACCCAGATCGGCCAATTGACACAAAAACGGATTGATGCGCTTGTCTCTCGACATTAAAACACCCGGTAACATAATTTCGGCAGCAGCGGCTGAAATCGGATGGTGTTGCTGACCCCCCAAGCTACCTTGATAACTACTCGGTGCATGCTGTGGTGACCCGCCAGTGCTACTATCACTGCTGCTGTCTGGTGATCCCGCCACAGCAGTATTCGATTGTGACAGTTTGGCTGTCAACATCTAAGGAAATAATCAACAAAACATGAATAATCATTATGAGAAAACAAAAACAAAGATTGAAAAAGCGCATACCGTTTTATTCCTGAGTGGTAAGTCTGCCACTAAACGATATCCTTCGGACGGTTCTATCAGTTCATTATTCAAGTAGAGATCCAGTTTGACTCCACTCTGCTGCTGCTGTACTGTCGGCTGCTGATGTCCCACTACTTGAGACTGAATTAGAGATGCATTTACTCCTGCAGTGGCCGAGAGTGCAGCTGTCTGGTTGGTAGATTTTACGCGAGCCATGATACGTCGTCGAACAGTGGCGAGAGTCTCGTTGCTATGGGTCCATATTTCTATATCCTCTGGTTGCCGTCCTTGGTTAGGAAACCGGACAACCAATGTGAAGCATTTCCCCCTAGGGCATGAACGACAACTTTTTAATTTACGAAAAGGCAAAAAAAAACCTGCCAATTTTACCTATGTGCTCTTCCGAGAGGAAGCAGAGTACGCTCCTCTCTCATTTGAAACTCACAATCGTAGTCATTGACATACTCTTGTAGTAGTTTCAACAGTCTGCACATGCGCGTTGTCTCCTGTCTGCTTCGATTGGCGAAATCCTTCTCGGTAACTAAGGCTTCATGTGGCTGCTGTTGTTGTTGTTGGATTATGTACGCACGTAAAGTATCGTGTGACGCTCGAAGTCTGTCACTACAACTACCAATAAGATCTTCGTGAATCTCAACTTGGTTGTTGACCAGTCGAGGACCTAAACTGGTGTAGGTCTCTTTCAGCAGATGAATAGCTCTATTTCACAACATATGAAACAAAATTATACAAAACTTAAATCAAAAAGAAAATTATAGCCTATAGTTTATACTTTTCAGCAACCGGATCACTTCCAAAGAGAATAACACGCCATAAGTAGTCAAGTCCGATTAGCCCTACATCGTTCATCTTGCGTCGAGCTACTAGTTTCCCTTCTTTGGCATTGACAGCCTTAAAGAAACGATCGAAGCACTTCATTCCACTCTCAGTCATGAGGCTAGGGTTCAACTGAAGAATCTGTGCCTCGAAGAACTCGCGATTAACTTCGGGATCAAGATCCGGTTCCTCGCCCATCAATTTTGAAAACCATTTGATGCAGGCCTCCCGATCAGCAGCAAATATAGCCCTTTCTACCAGACAGTGCCATATTTGACGTGCTTGAGGTGCACAGAGCCATAATTGGCCGTCTTTCAGCAAAAATCTCAAAAAACTCAACCGTTCTTGAACCTAAACGATAACAAATATTCAAAAAAAAATTAATCATGACTTAGAATCTCATACAGTATATGAAATGTACCTGAAGAACGTGGCTATAGCGGCCGTCAGGTAAATATGTGAGCGGATCATAGTTGGCTGGATTGTCTTTGACGGTGCTTCGCACACGCTCCATGTAAGCACAGAGATTGTCAGTTATAAGAATGACTAGTGCGTGCTGCTGTTGGAGACGATTGACCATTTCTTGTCGATAGAGGACATGCTGAGCACGAGCCGCATGGGCGTTGGCAGCATGATTGTAATTGGCCGGAGTCTCGGCATATAGACAGCATATATCTCTGATCTGTTTGAGCGCCTGGAGTACCCACACATTATGACGAATCTCTTCGACACAACGATCCAGCCACACTGTTTTTTGAGTGTCGCGATCTTGTGAACAAGAATAGTCAAGGAACTTTACATGAGCATTCATGGCTTGGTCGATGATTTCATTGGGAAGGTCAGGTGAGTGCGCAAGATTCCAGAATAACGTCAGTACCTAAATTTAAAGTAAATTATTGTAATTAATTCAGATCGACACGAGTGAAACGAATATTTTAAAAAATACAAACCTTGTGAGCCATAACACCGTCTTTATCGTCCTCGGCTAAGCGGCGAATCAGCTCCAATAGCTTTTCTCGTTGTTTCTTCCCTGCAGTTGTCCAACTTGCCTGACAATAAATACATATGTTTAGGTTTTTATTTAAAATGTGTCATTAGAATTCATTGACTAAACTCATTTTCACTAAATACCTGAAAACATTCAAATAAATGGTCCAATTGTTCAGGAGAAAAGTCCCATGCTAGTTTGGCGAGAAGATCATGAACATTCTTGACTATGGCTTCGTGCTTGCCAGCCTGAGATGCCCAAACACGGTCCAAATCTTTCAGTGTCAGTGCCTTCTCTTTAATAACAAAACGAAGGATTTTCTCAAGTTTTTCAACATATTTTTTGAGTTGGAACTGAATTTGGCACGACTGCAAGTCAGACGGTTACAGCGATGCCTACAGTTTGCTTTGCACATGTCTGATGACGTTGTCTACCTGGCACTATGTTTACAAGCGCTGCGGCAAATCGCCAGAAAAAGGGATCGCCACTTCAACAGGAGGGAGGAAGACAGCCGCTTTTAATCGCATTGTCAACGAGCTATTAAGAAAACAGGAAGCAGAGCAGCACAAGGACGGAGATCCTTTCATCGTTCGATTAAGATTTTCAATTCAATTGCTGGGCTCTTTATAGCGTCTACGTCGGCATCCATCCGCTAAAAGCTGCGTGTCACTTGCACGAAGAGTTTTCAAGAGAAATGATTATCTTTCTGTGTATTAATAAAAATCCACTCATACACACATTTGAAAATGCTACATACTGCACACAGAACACACAGTGGTGGAACAAGAAAGAAAAGGAGAAAAAGAAGAGGATTTTTCGGGTGTTTTTGAATCTAATATAAAAATAATATCCCAATACGGAAATCTCAGACTTGTCCTACATCTGGCGGTAAAGAATCACACTATGTAGCTGATTTTGTTATAGCCGTTCTAGTGTCGCAGTGGCCGGTCTACTGTCGCAGGGTCCGTTCTAGTGTCTACAGTAAAATTTATGAAATGTTTTTTTTTAAAGTTTTTTGATGGAATTAGGGGATTTTTAATTTTGACATGGGACTTAGAAAAAAAACGTAGAAAAGTTGTAGTTCACCACACACCCACAGGAGGCAGCACCGTCGTCGTAGCAATCTCTGTGCCGTTGCCTTATGGACTTTTTCTTATGGAGTTGATCGACCTCCCCTTTCATGGCTCTGCTTCAATACTTGTTTAGTTGTTTACTTGTTTGCATGTTTTGTATCAATAAAAACGAACGTGAGAAGTACAAGAATTGGCTCACCATTGCAGCAGTGCACCCATCAGTAACCAAACCAAGTACAAGAATAAAATTGAACACGTATTTTTTCGAATTTTTAAATTAATTACGTCGAGAATTTGTATTATATTAAAAGTGCATTCCAACTAACTAGGACTAAAGTTGACAAATTATGGAGCCATTCTTAAGGAGTCCTGTCATAATTTGACATTCAATCAACATTAGATTCTAGAGTGAAATGCACTGTTTTACCAGGACAGTCGAAATCTGCCATTCACTCGTTTGTTCTGCACGTTTAACAATCCATGTGCACGTCATGATAAAAAAAATGTTCTCAATTCGTGAAAGTTGTTCAACGAAGTGAAACAGAATTCCTAGTGAAAATAAGTAATATAACGTTGGTACAATAGTGCATCCTGTCATATGCAGAATTGACATTTGACAGTGTAGTGTGGGTAACCACGCAATAATCACGAAATTGCAATATAAATCTAACATTACAAGACAACCAGATCTTTCCTTTTATTTCGGGATGAAAGAAATTTCTTTAAAATGTTGATTAAGCTGACGCATTTAATCGCTATTTTATCATATTGAAGAGAGCCATTGAAAAAATCATTCCCATAAGCTGCAGTCGAAAAATAAAACGAAATACATGAATAAATTATTCATTCGTTTTATAGCTTTAAGTACTTACTGTGACAAATGCGATGCCTATCCCTACTCCTCCAACAATCGCTAAAATAAAGAATAAAAAGAATAAAATAAAAAAATAGGTAACATTTAATAAGCAGATCTACCTGCTTGATCTTTAACGGCCTCAAGGCCTTTATCGTAGCAGCCAGTTAAGTATGCTGTATTGCTGTTTGGAGATCCTTGACACGGCATGTAAGACTAAATAAATTACAATGATTAAACTTCAAACAAGCACAGTGCAAGTTGCATGACAGCATATTTTAATCAATAAAATATTACCTGTCCAGCCATATCCATTTGACCAGTATTGAGCAATCCACTATTAACTAGTCCGGTACTTCCAATTTGGCCACTGGTCCATATTTTCTGACAGCAAGAAAGTGGTACTTGAGAATTGCTGTTGAAGTTCCGATTTTCTGTCCTCCAGATTCTGTAGCCATCAAAACCTTCCACTCCACAACAACGTAACTGTTCGGTAATGAAAAATGTACAGATCATTATATAGAATTCAATTCTAACAAGTTAGTTAGTTATTGATTTTACAATGATTGTTTTAATTTCATCTCGCACTATAAATTATGCGATTTCATCAATAACTAGCCTTGGATTGAGTGAAGTCCCACGCATCTGTTACAACTCGGGTAACGCCGTATTCTCCAAGAGAAGAGTACATTCGCGTTCTCATTGAAACCGCAACATTCGAGCGGAAAGCATACCCCAGAATACCACCAACAAGCATAGTCACAAATATGCCGAACATTACTATGAAATACTGTAAAATCAAACAAAAAAATTGTTATAAGCAAATAATTTTAAAAATTTTCTCGTCAAATTAAGCCCGAATATTAATAAGCTTTCGTCTTAATTAAACATGTAACGTGATATGACAATCAAGTGTAAAACATTTAAAATGCTAATCTCTCCCAACTGCCTAACCAAAAACACTTACGGTGAGGAGCATACACTTAATTTCTTTCACGGCACCGAGACATCCTAAAAAGGAGATTAGTATAACCACAACGCCGGTCGCAATAAGAATGTAAGCCGCACTCATATACAGATTGGTTCCAAGCAACTGTTCCATGTAGGCGTGGTCAACACATGTCCAAATCCCGACGGCCATAACCACGATTCCACCAACCTTACATTTAAAAAATTAAAAAATATTAAGTAAAGAGAAAAACATTATCCAACAACGTTTTCTAATAATAAATAATAAATTTCCATTTTAAAGACAGAGCGTCTATATAAAGAAACGCAGTCTCTATATTACACACGCTTTACGGCGGCCGCGGCCTACCGGCCGATACCAAATTACCAACCTATTGGGAAAATATTGTCACTTTTAAAACAAAGACTCATAACAGGGTATATAAAATATAAAGGGCTAGCTAGCTCTAGTTACAACAATATTTAAAAGCAAGTGTTATTTTTAGTTTAATCAATAAAAGTACAGTACATTATGTATTGAAATAGTAAATGGAAATAGTTCAGTATGTTATTACATCTTGAAAAAAAAATTTCACGTGACATAATTCATGTTGCAATTCGCTACTTGCAGCCAATCTCTCTCCAATCTCGTTTATGCAATCCCCACATTGCAAAGCCCAGTGCTCAAACACCTTATTGAACCGAAAAAATATTTATAAATTCGAATTTGCCGTTACACAACGAAGTGCCTAGAGGCACATGGAAAGTCCAAATCCAATCACTCTCGCAAGTCAGCCCTCCAAGGAAAATAGGTCAGCTCTTGCTCGAATGTTGATGGGAAAAAGTGAAAGTGCACTTCTCTCTGTATATTAAGTCTATTGATCGGCTTCGTTTTAACTTTGGTCTGAGCTCAACACTTCTTTATATGATTTTCCTAAATATACTTGTTTTAAATTGGTAATAAAAACTAACCAAAAGGATACTATTGAACTCACCAGTGATAACAAGTTAAAGGTGAACATAAGATATTTCAGGCACTTGCCACATCCATTCATTTCCGCACCGTGCCCCATGGCGCCGTCCCCGAAAACAGTAGCTAGCTGCATGGTAATAGCCAAACAATGGAATAAACTTGTATTTAGTTTCACTGCTATTGACGTATAAGAGTTGAGACGTGGGCAACTAAACAAGCTTCAAGTTGTATTTATTCACGCGTATTTAACTATTATAATAATGTTATTAAAGGTCTTAATATTTTGAAGTTTTTAAATTGAAATTTGGGTTAACACGTAGTGCAATAACAGAGACCCTCCAGTGATGATTTGGTTGTATCAACTAACGGTCAATCGTCTAGGCGCATCAGCCAGAACTGATTTACGGTTACAGATGCTATTATTAATGCAGAAATGCTTCAAAGTCGTCCATGGCGACCGATGTCAACAATAGACTAGCTCGACCAGCTCCATAGGGCACAACGCGTTTATTGATACCTACCACGCATGCACTTGGACGCTTCCTGTGCATCATTTTTCTGTGCAAGATTTTCTCGTTCAAAGGACAAAAGCAGCTATTCTAATCAATCGCTTCAAAGATCATGACAGAACATTAAGAGGACCTGTACGAAATTGAATGACTTTTCTTAGAAATGGAGAGGGTACTAAGAAACAATGGGAAGTCCAAGGACAACAGTAAAAGATGATTTTCCAAATTTGCTGTAAATTAACAACTGGCTTAAGTTGTTTTCTTAAATTCCATCCCAAATAGAATCGTATCGCAAAAACATCTAGCGGTATAAACGATGCTGGTTTTTTACTAACCGAAAGTGGAAGAAATATCGAAACTTCCCACTGGTACAAACAATACACTGAACACTCGTTGGCCAGGTGTAAATACCTTACTGAAAGAGAAAGCTAATATTTTTGAGAACACAAAGCTCCACGATGCTTGACAGTCGAAGCTCAACTAAGGAGTGCTCAGAACTCAGAACTTGGAAGTTGGAATACAGAGAACGACAACTCTCCATTCCCGCTACAAACCTCTGGCTAGAGGCTAGGTATTGCTTAGCACACCCTTCCCTTTTTCTAGCTTTTCATTTGTTTTTTTCCTTCTTTTCTCATCAAGTATTTAAAGATAAGCTGAAATATGAAAATGAAGGAAAAATGTTAAACATCCTTGAATCGTTGGATTTATACACCACTTAATTTTTTCTTCCGTCGAAAAGAAATACGATTAGAAAAGTTTGCAAAAAGACACTCTGTATTCCAGTTTTATTTTTTAAGAACACAATAAGGGCAATAAGAAAGACATTATTAAATTGTTACAGAAACAAACGAAATCGCGCTTATGCCAGAAATTTTGGTTTTTTATCATTGTATGTAACTTATGACAAAATTTATACCGTTAATGGATTGATCATTGCATGATGACTGTTGATTTGGATGTATGACGTTTAGGTCCAGTCATTCAGGCCCACTTTTTTTACAAGCCGTTCAGGCCCTATTTTCACGACATTCATGCTTAAGTTTTTTTCTAAACGGCCTATAAATGACGGATATTTTTAATGATTAATACATCTTATGTCAACACTGTTGATCATTTGCAGTGGAAGAAATGGTATACTGGTTAGCATGTGCAGCTGTTGTACGAAACGACACTTAGAACGACATTGGTTGAAATTTAATTTTACTGGTGTATATACTGCTGTAGAAAAATCAATATTACTGTAATAGACAATCCAATCAAATCCAATACTGTTGCTTTGGATTAGGTTTAAACACTAGTTTTTACATATTCTTGGTTTTGAGGGTTTTGAGGAGCTTAGCGATAATTGTGATTGTAAGAATGTATATTTACAACTTAATAAAAATAGAATACCAATTAAAACACTTATACCTATTAAAGTGAGGAACCGTCAAAGAATGAGGAGTGTAGAAAAATAAAAATAAAATTATTTTAATTGAGTAGCCTATAATGAGTCTTTTCAAATGTGCTTAATCTTCTTGTGATAACAATCTATTTACACACAGGTGAAATTTTATAAATTTTCAACAATTAACGTAGTCGGCCTCCCCTTCTTTTATCTTTTAAAATAATATTTTTTTGTGTGTTTGTCAGTCTGAACTTGATTTCTCTCTTCAATAAATAGCATAATTAATTAAATATATATTAATAACTAAGTCCAGATGGGAACCATGAACATTTCGTTTTGGTCAGATACGTTTGTTATCCGCTACACCAATGAACGACTATATACTATAACATAACATTTGGGACTGAATGACGTTAAAAACAATTTTTTTAGTTCCATTTAAGCTAAAAAAAAGTGGGCCTGAATGTCGTTCACTAAGTTGCCTGTAAAACGCATGCTTTCACTAAATACTAGAAATTCTTAAGGCCTCGAATGATTTCATGCAATGCATTCCCTTTGCAATTTCAAAGCAGGGTATTTAATATTTATGCAACAAAGTAAAAATGTACAAGAGCACCAAGTTTTTAAACCGGCTGTTTGCAGCTTTTTGTAAGCGTTCAATAGCGTGAACAGCCTGCACAAGAATAAAATCCCTCATCATAAAACTAGGTCACGAACGCAGCTGATAAACTATGTTAGTTATGAGCTTAAGAAAATATCGTGATCTGAAAAAGAAATATAGATTCATTGCTGCGCATGTGGACCGTGGACGGGTCGTGTGCGGGAAGAACTGGGGTCTGGATTAAATTCTACTCACGACATATTTCTGTCCTTGAATCAACCAATTATAATTGTCAGTGCAAAATGCGGTTATAAAACAAAACAACGTAATAATCGGCCATCAGGTGATAGGCAAGGTGGTAATGGGTTCCAAACTTCCAATCCCCTAAAATAGACCTACTAAATCTTTTTTCTTTTTTCCACTGCGATTTTTTTACTGTTACCTCGAAAAAATGTATTTCAGGAGATATTAAGCGCGAAAGTTACATTAGGCTTCTCTAGTTCTCTCATTCAAAAATCGGGATTCAGTAATTTTTTATTAGGCCTACTGTAGATATAAATAAATAATAAATCTCGAAACCAACACCAAAGGCATGTTTTTTGTTGCAAAGCGCCCGCAAAAGCGGTAATAGAAATAGCCAGAGAGCGTTTTGACTCCATTGCTCTTACTTCGCTGAATAGCTAACATCAAAAACATTTTTTTGTTGTTTTTTTTTAGACTTATTTCTTCAAAAATGACTGATTCCCGATTTAAGACTGGGAGGGGCTGAATAAATTTGACGCTTTCCCGAAAATTTTTTTAACGAGGTATCAAACTAACAACCCTTAGTAAAAACGGCCAAAAAAATAATCGCAGTGAAAAACTGTTTTGGTGTCCTAGAGCCCACCGGAAGAAAATGTTTTTGTTGTGGATTAGACCACATTTTGCTACTGAAGGGCCGACTTCTTAAAATATATGACAAAAGAGTTTTCTAGAAAGATGCACGTTTTACTTTCTTTCTATAACTTCACATATCCTTTAAAATTTAATGAGGGTAAGAAGTGTGCAAACTGTGCACGTGGTACGCTTCCAACGTCTATTAGAGATTGCTAGTTATGAGGTACACTTTTCTTGTTTGTATTTTTGATTTCAAAATTACTTTAATACATGGATAATTCCGGGAGTAAATTGTACGAATGATCTCGCTAACTAAAACATGGGGTGAGCTCATTTTTTAATTCCCAAGGTAAAAACAATTTATAGGCTACATGATTCAGAATAAATGGATGTAAGGGAGTTGTGAGTACATAGTGAGTATACCTTCTACTGGTACTGGAAATTGAACATGAATTAGAGCGAGAAAATCAAGTGCGGAAATTGACCTTGGCATATTTATTTCAGCTGCTTGTTTTTTTCTTTGCGAAAGAAATATTTTAGATTACACATGTACAGTAGTACAGTACCCACACAAAGTTTGGAAACACGGCGAGTGTTTTTCCCGGTTTTAACACGGCGGCTTACGGGCCAACGTGTCTTCAGTTTTTTCGCGATAACTCTTGTTAGAGTTATCGCAAAGGAAAACTAAAAATATGCTCTAGTAGAGGACAAAATTGGCTTTCACTATGTTAAATGTGAAATCCCGGGATGATTTGTAGTCATCGATTTTGCATAGGTTTTAAGTTTGGAAACAAACGGCGTTTCCGCCATATGTTTCCATGTTAATCTGTATGTCACTAAAAAAATCGAAAAAAATTCAAAAATGCAAATTTCTTCTTGAAACTTGCACAAACAGTAGATGACGTCGTCATCTACAATTGGGCAAAGTTTCAACTTATTTTAACGAAATGCTGATTTTTTGCGATTTTTTAAAGCCAAAACGACGATTCATTTTCAGTTTTCTCCCCCTTTTCCCTCCTTTTCCTTTGTTCACTCTTTATTCCAGTCAGAATAACATTTTAACCTAAAACAAATTGCAATGTTTATTTTTTTTCATGAGCTGTATTAATATTAACCTGAATTATGTTCTCCTGAAACCCTCCCGCGAAATTTTAATATTTAGTTTAATTAATTTCAATTAATACAAATTAATTCAAATTACAATACAAAAATACACATATTTTCTAATTGAAATTAATTAAACTAAATATTAAAATTTCGCGGGAGGGTTTTAGGAGAACATAATTCAGGTTAATATTAATACAATATTAATTACCAACAACAATTTAATACAAATAAACATTGCAATTTGTTTTAGGTTAGATAGGCATTTTTTGCTATTCTGACTGGACTACTTCGCGCGGCAACGATCTCGTTGATTCACCCGCTAAAATTTTGTTTTTTTGGCTTTAAAAAATCGCCAAAAATCAGCATTTCATTAAAATTTTTTTAAACTTTGCCCAATTGTAGATGACGACGTCATCTACTGTTTGTGCAAGTTTCAAGAAGAAATTTGCATTTTTGAATTTTTTTCGATTTTTTTAGTGACATACAGATTAACATGGAAACATATGGCGGAAACGCCGTTTGTTTCCAAACTTAAAACCTATGCAAAATCGATGACTACAAATCATCCCCGGGATTTCAAATTCAACGTAGTGAAAGCCAATTTTGTCCTCTACTAGAGTATATTTTTAGTTTTCCTTTGCGATAACTCTAACAAGAGTTATCGCGAAAAAACTGAAGACACGTTGGCCCGTAAGCCGCCGTGTTAAAACCGGGAAAAACACTCGCCGTGTTTCCAAACTTTGTGTGGGTACTGTAGAAAACTGAATGGAAAGTATTTAACGAAATTAAAATGATTAAAATACGAGTTCGATGGTTCATGTGAGAAATAGAGATGTTCCACTCTTGTAGCGCTAAAGTGTTGATATGAGAGGTAGTATGGTCAAACAGGGGCACAACCCCAAACAAATTGTCAGTAGTTTTTTTTCATAAACTTTGTTTATATCAATGTTCCAATAACTGTAAAACCCCTGGAAAATTTATCGGTGCGGGACAGCGGGAGCATATTAAATTTTTGATTTAAAAAAATTAATAGTTGTACAATGCTCATAACTGTATAGATGTTGTTGCAATTAAAAGTACGCGAAAAGTAAAAGTGGTGCGCAAATTTTTTTGATCATATGAGTTTTATCACTTTTATGTATGCTGGAGTCGTGGTATCGACCAAAGTAGGTACATACATACCAACCATAGTCTACTTCAATCACGGCCACGCATTGATCTATCTCTGTCCACCTCTTTTTACTCCGCTTTCTGTGGCAGCATCCAAACGCTTGTTCCATTTCCAGAGAAGGCGGAGTAAAAAGAGGTGGCCAACAATCACAGACAAGCACATGACACGTGACTAGGCGGGGTTTCGGGGTAAAGACGAGATAGATCGATGCGTGGCTGTGATTGAAGTAGGCTATGATACCAACCGAATAATGCATTCGAAGGATACCACGACTCAAAGCCTCAAGACCACCAAAGACCCCTAAACCCTGTATTAGTGTTCAACACACCCGCTTGGTGTGCTGCCCTTGTTGCCGCTTCTAGTTGGTTTATTATAGAGATAAGGAGATGGCTCAGGCTCACTCTATACAAAGTCCAGCAGTCGACATTTTTTCCCTTCCCCCTCGTAAGAAGACGAATTCGACTGTAGTGCCTCTATCGACGAGCTCCGGAAGCTTCGTCCGTGGCGCCTTATATTTTCAACCTAGTGGCTATTACACACACACACCGTAAGCAATAGGTAGGTAATAGGCAGGGCTGGATCACCGCGATGAATGTTCTACCGCAGTACTACCGCGCGGTAGCGGTAGAACCGCACGGTAGTACCGCACGCGCTCGTTCTACCGCAGTACCGCGTTAGTTCTCAAAAGTACCGCGTGGTAGCGGTAGTTATAACGCCATGTAGCGCTGAACGTCAAAACCACAATGTCAAAACAAAAGATGGCACTCTTTTTCGAGAGCAATTTTCTAGAGCATTTCATTAGTCCTATGACAGATCATTACTCGTTTTCAGTTCAGAAAATCAGATTCTTAAATCACGTATTTAAACTTTTCAATTCCCCAATTGTAATGAAATATGACGGGGTTAGTCGACTTGAAATATTTTTATTTCCTTATGTATTATGTCTATATGAGTGGTTTATTATCTGAAGTTCTAGGCCAGGAGGGCCAACCTCCCACGGTGAAAATATAGTTTATGTATTTGCATGTAATATTACATGTAATACTATGTAAAACTATATCATACTACATGTAAAAAAAGTCTTTTTTCGTTGTGAGGCAAAGTTTGATATGTATTGATACATGTAAACATATAGTGTACTTTATGTTATTACATGTAGTGAAACATGTAACATACGTTTACTTCATGTATGACATGTTTTGAAACATGTAAAACATAGTGTACGCTATGTAACGACATGTAGTACTACATGTAGTATACATGTCTGCAGGAAATCATAAATTTATAAACATTACCCATACCCTACTAGCACACATTATCCATAGAACGTCCATAGGATATCCGATGGTCCATTTTCCGTTCGTCCGTTTATTGTAAGTTACGGACATCCTATGGACGTCCAATTTCTGTCATTTTACGGGTGATTTATTTTGAACTATCCTGCGGTTGTCCATCTGGTACCGATCTTGGATGACCCATTAAAGGATCATATTTGGACGTCCGCTGGACGTCCAATCATAGGACGTACTTTTTGGGTAGAAGCTGGACGTTCTATGGATATACTCACTTGGACCACCAATAATTCGGACCAAAAAAGAACGTCCATAGGATGTCCGTGGCTGCCTGAAAACGGAGAGACTTTGAGTTTTTATAATTAGAAACTTGGACGTCCTATGGACATCCTTTGGACGTCCTGTGGATTACGAGCGGGGGAAGAGATGAAAATTTTTCTATCACTTGAAAGAAAAACAATGATCATTTACCTTCGAAAATGTAAAAATTGTCACATTTCACAATTTTATGTTTAAAAAACAAATAACAATAAAATTTATAAATTGCAAAAAAAATGTTTTATTTCCTAAATTATTTTTTTCAATTGTTTTGAATTTGATTCTGTATGCATTTTCTGACTTTTATTTGCTAGATTATGATTATTGTAATTATATTTATATACATCTATCAGTATATGAAATAAGCACATATTAGTAACTAACGGTTGGTGTATTGGATAGAGCATTCGGCTACGAATCTAGGGAACTCGAGTTCGATTCCCGAAGCAGGTGTTTATTTTTCCCCAAAATTGAAAAAAAAAGAAGGTCCAATCTACGTTCATATTCGGACGTCCTATGGATATACACGTTTGACGTCCATGGGAGAGGACATTAGGACATCCTGTAAACATCCATAGGACATCCAACTGGGATATCCTACTGGATCGCAGCTGACATCTATACGATATCCATAGGATATCCCTGTGCTAGTAGGGTAGCAAGATACTATTTCCCTCCTGCAATTTGTTGTTCAGTCATTTCATCCTTATAATATTTATGTTTTATTATGAAAAAAAACATCATTAGAAAAGTTGGCGAATTTTATATTAGAAATTTTGACAATTTAAACGAATTAAAATTATTTTTTGTATGAATAATTTACTATCGTGCTGAATTGTAAATTTCTAATAGCATATTATTAATTTACCTTTCATAGTACCTCATTTACCTCATTTTGATGTTAAATACTTTAGTATGATGTGTAGTGTAGCTATGAGATATCGAAGCGCAGCAAATATCGGTGAAGGCAGTGAATGTATGGGTGACCCAGTTAGTATTTAGGTGATTTTTATTTTATTATTTAATATAGATGAATATATATATTGCTTTATGTCACAGTACATGTATTGCTACATACAAATGAAAAATCTATGCAGTAATACATGTAAAACAACTATTTAAAATTACAAGTAATTTTTTTACCGGGGTCAGCCCCAATTCTTAAAAATAAAAATAAAGATATGACAGCACATCAGAAGTCTGCCCGAAAAAGTGAGTGTCAAGTTTAAGTTCCCAGGGAAACAGTAGATGTGACAGGGAGCAAATGGAAAAAAAAACTTAAAATGACTTGCAACACCGACAAACAAACATTAGATGCATCAAGTCATTAGAAATATTTTAAATGAGCATACTATTTATCCATTTTTTTTAAGGAAGTGTCAAAAGTGGACTAAATCGTACTGTGGGATTACATATAAATTTACAATTGAAAATTTGAAAATCGAAAATGGGGGTCTAATTTTAAATATTTTATTTTTTTGAGTACATGTAATCAAATTGTATATGTTAATAAATGTGTGTTTCAAATTTCAATACTTTCTGAGTAGATTTACTTTTTTTTAGTGAATTAAGGAGTTACTGAAATCGGTTTCCGCGTCGAAATTTTTTCGCCATGTTTAACACGGCGGTTATGGCGGAATGCGACATCTTAAAATTAATGCTGCATAACAACGAAATATCCTTAAATTCCCCAAATACTCGTTTATAGCCCATATAACCTAGTTTACTTTGTTTTAATTAGATTTTAAGAGAATAACACAGCAGAAAAGATATTTACATTAAAAAACTACCCTTTGCCCCCTGACAGATACCGCCATAAGCGGTGCAAGATTCCTTCGGTAATGTCCTTCGGGGATTTTTGGTTAATCGCTAGGATACCAAATAAATTTATCCACATAATTTATATTCCAGGACAAGTCGACTGGAAGACATGCCAAATGTAAGGGAAGTGATGGTAAACTATGAGGGGTTGTCGAACAAATAGCTTGATGATTTTTTTTTTCAAATACTTTATTACCATCAATAATATGAATCTCCGTTCTAAATACTTAAAGGAAATTATCCCCGAGGGTTATACTTCTAAGTATACCGAAGGCTCTTAAGTTTCTGATCATGTATCGTATCGTAGTATCGTATCGTAGTAATCGATACCTTTCTTGGAGTTGGGCTCCAACCCTACTAGCACACATTATCCATAGGACGTCCATTGGATATCCGATGGTCCATTTTCGGTTTATCCGTTTATTGTAAGTTACGGACATCCCATAGACGTCCAATTTCTTTCCTTTTACGGGTGTTCCGATTTTGATATATCCTGCGGTTGTCCATCTGGTACCGATCTCGGATGACCCATTAAACGATCATATTTGGACGTCCGCTGGACGTCCAATCATAGGACGTACTTTTTGGGTAGAAGCTGGACGTTCTATGGATATACTCACTTGGACCCCAATAATTCGGACCAAAAAAGAACGTCCATAGTATGTCCGTGGCTGCCTGAAAACGGAAAGACTTTGAGTTTGTATAATTAGAAACTTGGACGTTCTATGGAAGTCCTGTGGACGTCCTGTGGATTACGTTCGGTGGAAGAGATGGAAATTTTTCTATCACTTGAAAGAAAAACAATGATAATTTACCTTCGAAAATGTAAAAATTGTCACATTTCGCAATTTTATGTTTAAAAAATAAATAACAATAAAATTTATAAATTGCAAAAAAAAATGTTTTTTTTTTCTAAATTATTTCTTTAAATTGTTTTGAATTTGATTCTGTGTGCATTTTCTGACTTTTATTTGCTAGATTATGATTATTGTAATTTATATTTATATATATCTATTAGTATATGAAATAAGCCCACAATTGTAACTAGCGTTTGGTGTATTGGATAGAGCATTCGGCTACGAATCTAGGGAACTTGAGTTCGATTCCCGTAGTAGGTGTTTATTTTTCCCTAAATTTGGAAAAAAAGAAGGTCCAAATTGCGTTCATTTTCGGACGTCCTATGGATATACACGTTTGACGTCCATGGGAGAGGACATTAGTATATCCTGTAAACATCCATAGGACATCCAGCTGGGATATCCTACTGGATCGGCGCTGACATCTATAGGATATCCTATGGATATATCTGTGCTAGTAGGGAAAAGGTTTATTGTCAGTTTCGTTACTTGCTATCTTCTTTTTTTCTACTTGACCGATTTATTCCAAATTTCGGCAACCTTCTTAACTTAATTTCTTACAGGACTACTGGATATTTTCGTTCGTATCTGTTTAAGTTTTTTTTTATGTATTTTTTCCGTAATCCCCATGTGTAGATTTTCGAGTCTTAGGGCAACTGCATGTTTGGTGCGCATTTATCCCTGAGGGTATACTTTGTATACCGAATTGAATTCGTTCAAAAGTTTGAATTTTGATTTTCTCTCTCTGATAGGAGTGAGTGATAGTGAGGTTTTTATTGTCTTAATCTTAAATTTTTTTTCTCTCTTAATTCATGTAAAAATTAGTGCGACATGGGGTGGTGGGCATAGCCCACCGCACCAAAGTCGCACAGCATATATCTTTAAAAAAAAATTTAACCTAAACTGATAAACCCGAAGGCGTATACCCAAGGACCTTGTTTCATTTACTTCTTACACACCGGTGTTACATTCAATTTTTTGCGTGATAGGACAGGTTTCACATGGAAATTTATAACTAATTTATTGTAGTAGATTTTTTAATTTGTTACACTGGTTAATTCCAGAGTTTTGTACTAGGGCCATTTTCTTATTAATTTCATTTTTATATTTTCATTTGGTTTGTTTCTTTTATAGTTTCGCCAGTACATATATATTTTCCTTATTGAAAAAAATGGCTAACGAAAGTAAAACATTTCGTTCGTTTTATAAGATAGCATATTGTTAACTTATTTAAAATATTTTTGCATTAAAAATCTCAAAATAAACTAGTTTATAGAGTTCATTTGTCAAATAGATGATAAAATGTCGTTGTTTTAGAATTTTAGAAAAACTATATTTTGGTCTGAAGACTAATTGATATCATTCATTCTAGCAACTGATTTTGTTGACAGAAACGAAGGTATGCAAATAAAAGCGACAAGACTTTCACTATTCGGCAACCAACCAGATAACGACTCGTTATCTAGTTGTAAGATTCTTATCTAGGGTCTTACCTGGATAAAATATTCTTATCTATTGCCTTGTCCCGATTTATTTAATTGGAACCCTTTATTTATTACATTGTTTTTAATTGATAAATCCCCATAATTAACTATATTATATAACAAATTTGCATGATGCGTCATTCGTCATCATCATTTTTATCATTTTTATCTTAAAGCCTGACTTTAATATTTCATCAATACAATATCAATATATCACATCAATATTTTTATTAGTGATTGACGTGAGAATAAAGAATAAATCCAAAATTGAAAAGGTTTCGTTCGTTCGTTTTCTAGATATATAGTTTTTTTATTGAAAATATGGATAACGAAAGTAAAGCATTTCGTTCGTTTTTCAAGATAACATATTATTAACTTATTTAGAATATTTTTGCATTAAAAATCTCGAAATAAACTAGTTTATAAAGTTCATTTCTCAAAAAAGATATATAGATTAGTTGTTTTGGTAAAACTATATTTTGGTCTAAGGACTTATTGATATCATTCATTCTGGCAACTAATTTTGTTGACAGAAACGAGGTTATGCAAATAAAAGAAACAAGAATTTCACTTACTAGGATTCGGCAAGCAACTAGATAACCAGTACGCAAATGAAATAAAGTAACTCTCATAAAAACCAACTGAAAATACGACGTTTCCCTCCGCTAAATTATGATAGAATTTCGTACAAAATTTTGTAAAGATTGGTCAAGCAGGAAAAAAACGTATAAGGAAAAACAAAATGGACTTTTTTGTGCTAATAAACTCTCTGAATTTTACCCTAATACCCTACCCATCATCATACTGAAAAAGAGCAACAAAGCCAACTATAGCCACCCTAGTTGTTTCAGACCCATCAGTATTCTCAATGCCCTTTCCAAACTGTCAGAGAAAATTATTCTCGTCAAATTGAAACGCTTAGCTTCGGCTAATAATTGGTTCAGCCCTAATCAACATGGCTTTAGGTCTGGTTTTTCAACTGAAACAGCTACTCTCTCTCTCACTAGCCTTATCGAAAAAAATAGAAAAAATAAAGTACCCACCTGTTGTGCGTTCCTTGATATCAAGTCTGCTTTTGACGCGGCTTGGCATCCGGCAATTCTAAATTGTCTGATCAGTAAAAACTGTCCAGCCTGGCTAGTAAAGCTTCTTGCTAATTTTCTAAGCTCTCGTACTTGCACTCTGTCCAGTCCTCTCGCTTCGAGAGTAACAGATATCGAGCTTGGCTGTCCGCAAGGCAGCGTTCTTTCCTCATTCCTATGGAATATTCTGCTTGAGGACCTACTGTGCCTCAATTACCCGTTCCCTTTCCGCTTCATTGCTTACGCGGATGTATATAGTGGTTTGCAACATGCACAAAGATTACAACTCGGCGCATTCTCATCTTCAGATAATACGCAGTAGTAGCTTGGGGTCTCTCCGTCAAATTAGTTTTCAACGGCGCAAAGTCGTTCTTTTTGATCTTCTCCCCAAAGCGTAATTTACCGCCCCTAACTCTATTTGTGGATAACATCACAGTTCCTAGATCAAGTTCGTGCTTATATCTCGGACTCACAATCGACGACAAATTAAGCTGAAACCTACACATATCTAACAAGTGCAATGCGGTCAAAAAAATGCTGTTTCTCATCCTGAAATGTTGCCGGCTGTCCTGAGGCTTATCTCGCAGCACAATTTCTATTCTATACAAATCCTCTGTCATTCCCATTATCCTTTACAACTGCTCGGTTTGGGCTTCAGCAATTGGAAAAAAATGGGTGGCAGCTTCTCTTAAAGCAGCGCAACGTCCTTTCGCACTAGTCATAGGTCGGCTGTTCAAGTCCACCTCTACAGACGCGGCCCTCGTCCTTACCGATATAGTTCCCCTTCATCTGAAAGTAGTGGAAATTGTTACTAAGAGGTTGATCTCCTCACATGCTGCCCTTCTGCCTCCATCCTCTGGACGTATTGCGGGAGATATTCCAGAAAGAATCCTAACTTCCTGTAAACCTATAGGCATCTCTCTGCGTCATCATAGAGAAAGGCTATTGAAATCAGAGATCCAAAATTTATGGAATCAAATCTGGTCTACTGCCGATACTGGAGCTCAGACACGACTGTTCTTTCCCTCAGTGGAAGCCGCTGCCATCCTAGACTCTCCTCTAACCCCTTATTTCTTGCATTTTCATATAGTTTTCTCTTAGGTCAGTGCATCCTAAACAAATTCCTGTTCAAGATCAAAAGAAAATTGTCGCCTCTCTGCCCCTGTGTCCGGTGATGAAGAAGACGTCAATCATGTCATTTTTGTCTGTTCAAATCATGCATCTCACAGAGATAATCTTATTGCCTGCGCATCTAATTTAAATCTGCTGTGGCCAGTCCCGCTTCATGCGTTCTCTCAACACAAACCTTTGTGGATAGCTCTTTCAAACTTTCTGTCGTCCACTAAACGTTTCAAACCCCGGTGCTGACCGTCCTCTTCAACGCTCATTTAACTAGCCCTTTTTCCGGCGTTCTGGCTTTATTCTATGCATCGCTCGTACCATCTATTTGGTTTGAGTCTGGTTTTTTGTGTGTCTCTGCGGTCTCTGTCCAGGTGTCGCCCACTGGCTGTAGCGGGTGCCTTAATCGGGCCGTGGCCGTGACGGACGTCCGAGGTTTCGTTGGGCTGGCCCTAACCTGTCAGCCTCGCGAATAATCGGACCACCCAGTGGGTCAGCTTGGTCGGACGAGTCCACTCAGTCCCAGCTTGCTTGTTTGTTGGCTTCGGAAGTAGTACATCTGTCTCCTGTCAGTTTACCGATACTCCAATCTGGTCTCTAACTGTGTGTGCGTTTCTTTTCTCTCGCATCAATGCGCACTGACATCCAGATTATTTATTTTTGGCTCAATCTGCGTGCGTACTGCCGTAGTCTCAACTTTCGCCATCATTCTTTCTCTGGTTGTTTTGTCCTTCCCCAGCTCTGTTTTTGTCAGCTTGTTTCTGTTTTATTGTTTGTTCCCGCTCATATTTTATAATTTGACAATAAACAGGTAACATTCGCCTCAGCGAATATACACCTTTTAAAAAAAAATAAAATACCCTACCTCCTATGTATATTCTTTAAGTACCTTCGTATGTATATACCCTCAGGGATAAAAATTTTGACGCGTAATCCAATTTGAGAAACTCCTAAATTCACAAAAAATAGTATATCTACATAATAAACGTTGAAATTTGAAATGAAAGTTTGTTACCTATAAAGTTTGATTACATGTACTCAAAACAATAAAAATATTTAAAATTAGACCCTTATTTCCGATTTTCAATTGCAAATTTATATATGATTCCACAGTCCAATTTTGTCCGCTTCTTTTACACTTCCTTAAAAATTAAGTATAACTAGTGCTCATTTAAAAAATTTCTAATTAACTAAATGATTGGGGGGCCGCCCAACAATACCGACATATCGATTTCAGTCTGGAAGGGGTGGCGACAAAGTGGTTATCGGGTCTGAATCCGCGTCCGGAGACAATCGATGGGTTGATGGGGGCCCTCCAGGCACAACTGCGTAACAGTAAAATGGGACCCGACGAGCCGGTTATGTCATACTGTTATGACATAATCTATCTGTGCTCGAAGGTGGATCCGGCAATGGGGGAAGAGCGTAAAGTCCAATTCATCTTCCAAAACATGGAGCCGACTCTCATGCAAAAGGTGTTTCCCCAAATGGATAGGATGGACACTGCCGAGCTATTCCGTAGACTCCAAGCTAACCCTACACCACCCACAACCAGCAAAGACGATATCGAGAAGCTCGTACGGGAGGAGGTTACTAAAAGCTTGGGCCCGATCGTCGAAAAGTTGGAGCAGGCAACGCGCTCACTTGGCAATGCGGAGGGGTCGGGATACAACTCGCGGATGCGATCGCAAGGAAGGGGACAGAGCCGGCAGGACCGTCCGAATAAAAGAACCGTCGATGGGAGGCCAATCTGCAACTCTTGTGGGAAACCAGGCCATATAGCTCGAAGTTGCCAAAAGGATAAAGGGTTCTTCAATTCGGGGGGAAGCCGGGCATTTCTCTCGACAATGTCCCAACCTCAAACGGGAAAACGACTCCAAAGCCAACAAAAGCCGGCCAATTCCACCAAGAAAGAAACGGAGCCTTCCACCGGGAAATCAAACTAGATCCGGTGGTAGGGGGGGGGGGAGCATACCACCGTCGTCTTAAATTTTCCCCAAACCGATTCGCGACGACTCATTCTAAAACAAGTTGATTGCCAAGGACAGATTGTGAAAGCCATTATTGATACGGGGTCGGGGGTTTTGTTAGTTTCCCCCAAATTCTGTCGTATGCTCGGGGTTGATCAATATCGGGAGTGGAGTGGGCCCCGATTGTTGCTTATGGATGGGAAGACGTTGGTGCCTAATGGGTCGGTCAAGTTGAGGATTTATGTGGAAGGGCGTCTCGTCTGGATTACGGCGGCAGTGAGCGAGATGAATGGGTTCGATCTCCTGTTGGGAAACGATGCGCTATCTCAGTTGGGGTGCTTCTCGGTCCAATACGACGAACCGGCGTAGGATCATTCTCGACAACGACCACCCCGAATGAAGAGGCTCCTCGGGAAAAGGCGGGCTATATCGTGAGCCATGAAACTGTACACTCTAAACTTTTTGATGACTACTTTCTAGTAGTGGACACTACTAATCTCATAGTAGTGCCGATAGTAGGTAACGAACGCACTACCAGATTGGTGTGTTGTATACTATTAAAGTAGACTAATAGTATTGCCTAAACTTGGACTACCATAAAGTAGTACCATTGTCAGTGATTTTGGCTGGCAAAGGTTGAGTAACATTCCTTTAATGGAACTCTCTAAAAAATGGAGTAGGCCTTTAGTAAAAGCTATACACTAGTTTGTATAGTTAATTTTCTGTACATTGTATGCAGAAAATGTCATACATCGTGTACATAGAAAAGAGGAAAACAAGTATTTTATGGCGGCCATCATGATTCAATGCCGCCGGCCTTCCAGCCTCATTAACAACGGCAGTGAAAAAAAAGGCAAGGAAAGAATTGTGGAAATAAAGCGAGAAAGGGGATTAAACGAAGGAAGAGAGGAGATAGGAGAAAAGGGGTTATGGAAAGAGAAATGGAAAAAGATAATCTTCTTTTTGGTATTCTTAACCCCCTATGCCCTTTTTTCCTTTTCCATCACACCCACATTCCTATAGTGGGTGAAACAAATCCCCCCTTCACCATCACCTTGCTGTGATAAGGCTGTTAGGGGTTTTGCACTAAGAATAATTTCGAACCTAAAATTGGTAATAATTTCAAAAAAAAACTACAAAAGCCATAAATGAAATAAGTCTATAACCTAGATTGGTTTGATGATCGAGTTGATTACAAACCCAAACTTAAGTTTCTATATATATCCTAGCAGAAAATCATCAACGGCATGTTTTTACGAAATTTCACCAAGTCCTTACTTTGCTCTACACACACCATAATAAATGGTTTTATATAATATTAGATATGATATGAACAGATAGCTCAGTTGGTAGAGCAACAGACTGCCAATTCAATACTAACAAGCTCAGTGGGTTTGAATCTTTCCTGAGATTGAATATAAAACTAGAAAATATTTTATACACGAACAAAGGAATTTTCCATATTTGCAATTTCCGCCCTTCAGGGACTTCAAAGGGGGGGTTGCGGGTGGCCTTGTTTTGTAAGAGATAATTTTTTTAAGCTTCTTTTTCTCTTAAGCCCCATATACTTTCATTAAGTAGGTGCTGTACTGGTCGAAAGTATACCTCCTACTTTTTCCAAAAGTAGGTGGGTGTATTAAGCAGTAGCGAAATAGTAGGTAAATCTATTTTAGATACCAGAGAGTAGTACCTTAGCAGCAAAAAACGTTTAGAGTGTAAGCGTTCCGGCATTCTCCATGGTGTACGTGAACACCGTCGTTCCGCAATTGGGTGGGAGGAATCCGGGTCACCTGGTGGAACCGTCACCGAAAGTCATGGCGGATAAAGGGGTGTCGATCGGGCGGTTCCTCTTACCCTCGCGTGTAGCCAGCGGAACACACCGTTTTCCTTTAACAAACTTCTCCGCGTCAGCTCAATTTATCCCCGCGGGAATGGTCATCGGGAAAATCCTCCCTATCGAAGAAATCGTAGACGATATCCCTGTCGGTAACTCCGGCGTCCCCGTCACCGAGATGCCGTTGCCATTTGCGAGCCGGATCAATAAGGATTTAGGAGGCGAGTATAGGGAGCAAGTCATCGCGTTGTTGGAGAAGTACTTGCATTGTTTCGCGGCGTCGCCTCATGAGCTGGGCTGCTCGAATCTAGTCCAGCAAAAAATCGACACTGGGAATCATCCGCCGTTACATCAGCCCCCCTATGCGAGTGCGTGGCGAGAGCGTGAATTAATCAATGATCAAACCCAAATATGCTGAAAGATAATGTGGTGATACCCTCTAATAGTCCCTGGGCGTCGCCGGTGGTGTTGGTTAGGAAAAAAGACGGGGAGTGGCGCTTCTGCGTTGACTATCGCCGGTTAAACGCGATAACGACGAAAGATGTTTATCCCCTCCCAAGGATAGATGACGCTCTTAGCCGGATGGAGGGATCGCGCTATTTCACCATCTTAGAGATGCAGGCTGGGTACTGGCAGGTTGAGGTAGATGAACAGGACCGGGTGAAAACCGCTTTCATCACTGCGGATGGGCTATTTGAGTTTAAGGTGATGCCTTTCGGGTTGACCAATGCACCTGCGACCTTCCAAAGAATGATGGACGTAGTGCTAGCTGTCCTCAAGTGGAAAATCTGTCTCGTGTACCTGGACGATATCGTCGTCTTCGCTCCAACGGTAACGCAGCATCTCGAACGGCTGGAGTCGGTTCTACAACGTATCGGGCGGGCGGGATTGAAACTGAAACTGTCCAAATGTTCGTTCCTGGAACAGTCCCTCAGAGTCCTGGGATTCATTGTTAGCCGCGAAGGGCTCTCCCCTGATCCGGAAAAGATCTCAGCCGTACGTGATTTCCCCACCCCGCGAAACGTGAAAGAGCTGCAGAGCTTCCTGGGTCGCTGCTCCTACTATCGTAAATTTCTTCGCTGACCTGAGCTCGACTTCGCTGTCCTTGCGCGATCACTCTCGAATTTGACAAAAAAGAACCAGCGTTTCCTATGGGGGGAAGAACACCAACGTAGCTTCGAGGCTCTGAAAACCGTCCTCACCTCTCCTCCAATTTTAGCCCACCCACGTTACGACCTGCCGATGGAAATACATTGTGACGCCAGCCACTACGGGGTAGGAGCTGTCCTTGTGCAGCAGTACGATGGGAAAGAGCATGTCCTTGCATACGCAAGCCGGTTACTGAGCAAACCGGAAGTCAACTACTCAGTATCGGAGAAAGAGTGCCTTGCGCTGGTCTGGTCCATTAAGAAGTTCAGGAAGTTCATATGGGGACAAAAGGTAAAAGTAGTGACGGATAACCATTCTCTGTGCTGGCTGCTAAAGAAACGGGATTTATCGTGAAGGCTTGCGCGATGGAGCCTTCAGCTCCAGGACCTCGAGATTGAGATAGTTTATAGAAGCGGGCGGCTCCATACAGATGCGGATAGTCTATCGAGGGCCCCAACTGGGAGTCCCGATGAAGAGGAGGAGATACCACTCCTAGCTGCTATCCCAGCGATCCTGGGGAAACCGATCGATATTGCCTTGGCTCAACGACAATCGGCGTGGTGGGAAAAGATCATTCGTGGGCTAGGAAAAGCGGCACCCTCCAAACAGATGCGAAAATTGATTCAACCCTACGAGCTCAGGGGGGGGGGGGGGGGGGGTGTCCTTTACCATCGCCGAGTTCGCCATGGGGACATTACATACCAATTTTGCCTACCCGAATCCCTCGTAGATCAAGTGCTACTCGCGTGCCATGATGGCGTTACCGCTGGGCACCTGGGAGTGACGAGAACGACATATAAGATTCAGCAGCGATACTATTGGCCGAGGATGAAGCCCCAGATCGTCCGTTTCGTACTCTCCTGTATCGACTGTCAAACTAATAAGCGGTCACGTGAGGCCCCGGCTGGTCTCTTGCGTCCCATTCAGGCTAGGCGACCATTCGAGAAAGTGGGAATCGATCTGATTGGTCCTTTTCCCCTCACCAGCTCTGGGAATAGGCATGCGATTGTAGCCGTTGACTACTTGACAAAGTGGGCTATATGCAAGGCCGTCCCCGCTGCGTCCTCAAAAGAAGTCGTCGATTTCTTCGTGAGGAATGTAGTTCTCCAGCACGGTGCGCCCGTTTTTCTAATTTCCGATAGAGGGAAATGCTTGACTGCTTCCTTCGCTGAGGAGCTGTTCCGAGCTTTGCAAACCAACCACTTCGTCACGGCAGCGTATCATCCTCAGTGTAACGGGTTAGTAGAGCGATATAACCATACCTTCGCGGAGATGCTCTCCATGTACGTCAACTCGTACCACAACGATTGGGATGGGCTGATCGATTTCGTTACCTTCGCGTACAATACGAGCCGTCAAGAGACAACGGGGGTAAGTCCGTTCCTTCTCTTATATGGGCGGGAGGCTGTATTGCCAATTGACGTCGCACTGGGCAACAATCCGGAAAAGGGTGTAGGTGACGGCGATCCTGACGAAAGCGTTCGCACCCTGACCGCCAAGCTGTCGCAAATACGGGAAGAAGTGAAGGAACGGATGGCAGCCATCCAGGTCAAGCAGAATAGACGCTACGACCGACGGCGACGGCCAGCAAGCTTCGCCGAGGGCGAACTTGTGCTTAGTTATCGGCCCATCCGGAAAAAAGGGCGTTCCACCAAGCTCCTTCATCGCCACTTTGGCCCCTATCACATTGTGCGCCGAGTGAACGACCTTAATTATGTAGTCAAACCACTGTATGGTCGAAAGAAAAAGCGAGATTGTGTCCATGTGTCATCTCTAAAACCGTTCCGGCTTAGAGCGCCGAGTGGAAGTGTGCGTGTGATGCCCAGTGTTGCTCCTGCTGTGTCGGTGAAAAAGAAGGAGCCAAAGCTAAAGACGCCCATAGTGGTGCGACGGCGAGAACAACTTGTGAACAAACGGAAGAAGCAAAAGTGCGAGAAAGACGCTCCCTCCTCCTCAAACGGATTAAGTGGCGATCAAGTGGGAGAGCATGCGCTGCGCTCTCAAAGGGACTTGAAACCTCCGGATCGTCTTGATTTGTAGTGTGACACTGTTTGTTCTTACCCTTCCTTTTATGTTTGATTCCTTTGCTGTTGCTGTTTATCTTTGATTTTGTGTCTGAGAGTGAAGAGGAGTGCCTTCACTGTAGTGAAGAGGCGTGCCTTCACGGATGATGTTGACCGGGCGAAGAGAAGTGCCTTCACCAAGTGGAGAGACGATGTGCCTTCCCCGTGAATGTCATGTGTGTTCGAGTGTAAGATAGACGGCCCTGTACAGTAGTCATAAGGCTAAGGATTAGTTTAAGGATTTAGTCTAACGTGCTCCTGTTTTTTTTATGTTTTTCTGTGTGTCCGAGTGTAATGATCGGGACAATCATTCTCCGTGGAGGGGAGAAATGTCGCGGCCATAGGCCATTAACTTTCATTGCAACCCAGTTGTACAGACTAATCCAGAACCTTTTTTTTAGTTCAGTTCCTGTCTGCTGTTGCTCTTCCCAGTCGCATGTTTATGCTGCTCCTCGTCTCTTGCTTGTGTTGTGTGCTTTTCGTGTGCGTGTGACTTACTCTAATTTAGTGTGTGTTTTCATGTGTTAATTAGACCCACTAGGGGCACCATCGGTGTAGTTTACCTTAGTTTAGTGTAGACCGATGGTGTGTTTCACCATCTCGTACTGTGCCAGTGCTCAAGGCCAGCGTTATGGTGATCTGCATTGTGGCGTCGCATTCTACAAGTTTTTAAACTAGCCATTCCATTTATGCCCGTGACAATATATATGGATCTAAATTTGTATTGGTACTAAAATTTTGAAGGAAATTTTGTTCCTTAAAGTAAATAAACATTTCTTATTCAACTTGAATTAGAATCTGACACTTTTCGATATTGTCGCGTGGTCATTGACCACGCTACACGATCCGGTCAGTATGCAGGCCAACCGGTAGTACATCCTCCCATATCTCGTATATAAGCGGACAGTGCCTCTGTTGTGGGGCCCCAGTTGTGTAGTTACTGTATTCCAATACACGTTGCTTTGTAGCCTATCACATGGTGGAGAAGCAGGGTAAGCAATTTTCTTTTCTCGTTAAGTGAATTGTTGTGGAAAACACGGACAGGGTGAACTCAGAGTGGCGGGTGTCCATAGGTTGGGGTTCACGTGTAAAACTGTCGCAGTAAGAGTGTGGAGGAATTGTGGCGCAAATAGTGCAAGTGAGTTTCGGCGGAAATTGCAGTAAATGAAAAGGGCTGCGGGACGGTCGAGGACCAGAGACGAGCTAGGGAGGTTCGTTAGTCAGAGTATCCCGAGAGCGCGCAGTCGGCCAATCGAAGACAAAAGCGAAGAAGAAAGTGGAAGTCAGATCAGAGGACTACAGGAGGAAGCGGAAGAAAAAAGGATGGACGGAGCGCAAGACGGAAGCGAC
This sequence comes from Daphnia galeata, assembly GCA_030770115.1. Taxonomy (NCBI): domain Eukaryota; kingdom Metazoa; phylum Arthropoda; class Branchiopoda; order Diplostraca; family Daphniidae; genus Daphnia; species Daphnia galeata. The sequence goes on from CM061115.1 coordinate 5,882,995, forward strand.
GTCGAAGCAGCGGGTTCCCAGCATCAGGAAGCAAGTGAATCGGAAAATTATCGTATCGCATTCGAAGACGAGGAAACGATGCGGTGGGGAGACGCAGAAGACGAGGAAGAAGAGCCGGACTGGGATTTTTTTGGACGTACAAGGGAGGTCATCGGTGTTGAGTGGGGCGTTGCGGGCGGCCAGGGGTCGCAGAGTTTCGGTTTTACAACCACGACAGCCGGGGGTGCGAGTCACGATGGCGGCCCAGACTAAATTTATTCAACCACCCCTCTTTGCGGGGAAGGAAGAAGAGGATGTGACTGAATGGATGGAATGATACGAGAAGATCGGAAACTATAATCGATGGGGATACGCGGAGAAGCGCGCCCACATAGAGCTCTCACTCACAGGGGCGGCTCAGAAATGGTTCAGCTACAAACGGAAAGCCGGGCAGCTCGCAGCGGATTTGGGAACGGCGGCGGGTCCACATGTCGTTATCGGGTTGAAGGATTAAATGTTACGGCAATTCACTCCGGCTAATCGTGATCAATTTAACGAGACACGTCTAAGGGAACGCAAGCAGGGACCGGAGGAGTCCACGGTAGAATTCTTTTACGACGTGTTGGACCTTTGCGGGAAGGTTGATCCTAACATGGCGGAGCAGGTGAAGCTCCAGCATCTGTGGAGAGGGATCAAGCCTAGCTTGGTGGAGAAATTTTGGAGTATGAAACCAGCCACAACAGACGAGTTTTTGACGGAAGTTAAACGTTATCAAGAAATGACGTCGAAATCCCGGCACGAGGAATGGGCAATGGGGATGTTGGGCAAGCAGATGCCACCGGTGGAGAATGATAGATTGGATCGTTTGGAGAAAATGTTGGAGGGGTTGATGATCGGTACGAAAGAAACAGAAAAGCCACAAAAGAATAGTGGAAACCAGAATGACTCGGGACAGAGGCCGAGGTTCCAGTGGGCACCCCATTGGGCTCAGGATGGAAGTCCCATCTGTGTGGAATGTAAAATGGCGGGGCATATCAGGAGGGACTGCCCGAAAAACGCACAGCAGAAGCAGGCGGGGCGGAAACAGGACGGAAAGATCGTCTGTTTTGGCTGTGGCGAATCGGGACACATTCGGCCGAACTGCCCGAAGAATAAACAGCAGGGACAGGCACAACACCAGTGGCAGGGGAACGCGGGACACAAACCCGGACAAATGATCGGCTTAGTGGGTGCAGGGGCACAGCAGATCCCTGGCCCTACAGGACCGCTACCTATCCTGAAGATAGACATCGGTCGCATGGTGACGCAAGATGTGTTGTGTGGAGAGAAGCGAGTGTCAGCAGTCATCGACACCGGAGCAGTGGTGTCGGTCTGTTCGCTTAAACTGGCGAAAGAATTGAAGCTGCAGGTGACGGCCTGGAAAAGGAATCGTTTGGTGGCGGTGGATGGAAAGGAGATTACACCTTGTGGGGCGGCCTGGATGTCGATTTCGGACCGAGAGACACGAGTGGAAGGAGAGGTGCTAGTGCTGGAGGGAGACATTGATCTTCTATTAGGGAAAGACATTTTGGAGAAGTTTGGAACGCGGATGAAGATTGGCGCTCTCCCCGAAATATTCATTGGTGAAATGCCAGTGGGCGCTACAACGGAGAGAGTGGAGGAGGAGGAGACGAAACTAGTGATGCAACGAGACGGCTGGATTCCGGCAAGAACAATGAAGATCGTGGCCATTAAGCCATTGGAGCTGACTGGCCCGGAAGAGTACGCCCTGGTGGAGCCATCGGAGGCCCTGATGACAAGTAAGAAAGTCTCTACAGGGAAAGCACTTATACCAGGGATGGGTACGCTACGAGAGATAGCGGTTACCAACTTATCAAATCAAAAGCAGTGGGTAGAAGCTGACACAGTATTGGGGAGGGTAGAATACGTGGAACGGATTGTGGAGGAATCGGATGCAGTGTTCGTGGCAGCAGAATGCAAGGGGGAGGAAGGAAATGGCGAGGGCTTCGACTTCGACAGCCGCATTTTCAAAGGATTGAGCCCTAGTCAGCGGAAGAAAATACTTCAGGCCCTTTTGGAGCACGACGATCAATTTGCAAGGCCAGGAGATAAACTAGGAACATGCACGGTGGTGGAGCACGCAATCGATACTGGAGACGCCAAGCCATTGGATGTGATGATGGGAGTGGGAACGATGAAGGAACCTACGGATGCAGAAACCATGGCTGGTTGGAAGTGGCAAGAGAAGAGGTGAGCATTCGGCTGGGAAGAGTACAAAAAAAACAGAAGGAGCGATACGATTTGGGTCACCAGGTGGCGAAGGAATTTCAACCTGGAGAAGAGGTGTTGGTTTATAAGCCCATCCGGAAAGTAGGCAGGGTGGAGAAGTTACTTCACCACTGGCACGGTCCCTATGTGGTGCAACGGAAGACAGCGTCATTAAACTACGAAGTCAAGCAGAAGAATAAAAGGAAGACGGAGATTGTTCATGTAGGAAAAATGAAGACATTTCTTGGAAGTGAAAGAAAAGAAGTCAGTAACGAGGAAGGGGCAGAAGAGGAGGCGAAGGCGGAGGAGAGACTGGGCCAACGGAAAAGAGGAAAAGGAGGGCGACGGGAGAAAAGGGTGCAACTCAATATACCAGAGGAAGTGCATGGGGAGCATGAAATCGATCATGATGGAGAAGGACCGCAGCAAGACAAGGGCCGGTTACGACGATCGACCAGGGCACGGAGAGCGCCGGACAGATACAGCCCGGAAGTAGGGTTGGCGGTTGCCGTGCTCTTATTGGGATTTTGTGGTTCAATACTGGGGGTCCGGGCCAGTGAGGGAGTGGAACATTCCACCTTCGTGCGGGATGGAGTTATCTTTAAGTCACGAGGGGACGTTTACTTCAGTGACTCGGAATGGGTCGTGGTGACAGACGTGTCGTGGCAACCAGTGGAGGAGTCACTGAGGATGCTACATAAGTGGTTTGGCGACATGATGAAACAGGACTTGAGAGGTGATGAAGCGAAGCTGGGGGAGCGATTATGAATACAGTTGCACGATCGGGCGAAAGAAGGGCAAGAGCGACTGGACATTCTGCGGGAGCGATATCGGACGCTCCGGGAGGCAGTGGGGGAACCGAAACAAAGGAGCAAGAGAGGACTGATGGACGTGGGAGGATCAACACTACAATGGTTTTTCGGCGTGGCAACTGATCGTGACCTGGAGACTCTGAGCAAGCAGTTACAGACACTTGGACGGGAGACGACGGGAATAATGCACGCGATGGGCCAGCAGGTGACGTTGGTGAATGAAACGTGGAGGGAGCTCGGAGAGCACGCTATAATTATGCGTCAACTGGAGAAGGCCCAGGGTGCACTGGAAAAGGAGGTGAACAGATGGAAATTGAACATCCTGGAAAAGGTGGAAGTACTGGAACGACAGTCGACGGTTGCTTAAGGATCGAGGACGCTTTCCGGTCTGCACAGCAGACCATGGATTGGGTTGCCTCAGAATTGGAGGACTTGAGTGTGCGCTTCTGATGGTGGGTAACCTACCACCGGAGTTATTTCCTCCCACTCAGCTACGAGCCGTGTTAAAAGAAATAAGGATATCTCTGGAAGCAGGATGGGATCTTACACCGTCGTTACAAAAGGGGGATCTGTGGAGGATCTATCAGGAAGCACGAGTGGTCTCTGCAGCCACGCAATCGGGTGTTCGATTGTTCATACATCTCCCTATAATTGAGGTGACCAAATCGTTTGAATTATTTAAGATTTTTGTGTTACCCGTATTTAGTGCTGCTGGGAATTTTTGCCTTCATTATGCTCCTCTACCAGAATTTCTGGTGGTAGGGGAGGACAGACAAATATTTATGGAACTAACAGAGGCAGAGGTCCGCTCGTGCCAAGGCCGGGTGGGCTCCGTGTGTCCGCCAAGGAAGGCCATCTACCGGAAGAATTTAAAAAAAACTTGCGCGATGGCGCTCTTTTTGCAGGACCCGGCTAAGGAGAAAGAAAAGTGTGATAAAATTATGATTGAATGGAGAGGCCCGGAGGCCTTGTACCTGGGACATCGGAGGTGGGCGGTATCGTTGGACCGGCCAAAATCGCTCGTTATGTCTTGCCTTGATCAGGCAGGCGCACGTAAACTGCCGAAGGCGGAGCTTCCAGCGATCAGTATTGTGGAAATCCCAGCAGGATGTGCAATTCAAACCAACGAGTGGATTCTTCAAACAAGTCGTCGAATCTCTTCTTTTTCTGCGAGAAATGACAGCGCTCTGATTCCTCAGCTGAGAGGAGTGAACTGGGCATTGGCTGCGGTCAACGACTCAACAAAGCTAACTGAAAAGTTGAAAGACTCGTCACTTCATGCAGCAGTAGAGTCGTCATGGGCTCGCATCGCAGGCGGAGCGGCGAGAGCGTCAAATTTCGGCAAGACGATCCGAGCGTTGGAAGAGGGGGATAGAGCTATATGCGATAAGAGCGCGCCAAGAGCTATATGCTACGAGCCCTCAGGCGTACCCGTACGAGCTATGGGGGTAGTGGGGGTGGTGCTGGTGTTTGCTGGTGGGTGTACATTCTTCTATCGAGTGGGGGGAAGGAAGAATGTAGCTGGTCTGGACGAGCTGAAACGTCGCGTGAGTGCACTGGAGAAGGTCGTGTGGAGGGAGGCGGTGGATCGACGGGAGCGGCCGGCGGTTTCCCATGCTGACCCGAAACGACTGCACGACCGTCTGACAACCAATGAGCAGATTTGCAGGGAGGCCATGAGCAGATTGGAAGCTGCCGTCGACCTTTGAAGCGGGCCGAAATTTTTCTTTTTTGTTATTGTTTCCATTCCTTTCTTTCTTTTGATTACCTTTTTTTGTTTCGTTTGGGTATCATATAAGTGCTTGGGGATTAGAGTAGTTGCTAGTATTGTTTGTTGTTACAGCGTTGTAGTAGGGAGTGATTGCTTCTTTATACCCACCTTAGTGCCGTAGTGTTGTGTTTTTGTTTCTCATTTTGCATTTCGTATTGTTTCAAGTTATTTTTGTTTTGCGTTGCATTCGGGACGAATGAGTCTGGAGGGCCAGCGTTATGGTGATCTGCATTGTGGCGTCGCATTCTACAAGTGTTTAAACTAGCCATTCCATTTATGCCCGTGACAATATATATGGATCTAAATTTGTATTGGTACTAAAATTTTGAAGGAAATTTTGTTCCTTAAAGTAAATAAACATTTCTTATTCAACTTGAATTAGAATCTGACACTTTTCGATATTGTCGCGTGGTCATTGACCACGCTACACGATCCGGTCAGTATGCAGGCCAACCGGTAGTACATCCTCCCATATCTCGTATATAAGCGGACAGTGCCTCTGTAGTGGGGCCCCAGTTGTGTAGTTACTGTATTCCAATACACGTTGCTTTGTAGCCTATCACAATATTCTCAATTCATTTCCTTAGCAAAATAATCCAAAACTACCGCTGAACAACTACCGTTACCGCGGTAGCCCCCAATACTACCGCGGTAGTAGTACAGTGAATCCTGTGATACGAGTTTAACTCTTGGCAGAACCTAATTTTTTTACTTTTTCTATTTGATGTAAAATTGTTTATTTCGTCAAATCTTTGTAAAAAAATTTGACACGACTATTATTCCTAATGATTGAGAGTTATGATAATTTATTATTATGATTGAGAACTGTGGAAATTTTTCACAGTTATCATAATCGGTTATCATAACTCTTAATCATTAGGAATCATTATCATATGAATTTTATCACTTTTATGTATGCTTGAGTCGTGGTATCCACCAAAGTAGGTACATACCAACCGAACAATGCATTCGAAGGATACCGCGACTCAAAGCCTCAAGACCACCAAAGCCATGATTTAAGAATTATGATAATTTATTATTACGATTGAGAACTATGGAAATTTTCCACAGTTATCATAACTCTCAATTTTACCCATCAAATGAACGCCAAAAAAATGTCGCATAAATGTTTTTGAATTAAGACAGTCTGTATTAACACTGTTGCGGACTAGATTCAAGTCTGCAATTATTGGAGCTGGCAACAACCGAGGCAAGGAGTGGAAGACTGAGGTGGGTTTTCTCTGGATCGTGGAGGCAGTACAGCGGGCAGCAGTAAAAGGAGTCGGAGCTATTGAGAACAATGAGTTTTTTTGTTCTGTCGACATAACACAATAGCTAAAGTAAAAGGTGTCCTCCCGCACAAGGTCCGCAGCGTTTCGAGTTTCATTGAAATCTGGTTCGTGATATTTTTTGGTGCCAAAACCCGGGAACACGGCGTTTGGGAGCGCTGCCCCGTCACAAATAAGTTAGAATTATATGTTTGTTTGCAAGGGAAATTTTGTACAATTACTTTATTATGTAGAACGGCTAAATTTTCATTTTGACGGCCATGCTACCATACAGTTGTTTGCGAATTCCTCCTCTTCCCACGGTATCCATTTTGTTTGGTTTCGTTCAAGGCTTAGCACGAAAGGAAAAAGGGGTGGCTATAGTCTTACCAACCGCCCCCATTGTCTTTGTTTTGCGATGAAAAGGGTGGAATTTTAAGCATAAATTGATAAAATCGATATGCCCTGTATGCATAACTAAGTTATATAAGTTATAGTAGCTGCAACACACCTTTTTTCGAAAAAGCACTTTTTTAAAGTAACCAAGTACATTTCCAATTATTGTCCAAGTTCACCGAAAAACATGTAGACCTACGTCCATAAACTTGATCCAAGAGTACCAAGACGCATAAAAACAATATAAACGGGTATGTTACATAACACAAGTAGAAATAAAAAATTATAAAAACTTTGGAATAGTAAATAATAATTTGGTTTTTGCATAATGGATGAATAAAGGTATCATTATTCACTATAGGGATCTTTAGGATTGGGGGAACTGGGTCGAGAAACTTAAACGGGAATATAGGGGACGAGGAGCTAGATGGTAACAAATAGATGAGTAACATTAAATAGCCGAACAATCATGTCCATATTTTAGAAATAACCGTAGCTAATTGGCCAGACCACTGGGATCACTGTATTAAGTTCCCAGAAAAACCTACGACTATGTCGGATACTGTCGGATGGCAGTCTAGAGGCGAAAGCCAAGCCGAATTGTCGTTCAACAAGGGTAATTTCGTGGCGTCACTTAAGATGGTTTGAACAGGGGAGGCTGGTAGGCCCAGTTTCCGCAAAAGAGTGTATAATAAAATGATTAGCAACTTTAAAGCTATAGTGGCGACAATAATAAACTGTGTTTTTTCATGTATGAATCTCTTCTGGCGGGGTTGGGAGAGTTTGACAATCCTCCGCCTCGTAGTTTTCCTCTACTTTATCTTTTTCCCTCCCGCTATTTATAAAAAATAATTATTGCATTTTCCTTCCGGGGGCCACACCCGACAAAGAAACAAACAGAAAAAGAAACAGAAAGTGAAACAGAAAGTGAACCCAGTGGAAACCGAAACCCGAAACAGTGGCCCAGGCCAGAACAGAAACAGAACCGAAAGCTGAAACGCTGGCCCAGGCCAGAAGCAGAAACAGAAACCGCGAAAAACAGAACCAGAAACAGTAACCGTAAGCGTTTTGGGTGTGGACCCCCGTCATTATTCATCCTATTTTAAATTCCCTACACTATCTTCAATCAAATGCCGTGTGAATCCAAAAATTTGTCTTCCTTACAACATTGAGCGCACACAGAACAATACGAACGTCTCTTCTCTCTCTTCTTGGAACAACCCTCGATCATGCTGAGCGAACCTTCACTGGAAAAGGAAACTTATTTGGTTTTTGTTTTGTTTTTTGTTGAAATAATTCTTTTGCTTTTATTTCCATATTATGACTCTCTCTCCCATTTGCGTCTATTTTTGTTCAGACGTGGGCGTCTGTCTTAAAAGAGGGGGTATTGTAAGGCTGTTGATCCCCCCCCCCATCCGCTCTGATTAACTTTATCCCTTCCGTTACTTTTTCCTGTGTTACACTGTCTTTATGTTACACGTATAGTAGTCATCATGTAGCCGCATCCGCTGTAAGACGAAGTATAAGACGAACGCCAGAAGGGCGGACAGTCAGTTCAACAGCGCAGGAGTTGTAATACACAAGTTGCACACAAAAAAGTCTTACAATACTAAGTGTAATTCAACTCAGGAAAAAGATTTCATAGAAAGAAGAAGAAAACTTTGGTTAAATGGAAGAAAAAACTGACATTATTAATTTAAGGGTAAGTTATATGTTTGTTTATATGTTAGTTTATTACATACATATTAGTTTGTTGAATACATTAGTTAGTTTTATATAAATTCCCGCACAATAGTTATATTTTTCTATGTTTAAAAGAGAGGTGGACAGATAATTTAGTGTGGGTACTGTACGACAATAAAATTTATTTTTAAGATTAACGGAGTTTATTGAGATGAGAATTTATTTAAACTATTTGGAGGGCGGATATAGCTGATAAATTTGTTACCGAGCGCCTTGATCTGGGGTTGCCGGAATCAGGTAGACATCTGGTCTTCTAATAGAAGACGCACCGGCGATGGATTTTTTTTGTTATTTCTTGGATATTTTTTATATTTGTTTTGATAACGAGATAAGGAAGGAGGGGAGTGAATTAGAAAAGATGAGATTCATGGAAGGCGGTCTGATGGCAACGTCTGACGGATGAGTGTACCGTAAAGACTATAGGACGAGTTGAGTAGCGTCTGCTGGTTAGTCGCGTGGTGTCGCCTCAATGGGGAGAAAAACTGCGCGTAGTTTCTGCCGAGTTTTTGTTGTGGGCTTGTTTGTGCGTTTGTTGACAATTTGAGCTCGATTTTCTTCTGCGGAGTGATTGTTGGCTGGGCATTGGAGTTTGTCTAGGATGGATGATTGACTTGAATATAGTGAACCGTGCTTTTTTGTTTTTAATTAATTTTTCTTGTGCGACGTGACTGGTCGAATATTTGTGAATTGAGCTGATTTGGACAAGTCGGATACCGCTACTTATTGCTTCCGTGGATTACTTACGCAACGGACAGAGGAATCGAGCGAGAAAGTTGAAAGACTGAGTTCTGTGTTTTTTTGTTTGTTTTTTTTTTTGGGGGGGGGGGGGGCGGGGGGAGGCGGGGATTTTGTCGGGGAAAATTGGTTATACTTGGTTTGAGTGTGGCCTTGTTATGTTTGGTACAGATCAGGAATTAATTTGAATTTCACTTTTAGCGATTACAGGGAATCGAGGAGGGATTTGTGCAAACCAATTTGCGGGTTGGAAAACTTGGGGAATTTATTTAAACTATTTGGAGGGCGTGCTGAGAGCAGAGACCCATGGCCCAAATTGGTTAGTTGCGAGTGATTTTTTTACCGCAGGAAGTGAGTGGCATGGAGATTTCACCCCATCCAGTCTGGTTGAATTCACACAACCGAAAAAAGTGTCTGGCCCCAGTCTTATGCTGAGGCACTGTGAGTGTCATTTGAATTTCCTTCCCCTGTGTGGCCATTTTAGGCGGGGGGATTAGAGCTTCTCTGTTCTGTTTTGTTTTATTTATTTTTTTGCCCTGTGATTGAGATTGGATTTTGACTGGAAGGTGGATAATAGGTTGTTGATCTTAAATTGGGTTTTTGTGTCGATATCGGGGTTTAAGGTGAATTGACACCAGAGGTTTTTCGGCTAGCCGAAAGATGAAAGATGAAAACCAAAAGACGAAAAAATTTCGTTATCATCTTCGACTATTCACACTACAAATTTTTTCATCTTGGTAGATGGCGCTGTATACTTTTTTCGCCGCTTTTAATTATTTGAGTGGTCTGCAGATTTTCTGATTTTTGTGTGTGATTTATTGTGAGTTCTCTTTTTGAAATGGAAGTAGGAATAGAAGAGAGTAATTATGAGTACGAACTTTGGATTTGGAAGGTGAAGGTCGTTTACATCATGTTATTACTTTGGAAAGTGAAGTTGTCATTGAGAAAATGTGAAGTTGCCCGTAGAAGACGACCGATAGGAACGTTGTGGACACGCTTGCAAAACACTGAAGAAAATCGTGCCAAACATTCTTGGTACAATACGATCTTAAAAGAAGCTGCAATGCACGACCAAGTTGTCTTCTTTAATATCACAAGGATGACACCAACTACATTTGAGGATCTTCTTCTGCGTTTGGGTACAGTGCAGTCATTGCATAAAAAGGACACAAAGTATCGCAAGCGTGCATACCACTAGGCACCAAAAATATCCAAATATCAACACAATTGCATAACATATTTTTTTCGATAGGTGCACGACTGGCCCTAACACTCCGTTTTCTTGCTACTGGCGATAACCTCAGAAGCCTTGGCTACCCCTTCCGAGTCGGGCATTCTACTGCAACGGAATCAGTAAATACTATCACAGCAGCCCTCGTTCAAGTTCTAAAAGGGAACGTACTAAAAAAACCTTCAACAGAAGAATGGAGAACAAAGGCGAATGAGTTCTATAACCGCTGGAATTTCCCCAACTGTGTCGGTGCTGCTGATGATAAACACATTTCAATCCAATGTCCTGCCAACTCAGGTTCGTAATAATTGTATGATCAATCACATATTTTACATTGATTAATAATAATCATTACTTTTTGATAATTTAGGTTCTTTATACTATAGCTATAAGGGGTTTTTCAGTATGGTGCTTATGGCTATCTGTGACGCTAATTATCGTTTCACGCTGGTTGACTTTAGAGCATACGGAAGAGAAAACGATAGAAGTGTCTACAACTCTTCCAAATGGAAAAAACAATTTGAAACGAATTCCTTGGGTGAGCTATTTCATTCAATTATTAATATCAATGTAGTCATTATTATGACATTTCATGAATCTAATAGGACTACCTCCACCTAGTCTTCTCCCAGACACGAACCCAAGTGATTACCCTGAGATGCCTTATGGTGTTGTAGCTGATGACGCTTTTCCTCAAGAAGTGTACATGTGGAAGCCTTATCCAGGCCGCACCACGGGTCTCATGGCCAGGATGTGGATGGTATACAACTACAGGTAACATATTACGGTTAATTTTCAAATGTCAGCGACATAATCTCTTTTAAAATAAAAACCGCTCTTAATTTATCCAGGCTCTCCAGAGCAAGACGGGCTATTGAAAACGCGTTTGGAATCATGGCAGCACGCTGGCGGGTAGGGGTGTTCGATTTTTTTTTTTTTTTTTGAAATTTGAAATTCCCTTTGCGCCAAACTATTCTTCATGTTGAAGTTAAATAGTGTGCCAAAAAGAAATACGGTCACTAGCTGCAATTTTCCCCGCCGACCTCCTAAAGTTGGCTTTTTCTCACTTTTCGCAGACTATGGTATACGGCTACGCTGTTATCTCAAACAACTCGTACTTAAAAAAAAATCTATTTCGTGGAACTTTTAGGTTACATAATAAACTTTGAATTCCAGTTTAAAAATTGTCAAATTTTGTTTTTGTTCAAAAGTTATGACAAAAATAATAGAAATTTTTTACGTCTTATGGGGAAATGCATGGGTGGCGCTGTCGTCGCATACTAAAAATTTGATTTACATGAACTTTTTTGATTTTAAGTAATCGGGAATCACATATTCTTGAAGAGAATTGAAAGACGGTTTTATTAGTACATAATTTGATGTATTAATGCTATTTATGAGATACTTTATGAGCTGAAACAAAAATTGTATTTTTTCCCGCTAAACGGCGCGCCAAATTCAAAATTTTTCTTTGGATATAATGTTTAATGGCATTTTCGACACTTCAGTGACTTTCTATGACTTCTATTTCAATGCCTTTAAACTGTTTAGAATAAAATAGTGCCGTTTATCATGACTGGCGTACATTAGAGAACTTTGGGTAACTAATTTAACCATTCGCTCGACAGCTTGGGTGTGATTTGGATACTCACAAAAATCAGGTGTGTTTTTTTCCACAATATTTAAAAGATCCCTTTTACTATAACGTAATGTAAGAGGTGGTTCCGTTATAGAATTGCTTATGTCGTTCCAATCAATCAAATTGGCAAAACATTCAGCATCATAATTCAAGGAAATTGGACAAACAAATTTGCGCACAGCAGATGAATCTACCAACAAATCTTTTCGTAATTGTCTAGCCTTAAGGATTTGAGTAAGGGCAAGCTTTCTATGATCAATATTTTGGTGGGTGAGCAAGCCTAACAAAACACTTTCTGGATGAGCAGAGCAAAAATTAATTTTTAATATGCGATGAACGATTTCTCTTTCTTGCGCTTTCAGAGCTCTTGACAATTTCACTATTTGGAAGAAATTTTCTGCTGCGTCTTGCAATCTGGGATGGGATTTAATATGGAACCATGATGGTGCGTATACATTTAAAATGAAAAATACCAGTCTAAGAATGAAATAAAGAAAAAGTAGGGTCTACTGTTGAAAAGTGTAAGAAGATGATGACTTAAAAAATGATATTGTACCTGTCCAAATTTTCTGTTGGATGATTGCTGGAGATGTAAAGTCTAAGAATTCTGTTTGCTTTTGTAAGCCACCGGGCCTCAGACAGTTTTTCCCGGACTCTTAAGTTCCAGGCCAGCATAAACTTCTCCTGTTTGAACTGCGATGCAAATCTCATACAGATATCTTTGGTCTCCAGCAAATTGATCCAAAACTGTTTGCGGAATCATTTTCACTCGGCCACGAACTTTCAAAAACTTGACCACTTTTAGATTAACAAGCTCGTTTTCAATAGCAGAACCAATGACGCCAGAGTACGTTGATGGTCCTGTTGTTTTTCCGTCGATATGCTTAAAAACATGTCGAAAAGGTAACTCATTTAAATGAAGTTGACAGATGGCTCGTTGAAGAGGTCTCTTAAGTTGTAATTCAAGAAGCCTAATAATTCCATTAGCACAGCCAGTGTTGACTGCAGTACCGTCAGCCCCGACAACATCTAAAGTAGTGACTGATTCACTAGAAATAACGATTTTCATCAACTCATTGGTAATATCAACTGCTTTTCCACTGTTGGGAGTGATATGGTCGATATATTTACTCCCAGGTTCTGAAAGGACAACGATGTGTTCCTCTTTGGTGTACGACAGAATCGAGTTTACACGAACTAGTGTTTTGTCTTTTCTGCCATCAAATGCTAAGCACTTTAATCCTTTAGAACCAATTGTTTCAGTAGCTAACTCTTTGCCAAATTTAGAAAACTGCCTGTCAACTTTACTAGCAGTTAGTTTAGTTGAAGAATCATAAATGCCTAAAAATACCAGATTTCTAGATTGTTATATGTCGTCGCTGATATTATTTGAGCTTATTCAAAATTACCCATGTCTTGTAGAAGAGCATTTCCTAATTCAGCTGCTCCGTTTTTACCGATTCCAAATCTATTCGCCGCTGCGACTAGAGTGGGATAACTTCTAGTATTATAAACTGTCTTGATGGGACCGTATTCAACAACAGGGCTTTCATTTGTATCATTTTGAAACGCCTGGCAGTAAAAAAGGGAACTTGACATAAGTATAGAGAAACAAACACCAAGGAGAAGCGTATTAAAGAAAAATATATGAGTTTTATATTTACATTTTCTTGGAGGGATTCGATGACTATCATTGTTTTGACATGTTGAGTTTCCTTGAATAAGTTCCAACTGCAATTGCTGCCTTGCCTGTTTCCTTTCATCTCTTTCTAGTCTGATACGCATTTCGACAGAACCATTGAAGTCCACGTTATTCGAAATAAATAACAAACGTGTTGACTTTTGATCCAAATAGAAGTTTAACTCATCTAGCGGAATTTTGATGTCACACCTGCACTTTAAATGACCCACAGAGTCAAAGTCAATAGTTTTAATCGCATTTGAATTAGGCTTGTAACAAGAGCAGCTGCAAATATCAAATAGTTCCTCGATAAAACTTTTGAAATTTCTGCATTCCAACGATTCACCCTTATGCTTAGAATTAAAATGACGTTTAATGTTGTCGAACTTCACTATTAACCTAATAACCTATCAACCATCTTCAACGTGTTTATTCTAGAAATGGTTGGAACAGAGGCTCTCTTCCACTTTTCCATAATTTCAACCACCATTTCGGATATAATCTCACTTCTTACACACTTTGTTAAATTTGAAGTAACTTTCTGAAATTTCTTAAACTCAAACAAACACAACACACTTTTCACTGTAGGTAACTGATTAACTGGCAGTAAACAATATTGACCGATGAAAGAATTATTTGTTGCACTACGCGTTGAAGGAGCCATCGTTCACAAAAAACTGTACTTGTTTCGACGAGAAGTAATCAGTGAATGACCTTCGTCAATAAAGTCATCAGAAATGACCGCGAAACAAACATATTAACTTCCGGCAAAGAAAAAAAAGCCCGCGCTTTAAATTTGGCGCGCCGTTTAGCGGGAAAAAATACAATTTTTGTTTCAGCTCATAAAGTGTCTCATAAATAGCATTAATATATCAAATTATGTACTAATAAAACCGTCTTTCAATTCTCTTCAAGAATATGTGATTCCCGATTACTTAAAATCAAAAAAGTTCATGTAAATCAAATTTTTAGTATGCGACGACAGCGCCACCCATGCATTTCCCCATAAGACGTAAAAAATTTCTATTATTTTTTTCATAACTTTTGAACAAAAACAAAATTTGACAATTTTTAAACTGGAATTCAAAGTTTATTATGTAACCTAAAAGTTCCACGTAATAGATTTTTTTTAAGTACGAGTTGTTTGAGATAACAGCGTAGCCGTGTACCATAGTCCGCGAAAAGTGAGAAAAAGCCAACTTTAGGAGGTCGGCGGGGAAAATTGCAGCTAGTGACCGTATTTCTTTTTGGCACACTATTTAACTTCAACATGAAGAATAGTTTGGCGCAAAGGGAATTTCAAATTTAAAAAAAAAATCGAACACCCCTACTTGGCGGGTCTTCTTGAAACCGATCCCTTGTCATCCAAAGAATGTAAAGAATTTGGTCCTTGCCGGAGTGGTACTGCACAATTTCCTCTCAGTTGCTGATCCTAGGTATGCTGATGCAAGTTACGGTGACCGCTATCGGAACGGCATTTTTTTCAGCGGGCCAATGGCGTCAAGACATCAGCGAAAGAGAAAGAGCAACTTGCTGTTTAAAAGACTTGGCTCCCAAGATCGGACAAAATGCATTAAATGCAGCGAAAGAAGTTCGTGATTACCAAATGAAATATTTTAACGCTGAGGGTATTGTTCCGTGGCAGGAAGAGTATTTCAAGAAGCACGAATAAAAAGATCAATTGACGACATTGATGTTTCGCTATTTTATTGTTGTCTTTCAGTTTGTACAAATTGCAATTGAATTAAATGGGAATTTAAAATACATAGAAGACAAACGACAAATCTTTTATTGACTCGAATCGTTTTTTATCTGTGTTGCGAGTGATTCCATTTGCCAGCCACTACAGCGTTCTTTTCTTCTTCTGTTCTTGCTTGTTGTGGTAAATCGCTTGCTCTATTTCATGGCGGATGTTATCGCGCACCTCTTCGTCCTCAAGCACCTCGCAGCCACACGCAGTCCTAAGTTTTTTCCATAGTTGATCCAATCCTCTTCAATGTGGTTGAGGATTTGCTCGGGATGGTTTGGTTTCTTATCTTCGGGTTTGCTCTCTAAAACTTTCCCAATAGTTTTCATTAACTGTCCGATTTCTTTGGCAGCCTCGCCCTTCACACTTTCCTTCTTGCCTGTTACATAAAAACAAAAATACTTAATGTCTAGTCCACGGACAAAACATAAAAACATTCTTGATGATGTTGGAATTATACAACCATACAAACCACCAGGTGGCAGCACTCAGCATCTGGGAGACGTCCTGGCCTGCCTATATAGACGTCCTGCCCTATATAAGCCTTCCTCTTCTCCCTCATCTCTCTCACTTGTCTGCTGACACCACGCTGTACGGATCTATCTTGAACAAGTCTTTGATTCATGATTGCTGGAGAAAGCAATCCTTTTCTTTGTTTGATTTTGTACACTGCTTATTGCAGTAGAATTTCTGGTTTACTTTTAACTGCTAATTGCAGTAGAATTTCTGGTTTACTCTTAACTGCTAACAGCAGTAGAATTTCTGTCTTACTTTTATCATTGAAATTAACTGTGCTTAATTTATTTCACTCTTGTGCTTTTCTCATCCGAGTGTCCTACACTCAGGTAATTATTCTGTTTAATTCAAGCCATGTTGTGTAACATGAAGCCCACGTGTTGGAGGACATACAAGTTCCTGTTAATAAATACAGAAGCCTAGTTGAGTTTATCATTTATTCAAATCCTTGTCTGAAATTACAACAGATGATACCTTTAGTCTTTCTAGGCGGAGTTGGACTTAGAGTAGGAGAAATCGGAATCTTAAAATCAGGTTCCTTCAACCCTTCGATGGTCTCCTTATTACAACTACCACTCGCGACTGGTTCCATTTCCTTATTAGACGAATGATCATCAGAAAAATCAGAAGCAGTTTCGAAATCATTTTACGAGGACGTCGTATCGTCTTCTTCTTGATTATCTGAATCTGAAAAAAGTACAAGTGTATTTTATTAATAAAGCATTTACGTGTGCAAAATTTGAAAAAAGGACGTAGGTGGTACCAGAAGAGGAAGGATAAAAATTCCCACTTTCAAATATTTCCCTCATTCTCCAATTTTTTATAGGTGTATTACCTTGTCCCTGCAAATATTCGTCATGTGTTCCTTCTTCATCCTTATCATTGTCCAGATTTGTTATTCTCCTGATAATAAGGAGAAATATTTATAATTTTCGACCGACGTTTAAAAAAATTAAATGTAATATATACAAACTCGGCAACATCATACACTTTGGACAGGAATCTCATATGGTCGTAATATATCCAACGCTTCTTCGCACGTTTGGAACCCTCCAATCCACTGCCACTTGGATCCTCTTCACTCAGTCGTTTCTTTTCATCCCTGTAGGTGTCCTTTAATTGCTTTCATTTCTTTTTGACATTGTCACAGATTTGACATTGATGATGTTGCCCTAATATAAAAAATTATTAGCGCATCAAATGGAAAGCTGTGATTGGCTGTTCAGTTTTCAGCTTTCATTTTTCGGATAGCCAAAACTTTTCGGCGCCGAAAAGTTTAGAAAGTTTCAACTTTGGAAAGACGAGATTTTTTTTACGTTTCGGCTCGTTTTTCGGCTCGATTTTTTCGTCTTTCTGCTAGCCGAAAACCTCTGGTGTGAACTCGCCTTTAGGCATAAAAAAAAAGAAAGGGTATGTGTGTTGAGTTGGAGATTTGAGGGTGCGAAGAGCTGAACAATTTTCTGGCTGTGAGTGTGATGGGTGGGGCAGTCGATCAGGACGTGATGGATGTTCTCGATTGCTGCACATCCTTGCCGGCAGCTAGGAACGGCTTTGATGTCGATACGGTGTTAGAAGGAGTTGAAGTGAGTGTGGCCGGAATGGAGGCTTGATGGCCGATCTTTGGAATGGTGCCAGGGGGTGATACCGAGTTTCGACTTGAATTGCACGGCGGGTTTATTGCAGAGCTTCAGTTTTTGGAGAACCAAATTACTCCACGCCAATTTCAGGACCGAAATTTGTTCGCTGGGGGAGAGTTCATTCTTGATAGTGTTACCTGTCGGACAGCAGGTCTCGGCTGAAGCAAATTTGTTGGCTTGTTTATTACCGGCAATTCCAGAGTGGCTAGGGATCCAGTAGATAGTGGTGATCGATCCACTGGATTTAAGACAGCTGAGTAGATTTCTTATTTCTGAGATGCAGCGGTTAGTGGGTTTGTCAGATGAGGCGATTGCTTTGATGGCGGCGCTGGATTCCGTGAATAAAGGGATATTTGGAGCAGGTGGGTCGATAGCATATACCGTTTCAAGAGCCTTCCGAATGCCGTGGAGTTCGGCGGAGAAGATGCTGGATTTTGGAGAGAGGCGCCATGATTTGGAAATGTTGAGGTCAGGGATAAAGACAGTACAGTTGGAGGTGGGTGGAAGGGGGGGGGGATTTGATTACTGATCCGTCTGTATAGATATAAGTGCTTGGGGCCTGGATATTGGTGAGGAGGGCGTCGAACAAGTCGGCAACCACTTGAAGGCTGGGGAAGCATCTGGGTGGTCATATTTCGGTTTCGTCATGTAGGGTTTTGACCGGATTATATGAGAGGTTCGTGGGGTTTTGGCTGAGGGATATGAGATACCTAGCGCTAAGCCAGTCTCTTCTAGCTGCTGTGGGCTCGGTGCCTGACTCGACGTAGATCAACTCGGTGGGATTGGAGGGCTTCGATCCTAGTATAATTCTAAGGATTGAGCGGGCCACAGGGGGCGGAAGGCGTAAGAGCCTTTTTGGCTGATGGAGCAGCCGTTTTTTATGCGACTGCATTTGTTGACGATGAGAGAGATGTTGTTTCTCCATGGCAGCTTAGCGTCGAAAACAGTTCCTAGGAATTTGAATTTGCTGGCATTGGGAATACGATGGCTGTTTAGGAAGAGTAGGGGGTCGTCGCCAGGTTTATATGAACGCGTGAATGAGACTGAGGTCGATTTGGGTGTGGAAAATTAAAATTTCCATTTGCGGCCTCATATAGCTACTTTCTCTATGTACTCGTCGACTGCTGTGCTTTCTACAGAGTGAGCCATCTCCTTATCTCTGGTCCTTACAAACCGCCTTAACTGGAATGTCGAAAGCAAGAACCTCATAGGCCCCGAGCAAGCTGGGTTCAGAAAGTCGCGTAGCACCACCAATCACCTTGTCAAATTTGACCTGGATATCAAGAGTGGTTTCAAAGAAAAGTCCACGGTGGCAGTCTTCCTCGATATCGACAAGGCCTACGACCCGGTGTGGATTAAAAGCCTCCTCTACAAACTAGCTAAAATCGGCCTCACTGGAAATTGCCTGGGCTGGCTTCAAAACTTCCTCCAAAACCGATCGATATGCATCATACTCGGCAGCCACATCTCTCAATCTCGCGTAATAAATATTGGCGTCCCCCAAGATGCCGTTTTAAGCCACCTCCTATTCAATTTGATGCTCATCGACTTCCCGACCCCTCCCTCAGACATAATCCTCCAACTCTTTGCTGATGATGTCAACGTTTACACGCAGGTGAAATAACCCATCGATGCCGAATCAGTCCTCCAGCGACATAAAATATTGGCTCACTCTTTTCCCCACTCTTCCCGTCGCAAGTTCCTGTCCCTACCCGCGGCATAGCCTGAGGGTTTTTATCCTTTGTTGACTTTGGCGCGGGATAAAAAAAGGCACTTGGGGTGAGCCAATAATTGATGTCTATCAATTATTCCATATAACTTATGATTAATTTTCAAATTAAAAATCAGAAAGATAAAGAGCAATCCTTTATCTTTCCAATAAAAAAAACGAATGTTCTACGGGGAAATTTTATATTTTTCAAAAATTCCTACGTGAGACACCGTAGCGCTATCTTGCGCGTGTTAAAACGCTAAAATTGGCGGGGGTGAGCCAATACTCATGATGGGTACTGTATGTTTAACAAAAAATGAAGATCTTCTGGTGGGCATTCGCCTCTGGGGCAATAAACAGAGAAGCAGTCGACAGGGCCCGATTCCGTAGAAAGCTGTGCACCGATGACTTCCTGGGTGACAGCACTAACTATGGGGATATTGGACATATTTAGTGTTTTTTTTTAATAAGATGGCAACGCCTCTGCTGCGGCATGTATTTCTGTCTTCCTTTGAATAAAAGCCTGACATAAAAGGAATCCCGCACAAAGAAAAATTAGCTAAATTTATACAAACGCTTACTAGAGGAAAATTTTTAACTAACCCCAAAGCGTTTGTATTTCTGCAATTATATTATAAACAAATTACTTTACATTTTCATTGTAAAAATGAACTTTATTTCTAATAGCTGCTTTTGAATCTTTGATTATCCTTTCAACGAAAGAGTAATTTTTGAACTTAACAGTAAAATTATTATTCCATAAAGTCTCACTTAGGAAGATAACGTCAGGGTCTTGAGAGTTGATGATAATACGGAACTCCTCGAGTCTGGCGTTCACAAAAAAACGTTTTTTTGTCAGTCCTCGAGCGTTCCATTGAAGACACTTGAAATCGTTAGTAGGGGAGACCGGGGCTATGTGGGACACGGGGCAATGTTGGACAGAGCAATTAAAATATGTTAAACTTGTTTAAAAATTATGAAATAAATGCAGTGTATGCTAAATGATGTTTTGTTTGTCCTCTATACTTTTTAAATTGAAATACTGTTTATTTTTCGAGTTTTATGGAAAATTAAAAAAAATGGGATTTTGAAAAATATTTTTATTGACATCTTTACTTTTTTTATATTATCTCCACTTATACTTCATATAACAAATTAAGAGACAGCACTTCTGAAAAAGAAAGAAATTTCCTTTTTACCAGTGGTTGTTTTAATAAACATAATTCAGCCGTTGCAGAGAAAAATGCTGTCCCATTTAACCCTGTTTTTTTTTTGTTTTTTTTTTTTTCCTCTTTACCTTTTATTGAATAACTTACACTTACATTTAAGAAAAAATTTAAAAAAATTACCAAACATAAACAAATAACAGGGAATCACTCCTATACTTTTATTTTTTCTTAATTTATCTTTAAGCAAATTTGGCAGCGGAAAAACAAAAAGTGTCCCACATAGCCCCGGTCTCCCCTACTCATCCATGAAACTTGATTCGTCAGGATTGGGGATTGAGCTTCCTACTAAGGGGGAAATAAGAGAGTAAGAGCTTCTATTCAGAGGAGGGGAGAGGTTAGATGCTTCGGCTTGGAGGTTCACGTCTGAGTGTGTGATTGGAGGAAAGGCGGTGGGGGTCTTAGGATGGCTCCAGCAAGTTTGCTAAGGACCGCGTTGAGTTGATCGAATCTGGCGGCTTGAGAGGCGGCAGTAGCTGCTGCAGCTTCGCTTTGACTTGAGTTGGCTTTTACTAGGGAATCGAACCGCTTGTCGAAGGAGTCGATTTTGGTTTTGTTTTCTCCAAGATCCTGGCAAGAGAGTTAATGGAAGACTTTAAGCCTGCAATTGTGGTCGAACTGATTTCGTTTATCTCTTCCTGGAGTTTATTGATTTGGATGGATAAGTTGTTAGTGATTTCAGGTTGGGGCGCCGTTGAGAGAGGCGGGCGAGAAGATCCTAGAGTTACTTTGCTGTACAGGCGGTTGTGCTGGGCACGGGCTTCAGCGATTGTGATGTTCTGTGTGACCGATATTTTGATGATTGCCTTCATCGTTAGCAATGATGGACAGGTGTCGCTGTCTGAGGTATGCGAGGGGCTGCTACAATTTACGCATCTAGTGGAACAAGGGATATCGGGAGGGTGAGATTTGGCGCAATTTCTACAACATTTTTTATCTGAGCATCTGCAGGCGATATGTCCTAGGCGAAAGCATTTTTTGCACCTGAATGGGTTGGGGTGGGAAGGGTGCATCTACCGGCCATTTTTAAACTACCTAAACATGATAACCCCACAAAGATGGACAAAATGTATTCATCACACAGATAACAATAAATTCATAGTCAACAGTAAAAATGTTGCACAAGTAGTTGATTTTTAAATTGAAGGTGGGTGAAGACTTGAATCAGTAGGGAAATGGGAAACAAATCGGAAAAATTTTTCTTCAAAGTACAAAGCGTTCGCAGCGCCATAGCGGACGTCACGAGCATCGCTATGGAGCTAGTAATAAAGATATCAAGATAGTTTTTATCCTCTTGGTGAAAAATAAATGGTGAAAATTAAATGATTTTAGTACCTAATATTTATTTGAAAATAAGTCGAGGATAAATCACCATTTTTCACCAATTTTTCCATAGAGCCAGAGCCATGAAAGGGGAGGTCTGTCAACTCAATTTTCCTTGGGTTGCGACACGGTTTTTCCAAGCTGCTCTCTTTCCCATCCTCCTACTTTTGAACTGCTACGACGACAGTGCTGCCATCTAGCCACTGTAACGCGTAAAAGTGGCCAATTCATTCAAATTGCAATTCATATACTGCAATTTTAAGAAGGAAACCATCTAACCGTAGCTAAGTTGGTAGAGTGACAATAAATGATATGATTCATATGAAGATCTGTGGTTCGAAGGTTTGATAATTTGTAACTGCTGTTTCGTTTCATGATTTTTTTTTTTTACTTTTTTTTTTTTTTGCATTTTTTAATGCAAAATTGATAGATCACATTATTCTGTCCAGAAATGTGTTTTTTTAAAGTTTTTTGTGGAATTAGGGGATTTTTAATTTTGACATGGGACTTCACACTAACAGGAGGCAGCAGTGTCGTCGTAGCAATCTCTGTGCCGTTGCCTTATGGACTCCGTACTTAAGGAGCATTCACACCAAGCGTAAGCCTGCGAAACATAGTATAACATAGCTTAAGGGAGAAAGGGAGGAGAGAGTTCTCCCCCTCGTTTTCAGCATCCCCCCTCTCTTTCCTTAGGCTATGTTATACTATGTTTCGCAGGCTTACGCTTGGTGTGAATGCACCTTTATGGAGTTAAGCTCTGATAGAGGCATAGAGCTTAAGAAATCTCTGCCTTAGTGAAATAGGGTTGTGGCATGAAATTCAGAATCGGCTGAAAAATACATGGTTCGACGTAGTTTTTCACGCCGATTCTGACAGTATTTTTTTTTTAATTTTAAAATCAATTTATCGGGACGTTATCAGGGTTTAAAGTTTGAATAGGCCCCTCCCATTCTAAAACGGACCCCCCGCCATATTTAGTGGGAGGTCCTTAAAATGTGATCAATTTAGCAGACGACTCGCCTACTTTTCAACAAAAACGACAAAAAAAAACAACAAAAAACGGAAGCAGACGACTCGCCTACTTTTCACAAGACGAAAGTGATCACATATTTTTGTTGAAAAGTAGGCGAGTCGTCTGCTAAATTGATCACATTTTAAGGACCTCCCACTAAATATGGCGGGGGTCCGTTTTAGAATGGGAGGGGCCTATTCAAACTTTAAACCCTGATAATGTACCGATAAATTGATTTTAAAATAAAAAAAAATACTGTCAGAATTGGCGTGAAAAACTACGTCGAACCATGTATATTTCAGCCGATTCTGAATTTCATGCCACAACCCTATTATCGACCCTTTTTCAATCTGGCAACATCGCACCCAGGATAGGTCTAACTCCAATTATATGAATCATACATATCCATGGCCTACTGAACCCTAGGCCGATGGACGAGCTATACCCCTGTGGTGTAGCTTTTTTACTCCCTTCCCCTTCCGTTCAACCTAACTGGGAGGTGGCGCACCTAGCGGTGAGATGTAGCTCACTGCATGCGCTAATGGGCTCACCACATCTCACTGCTAGGTGCACCACCTCCCAGTTAGGTTGAACGGAAGGGGATGGGAGGAAAAAGCTACACCACAGGGGTATAGCTCTACCATCGGCCTAGGGTTCAGTAGGCCATGACATATCATCATATATATATGAATGATATGAATCTGCTGATACTTATTCTTTCAAGTGAATTCTAAAAAAATTTTTTAATGTCTCCCATTGAGGGGGGGGGGGACTAAAAAATGTAACGCAAGAAGAACAAATCAAAGAGTTTATGTCGATTGAGAGTAAAACTATTTTGTTTTGTAACCGGTACGTTAGTTTAATTGAAACCTTCATTTCAAGAATTATAGTTTGAAATTGATAATGTATTTAGAAAAATAGTTCTTGTTTTTCCAAAAATCGAAGTTTGGAGCATGAAAAAACTTATTTTCTACTTGATTGAAAGAACACCACGTTAAAAAGCTTGACTTTTGGTGTCGTTTAGCCTCTGATCATTAGATTCACGGTCGGATCTTTTTTGGATCACCACTAGATGGCGGCGAGGAAATCCAGCAACTTTCCAGAGGGAAACACTCGGAAACACTTGCCCAAACATACATATTGATTTTATTACAACACGTTATAAAGACTACCTGTCTGACAGTTAGTGAAGAGTTTTCAAATTTCTACTAAAGTTTTTTTTTTTTTTTTTAAGCTGCTTTTAGTTTTTAACGAAAGATGGCGCTAACTGATCGCAAAATAGATCCTGTGTTTTTCGCCTACGATCCCGGTCTCGGTCGCGTTTTTCAGTTTGTAACTTTGTATCTCAATCGCGGTCCCAATTTCAAGAAAGTGTCCGCGGTCGTGATTGTGCGACGAATTAAACAATCGCGATCGTCACAACTCTGACTATTTACTATTACTATTTTATGGCTCTATCCATTACACCATGCAGTGATATCGTAACGGAAAATTACCTAAATAAAGGAGACGTCGCAAGCAGCGGGGGCAGCCTCCACTGCAATTAAGCTGCCTTGTGACTTTGTGAGTGATGTGACAGATCTATTTAAATAAACATTTTAAACAAACAAAACAATGATAAGCAGTAATAAAAAGGAGCTGGGCAGCTGGCTTACATTCGATTTTTTTACTACTCTCATAAAGGATAGTAGAAAGACATAAAGTCATTTCGAAATCAAATCAATGATATCGAATTTACCCTAAAAACGTATAGTCACACTGAGTTTAATTATTCCCTTCCACTATCGCTATTTCTAACCATTACAGAAGAAATCTTGTTTCTGATTCTACTTATTTTTATTTTTGCAAATATCCAATAGATATGTTCATCAACAGTACATTTCATTGACTTTATTCAGGGCTTCCACTTGCCTTTTTTCTGTTGATATAAAAATATTTGATGGGCATATATCGAGGGTTTCCTTTATTTTTACGTCGCATTTAAGACTTCCTTAATTTATCAGGCAGTCCAATCAATAAATAACTAGAAAAGAAAACCTGTTATGCTAGGGTAGTGCGGTGCCAGATAACTAGTAGGCCTAATATCATACCGTATCGGGGAACTAGCGAGAAAAAAGTTATTTTATTTTGTAAAATTAGTTGCTGCATTTTTTGTCATGTCAATAAAAAAAGATTATTATTGTGTTTAGTTGTCAAAAATATTATGTAACACCAATGTAATGAAATTAAAACTTAGAGGGCAAACCGACGGAGTATACGATATCGCAAATGTCTTTGCTTAACATTTATGTTCAACAAACCGACACGTTTGGAAAATAAGTATTAAAAGACGTATTATTATATGTATCGCGATGACTTCTATCTCTAATTTTAAGAATGGAAAGTGTACATATTTGTTTTGAATGCTTTGGAAATTGGCCAACATATTAGTTGATTTAGATTTACTGATTTAGTAAGCTACAAGTTTCGATTTATCATTGAGAATCTTTAAACCGCTTGCTTAATACAAACGAATTTAACATAAAATCATGTACATATTTGTATAGCATACTGTTTACAAAAATCAAATGAGAATGACGCCGTATCAGCAGAATGTCAGATTCACCATACTTTGGTTCTCAGTTCTGCTATGCGTAGCAGAATAACACATCTGTGTCATTCATCTGTGTCAAAAACTCAAAACCACTAGAAATCCCTTATGTACAAATTGTAAATGTTGCTCTGCAGTACTTGCTAGAGGTTAACAAGCTGAATAAGCAGGTTAGCAATAATCATAGTAATCACTTTGGCGCCCGTCACGCTCCAACCGATTAGATAAATGGAAGGCAACCACGGCGAACTTAAATCTTCACTAAATATCTAAAAATTTGTTAATTCTGTTGAATTCGATTATTATTTGATCGAAAATTTGAATTTAATATTTTCACCAAAATATATTTGCCATTGCTCGGGTTCAAAATTATATTTTTATTAAATAACATTGGTTATCGTCCCTTTCTTTCCAAGGTTCAACATCGTATTTTAAAAATATTGGCTAAATGCAAGCGTGGTTTTTCAATGTTGTCGCTACGCGCGCATCATTCATGAAAATAATATTTTCGCAACTGGCTCAGATTTCATCTGTGACGGTGACCACACTGTGTAGTGCTGTGTTTATTTAAAGAACGAATGGTTCTTGATTTTAAACAATTTTGTTATTAAAATGAAGCAATTCATTTCTGGTTTTCTCGTAATGATTAAAGATGACTAAAAATCTGTCACCAACAACTGGATAATAATTCAACTAATTCTTTATACTCTACTTTGTAGCTAAATAGCCTACATCGGCTGGCTGGTTGTGGTTGGAAAGAAATGTTTTGATTGCCGCGGATTGCCGTTCCTCTGAAAGTCTGGGATATTTAGAGTCGAATAAATCACGGTAAACAAGCGAGGCCAGTTAGGACGATCAATAACACATTCTTGGTCTGTCTGTGTGTCAGTCTGTGTAGGATATATTCGATTGTTGTCCAGTGACGTAGACAGAAGATGCCATTTCCTGAACGATAACAAAGAGGGAAAGAAATGGGTATTTATTTATATCATTTCATCACAATGTTTGTTCCTATATCGAAGAAAATACTAAATAGATGGCGGCTGTGTCGCATTTTTAGGCAGTTAAGCTGCACTGCACATATACACACTGACGGCGCCGTTTCAACCCACGAGCACTCCTCTTTTTTCTTCGTTCAGCGCGACCAACTCGACTAAATCCGCCGTTGGAATATTTTATTTATTTATTTAAAGGAGAGGCAAAAAAAATAACATGGGAGAGAGAAAAAGAGACGGAAAGAAAGAGATGAAGAAGGAAAAGAGAGAGAGAGAGAGAGAGAAACTCTGCATTGTGCACCTCCCCTCAAGGCAAAGCACTTTTTTTGGGCAGGTCTCTTCCCTTTTTTTGGTGTTAGGTCTGCCTGTGTGTTTCGTCGTCGTCGTCGTCGTCGTCGTCGTCGTTCTTCCAACCCAAAACGCAGGAGCCCTGATGACTGGACTAGTACTAGCATCACAAGTCTTTCATTTCCAGTTTTCTGTTTTTCACTCCCCTCGTGACCTCGTCTCCAACACTGTTGTTTCCTCTATGATCGACATCTGTTGATTACCTAGTCCAGTACCAGTACAATCATTGTCCTCACATGCATTTATACAACAAAATAATAGGCTACCTAGCTGCATGCGCGGCAATTCAATGGATTCAGCAGTTTCAGATTCAGATTCCCTATTTGCTGTGGATATTCAGTCAATGATGAGACGAGCGATGCAGCCTGAAGCAGAGTGTCGTCATCTTCATCAAGAGCCAAACTATTCCAATAATACTGGCGAGCGCTACGGCTACTACCCCAAGTCCATCCAGCAGAGCAAGAGCGACGAGTCCTCAATAGCCGTTAGCAGCACCCACCCTGATAGCCATCGGCGTAGTGTTGCGGTTGCGTTCTAATTCCGCTCCTTCATATGGTTGCCACTTTACTATTGGTATCATGCTTTTTTACCAAGTTGGCTTTAGGTTTGAATGTCCCGTCCTTCTTTCTTTCTTTCTTTCTTTCTTTCTTTCTTTCTTTCTTTCTTTCTTTCTTTCTTTTTCTTTCGATGTTTACATCAACATCAGATTTTCTTGTATACATGGAAGAGAGAGAACGAAAGACTGGAAGGAGGAAGAAATCGAAAAGAATCAGAGGGACACACAAAATGGCCGTCCTGCAGCACTCTCTTATAAATAGGCCCGTGTCTGGCTTTTTCTTTTAGGACTATAGAGGTTGAACTCGAGGTCAGTTAGATATATGTGTACACTATGCTACACACACACACATATCCAGCAGTCTATAAGTAGAAGTTAACACATTTCTCTTTTTAAAAAAAATGATTAAAAGAAGAAGAAAAATATATATATTTTTTAAGTAAAGAAGAAAAAAGAAAGAATGACGCTCAGACCATAAGAGAACAAGTATCTTCTTTCAGGAGAACGTGGCAGGGGATCGTCGCCATTCCACACCGTGAAGTCCAGCGAATCTCTCAGTTTTTTTGTTTTTTTTTTTTTTTCAGCAACGCGATTCAAACCGAATAAGACACTTATGAACGACTCTAGCGTCTAGCGAAACAGAGGAACAAGCAGAGGAACCCGTAGAGAAAATGGTCACTATATTGTCTGTATTGTGCCAAAAAAAAATAAAATAAAATTCTTCTTACTGAATACAAAAGGTTCTCCACACACACACGTACACAAGCGCGAAGGACATCGTTTGAAGGTTAACTTTCCCATTTAATGCAGATGATAGTCAACAAGCCTATCGCTGTATCTGTTGGATATGATGGCCACATAGGAATGCGCAAATTGCGCAGCGTACATTTATTTATACATATTCGTGTACGTTGTTATATTTAGATATACGTCGTCTACAGTCATCAAAATTCATTTTACATTCATTCACAGCGCCAGCACCGAGGAATTGTATGACAATCCTGCATGCCAATTTGGAATTGCCTACAATTGGGAATTGTGCAATTGGCTACGATCGCAAATATTTCAAAAAACAATCTCTACAGTCATTGTGGATAGAATTGGAGGAAGTTTTCGAAAATCAAAATGTCCAAAGTCATTCAGAAATCGAAATGACAGTGTTTCAGCTTGGAGTATAAGGGCAGTGTAAACTGCGAGTACAGTTGCGATCCAGTATTATTAGAGAGAGAAGAGAGATAGTCGACTACTTCTCTTACGCACCACTCACAAGAGCTGTGGGAGAGAGAGAACGTTTTAGGGCTCGACGGGTGTTGGGTCATCGATTAAGATGGATGGGATTGTGCGAGGCGTGTATTGAATAACTGTTTTGACGTGCGTCACCCGATATGACTACACCTGAGTTTGTTGGTGAATTTCTAAACTAAATGTCGTTCACTCCAAGTTAAGAGCGCAACTAACCTCTAACTCTGCTATTGGCACGTCTGTTTTTTTTTAGTTGCGAGAAAACAAATCAAACCTCCTTTGGTGTGTGTACGCTTTATAATAATACATATAAGAAGAGAAAGAAACCCAAAACTCTCCGTTTGTTCCTTCAGGGGCCATGATTGCTACTGTGTGCAGCCTGAGCTGGGCTATGCCATGCATGCAGGGCCTTGGCCAGTCAGCCCTTAGTGGTCTCTGGCAAGTCTTTTGTGTGCTCATGTCTTTCCAGCGTAAAAACGAGACGAGACACCAGCCACCAGCACATAAGAAAAAAGAAAAGATTTCCCATTCAGGTAGACAAGAGAACACAACAGCACACCCATCATAGAATAATAAGTAAAATGCTGTACATATAGGTACGATAAGGAATATAATGTTACTGTGTATACATGCAGATCGAGGGTTTGTTTTTTTTCAATTATCATTTCTTCTTTTTGCCACTGATGAGGACAAAAGGATTATAATAATACATAGGAACGAGCAAGTCCATTGACAGCAGCCACATGTTTTGAATATCTTGTGTGAGGCAAAAGAGGAAGAGACCAAGCAAAGGATTGTTTTGAAAATGCATGGGAGGGGGTTGAAGGAGAGTCTGAATTGTTTTAGGATGCGGACCTAGTGTAAAACGTATAGTGAAGTATAGTTTTAGTGTGAGTGTGTATTGTATACACAAGGACAGGTAGCAGCTAGCGGCCAAGAGTTGGCCAAATAAGGTACGGTCGTCTACAACTGAAAAGAAAACGGTGGGGAAGGTGGTGGTCTATTCCGCCTGTTTGAAAGTAGAAGAGGAGGTGCTGCTGCTCCTATATCCAAAGAACTATTCGAAATGAAAAAGAAGATGGAAACGAAAGAAAATGGTTCCAAAAAAGGGAGTTGAAGCCAAAAAGAAGAGACGAACAAGATGGTAAAAGAGAAGCTGATGATGAAGACAGAAGAGGAAGAAGAAAGTCAAATAGGATTGGGTGAAACGCGTTGCTGCCATAGGAGAAGAAAGAAAAAGAAAAAAGAAAAAAGAAAAAAAAAAAAAAAAAAATAGTTTTTTTTTTCGAGTCGTTCGAGCTGTTGCTCAGCAGCACACCAGTCCCGCGTCAGCCACACAAGACAAAAAAGGGCAACGGAATATAATCAAACCGGCCAACAGCAGAAACTCCGTAAGAGAAGGGCAAGACGAGAGAGAATGGTTGTAATAAAAAGAAATAACAAGTCGGAACCTCCCTTTTTTAGAGGGGCTTCTCTCTCTCTCTTTTTTGGTTGGGATTAGAATTTTTTTTTTTTTTTCTTCTTCTTCTTCTTCTTCTTCTCTTCCAGCAACCTGTTGCGTTGTTGGCAAGTGGCCTCTCTCGTCTATATCCAACTGACGCTGCTACGACGCTTTCACGTTTGACTTCACGCAATGTTTTATTATTGTATTTTTCTTCGCTTTTTAGTTTTAAGACGATCCTTAAAAACAAAAACAACAAAATATTAAATTGTCAACTGGACCGTCGAGCGACCGATCGTTTAAATGACAACACCAAACGCATAAAGTGTTTGACGCTTAAACTTTATTTCATTTTTAAATTTTAATAAAATTTTAAATTTCAAGAGGGGTGTTTTTGTTTGTTTTCTTTCTGTTTCTTTTCAATTTGTTGGAGGGTAAGGAGGATGAGGAGGCCAGTGACTTGTGACTATAGTCATCGTCAATGGACGACGAGAGAGAAAAAGAGAATAAAAAAACAGAGAGGAAGAGTTCAGGACCGGTTTTGCCACCTGCCCAGGTAGAAACGAATGGACAAGAAAAAAAAGCCCAGGTAAAACTGAAGAAAAGAATAGAGAATCGAAAGAAAGAAAGAAAGAAAAAAACCCTGGCCCACAAAACGAGTCGGTTGGACGAGGGTGAACAGCAACGAAAAGCAGCAACCAAAAGAGCTAACGCGATCTTTTGTATGCAAAGCGCGTGAACAGCACTGTGGCAAAGCAGGGGAACGACACAGGTATATGATACTATTATATAGTACACACAGCAGCGCCGTATTATATATATATATACTTGTATATAAGAATAAAATGAAGGCTGTTAGGAAAACATACGCCATCAGTCAGTCCTTACTTAAAAGTAAATAGACGATCACCTTTCTCAATGGTTTCGACACTTGTTTCTTTTCTCTTTTCTGTCCATTTACGTCTCACCTGCTTCACCTTTTTCGCCTTGTTGGATGAAACGATTGGACACGGTTGATTGCAATCAAATGAAACTAAAACGATGAAAAAATTCATCGACGAAAGAAAAGAGGAGCGCCAATTTCCGACACGTGACTAATCATTTTATTTTGCTGACAATATGTCTCTATACTACATGCTGCGTTGATACCAATTGTTTGTTTGTTTAATCGAAGAAAAAAAAGAAAATGCCGATTTAACGACAATATAAAAATAAGACAATGTACATAAGAAATAGTAAATTAATAATAGGAATTGTGTATACATTTGGTGGCTGGCACACGGTCGCGAGGAATGACCTAGATGAAAGAAGTGACCGAAACAGAGTCGAACCGAAAAGAAACCCGAAATGCAGCAGGTTCATTGATTTCTTCTTCTATTTGGAATATGGTAGTTGTGTTAGCCTATCTCTTTCTCTATATGTCTGTGCTGCAGCTGCTGTTGGAAGAGAAGAAAGAAAGAAAGAAAATGGGTTATGTTGCAGAGATGGTGGCTTTGGACGTTCAATCTTGCCTTGCCGGCGGCTACGAGGTGCGCCAAGGTTGTTTTATAAGCGCGTTGCAAGAGGAAAAGGTGCACGTAAAAACCAGCACATCGTCCAACGGCCATCTTCTTTCCTCTTTCCAACGACAACGACGACGAAATGACTTGGATGTGTAAAGAGTTCGCCAACAGATTTGGTAGTGGTCGAACTAAAAAGAGAGAAAAAATAAAAGAAGAGAGAAAGAGAATAAGAGCTTTCTACTAACATTTGCTCATTTCCCCCAAAGGCTTTTCAGATATTATTTCTTCTTATCTCTCAGTGTGTGTGTGTGTGTGTGTTGTTTTTGTTTTGTTTTTTTTTTTTTTTAAAGGAGCGAGCGAAGGTTCTTCTCTCCAACTCTTCCTTCTTCTATCCTGCCAAGGTGCGCCCGCTATTCAACTCCGTCATATCTCTTTACGTTTAAGGCACATAAATGTATTTTTTCCTCATCTTCTTTTTCATTCATCAAGGTTCTCTCTTTTCTTCTTCAATCTACGGTCTTTCTCCTCCAACCTTTCATTTAGCTGATGGCCAAATATTATGTAGCCACGTTTTTGTTTTGTTTTTGTTTTTTAATATTCTCTACTTGACTGAAATGAATTTTGAATCAAAAACGAAAACGAAGGGAAAAAGGAACTTGGTCTGTGCAGCGACAGCACCAGCTGGAGGTCAAAAGCCAAAGATTGAATATATATTTATATACGTATATATACGTATATATATATATATATGTTGCTGCTGTCTGGCATTCCGGGTTGTTGCTTTGGACTATTGACATTTGTGGCACGAGTCAAGCCTAGGGGCCTCGTCGCGGCTACAGGTTCATTCATTGCACACACACACACACACACTGTAACATAACTGAAAAACCTTCTTTTCTTTTTCAGATTTCTCCTCCTGAGACTGTACTAATTTACTATCTACTTGGAAAAGATTATATACATTTCTTAACATTTGATTGACGCACAATAGAATGTAGCAAGACGTTCTGGATGAATACTGAACTCAACTAGGCGGGATCCATTGATTAAAATGAAAATTCTATCGACTCTGTTTTTATTTTTCAATATTATTAAAATTGTGTGTGAATGACGCGGTTGGTTAATAATGGCTGTGCATTTCTCCACCCCGACAAAAAAAAGACATTGCGAAACCTTTATTGGATGGGTTCATCGTTAAGTCTCCTTCTCCTGGAGGCTCTATCCCGCAGCAATGGAAAAAAAAAATAAAAATAAAAATTCGGGAATAGAACAACAAAAAGGAAAAGAAAAGAAAAAAATACATTAAAAAAGCACGGCCCTAGGTGTGTGCGTCCGGCTGGCGCCATTCTGTCGACCCGGGTTTCTTGCTGTTGCGTTTTGTTGTTATTGTTGTGGTGGTGTTTTTTATTTCTCCTGTCGACCAATTTTTCTTCTTCTTCTTCTTCTTCTTCTTTCGGGCTTATATAGTCACTCTTTTAGAGAATGAGTGGGTTGCTGTTGATGCTCTTATGGAAAATTTCGCACCAGACGTCGTCTTCATTGATCGTTTTCGTCTTCGGGTTTTTCCTCTATTTCAGTTTAACGTCATTGCATTTTCAGTTGCACGAAAATAATTTACAAAAATTCATACTCAAATATAACTTGTGTACAACTTCCTGTTTCTTGAAAAGCGTCTTTTTCTCCTCTTTGATGTTGTCATCTATAATAAGAAAGAGAAAGAAAAAAAAATCTTCTAAAAATAAATAAAATATCTTTCTTTTCATAGGTCAAAGTCAGGGGAACTAATTCATCCGTTATTGACACGACGGACAGGTCCCAATTCTCCGATGTGTGTGCGGATCCTGTTACGTACGTTAGTGATATGAAAGAACCTGTGCTAGATTATTATCCAAGTCAGAGAGAAGGAGAGAAAAGTTGAATGAAATCAGGTTCGTTGAAAATAAACTCAATACAGAGAGGGAGGGAGGGGGGGGGGGGAGCCGAGAGCGAAAAGAGTGGGGAGAAGAAGAGGACAAAAAATAGGGCGAAGAGTAGTGTGTAAGAGAGAGAGAGAGAGAGAAAAGAGAAGGCCGATGAAAACCTCCTCTGTATAGGAAAATGAGAGAAACGGGAGGGAGGGGGGAGCAGAAGGAGGAACAGGTTCGTGAGGTCACGGCTCACTTCCAAAATGGACATGAGATAAATCTGAAGCGGCCAGCTGATAACATAACAGAAGAATATATAAGATACAGTATAAATATATATACAACATACATCACATAGTATAGCTAGTATATATTTATGTGCTTGGATTGCATAAGGCTCTCGCTGTTGTTCTATTGCTTCATGCAGCAGGACAAGATAAATCAATCGCACCTTATCACAGTTCATTTGTTTGCTGCCTCTTTGTTGTAAGAGCCAAACGGAAACGAATGATTGATCCTGCAAAAAGTCGGAAAGGAAATCTCCCTGGTAGGAAAGGACGTAACAACAGACACACCAAGTCAGCCGCCAGCCTAAAACAACCATTTCTCTCTCTCTCTCTCTCTCTCTCTCTCTCTGTGTGTGTGTGTGTGTGTGTGTGTACGTGTTCATGAAAAAAAAAAGAGGGGAGACACACATCCGGGCTTTACACCAAAGTCTGGTCGTGTGTATTTTCAATGGTCGTCCCTGTGTGTGTGTATGGCGTGGGAAACATGGCGTTGACCACAAAAACCTGTGGATTGACGATCGGTGTTGCTGTGGCAACCAGCGTGGGCGTGGAACTTTGAACCGGCTGCATCGATTCGGTAACCCCATTCGGCACATACAACTGCACAACGACAACAACATTTCCAGTCTCTTTTTTTTTATTTTAGTTTTATTTTATTTTATTTCTCCCGACAACTATCCTTCGGTTTAGCCTTTTGGTGTGGAGAGAATCCAAAAAGGGACGGGTCAAAGTGGTCGACATCCGGTCGCGCGTTTTTTTTTTTTTTTTTTTTCTTCTTCTTCTTAAGGAGAAAAGAGAGAGAGAGATGAGAACCGTGGGGAGTGGAAAGGGCCACAAGGAGGAGGAGGGGTTGTGAACATGCGGGGGCAGCAAACCCCAATGGAAGCCCAAGCTGCCAGCCTTTAAAGCCCGCCGGAAGTGGCTCGTCTCCTTTCTCCCAGCAACTTTGTACGAGAACCATATGTCATGGCCATGGTGTGTGTGTGTGTAGCCAACGGCTTCTAAAAACCCATTCATACGTATCTCTTCGGAAATATCTTTTTGTAATATTTTCTTCTACTTAAAAAAAAAATAAAAAAAAGAAAGAGAAAAGAAGACTCGAACCTTTTTGTGGATTGACCTTTCAATCACTTGCAGCATTTTTCTATTCATTTGTGATTCCCTTGAAAAAAGGGTTAAGCTAATAGTAGTAGCCTAGTAGGCCTATTGTCTTTTTTTATAAAATAAATCTACGTTTACAAATAGACAGACACATTGTTTCCTCTCTCAGGACCTTCCCTACCCCCTTGGGTCGTTTTTGTTTTCTTTGGTAAAGGAAACCGGGGCATTTCAACAGCCACCGGAAGCGGTTGAATTGGTTCAGTTGACTGTATATGGAGAGACTATGTTTGTTCTTTTTCGAACTCTGTGCATGAGGAAATATTCCAAATTCACAATCAGTGTCAATTCACGATATATTTTGCACAAGTGTAACCTTTTTCAATATATACAGTAAATACATGGTAATTACAAAACACTGTCAGCATTTTTCCTTATTTCTGAGAGCGAGTAGAGCGAGACAAAAGAGACAAAAGAGAACACGATGCCATCTTTCCATGTAGAAAAATCATAGAGAAAAAAAAAGCAGGTTTCGGTCCATGCCGGAGAGAAAAGAAAATCAGAGACGGAAGTCAGTTCCAAGGAAAGAGGTAATCTGATGAAATAAATAATTGTGGCCGCCGAAGAAACCGAAAAGCTGAACCAAAAGTCGAATTCTCTCCATCCGTTTCCCATCATCATTGGATTTATAACGAATATAAAACTCATTAAGACAGACAGAGAAAGACCCAAAATAATATGGTGACATTTGCTTGATAATTCAGACTAGACAGAGGACTTTGTGAGGGGGGTTAGATAGAGAGACATGTCCGTAATGCAACCTGTTGTAGAATTGATTTTTTTTGTTTGTTTCAAGACATGCCATAAGATGGTGGAAATTTTTGACGGTAAATGTGTGTTTTTAATTAAATTTTCAAGTTTTGTTGTAGAATTTTATCGTAGTTGCATTTGTACTCTATCAATTCAATCATTTATACGGACTCAAATTCTAAATCTGTTTGCTTATGTACATACATACATACATATATATATGTGTATATGAATGTATCTACATAGATTCGGTGAAAATGAAAGCCACGAGAAGAAGAAAGAGGAAAAAAAAAAACAAAAAAAAACAAAACAGTTTGAGGGTTTTTTTGCTTTTGGATTTGTTGGCCGTTTGGATGTTTTCATTGTCCTCTTTGGTTGCGTCAAAGTCAAATTATGGTTTCGTTTCACA
This sequence comes from Daphnia galeata, assembly GCA_030770115.1. NCBI lineage: Eukaryota > Metazoa > Arthropoda > Branchiopoda > Diplostraca > Daphniidae > Daphnia > Daphnia galeata. The sequence goes on from CM061115.1 coordinate 5,918,872, forward strand.
CAGGCACCCGGAAAATCCAAAATGAAGAAGGTGGTTAAGTGAAGAATTGAGAGAGTGCGTGGGCCCCCACAAGAAGAATGTGGGTATTATATAGAAGGAAGAGAGAAACCATGTCACACAGATTCATTATTTAATCGAATATTTAAATATCTAAAAGTCGTTTTCCCGAAGAATTAGGGAGAGGCTGGACGACGACGGCAGTCTTTGAGCCCGTTTGCTGGGCAGCAGAAGAGGTATGGGATGAATTGGGCCGTCTTTGTTGATGCTGCTGATCACATCGGCATCCGTGTCGGGTGCACTTTTGGTAGCACATTTCCACTACTTTAACACCTCCTTGAAGGGGCCAGTAGCAAAGCAAACAAGGCATTACCAGAGTCAAAGAGGCCAGACAACCCCAACGGGCCATCCGATGATGGCTTGGAACACACGAACATGGGGCATCAGCACACGAACCGTTGCTACCAACTCCTCCATTTGTCGACGATAAAGACGACGATGGTGGCTGGTGGTGGTATCGACGGCTACGTCGATGAACATCCTCGTCGTCTTCATCATCTGACGATGATCCGCAGTGGTAAAAAAGTCCTTTGACACAGCAGAGACACGAGACGTAGTCAACGCACGATTCGGCCGAACACAGGCACTTGTCGCCACACAACCACTTGGACGGCAGAGGGCGTGGAGTCCGACAGGATAAACAACGGCATCGATCACAATCCGGGCAAATGACAGAATCACCACCACCGCTGCTACTCTGACTGCTCGGAGACGAGAAAACCATCCTCGATGATGAGGTGGTCGTTGATGATGTCGACGGGCAATTGACTCCGCCATCTCGACGACATGCATTTGATGATGTGTCTTTGGTGAAGGCCGGTTGTTTGGTGATGGGCAATGATCGTCGAGTGCTCTGCAACCGTTTCAACGACGGAGACGTCAATGGCGTATTAACTGTGTTGTTAAATGGCAGAGATTTTGTCGAAGAAGTCTTGGACGATTGACTACCCAACGGACTGACCAAAGCCAAATGATCGTGCGGTGATCCACTGATGTGAATGTGAGTTTCGGCGTGAAGAGGTGTCGATGTTACACGAAGTCCACCTTTCAAAGGTGTATCGATGTACTCGTTTCGTACACGTTCACCATCCGGTCGAGGTTGAGACAATGTTATCACTTCCGGTTCAACTGATGATGATGACGATGAAGCCACTTGTAACGATCGACTTCCGCTGCTACCAACATTATTACTATTTGTGGTGTAGGTCGTCGTCGTTGTCGTGGTTATCGCTTGCCGCAGGGGCAAAGTAGGTGCCGGAACTCTTGGAACGACAATCGGAGATGTGGGAGGTATAGCTGCTCTTCTTTGTTGAATTCGAACAGCGGAGCCTGGAAGTGCGGGAGCCGGTCGAGCGGGAGCCATAGGAGGAATCCTAGACGGTCTTTCTGGAAGCAGCTCCATTTGTGATGATCGATGAGGTCGATCCAATTCTTCCGGACTGATAATGACCAGGTTCCGGTGTATCGATGGACTGCTGCTGCTGCTCGTTCGGCTGCTTTGAGTGACGATGGCATGGTTTGCCATGAGGCCAGTCGTTTCAACGCAGCCAGTCCACCACGGCAGTCGCCAGTTTCCTTCCGTGCGTTGCACTGCCCAACGGACGCCACCTCGCGGACGATCCGGCGGCTTTCACGGGATCGTTTTAGTCCGATCGTCGGATGCGCGCGCGCGAGCGCCCAAGATTTTTCGTTACTTTACTCCAAACACACACAGACTCACATACACAATCACAGATAGGATAGCCGCCGCATTGCCACTATTTCATTCACCTTTCATCCATCGAATCGTATCCTCTGCTGGCTGGACGGTAGAGTTTAATGCTTTCATTTTAAAAGAAAAATATGAAAAAAAAAAACAAAACAAAAACAAAAACAAATGTTAGCTCACATATACATACATTTTAAGTAATCATTTTAAACCTCACCTTTTAAAAGACTAATCCGGGTGTGTTGACCGTAGATGATGACCACGTTTAAATAATCCAATCTCTTTAAGGTAAACAGAAAAATTCACCAGAAGAATTTTGTTTTTTCTTTCAATTTTGTGTTATTTTCAGATTGGCACACACGGAATACACAGAGACACAAAAAATACACACACAACAAGATGGCGCCTGATGGCGAAAAAGATTTTTTCGTTTTTTGTGTTTTTAATTGTTGCGTTTTGTTTTCCTTGTTGCCATTGAATGGCGGCAGAAGGTTGTGGAATTCCTTGTAAAACGAGTATGAATAACCAGATTGTTGGTGGTAGTTTTCAAATGGAAACTCTACAAGGGTGCACTTGCACACACACACACACACACACACAGTCACACACACACGAGGCTGTCGGGCGCCCCCGTCTTATGTCTGGGCTCACGGTACACGTCTGAACAGCTGGAACGGGCTTGAACGACTGGAGATTTTGTGAATCGCCTGGCACAAAGCGCACAGATAGAAAGGGAGACTAGCAGCGCCACCGCCATGACAGTTTCCTGCCACCCACCCACCACCTCTCTCGGTGGGAGGAAACGACCCCCTCCTCCCCCTTCCTGTCTTGGCCCACCAAAATTTTTTGTTCTGATCTACCCGTTAGAGGCGCTGTGGCGCTCCCCCCACCAACTCCCCTCTGGCGGGGCTTTTCTTCAAGGACGTGTACACACACACATACCCCGGAGTGTGTATGTTCGTGAATGAGTTAGCCACCCACCCACCCACTTTTTTTTCTCTCTCTCTCTCTCTCCTTCCACTTCCACCACCACTTGTCGTTTTTCTTTTCTTCTCCTCTTTCGTTTTGGCCTCTCCCTTTTTTCGGGCTCGACGTCTATACTCGGCGTCAAGCCGACACGGTTCGTTTCCAAACAAAATACCTTCTTTTCTTGGACATTTCAATAACATTTTCACGTTATTTCATTATTTCTTCTTGCTAAACATATGAGAATCATGTTGACGTAATAATGTTAGAGGTTTAATACATGGTTCACTTCGTCAAAGAGATGGACTTCATTCATTCTAAAATTTCGATTCATCTGCGACTGTTTTTATTCCGATGCCCTGCGTCGCTATCAAATCGAAGCGGTTTATTGTTGTTCACACCATCAAAAATGATATAAAGGAAAAAGGATGAATCTGAATGATAGGAGAGATGAGCATTTGTGTATTCGGTATCAAATAATTACAAGTCAGCAAAGAGGACGGATAAATCTATATATTTTATCAATGGATAGAAAATGCATGCATCATACACATGCCGAATGAATGACCGTGTTATCATCGCGTCGTACAAACAGGTGTATTCCAACATGGAACCAGTTAAGGGTTAAATTATAATCTATAATTTAAAATTGAAGTCAAACTGGTTCACATAGTATAAGAGCTAAGCCAAAGAGAGACTCTTTCTCTTCTGAAACCAACCCAAGTCCATAACAATTAACAACACACACACACATACACACAACTGAATGTATGCTGCTGCTGTGAATGGCACGTGCATTCTCGCTCATTGATCCCTATAGAAACATTGTGGCGAATGTAGAGAGAGAATGATCAACACCAAACGTGTCTTGAATGAATGACCGAGATGGACGAGAAAGTTGCTGGCCTGCCTGCTGCTGCTGTTGCGAACGAGTCAATGGTCTTGTTTATTCCAATCAACTCGTTTCAAATCAAATTCGTACGAGTGTCAATTGGCTGCTGCAGATATTTTTAAAAACAAACAAACCAGTCGATAGTTAATTCTTTCTTTTCTTTTTTAGATTGTTTTGTTAAGCTCGCTTGAGCCAATGACGGCGGGAGATAAAGAAAACGATATAATAAGAAAAGGAAGAAAAGATGTCTGATGAAAACCAGACGAGAAAAAGAAAATAATAAGGACAGAGTAAATATCCACTATGATGATGATAAAAAATAAAATAAAATAAAAATAAGGATGAGAGGCCTTGGAACTGGTACCAACTTTATGAATGAAATCTTGGCCTTATAAAGAGACACGTCACACTATATTCCTACCTTTTTGTTTAGCCTTGTCCAAGTTTATATATTATTTAGAAGAGGACGGCTGCTGGCTGCTCAACATAAGGCAGGGAAATAGATATAGTAACTACATAACAGCATGTAATAATAAGAGAATGAGAAAAAAAAAAGCAACTATTACCTTGCCCGTGGCCGTATCGACAATGGCAATTTACTGGGCGCCAGCAATCGGTTTCCCTTCAATTCATACAACGCCAAAAAGGCAAAGCTCCAAAATGTAAAAGAAAAAAACGAAGGAGACAACATTCTCTCTCAATGCCGGATGCAAATCACCGATTTGACCTCGCTAGATTCTTAATCTATAACTGCTATTTAGTGTTTGACACGTTTTAAAATTCTTTTTTTTTTTCCGGAGCACATCAAGCTCCTTATCCCCGCCAAAGGACTAGCATCATCAGTGTGTGTGTGTGTGTGTGTGTGCCTCCCCAGCAGTTGTGTAATCTAATCAGTCTCAGCAAACTAGTCGCTTGGACCCTCTTCTATTATAGAATAGATCTATATACTCTCTCTCTCTCAGATCTTTAGAATATATGTGTATTAAGCTGATTGCTAAACATGATTGTATTATGACAAGAAATAGAGAACAATTCCAAATGTGTTGTTGATCATCATCAGTAATATACCGGTATAGCGAGGGTGGATATTTTAAACAAATGGATTATATCATGCAGCCGAGGGGCTTCTGCTTCTTCTGCTTGTATAGCGTGACTAGAAAAAAAAAAATCATTGCCTTTCCTCTCATCCGCCCTCTCTTCCAAAAAACTCCCGACGACGAGAGAGAGAGTCAACATCGGCTCAAAATAGAAACGACTGCCTGGGCTCGTGTTTCTGTTGCTGCAGACTGCTCCCACTATACGCTTGTACCTCCTCCTCCTCTCACGCAGTGACGTCATTTCCTGAACCCATCCTCTTTTTTTTTTCTCTTCTACTTATCAGTGTACACTGACGACAAATAACCAAAATAAAAGAGTGCCTTAGCCTTCTCCTATTTAATGGACGTCAGATAGACCTGATTCCACCGGTAAAAGCCAACTGTTCCGAGGGATAAAAATGGTTTTCTTTCTTTCATTAGAGAGGGGTGGACACACAGGATGTTCACAACGTCCTCAATAAGGTAGACGTGACTCCGTGACCACACGGGCAAAAGGAAGTGCCTCATTCATTTATATATACGTATAGTATAGTATAGTTCTAAAGAGGAGCTTTGTATTTATTCGACTATTTAGTCCCACCACCACTACTAAATAACACCCCCCCCCCTTCTTCTTGTGTTCTTCTTTTACTTGGAAAAGAGAGAGAGACAATAGAACCGGACGAGTGCAAGAGCGGATGCCGAAATTTCAAGCCGGAAAGGCTTCCGGCTTCATAAAACCCGGCCAGGCTGATTCTTTATGTGCGTAGTGGAATACACTCCAGTGTTGTTGTTGTTCTTCTTTTTATATTTTGATGAATGTTGCATCATCGTTATCTTCAAAGACTTGTTTCCAGTGTTTCAAAGAATGTTCAGCGGGGAAAAAAGAGAAAAATCTAAACGAAACGTCATCGAACTCTACGCACCCATGGCTAGACTAAAGGATGATCTAATCGAATTGCCAAGCCCATATAACGTCCTCGACAAGAAGTGAAAATCTTCTTCTCTTTTGCCAGTAACAGCTGTCGGATGAGCGCATGCGTGCCGGATTTTTCTATTCTTATTTTATTTGTATTTGTATTTATTTTTTTACTTTTCTTTTTTTCTCAATGGAAATCGTCCTCAGCAGAAAAGACTTGCCAACGACAACACAATGGTCCATTAATGCTATTGACAATTCCTCCTCCTCCTCCTCCTTTGCTTACGCAGGAATGTGGCGCGCGGTCTATAATGGACTTCACCACGCCCTCAGTGTTTTCGCCAGGCCATTCATGCAGAAAATTCCAGCCGAGCCTCTCTATCTCTGGCGCCACGTTTGGCTAGCCACGATACCATAAAAATGAAAAAAAAATGAAAAAAAAAATCAATCGTTTGTAAAATGCTCATAGCTTTCTTCTTCTTCTTCTTCTTTGTTAGTTTATTATTTCACCATCAGCAGCAGCCACATTTTTTTCAGCCAATCCCATAATAATAAGCGGAATTTTTCTCTTTTAAATGAACACACCAAGATGAAAGATAACGATCTAATCGATTATTAGACGGCGAATCGAATTGATTCAAGTACGACCAAACGTACGTATATACGTATGGATGAAGAAAAACAAAACAAGATGTAATGGGAAGTGGTGACCCGGTTATCACAGAGTTGGCTGTTTCTTTTTCATTTCGCCATTTCGGTGACGCCAGTCTTATTTTTCGTCTTGAAATAAGTGATGGGCTTTATGGCGTGACGACCAGGTCCAACAATGAACTTTGGAAAGCGAATAAGCGTAGTGGAATAAGCGGATGGAGAATAGCTCAATTGGCATAAGGGGGAAGAAGACATTCCTTTACCGGGCGAGAAATGAGTTTGATGGTGGTTCATTCACTCATCGTAAAGGGAAAAAAGAAATTCGAATTTTTTTCCTTTTTTGCCCTCATACTACATATCATCACTATGTATTTTACTATAGAGCTGCTGGCTCGGTTAATATCGACGTCGTCGTCCTCAATCGCTAGTGATAAGATTTCATCACGACCATCAGTCGTTGCCCTCGGCAATCTTCGGTGATGGTGCTGCTGGTGGGTAACACGAACCGCTCAATCATTTCCTCTTCTTTGTTTTCATCGTAAGACCATCTCTCACGATACCAGAATCCAACCAAATCCAACGTTCTTCTTTTCTGTTGGCCTTGTCACACAATAGAACTTACACACATCCAGTCAACGAAAGCACACATGCACGCGAGGACAACCTCATATTGACACGCTATAGTCAACGCAAGGCCGTCAACCGGAAGTCAGTGTGGGCGGCACCAAATCAATGAAAGGGGAGAGACTTCGGCCTCCACGCATTTCAGTCATTCTACCCCTCCGCCCCCACATTAGTCCCCCCCCCTCTAACCCTCACCACTCAGAATGATATTTTATTGATTTAAAAACAAAAAACCAGAATGGCTCGTTTCCTGACATCCGACACTTTTGCTTTTTATTTAAATCCTGTTAAAGAAGGGGAAAAAAAAAACCAACTGGAAAAATGTAATAGTCGTCAACAACCCAAACAGCCTCTCGGATCGATAACTCGTCTATTTACTTTATATGTAATGCTGAAAATGCGGTGGTGGGATCCTGCGCAATCGGACAGTGACCTCTTCTAGACAATAGGCTACTTATTATTTACTTGCCGAGAAAGTAGTTTGGTTGGCAGATATCGATCGATCAACGATGTTTAAGAGTCTGTCCTCCTCTCATCTCTCGCAAAGTGTAGAATGGTTTAAATATTCATTGAAAACTGAATCACACCATTTGACAACAACCTATATTGCCGACGGGGTTCGACTTTCACCTCAAACGAAGCTCAAATGTCGCATTTAAAAGATACACATGTCTGATGATTAGTCTGGGGTAGGGGGCAATTAACGAGAAAGGCCAGTGAACTAGAAAGAAAAAAAAAATAATAAGAGACCACGGTGTCTTCTGGACGTTGTATTTTGGCTCGTTTGAATGGACAATCAAATATAACAAACGTCCTGGAGAGTTTCATTTTTCTTGTTTTTTTTTCTTTTCCAGTATGGATATTGTAATAGAAATCCAGTTTAAATCTGAAACGCCACAACGGCAGCTTCCACCATTATTGAATAGTTAAAGAATAGAGGTCAGACTGAATCACAATATTTGAAAGAGCTTCTTCAACTCGACCATCAATTGCCAATCGGGTTTCTGCAAATCGTCTCGGAAATATTCTTTGCAGGCGTCGATTGATTCGCGGCTAATCTATATTCCCAAAAACAACACAATTTAGATTCACTTCAAATAAATTAAATCAACGAATCACAATCAACATTTTACCTTGGAAACCAACAAATCGGTGTGGTCAAAATGACGCCCATAAAGTTTGGGACTGTCGCCAGGCGTGGGACTAATTTTAATACAAACTTCTTGCCCTTTACGGGCCGATTCGATGGCTTTATGATTAACTTCAATGTTGGTGACGATTCCAATGCAGACAAACTAAGACAAAATATATAAATAGAATATAGAAAAAGATGAATAGTCTGACGTGTAAAAATTGTTACTGAATCGATTTCACAAAAGAAAAACCAAAAAAAAAAAGAGGACAAAATAAACAACTGAAAAGGTTTGTGGTAAAGAGAGTGGGGATTGCGAGAGTCAAAACCACGTGCGAGAGATCGGCATTTTTCAAAAAACGGAACTTTGCATGACTACTTTCGAGTCTTTGTCGTTGTTGGTCGACGCCAAAGTGACCGTCGGGCGTGAGTGGAGCATAGGAATTTGAATTGTTTTGACCGACAGCGTCCTCGGCACCATTTCATTCATTCTCTCTAACCGTTAACCAACATTCGCATTCTTTTCCAAATGTTTTCTATTTAGTTGAAATGATCATTTCTGACATTGGGCGACCGGAAGAGTAGGGCCAGGCAGGCTGAAAGAGGAAATAGATATTTTTCGGCAGGAGCCAGCCCAACACAGGAGCACCAGGATATAAATAAATAAATATTGGCCTGAGCGGAAAGGAGGGTAAAGTACGTCACGGCGGAAGAGGAGCGAGAGAAAGCTGCTTGCTTGCTTGCTAGTGAGCGGACGAGAAAACGAGAGATATGGCGGTGGGAAATGTAAGCCAAACTAAGCAGGAAGTAACTCATCAGCTCTGTTGTCATTCCACTTCCTTTTTTGCCACTTCACACACTCAAGACCAGCGAATTCTCTAACCTCTCACATTTCGTCTCTTCCCGGATGGACGGCCAAGTCATCATGTCTCATATACAAGGTACAATTTAACATGCAGTATGTACAAATGAAACCGTATCAATCAGCGTCTGCCGCCAATCTGAAACGTCTTGGCCCAGGTGCGAAGCAACGTCCTGAATAATGCCTTCCATGCTAGCTCATATTATTACAACAAAATGGCGGTCATTCAGTCGAATTCAGAAAAATGAACATTTATCTTGACAGCTAAAGAAATCATCTACTTTCCACTTGTCGCCCGGTAAAATTCTGATAAGAAGGGAGAATATACAGTGTTTTTTTTCCCCCTTCTTTAAACAGACCTCATTTCCGCTGCTTGTAAAAAGAGGGGGAGACAGGTAAGAAAAAAGGACACGGTTCAACAACCAATAATCGCACAGAGGTATAGAAAGCTAAGGTTAGTAAGATATGGAGAGAGGAAATGGGTGGCAAAGAAGGGTGGTGTGTGTATTTAATAGATTTTTTTGTCGTGTATTTATTTTCGCCCATATTTTTTCTTCTTCCCTTTTTCTACCTTCGAACAGCAGGTAAATCTGTATTCAGCTGCTACAAGGCAGAGTTCAGCATTTTCCCTCCCCTCCCTTTTATCTCCATTCTCCACTAAAGCCTAAGCCGGTTTATTTCAAGTCTAACAACAAATGGTTCACTTCCGCTGCTTCCATTTTCATTCAGAAAACCAGGGGAATCTGACTGCGCCGAAGAAGAGGACGGGGCGGAGGGCTGGCAAACACGCCAAAAGCCTCTAATTGGACTGTCAAGTCACGAAACATTATGAACGGCCCCATCTCCAGGATTCCTTTCTATCATTAGCTAACTACTCGAGCTTGAAAAAGAAAAAAAACCAGAGAGAGAGAGAGAGAGAGGGAGAGAAAAAGGACGGAAAAGTCACTAGGGAAGGCCGGCCCCTGAAAGGAGAGAAGGCGGTGTTCCGTTCGCAATACGACATCCGGTAGCCATTTCGGAAAAAAAAAAAAAAAAAAAAAAGGAAAACACGAACTGAGAGTTTCTCCCCACCATACACACCAAAGTGTTTCATTTATCCCTGGGTACTTCCTTACTTTCTATACAAACTATTCCGAATATACGTTCTGGAGACAAAACCACAATACTTTGAAGTTGACACAGGTGATACCAATCGTTTGACCTGAGAGTAGACCTCATTCAGATTTCAGCACTAGCAGCTTTGAGAGAAAGAGTAGACAGTTCTTAGGTTTGAATCGAGACAGGAAATGCATTCGTAACCTACCGTCTCACTTAATAGAACAAGGTTTCTTACCTCTTTAGTTGGAACGCACAGCGGTGTGCCCTCTTTCACAATCCCGTTTTCCACTACAACTCCAACCACGATCGGATCTCGGGTGTTGAAAATAAACTAAAAAAGAAAAAAGAAGAGGTGTGCCAACAAAACAAGGACACTTTTTATCGATCTTAATTCATAAATTTCGTTACAATGCACAATTTAACCCAAAATGTCTGCCATATCAAGAGTAGAATAATTTCCCAACATTACCTGAGGAAGAATTCGTAATTTGCATGGGAAAACTGCAACATCTTTAAATTCCTCACGCTTCTTAGCCTTCAACTCGTCACGGTATTTCATAAAACTATCAAACAGGTGATAGATAATATCAGCCTGGAAAATCTTAACTCCAACGGAATCTGCCATCTCCTGAGCGTCACGTTCAATTTTCACATCAAACGCCAGAATTACTGCATATCTACAATAATTCATTATTTACATTACAACTTGATTTAAATTTAAAAGAATTTGTTTACTGGGCATTGTGCTCCAACATCGTTGATGCTTTCATGACATCTTTTTTCACAACAGGGCCGATGCGAATGTTAGCATACTGCAATAAATATGTTTTTTTTTAAAGAGGTTTTATTATTACGAAAATTATTTTTCTTCAGTCTTACAGGAATTTCAGAAGTTTTCAGAAACTCAAGAAGGGCTTCTAGGGACCCTAGAGTCGAAGCTTGAACGTAGACTCCTCGATCCTGTAGTTTGATACGACCTAATGCAGATTTCAATTCGTGTGCTACTTCTTCCTTGCAGATTTCTACTTCATCCGGATGGAATGCAACAAGTAGATTCAAACCGGCAATTGCTTTTTCCAAATCTTTGGCTGTGATTTTCACACCTTGGGCTGCACGCACTTCTTTGGGCTCCGTGTACGTATTCTTAACTCGCAACTCTTTCATGGGTTGCGGCAAGAGGAGAGACCGAATCTGTGTTAAAATAGGACCATGGTGAAAATTTTTTTTTCCATTTTTGATTTTTTTTTCCACGATTTTTTCGGCCGGTAGGCCGCATCGGACCACAAGCGTGTTATATGTATAGTGTATATATAGTGATGTGGTCCTACATAGACCACTTGGTGGTACACGCATGTGGTCCGATGCGGCCTACCGGCCGAAAAAAGTCCTATACCTGTGTCACAATAGGTCCATCGGTTCCTGCTAAAACAATAGTGTCGCTTTCGTGCAGAGTGCCATTAATAAGAATAATGTCGACGGTTGTTCCGTAACCAGGAATAGCTTTTACTTCTAAAACAGTCGCCTGAAGCTCATCGGTATACATTAGTCTTTTAGCTAATGCTGTTTGAGTCAATTCTACAATGAGCGCCATGAGATTGCCCATGCCGTCACCAGTAGCAGCACTTGTAGGGACCATGGAAACGTATGATCGAGGATCGGGATTTTCATAGTAGACGGCTGCGTTCATCGACTGTTCGGCTAGCTGAGTAATAACCAACTTGGCCCTATCTTGAAACTCCAATTGAGTGTTCTTTCCTTGCATTTTGATTAAATCCTTAACATCTTTTTTGGGATTGGAAATCCAATCATATAACCTGTAGGCCAAAGCAGAGATTAAATATATAAATAGTATAAATAAAATATATAGTTTTATTACCTATCAATTTTGTTTAGGGCTACTACGAAAGGAGTTTTCTTGGCTTTAAGCAAGTTAAGTGATTCTATGGTTTGGGGTTCGAGCCCGTGCATAATGTCAACTACTAAAATAGCAATGTCGCACAAGGAGGAGCCACGAGAACGTAGATTACTGAAAGATTCGTGTCCAGGAGTATCGATAATGAGAAGTCCCGGAATTTTCAATTTCATATCTTGAAAACCAATAACCATTTTGGACTGCTCACGAATGGCTTCAATTGGGACATTGGTAGCACCAATCTGCTGTGTAATTCCACCAGCCTCACCATCTTGAACGTGGGTTCTACGAAGTTTGTCAAGAATTTTCGTTTTTCCCGTGTCCACATGACCCAGTACACAAACGACAGGAGCACGTAAAACTTCAGGATCTTTGTTCTTTTCAGCCTCATCTCGCCTTTTCTATTAAATGGAAACATAACAAAAATGCCAAATGAATTTTGTTCTTTCACAAAGATATCCCGTCGATTTAAAGGACCAACCTGAATTCGATATAATGCTTTTTCTCTCCTGGAGAGAGCATCTGTCTTTTTGCCTTCTTCGTTCTCTGAATCATCACTATCTTCGGATTCGTCTTCTTCGGAACTATTCTCAGTATCTTCACTCTCCGATTTTGACTTTGAATATGTTGTTCCAGCAGTCGTGGTTACAGCAGGAGCAGACACTTCCTCTACTTCCTCTTCTGAAGATGAATCTACATCCCATGAATCTTTAACTTCCTCCTCTTCTTCCACCAAAACTTCCGTTTCGTCTTCTGGTTTTTGTTCAACTTTATTTTCTTCAGAAGTCAAGCTCTCGTCAGCTTGAACGACTGCCTGTTGCTGCTTGTTTGTACGCACTCGTGTACCAGCCCTCGGTCGCTTTTCTCCAATTAATGGTACGTCAATTCCTAAAAGGAAAAAACGAATGTAAATTGAATCGAGTCACCAAAATCTAAAATAGATAAATTACAGGAGATTATACCTTGCGCTCTCAGTATCTCCAAAGATGCTTGTGAGCGAGCCTGCTGTGCTCTCTGTTTAGGAGTTAAGAATTTTCCTTCGGCCTTCAGTCGATCACGTTTCTCTTTTTCACGTTGTTTTTTAAGTTCTCGTCTTTCCTGTTCCTTTTGTTCTTGCTCTAACCTGATTCGCTCTTCTTCTTCGGCTTTTCTTTCTGCTTCCTCTTCTTCCCGTCTGATTCGTTCTTCTTCTTCCTAGATAGATAGATAGGTTAATTATACAATTTAAACAAAGATATTTTAAGTTATTTTACTCGTATTTTCCTTAAGGTCTCTTGCATTGCTGCAAGTGCCTTTTTTCCTGGACCACCCTTTTTCTCTTTTTTGGGGTCAACCTTTTCTTTTTTTTTGGCTTTTTTATTTTTTTTATCATCTTGATCCTCATCCAATTCTTCAGCCTGTTCAACACCTTCATTAGCCTGTTCATCATCTTTGCCTTTTTTTTTCTTTTTCTTCTTTTTCTTTTCGGAATTTTCTTCCTCAAATAAATCTTCCGCAGGCTGGCTGTCAGGTTCTACAGTAGCTAATCCATCGGATTCATCTTTTGCTTTCTTTGCATTTTTCTTTGTCATTTTTTTTTGTTTTCGCAAATGTTTTGGGGCATAAGATCCAAAGTATAATAACCTGAAATAATTTTATCAAGAGGGTTTATTTCATCACCAGAAATTTCAAACATTACCACATTTAAGTCTAGATACTGTATTTTACTTTCTGCTTCTAAAGTGAAAGTAGGTGAGCATCAGTTCTAAAATGAAGTACTGACATTGTTGACAAACAATCATGACAGATTTGTTTCTTCTGAGGAAAAAAAAGCTATTCTACTAATTCACCCATTTAAATTATTTTAAGTTTCAGATCTACAAATAACATAGTGTATTTAATGATTTACAAAAAAAATACATACCTACCACGGGGACAGAAACACGTAGCAAACTGTCGTCTGTACTCTGAGGTGTCGTTTTACCGAGTGTTGCCACTTTTTTTCGATGAAACTCTAGAGCGTTGCCAGTTTAGAGATTTTAAAGAAAACGATAGAAAATGAAAAAAAAGCAAAGCATGAGCAAAGGAATCCCACTCTTAATTCACGTCAAAAAACGCAATAAATTTCTATTCCTGGCAGTATTTCACATGTTGTTTGTCTGCGAATATAATAACTAAAATTGAAATGGTAATAATCGGCGACTAACTAATCACTCGACCAATGCTATAGCAGAGTAATAGAGCAGATGGTGGCGTCGCCCTGTCGAAATTCTCCATAAGGCTATGTCCGAGGTTTTCCAAGTTTTTTTCAATTGTTTAGCGAACGTTACAGAAAAGCTCTCCTTTATTTGGTGCTGCCACCATCGATGAAAAAATAAGCAAAAAAACCACTTTTACGCATTTATTAATTGCAGTTTTTCATGATGAAAGATGCGATTGGTAGCTTAGTTGGAAAAGCGATGGATTGGTAATATGGATGTTTTGAAGATACGTGGTGATGTGAAGATAACATGGTTCAAAACTCTGTCGATACTGTCACATTTTATGGTTTTTTTTAACTTTTTTATTACTTTTTTATTGCAAAACTGATAAAACACATTATTCTGTCAAGAAATGTGTTTTTTTTTTAGTTTTTCGGGTGGAATTAGGGGATTTTTCATTTTGACACGGGACTTAGAAAAAAAAACGCAAGTTTTTCAGTTTAGTTCTCGGAAAAATCCGCAAGGTGTCACTACCGTTTAAAGGTGACGGCTCGGACATAGCCTTATGGAGAATTTCGACAGGGCGACGCCACCATCTGCTCTATTACTCTGGCTATAGAACCCTGGGGGTCTATATAGATCTGACTCGACACTCAATTACCCCGCCCCCCCCCCCCAAAAAAAAAAAAAAAAAAAATCTTCTCGTACGAAATAACTGTGAGCACTTAATTCGTATCAAATAAACTGAATGGCAAATCACCTTAAAAATATAAAATAAATTGCAGGTTATATTCATAATATTCATGACATCTTAATATCCCGTGATAGCTATGGTAGTAGCGTGTTCGCATACCATGCTAGAGAGCAACGGTTCGATTCCTGATTATACTGAAATTACTTAATATCATATGTTAAGTAGTTATCGAAAATGCAGGATAAATAAATAGTTAGATGGACAAAACACTTGCATCTTCCTCATAGATCGCATTGACCTATCCCACCCAACATTATTTTCCATTAGATTGGATAGATTGAAAAATCAAATTACTTACTCTAGAATTTACTATTTTTGACTTTAATTATGACAAATCAGATTTTACCATTTCTTTAGGTATCTTAAATGTCTCAAATTTATGCATAATGGTAGTAGTTTACCATTATATATACAAAAATACCATGCAATTTATATCGCCTACAAAATTCAAGTTGATTAACAAGAAACAGTTATGAAGCCATGAACTCACGAATGTATAGCGGATAAAGCATTCAGAGTCAAGACATGACAAAGGAATATTAGACAATGAAATACAAAAACACCATTTGCGAAGTATCGATTTTATGTGAAACACATGACATCATTGATTACGCGACAGATACGACTCGTCACACATTAAGGTGCTGTCGAATTAAGGTTTTATGCGAACACGCAATTGATAAGATCACAAATCTGTTTGGAATTAAGAAGAGAACGATTGATAACTTCTTTCTCAAACATTCCACAAATTTTCAATTTTTTTAGTGGGGCGTACTTAGAGTGTTTCGTTTTTCACAAAAATTTGATTTTTTAGAGGGTCGTGTATATTGGGTTGTACTTGTTCATGCTTATTAAAAATCGTGTGAAAGTTTCAGAGTGATGTGAGTGAGTGACTAGACCCTTTGACGTGACAAAAACTTAAAAATCGTGAAAAAACGACTATTTAATTCAATGTTAATTAACAAAAGTATTTTCATATCGATCAAATAAAGTACTATTTTTTAAAAAAAGGTTTGTATTCGTCAAAGGCGATTTTAACTTGTTTGTTGTTCTAAGTAAAATATAAATGAAAATTAGAATACTACTGGAATACAAATACAATACAACATTATTTTATCTATATCAGTTACGCTAGATCTATATCAGTTACGCTGCTTGCATTATAAATTTCACAAAGATCAAGCTAAATTTAGACCCCTCACCGCCCCTCAGAACTCATCAAACGAAAAATTCATTCGACTATCTAATTACTTAATTAGGCCTATATGGGAACAAATTCTCAATATGGATTTTATCATTTTTTCCCAAATAAATAAATATTTAAGTAAATAAAAAAAAATATATAGGCTTATAGCCTACATTTGTGTTTTGTTTTTTCTTATTCTTCACTTGTTAATTGCATTGGTTAATTATAATTTTATTTTTATTTTATTATTAAATGCCAATAAATAAACACTTATAAAGCAGAATTCGATTTAATTATTAAATAAACCTCGGGTCGACAAATAAAGACTGGCAGATTATTGTTTCATTTGGCAATGTCTATGATAGCCATTGGCGTTCTCTGCCTCTTCCCGAACCTACGTTTGGCCAGACGTTAGGCGCAAAGTTACTTCACGAGCTAACTCGACAGTAGCCGGCCGTTGGTACTTCTTGGTGTCATCTTTCATTCTTAACTTCAGATTCTCCTATATTCTCAAAGTACGTAAAATTGTGTCGTTTTGTCAAGTATATATTACATTGCCGAAATAATATGTCATTGCTGCTATATTGTGATAGAAGTTAAATACTCCTTCCTTTCATCGTGTTACCCACGTGGTGTGATTGCTCTGTCGTAAGGCGGGAGAAAACCGTTTATTCATTTTGAAGTAGGGGCTGTAGAAATGATATATCGCCTCTTTTTAGTTAAATAGTAACATTAAGATTCAAAGTTAGCCCAAGTTTCTAATATGCTGACACAAAGTAATTAATGAAACACCGTTTTGATTAGAAAATGGATTCTGATAAAGCAGCAATTGTTGAAAACTCTGAAGAGGATATTGAAGAAGTTGAAGAGGAAGAGGAAGGATCTGATAAATTGAGCAAAGAGAAACTACAAGCGGCTGTTCTTCAGAATCCTAGGGTGATGGCTGCATTGCAGGCTCGCCTTGACAGCATGGTTGGAGATCCATCTGGATATATCAAGGTAATTGGTGAAGTCCTGTATGGGTAATCTAAAATAACTGAGGTTTTATTGATAGAGCTTACCTGCTGCAGTCCAAAGACGCATCAAGGCACTCAAGAATCTTCAGTTAGAGACAACAAAAATTGAAGCTGAATTTTTTAAAGAAGTGCATGTTCTAGAGTGCAAATATCAAGCTAAATATCAACCTTTTTTTGAAAAGGTAAGAATTTATTCAACATTTAATTGACATGAAGTCTAATCTTGTTTTCATAGCGAGCCAAAATTACTAGTGGAGAACTTGAACCTACTGATGAAGAATGTGTTTGGACTTTGGATGATGACAAGGAAAGTGAGGAACTTTCCGAGGACATGAAGAACAAAGTTACACTTGAGGGTGAAACTAAGGAGGAAGACATGAAAGGTGTACCAGAATTCTGGTTGACAATCTTCAAGAATGTAGAGCTCCTTGCTGACATGGTTCAAGATCATGATGAGCCTATCTTGAAGCACTTGATTGACATTAAAGTACGCTATAATGAGGAACCCATGGGCTTCATTCTTGATTTTCATTTCACTCCAAATGATTATTTTGAGAACACTGTGTTGACAAAGACTTACGACATGAAGTGTATTCCAGATGAAGAGGATCCTTTCAGTTTTGAAGGACCTGAAATCCACAAATGCAAAGTATAGGATTTCTTTAGAAGATTGGATTAATGTACTCATTTGTTTTTTATTTTATTTTTTTTTTTTTCAGGGTACTCCTATTGAATGGAAGAAAGGCAAAAATGTGACTGTTAAAACAATTAAGAAGAAGCAAAAGCACAAGTCCAAAGGCTCTGTACGCACAGTTTCCAAGACGGTTCAGAACGATTCTTTCTTCAATTTTTTCAGCCCACCTTCTGGTATGTTATTTAATTTAAATATAGTCGGCTCAGTCTGCTCATATGAACTTCTTTAGTTTCTGACGATGCTGATGAGGAAGTTGATGAAGATACTCGTGCTCTCCTGACGGCTGACTTTGAAATTGGACATTACATACGAGAAAGTATCGTTCCCCGTGCTACTTTGTATTTCACAGGTAATAAGTAGTGAATGTCATGTACGCTTCTAGTAGCTTAATGTTCATTTCATTAGGTGATGCCTTGTTGGAGGATGACTTTGATGAAGAGGAGGAGGAAGAAGAGGGGGACGAAGAAGGTGAGGAAGGTGAAGAGGAGGATGAAGATCCAGATTTTGATCCCCGCAAACATGCTAAAGCTGTTCGAGGACAGAAAGGACAGGCTAATCCAGCGGAGTGTAAGCAACAGTAAGGGTGACTGGCATCTTGGAGAACTGGTTATTCACTTTTATAACTTATCTTCAATGTTTACCTAATGTGTATTTCCTTTCCCTGAAATTACAAAGCAGTTCCTCATTACTGTTCTTTAATCTAATAAAACCTGTCTAATTAAAAAAGTTGTTTTTTATTTATTTATAAAATAAGTTGGTTTAAAAACATAATAAAATAAACTATGCAAGATTTCAAAAGAATTTCAATAGTTGACCAAATAATGTAAAAACCAATAAATAATTAATATGAAAAAATTATCAATTTATTAATATAAATACATAATGTAAAATTTGATAATCCAAACCAAATAATGTAAAAATAAAATAAGATTTTAACAATTTATTTTTTTCCAAAATTAAGAATATAAACGAATTTTCCACGCCCCCGTAGAATAACGAAACCATATAAGAAGTAAATCACGACCCATTTGTAACCAACTCCATACAGGAACAATCTTTGAACCTAAAAATCAAATAATCCAACCCATGGTCGACATAATAGTGAAATAGTTATTGCAATAATTTCGTGAACAACTTAACTTATACCTTCAATTTCCAACCATCTAACCGAAACTTCCCCTGTTGGAATGTTCAAGTACTCCGCTATGTAGATAAGTTCTACATCAAAAGCCCTATAAGAAAATTTATACAAAACCTTAATTTCCAAAAAATTAACCAATAAAAAAATGTGATGATTTACCATCGCTCAATGTGAAGATTCGGGAAGCATAATTTTGCAGTAGATCTTGTAAGCAGTTTAAAACCGCATTGCGTATCTCGAATAGATCGAGCGGCCAACAACCATACGAGAAGATGAAATCCTTTCATTAAGAATGTTCTAAAGAGGGAGCGAGAAGCTATAGCTTCTTTTTCCAAATGGGCCCGAGAACCACAGACAAGACCCAAAGCTTCATCCCTGGTTTGACCTAAATTTCAAAATTTTATAAAAGTGATATCATCATTATCATGCAAACTTTATAAAGTAACCTTTGATAAGATGTTGTAAATTTTCCTGAAGCTTAGATATGTCTTCAAATGTCGTTGCTCCATCAGCATCAGCAAACAGCAACTGTTTTCCCCTAGAACTAAGCATTCCCTGAAAATACAGATTGTTTATCAGTTGGGATTGATAAAAAGGGCAGGGAAAATAATTACCAATCGCACAGCACCACCTTTCCCTCTATTGCTGGACAATGTTAGCACTCTAACTTTATCACAACCAAATTTCTCAGAATAGCTAAGACCAATTTGTGTAGTTCTGTCAGTACTTCCATCATCCACAATGATAACTTCAAATGTTGATTCTGGATTGGTTCTCAGCATATTTTCTAGGTAATGAAGACACTCTTCCAACATGGCAGGTACTGTTTAAAAAATAAAATTATGACACTCTATTTATAAAGAAGAAAGACTCTTTTAAAATGTGTACATCGTTTCTCTTCATTGTAGGCTGGTACAATTACTGACAGTAGTAAGGTTGATTTATCCTCAATTGAAGGAAAAGGCAGTTTTTCACCAGTTTTGGGATTCAGATAAAACTGCTCTTCTTTGAACCTTACAACTTTAGCATAGGTTACCGACGTGAAATATATAAAGAGAAACGCCTGTGAGGAAGCAACAAATTTTTACGGTAATACTGACATGACTTAGTTTTGAATATACCAACCATCGTTATTGCGCAAAGAAGAACAAAGGCCAACCCAAAAATAAGCATCATAGTTGGTGTATTCTAAATTTCTATTGATGACTAAACTCTGGTTACAGAAAACGTGATTCACCGGAAAATCTTAAAGAAACTTCAATTATTTTCAATCCCTCAATAGGTTCAAGAATGTAGCTTCAAGAAATGTTCTGGGGATAAAATCGAAAAAAAAGCCTCGAGCCAAATTGACACGTCGCCGGCGGCCGTTTCCTAGCAACGAGCCAACGACAACTGCTAGTGACGAATTACCAGGATAAAGTAAACAGTTTTAACGTTTTCTATTCGTTCATGGTTTAAACAAATTTAAAAAATCAAAATCCAATGAAAGTTTACAGTTTAAATAATGCTAACTAAATAGCTTTTCTTTTGTTTTTAAATAGTTTTGGAAGATTCCAGGATGTTTTTTTTTATTTTAGCAACTTAGTAGTTAGTAGTTAGTACCATGGGTCAATACAATACAAGAAACAAAGTAGAAGAAGGGCTTGAATCTATTGGTAAGTGGTAACAAATATTTGTAATTGTGCTTTTACTGATATCTGATTGTATACTTGAAAAATATTAGATCCCATCAGAGAACTTCCTCTGGAACTCAGCCTTGCTGTGCTGTCTCATTTGGATGCAACAGATTTGTGCCTCGCAGGCTGTGTTTGGAATGACTTGGCCTGTGATGAAATTTTGTGGATGGGGTAATATTCTAACATTTATTTATGTTTCCTTTGCATATCTTTCTGTTTAATTACTTTAAAGGCTTTGCAAAAATTGGGGTTACCAATCACCAAAGAAAATACAATCCTACCGAAAACTATATCTTACTCTTGATGAAGGGTGTTTGACATTTTGTGCAGATGCAGAAAAGGTTTTTATTTAGTTTTGTTTGTTTAGATTTTACTTAATATACTGGGCATATTTTCACCTTTTTCTTGTACCATTGATTAAAGATTTTATTTTTTAAATTGAAATTATATATGTTCATTTAAAATTGTGTACCATATTGTGTGTCATTAATAGGGAATGGAGTACTTTTTTAATAAGGGATTAATAAAGGATAACCCAGAAGATATTGCAAATTTCTTTAACCACACAAATAAACTAAGTTCTCAACAAATGTGTTATTATTTAGACAAAAGGTAATATTATTATTTGATTTATTTCTATTTGATAATATCTTTAAGCTTTTTAGCTATTTTAAAAAGAACTAAGAACTTTTTGGTTTATTTTTTTAGAGGAGATGTACTTGATCATTTAATTGGATTACAAAACTTCAAAGGTGAATCGCTGCCGAATGCTCTTCGTAAAGTACTTTCCCGAACATTAGCAGGAGATAATCACGGAAACTTTTTACATGTTCTTCTAGACAAATTTTCCCGTCGTTTCTTTGAATGCAATCAGAATTTGAATTTGACACCGGGTACTATTTAATTAGTTATTATTTCTGCTAATTAAGGAAAATGATCCTATATATTAAAATGCTTACTTTACTGCAAATTTTTCAGACACCATCTATATCGTCAGTTTTTCCTTGATAATTCTTTCCGTGGATCTTTCCAGCCCTCATATAAAAAATAAAATGTCAAAGCGCGAATTCATTCGTAACGTGAGGAGAGCAGTTGGTCACAGGATAGATGACGATTGGTGTGGGCATTTATATGATGACGTAAATTTTAATATTCTGGTGCCATGCAAACTTTGTGGATGAGACATTATTCATTTAGGTGTTTCTCAATTAGGTTTATCTTTCCGGACACATTGCATCTAATAGAGGACGATGCCGTAATATTTCTCGAACAGAAAATCATTAAACCATAATAGAACAGAACATCAAGTAGAATAAGTACTTAACATCAGACATCTAAAACAAGCAGGCTATTTAAAAATGATATGTAAAACAAAATGATTGCAGAACAAAATAGAAAAAATATTCATTTTATTTATACAAGATGTTAATAAATTTCAACAAATGTATGCATTTTACATCTGCAAAGGCATATTTGGCCAAAGTTTAGGTTGCTTCCTATCACAATTCCTATTGAAACTTAGCTGTATAGCTGTTTCCATGGCTTGAATTCGTGGAGCATCAGCACCATATAGATGAATATAGTCTGATTGATGTTGTTCATCTGGTACATTTGTTGAGATGTTATTATGCAAATCTGAAGCAACCCTTTCTACTGGAATCTCATCCACATTTACGTACTTTACTTCTTGTATAGTATTGGTCTTGTCTTAGTTTCCAGCAGAAGTGATAACATGTAAAAACAATAAAATTCACATCAATTACTCATTTATCTCTAAAATTATTTTCAATTTATATAAATTTACCTCTTGCTTTCTTGTGTTTCATGGATTTTTTTAGAAATTCTAGCATATTTCCTGTAATTTCCATTTCAATTACTTCACTCTTTTTTGGAACCTTGTTTCCACTCACTTTAGAAAGTGATGATGGGTGTCTTTCAGTTGATTTATTTTGAGTTGAACCCAATTGTTGGTTTTCAAACTTCATTAAAAATAAGGGAATATATTAATTTTATAAACATTCAAGTTTATTTTATAATAACAATTTCCTATACCAATATTTACCTGTAATGGTTGTTGCACAAGCCAGTATAAAAACGAATTCTCATAATTCAATGAAACCATTTTAGATCTATAATAGCTGATTTGATGTTTTGAATACCATGACTGGCCATATTTATAATTATCCCAAAAATGATTAAATCTTGGATCCTGAGTCCAATCTTTGGTCATATTCGCAAAAGGTTGCATTTATCTTTCTGGCTTCTCAATTAGGTTATTAGGAGAGTAATTAACTAGAATTGGTATACACTATACAGGTATAGCATTACCATGGCGATGGCACTTCTTAAGATTTTTTTACTAAAAATTGGTGGGAGTGAAACCGAAGCGGTTGTTGCGCTTTAGTACAGTACCACAACGCTAGACGGCTAGAGTGCCAGACGTGACGCACGACAGCATCCTGATTCGTAGTATACCAGATACAGGCCCGTCCGCCCGTGCGTAGGCATATAACTTTGTCTGCTATCCCTTGTAAATTACCTCGAAATTTGAAAAGGATTGTTTTTGTTAACGTTTTTCACTTAATGTAATAGTGAACAGTGTAACTTGGGAATAATGACTGAACATTTCAAACTGTCACCACCTGCAATCAACCTTGGCGTGTTAGAAAAGGCGAGATTTTTCTCATAATTTCATTTCTCCTTGAAGAAATTAAATGTTATGAGTTTCTTTTATCAATTTTTAACCATAAGTATACAATACAACTACAAATACAATTTGTAAATATTACTTGTCGCTGAACATTTATTGAAAAACCCCTTGACAAACTTGTAAAATATGACTTTGACCCAATTTTCGACCCGGATTATAAGCGGGTCAGGTCATTTTTTTACACTAGTTCAATTTCCTAAAAAATTAACTATTTTTGGTATGAGAAAATATAAATTTACGTTTAGTTCAAGATTTCAGCACATTTTTGGGTCAATTCTAAATTGACTGAGGGAGCAAATAGCAATCATTAAATCCCTAAATTATGGTTTAACCGCTCATGACGGAATTTTCTCTCGAAAAACGCCATCGTCTTCGACTCTCGTTGATTAATCTCCTTAAAAATAAGATGAGTCGGAAGACTATCTACCGATAGCTTTTCAATGAACAAAGATTTTTTCTAAAATCTTTAAAAAGTAAGTGGTTAGTGCAACGAAAAATCAATAAGGCTGGTGTTTGACTTCCACACTGGAGCCATATCCCCATATGCACTGGTAGCACCACTGCCTGTTAATCTTTCCTCACGAAAATTTTCTCTAAAGTGCAGCCGCAGCCAACTTTACGGATCGATAGTAAGAAATGGTCTTAACTCTTAGTATCGATGTTTAGCGCTTCTCTGATCAGTGCCAACAGTGACACTATCGTAATTTGTTTTCTATTATATTTTCAACACGAAAATTTTTAAAAACCAAATTATTTTAAAGAAAGCGGTTAAAACCTTTTTCTAAGGTCTAGGATATTTTTTTTAGAAGATATTTGGAATTAGAAAAAACGAGGAAAAACAAGTTTCCCAACACATCTGTTATGGCGCTGGCGAGAAGCGCTCGTTTTTTTACAACCCTTTAATAACGACCTAAGTATCAACAAAATATAGCTTTTATTTGATAAATAATAATTTTCAGCAAAGTTTCTTCAAAGCCAATAAGCTAATTGCTAAACAACTGGGTTGAAAATGGAAACAAATGGCTCAGCGTGAAAGCGTTGGACTTGTAAAATTGTAGTGTAAAGCACATCCACCAGGAAGCAGGGTTTCTTGTATCTTGGAAATTTGGAACGACAACGGACACGTCGGCTTATGTAAGACTAACGTTGAGCTGTGAAACCATAGCTTCATGACTCTGCTAGAAGACTATACAGCCGAGCATATATGACATATCAAGAGTTCCAAATCTCTGGCTTTTAAGTCTACGTCATCTACGTCAGTTGGAATTTTTAATATCCTCAATTACGAATTTATGATTTATACCTAAACTTACTTAAAAGTCTGACACTCAATGTTCAGACAAGAACCCGGGATTTGTAGTGAATGGAACCGGGCTTGATACTATCCGTTATCGCACAATTGTAGATCAAGCAATTGAAAACAGTTAATCATTTTTCTTCAAGGAAACTTGTGCGTGCAGTTAACGATGGGATTTTCATTATCACTCGATAGATGGCCTAGAAGTTCTGCTGCATAAAAATTATATTAAATATAAATATATATAAAATTTTGAAAAATAGTAAATTACTAATCATACCTATCAAGAAAGTCTATTCTTTACATATTATATTTCTTATGAAAAAGAAATTATTAATAATGACTCCTTCGAAATGTGAATATTTGAAAATGTTTACCTCCGCATTAGTCTCTTCGTCTTTTAGTTTTGTTTATCATGGGTTAAAATAAATTAAGAACAAAGTTACAATAATAGACTGTAGGTATAAACCTAAGATCTTCCAAATCGTAATTACAATTCATACCTTAGTAAGGATACCATTAAGCGCACAAATGGATCGAGATCAAAATACAAGTTGTTGTTTTTTTTTGTTTTTTTTTAAGTTATTGGAATAGTAGGCGACGGCCATTAATTAAAATTTTCCGTATGGTCTGCTGAAAAGATTAAGAAGCACAAAAAGAAGAAGAAAATTCAAACTTTAATTTAAGAAAACTGCAACTTGAATCAATTGATGATCAGAAATGCATTAGTGGATGGAAGAGCATCGGTATCGTGGCGTGATTGTGAAGAGAAATAGTGGGGGCAAATCACACGATATTCTTTGTATATGAATGTGTGTACTGTATAGATGAACTAAATTGTCAGTGGGAAGATTTTCAAGTGTTGGAGTGCCTGGGGCTTCTCTCCCTTAGGAACTGGCATCGAAAAGAGTGCAAGCCTAGCTCGCTGGCTTTTGTAAATGTGTGTACTTCGTTTCGGTTGTTCTACGGTACTGTATTTTCTTTTCCTCAACCCGAGAGTAACCCACAACTTGGCCTTACTACTTTTTTGAGGTTGTCTGTGCGAGTGGTGGTGCGGAGGAACTCATTAAAAACGAATCATCTATCTCATCTGCGCGTTGCTTAACACTAGATGCCATCTATTGTGCATCCTGCATTTGAGGATACCTACTCAGGTAGCCTACAGCAAGCTTCATGAGATTCTCGAAACGTTCCTCCAAGGTGCTCAATTTCGAAAATATCTAGTCTGTCACTAGTATAAAACTGAAGAATTTATTTTTTTAAATTAGAATGAAGAAAATTGCAGAAGATTTGGAACAACAATTGGTGAAGTCTTCTAGATATAATTTCAAACTAGTATATATATATAGAAAGAGAGAGAGCTAAGAACAAAGCGTTGGAGCTAGGAAGGTGAACATGCATTAGGTTCTTTGGCCTTGGTTGTCGCAACGCTAAGACAGCAGAGCGTTGAAGTTTTTAACACTAACCACAGCAGCGTGAATTTGTTCATGTAAGCGAAGCGAGAGAGGATGAAGACAGCGAATAGAAGGAAGGGCGAATATAAAGACGAACATCATCAGACGGAAAGAAACATGGTTGTAGCAAAGACGAAGATTGGAGAGGCAAGGAATAACAGGGAGGGGAGGCTGGCTGCCAAGGCCCAGGGTACTACTCTGCTGCTGGAGATGGTAAGAAAAAGAACACGGCAAATATTGCAGTTAGGACGCCACAGCTTGTACGATAGGAGGAGATGAAGGAATCGAATGAAAAAGAAGAGAAAAGAAATACGAAACATTCCTTCCCTTGTCGTATTATACCTGACCACCTTCTTTCCGACCCTCTTTCGCTGTTGAACCTCCCTCTTTCTATTCTCTTCTCTCTTGTTGTTTCTACCCCTCTGGCCATCTTCGCCGGCCTTACCTGTTGCTACCCGTCCTCTTCTTTCTTTTTTTTTCCTACCTTGTCTACTACTAGCTTTTTATAAATACATTCTCCCGTCTTTTTCTCTCTTCTTTATTCTTTTCATTCTCTCCTTTTCTTACCTTGCTTCACTCCTCTTCTCTATTCGGTTTCTTTCCTACTTTCTGCTGTTTTGAAACTCTCAACTTTATGTTACCTGTGCAGCAGCTAGAGTTTTTCGTGGCCAATGCCGCCGCTTTTTGGACTGATGGCTAGAGGGTGGTAGAATGGAGGAGGAAGAATTGGGCCCTCTTCTGACCAAAGACCTTCAGTACACGTTTGGACCTTCACTAGAGTGTGTGTGTGTGTGTGAATGTGCTTCCTGCTGTAGTTTTCTTTCTTTGGGGCAAAAGTGAAGCCACCACTTGTTGATGATCATTTCTCAAAAATTCAAGTTTTCCTACAGGAGCAACAAGAAACTATTGGATATTACACTTCCGAATCAATGTGGATATAAAATCATTTTAAATTTAGAAAACACAATCCAGGTTTCATGGACATGGAATCTTCAGTGGTAGATGCATACTGTGGCTAAAGATATTCACTTTTTTGTTAGCGAAAGCCTGTGCGTTCCATAGGAAAAATCGCCTTCAGGAAAACAGAAAAAACCTGAATGTTGTGAGATGATCGTTGATCATGTTTTTGCATCTTAAATCGAAGTTTGCTGAACCGTTAGTGGTCAGTTTTTAAGTGCACGTTCTACTTTATTCATCGGCTACACTATTATTTCTGTGTTGTGTGCAATTGTTTTTGTTTGTTTTTTATAAACGATCACAACGTACAATGATTTCCTAAATTGACAGAGACTATTGGAATGCAAGCGTTCTGCAGTTTTGTAAAACTGCGCGATTTCATGAGTCGTACGGAAAACGGAAAAACGATGGCCTCCTCTGTGCCGGGCGAATGTTGCCGACGAAGAAGCCATCATTTAATGAAACCTTTGCTATGGCCTCTGAAAGTCTTGTCGCTCACTACAGTGTCAAAAATCCCTATTTCTAATACTAATCCCAGGCAGCCTCATCGGACTGAGAAACGACCGTTCTCTACTATGCCTGGGCGATATTGTGTTAGATCTATTGCAACAACGAGTCCTCTGAGCTCTATGGGCAGTTGGATGCTGTTTTTAATTGCGTTAGCTACCAGTTTAACAGTTGCCCGTTGCGAATATATTCGCGAATTTGAAATCTCTGAAGGTGTATCTCTTGGTACAACAATCGGCTTGATCGGTGAGAGCAACCCAGGTGTGCCACGACCCCCACCGCCTCCCTATCTGATTGTGCCAGTGCCGGGCAGCGCGGTCGATTCTGATTTGAACATAGAACAGTCGACAGGTGAAATACGAACCAAAGTAGTTCTAGACCGAGAGTTGCGATCATCCTACTCGTTGGTAGCCATCCCGCTGAGTGGCGAAAACATTCGTGTTCTGGTGACGGTTAAGGATGAAAACGACAACGCACCAACTTTTCCTAATCCATTGCTGCAAATTGAATTTC
This sequence comes from Daphnia galeata, assembly GCA_030770115.1. NCBI lineage: Eukaryota > Metazoa > Arthropoda > Branchiopoda > Diplostraca > Daphniidae > Daphnia > Daphnia galeata. The sequence continues at coordinate 5,946,854 of CM061115.1, forward strand.
CGGAAAACACGCCTCGCGATGTTAAACGAACTCTGCCACCAGCCAGAGATCTGGATTTGGATATATTCAACACACAGCGCTACAACATCATTTCAGGCAACACCAACAACGCCTTTAGGCTGTCGTCACATCGCGAACGCGACGGGGTTCTCTATTTGGACCTGCAGATCAACGGCTTTTTGGATCGCGAAACGACGGCATTCTATAGTTTAGTGATCGAAGCGCTCGATGGCGGTAATCCACCATTGCGTGGCTTTATGACAGTCAATATTACAATCCAAGACGTCAACGATAACCAACCGATATTCAATCAGAGTCGCTACTTTGCTTCGGTTGCAGAAAACGCGACGATCGGCACTAGCGTTCTCCAAGTGTATGCTACTGACACAGACGCTGGTGACAATGGTCGCATTACCTACTCGATAAACCGACGTCAAAGCGATCGCGATTCAGTTTTCGTCATCGATCCGTTGACTGGCGTCATTTCCGTCAATCGACCTTTGGACTTTGAAACCAAGGAGGTTCATGAGTTGGTGGTTGTGGCTAGTGATTCGGGCGTTCAAGCATTGGAGACGACAGCTTTCGTTTCCATCCGCGTCACAGACGTCAATGATAACCAGCCCACTATCAACCTCATTTTCTTGAGTGACGACGCTACTCCCAAGATTTCAGAGGACGCCCAACCAGGTGAATTTGTTGCTCGCATCTCCGTCAACGACCCAGACTCTAAGGAGGAGTACGCTAATGTTAACGTGACTTTGGATGGGGGCGAAGGTCACTTTGGTTTGACCACTCGTGACAACATTATTTACATGATCGTTTCGCTCCCGTTGGATCGAGAGGTGAAGCCCAACATGACGCTAGTCGTGACGGCAACCGATCAAGGAAGTCCACCCCTGCACGCGTCGCGTGCTTTCAATTTGCGCGTTACCGACACGAACGACAATGCGCCTCAGTTCGAACAGACAATGTATTACGCCAACGTACTGGAAGTGGCTGATCCAGGAACATCGGTTTTCCAGTTGTCTGCCTTAGATCGCGATCTGGGCAACAATTCGGTTGTGACATATTCTATTCTAGAGTCGCCCGATACTCATTCCGATTGGTTCCAAATTGATGGACGTACTGGACTGATAACAACACGGAAGCACATTGACTGTGAAACAGATCCTGTGCCACAAATAACCATTCTTGCATCGGACGCTGGTCGACCGTCACTCACCGGGACGGCCACGGTTCGCGTCACCATCCGTGATGTCAACGACAACGAGCCCATCTTTGACCAAAGTTTCTACAATGTTTCGGTCCGTGAGGATGAGGCTGTCGGCCATTGTGTTCTCAAGGTAAGCCAATTCTATTCATTGCTGGTTTTTGTTCTGGGAGGCAATATCAACCCATCTTTCTTTGTTAAGGTATAATGTGATGCAGTGAAGTTTAAAAGAATGAATGGGCAGAGTCTTAGTGCGAGCCAGAATAACAGCAAAATAAGTTGCTTGAGACCGCTTGAGACTACCATTCCATTTGAAAATCTTCAACTTGTCACAAGAAAATTGTATTAAGTATTATGGTATCAAATTCCAAAGGTAATGTTCTTGTGGGTTTTCGTCGAGGATTGAGCTAGCTTGCGTTCGGTTCAAGTAATGTTGCTCAACATTAAACATATCTGTGTGACTAAGAGGAAAAGCGAAATGAGTTTGAAGTTTTTCCTTCCATAATTTGGAAAGTCAAAATTCAGAGCTGTAGAGAAGATTATGCTAGGCCAGCTTCTTTTATTTTATTTGTCTAAACTCTAAATCTGGGAGCATGTTCCGCTTGCTTTTCCGACTAGTGACCGATAGCAAACAGCCTTCCGTGCATGGAAATTATGTCAGTACTGGAATATATCCTTTCTCCGTTTTTCTTTTGTCTACGTACCCTTGCCTCTGTGCCACCCCCCGCTGCCCGTGATGAGCTGCACAGCTAAGAAAACCATTCAAAAAGATTTTTTTTTCTCTTTCTTTTTCTGAACCTTCTCCTCCTTCTTTTCTTTTGCTTCTTCTCTTCTTCTTCTTACTTTTCAAATCCACCTTTGCATTCCTCTTTTTATTTCAACCCCGCCGTTCTTCTATCCTCTTAGCCCCAATCCACCCTCTCTCTATCATCTACCCCACCTGATTTCTATTCCTGAACATTTTCTTCTACTTGAATCTACGTTGCATTCTTTCTGAAGCTTTTGTTTTTATTCTCTTTCTTTTGATAGAAAAAAAAAATAAATCTTTCTTTTCTTCGTCGTACTTTCTTTGTTTATACATATCAAGGGGTTAATTCGCTGCACAACTTTAGCTTACATAATGCGTCGTTTCGTACATTCATCATTTCTTCTCTCACACCACCGACATGTTAGGTATACGAAACAAACATCAATTTGTGTGTGTCAGCGAAAACATTGTTTAATTTTCAGATCGTCTCACTTGCACTTTGTTGTCTAATGAGTCGTGATGATAGGTACGGGAAGAACTGGAAAGGGAAGAAAATGACAATAGAACAAACCGAGTGTAACAATGAAATCGTTGCCCTGACAGCAATGAAGCATATTCAGAGTAAAATGAAGCATTTTGAACGGTAGTTCATAGGAAGTGTATTCTAAAACTACACAATGGTCGAGCAAATGAAGAAATCTACCTTGTTCTCTATTCACTTGATTTGAGCATTCCCTTCAGCAGTAGACCTCATTAGGATTATGTGCACTAGATTATCCTCCTTCAATACCACTTCCCTAATATATTCGCCTTCAACCTTTGGAATGCTTCGGTTCTCGATGGCATTGTAGCCCAGGCCAAGAACTCCAAGTGACTACTAACAGGAGGAAATACGAGAAGAAAAGGAATAGTAAAAGAGGAGGAGGGGGGGGGGCGAAGAAAACGCTGTGGGTATTTGAAGTAAAAAAAAACCTTAGCCCCCTAGCCATTTCTTCTTTTTAAATGGAACAAACCCCCCTCCCTTATTTTCCATTCTTTCACCACCGACTCGTTTCCTTTTTCTTTGATTTTTTTGTTCGTCTTTCTGGACCTAGTTCTACATATCCATTGAAAGAGCCCACCTGCTGATTCGAACTGAAAGTAACACCAAGTCTTTGGAAGAAATCTTGTTTGAGATGACGTTTCTTACGATGGAGATCTTTGCAAACGGCGCAAGCTCCCTTTCTTTTCTTTTTTTTTAAATCAAAATCCATACACGCATTGTTTAACCGTCGATGGTTTATTCTTATTTAGGCTTCTAGAAAAATAAATTTTGTATTTAAAAAATTTAAATCAAGTGAATCTTGATGGACAAAAAAAAAGAATGAATGATTCTGAAATTTTTAGTCGGTTACTGTTATTTCTCTTGGTATTATGACGCCAACTCTTGACGAATTCTACTCATACCAAAAGTGCGATCCTTTGCCGATCTAAAAATGAATGTTTCGCCGCCGATAAGTATCGTAACACGTACATGAGAATTGCAAATATGCGGGAGAACATTCTATCAATCCAGGCGTCTGTTGCATTCGAAATGGGAGAAAGTTGAACGCACTGGGACGCTTCAACCAACTTGAATGAGAGTCAACGCCTTAGGTACATTTTGGAAATTTATTATTATTATTAATGCTTTCTGAGGCAGATGAAGAAAGACACAAACAATTTATTGAAATAAAACCAAGTTGTATACTTGTGAGTAATCGATGTAAATACGAAAATATGAGGCATCGCGCGGCTTTTCGGTTCAAGTTAATTTTCACTTCCAAACTGGCAACTCCTCCAGTACACAACTACACTCCTCCATACCACTCTATTCCTTTTCTACCAGCAGTAACTAGCGTATAGAGGGACGAGTGGAAAGGTTCAAAACATGCCGTCCTTTTAAACACTAGCATAGCCAGCCATTGAAGTGGCCAGGTGACTTGTTTAATTATCTTTTGTATAGTTGGTTCAAGGAAGAGGTGGGCATTGCAAGAGAAGAGGGTAAGAGAAAGACCACCTTGGCGGGGAGTTAATCTAACGACCCTTTTGTTGAAACCTTATAACAACTTGTAGCTTTCTTTTAAAATTTTAGTTGTCCTTTCAACGATTAGAGAGGTAGGCCAATCATCTTCTATATTGTCTGTTTAGATTTGTTTGTTTGTTTGTTGTTTGTTGTTTTTTTTTTACTTTTTTGTTTACGTTTTTTAGTAATTAATTTTTAACATAATTTTGTCACTAATGACACGTTTTCTTCTTGAAGAGTAGCTAGTAGCTACAAAACCCTGTGTAACTACTAAATTCTTCATGTAATAATTTAGTTAGAATTAACCAAATAATCGTCATAGACGTAAAAAAACCGAAGTAGTTACTCGACAAGTTAAATCTAAGTCCCGTAATACCAAACAAGCCATTTTGAGCTTTTTTGTGTAAAATCACGTTGTCATTTTGCGTGCGTTGATGGCGTCCAACGGATGATGACCCTGTATTGCTTGCATGTTGTCGTTGCGTTTACTTATAGATGTATTAACTTTAGTTACATGTTTTATTTCCCATAATGATGCGTGATGCGTTCGGGAGACTTGGTTAAAACTAGGATTTGGGTGAAAACGTGAATTCCGTTTGTTGCAAATCAGACTGTAGCCACCACACCAACAGTGTTGCCTCTGGAGGATTTCAAATGGCACAACAACAGTAGTGTGGAAGACCATATTTACTAGTTAACAAGGCAAAGTTCGTTTGTTGTACCGTCTTCATCTTGTTTGCTTTGGAAGGAAGTGAAATCTATCCAAATGAAGCTAAAGAGTGCAGGCTGGTGGAATTTCATGCACCCAATCCGTGATTACAGAACATATTTCGTCTGCCGTGAACCTTGCAATGGTAATGTTGAGCGAGACGAATGCGTGAAAAAAGATTGGGGGCAAACGCTGCTGGCAGGCATCGTCCACTTCTCCGAGCACGGCGCAACCTTATTCACATCAGCTCCAAGTCTTGCGTGTTTTCCAATCCCAGCCTCTTTCTCTTCAATGTCTGCTCTTTTCGGTCTTCTTCATTCTTCCTCTCTTCTTCGTTATTTTTCTTCCTCCTACTTTTTCTTCTTATCTTTGTCTACTCTCTTCTTCTTTTCTCTTCTTCTTTTCTTTCTATTTATTTTCTTCCTCTTTCATCACCGTGTTCGTTGTTTTCAGAATGTTGGATAGTAAATGTTAGTGATCCAGCTAGTTGGCTTAACATGTTCTTAGATCTTTATGTACGTTCAACAAACTGTATAGCTACAAATACCTCCTATAAAAGAAACGATAATTTCTATTAAAATAGCAAGAGTTGGGGGGTTATCAGAAACTTGGCCATTCTGTCTGATTATATTTAAAATCTAAAAATTGCTGTGATGTTGACTCTTTCAGTAGATGAAGCTTATAGAAAACAAAAGAAGTTAGAATAAAAGTTAGGGAAAGATGAGCCTCTTTTTTCTATTTTTCCCGTCTTCGGCGGCCATTAGTATGTGCCTAGCCGCAGGGAGTCCGATCTCAAACTTAACGCCGGCCGATCTGGTTTTTTGTTTGTTTGTTTTCGTTTTTTATTATGTTTTCTATAATATCTAGGAAAAAACAGCAGCAATTTGAATACGTCCGAAATCGTCGATTAGCGCTATTTCGTACATATAAATGGTTTGGTAAATCTGTTACGTTAACGAATAATTGCTAGTAAGTAACATGCATTGCACATGTGTTGCGATAGGCTTAAAAAAGATCTTTTCGATCAAGGAATTCTGTCCGTGAAAGTAAGGAACCCAAAATATTTCAAACTCTATAACGGTTAAAAGAAAGACTGAAGTTTTAATTGATGGAATGGGCGCATTCTTCAATCAGTCTCCCGACAGCTGTGTGTTGTTTTTCTCCCTCAAAAAAGACCCGTTCTTCTTCCCTTTTGTGTCTTCTGTTCGAAATCTACCATGTTGGGAGATATGCTGGTTGGTGTTCTCAAATAGAAAAAGAAATGGAATTAGTAGCAAGGTAATTGCCGAAAAAATGCCTAATCAGACGATTTTGGCCACCTTCAGAGAAATTCACTCTTTCTCTCTTTGTGGAGGCACAGACCTGATTACCAAGGCAAAAGAGATGCTAAATTAATTTCTTTATGCAACTTCAAATTAAATAGAAAATCAAAGGAAAATGTTAAGCTCCTTTAAAAGATCCAAATTTTGTTTATTTATCTGAATTCTCGTATTTAGCTTTCATCTTGTTGACTAATTAACCTAGTACCGGAAATAATTGAATATTTCGAATAAAGCTTGATTATTTACTTCTATTTTGACTAAATCTGAGGCTAGAATAATCACAGCGGGATAGAGAGAAAACGCGAAATGGAATATATTATTAGCTATGTCGTCAATTATGAGTTTCATTCATAGACACGGGTGAACGTATTTGGCTGCTGTATTAGCAGCTTTTATTAGATTTCTTTTAATCAGGGTAATTTTAAAATATTTTACCTAATTGTGCACCATGAGAATTAGAGTTAACGTTCATTCGCGTCACAATCTCTTGATCACGACACGTCAACACTTTGTCAAAGTCTACGGCAACATAGAATGAGAGAGAGAGAGGAGCAAGCATCAGTTTTTGGTCAGAGTTGCCCTTGTTAGCTAGGTAAAGCTTGTTGCTCAAGCCAGTTCGCGATGTTATCAACCGAAGTTCTGGCTCAGTCTAGCCGCGCCCCTACTGATACTGACAAAGGATTTATAAAAATCTAACCTTGACAATTTCCTACCCCCTGAAGAAATTATGTCGCCTCAATAGAAAGACTTTTCTCCCTTATTCTACTTTAAATTTCACTCAGGTGTGTCATTGACAACATGAACTCAAAAACAATGGGCAGGGGGTTCTGCGTTATAAAATGCAGAAGATAATCGGCAGTTGTTAACGGTGAATTGAATGATGCAGGAAGAAAAAACTAAGAAGAACACATTCCTCAGACCTGAGTTGATGTTTTAAATGTGATGTTTCATTATTGATTACGTTGATATTGGCATATATTTCAAAGACTTTATCGAATACGTTACAGTTCCAAATAGATTTAACCTGCTTCCCAAGTGCTGATTGGTTTTGATAAGATGAGGTACCTGGCTAATTTAACTGGATCTTATAGTAAGTAGGAAGTAAGGAATATTAACTTGTATTATGAATCTACGGATTCAAAATGGCTCATCTAAGAGTTTGTTGACTCGTCGTTGAAAATGTGAGTAGGACTGAAAGGAGAATGAATTGATCATCGTTACCTTCAAGTATGTCATCACATAACAAGATACATAAGCCACGACCAGCAGGTTCTGAAAGGACAACAGGTTTTTGTCAGAAAAAATGGCTCTTCTACAACTATGGCTGCGCTGACTTCATGCGTGTCTTGCGTCTGCGTATACGAGTGTGTGAGTCTGTTTCTGTGTTATCTTACTGGCTGATTGGAATGGTAGGTAGAAAAAAGAATGCTCGAGGGCATTTTCGAGCAATGAACAAGCCAGACCCGGAGCCAATATATATATACTGGTATATAAGGTTTGAACCCACAAAAAGGGGAAGATTTGGTCTCTGGCGTTTGCCTCTGCCTCGAGTCAGGGTGTCAGGAAAACAAATGGCTTGGTGACGCCCCATCCTCTTTCCCGACGATGCATTCTCCGTTGTCCGATCGTTTCAACCTCTTTCATCTTTCCTTCTTACTTTCTTTTTCCTGTTGCTTGGATCAACCAATACTAACTCAACGAACCAAACAACCGGTTTCTCTCCCTATCCTTCAGTCTCTACTCCCGCTCCTTCATTCCAGGCTGATATCTAAAATCACTGCTTCTACGCTAAGTTACTTTTCTTCTGCTACGGAATTTTGTAGTACTTAGGCTACAGTGATACATTTCGTCAACTTCAAAAAGCTTCTAAGTTGAGCTGTAATCGCTATTAATGTTATCGATATTACCTTACAAGTGTACTCGTTATTTGCGAGATTGCGTTCAGTATCATCATACTGTTATTGTTATAATAAAGCTCGCCCCATTTTCTTTTTGTTGCTGTAATACAGAGTCGGCTTCTATCATGATTTGATTCTGTCTGCACTTTAACAGCTATAAGACGGCAAATGTCCCACAAAACTTTGAACTTTAACGACAACGTTTGCGCACTGTTTTGCCTACATCTCACAAACTGAGCCGAAGATATTTAGGTAGAACGCAACAGAAAAAGTTGTTGTCAGACCTAGCGCAGACCAGTAGAGAGTCAGAAATAGATAGAAAGATAGATAGATATACAATATAGAGAGAGATGAGGAAGGAAAAAGAAAGAAGAAAACTGAATAGAAAAGCAGAGAGAAATAGAGAGAAACACGCAAGAGACCTAAGGCGAGAAGGTAGGCAAGCGACCTATAAGCTGCACCGTAGCGTGATATTTAGCTGTCTCGATTCTTTTATGGCCTTTGGTTCTCTGCGTTGCTCCTCTGTTATTTCAGCACAAATTTCAGGGTTGTGTCGTTGGCCTTTCTTGTGTACAGTTCTTCTCAGACTCATCTATTTGTTAAAAATCGTCTTCTAGTCTTCTGATTCCATGTGTATTACTCGATCACTGGGCCCCTTTCCCGCAGCTGCCTATCTCCCCCTCAGGTCACGTCCTCGTTTATTTCTAGAACAAACTTATGTAGAACTTCGCCGCCTTCACTTCTGTTTTGATCGTCTCTTGGTAGTAGGTAATTCTGGGTAATTCATTCCTACACTCAAAGTAACGCCCGTCAAAACATGGGAAAACAACGTCTTTGCACCTCGTAATTGATATTTGATGACCGCTAGCAACTGTTTCTTACTCCTCAGATACGCATGGAATTTAGTAAGCTAGAAATATTTTTTCCTTTTTTCATGCGCACACGATTCGCAGCCTTTTGATGAAATACACCATAAATGAGGTAGTTGCATTTCTGTCTTCCAACATTTTTCACGGCCAATGGCAAGACTAATGTACGTTGGTTAGTGTTTTTTTTACCTTACTGACAGCTATGCTTTTATTTGTTGCACTTTTAATAGGAGATCATATCCCAAACGACTTAAAAATACCTGTTCTGAAAAGAAGTGAAATTGAATGAGGTTGCAAATGTTGAAATCTTGTTGCAAAGACGCAATCCAAAACCCAACATCTCACACTTGAATTCTAATATCACACATTGCAGTCGAATTTGATTTATACCTTAAACATGCAATGCAATACTTACTCTGGCAATGTGATTGTTACATCAAGGTTAATCTCAAGTCATTTTTCAACTTCGAATATAAATGAAAATGACAGTTCTATATTGCATAGCGAGATTAGTGGTTATCGTGTCGTATTGTTAACCAGAAACGAATTCATCAATCGTTATAAATCGATGAAAGATGAAAGAAGAATGAGTTAGAAAGGGAAAAATGAACAATAAGTTTCCTTTAACATCTTCTTGATGTTAACTCAGAAAGATGGTACATCATTGTAAATTGCAACTCAAAGATGGGATTTGTAAATAACATTTTGTCCTTTAGTGCGGTCTCAAGTCACATTTTTTCATCGATTGTTTTAAGTTATTTCATTAATTGGTACAGTTGTTTATCAACGGTGATTTTTACGTCTATGTATAAATTTGAGTCTTGTCTAGCACTAGAACCAATTTCAATTCTAAACCGTTAAGTTTATATTTCATGAACTTATTGAGGAATTCATCGGCAACTACGTTTTTCATGATATAATAAGTCATCTGCACTACTTGGTGACTTCTTTATAGAGTTCTTCTTGGAGTTCTTAGTCTTCTATTCTACTTTAATTAATTCCATTCATTTAGATGTTGTCTTTTAAACTGGTCACTGACATTCTCCATTTTTTTCGAAAATAAAAGGCGATGGAATGGTGGAAGAGAGGGAGAAAACAGGGAGAGGGCCGAATAAAATGGAGTCAAAAGAGAGGAAAGAATATCAGTCCGAATAGGAATACACGGAATGAGGAAGATTTTCTCTTCGATTCCAAGTCTTCTAGCGTAGCCATCCAGCTATGGTCTAGTCTTCGTGTTCCTCCCCTCACCTGAGAGGTTCCAACCAGCTTAAAGCTAACGCAAACGCTTTGGGGGTTCTCTTTTTATCCTCTCCTTTTCCTTGAAGTCTTGATGGCCCGCCTCTTCATTTTCTTCCCACCTTTGGGGTCGGTAAGGGATCAACTGTACCTTCCTCTTACAATCTTCAGCAGCAACAGCTCAGAATTTCTACTGCTTCTAGGGTTCCTGTTGAATAGAACCCTTGAGGCTATAAGTCCAACAACAAAACAACTAGTTCGAATCAACTTGCCAACCGATATCCAAGTCTGAAGCCAAATATCTAACTGGTAAAAGTTAAATAAAAACCCCAAGTTTTCTTTTCCTCTCGTCAAGACAAGTTTTGCTTCGAAAACTGCAGTGTCAATGAAGTTGACGGATCCATCAATGAACACATTCTCGATCCATTGAAACCGCCAATCAATATGCTGCTATTCTATTTATGTTGCTACATTTCTTTTGATACAATAACCCCCGTCATTAAAATCGTGACCGATCGTGACAACATTGGAATCTTAAGTATCAAGATTTGAACTTTGTTTAGGCTAGTGTAAAATTTTCAACGAAGCAAAGCAACTCTTCCGAGGTAACAATGAGTTTCCCTCCTGCTGCGTATAATGCCCTTGTTACGACGTTGGATAGCACTGCCCTGAAACCTCTACCTACTGCAATATATGTTCTTCCTCGTAATGTAGATAGAAAAAGATAAAAACCACAGAAGTAGTCTAAAAAGAAAATGAAAGGAACATGTATTCGAATACCTACAAAAAATTGATTTGTTTTTGCTGTTTAATCATAAAATGATTATGTGTCATTGGAGAGCTGCAATTACCGTCAAGCAATTATACTTGGTTTCACTTGAAACGCTGGTTGAAACTTGGATGCGATGAACAACTAAGCACGATTCAGCTTTTGAACATTTCGGCAAGTGGTAACGCAAAAATTATATAGTGGGTGGTAGTAATGGTTGTTGATCAGGACGCCGCTCTTGACGAACGCACGAATGTTGTAAAGAAAATCACTAGACTTTTCTGAGAAAACCCATCGTGGCAAATCCAAACGCGGAAAATAATTTACGGTTGGGCTCTTGTCACGACAGAGTGTATAGGTACTGAACTTAATGGCCCGCAATCCTCTCGGCTGTGTAGCTATAACATACGTAATTTTTTCACGTTGGTCCCTTAAAGTTTTCCCCTTCTCCTTGAAAACGAACCTCTGACATAAAGGTAGCGATAGCTGCTGCACCAGTACCAGTCAGTTATTCTCCTATGTCTCACAGAACTATTCGCATTGTTTTGTTTTTTTGTATTATCGATGAGCTTAATCGATCCATCATGGAAGATCAATCCAGATAAACTTCTTCTGTCAAGTCGCTGAAACTTTACTAGAGGGAATTTTTAAACAGAAATGCGGAGAAGTGTCTACAAAAATGACAAATTTTCGATAATTCTGTACGTACGTAAATTAAGTGTATATTTTTATGTATATTTTATGCGTTTGTATATTTCCAACGTGAAAATAAGATGGTTACGTTGAAACGCATAACTTATTACGGGCGTAGATATTTGGGCGTTAGATATTAGTTTAGCGTAGATATTTTTAATATTTAAAAGCAGAACTTGAGAAATAACAACCAAGAATAAGCTCTGATTTTGATGTTCTAACCGGTTCTAACAAATTTGAATCGAGTGGCATTCTTCTCACAACTCTTTTAGTTGTTGCATCTGCATCGATTACTGAAAAATTGAATAGTTCTACCATCTATTGTGCACAAATGCGGTTAGCAAGAAACTCTTACTCTTCTCAGTGCAATAACTGCAATTTACAGAAATACAGAAAAATACGATTTTCTTTTCGGTCTTGGCTTAGCACACAGAATGAAAAAGTAAAACCGGTTGTCTGACCACGAAGAACAAGGTACGCTTCTGAAGAAAGTATTCCATCAATTCAGTCTACACAAAATTGGATGAATTGCTGCTCAATAGTGTTTTTATAAAAAGTTTTGGCTTTTTCGTCTACTGGCATTATCAGTCATCCTATCGCAGTAACTAGTTATTGATACTATGACGTCAAATGACAAATGGCCAATTACTTGTACTTCGATTGACCTAACTCAAATAACTTCAAAATAAATGCTTGTAATGACTACATGCTTTTACGTAATGCAAATACAAAAAGATCGAATTTAAATAAAGTATGGCAATTTATGGACAAATTCGGAGAACTTGATCATTGTGTGAAATAAAAAGTCTGAAAGGCAGACCAGCAGGTAACCAAATGGCAAGATCATCAAGCAATCTGTGAGAAAATGAATCCGCGATCGAAACTAGGTCCAATGAAGCTTAATGTGACGGGACGGTGACTGGCCACTTGGGCAGATGCCATGCATTGCCGAAGACCGAGATACCATTGGTCTCAAGCAAATAAGTGAATGACCCATAGCAGCTGTAGACCTAATTTAAGATATGGGGGGAATGCGACCGTCTTGTTCTCGCGGAAACGTCCATACTAATACTTTCCAGGAGAGAAGATAGCCTGTAAATTACAGGATGCGTCGTAACTGGAAATTTATTTCCCTGTTAAAGTATTTTGGAATTTTTCTGTTTTTATAGCTAGCCAGGATGTTTCTTCACCCTCCCACTAATTTCAACAGTCGTGAAATCTATTTAAGAGAGCGCCGCGCCGCGCCACGCCGCCTCTTATTTCTAGACGTTTCTCTTGATATTGCTGAATTGGAAACGGAAATTGTAGAGTCACTGCAGTATGTACACACACACGCTGGGTTTATTTAAAAAACAGCTCGCTTAGCGTGCTCTCAATCTCCTTATTTCTTTACTTCTACTCCAAGCGTTCCAGTCAAACTACATGTATTCCGACGAAAATCTTTCTTGTGTTCCAAGGCGCGTACATTGGACTCCAGATATCCTTAACTTGTTTGCAATTGTTGTTGGAGACAATTTCTAAATCGGTCGATCGCATGTTCTACCATGCAAAAATTACTTTTTATTTTTCGACTTTTATCTAAAGAAGAAGAAGTGGATAATACCTTTCTTTTACTGTATTCGAATTGATCAACCAAACAATTAAGCGCTTTCTGAAATGACTACGAGCAATCGAATAATTTCGTTTCGTTGGTTGGAACTGGGTTTCATTTTTGGGTTTCAGACAGACAGAGGAAAGACAATCAGATACACAGAATACGTCTACTGTTTTCAAGTGAATGTCGAATTGAGCTTGAAGCAGTGATTGGCATTAAGCCTGGTAGACTAAGAGTTTTCCAGGAGGGGAGAGAGGGAGGAAGAAAGAGAAGAAAAGAGAGACCCGTAGGCCTTCATCCAACTGTACGCTCCATCCAACGCCATCCACCAGACCCTGTACTTACCTGTAGCCTTACATGCTAATTTAGACGATGCACCCCCTGCAGGTAAATGCATACCTGTACTGGCGCAGTGGCGCACTGCACTAGGAATTGACTAATAGTCTCGCCGTGCTCCCCACCTTGGCCTTGGTCTACGGCAGCAGCGTCGTCAGATTATAGTTACCCAGTCCTGGGGTACAATTTTCTTAAAGGCACATCAGCCATGAAAATCTCACTGCAGGTAACCCACTGCGCCCAGGCGGCTACTCTACCAGTATTCCGACAGAATCGACGGTATAGGCCCACAATTGAAAACTGGTCGCCGTTATATTTGTATATGTAGAATCTATGATTCTTCTTTTAACCATTCTCTTTATTTCTTTCCTTACCCTTCGTGTTTCTCTATTTCTAGAAAATTCTGATGGCGTTAAGATTTTTTACAGTTTACGATCAAGTTGTGTTTTTCTGTTGTCAAAATACGGCTTTTTGCTAGATATCTATGCACACTTTTTTTATGATTATATTTCCCTTCCCTTAATTATAAGACGCATGAAATGAATAAAAAAAATTTATTAGGGAAAGAAAAGGCAGTGAATAGTGTCGTTAATAAATTCCACATCTTCTTAAAGTATTGGTTGACATTTTTGAGTAAATATTTTTATTTAACATTGTAAATATTTTAAATATTTTAATGTAACATTGTTGTAATTTTGTAATCATGATTCAATTCATCACATGACAGCATGTGGTGGATCCAGATATAGACAATAACATGACGAATTGACGAATACAAAGAAATAAGAAATCCATTGATCACTTCAATGAAATGACGTTTCGAGTCACACAGGACAATGACATATTCAATTATCCATCGTTTATTCGTTCGCAACGATAAAGTGAGATATTTTATATTCTCCATAAATAGCTTCTTATTTCTTTAATTTGCACTTTATATACTGTGATGTATCACCATAATTTTTAATTTCATTATTCGACAATTAATTAAATTAGCAATTGAGCAAATGAGCACATTGGTTGCATTTTTCGATGGTTCGCTGGCAAGATGTCAGGAATGAAATCAATTGCAGAATCAGATTGATTGAAAGAGATGCTCAAAGTTGGCACAACTGAAAGGCAAAATAGCCCCGAAAATTGCTGCTGGACTGAGGGTGCTGAATTGTTCACGTTGTCTTCGGTTGTCTTGCTTGAGTGCGAGCCAACAAAAGTCAATGGGGTGCCTTCGTCTAGGCCGCAAGTTATTGAGAACTCCCGGCGTGATGGACGAGCTCCTTCCTTTACATCATGCTCTATACAACCTTACACATAATTCCCCGGGACTCTGGCAGTTTCGTTCGTCGCCTTTTGTGCATTTCTTTTGTGTTTTCGGTTGTTTCCCACTGCAAGTTCCCTTTCCTCTGCATGTTCCAATGTTCAACAAGCCATAAAAGATACTCGACCCTCTGGAAAAAAACCTTTTTTTTGTCCTTATGTCAACTTAGGTAAAGGTATGTATGGCAGGGCAGCGTAGGCCGTCTGTCGAAATCTGACTTTACGTTCGAACACCATACCAACCAAAGAAAACTCTAGCTAATCTTCACACTCTCACAAGCTTTCCCCTTTCTACACATTGGTCTCTCTCTCTCTCTCTCCGATATGAAAATGAATCAGGAAAACGAAATTCAGGTATGCATCAACATACACATCTGCAACTATTGCAACGAGATAAACACTTCAAAATTTCCAGTGCTTTTTCGTTATACAATATATTTTTATCTTGCGGGACGGTGGTTAGCTCGAAGTACTGCAGTCAAACGCAATATTTCAATCAAAGAGAATTTACTGTTCCTTTTGGTGTTTGCGTTTGTTTTTTTATTTCTGCTTTGATGTTCTTGAATATTTTCCCGCACCAGGCAATTGTGTTTTGATTCTCTCCAACTCGATTGGGATTGTCCCACATGATACCCTTTTATTACAAGATGCAACAGTCGAGGGCACTGTCATTCTCACAAGGTCATTACGCAGAGAGGTAATCGACTAATCGCGTACACGAAAATGCATTCGTCCTTCCACCATCCTGCTGGTTCTCTTTTCTTCTCTACTCTCACGTCTTTTTCTATTCTTACCTTGATGGAGAGATAATTTGACTCCTACCGTTGTATCAAACGACGGATCAGAAAACACTCGGTGCAGGAATAATTACTACTATACGCTAGTTCCCCACCCCAATTCGAAGATTCCCGAGGCGACTCATACGACGAGCAAGCAAGACGGCACCTTTAGCAAGACTTCCAATGTAGAAAATACTAACTCGCAGTTGAGCATTGTACACTTTCCGATTTCTTCAACCCCTCTACTATAAAATTCATTTCAAGTGTTCATGTATAGTCATGCTTGAGCAAGTGCTGTCGCTCTCCAAACTTTGCCTGTATCGTCGATAATTAGCGGAGTTCAATCCAACATCCATCCAGCACGTTGGATTCGATTGATTTGTGTGGATTTCGTCTTAAAAGAGAAATATTACGATGCCGACAAATCATTCGAACAATGAGTAATTGAGTATGTATTAGCAAAGATGCAAAGTTCATCATCTTTTCCTACATTGAAAGAGCATGAATGGTTTCCTTTGTTGCCTCTCGTTTCGACTCACCTTATTCGTGTTCTTTTCTCTTCTCAACTGTGATAGGTGGTTTAGTTGGCTGTATTTTAGTTCAATTTCTCTTACTTTTTCTCGTTGGTAGACCAGGCCTACCGAAAGGGTCTGAATCCTCATGATGATGTGTCTGATAGTAAAGAAAATTTAGATGAAAAAACAGACTTGAATACAAACATAGAACTTTGGGGGAGGAAAATGAAACCTTCGAATGAATAGAGGTCTAAGTGATGGATGATTCGCTTCTGAACATTACAACAGGAAACGTGGTCTGGGAGGCAGATAATAATTTTTCGAATGCTCCCTTCCCATAATATAATATTGCAGACCCTTCGTTTAACCGATATTCACACTTTTCAACAGCGCTGTGAGTTATTGTTCCTAATTTCCAAGCGAATTTCATCCGTTCATCATTAGTTAATGAAGACCAAAGAAACACTTAAGAAGTGATATCTGTACTGCTGAAAAAGCAATTATTTTGCCGTGATTTAAAAGAATATTACTCCTCTTTCCTTCACCCGTTCTGTTCGAGAACATTTGACAGAGCAAGCGAATATAATGTTGAGTTTCCGAACTGTCGAAAAAACCAACACGATTTGACCGAATTTGGCCAAAGTAATGTTAATGCTAAGTTGCGTTCGAAGTAAATACGTGCCGTGAATAAATTCTAAATTTCTAAGCAAGTCTGGCTATCCGCTCTCAGGGTAAACTGCAAAGATAATAGTGACGTTTGTAAGTGTTGAATTCATATCTCTCACGGCGAACGAGCTGAAGACAGAGAAAGACGCTGGCGCCATATTCAAAAGTTAAGACGCTCTTTTTCCGAAGCCGCCGCCGTCGTTGTTGTCCCTCAACTAAGTCTTTACTGAGTTCGAGGATCGCCTCAGGACTGCATTGCCTCGCCTTGCATTGCCGTGTTGTGCTGTACATGCGAGTTAAGTGACAGGGAAGGGCACCGTATGGTCGAAAAGCCCCGACGATTTTCTGTCATTATTTTCTCATCAAGGAATGATTCGGGCGAAGGAATAATAGAATGTAGAAAAGCCAGGGCAATCTATGGTTCATGGTTATTTCCTTGCTCGGCTCCTCTGGCGGCTAAGCGTAGTCATACTAGTCGAGCCTGCATCTCTTAATAATTGTACATTTCGACTGTGCTGTAAGGCAAGTCGCATGTACATCAACCTATTCCTTCTTCTCAGTATTTCTTGAAAGTCTTCGTAATCATATGATGAATGGAGTCAAATTAAAAAAAGGAAGCACGACTTGTAGGCAGTAGATGGGAAGGCGTGGAAAAAAAAAGAAAGAGAGATCAATGACATGCCCTGGATTCATGAAATCACTGCGACAGAAGACGACAAACAAATGCGTACTTACTGACGACTATTGAGGTAAATTTTTTTGTCCGCCAGAGATTGGAATTGTAAACTTGAACCAGAGTTAGAGGATGCAATAGACGCGTCTACATAATAGACCAGCTTCAGCCCTCCAGTCTCAACCAATTCACGAAACCACTTATGCGGCTGGGATCCATTAACAGCAGGAGTCTGGAAAAAAAAACTGTGGTGCGGTAAAGGCAAAGGTACACACTGCAGCTGGATTGGCTGGAGATGGGTAGTTTTGTGTTGTTGCCACAGAGACCCGTCGTGTTATTTTCTTTTACTTTTTTGTTTGGACGTGTAGCATCAGAAAACAGCGGGAAGACGACAGAAAAGTGGTAAAAGCAGGATTAGTGCTACAAAAATTAAATTACAATTACGAGTCATTGAAGTCAATATTTTCTTGCTTGCTTTCTCATCGGCGCAGGTGGTATAAAACTAATCCGGCTTCTGGTTGTTAGAACTTTTTCCAGTCATTTTCTCTGTTCTTTGTCCGTTTTCTTGTAATTTTCTAATTTCATTTTTATACTAGGAATTTATTGACAATTTTTTTTATTATTACCGAGTTTGATTTGATTTGGATTTTTGAAATAGCCAAAAAATAAGGGCTGTGGCGCCCATCAAGGACTCCATTAATACTAATATAAGTAAAATACTGGGTATCGGGTATTGCTTCACGTCGTTTTTTTTTTACGTGAGGTATACAAGATTCCCGATTCCCATCGTTGAGCCGGTTTCTCGAACTTGGATTACGAGTGCCACCGTTGGCTCTGTCAAGAGTATGAACAAGAGTAAGAACCTCCAAACAATCTCAGGAGCACAATGTTGGGAAAACAACATCAATAGTATGACTTGCAAGTTGAAACTTATCTTCAAACGTGAGAATGTCAAAAGTTCTTTGCGCTAGTCATATCAAAGAAAAAGAAAATGGCCCGCAGTTCTGGGTTGTGATCTGTGGCGTAGACGTTCTATTATCCTTCATAGGAAATTCAGAGGCGCCTGCCAAGTTCAGTCTGAGCCGTAGTTCAAGTTAGGTGAGAAAAACAGGCGAGCATTTGGAGCTTCTTATTGTGACCCTACGCCGCATAGCCCTGTGACCGACAGTGAAACTCCACAACCACCATTAAGAGCAATAAAGTCAGCACTGGAACTGGAAGGAAGAGGAGGGAGTCTGATTGCCTTTGCGAGTTTTCTTGTGCTTTCTTTTTTCTTTCTTTTTTTTTTTAAATATTAACATCGTTGAAACACAAAGCAACAGACCTTGGAATTGTTCTTTCTCTTTCTTTCCGATTTTTTGAACATTTTTTATTGTTGTTTGGTTTAAGGTAGATTTTTCTTTAATAAATTCACTGAAGTTCTGTATCAGTGATGACGCTGGAATACCTTGGTCAATCTTTAGAGCATACACGTAAATTTAGTCAAATTCCTACATGCAAATTTTTAAAAAAGTCAGATAAAGTGATGAAAAACTATACTGTGTGAATTAGGCGATACATTACAACATACCATAGTATTAGTTTCATGCATATATAGTAACTAGGTTGGTCCTCTTCTCTTTCTCTCGAGTCTCGACAATATTTACGTAGGGAAAACGGTCCTCTTCGTCTTCTGTGAGTTAGTCAGACGAGGGAGATGCATTGCATCTTTGACGGAACACCATTGAATTAGTGTTATGTGCGCAGACAGAAAGAAAGAGGACAGAAGAAAAATTGACTTAAGTCTTGAATTGTAGGGGGCGAGCTTTAACTCCTTTAGGAGGCTTTAACTCTTTTTAGAACCCTCGAGGAGGAAACGCACTGCCGCTTAGACGACTGGCTCATAGAAAGACCCATGTAGTATGTAAAAGTAGCGTGTAACGTAAATAAATGAATAAATAAATAAAAAAAAAATAGTTGATAATTTGGGAATCCGTTGTTTCGGAATGGGCGAGGAGGCTCCTTGCAATTGCAGGATGTCACGGCAGCCCTAAATGACGTACCGTACGTATCCATGTAACTGAGCAGTTAACTTACATGCCCTGGTTCCCATATCGTCTCGCATCTTCCTCAAGGAGCTCATCTATAAAGCTGCAAGCTATAGACTACTAATACGTGCATTACACATGCACGCTCTACATAGACAACTAAAAATCCTGGTCATTATAACGACGTTTGTACAATGACATTGGCAAGTTCTTTTGTCCGCATATCGATTTCGTGACTATCACATGGAACGGCCTCATATTTTTGTGTAGTCACTTTATATCATAAACGCTTCTCTAGTCAAGATCAAAGTGTTATCTTCTCAAGCTACGAAACGATTCAGACTTTGTCGGATCGTTGGAGCAAAAACAGAGATGACTCGTGCAGTCAGACCATTGAATGAGATAGAAAGAGTGGACTGTAAGATGCAGGAGTAGTGCTATTACGTTGTTCACTTAGAATCCGTTAAAAACATGAAAACAACAGATGCGGCAAATCCCACACATTTCAGAAGTTACATCACTGAAGGAGCTGATAATAATGCCATTCTTACCATCGTGTTCAGTTGAGACATATCGTAGCTGAGTTGCTATAGTCCATCTCCGGCTCTTCACATCCATTTCGTTGAGAGACATTCAACATCGATCATCATATGTTGCAGGGATGGTCTAACTCCATTTCGCTTTAAAAAGAGCCCAATAAAAGAGATAGAAGAAAAGGAAATGATTCAGACTATTATTTGTAGGGAACACACGCAGCTTCTTACACACTTTGATACTGTTATTTTCATCGACCAATGGGGATCATTTGTGCATAATTCTTTCTTCTTTTTTTCTGTGGATGCCGGGTTAATGGTTATTGTGTTTCAAATGGCAAATAAAGATGTCTCAAATTGAGATCAAAACATTGAGATTGAAAAACACGCTGAAATCAAGTAGCTTTAGCATAGATAACGACTAGAATGCATGCCACCTGCTCAATTGCATTGGGGAATTTCTGTCTACCAGCCATCAACTCTCTATCATTCATTTTTGTTGGATTTAGCAATTCGATCAATCTCAACGGAGACAAAGTATGCGACATGAATGAGAATACCTGTGTGACAGATAAGGAAATCCTTTTCATCACGGTCACTACGACTTGCGCGGTCTTGACTCAGTCATATTTTAGGATTCTTTTTTTTTCACCTCCAAATTATTCATTGTGAATAACCAGTCGATGTCAAACAACTGCAGCAGTGAAATGAGTCCTTAGTCCTTGCGATAACAGCATTGACAGGGAGGACTAGGATAGGTTTCTTCTATGTATGAAAACGCATTGCCCTTTTGTAGGAAATGTGTTTACACAGCGGATGTCAAACAATTGAGAAGTAAAATGGCTCATCTTGTTTATTTATTTTCATTTCTTAAATATATAGGTATCGGCCACAGATCCGGATTGCGGAGTCAACGCCATCGTCAACTACACGATGGGTGACGGATTCGGAAAGTACCGAGAGTTCGAGGTCAACCCGTCGTCGGGCGAGATTTGCATCTCCGCTGCGCTCGACCACGAAAAAAGAAACATCTACGAATTCCCAATTCTGGCTACTGATAGAGGTACGTACACTGGATATAGTCTTTTAGTTTCACCAGCTACTAAAAGAGGAAATCTTTGAATTGCTTGTTTAATCGCAGTCAAAGAACCGGTTAGTCAGTAAGGATTTCATTTGAAGAAGTCCGTACCATATCACTGAAATTCAGATGCTGCTGGACAGTCGGGTTATTGCCAAGTTTCAATAAAATCTAGAGAAATTATTAAGTTAAGAGTAGTGTAACTTGAGCTGAATAGTGGGTGACTTGTTGATGATGAAGTGTTTTATATTTTTGTTTCATAGGTGGTCTCAGTACGACAGCAATGGTCAAGATCCAAGTGGTAGATGTCAACGACAATCGGCCGACGTTCTACCCACGCGAATACAATGTGTCGCTACGTGAACGTGAAACAGTGAATTCTCCTGTTGTAGTTGTCGTTGCCACAGATAAGGATGCCGGCAAGTACGGAACCGTTCGCTACGCCATCGTAGCAGGCAACGAGGAAGGACTCTTTCGTGTTGAAATGTCCAGTGGTGAAGTCTTCCTGACGCAGCCATTAACTCGAGCTCGAATGGCTCATCGGCTCAACATTTCGGCGACGGACGGTGGTGGCCTTCGCTCAGCTCATGACGCCGAAGTCCTTGTCACCGTCATAGACAGCAGCCACCAGCCTCCCATTTTTGAAAACAACCGCTATCTGTTTTCGGTGCGCGAGGACGCCCAGCGCAATTCAGTTATTGGTACCGTATCGGCATCTAGCGTAACTGGTAAGTGAATGGGTTTTTTTTAAGTTGCTGACTTGAAAAATTGTGCTTTTCATATAATGCTGCACTAAGTTATTTTTAAAACCACACCAAAGATGAGCATAGATGAGGTAGCAAAGCAAATTTCGAAATAAAGAAAAGGGAGTGAACTTAAACGAAATATTAAAAAAATAAATGAGAAAGAATGTGAAAGAGACACATAAAATACTTTTACAGAACGAAGAGCATTTACATCATCATGGTCGGTGGTTGAGACTGATTGTGGCTTTGACTGCAGGAAAAAGTCCGGCGTTAGAATATAGTAACGAAAACGCTGGAACAAGGGGAAAAAAGTACGCTGCACTTAATGCACGAACATTTCATGAAGAGAGTGGGAGGAGTAGAAAATGTTGACCCGAGTCATCAGGCCCATCGCATGACAGCTGCGCCATTACGATGATGTCTCCAGAAACAGTTTCCAATTATTATCATGCAAGAAGCTCTTACCTTCTAACTCTATACACTTCTTCGTTGAGCGATGGTTACACTAAGAAAAAGAGAGGAAAACGCGCACAAAAAGTGAATACGTTCAGTATGTATATTCATAATACTGTATACAAGCATATAAGACAGTTAGGGAGAAGGAAGGTGCAGGGCGGGCACTAATTCTTCAGTTGTAGAAGCAGGTTTCAGACAAGAGAGAAGTTACTGCTAAAGGTAGATTAAGGAAAAAAAACTCTAACTGAAGCATGGCATTTTCTGACTTAAGAGCAAACTGTCATTAGACTTGCCTCGTTTAGGCTAATGCAACGTACAGTAGTTAAACTGAAGAGGGAAAATGGAGGAAAGATAACAATAAAATAAAAAGCAATAGGAAAGAAGAAGTAGAAGATGAATACTAAAAATGAAGCTTCGTGTGTTTTCCGCAGGCCCTACCACCTACTTTTTGAAAGTTAGTTTCCTTCAATTCAAGATGTTAGCTGCTGAGCTTTCGTCTTATTCCCTTCCTCTCAGTAAAAACTTGCAAAGATCAACTCTTGTTCAGCGCTGTCCATATATTTGTTCTTATTATTCTCAACTCACCGAAAAGAAATAAAACAGGAACGAAAAAAGGAAAAGAATATATGATTTTCGTAGTGGTTTAGTAAAGGAAATATCAGCGTGGCCAAGTGCTAATTATACAATTATGTGTGTCTTGTTATCTTGTGCAGGTTCCGACAGCGCCCGCTACTCCATTTATTCGGGTGACCCTAATGGATACTTTTCCATTAACCCCGTCACCGGTATCATCAGGACCAATACGGAATTAGATCACGAGACACATCCCTTCGTCTTGCTCAACGTAGCCGCAATGACAGGAGACCCGCCGACTTTCGGACATAGCCAAGTATGCAAATTGCTGTTGTTGTTTTGTTTTGTTTTTTATTCGTGACGTTAAATAATTCTTCTGTAATGCAATCAAAAATTAATTCCTATCTTTGAAAGTACTGACTTTTTTTTTCAATGTTGAGAACATTGTTTATATTCCTCTACACTCAGTTGTAGTCGTATTTTTGGCAGTTTTTATTTCGTATTTTGCCACAAAATAAGATCATCATCTGTTTTCTTACGTACTAATGTGAAGATGGGACTGGTTTATTTACAGGTTAATATAACCATCGGTGACGTTAATGACAACGCTCCTGAATTCGACACCGTGGTTGTCAAAATTTCTGTCGCTGAAAATGCTGAATTGGGCTCTCCCATTTATGCAGCCCATGCTCACGATGATGACAGTGGTGACAATGGTGCAGTCGTTTACCAGTTGCTGACCAATCCCGATGGACTTTTCAAGATTGATCCACGTCAAGGATTCATAATGCTGACACGTAAATTGGATTTTGAAACGACCCAGAAATACGCGTTGGTTATCGGAGCACAGGACAAAGGATCGCCACCACTACGTTCAAATCTGACATTAAACATCGAAGTGCAGGATGTAAACGACAACCCACCGACCTTCGAAAAAGACGAGTACCAAGTGAACGTGGCCGAATCGTTAGCCGTTAACTCGCAATTTCTGCAGGTCAACGCTATCGATCTGGATACAGGCAACAACGCCAGATTGACTTACCGCGTCAGAGAGGAAGCCCTAGCTGACGTTTTCGGCATCTTTCCTAACAGTGGTTCACTCTATTTGAAAAAGAGCCTGGATCGCGAAATGCGCGATCGCTACACGCTGACAGTTGTGGCAACGGACAATGGCCTGCCACCGGGCAGCGCCGCTGCTACTGTCAACGTTTTCGTTAATGACGCAAATGATAACGATCCTGTTTTCACACGTGATGTTTACCAATTCACCATAGAGGAGAACTTGGAGAAAGGCGCATTGGTCGGTGTCGTCTCCGCCACGGACAAAGATCTTGATGCTAACGCTGCATTACGCTACAGTCTTTTGCCGGTTAACAGCAGCTTTCAGCTCAATTCACTCACAGGTACGTGATCATTCAATTGGTCCATTTCAAAATGATTGCGTTCTCTGTCTTCCAATTTACACGTTAAGATCTATATTTACTTTTCGTCGTCTTAGCAGACAATCTTTCAGATTGCTTGTCAGCGTTAGCATCCATTTGCTAACGCGTTGACCAATCGTTCATTCACGGCGAATTAATATTAGCCTAATTCGAAACCTAGGCTATCGGAATTTCTTTTTTTTTTCGACTGTCAGACTGTTCCTTGAATGTTATTTTCTTTGCCCTTCTTTTCTTTCTTTTTTTCTTTATTGTTGGCTGTTGTTTGAGCTTTGGAGGACATGTAGTGCTGCGACATTCTCTTCATTGATTAAATAATTGATTTCGTTTATTCTCTTTACGTGCGCACGAGATACACAAGTAGATGTGCACACGTCTCGGCATTCCAATCACGTACACATACTTGACGTAACGGATAAGAGATTCAAGGTTCAGAGAAAAAAAGAAGGAAGAAGGGATTAAAGACATCACTATCGTTGGCGGGATGAAAAAGAGAAAAAAGTAGAGAACAATCGTCGGCCATTGAGTCCGTTTACAAGTCGTCAGTTAGAATCGCCAGACTGGCGGCTTGCAGCTGTCGTCGCCGTCTACTATGATTTGACATTACATCTTTTTCTAAACGTAACCTTCTCACTATTGATTGCTCATTGGGTGAGGGGGAGGGGGTGGATTTTGGCGAGAAGCCGTCGATTTTTTCTTTTCATTAGTGACAACGTGCCCCATTCCAACGATGCTGGGAGAGCGTAGGCTGTGGACTGGGCAATAGGCATCGTCACACCTTTCTTCCCCAATGACTACCTTATAAGGCGCTATAAGGTCTCGATTGGTCTCATCGTGGTTCACTATTTCTGAAAATACATCCGCACACATTTAAAGTTACTATCAAACTCTTCAGAAACAGAAGAAATTGAACAAAAATAACAAAAATAGGAAAAGAGAGAGTTTCCAAAAATGGGGAATAAAAGTACAAGAAACAACGAAACAAAATTGGGACAAAAAAGAAAGAGACAGCCAAGGAAAAAACACTAGTTTTATACCTGTGTGGCCAATCGCTATCGGAATCCGTTGATGCCTGATAACGCAATCCATTAGAGGAGAATAGGAGGAAGGGGGGGAGGAATGGGAAGAGATGGACAAGTTTCTAGAGGATGGAGTCTTGAAAGTTTTTTGTTTTTTTTTGTTTTTTTGTTTTTTTGTTTTTAAGTTTCTGATGGTTTGATGATGAGGCTCGTAGGAGACCCGTTCCAGAAAGAATAAGATCCCAAAAGAACACAGAAATAAATACCTCTTGAATCTTACTAGTTTTTGGCAAATTCATGTAATGAATGCAAAAGTCGAAATAAACGTTACTCGGGAAGCGACTACACATGCATCCCGTCTAGCGGAGAACACGTATCGCAGTTGGTGTGAGTAAACAATCAATATAGTAAAGAATACCACTATGTATTAGCTCGTTCTTCAGTTTGCGGTCTCGTAAGGCCGATTAGAACTCAGTTCTACCAAAAGGTCTACCATATCTTTTTGCAATCTTTTTTTTTTATTTCTCCTTTCTTTCCTTATTTGTTATGTTTTTTTTTCCGTGGATCTTTGCTGACTGAACTCTTTTCCTTACCCTTCGATAGTTATCAGATTTTGAACGTCATTTGTGTCTTGTGTGTGCGCGTGCATCCTTAGTCTTAGACTAAAGCGAGAAGAAAGAAGAAAAAAGAAAATACAAACAAACAAACAAACAAACTGATTTTGACTCTCTTCTCGAAATTCCCGAAAAGTGGGGAGGGAGAGCAAGGAGAGGGGCAGAGGGCGAGAGCGGAGCAAAGTTGGTAAGGATAACAGGTGGGAAACTGTCAGGTTGCGTGGTTTTCGTCATCAAGGTTGCGGATGGGTTAGTGATATCCAGAAGTGCACTTAGAGAGAGCCCATCGTTTTCGGCTCTGAGGCGGTCGTTAGTCAACGTCAACTCGAAGCTTGATAATGATAAAACTGGACCAAGACTGCTCAGCAGCGCTTTTTGTGTGTCCACGTGCGTGTGTCTGTGTGGGAGGGAAGAGAGGAATGAACAAACCACTAGAAAGAGAGAGAGACAGAGAGGAAAGGAATGCTTAGAGAAAGATAAAAAGAGATCTGGGATTCAGTACATGAATACGAATTTAAAATTCATGAGCTCCTGATTCTTAAAGTTGTACAAGCGACTCTTTCGACTCTTCTTAGGCGGAACTTTAGGCCACTCTCAGCGGACAAAAAATAACAATTAACGTCAACAGAAACGTTTTGCTCGGACTATAGTATAAACAACCATGTTCGGCGAAATATCAGCAACTTTGCCATTCAAAAGAACCAAGAATTTCTATTTGCGCATTTTTTTTTTCTTTCTTCAATCTTATGCTTTTGTTTCAATTCGAACGTG
Source organism: Daphnia galeata (assembly GCA_030770115.1). Classification (NCBI taxonomy): domain Eukaryota; kingdom Metazoa; phylum Arthropoda; class Branchiopoda; order Diplostraca; family Daphniidae; genus Daphnia; species Daphnia galeata. Next base: position 5,973,485 of record CM061115.1, read on the forward strand.
CACGGGTTTCGGTTTACAAATGAACGACCCTCTCTCTTTAAACTCAACAAAAGAAGAAAAAAAAACAACAATTCAATGGGAGGATATATAAAAAGGAAAACACTTCGGGAACGTGCGCGATCACTCTATCTTGATTGAAACGTCTAAATCAATCATCAATCAAGCATGGTTTACTCAGCAACCGACAACCGACAGTCTGTCCCGTTTCAAACCAACTTTCTTGCTAGGCTGATAAAGAGAGAGTTTGTTACTACTCTAAGCGAAAGAGGAAGAAAGAGAAAAGAGAGAAAACAGGCATATCATAACTCGAAAAAGAGCCACTGTAGTACGCAAGTGAGCTGTGAGTTGTTTCCCATTGATCATACATTTATTATTTGTAGATGAAAGGAATAGAAGACCAAGTTTTCATTCATGATGAAGCAAAGGTTGAAATTCTCTCGACTTCTATCTTGGATCTTCTCTTTGTGGAACTCTTAAATTTAAATGATGATGGCAACCTTGCAGTGAAAACTGCCGTACTTGCCAGTCTCGATCTTCTTCTTCTTTTTAAATCCTCCGTCTTTTTTTAATGGCGCTCCGAATTGGGCAACGTAACCCCGTCGCGAACCTCTCTTATAGACTGAAGTCTATTATGCGTAGCGGAAGACGTGAAAGAGTCAAACAGCCGGATCTGGACGCAGGTTCTCATAGGTCTGTTCATAAAAACGAGTGTTATTCGTGGAAACAGAAAGCCAATGGAAACCTTACCAATGGAGAGACAGAGAAAAGGAATTTTCTTGGATGTAAACGAATTCATCATATGTACCTATAAGCTCTCGTCCAAGTCCAACCGAGTTAGAAAATCAGAAGAAACGAACGATCAGAAGAAACACGTATAGAAGCAAAAGGAAAGTCAGCGAACCCACGAAGGAATGTTTCTCTTCGTTCCGATACCCGGATGTGGGATCCTGAACTTCGGATCGAGTAGGCGGGACTAATGCCAGTGTTTCGCCAGCTTGATACGGTCGAGCCTAGCCCGCATCTCTATATGTATAGAAACTTCAAAGATAATATACTGTGTATATATGTATATAACTGTTGCGTGTGTGGGTGTCAGGGAAAAGTGTTAAGTCATAGGGAAAATTACGCTTTGTCAACTCTTTTTATGTGCCGAAGCCGCTCGCTTCAACCAGCCCCATCCGCTATAACGGCTAACCGATGGTCGGCTGGTCGCTGTCTCCCTCTCAGTGTCCGTCTGTCTGTCTGTTTTTCAGAGCGGCTTTTAATTCTCTCTCTCTCTCTCTCGTAGCGGCGTTCACTGTAAATCGAAGGAAGAGTCACTTGGTTCTGAAAACCAGTCCAAGAAAAAACAAAACAACTTTGGCCTGTATTCTTTTGACTTTGAGTTTAGATTCTGTTTGATTCCATGTTCTTTTACTTTATTTTTATACTGTATATTGTTTTGTTTCATGGTTCACGGTCAGCATGTAATCAAGATAGTAGCCGATTTGGGAAAAAAGAGAGAATCTTTTTTGTTGTAGAACGTTTCACTGTAGATTTAGAATGCGAAGCTCACCGAGTCGAAATGTGGTACTGGTCTGCCGAGGAGGAACCGAGTCCGCTCAGTTGCGACTTGCTCTTTGGTTCCTTATCCTCGTCGATATTCATTTCTCTTTCTGGTGATTAAAAGGTGAATAGGAAAAAGAGAAAGACTAGGGGAGAGTGAGAGTCATCTTATCGGATCGTGAATGAGAATCGAATAGAAAGAGAGACAGAACTAAGAAGGGATAGTGAGTAAGCCATTCGGTTGAATCTCCATTTACAAACCGAACTGTTTGTTTTTGTTTGTTTGTTTTTTTTATATACCACCAGCTCAGGCATTAGAGTTACTTGAGAGTTTTTAAACACAAACCCACAAAAGAAAACAGGCAAGAGAGAAGAAAAAAAACGTACAAAAATGAATAAACAAAAAACAGAATAATAACAAAAAGAGTTGCGGAAAGAAGAGGTTATTCACTGGTTTCACTTGTTTCAATATCAAGTTTTTCTTGTTTGATTTGCTGTTTGTATTTCCTCACGTTTCTTTAGTTCTTCTCGTCGGTTGTTTTTGGAAATTTTCCTGTTTTTCTCTTTCTCTCTCTCTGGCCAGACAGTTTTCGTGCGGTTGTGAAGCGCGTTCATCCTATTATCTTTCAGTTTTACGGACTCAAGATTTTTGAGTCCGACACATAATAGCGACTAGCGTAATACACACGTGCGCAAAGCGTCCATCAAAACGAAACCATCCAAGTAATTATACCGGCAAAATTAAATGAGAAAAGTGATGCTGCTGGGCAAAAAAATGTGTGGTGTCTCTTTCTTCTTTTTTTCTCTCTCTCGCTTGCTCATTCTTCTCACCTGTTCCCGCTTCTCTTTTTTTTCCTGCTGCTGATGTCAACACGAAAATGCCAACTCACGAAGCGTTCACTCAACGTAGAGGGGGAAGAAAAAAAATATTCTTTTTTTTCGTCCTTGCACTGTCGGCAAAGAATTTTATTTTTTTTTTAAACTGTGATTATGACTTTTCTCTCTCCTGTTCCTAGCTCTTCTGTTTCTTTTCTTCTTTTTTCATCTACCAGTGTGTGAGGGAGTGAACATGAGAAAAACATAAAGAATGGGAGAGAGAACAAAAAAAGACTAAAGAAGTCACATGCCACTCACAACAAGAAGTGAGAAACTTTCCAAATGAGTTAGAAGATGAAAATGGAAATGTTGTAGTGATAGGGAGTAAGAGAGTTAAGAGAGAGGAAGAGAGCTGCTGGCTGGAGTATGATAGGAGAAACACACAAAGAAGAAAAAGAATATAGGGGATTTAAAAAAAAACGAAGCGAAAAAAACCCCAGAGAATTGAAGAAATGAGAAAGAGGCAAAGGAATCTTTGGGTGAGAATGACAACGGGCCGCGAAACACCGATGCATCCCGACACGTTCCCGTTTATCCGATTGGAGTGGTCTTGTCGCATCGTGTCTACTTTTCGGAGGAGGCCAAATCAAAAAGGACATAAAATAAGAAAAGGGAATGACGAGACAAGGTCTCATCGTTTTTTTTTGTTTTTTTTTTTGTTTTTATTCTTTGTGTCGTTTTCGTGTCTTTTCCCTTGTGTGTGCGAACACCGAAGACAATTTCCCTTCCATCACATTCCACTTTTCTTAGGTAAAAAAAGTTATTTATTTGAAGTCTCTTGAGTCTTGCTTTATGATTCCCGTATACAAAATCAAAAACACCGAAAATTAGTATCAAGTAAAAATTAAGACTTTTTAAAAATTCTGGCCGTTTCGTTCGTCCGGTAGCCCAATGAATGATGGGTACGACATGTTCTCTCCCCCCCTCCACCCTTTTTTTCGGTGTCGTCTAGAGAAATAGGCTGCATTACAACACCATCAATCATCATGTATTAGTAGAGAAAGGATGAGTTTGTTCTCGGTCGGTCGGTTTATCGACAGTCGATACCACGGCCTTAACAAATTCGGTACATCGGTACATCGGTACATCGGTACATCGTACAGCCATATAGTCTCTCTTTGAGTATTTTCTATTTTCATTTTCTTCTGTTTCTTTTTGTTTTCTTGGCTCTGTCTGTGTGGTTGGTGCAGTTGTAATAGAGGATAAAGAATGTTGAAACGTAGCGGAGGAAATGAATCGCGTCATCTTGGCGGCGGCTAAGGATAAGACGTTCAGTGTGTGCAACTGTGCATGTGTGAGGTGGTACAAAACTATCCGAAGAGAGGCAACATCAAAGTCGAAAAATGTTCATCTTCTTATTCCCTATTCGTTCATGTTCTCTTTGTCGTTTCATCGTTTTCTTCCATTCTCTTTCTATTTATTCCATTCCTCCTTCGTTATACTCCTACTCCACCCCTACAGTATATTTTGATCAAAGAAAAATTGGTTTTGTTTCCAAGGTAAAGGAGGTAGAGGGGTTAAGGTTAAGGGGGAACAAGAGAGTCAGCCAGTCAGGTTAAAAAGGAGAGAGTCAGAGAGGGGAGCCAAAAGCCCCCTCCACAAGGAAGAGACCATCAACTTCATCACCCCTACATCAGCCTCGTCAATATCGCTGTGCGCGCTCTGTTGCCTCTTTGGATCTTCAGAATGCTGTCGATGCCATACACTCTTTTCTTTTTCTCCAGGGTTTTTTTCTTTTTGGTTTTGTTTTTCTCTCTATCTCGTTGGACTTGAACTCGCCCTCTGGCTTCACTGCCTTTCCAACCCAATCCCCCTTGCCTTCAGTGCATTAATCAATTCCACCCTCAATCTTCCTTCACTGTCTCTCTTTTCTTCTTTTCTATTTTCCTATCCACTTGTGCTTTTCAAAAATTCTATTCCAACGGAAACTTTTTCTTTTCCAACGCTTTCCTTAGTGTAGCATGGAAAAGCCATTAATTTAAGAGCGTTTAAGCCTCCTCTCGTTTTGATCGCGCCCGTCTCTATAGGTCGAATCTTGTTCTTATTGTAGACTAGTCAAGTCTAAAGTCCTAGCAGCAGCAGCAGGTCACATTGACTTAGAAGTTAGATGACTTGAATGACTTAGCATAGCACATAGCATGGCATAGAAGGCACAAGGCACAGAACCGGGACGGCGTAGGATAAAAGACTGAAAAATGTCAAATTTGTGAATGTTACTTAGAGGGATTTCAATCGTCCATTTGGGAAACAAAATCCAACTTTAAAATAGAGAATTTGGGTTTTCCAAAAAAGTGAAGAAGCCTCGGAAGAAGCTTCATTTACAAGAAATGGGGAAATAAACAGAAAAATGAAAATATCTTGAATAATTCATCTGGGAAACCAATCAAAAGACATAACAACATTCACAACGGAAGAAAGCGAAACAAATGTAAAGAGTTCGACGGGAGTTCGACTATGCCAAGAAGAAAACACAAAGAATAAAAGATAGAACCAGGATAGTCTTGATAATATTCAACGCGTTAGCAAGAAGACAGGCTCACACAGGACAGGTTCCTCTGGCGAAGGAAGGTGGTAAGGAAGAAGAAACAAAGGTAAAACAAAGAAGAACAGGAAAAAGGGAGAAGGAAAAGAAGGAAAAGAAGGAAAAGAAGCAAAAGAAGGAGAGAATAGAAGAGGAAAGAACGCGGCGCCATTGTGCTATCCTTTCGGGTTTTTTTGGAAAGGAATGCATGTTAGTTAAGAGAGTGTGCGTATCGGGCCACAGCCCCGAATGGGAAAATAGAATTATGCAGCGAGAAGCTGTGGAATAGACGAGCCCCAGGTCTCTCTTTTGGTACTCTTCTTCTTCTTCTATTCCTTTTCTTCGTCCGTTTCTTCTTCAAAGCGTGTCCTGTCTCTCTTCCGCGCTTATACTCTACACAGACGCGATCTAACGGGATTTATCTGCCGGCCGGCTCAACGTTCAGAAAAAAAAAGCTGTACGGCTATACGAGCGCACATTTTCTTTTCTCTTTCCATCTAGTCCCGATAGAAAGAGAATACAAATAAAACTAAGAAGAAAAGAATAAGAAAAAAAAATACGCTTATATCAAAGGAATGCACACCTCTCTTTCTCTCCCGCTCACCAGCTCTGTCAAGGTGTGGTGCTCATGTACAGAAGGACGCAGCTTGCTTGGTCGACAACAACTAGAAGAATAGTAACAAAAGAAAAAAGGGCAAAAAATTTTAAAAAGAAGAAAGAAACAAGATGACCGATGTCCAACGATCCACAACTAAAAAATAAAAATATGAAGAGTACAGGAAAAACAACTTTTCCCCCTACCATCAGTCATATAACAAATTGCAAGAGGGGCTATGAAATGGCTTGCCCAATACTTATAGTGTAAGAGAGTTAAATCTACCACTAACAAATGGACAAAGGGACAAAAAAAAAAAAAAAAAAAAACGCGGAGTGAGATCAGGAAAACAAAGCGCTGTAAACATCGGTTCGGGTAAACGATGATCAAAACACTCTAACCCGACTCCATTTGGTCGACGTTGACATGATTGTCATGAAGGCGACAGGGTGAGATGCTATTTCGACAGCAAGCGGGAACCTTAGATACATTGTGCAAATCCGCTGACTGTCTCGTTTCGTGATGATTATCGTCTTCCAATTGTTGCATTGCAACATTCTTACAGTCTCGCAAGTCGCACCTTTTGTGTTTCGTGTCAGTTTGTTTATTTGTTTCATTTTCCCTATTTTTTTTGGTGTCCGGTTCATTTTCTCACCTGTGTCACATTTCAAGAGCAAAAGGGGGAAGAGGAATGAGACAACTGCGACTATCATTTACATGTCCTCCAAACACAAAAAATGTGATGGTGGGTCACTCCAATAAAAAAGACGAAATAAGAATCAATGTGCGATCCTTTTGAATTCAACAAGATATTTATCAAGGTGGGACTGTTCTATGGTCTTTACCGAACTGTTGCTTGGCGGCGACAGTGGTCCTCGGTGGATATTTGCTACCAACGCAAGAGTGTGAAATGAGATTTCAAACGAATACACTTGAGAGGTGGGGACCAGAGAGAGGAGAGTGTACCTGAGGTGTATACCAATTTTTATGTGAGGGGGGGGGGAGGAAAAAAAAATAAATAAAGGAGGCATGAGCCGAGTATAAAGGGATGAAACTTGTCGGCGACTCTGAAGACAATGTCGTGTGATATTTCTGTTGTATTTTCTCTCGCCGCTCTTTTTGGAGGTCCCCGTCAAGTCTATGGTCTTATTGATATGGCAAAAAGCAAACGAAGCCAACCAGCACAAGAAAAATAGGAAAAATAGAGAAAACGATAGACTATTTTCTCATGTTCTCTATCTGTTTTTTTGTTTTTTTTTTGTTTGCCCTCGACAACCCCCACTTGATAAGTTGAAGTTTTTCTTCTCTTCTTTTTACTGTTTGCTAGGAGTTAAAAGGAAATGACATGAAAGATACACTACAACTTGAATCCCCCCCCCACTCGCTAGAGGTGTCGTTTTTATGGCTCTAAAATGTTAATGCTGTCGCCATTTGTCCAACATTTGTCCAACATTGAACTTGCACGTCTGCGAACGCTTCTAGTTCCAGCCGTTAACCTCCTCTCCTTTTTCCCCTTTCCTGATTTCTACTTCTAGCTTATTGAAACTGAGGTTAATAATGCCTGTCAAAACGACGAATTCTCTGGACGCAAACAAACGATCATAGAAAAAGCACGGTACGAAACTTCACGACTACAACAAAACAATAATGGCGTGGAAAAAAACAAAACAAAACAAAACAAAAAATTAAAACAAAAAAAAACAAAACAATAAAAATGAATTGAGGAATGAAAGAAACGAAACAGAACGAAATAACCTTCTGCATGAGCGTGGGCATAGAGGTGTCATGTTCTCGAGCAAGTGTTCTTTCACGCTCATGGCATTTTTGTCCTTCCATTGTTTCTTTATTTTTAGTCACCTCTTCTGCTCTTGGTTCTTCTTCTTCTTCTCTGATTTTCCCTCTTTGTTTTGTTTTATGTTTTTTTTTTCTTTTTCTTTGGCCGAAAAAGAGAAGGAAAAAAAGAAACTCTCATAAAAACATGAAGTTTCGATGTTATTTTTACGACTACTTCCCACCGTTGGATAGCTAGCGCATTCACCACTGACTTGTTGGTGCAGCCGTCTATACAGTTATACACGATTGAGTGCGCGCAGAAGGGTTGGAAGACGTGAATAAATAACCTCCTCTCTAAGATGATTCAGACGATTACATTTTCTGGTTTCCATTCTTTTTGGTTTGGGCTGTGACTTCGTTCATCGCTTCAAAGGTAAAAGCCAAAGGGAGTGAGAAAACAACTGAACGAAAAAAGTCAGGTCTCAAATTCCAACAAACTTGATTTCAAGTCGTATAATTTGCCCCAATCTGCTAGAAGTTTCTTCCTCCAATGGTTATCTTCGTTTCATAAATGAATTTGGATTTCAAAAAGAATAAATAATCATTGCATATCACCTAATAATCTCTTTTTATCCCCAATAGGTGAAATTTTCACGAAGGGGCCATTAGATCGTGAGGCTAAAGCTGTTCACGAACTGCAAATGGAGGTGAAAGACCAAGGAACTCCACCACGAAGCGCCAAAGCTATCGTTCGTGTGATGGTCACTGACGTCAACGACAATACACCAGTCATCGTTGAGCCGGAAGAAACTGTGTTGAGTGTTCGCGAAGAACTTCCTGCTGGTACGGAAGTGGTACGCATCCGGGCCGTCGATACGGATGAAGGAAATAACGCCTCCATTACTTATTCGTTCGTTATTGGTGAGTTTCAAATGAATTTTTCATTTCATTTTTGTTTCATTGAATTAAATTGTTTGACTTTTTTTTTTATCTATTTCGTCTTATATCTTCACGTTATGGCTATTTTGAGGTTAAAAAGCATTTTGGTTAGAATGGATCAGCCAACAAACAATAAAACAACTAACATATGATTATAGAATTTTAAAAATAATTATAGTTGACGCTCAAAAAATGATTACCGTATTGGTCGCGATGATGGTTTGGTTGGCAAGGTAAAGCGCAAAGTGGACAAAAGAGCAACAGGTCAAAGATCGGGCGGGAAAAAAATGTTTAAGACTAGGTTCAAACAACGCTGTTCACGTCCAGCAAAGCGATACGGTTCTAAATGAGGATTGATCTTTTTGGCTTAGGTGACGACACTGACGGATTGGAGGCCTTCACTATTGACGAGTCGACAGGAACTATCCGGACCAAAGTCACGTTGGATCACGAAGAACGCGCCTTCTATCGGCTGGCGGTTTCAGTCAAAGATCACGGCCGCCCTCCCAAGGAAACCGTTCGCCAACTCCAGATCGAGGTGTTGGATCTGAACGATAACAGACCGACCTTTTCCACGTCGTCGTTCGCATTCAAGGTTAGTCACGTCACTCGCGCAGGACATGATGGATTTTCTCTCTCCTCTCATGCTCCTTTTCTTTTTATTTTATTCTTCTTCTCTTTCCTCTTTCTTCTCTCATTGTCTTGGTATCTCTCCTCTCACTATCTCTTTCCCCCTCTGTCTCTCACTGTTTTTCGTGCTCGTTTATTTTCTAGTTGAGATTCCTCTTCTTTTTTTCTTGGTTCATCGTCTCGTCCATTTATAAATTAGGAAGTTTCCCATCAATATTAATTGTCTGTCGAGCCTTTTCGTCCTCCTCCTCCCCCCACTCAAAGTGGGATGGAGAATTAAAGAGAGAGCTCGGAATATTTGTCACGAGTCTCGAACCTTCTATTTTCTTTTTTCCTTCTTAAATATGCACTGATATTCTTTAAAAACAAAACAACGCGAAACAATTTGAACATTTCTTGGACATTGTCTCGGTTTTATTTATGTTTGGGCTATATCTTTTTGTCTCTCATGGGGGAGAAGGTAAAGGGTGGTGGTGTGGTGCGTCCGTGGCTGCCTTTATCATGTCGACATTTCTTGTTTGGCCGCATCGCTTTTTAACAATTGCGAGTTGTGTGTTGTTTTTTTCTTCTTCAAAATTTAGCGTTATCGTTAGCGTTATCGTTAGCGTTATCGTTCGTGTTTTGTTTCCTATTCGATTGCGTAGTCATCAGAGATCGCGTGAGTGCGTGTGCACGCATTGAAAAGGGTGGGGTGAAGGGATGGAATGAATCAAATCAAATGAAGTCTATTTAATTTTGGGGTGTCTACTTCTTTCTTCTAAACTTTCTTTTAAATGAAAAGAAAAAATGTAAACTAAATAGTTCATTGAAGCAAGTTTAAGGAAAAGTTTTAAGAAAAAGTTTTGATTCGTCCCCATCCTAATCCATGTTCATTGTTCCATCTCATCCATGTTCAATTTCTTACTCGCTCGTTGTCTACGCACGAGAACCGGTTGCTCAGAATGATTAAAGATGTAAAAGAAAGACAAACAAGTTGAAAAAAGTGACGAGAATGAACCCACAATCGGAATGGGCAGATGACAAAAGTTTTTTTTTATCACCTGCTCTGGTGCCTAACCTTCTAAAGCTCTAATCGAGCTCATTATTTTAACAATACAGTAGAATGCCCAATCTACGCCACTTAAGTACGAACGTTATGGATTATTGCAGTCTATAATGCAACGACTCGAAATAATGAATAGAAGAGGCGATTCGAGATTGTGTTAGATACTGTTAGGCGGCTTGTTATTATTGGGTGCCATTGAAAATTTCAGTGACAGACATGCAAATGACGGCAAATACAAGGGGTTTTTTGTTTTCTTCTCATGATTTTTGTCTGAGGGTTGGGGGATTGACTTTGACTTAATTCGATAGAATTGTTTTGAAATTTGAAACTGTTGACCTTATATCGTAAACTTATATACTGGAAAAATGATTTGGCGTGAAGCAATGTAAAATCATCAATATTTTTTGTGAATGTAGGTGGTGGAAGGCGTGCCGATTGGACAGGAGATTGGAACGGTGATCGCCGAGGATCGAGAAGCGAACGAGAACGAGCGCGTGACATATACGTTGCTGAGCGGGAACGCCTATGGCTCTTTTGATATTAATAAGACGACGGGTGCACTGTTCGTAGCGAGGGAAATCGATCGCGAGGTGATCGCTCATTACACTTTACAGGTGAAGGCTGTAGACAGCAGTGTCACTCATCCGCAGAGCAACATCATCAACATCAAGATCGACGTCGTAGATGTTAACGACTGCGCGCCAAGATTCAGTGCCGATCCGGTTGTATTCTCTGTTTCAGAGAATGCGGCTGTAGGTACGGCCGTGTGGAACTTTAGCGCCGTTGATCCTGACGACGGATCCAACGGGGCTATCCAGTACACTTTAATGCATCAATGGCCCGTTGGGGCATTCAAAATAAATGCCAACTCGGGCACCTTGACACTTATCAATCCCTTGGATCATGAACAGCATCCTGAATACACTGTCGTCGTTACGGCTTCCGATCAGCCAGAGAACGAAGCCGAAAGACTCACAACGTCTGTAACGGCCCGTATATTTGTGGAAGACTTTAACGATAACGCCCCCGTCTTTGTATCACGGACACGCGTCGACATCATGGAGGACGAACCGGTCGGCTATCCACTGTTGCACGTCATCGCCGTGGACCGCGATGCCCGTGACAACGGTCGCGTTTCCTACTCAATTGTTTCAGGCAACGAAGATGGCGCCTTCTCGTTAGATGTCATTACGGGCGTGCTGGCTGTCACTCGACCTCTTGACCGTGAGTCTCAGAATCGCTATGCGCTCAACGTCACAGCCACTGACCATGGGAGACCGGCCAAAGCCAGCTGGCAATTAGTTCACATTCACGTGGAAGATATCAATGATAACCCACCACGTTTTGTTCGTCCACTCTACGAGGCGGCCGTTGTAGAGAATGCTCCTGCAGGCACCTTCGTCGTCAAGGTATCAGCCACCGACAAGGACGTCGGCACCAATGGTAACTTGACGTATGCCATTCCAGAAGGAATTGCCGATGGTATGTTCAGTGTCGATCCAACAACCGGTGCCGTGACAACAACTGGACCACTTGACCGAGAACGTCAAGCCTCTTACATAGTGACGATTTACGTTCGTGACGGCTCTTTCCCCGCTCAATATGACGCTACAAGTGTAGTCGTCGACGTGTTAGACGTCAACGACCACGCCCCTCAGTTCGGCGAGTCTTGCTATCCTTTACGCGTCCCAGAGAACAGCGACCTGTCTGTTATTCACACGGTAGTGGCCACAGACGCGGATTCAGGAGTGAATGGAGAGATTACCTACAGCATTACGGGTGGCAATGTCGGCAATAAGTTTAGCATTGACTTACATACGGGTCAATTATCGAGCCGGCCGCTGGACCGTGAACTCAAAGATAGATACTACCTTATCATTGCGGCACAGGACAGAGGTGTACCGTCACCTCGACAGGGATTCTGCAATATCACTGTCAGTGTTGATGACGAAAATGACAGCGATCCTCGGTTTACACAAAATCGCTACACAGCGACGTTGGCTGAGAATGTTCAACCAGACACTATTGTTATGACCGTTCAAGCCACTGACGCTGATCGCGGTCACAACGCTAAAATTACTTACTCGTTGAGCAATGAAACACAGTGGCTCTTCAAGATCGACAATGAAACGGGTGTACTCACCACTACCGGGTAAGAATGCGAAATATGATTATAGTTGAACCTTAGGACGGCAGAGGGTTTCCATTTTGATTTTCTTAATGTATTATATTATTCAATGTGACAGGCACTTTGATCGTGAAAGACGAGGGAGTTACACTTTTGAAGTCCGAGCCACCGATGGTGGACGTTACGACGCTCGCTCTGAAAAGGCGCAGATCCACATAACCATAACTGACGTCAATGATAATAAGCCAGTTTTTGTCAAATACCCGTTTGCTGCAGATGTTCCTGCTTTTACTCAGCCCAACCAGCAACTTCTTCAAATCGTGGCTGAAGATAAGGACGAGGGGCCTGGTGGCGAGGTCGTCTACAGCCTTATTAATCAGCCGTCCAACTCGAAATTCCGCATTCATCCAAGCACTGGTGTCGTGACGGCCACCAATTCCCTGACAATGGAATCCGGTCGCCTTTTCCATCTCGAGGTGCTAGCAACAGACAAGGGCTCACCGTCACTCAGTTCTACGGGATTGATTGAAATCCGCGTCGGGATGGGTGAGGCCGGATCAAATGACGTTCCGTCTCAGGTGACTCTCCGCTTTCAAAATGCCACCTATCACGTCCAACTGGGCGAGAACGCTCCTGTCGGAAAAGATGTAATACAAGTATCAGCTGTACGATCGGACGGACGTCGCCAAAGGGTTACATACAGTTTTGGTAGTGGAAATGAAGAGAATACGTTCGAAATCAACTCAAACAATGGGCTGATCCGTGTCCGTGATCAGAAACGGCTTGACTTTGAAAGTGCACCTCATTTGCGCCTGATCGTTGTGGCACAGGCTGAAGGAGCATTACCCCTCTACGGCTACGCCACCGTTTGGGTTGACCTGCTCGATCAGAACGACAATGCTCCACGGTTTACACAGGACAGTTACACGTCTGCTGTCTGGGAAGGAAATAATAAAGGCACATTCGTCATGCAGGTACGTTTGTCTACTCCCTTTTGGTCACCAGTTCTTTGTAATAACACTTTTCTTTCAAATCTTTCATGTTAGGTGTCGGCGACGGATGGAGATGTGGGTGCCAATGCAAATATTATTTACCACATTGTGGACGGCAATCACGACAACGCGTTCGTCATTGAGCCGCCTTTTTCTGGCATCGTCAAAACGAATATTGTTCTTGATCGTGAAATTCGCGATTTTTATCGCTTAACTATCATAGCCACTGACGAAGGATCGCCTCAGCTGACAGGCACTTGTACACTTCGCATTAACATTGTTGACGTCAATGACAATCAACCTACGTTCCCACCACATAGCGTTGTTAGCGTCAGCGAGGGTATATACAATTATTTATTATTTTTTCGATTGTAGTATTTTTAAACAAAAAAAAAAAATTTATTGATTTTAGGATCTGAAGTGGGGACAGTCATCACGACCATCACGGCAAACGATGTCGATACAAACCCGACACTAACGTACGATTTCGCTGACGGTGGCAATCCGGATCGGATGTTCAGCATCGATCGTTTTAGTGGAAAAATCACGCTTGCCCAGCCGTTGGATCATGAACGCCAGCAACAGTACACATTGCGTGTGCAAGCATCCGATATGGCGCACATTACAGAAACATCAATTACGGTCAACGTACTCGATGAAAATGATAATGCGCCCGTGTTTAGTGTTCAAAGCTACCACGCATCACTGCCAGGTGAGTCGCTGTGAAAATTTAAAATAATGATTTGAATATCACGTTACTAACCTAAGTATGTTAATTGGCGATTTCAGAATTGACGGAACCTGGTTACGCTGTATTGAGCATCAACGCCACTGACGCAGACAAAGGAGAAAATGCCCGGGTTCGGTACAGTTTGGCTATCTCACCAACCGATTCTTTCTACATCAGTGAAGAAACGGGAGTTATCTATACCAACCAAACGCTAACCTTCAACCCTCGCCAGCCTGTTTTGCAGTTAGTTGTCAAAGCTGAAGACAGAGGTCAACCATCCTTGTCTAGCGTTGTGGCTGTTCGCATCCAAATAGCTGACGTTAACAACAATGCTCCGAAATTTTCGCAAGATGTTTACACGTAAGTGATCACTGTTCGTACGAAATAACGTTTGTTACAATTGTTTTCATGGTTTATTTGTTTAAAGGGCCCATATTAGTGAAGACGCAACACGAGGCGCAATTGTCCTGCACGTCTCGGCCGCTGATAGTGACGAAACGCGAGACAATCACAACATTGACTACTCCATCGAAAACGGGAATATCAACTCCACATTCCAGATCACGAGCGATACCGGCGAAATTCTTTTAGTAAAGACTGTGGATCGTGAGGAGATTTCCATTTTTAATCTTAAAGTTTTAGCCATGGACCGTGGTTCACCAGCTCGTAACTCGACAGCTGATGTCATTATTCACGTTGACGATGTCAACGACAATCCACCCGTATTCAATCAAACATTGTATGAAGTCAAAGTCTCGGAGGCACAAGTCATCGGAACTGCTCTCCTACGTGTGGCCGCTACAGATAGGGATCACGACGAGAACGCTCGTCTGAGTTACGACATTACATCGGGCAATGACAAAGGCTGTTTTGAGATGGACCCGTCCACAGGTGTGATCTCTCTTAAGAAACCGCTCGATTTTGAAATGACGGGCGAGCACCGATTCATCGTGCGCGCTAGTGACGGTCATAGCACTCAACCTTTGTCGGCTATCGCTACAATCGCCGTCAAAGTTGAAGATGAGAACGACAATGGTCCAGCATTCCCAGTCAGCTCCTACCTAGAGTTTGTCGCTGAGAACGCACCTGCAGGAACAGTCGTGTTTACGGCGCATGCCAATGACATGGACCGCGGATCTTATGGCAAGCTGAAATACAGCATTGCTGGGGGTGAAGGCAAGGATCACTTTAATATCGATCCGACTACTGGTACAATCGTTACTCAGTCCGTATTTGACTACGAGGCAAAGAATCGCTATTACCTGTCGATTCAAGCCAGCGACGTTGGCGGTCAAACGGCCTCTGTCAACATCCAAATTGATGTTGAAAGCCGCGATGAGTTTGCTCCAGAATTTACCGAATCATCTTACAGATTCTCAGTTCCATCTGACGCTGACGTAGGCTATGCAATTGGTAAGGTCTTGGCCACTGACCGAGACAAGGGCACTGATGGTCGCGTTGTATACCACTTACGCAATCAGCACCCACACTTCAAAATCAACAAGATGAATGGTGTTATCAGCGTGAGAAAGCGACTAGACGAACGAGGACCTATCGGGCGTCGTCGCCGAAGTAGCCACAGTCGCCGTTCTGCCATGATGCCCTTAGCTTCTGCCTTAACAGGAAATTCCATCAGTTTGGTCGTGGTTGCTTCGTCGGGTCGACCAGGTTCGCTGAGCAACATGAGCGTCGTTGAAATTGTGGTGGAAGGCGCAGCAAATGGAACCAGATTGGCCAGTGCAGATCAGAGCGTCGGTGGGCTAGCTGATTGGGCTATGGGCCTCTTGATCGCTCTTATCTTCCTAGTTCTTGGCTTCGTGGCGGCTCTGGTCTTCTTGCACATGCGCCATCGTAAACAACCTGCTCTCGGTGGAGCTGTAGCAGGTGGCGGAACATCCAAGGCTCCCATGTCGGTGGGATCAGCTCCAGATCCATTCGACTCGGCTTCACAATTTGATACACTGGCTTTTCCTCCTCAATATAACGAGATTCCTAATTATGAACACGCCGAGCGACGACATCATGTCAACACATCCGAGATGTCAGAACAGAGTCACTCAGCGTCGAGCGGGCGAGGATCAGCAGAAGAAGGTGAACCCGAAGCTGAGGAGGATGAAGAAATTCGAATGATCAATGAAGGCCCACTGCGCCATCAACAACAACAAGCAAAGTTACAGCGTCTAGGTTTGCCCGTGAATGTGCCTGATTCAGGGATCCATGGTGATGATGATAATCTCTCAGACGTCTCAGTTCACAACACCCAAGAGTATTTGGCCAGATTGGGAATTGATCCTTCACGAACAGATCCAGGACTCAACTGTGTCAGTGTCGGAGTCGTTGGTGTTGGCTCAGATGGATCGCATGTCTCGCATGGCTCACACTCACACAGTCACGTTGGTCATCCAGGTCATCATCACGGCGTCAGCGTTGGACATTCGAGTAATCACGGCGGTCACAGTATGGCCGGTATGCATCTGTTTGACGACGACGAAGGGACGGGTGATGGTGACGGCATGGATCTCTCTAACTTGATCTACGCCAAGTTGAATGATGTTAGCGGGGAAGTAGATCCAGAGACGGTGTTAGATGGGACCTGTAACTTCGGTTTCGGTGACAGCAGTCAACCGTCAATGACGGGATCGCTTAGCTCAATAGTACATAGTGAAGAAGAGTTAACGGGAAGCTACAACTGGGATTATCTACTCGACTGGGGACCTCAATACCAGCCATTGGCTCACGTTTTTGGAGAGATTGCTCGTCTGAAAGACGATTCAGCGCCGAATAGCTACGGTACCAGTACACCCAACAAGAAACCTCTTAACGCACAGGTTAAGACGCTTCCGCCCCCGCTCATCACCAACGTGGCGCCACGATCCATTGCACCTGTTGCTCTTAACACTCTATTACCCGTCGTGCGTGGTTCTGGTCAGCTAGCTCCTATGCCATCACTTCCACGGTCACCGATAAACCACGAGAGTACTTTTACCACCCCGGCCATGTCACCAAGTTTCTCTCCCAGTTTGTCACCTCTAGCCAATCGCTCGCCATCTATTTCGCCGTTGGTTCCGCCTGGTGTCATGACAGGCCCCAAACCAATGAATCATACCTCTCACCATCCGTCACATCATCAGCGTCCTCCACGGTCGACAACCATCATGGCCGGCGCTTCTTCAGGATCGGAAACTGAATTGCGGTTGTAAAAATGGGTCAAAACAACAGGATCCTAATGTAACCCCCTCTCACTCCTCTTGCGATGGCCAAAAATGTTAAGCTCTTCGCTTTCAATCTCCAAGTTAAATTATTTCAATACGTCTCCATTCACACGGCGAAAGAGAGCGAACTAGCAACGTGCCAATTCCCTCGTCCTCGTCTGTCCTTTCCAACGCGACCGTGTATTTGTGTGCGCATGTAATTTGTTTCGCTTTTGTTTGTATTCATATCTCCTGTTTAACTTCGATTTCAAAATAGTGTGACAAAATGGGGATGCGTTCATATGTACGTACGTGTCCAAACAAAAGAGAAAAAATTATGAATTGGCAAGCTCATTTGCCGGACGCATCCCCAGTCGAAGTTTTTGTGTTTTCAGTATCCAATTTGTGAATTGTGCGTTGCTCTGTCGTCTCTTTTGATGACCTTATTGTTTCCAAATCTTCCTGCTGTATTTCAAGCATTTTTGTATTTCCGGCAGGATATTTTAGTGTGGAGAGAGGGGGGACGAGTGGAATCGTTTGCTGTTATTGCTAAATGGTGCCATGTTGCTCAATGTTTGATCGATTCCAGCCCAATGTCCAAATTGTCGCCGTCGACTCGCAAGCTTGCGTTCTCTTGTATACAGGAACTCAAAAAGACAGCATCGGCAGTGCTTACTAGGCTACGTCATTCGACGGCTCGGCTTGACTCGGCAATAAGTCGAATCAAAACCATTGTCGGGTTGACTTCTCCTCCACGTTCGTTATTTGTGACAGTTATTGTTACTTAAGACAAACGCTACAACGAAAGCCATCTGTAACATCAGAAGTCATCCGTACTGTCTGTGCGGGATGCGAAGGGATAACTGTAGCAGCCTGTAGTCGATTGTAAATAGGTTGTGTCAACCTCAACCCACCCCAAGCGTCGATCGCCTTTTCATTTTGTCTCTCAATCGACTGTATAGAACGTTAATATTGTGCGGTTTGTGTTGTTTTTCTGTAACATAAAACTGTTCTGTTTGTTCTTTTTATTGTGTGTGGTGTGTAGGAAACGAAATACACGCTTAATTATGTAATGAAAAAAAAAGAGTCTGTTCTACTTTAACTTTATTAGTCATCACATAAGAAAAATCATCTTGGTTTTTATTTTTACTGAGTAGTCAATCTAAAAGTGAGGGGTGTTAAGGATCAGCAAAATCTCTAAATTGACGACCATTACAATGTATTTCTTTGTTCTTAAACATTACATATCTTTACATGTAAATCATCAAGTTTAATTAAGTACTGTCGTTGTTCCGTGTTACTTTGACCATTAATACAGAAGAGGATGTTTAGAGGAAGAAAATAATAAAATTCAGCATTATTGATAATGGCTCTTTTGTATTCGTTTGGAATTAAAAATTGTAGTACTACAAGTAACGTATTATACATCCCGTCATTTACATTGACGTTTTTCATGATTTTCACTACTGCGTGACTACGAATCCGCTATTGTTCTTCTCATGGTATTCCACATATCTCGTTCTACGCAATTCTAGAATAATCAATTAATATCCATTGACCTCGTTGTGGAGATCATTATTGCGTTTCCCACCCGTGCTGTACCGTTCAGCTTCATACATTTTTTTAAATCTTTCGTTCTTTTTTTTTTTTGCGTAACTGTAATCTCCCATCCATTGGCTGACACCATCTCTAAACTAACAAAGCATTCTGTACAGTAACAGCACCGGTTACTATTAGATTCATCGTACGGTCTTGTCAGGTTTCTTTTTCTTACAGATGCGGATTATAAGGTTAATAATGTTTGTTATTTTTTTGTGTTTGTGCAAAGAAAGGAATTTTTCGGTTGTCAAAATCCATCAAGCATAAGTAAATTTTCCCCGCTGGTGGTTCTCCAAGCCTTTCTTCTTCCAAGTTCTTTTCTTCTTCGCTGAATCGGTTGCCGGTTTAAGGTTTGCGAACGTGAGCGATCATCAAACGATAACGTGCTACTGTGCAGCCATCTGTGGATGGGGCCTTCAACTTTTGTAATTCCATAAGGCAGTCCAATAGATAGCTCTCGCGCAGCCGAAGCGGAACTCGGCGAAGGAAAGGATTGACAGCAGCCACCGCATCTTCATCACACACAGATAATTTAAAATTGAAAAAAAACTATATTTTTTTTCATCATTGAGAAGAAATAGAAGATGAACGTAAATAACTAAATACGATTGGGAGTAACTGTCTTATCAAGGATCCGATTATGTATAAAAGAAGTTAACTTTGATTTACTTTTGACAATATTGATGTTCTGAAAAGAAAAACTGCGTTCTTGTGCCGTGCATTCTATCACTTGGAGTCCAGCGGAACGACAAGTTGCGGAAAACATTTCAGCTGGCCGAGTAGAGTATTGATAATGGGGTACGTATTCGTCAACATCCTGAATTAAACGAAACGATATAAAAGAGCATAACTAATAGGGTACAAAAAAGTTAGCGTAGCGTAATGAGTACCTTCATATATTCGGCCCACTCCGTCCGTTCTGCCATGCGTTCATACATGGTAAAAATGGGATTGGACGCCAAAAATACCAACAAAATTTCACCGCCTGGCTTAAGTATGTCATACATGTGCTCCATTAGCCTCCTGTAAATGAAAATTTATACAGAAAATTCAAGGAAATGGTGCAATAATCGGCCTACTGATGGTCTTTGATCCAGTGTAGGCAATAGAAGGAAAAAATCTTGTCGAATCCATCAGGAAACACTTCTCTGGCATCAATAGATTGCATGATGTCAACTTGCTGAAATTCAAGGCGCAAATCTTGTTCTTGGTGATGATTTCTGGCATGGTCGATCATTTTCTTTGAAATATCTATGCCCGTCAACGAAGCGCATCTGGAATAGATTTTTTTTTTTTTTTTTTTTTTTTGTAATGGTGTAAAAAAAAAGCACATGAGTATCCAGTCGATTTGATGGAATATTTTAATGTACACAAAAAAATCTCGCACGTCTTTACTTCGATCGACCACCAATGCAAATTTAGAAATATTGGAACTGTTCAGTTTAGTCTTCACATCTGCACAGCATTAAAAATAATAACTTATAGATATACCCGGATGAAGTCAGACTCTACTTATCGACATTAAATTAAACATCCTGACTGAAACGAAACGTAAACTCTCAGACCAAGTAAGGCGATTAATGGTGTGACAACTGTATGAGAACGAAAGCGTCGTGCAGTCTGATATGTCATTAGATTGTTAATGATCAATAGATGCTTCCATTGAAGCTCAGAGAAATGATACAAATAATCAAATGATGGGAAATATTATAAATTGTATCATTCAGTTATCAATCAGAAAGGTTTCCACCATATTACAATCATATTGGGGGGAGGGAATAAGAACTAGAGAAAGATATCAAATTGATGGTTAAATAAATTTAAGACGTTTTTAGACTCCTAACCTGGGAATGCAGCGGGCCAAATATTCAGTCAAGTCACCATCACCGCAACCAAAGTCCAAAACGGCATCGCCCTCCGCCCAATCGAACTGAGGAAGGTACTGCGTAAGTACGTGCACAGCGTCGCGTTTTTGGAACGGACTTGCGCCAGCGTAGAGTTCAGGCAGTTCCATCTCTCCGCTCTGCTTGAAGCATCGGTCACTCAGTCGTCACGGACTCTTTCAGCCGCCGTTTCTCTCTTCGGTCTTTATACTGTATGGTCGGACTGTTAGTTGGAGAAAATGCCTCCTCCTGTCCCTCTCCCCTTGCTTCGACGTCTCGACGACCCCCATCTTCTCTCTCCCCCTCCCCTCCCCCCCCCCCTCTCCCCCCTGTCACAAAAAGAGAAAAGGCCCAGGTATATAATCACGCAACCAGAGTTAATCACGTTGGTCTAAGAAAGCTTCCCTGTACGAAAATAGCAACCATGAAAATTCACCCGTCGAAATATCATCCAAAATATAGGAGGCCTGTCGTGGAGAGATCTCTAAGGTGAAAATAGATAAAGCGCTGACCTAACCTGTTTTTAGGAAGATGGAAAATAGAAAGGAAAAAAAGGGAGAAAGGTCTAAGGAAATTATCATCAGATCATCTCCCTAGCGCCCCCTCTCTAACAACTGCCCTGCCTTTTGTTAAGAAGTACGAAAATATACCAGAAAAGCAGGATTTGTGACGGCAAAGACGCAGTGTTGGGTTTTATGGCAGTCATTACGTAGTTCCGATGTTGTCGATATCGTCTGACAGCAACATCTTGATATGTTTGAATGTGAAAGCTCAAAGAAATACTCAAATCAAGAATAGGCTGACTCCGAGGTCGTCTATTGTGTCAACTCAACTGAGTCAACTCGTGTGACCAAAAGCTGCATCGAAGAAAATTTCTTTGAAAGTTTTGACAAGAAAAAAAATAAAGACAGCGTATAATAAGAACCACAAAGAATGAATAAAAACACTGGGAGTTCCAATGGAGAATCTGCTGTTTATTTCCTTGTTTTAAATTAAAATAAGTAATATTTACAAAGCACTTACAATAGAAATAGACTTAGACAGTTTCAAACAATGAAATGGGTTTGGACAGTGGACTTCGGAGAAACGACGTAAAATTCCATCCAGTTCAGATGTTTCAAAAATTTGTTGTAAATTCAAGTAGGCCTTTACCCTTTAGAACTGAAATGTTTTTGTAAAGAGGTGGACGTGCCCATGTGTTTGTAAGGGCCCATGTAACGTGAGGTGTCGGCCGTCTCATGTATTGCGAATTTGCAATATTACATCATTATTTTTTAAACAAAAACATAGCAAATTAATTGCAGCATTATAAGACATTATTGCCTTTCTTGAAAAATTGTGATAGAGAATCAATCCATATTAAAAACTAGACACTAATAGTTTTGCTGATTGGTGTTAATTTGAGGGAAATTGGTTTAAATTCGTATTGAGGGAGGGGTGATCGAGACGATTGATTTATTGTTTGTGATAACATTTTTATAAGTATTTATTACGACGATAAAACATGCTAGTGAAGTGCACCTACATTATAGCAAAATCAATTTTTAAAATCTCTCATGCAATTCCCGACCTATGCTATAATATGATATAGTAGAAAATTGGGTCAATGGCAATACAACAACAATCACAGCAACACAGTGATTTATGTTGGCAAGGGTACATTCACCCGACAAAACTCAACTCCGACAAGACCTCGTTATAAATTTCGTAATGTGAAAAAATTGAATTAAGTATAATAATAATAAGAAAAACTTCTATATTGAAAATGAAGAAAAGCGCAAACAAAATTCTACTGTGCAATAAAAAAATGGGCTCATCAGTATTGTTGTCAATCCTATTACAGAAAAAAGTTTATGGTATTGAGTATTATGAACTATGTAAGAACTATTTTCGTTACTTTTCACGCACATGTTTGCACGTACGGACGTGAATAGTATACACGCTAGTTACGCAACTGACGATTTGCGATTTGCTATTTTATTTTTTTTTTGTAATGTAATGGAGCGTTCAATATCATTCCTATCTTTTCCAACAGATGGTGTCACAGTGTAAAAGAAGACCTTTTTCTTTGCTTTTAGCCTTTTATCATTAGGCAAATAAATAACGATACGTAAAATAAGATTTCATTAATAATCAAGATAACGAGTAAACGTCCGAGAAGGTCGAAACTATTTTTAAAATTATTATTAATTTTCATTTTCAAATAGTCAAACAGTAGTAGGCCAATTGTAAGTAGGTCAACGGTTGTTCATCAAGGCTTCTAGTAAATTTTATATTTTAGTCATTTTTGTGTGGTTTGTAGATTTATATCACTGCGAGCTAAGACTAGTTATTAAAACTACCAATGATATCATATGGAAGACAATTATTTTTAGTCAGTATACGGTATAGGCCGTATAGCCTATATACTTAAAATTACCTGATGTCTTGATTTTTTTCTACGTGGCGCATTTTTTTTTTTTTTTTTTTTTTTTTTTAACTTTTAGTTTGTGAAACATTTTTCTACTTGAGCTCTATATTGCCAAGTATTTTTCAAAAACCAGGAACAGAAACGAGTTCATTTGTTTTTAATAATTTGTGTTTCAATCTACTTTTAAATTCACTATTTAGAACCCTACTGTATGTCGACTATTCGGCTTTTGCACTTGTTTAACCACTTAGTGTTTACCTACTCGGAATTAGTGAACCAATTTACATCATTGGTAGGCTAAGTCTTGGAGTGAGGATAATTTGATGGCGCTTCACGATAATTGCCTATGTATGACCACAAATTCGTGAACTTTGACTCTCCTCGGGCTTATCTACTACACTTAACAATTTTCCGCGTTCCTTAGTGTTTCTATATATTTGTAATGTCAAGTGCCCCGGTTTGTGACACGGTTAGTTTCTCTGAAACGTAAAGTAGTCTGATTGAAGCAACAAAGCCTTGTGTTTTGTGTTTAAGAAAGTGAAAGAGTCATAGAGAGGAGTGGTTGAATGTTATTAATCTGTATTAACTTATTGGTGAAGTTTTTACTCAAATTGTAGACTCTATTCTATTAAAAAAAGAGAAGTAAAAACAAAGAAACAAGTGATTAAACATGCCGCGACCATTTTCCAACCGAAGATGAAAAGAACAATATAAAGAAATATTGTCAAAGAGAACTTGATTAACACAATACATGGAATCCAATTTTTTCCTATAGTCGAGTCTTTAGTCATGCTCATTCATTGGCGCGTTTTATTAAGAAATCCATTGGAGGAGACTCAGGAGAGGAACGCCAACCGGTTTTGCGACCATACAAGATGAACAATTCATATGTATGTTTAGCCACTTTAGCCTATGTATATGATTTTTGTGTATTTTTTCTTTTTTCTTTTTTTTGACGGTTGGTTCACTGTAAGAAATAGTGGACAAGGACAAGGCGAAATTTCACTATCAAAGATCGAGTCTCTTCATAAAAAATAAAAAAGGAGAGACCAAACTAAATAAGTCAACCGAACAATTCTCCTCTTTCTAGAAAAAAAGGAACTTTAAATGTGTATCGAATTGTAGTGAAAAGAAAAATAGGCGCAGACTGAGAAAGAAAAAGTCAGGAATAAGAATAACGCCACCTTGTGGTTGAGTGACTTGAAGCGACTCGAAGAATTGTCTTCACGCTCAATTCTCGTTAAGTCTCTGAATTCCCACATTTAACGGCAAATGGGAAGGACGTTTGGCAGCTATTCTGCGTTCTTTGTTTCATTCGATTGTTTTTCAGGATACTGTGTATAGTGTATAATTGTTCTTGATTACAGAATTCGAAGCTTTTAATATGATCCCATACCGCCGTAGCTACAACGTGCAAGTAATAAATTGTGTGATATCCGGCTGTATTTTCACTTCACAATTCACTGCCCAACTTGAACTCGAAATTCTAAACTAAGTAATGTGAGTTATCGAGATTGCATACAAATCATGCATTAATACACGGAGAATAGGTACGAATGTCGCCAAGCGGCGATAGGTTCGCTGCATTTTGTTTTTGGGTCGCTTTTTTTTGGTTCATTAACAAAAAAATTATCAACATCCATAAATTCAATTTGAACACTCGTTTGAACACCTAACTCTACTTTCCAAAGCCCGAGACGCGTGTCTTTATTATTGCAGTAACTCGTAAGTTTTTCGTTTATTAATCGTCGGTTTCGTCACAGACAGAACAACCAAGTACGACTGAATTCCATTTCCCGAATCGATAAGTTTTTTGCGATTCATGTGACATTAGGAAACACCTGTCCATATTTGTAATAGGCTACTTCTTTTACTGTGAGAGCAAAGTGCAACGCATTGCACGAAATTGCTCCCTCTATTATTCCTCATTCTCTTCTGCATGATGAAGTTGTGTTCACTCTTTCGATATTATTTTTCTCTTAATATTCTCATTCGTGCTACACAATACTGACAGCCGAAAAAAATATTCGTTGTGCTTTTTTCATTAAGCTAACTGGGTACATAACTTACGGTTATCTTCTGAGCCGTGCCACGTGGCGTCTCCTCGCTTCGTGCTTCAATCAAACTCCCACTGCATAAATTAGCATTGATTAAGCGACAGCAAACAAATGACTTCTCTTACAAAAATAAGTTTAAAACTGCTGCTGTTGTATCTACTACGTACGTAGTTATACATTTTCGACTTCAAAGGTTGCCTTGAAAGTTGTATAATAACGTATCGACTAGTATTTGATTGATCTCGGCGCATAATACGGCTATTAGCCACCCCCTATTGTTTCGTTCGTCCATTACCGTGAAACTCGGCCAGCCGTTGCATGTTATAGACTACATCGAGCTCATAATGTGGAAACTGACTGAATGACACTAGAAGGAATCGGTGCGTGACTTTTCGACCAAATGACTTTCTGAAAACAATAGTGTCCTCTTTTTCCCCCTTCACCTCCAATTTTGTGCCTATATTTTATTCATTTTATTATTTTATTACAAGAAAAGATGTAGTGTTACATGAAGGAAATTCTAAGCCACGCAGTTGGCGTTTGCCCCCCTCCCGTTCCTTATTTTTCCCCTCCTTCTGTTTTGACATTTCTTCTCGCAAGCCTAATGGAATAATAGATCACTGGAAACAAGTTAGGGACTTGTCAACTGATGGGTGGGGGGGGGGGGGGAGGACAAAACCGCAAAGGGTCTTTGTGTGTACAACGGTCGTAGAACACGTAGGGAAAAAATTTGGTAAAAAGCAATTATTATGTTGAAATTTCAGCCTTTAGAGAATGTGTATGTTGAAGAGTCAAATTAGAAGAATTCCTAGATTTTTGACAAGTTCATTTTCCATTGGTTCAAATTGTTTTTGCTTTGCTTTGTGTGTTTATATATGTGTGTTATTCATGTTAGGGCCTTATTCGGTTTGAGGGAAAACATATCCAAGAAGGAAACGATCATTACTTTTTCTAGGACTGACTTTTATCGACTTATTACATTCAGGGTTCATAACGACGGCGTTACGGCCTATTATGCCCTTTGTATACGACGAGACTCCCTCCGGGTTATGTACATATTGCATTTATTGTTCGGCTCCCGAGGAACAAAAGAAATCAAAAGGGGAGAGATGTATGCAGACACTCTTGCGTAATGTTCCGAACAAAAAATTTAACAAAATGTGATGCAAATTTATTAGGCAGAGATTGCGTCAATAACTGTTTCATGAAAATTAGAAATTATGGAAATAGAAGACATTATAGAGGAAAGTTGGTGTATCCTTCCGGTGATTACCAAATGATTAACAATATTCTGAAATCTAAATATATTTATATTATTTAAAAGTAAAGAAACACTGTACACCGACAATACTAACTTCAATGAACTACATGCATAATATAATGTGGGTGGTGAATATTTTTTGATGAATTTTAAAAAGCCACTATACAGGCCTTACCTTTGCCTATTTCAATTTTTGGAATGACTCTTACTTATTTCCGAGCCCAAGGGGGTACCGGGACCGGGTACCTTCCGTGATTATTGTTTGTGGTAGAATTGGGCATCCAAGATCAAAAATAGAAAGAGAAAGAAAAATGAGATAAATTACAAAAGAGGGAGAAAGATAGAGAGAGGAAGAAAAAAGAAAGAGGATAGGTTAAAAAAACGAGGCATAGAAAACAAAAGAAAGGGAAAAACAACGAAAGGAAGAAAGAAAACGAGAAGAAATAAGTGTAGTAAACACAAATAAAACTTGTTGCTCGGTTTGTTCTTCGAGCTAGTCTTCAGACCCAGCGGTGGCCTGGCCGCAGTCGCCAGGATGGTATAATACGTATACCAAGTCGTAATGAAGCGGCGCCTTTTCAAAACAAAAGCGGCATTAATTACCAGATTTAAGAACGAGCTCACGCCAACTGCGGTCATATGCCTGTGGTTTTTTTTTTCCATTTCCCTCCCTTTTCTTCTTTCACTAGAACAAACCCGAGTACTTGTAATTGCCTTAGGAAGAAATAGTCCAAACAAATACTATGGCTACCGACAATTGGAGGCCGGCGCCAAGTCGTGCGGCAAATATCAACTCCCTTCATGGGAAGGTTAGCTTAGCTGTATGTGTAGGAAGTCGACTTGAGTTATATAGTGGAGACTTTTCCAACTGGCACGCAATAGCAGCTCTCACACCCTTCTTTCTTCTATTTGAAGTATGTCTAATTGTCTATTTTTTCTGCTTTTTTTCATGACGTCGCAATTATTTCAAAACTTTTGATGTGGAATATTCAAAGCTTTTGTTTTTAATAAGGCCCTATATCGACTGATATCCGTCTTGATCATCATTTGCCAGCAAGTCAACGATTAAAACATCTAATTACGCGTATCTTTATTTACCAGTTCATGAACAAGGAAATGCATTGTATATACACCATGCCAAAAAACCAACAAAGTAATGGCAACAGTAAGCCTGAGAAGGTCAAGAACAAATGATTCATATCTAGTTCGTATCTAGTTTCACACTATGGCCACGTCTTGTTTCTGTGTCAGATACTGTAGCCTAGCTACCATGAAAACAGCGAGAAAACAGCTTCCATACAAAATGTTGATTGATTTTCCTTCAACCATACGTAGGTTGCGTATGCGTAACCAAATGAACGCATGAATCCCCCTGCTAGCCTAACGTGAGTCCGATTTATTTATGCACATTTCTAAAAAGAAAGAAAAAATAAAAAAAAACGAAGAACGTCGGCGATTTGATACAGCAAACTAATGGCAATTTCAATTAAGCACAGCTTATTTTGCTAGGAATGAACACTCAAAGCAGCTCAAAGCACCTAATCTATCGAAATTATTTCCCGTAATGTTAATCATGAGCTTTGTCATTTTTTGTTCGGATAAACAAAATATTAAACTAAGAGGGGAGAACAAACAAGAAGGTAATCGCAATCAAATAAAACAGAGCAAGTCGTAATGGTTTTTAGCGGTGGTAGAAGAGGATGCTATAACACAAGTGTCGGCAATTGTAAATGATTGTTGAATGGAAGCGGTCGGATGGCGCCATGGAGTCAGCCATTGAAGTGTCTGGACAAAACACACAAACACACACATACAGATAACAGCAACAAAAAAAAGGAGGAAAACATTTGGATGTCTCGCTGCGGTCAGCCACTTAGCACCAGACCAGGCGTGTGAATGAAATGAAACGAAACGACTCTCATTTCCATCTCCCATTGCCGACGACGCCACCTCCTCTCTATTCGGAATGCTCATTTAGTTTGTCTTCTTTCATTTCCCACCTACCGTATCATTTCGGCTGGATCCACTTTTTAGCACTCACGTAACACGTACCATGACAGCAAACAACAACAAAAAAGTAATTGAACCTAATTATAGGACTGGAGGGGTGGGATGCTTGTTTTTGTTCTATAGGAACTTGTTTCAAGTCTCAGGGTGGATGCTCCTCTCTCTAGGAAGCAAGGCCAACCTTTTTCATCCGTGTTGAACAGCCTACAGTCTCACTGTACATATACAGCGCAGGTATGCAAGTATAGACAATACACATGTTACGGGTATATACACTTAGGGGAGCCGGAGCCAATATTATAAAAGGAAAAGGGACCGAGTCTTTTACAATTATACGTTTACTATCAACCATTTACTCATTTATTTTCTTTTCTTTTTTTTTTACATTATTTGTTTAATAAATTGCTGTAGACTTTTGATTCACGCACAGTATACAGTATAATGATACATACAACCAACAAATTAGAAATGAAATTGCAGTTGGCATTTTTTAAATGACTTTCAAATAATCAAATGGAATAATCAAACATAAAATTATAAAAATAGTGTATAGTGGATTGAACTGGGAAATAAAAATCCTTTTCTAGTTTTCGATCTTCTAAAAATATTTCTTTTGTTTGGTGCGGATCAATTATTAGTTTTATTACTCGTATATAAAACACATGAGAGACAGAGACGTAAAAGAATACAAAGATGAAATAGGGCTCCTTTTTAGTAATGACCAGTCTTTATCTTTGATTGCCATTTGTACGGGTTCTTATAGCGATGATTAGTGGCACAAGGAGGTGGTCACAAAGCTTTCTCTTCAAGACTCCAACCCGAATAAAAGAGCTCCGAGACAATGCATCAGCAGGACTCTATACTATCAATACCGCGAGAACATTTAGTCAATGTCAAAATAAAGATAATGTCGACGGTAAGTGGTTAACTTCTATTTGTAAGTTTGGTTCAAAACACAAAACACATATAGAAGGTGGGTAGTCTATTATGTTAATGGTAAAGAAAGACAGTTTGAGGCCTTATGCCTTAAGGTAGAACTATTCTCCCCACTCCATCGAAAAAAATGAAAAAGTATGACGCCAACTACGTCTGACATCTTTTGTCACGGTTCATTCTCATTGTGTAAGGAGATTGTGTGTAGCTTGCAAGTTGCAAAATATGAATCGACAAATTTAGGTGACTTTAGATTTTTTTCTTGAATTTAGAGTACATCCAATTCAGATTTCCAAAAATTCGTTCAAAGTAAAAATATTTTAGCAAAAATTTATGAAAAAAAAACTGTAAGTGATGGAGATGGAATGCGACGAAAGACTTATTATTCATGAAGTAGATCCTTGACTCATCATTTCCAGTATATATTCTTCTGAAACGTAAAACGTAATTCTTGAAGCATAGTTAAATTTCACCCTTGACTTTAAAATCGCCTAATCTCCGCAACTTTGCATGCTGATTTTTTATTTCCTTCGCTATCGTGATAAAAGCGGGATGTCTGACGTACAAAGTAAAATTAATTCGATAAACTTCTTGACTATTTAGGAACAAAAACGAATGATGTCATTAGATGTTTTCTTCTCTTGTGTATCTGTTATCTTATAACCTCCCGGTCAAAAGTAGTACAAAATACTACTACGGTTGTTGGGTAGGATGGTAAATTCATAAAACAGATCAAATCCATTCATTATTATATGTTACATTGCAGTTATTTGTTCCGATGGCTGACGTGACGTGTAATATATTAACATGCATTCTCTAATTCAAAAAGAAAGACACATAAAAAAAGAAATGAATTTCACAATATTTGCCCGATGCATTCAATCACATAGAATTCTAATGCAAGGGCATTCTTCATTTCTTGCAATGTTAATTTTTCTCCAACATGGAAATATTTTCATTGTCTTTCGAGTCAGTGAAGATATTTACGTAAGAAAAAGTCAAATACAAAAGCAAAAAAAGCTAAAATAATAAAAATGATAAACAACCAAATTGCAATTATTTACGACATAAAATGTATTCAGCCTCTTTTGTTTTTCATCCTCTACAAAAAGAAAAAGAGTATATTATTGTGTGAAATAATAAGGGGGCAACTAAATACATCAGTCATCAAAGTAAGAGCCATTTTCAGTATCTAGAAAACTGACATCCGATTGTATTACTGTTTCAGGCACTATCCAGAATACAAAAAGATAGAACTCAGTGGGAGGGACTTGAAAGGCACGGCGTGAGACCTTCAGTTGGTAATAGTACTTCTCGAAACTCGAAAATACAAAAGATGAAGCGAAGAGCAGCGAAGAGCATCTTATAATACACAACAGGGCCGCCCCCACAAGATGACCGCTCCTGGATGGATGGAGGCCACGAACTGGCCAATAAATTGGTCATTCGCAGGATAGTAGATAGAAGCCGGCAGAACTCTCGAGTAGTTTCAATGAATTGTGTTGATTGTCTCTCTGGAGGGGGTACCGCCCACCGCATGCACCGTTTGATTCGAATAGCTTGAACATCATCCTAGGCGAAGAAAAAAAAAGAGCCGCCTTGGCGTTGGAGATATCTGTGCAGTATAGAGGAGAGGACGTTGAAGGGGAAAGAACTCCCTCCCTCAGCGTTTTCTAATTCAAACAAAAGGCTAGCGCACTTAAAAAGGCCAACGCTATTCTCAGAGAATGTAAAACTGAACGGCGTGTGTTTAATAGTTATTCATTTGATAAAGCCTGTCTTGCTATAAATCTTGGTCGTCTCAACCGTGAGAATAATCCACTGTCCAGAGTTAGATTTCGATTCTAAATGCAGATTGAATGTTTGGAGGGTTAATTGCGGCATCAAATGGGAACGAACCTTCGTGCTTGCCTACCCGAGTAAAGACGCACGGTTTTGTCTTATCTCCACTTATCTCGCACCGATCATTGATGAATGAGGCACCCTGTGTTGCGGAGATGACAAGATGCGTACTTTGTGGTTAAGTTCTGTGGTGAAGGGCTCAGTATTCATCTGATGCGGGTGTCAGCAAAGTAAAGAAAATGTCTACTGTGATCACGGTGCTTGGCCGCCGGACAAGAGTTTAAACAGTTACCAAAAAAAAAAAAAAAAAAAAAAAAAAACCGTGCGCTCTACGCATTCTACCGCATTCGACGTCCTTCATGTAAGTACTAAAATACCGTAGTACTTGCCGGCCTGAACTCTTGAAAATTGGCCTTTCCATTTTTTTGTTTTGAAACTTTTGCAACGCCTTCCATTTCATTTGACAAGATAAAATGCATAGGATAGCACAAAAGGTTTCTAATTCATCATCTGGAACTGCACGTGATTACTTAAAGAGCGATTTGGTTAGGGTTCGGATAAAAGATGAAGGTCGAGGATTGCTACCATCGACCATGGTACGATGGATTCAAATCTTTTCCCTTGTAATGGCCAACATTTTGATGTATAGATTTATGTGACATTATATATAAACAGAAAATATCAGCGGGAGGCAAAAGCATCCAGCAGATAGGGGAATTTCGTTATGCTCTCGCTCTCTACTTCTCTGTTGTGCATTCGACCATACGTATAGGCTATACTTACATCATCGAGGCTCTCGGTCAGCTTTGTGTGTGTACGAGGTGTATACCTTTGAACCCTACAGGCGACCTGAGAGACATCAGGTCTGCTGCAGAGCTTTACCAAAGGTTTAGAGTTCAACTCTACCAAATGTTTCCTGGGGCCTTGTAATATATCCGTGAAAGCAGAAAGCCAATTAGCCCCCCAGAGTGTTGCTCGGATTGTTTTGCCTTTTTCCCCTCCTCTTCTCCTTAAAAGGATTCGTAGAAAGCAGCAAACGAACAGCACAACACACACACACACACACACACACACATCCCTCTTGATGATCAAACCCGGCCGACAATCATTTTACATGGGTTCCCATTTCTGAAGTAGGAAACAAAAAGGCTGGGCTGTTGGTGGAGCCATCGTCAATTAACGCTGACCACTAGCATTTTCAAAATAATTGTTTAAACCCAGAAATCTCCTTAGAAAAAGGCCTTGCTTTCATTTGTTCTATTCCAAGAAGAACAACACAAAAAAAGTGAAAAAGTAAATAGACTTTGTATTTTTGTTTTCTTCTTGTATGCCGTTGTATGCCGCATTCATGTGTACACCTTTTTAAAGAAGCTTCAAACATAAAGAAAACACTTTAAAAACAACAACAATCATTTTGATATCTGTTTTCATCTATCAGTTACTATTAACATAAAGTTTTTGAATTTGTTGCATTCCGCCGCTGTGCATAATTTAAATCGTGATTCCTTCATAATTTCAAAAGACAGAATAGACTATGAGAGAAATAACTTCATTTCATCCATCAAATTGAGCGTCACTTTCGTCAAATTCGGTCAAACTGTGCCCAAGATAACTATACGACTGTGCTCCGGCAGCAATGGACAACACACATACACTAAGGAAAGAGAGATGCATTTCGTAAGAAAAATGGAGATAGTTAATAGTTGTAGAAAATACAAGTAACAAGAAGCTTGAGAAATCCAAAAGTGTCGATTCATTCTGAATGATGCAGCTTCTGAAGGTCTGCAGTTGTTGGTTCTACCTGGGACGACGAAGTTCCAGGCGTCATGACAACAAAAGACTGCCGCTGCGTTTAACTCCTGAGATCCCTATCGTGGTCATTGTAAACTTTGTAGAGAGACAAAAGACAGCCAACAGCCAAATGAACTACTCATCAGCCACTCGCAACACCGTGCTATCCATTCACTATTGTCTTGGGAGATTATGACGGGTTGTTTTGTTTTGTTTTTTCAAAGAAAACGATGAATCCAATTCTAAATCTGGCGCCAACGGACAAAAACAGATCTCGCAGACAGACAACAACCATACCGTAACAACGGTCAACACTCAACATTGATGTCAGAAACCAAGATCGCAACGATTTACTGTCAACACTTATGATGCTACACGAGCATGAACAACAGCGTACTGGATCGCACTCTTTTAGATACAATTTTGCTATATTAAGCCTAGATTAAAATAACACTTAGACGGAAAGGCCATATTTGCTACCACGTTACCACCTCAACAACATGCAGCATATATTGTCCATTACATTTAGAAGGTATAGGACTATAGGAGGTATAGAAAATTCATTTAGTCCGTTTCGTAATTACCAGAACTTTTTAAAGGCTTACACAAAAAATGAGTAGCATATTACCTTGTTTATATTAAAGCTCATAGAATAAATTTGAAAAGAAAGTACAGTAATGAAATGTAAAAATATAATTCACACATTTCATTAGACGATCCTTTTTTATCAGATTTCTAACTTATTATAAAATTTTATAATATTCAATAAGTATGAAAGTGAGTTTATTCATTTCAATGCGTCAATTCGTCTCTTTTTTATTTTTTAAATTCTGAATAACACGAAAATATGCATTTAAGATCTGGATGAAATAAAGTTTCAAAAGAATTCGGGAAGCGGAGTTTCACCCGACAAAACTGAACTCCGACAAGACCTCGAAACAACTCCGACAGGGGTCGATTTTACTCCGACACGTCGCGAATTAACTTCGACACGCTTAGATTTTACTCCGACAAAACAAGATTTTCCCCCGAATCGACAGCGATGCAGCAAGTCAGCAGTCTGATATTCGTCTACCTTGTTTCGTGTCTGTCGACAAGAGCGAGTGCGTTGCCAAAGACGTTCTTAAACGTATTTTGAAGTCAAAATCACGAAAGGATAACGAAACAAAGAATATCGAAATTTGTGAAGTTTTTTGCGCTGATTGTTTCAAGAGCAATCCTTTCGTGTATTGCTTGTTTTGTCGAAAATGGGTGTGTGGTAGAGATGAGCATGATTTAACAGTTGCTTTGCACGACTGTCAGATTAGTCACATTGCGAAACATAAATCGGCCATCGCTTCTTTGATCTAAACTACAACAGCAAGAATTCACATGAAATGTGGTAAAGAAAATCATTTAAAAATCAACACTGCATCTGGATGTCAAATAATAAAACAAAATAAAAAACAATAACAAATAATAAACAAATAATAACAAAAGAATCAAATATAAGAAAATAAACAATTTTGGCGCAACAGACTGAACAAATAGATTTTAACCGCTACCGCATGATCAAGCCCCAAGAACTTTCCCAGCAATGGGTCGACTGGGAAGTTCTAAATTGACCAACACCTTTCGTAGGCAAGACAATCGTTTAGGAAAGAACATTAAAGCTCTTGCTGACAGACCCTACCCGGCCTACCGGTACTAGCCATCAAGAACAGCTGTAATCTTTGCATCAAATAACATGACACGGCATTACAGCCCTGGACATCTTTTACAACTTGAACTGCAATTCAAAATCTTACTTGCTACAAAAGTGACGGTTTCGTTTTGAGTTTTGACCACATGTCAACAAAAAACAAAAAATGAACGCTTCTTTATTCAACTTCAATTGTCTATTTCTGTAAGCAATAAAAATAGCCCTGCGTAGCAAATATTTAAAATAAATTGTTAAAGTAAATTGTTATTGCGGTAAAAATGATTACTTTTTGTTGTTTTGTAAACAAATGAAGGTATTTTTATTCTTAAAATACTGGTATAAAGTATAATATTTGAATTTTTTGGGACAAAATGTTTCAATTGCTGATTTGAAATTTGTAGCCCTAAGTGGTCTAAGCTGTATAAAACCATGGAAGCATAGCTCAGGATAGAAGTAACGCTCTCTAAATAAATTGACGTAGAAATAACTCACCCTTATGCAGATCTATACAGAAAATACAAAAGAAGTCCAAGGCCCTACTTACTGTACAATGCTTACATTTCTTATTTTTCCTCTGCAGTATGTACTGTATAGTGTTTTAATGTTTTGGATATATTTATTTATTATACAGTCATGGGTTAAATTTCACTCACGACTTGAGCACTTGACGACTGTATAATCCAATTGTATATATAGTGCATATGGACTACATAGTGTATAGGTCGAGGTATAGGTATGTACCTATATAGGCCTATGCACCAGAGGGGACATCTATCTTTTTTTGGCTTTCAACGATTTTAAGTGATAGTCACTAATACTGAGACCGGTGAAACGAGAAGCTTTGTATACCGTGAGAAAGGCAGTGGAGAGCAGAAAATTGATCATCAATAAATGTTAGGCAGGCTCAGTCTCACCAACTGTAGGTCGTGGTATGCGAGTACGTGTGCGTGATCAACGAGCGTATTTATAGCCACTTAACGATCCACTCCAAAGCTAACATTCTTGTTTGATTTGGATTCTTGTCTATTAGCGCGCCAAGAGGGACGGAGGGGGCTTGCCTTTTCGGTAAGGTAGGCGCGGTACAGGTGGGAACGATGAAAGTCTAGAATCAACTGTGGATTCCTGTTAATTTACACTGGCCAACCTCTAACCTGAATTCAAGATTCAGCCATGTCGGCATTATCAAACCCTTCGCTTTCAAAGAAAAACAAAAAACAACTGTTGTTTTCTCTCATCCTCACACTCGTTCACTTTTCCTCCAAATCACAAGTAACAAACTACTTGAACTGTTAAACCTCCGAAATAAAAATAAAAAAATTAACTGGATTTCAGAAGGGGTAGGATTTCAGAGGGTGAAGACAGTAATAAAATTATACTTTGATACAACAAAGACTTTTAATTCTTTAATGAATTTAATAAAAGAAGGCTTACTATTGCCATGTTCATGCTAAAATGCGACTAAGTGTCACTATATCACGACAGAAAGAGCAAGTTTTTTTCAGGTATTACAGTATATACAGGCTAGACTAGACTAAGTAAGAAGTTTGCTGTTTTGATGCACGGTTGTGAGCTGGCAGAGTTATATCGTTGCATCCTATACGCCATCTGCGCTATCAATGTTTAGGAATAAAATGCTGTAAATGGCATTTCTTTAAACTGCATTAATGCGTTCAATAATACGCTACAATTAAAAAGAAGAAAGAAAAAATCGACAAATTTCATTGAACATTAATTTCCTTTTTAGTTTTTCCAAAAGTGAAAGGCCACTTCTATGCTAGTCTGCTATATATCGGCCGGTGTGTATATATAGTGATTTAACCAAACTACTATATATAGGACACGCATTTGACTATATACGCATTTGGTCCTTTACACGCATTTGGTCCTATACAGTATACACGCATTTAGTCCTTTACACGCATTTGGTCTTTTACAAGCATTTGGTCCAACGACACGCATTTGGTCCAATGCGGGCCTACCGGCTGAAGACCAAATCACTAAAACACGCAATAGAGAAATTTCCTCCTTAACCTTCCGTTTTTCTCTGGATTGAACTGGGAGTCATCTCTTATTCGTAAAAATGAATTAACCAACCTTCTGTCATACCAGTTAATAATCGAGTGAGCGCCGACCATACAGTATTTCAGCTACAGAGCATATAAATACTTGTTTAGTACTACAGCAAGATTTGTTATCATTTACGGTACTCTGTTCTCAAATTCCTTGGGTATGTATTTGCTGTGCCGACGTGTTGCGTGTGAAAGTCGGTAATGAATCGGGCGGCAAAAAGAACCTACTCCCTCCTGCTAAAATGCATGAAACATTACAATGAACTATCATGCCCTGTCATGATCTTTCGTGTTGTGTTTCGATCTTTGTTTGGCGTTTTTCTTTGTTGGTTTTATTTTGGTCTGAGCTGTTACCATCCTTTCTCAATTTGTGGCATTTTTATATTCCCTGGTCATGTCAAGAACGTCTGTTTGTTTTAGTTTCCAAATTGTTACTCATTAAAACATGCGGCTGCGCTTATTCTCAGTTAGTCAAAATACATGCTTTACCATGCTGCTATCACGAATACGTTTTTGTCTGCTTCAATCGGATGAATAATGAAAAAAAAATAAAAAATAAAAATAAAATAAAAAAGTCGGAAAAAAGAAATTCTTAAAAACATGTTCCATGACCTATGTTAATTCCCTTCATCGATCCGTTTTTTTCTTGTGTATAGTTACATTTCGTATTCTCGCCTTTGTGATGAAGAGAGGTCAGTCGTCTACAATTGTGAGTTTGACAGGTACACATTAAGAAAGTCTTTATTTCAAAACGATAAACCTCCCTCTTTCTTTCCTTTCTTTCCTTTCTTTCTCTCTTTCTTTCGCCCCTCTCATTCTTCCCAAACGCCATTTTCGCTGTGTCGTGTGTTGCGCAGCCCCTTCTTCAGTTGTTCTTTCTGTATGATGGAAAACCCGACGGTCTCTGTAAGGCCGCGCCATCCTCACACCCTGTAATTACATATGAGATGCGTGGCCAACAATCTCTGGCTTTTCACACCATACTTTACTGTAGGCTCAGTTTTGTAACGATTTCATTCCTATCCTTTTTTTAAATTTCAAACGTTGTGTTTCTTAAGCCAATGCGGTACAATGAAATGATTAACGATTGCACATTTGTTTTGATACTGAAAACTTTACTTAACATATTTGTTCATTTAATGACAAAACTATATTGTACTGTCATTCTTTTTTCGAGAATAAAATATAAGTAAATTTAAAACATGGAATGTGGGTGAAGATGCCTCGATCGCTCGATAAAGTGGTTCACTGGTTATCCGGAAATGCCGTTTGCTTTTTCCTAGTACATACAGTATAAATATGAGCTTGATCGATATTTGTTTCCTTCAAGGTTGAGTTTTTTTAAACATCGATTCGGATAAAACCCCAGTCAAAACTTCGAAGCGGTATCGCCTTAACAGGTCTCCTACTGTGTCGGTCACAGCGGGGATATCCCCCATCATCCTTTTTTTTTATTTCGGCATTCAACCCGATAAGGCGGGCGTTAATTATTCTTCAGTAAAGTTTTGGGACTTAAATTCTACATTTAGAAAAAATAATAATAAATCAAAATTTTTGAGAAGGTTAGTAACTAGCACATATTGTTTCTCTATTTGTCTAAGTTTACGGGATACCCCAAAAATGAACTTCAAAACAATTATAATCTCAATATGAAGCCTACACAGTACAGACTTACGGACACGCGTGATATATCTACTTTGTGTTTTTATGTTTTTGCAGTACCTTTACCTTTACGCAAAGTTTATGTTTTTTATTGAAAATCGAAAATGCTCATTGAGACAATAAATTTAATCTGAATGATTCTCGATAAAATTGTTTAAAATCTTAAACGTTTCATATTGTTCTAAATGAGACAGAGAAAAAAAAGAAAAAGATACGTAACATTCGATTTTTTTTTTTATTTTGATAAGAATATTTATAAATTTATTTTTTATTTAAAAGCAAATATTAGCGCATTTGAACACATTTTTCTAGCTTTCTCTCATTTTTATTTGACCGGCTGAAAAATTTTCAATTTTCTTTCTTTTGATTCTATGCAGTGGTGGGATTCTTTGTCAGTTTTCGTTTCAAAAAATCTCAAAATTTTCTGAATAGGAATATTTTTTAACAAAAATGAAGGGAGGCGGCCCTAACCGAAAGCCTGAAATACGTAGAGCAATAGAACCAAAATTATGTTCAGAAGAAGGATGTTACGTATTTATCAGTCATCTTCGGGTAACTACTCAAGTGTAAAACTGAAATGAAAGGATATAGTATCTGAAAGCGACCCAAATGCCTAACCGTTGCGTGGGTGAAGGAGGGGGGAAATAAAACTTTGGGTCTTTTATATATTGTTATACTTCTTTGGCTAAAGTATCTAGCACTGGCCAGTATCAAGTTATCCACCAACCTGCCAGCTGTCATATATTCGATTTTTTCACATTTTCTTGACTGACTCGTCTTTCACATTTATTGTTCGACGCGACGCCAACATTACGATGAAATCAGGATGAAATAGAGAATGCGAGTCATCTTTATTTTTTTTCAAGCTCGCAGTCATTTTCATTTATTACAATAATCATTAACTCCAGGATTAACTCAGTGCTTCGATCTTGTTTACATACGTAGGTAGGTACTACTACCCCGCACAATAAAACTATTTAAGATTATAGCCTATAATACTTACATAGCATAGCTGTTACAAACCGTTGTAAATGCATAATTGATTATAACGTATTTATAATATGCCAAAATTAGGCAACATTTCTATATCTGTGTGCATTCATTTCTGTAATGTTGTGTGCTGCCAGTGGACGTGATTATAATTATATAAAGATTGTTAAAGAAAATTAAGTGTTAAAGAAGTGCATACCATATACGTACAATTTATACAGCATGTATTGTTTTGCGTAAGAACTACAAAAAGGGAAAAGATATGCAACGAGTAAACAGAACTCGTTGGTCGATCAAATTCATCGTATAGGCTACAAACTAAAAAGGAGCACTTAACCGTATAAGTGACTAGGTAGTTCGTAACGGTTAGATATTTTTTTTTACCACACGATAAACAAATGAACGAATCACCACAGGCCTTGGCGTATCTCTGCTTGTTCCCTACACGATTAAAAGAACAACAGTCAAGCACTGAATCTTGTTTTTTTAAATACGAAAAATGTTTTGAAAACTGTTTTGAAAAGTACTAAATCATGCAAGTTCTTTTTTCAGCCAACCAACCGTGTCAGATGGAAATCGATAGTGAAGGCAGCCGCCAAGCTATTCATTCGCTTTGTTTCATTAAAATTCCAACTCCAAGTGCCAGCGTGATTCTTGTAGAGAACAAAACAATCAAACTTTAATATCTAAGTCGTTCGCGATCACAGCATGAGTACGTGTCGAGAAGGAAACTTTTTGAGCTAAACACAGTAACCCATACATCTCTATATGTATCCGAATGCGTAACATGAAAAAAACGAGCAAATTTCATGAATGATAAAATGGCTAACATTTTGGGGAAAATGCAGTGTGAAAATGAATAGCGGCATGTACCATTTGAACCTGTGTTTACCTTGATAAACTCTTTAGTGTAATAAGTGAAAGGGACTGAGTGCTACATTGTACGTATACAGTGGGTAGGGCCTACTGGGTACCCAAAGTCTTTGGAAGCCTGAGAGAACTTGATGCGAAAACGGCGTTTTCGCAGTTATTCTCTCAGTGCTACAGTTTTTATGCAAATCGCATTAAAATTGGTAGAGATGTTCTCACGCGTAGTGAGAATTTTGTAAGAATTTTTTTCTTACGGGTTGGGTAGTTGCTACCCGATATAAAAGTCTTTGGAAAGCCGAGAGGACAATATGCACTTTGTCTTTCAATTCTGACTAAACCACTAAGCTTAGGAAAGACACGAAATGTCTTTAAAGAAAGAACTGCGTTAGCTCTTTGTTGGATCTGATTTACAGAGATATTATCTATTTATTAAGTTAATTTTTGTTTCAAACTTTCAATTTAAAATTGATTTCCCGAAAATCTTAAAAAAAATTTAATGCAATTCATAAAAACTGAGCAGCAAATCGCAGCATCACTGGGTTGAAAATAATAAATTAAAGTATGTCCGTTTGTTTAGACTTTTCAATCTTTTCTATAGTTCCCTCGCTATATACCCGACAGTCCTAGTGAAAAAGCTAATTTAAAATGTTCTTCGCATCAAAAGACATCACCTCCCCTTTATACTGATAAGCTACAATTGTGTATACTTAATGATATTGTTCCTACTGTCTAGTTTGCTGTACAAACACCTTTCCAGCAGTTAAAGTGGAAAGACTACCTGAGTCTTAAGGACGACGGGCTATAGAAATAATTGAGATACAAATACAAAAGAAATACTGTATAAGTGTATTTCAATATTAGTTTTTTTTTTCGAAATCGTTCCTTTCAACAGACTAGAGAACTGTGCATGAAATGCTGTGCTACACATAATTTAAGCAACATAATTGTTTATTCTTTCTTTGGGGTTCCAACTGCAAAGCTTGCGTGTTGATAAGCCTGATCTTGATGTGAACCAAATAAAGAATATTTCGATTTATCTTCTGTATATTTCACGCCTTTTTCATTCATTTTTTGTTGGGCTAATAAGACTGTTGAAACATAGGCTATTAATGAATTTACTTCTCGACACTAAATTTAGTTTTCTTATCTTTTGTAGTGCACAATAGGGACAATAAACGAACCGCACGAAGATTGAATGTCATCTACTGTATAGCGCGATTGCAATAACTTCCCTTTACGCGGTAAATATTCTTTATTTATTTATACCTTGCTAATACGTAAATTAACTCGACACCAAACGTCAAAGGTATTCAATAGCGTTTAATAAGACACAAACACGCAAGAAGCACAAATAAGAAACTTGCTGCCGTTAAGCAAAACAAGAATAAGTATCAAGGGGAAGGGGCAGGTGTGTAACGGAACACAAGAGTGATCACACAGTCGGTGAAGGGTAGAAATAAACACCTCTTCGCAAGAAGTCGGGTGGAGTTGTAGGAAAGGTAACTAATCAACAAGAGACGAAGAACTGGCAATTTGAAGAACAGTAATAAAGTATGAAGTACGATGATTGGATAGAGCTATAAACAGGCAATCGAAGAAAAGGTGGGTTACGTCGAATTAGTCGACCTTTTCCCAAGACAGGAAAAACAGTGCAAATCCAATTAACACATTACTGGAGTGACGCCTTCAAGAAATAAGGTAAACTTTGTTATTAATTCACACAATTACGTAGAACCCAAGATGTACGCTAGATCCAAGTGATGATGATACAAAGTTGACCCTAGGCTACCAGAAAAGTGCATCTAAAATTCTTAATGCGCATGAGCCCACAAGTCGAACAACTGGTTGTGTAGGCCTCACTTGCGATGAATTTTTTTTGTACATGTTGCAGTCAGAATTGAGATCGCTAGCATGCACTTTTCTAGACAAATGATCTCGCCAAACGTGAATGACTCCCTTAAAACAAAGTTCGAGTGCCTTTTTTTCGAAACAACGTCAAACCTGTCAACGCTTAGTAATAGTCGTGAAACATCAACGAGGAATACAGCACATTCAATTTCTTGGGAAGGGAGGGGATAAATGAATACTAGACATGGAGCACAATCAAACTGAGGTAATGGAGCCCACAATTTTACATAAACTATTTGTCGTACGGTGTACCGGGTATAATTTTTGAAACATCACTGAAAAATCGTCAAAATCTTTTTCGGCCAACATCGTAAACCGAGGGTAAACAATTATAATGCTGGTTGTGTAAGGGAGACGAAGTAATAAACAGACAACAGCCAAAATCGTGACAAAAATAATGTCTCA
This sequence comes from Daphnia galeata, assembly GCA_030770115.1. Lineage (NCBI taxonomy): Eukaryota > Metazoa > Arthropoda > Branchiopoda > Diplostraca > Daphniidae > Daphnia > Daphnia galeata. The sequence goes on from CM061115.1 coordinate 6,015,818, forward strand.
TTTTCCGAGCCAACAAGTTCGGCCAACAAGATCAAGTGGGAAGATCAAGAAATTATACACTGTGAATGCAAATACGTCTACAAATCTACAATCGTGCTAGCTTGACGGCTATAGATAAACATTTTAAAAATAGAAATTACACACACACATTCACATAAAAATGAGAGCTTCGATACACCGAAAGAAAATTCAAAACAGAACAGCGTACAAAATGCAGTATAAATGATTCAGACAAGACGACACCATTGCGCTGCTCAGAAAGAAATTGCTCCGTCTTCAAATGTAGGCTGTATCATCATGGGCTATGGGTTTCATTGGCTTTCCTCGATGATCTTAAAACACCCGACACAGAACGACCGTTGCAGATCAACACAGGGACATAAAGAAGACTTTTGACAAGGAGGAGTTGTTGCATGTAGCCAGAAGTGTGTGTATACAAATGTTTATGATGCATTGGTGAAAAGAAGAGAGTTCTTGTAATAGACTCCACGATTTTCTGTAGGAATAAATTAAAATAATTAGAATTAGAATAGCCTATTAAAATCAAATCATTAGTATCGAAATGTCAAAAATTTCATATTTCAAGTTAATATCCTCCTTCAGTCACATTTTGCATTCGGAGTAGATAAAAACTCGATTTATCACTCAAGAGAAACGACAAAGGAAAGAAAGAAGCAACTAGGCTACAAAGTAAAAACGGCAGACAACAAAAGCTATAATCCATCAGCAATTGAAACAAAAACCTTGGCATTGCTTAGACAATAGAATAGCAAGGCGGCTCCCTGCCTCCCTCCCCCTCTTCTTTCTCAACCTCAAAGTCTAAATTCGATAGAGACCCAGGAAAGAAAAGACAGATATAGTAAGAGACTAAGAGTATTGGGGGTAGAACACCTTTGGGGCATTTTCTGCATTCAACATTTTACGAAAAGCCATGCCACAGTCTAATAGACGAGAGTCAAGGCTCCTATCGCTTGCTACGTTTAAATCTTCGTCGGAGGGCTCCGACGTGTTTGTCCAGCGTTACCAATTTGATCGCCATGACTTGACAGATACCAAAACTTCTTCAAAAGCCTGCCGCTGAGACAGAGCTGTTGTATTAAGCCGCCGCATATAATGTTCTTTTTATTTTGGCTTTCTTTTCTCCTCCGCCTATATCTTTCGTATTTTGACGTTAGTTTTTTTATTATGATGAGCAAACTTTAGAGAAGAAAGAGAAAATAATACAAAGAGTATATGCTTAGAAAAATAGGGGTTGCGGTCGCCATACAGCAAAACTAACATTTCCTATTGCGATTTGTTTGATTTCATCCATCTTTGTAATGAATGCAACCTAAAGGCATGAAAATAATACGTGACTACTCATTCAAAGGCGGATCGAAACCTGTCCACATACAATTCCTTGACACCTACGGAAACTTTATTTTAAAACCGCACTGAGTTCATTCCGATAAGAATCGAATTGACGAATTGTTCTAATAATAATAGGCTTTTTTTTCGTTTTTGGAGAATCTGATTTTCTGAAAACTACATTAATTGTAAATATTTAATAAAAAAGACGCTGCTTGTGTACCCAGAATGTACGAAGAAAATATCAATTCTAAGAGTCTTTTGCATGTCAATCAATGACGGTATGCAGCCTTTTAGCCGCTTTTGGTCCAAACAGTGTTTTTAGATGTTATGATGATGTGTGAAGACTGGGGTTAATCTACTACTAGCCTGCCTATTTAACACCAGGAAGGAAACAAACAAGTTCAAATTATGGTTTAACCAACTATCTTGAAATGTTGTGTTATGGTGTAGGAAAATATTTTAGAGCGGAAATTGAAAAACACGAAAAATCGAGAAAAGGAAAGATCTGACCGTGAGAACCTCACCTCAAGATCTTTGAAATAGAGATTCAAGGCGATGAGATATAGAACTAAAACCCAATATAAACCAACAAAAAACTCATCCCGTTAAAGACCATGAAATCTCACGTCGAAAAAAGAACAGAGAAAAACAACGAAAGAAAGATTTCAACAATGATAAACCATTAGGTTGACACATGCAACCGAGGAAAATAGCATGAACAGTGTCTAGCCCAAATGAAAATACACGAATGAAGACTAAAGATCAGGATGGAGAGAGACCAAAGTTGTCATGGATGGACCAATGAATTTGGTAACTTTTCAACTCACCAATCGTGTTGACTGTCTCGTTACTCTCTGTTGTTTGGGAAGATTGCTGCTGTTGTCGTCCTTTCCGTTCTTGATCGATCTCTTGATTGAGTTTTTCTGTTTAAAAAAAAATAGATCATAAAAAATATATTACGTAAATTCGAAATTATTCTGTTTTGTTTGTAAGTGTGTATTGAAAGAATCGTATCATCACTTCATCAGTGAATCAAATGCACCCACGACTTTTTTATCGGGTTTAGAGTGTGTGTAAATCCTATGGAAGTCCACATCAGCCCCCCCCACCCATCCCTCAACACATCTATCAAGTCTACGGAGCTTGCCATTGATATGCAAATAGCTCTCTTGTATTCAACGGCACTGAAGAAGAAACGAAGTTAAGAACAAATGGAAGAATTTTCGACTTCAATTCTTCTTAGTGCTCACTTTTTCCTTGAAAATATAAATCATGGCGAATGCTTTTACTTGACTTTATTCTTTGTTTGCCCTACACAAAAAATCAGATCTGCTATGTTGAGAGCCCGTCCTGATCTAGGTAACAATTGATTTTGGTGTCCCTTACATTCTTTATAGCCGGTGATTTGATACTTGACACTTGGTCATTTGATTGAAGAATTCGCTTTTCTTTCTGTCACTTGTCATGCATGGGTTTGAAAACGAGAATAATCCCAGCATTACTCTAACAGAACAATAGAGAAGACGGAAGAGAAATGGCCGAGAGCAAAATGCGCTATAATATTGATGGTCTTTAGACTTAAAAGAATGTATATGGCCTTTTTAGAAGAAGCTAGAAGAAGCATTGGGCTAGTAAAAAACGAATTCTATATTTTATTGACAATTGTTTTTCGTATAAATAATCGAGAAAGTGACACTGGAGCCCACAATTATTTGTATGATTAGAATTCATTGAAATACACGAAAAACCATCATTCAAATGATGAACACTAACCATTTCTAATCACTAATCATTTAAAAATGAAAAACAAAATTTTAAATTGACTTACCACTTATCACAAGAAAAGTCTCTGAAGAAGTTGTTTTCAGAGCCTCCTCAAATTGGCATCGGCGTTTGGTTTCTATCTCTAGTTGATCAGCAAGCTTTCGACGGGCCCGACGTTCCTTTTTCAGACGTTTTTGGTAAAGCACTTTTGAAAAAAAAAAAAAAAATATATAAAAAGAGATGTTATAAAAATCAAAATGTGATTTCGTTTATGTGATTACACTATGGCGCAACATGGCAGCTGCTGTCGGCATTGTATTTCCAATCGTGCCTACTCATCATCAATATGTCAATCTATTGTGTCGCGTCCATCTGGTAAACACCATATAGCAGGCCTACTGTTGATGACATACGAGAAGATACCTGCCGCGTCATCCACTGTTTCTGTGTGCATTTAATGTAAATGCACCCGTGTTCTGGGTATATACTGTAGTATACTAGCTATAGCTAGAATGATGATAGAGAACGACGAGGTTCTGTTGGTTTATTTGACATGAACGTGCTTTACAGCTGGCGTTCTCCCTCCACCGGTTCACCCTACCTAGTTATACGAGAATACATGCCCATAGCCCTCGATTTCGTGTCTATACGATGCACTTTCGTTCCTTAGTTTAGGTAACGTGACAAGCCATGCAGAAAGCTTCTAGCCTTTTTGACATCAAATAATGACGGATGGTACAAATTTCTTGCAATCAAAAGGTTGTTGCTTATGACTCATGATTTTGATGGAAAATTCGTTGATCTGCCAATAATGCTGTTATTTCCCTTTTTACCTTCTGGCTGCTTTTGATAAATTGAAACGATGGATTATTTAGGCTATCCTACGTTCAACCGAATATTAAAAAGAACGTCTCAAGTAAAAATAAACAACTAGGCTATTTGGTTTTCGTAATCGATTTTCATTTAGACAGACTAACACTCACATTCCACTAACACAAATTCGTTGTACGTAATTAGCGAATCAAAGACAATTCAGCGTTGAAATCGACTGGATCACGGTGTTCTTATTCCGCTGCTTCTACGTAAACGTATCGAATACTGGGGAAGTCCCACAATGAAGATCATTGAGCATGTGGCACGTCGGATTGGACAAGAAAACCTTTGCACCGAATAAAATACAGTAGAGCAGATTTCATGTTGGGATAAGAAGCCTTATTAGACATCAGGGAACAAAGTGATACCTCTTCAAATGATAGAGATAAACATTGGATGCATGCATTTTATATTTAAACCCTCAAAACAAAAATAAGACAAAGAACAATGAGAATGGCTGTTGACTGTTGAGCTCCTGGTTCTATAAAATAGGGGGAAAGGGAGGGCCGGGGAGGGCTAAAGGCTAAACTCAATCATTTGACCCAGACTACGAAGCCTTTGAAAAACCTGCAACATGAGACGTGGAAAAGGGAGGTTTCGAATATTTGCTCTTCCTGCCCTCTGAACAACAACACAAAAAACGCTAGCTAATATTTAGAATTGACGGAAGCGACTAGCTTAATATTCAGCAGATTTCAAAGGACTAAAGGAGTCTTAACAAAATTCCAATAGTGCCTTCATAAGTGAACGAAGAAATAAGTAGGAAGTGCAAACGCAGACTCGTGAACTTCTTGTCGGCTTTGCAATTGGGCCTGATTAACAATCGTTTGTGCTGACATAACGATGCCGCCATCCACCGGTGAAAGCAACAAAGGATTTGGAGACTTTTCAGTGAGAGATATATGAGGGATTGCATTTGAATTAGATCAAAGGATCCACTTGTTTGACTCTTGGACGGACCAAGAGCTAATCTCTTGTTTCAACTTCTTTCAAGACTCGCTGAGCGGTTTCCCTTCACTTCACCTAGAGATGAAAAACAAAACAAAATCGCTTGCCTCGTCGTCGTTTTCGATCATCGTCACTGATGATGAAAAGAAGATGCGATTCACCACAGAACAAGTTCACAGTTTGATCTTGTTCGTCTCTATTGTTTCCTTATCTCTTTTGCTTTCCCTAGCCTTCTCAGCACTTGTAAATCTTTTGTGATTTTCATCTACAATGATATCGGTACGTATATGGAACCCGACTTCCAAATATGACTCTTGAACTTTTCTTTGTCTCTTGTTCTCTTTCTCGTTTCTTTCTTGCTCGGTAGCCCGCTCCGTGATTCTTTACAAGATTAGATTTAATACATCTCTTACACAAAACTGAAAATATTCACATTTAATTCAATGCTCTATACTTGATTCATATTGGATGTACAAAAAAAAAACGCATCTCGGCTAAACTTGGGAATAACAGCAGCAGAGCTGAACACATTGACCAAGAAAAGAAAAAAATTACCGAAATAGAATCGATAACGGATATGTTTGACAAAATTGTTTTCTTATCTGGGCCTATATACGACCTTAGGTCACAATATTATTAAAATAGTGGGTCATTTACCGGTGTACACAAAGCACAAAGCACAATACGAAATTGTATAACATGTAACTGTGTGCCTGATTCTCCTTTTTGTGTGCTACCCCTGAAAAATAATCATTTGGTTCAATGCGTCGAACACTGCTCTTGCTCTATAGCCATGTTTCCGAAAAAAAGAGAACCGTCTCGTCTGTCGGCTTCGCTTCCAACACCAATCTTTCATATACTGTAGTAAAACAGAACCAAAAAAATGTTTTTTAAAGAAATAAAAGATGCCGATACTTTCGCTTCATTGAAGCGGTAAAAGACATGTCAGACCACATCGCAACTTCCGATTCACTTTCCTCCTCTACTGCATTCTGCCTTCGATGGTGGAAAATATATTCTCATATTCTCAATCTTCTGTTTCTCCCCTCTATAAACCTCAAAGGCAAAGTGAATATTTTCATCGATACTTCAAAATTCATGTGTTTGAAAATCCTATTCATGGTTGTTGATTTCCTCCTCTTTGCTGGTCAATTTTTCTAACCGTTGCGCCGGGTTACAAAAGACGCATGGAACAATCAATTCATTCGCTTCCTAGCCTACTGCCTACTATGTATGGACCTACCGTGGCCCGCCGTGGCCCCTGTGTAGTTACATAGACAGCATAGACAGCATAGCGTGTGTGTTGTATCCCAGTCAAAGTCAAACAGAAACAAAGCTTTCCTGACTGCGCACAGGTCTTGTCCTTGTCGCTGGCCATTTGTCAAGTATGCAGTCATTTTCAGAATACCTCACTCCCACCACTGAATCCACATCCGCTTCTCACCCTCGTCGTAACGTGCTGAAAAGGCTGTCCGTTGTGTCTACTCTATTCGCCGAATGATAATGAGCGACCAAAGGTGGGTGGAAGAGGACAGACGACTACTCTTTCTTTCGTTGTGTGCTGCTCAGCTAAGGACACCTAATATAGTACCCATGTGACATCCGAGTAGAAGAGTTTCTGTGGGTATGGCTAATGGCTCCTCCTCAGCTCGTTCCATGTTTCGAATAAAAGGCTGTTACTATATGTACCATCGACGTGTAAGCATAAGCGTACTTAATCTACCAAGGGCGAGCGCACGTGTTTGATAATGGACCGGCCTTTGTTCAAGTGGTGTGTCAACATTGGTGCCACACGATAGCTTTTGTTTCATTACGCCATATTTCGGCAGCCATGTTCTATTCGAGCCATATAGGCCTCTGGCGTTGGTCGTGGTTGTGATGGCGGTTTTCTTTTTAATCAATACTGTAGCTAGATAATTGAGCAACGGCTCTCCTTTTCTCTCTCTCTCTCTTACCCACTCCTTCTATATATACGCACATCCCGTTAAAAGAGTAAGATATTCAAAGATATAGCGGAATGAAAACGAGTGGTGAACACTGAACAGCTTACCTCGTGAACGTTGATCTTCCATCATCTGCTTCTCGATGCTTTCCCGCAACTCCCGCTCGCGGAGGATTTCCATTTTCAACTCGGCTGTCAAAGAAATGGAGAGTGAGTGCGTGTATATGTGTGTACATAGTGGAACGAAGGATCAGAAAGAAAGCAAACCCCCCTCTTCTACTTTGGCTTTTTTACTTTCTTCATTTTTATTTTATTTTTTTTCATTTCTTTTTTCCAATCTTTCATCCCCTTCTCGCCAATTTAAATATTTCCTCTCGTTCTTTGGCTCTCTCTCTCTCTCTCTCTCTCTCTCTCTCTCTCTCTTTCGTTCACCCTCGTTCCTATCGCTCTGGCTCTTATATTTATTATTTTTTACAGTTACACACAGCACTCAAACGTTCTCTCTGGCTGCATAGAATATTGTCTCAACGGAGGAAGTGTCAACTGGCTTTACCACTTGGCTAGAGAGTCGATAAGGACCCAACCTCTTGAAAAACATGGACAGAAGCATCTCAGTCAATTTTGACTCAACACAAGCATGGAGAGACATTTGCATCAAGCCCACGTAACTGCATTAGAACTTGCGCCCTTCCCCGAGCTACTCAAAGTATTGCTGTATTATCGGTTTTGAATTTATCAAAATTAGATCCGATCCAGTGGAGTGATGAAAACTCAATGCAATGTTGCTATACACGTTGAAAATATTGAAAATTTCTCGCTTTATTTCATTACTATACTAGATTTTATTAAAGCCCACGATGCGCGTACACGTCCGAATAGGAAATGTTCTGTTCGTGTTTGCTTTAATAAAAACTTGGTGGTCTGAGGGGGTGTTTCTAGAGCCGTTGCGTTGAATTTGTTTATGCTCTCCGCTCCATTGTTAACTTGTCTCCCACTTGCTGGTTTCTTGTGTGCATCGAATTGACGCCGCTTTGTAGCGCTTTGTAGCTTGTGGCCCATTTACGTACTCTTCCTTATTTTATGATCTATCTTCTTACAGTGAGTCAAAGAGTTAGGCTGTCGCTTTCCCCAAATAAATGACTATTGTTCATAAAGAAAACAAAACAAATGGAAAATGCTTTTGCCCTCTAATATCCCACCGCCACATCATCTGCGGTTGCAGCCTAGTTGGATTGTTTTTCTTCGGTTGCCCTCCGGTAACTGTGAGTTTTGGTAATGGAGAGGGAGATCAAATTTTTGAGACGAGTCTACGAGTTTGTGAGTAAAAACCGCTAACCGCAACTATGAGTCTATGACTAAAGTGACGAATAGTCTTGAAAACTTAAAGGCCCCATTCTATACTAGGCCAAATAAGACGCACATCAAGACACGTTTAATCTATGCTTGTTTTGCATACTTCGTTTTATAATGAATTCTTCCTCAAACTGTAATAATTCAGACGAGCAAAACTAAAATGATCTTTTGGGAAATGGATTTTTAGAATAATTTTAAAGGACATCTAATCACAAGTTCAAGACTCAAAATACAGTCGTAGCTATTTCACCTTTTTCGTAGTTAGCCTGCCGATCCTGTTGGCGGGCATTCTCTGCAGCCACCTTAAGGAGACCCTGGATGTTGCGCAGTAGATTCTCGGTGGAGCCGAGCATGACGGAATCGCCGCCGCTGACTGAAGCGTTCAGAAAAGCTGAATAATTGAACGCAGCCGAGGCCGCTGCTGCTTGGGCCGAGGCCGAGGAAGCACAAGCCGCCGCAGCCGCCGCTGCCGTGTGCGATTGGCTTTTGTCACTGTGACGCGGACTCGATGACCCGTCTCTTTCCATTTCGTCACTGGTTTCTGTTGATCACCAAATGTTAAAAGCCTTTAAAAACTGTTTATCAAGTATCAACTTGATTCTGGAAATATGTTCTATTCATCATCAATGTACTGACTGGATGAAACTGTAAGAATCAGTGATGCCTTACCGTTACCGTGCTTCTCTTCGTCGGCGTCATCGTCGTCGTTAACGTCACTGTGGTCATCGTCGCCATCGTGGCGACGTAATGAAGGGTGATGCACCAGTGCGTGGTGATGATGTGGTCGAGGAGATGGCATTTCCTCGCCTCCACTACTGTTGCTCTCTTCTTCGGTGGCCCGTCTAGCTTCGTCTTCTTGGTGATGACCATCTCTAACATCTTGAAGCTCCTGTTGAGAATGCTGATGATGGCGGATTTCCTTATCTTCGTTACTGACTGAAGCGTTGTTGTTCACGCCATCGCAACCTTTCGATAAGTTGAGGACGGGACTAGCGCTTGATCCTGTATGATCATTTTATAGTTTCATAAGTTTGAAATTACAATTAATCAGATTCTGTCTTTGAAGAGAAATATTACGAATATGCAAGCCAAATGAAATCTTGTCCTTACCGTTGTGTTGGGGATGGTCACGGGCTTTAGCGTCCAGTGTTGAACTTGTCTTTTCTGATTCTGACCGATCGTCCTTCAATCTGTAATGATCAAACGTAGTATTGTAGTTAGTTCAAGTCAGAGTATAAGATTTGCCTTTCAAAAAAGGAGGAGAACTTCATTGTGGCAGAGAATCTAATCGCGATCGAACTTTATTGTTTGTTGATAAGGAAAAAAGAGGAGGAGATAGATAGATCAGTACAGTATTATATATGTTTTATGAATGACAGCATCACGATGAAGTGAACCTTGATTGATCATAATGAGATTGAGTTTGGTTTGCGTTCGTGAGTGACTAGAATCAGGGTGGGCTAGGGGGTTTTGTTGGGAAGAAAGAATAGCGGCCAAACGGAGGGTGGGGGGGGGAGTGGAGTGAGGAACAATGAAGAGGGCATGAGCGGAAAGAGGATAGAAAGAGAGTCAGAAGAATATGAAGAGTAGGGAGATTGAGGTGAAAGGAGAGTTGTAGACTCCTCGGTATAATCAGTGCAATCTATCCAAGCGTATACTGTATGTTGTATATTGCGACTCTTGATTCTCGACAGAATCTCGGAAACTCGTGCTCTCAACAGCAGCGACTCGGCATAGCGAGACGTCAAAGCCAGTCGATTCCCAAGTCAAAACCCGTTGTTGACCTCATTAGTGCCGCATAGAATGATGTCTCTCCTCATAGGAACTCTTATCATCTCATCTAGTGCCAGAGCCCCTCAGACTGACAGTCGATCCCCACGAGAGCACCAACCTGATGCATTTTTCCAATGAGATTTTTTTCCTTTTCCATCTCATTTATTATTCTTCTATGTTTTTTTCATTTTTATTTTTAACTCGCTCACACGCCTCACTCGCTTCACTGTAAGTTTTCAATATTTCCCATCTCGATCACTTTTTTGTGTTGTTTCTTTTGCTTTTGTTTTGTTTATTTCATTTTGTTTTGCTTTGCTTTTTAATTCTTATTCTTCTTCTTGTGTCCCCTTTTATCCACCAGAGAGTTATAGACAAAACAACGTCAGACATTCGATTCATATTAATGCGACGCATCATCAACAGTGGAGTCTGAGTAGAGTTTTAAAAAAAAAGATGCGTGAAAAAAAAAAAAAAATTGCGGCTGGGTTTTTTGTTTGTAAAAGCATCAAAGACCATATCAAACATGTGGTGTCGTGTCTATTTAATTTATGCTCCACATACATAAATACAAGTTTATGTGTATATATATATATAAATATACGTACACACACATATATATACTTCTCTTGTATATACGTATATTTAAAATATTAGAGACCGAAAACGAAATCGGTGGGGTTGCACGCGTTGTATAAATGTACCGGAGACACGCCACCCTGAGTGTTGCTTGGGCCTTTCTTTGTTTACGTTTCATGTCCGAGTGTCAAAGATAGAATGCAGTTATATCGTCTCTTCAGTCGGTTCACTGTAGGTTTTAGAAGAAAGAATGGCCCACTCGTTTTCTTTTTTCTTAAAAAAAAACATTCCAACATATATACTATCACTAGTACGATACCAGCACCCGTGAACCCACACACAATCATTTTTTTGAACACCAAACTATCTCGCCCGTGTTTTTCTTTCATCTGCTGGACCGCCCCAACTTTTAGCGCCCCGTTTTCTTTTTCTTTTTCCTTTTTTTTGTGTCGTTCTCGTTTTGTATCTCATTTCTTCTTGTTTCTTTTCTGCTTTTTCATCTGCAATCTGAACAGAAAACAACAAGGAAAAATGGGTGCCCTATACATTCTCAACTGCGTGATGAGTTTGTTAAGACTTAAAAATAGCTCGCCAACGACTTTGTCCTCGTCCATCGCGCTCTCTCCAAACTGAGATTCGATCGTGTCTGTATAAGACCACGTAGACTTACTAGCACGCCTATTCAATTTTCGATCCGCCTTTTCCCACTGTATAACCCGTCCCGTGGCGTTCGAATCTTTACAAATGTGAATGTAAGCAAATGCAACGGAGAAACAAAACACACCCGACATGTTCAAGTTTATTATAGAATTTTTTTCTCTCTCTGGTGTGTGTGTGTGTGTGTGTGTGTGTAGCTGTTGGGCTCTGTTGGGTCTCCCTGGCCGAGAAGAATTCATAACAGAAGTGGCAAAGGCGTCTGTGCGGGAGAACGGGAGTCGAGAATTCGGGATAGAAAGAAAAAAGAGAAAAGAAAGAATGAGAAGGGGGTGGAGGGAATGAAAATGTCTGGCTTCTTTCTTTTGACAGCCCTCTATGTCTGCAGTCTTTTTGTCCGTATGATGACGGATGAGCCAAGCCGGGTCCGGCTCACTTTTTTTTTATCCAGCCCTCCTCCGCAAAGAAGAGTTTTTTTTCCGTTGCCAACACACGATCAAGATCACGTTTTCAGCCACAGGCAAATATTCGTTAACGCCATTCGATTTTATCAGTATGATTTGTTTAGTTTTTCTTGTCTTTGTCGGTTCGGTTTTTCTTAGATCCACCTCCCCCCGTTTTTCTCTTTAGGAATCTCCATCATCTGCATCAGGTATGCGGCAATGCGCGTATAGTTGTTTCGGCTGCGAAAGTAGGCAACGTAAAAATCAGACTTTTAAAAGCGACTATTCTTTTGATAATTGAATGGTGATCGATATCTTTTGATAACCCAGTATATGAACTGTATGATCTATGAAGAGTGTAGGCTACATATTCATGTATACGCAGTGTGCGTCTTTCATGGAAAACGGCATAACTGACTGACCCCTTTTGTTCGGAGGGCGTTTTATTGTTGCCGTGTGTTTGCTTACAGTTCTCCGGAGCTCAACTTGAGGGTCCTTCATCATCTGTTTTCCGATGGAAATTGTAGATGGATTGAAAAATAGAAAAATGGGTTTCACAAAGAGAAAAAGGTGGAGAGAAAACAACAAACAATAAAGCACCTATAGAGACAACTTAGAATAAATAAAGGAGATAGAAATATCTATAAAAAATTGGAATAGAAAGCGGATCGCATTTGACAAGAGGGGGTTATGTTAGGAATACGAAAGGGTAATCTTATCTATGAACATTTTTGGGACGTAAGAATCGGTGCCTTGGGTGAAAATCGCCGAGCTCAGTGTATTTGAGCCGACCTTTCGAACCAATAAACCCGTTTCATATTACACTTTTTTACGTTTCCAACGGCTACCGCCGCTCTGTACTGTATACGTATACTACTACACAGGCTTACGTATATATATATATACAGGCATAGATGCCCAGTTTTCTACAGTAGACGCAAAACAGAGAAAGAGAGCGAGATGACGGAGTGATTGACATGTGGAAATCCACAAGGATTTCCTGTCTATTGTATGGATATACACTTATACAGTATTTTTTCGACCAGTCCATCAGTTATTGAAGCTTCGTATTATTGCAAAGGGAAAGAATGGGACCGTAAGTTGAAAATTTTAACCATTCTAATCTATATTCCTCCTTCTTTTCTCCGTTTCCCGTCTGTTTGAAGAGTGATTCAATTGTCTAATTCACATTTCCTAAAGCTACCGACAGCCCGCTACACACGGAGATGCGTGCCAAGTCAGATCCCATCACAAGTGAAGACTCCACAGATAGTAGTCTCAATAGTAGCCGGCACAATCCGAGTACATGCTCAACTCATGCCGGCCTTTCCATTGTTTAGCTATCGTTCGCCTATGGTGGTGGCATTGGTGATGGTAAACGATGATTTTTCTCGCTTTTCTCGTTCATGTGGTGGCGGCTGTGGCAAACCTGAACTTGATGCGTCCAACAAAATTCGATGTTGCTCCCTGCTCCCCTATTCCCTACAAGTCACACATACATTGATTCCCAGCTATGACTGTTTGGTATTGGGGTCTGTTGAAAGAACGGGCGTGGCCGCTAGCTAGCGAAAAATGTTTTCGCCCCCCCCCTCCTCGTCCCTTCCCCCCAGAACGTGCAACGTCACTTTTGTTTAGGAGCCGATGGAATTGTGTCCAGTAATCATTAGCAACAGAAGGCAGCATCTCTTAAACAGCTCCCAAAGGAAGGATCATTACCTCGCGAATATGTTTCTAATCTTTAAATAATCTTAAGACGAATGAACAAAAGGTCAGCAGTTTTCTTGTCAACTTTTGCCGAACTTTGCAAATGTCAAGCGAAAGAAACGCCAGCTGAGATCCAGATGAAAGTCGCAACACTTTCAATAATAACAGCTAAACTTGTTCGAACTTCTAATTCTTTAAAAAGATTTATTTCTTCTATCTTTAAGTAGACAGTACGGATCCAAACATGCGTCTAATATTTAAAATATGTTTGTTCTTCCATGATTTATGTACGAAAGAAATTAACATTTTCATCAGTTAAGTGACCAGGTGTTTGGTTGTGAACTGTTTTCGAGTTAGTAAAATAGAATTTCGGGCATTTCGGGCCATTTTGTGATTCATGAAAAAAATGAAGAGGACGTTTATTGGCTGTTTCAGTCACGATCGGTAATAATCTACCAGGGCACTGATGATTGTGGACTTCAGGCCGCATGTGGCACTCGCCCAAGTCGTGATCAGAATTGATTCGCATATGATGAAACTGGCAATGAACGGCTCAAAATCAAAGGGTCATTTTGTCCAATGTTACGCCTCCCATGACATCAGACAACTCTCCACTTCCTATCTAATTCTCCTTTCTTTTTGTCAGAGCTCTAATTAGCCTACACGGTCAAACGGCTTATCCACAATAACGACAATAACCAATTTTGGACGAATGATTTCATTATCACCATGGACTACTCGAAAAAATCCCTCATTTACTCATTAATCACACGACGCACGAATTTCAAAATTTTTTTCGAATTTTTTTGAATGTAAGGATCGGGGATTCATTCGATTCGGCAAAAGTCATCGCTTCCTTCTTCACACGGGAAATAGCAGTGGAAGAGGCGGGATTACTAGTCACCACATTCTCTGCGACTAATGATATTTTTTCTCTGCAAAATGCAAGCGACATTATTACAACCGGCAAACTAATTTTACTCTCTCCCCACCATCCCCAAGTGAAGCTCTTTATGTTGACAGATCGACCCAGATAATAATAGTCTGTGTTGCATAGGCCTCAACAACGTGACGTACCGCATCGTGAAAAAAAAAAAGAAATTTTGAAAAGGGGGGATCAGCATATGTGTGAGCATATGTTGTTTAGGGTTGAGGGTGAAGAGGTTGGTTAAGTGGGGAGGATGGAAACAGAGAGAATCGGCCGATGTCGACCATGTTGCAATCTAGCCTATATTATGAACAGAGACTAACAGACCGATGGACGGAGGAAGGACCAACGAAAGGAAGAAAAGTATGAAGAAGGCAGAAAGCAGAAGGCATCGAAGGGATTCATATATTCTTTAGTTAGTTAAGCCGGTCGGATCATTGAAGAGAGAGTTGATCCGGGCTATGACGACGTCTTCATGCCCGATGAAGCGGAGAGAAGAAGAAGGCAACACAATTTGATTGTTCCCGCTTCCAATTCTTCTTGTTGCCTAGTTTGAACTCGTCAGCGAGTCGGATCACATCCTCCGCACCGCTTAAATTGCATTTGGCTTCTTGATGAGGCGGAAAAGACTGGAGCCGAATTCCCTTTCTCCCCAGACTCAATCTCTCTTCCTACATTTCTAGTCTTCATCCTCATTCTCCATCAACCCTCTTTGTCATTTTTCCCAATGGAGAGAGGAAAACAGTGAGTGGAGCTGGATTTTTTTTTTCCCCTCCTCATAACCCTCCCAGCCCCTTCTTTCTTCCGTGTCAACCCACACGCGTGCACATCTATAACAGCCTATAACAGTCTGAATATTCCATATGTATTAAACCCGAAACGCCAAAAAGGTAGATGATGATGACGATCATGTCAGAAAAATGCTCTCGCCAAAATGAAAAATCTTAATCACGAATGACACAAGCTGGGTTGTTTTTCTGATGTATAACGGAAACGCGTTACGTTACGTCAAACGGATGATGGAAGGGGAAGGGAAAAAACTGAGTGTTGGAAGCATGCAAAGGATTGAACAGACTCGATCGTATAGAGAAAGCGGCAATCGGGTTTAGATTCCCCCCCCCCTTTTCCTCGAATATCGATTTTAAATTGACACCCCAACCGAGATGCCGTCGACAAGTTTGTCTCAATTTCTCGTCCCCCCCCCCCCCCCCCCCCCCATCATCTCTACCTCTCTCGACTCTGGATATTTTTAAGGAAAAGGTGATGGGAGACTGACTCGTCTCACACATCCACACCACAGGAAGTAGATTATCTCGCTTTCCAATCAGGAGCTGATTTCAATGTGAAAATCACCTGACTGTTAACATTGACACGCTATTTCATCACTTTATCTGCGCCATATTTAGAATGTCTGTTCAGATTTGCTCTAACTTGATTTCGTTCTCTTTTGATTTGAAATTTAAAATTTTGAATGGAAATAACGAATCTTGCGATTCCTAAACGTTCCCATCTTCCCAACAATTGAATTAGCAGAGCCTTGAGAAAGTGAAAATCAATGAGTCTTACCGTTCCAGGTGTTTGACGACATCTTCGTAAGCAGCGCGACAGTTTTCCCAGAATCCACTTCTGGAAATGACAAATTTCAAATTCATTTTTCGTTTGAATATTTTGTGATTTTGTTGAATTGCCATGATTTAGAGAGATAGGAATGTAATGGTAACAGGTGGGTGGAGTGGAGTGGTAGCAACTAGAATAATATCAGTAGCTGGGCGTATAACATACCTAGCCGCCACCATGGGGTCGACCGAAGAAGAGCCTTTGCTGACAGCATCCGATTCTGGCCGGTTAATCATTCCGTGGTTAGCCGCGGCAGCTGCAGCGCTGTGGTGAGCGGCGTAGTTGGCGGACGCCTGGCTATGAGAAGCAAGCCCGTGGTGATTGGCACCTGCTAGGTTAAGGCCGGCCTGTAGTCCAGCTTGATGCATAGTGGAACCAGGTGAGCCGAGTAGAGCATGCTGGGCGGCGGCGGCGGCAGCCTGCTGAGCAGCGTGATTCAGCGCCATGAATTGCATCGGGTTCAGATGGGTCGGTGGTGGATTGTATCCATTGGCGAGCAGTGGAGACTTTTCCATCCCACGCGATTCTGTGGCCATTAACGAATAAGAAGAAAACAAAGACAAAAAACAAACAAGAGTTCTGTTAGGTTTTTTGATTCCATATCACGTTGAATTGAACGAATTGGTCGTGCTACTTGTCTAATCGTCCGTTATAATGGTCGTATGTAGTAACAGTCATTTTGGGCCGATTTCTGAACATGTTCTCTGCCAAAATGGTACAACTCTAGAACTATAGCAGCTAGCAGCTAGCTACACACTATATAGGCGATCTAACTGTTGAGAAATACAAGTTTCACCCGGTTAGTCAATGGAAAAACATAATGCCAAGGTAGATAACCCAGTCTGAGCTGTGGTGCAGCCGGGTGCAGCACAACTGAACGAGTGAACGGTCTGCAGCCCGGGTGAGAAGAAAACTATTTCTTCCCAATAGAAATTTTCATTTTGATATCGGTTGAGGCAAAGTCAGTGACACAATATCATAACCGTGAAAAAAATTTATATTTCTATAACAAAATAAAACCGACGAAAATGTTCGGTTTCCCTATACACTATTAAAAAGGAGGGAAATATTGAAACCGCATTTCGTTGAGGGAATAAGAGAATCAAGGAGTATAAAATAGTATAGAACCTGGACCCATAGAAAAAAGATTGGAATAACAACTAGAATGGCAGTGCTTAGGGAGATTTTACGTTTGGACGTAAGACGTTCATCGACGTTCGATTGCCTTTTCTCACCGAAGCAAACACCGAGTCAAACACACGATTCGTATAATCATAGAGCAGGCAATACACCATCCGCGACTACTATAGCCATGCAGCTCGACGGATGATCTACGAGCCTCCTACGGTATATCCCTGCCTTGGGATCAACAATCAAGCGCGGCATGATGAGAAACAATGGCCAGCGGGTTTGATTCTTTTGAGTAACCTCTTTTAGTTTCTCTTCGCAAGTAGACAGATAGCAAAATAAACGAGAGAGAGAGAGAAAGAGAAAGACGAGCAGATAAACAGACAAAGAGGTAGGTACCCGTACCCTATCTAAAACAAAATATGAAGAAGAAGTCAAAATAAAAGAAGGAAGTTAAAGAAGAAGAAAGAAGAAAAAAATGTGTACATAAAAGCTCTTTGTTGTCTCGAGAAAGACCACGAACTTATTCTTTGATTCAAAAGTTATAGGCGCCACAGAGAGAAGAATAAAAGAGAAGCCAAGTGGAGAATAAAGAGAACGCTGAACAGCACAGCAGCAGCAAAGGGGGGAGGGAAGAAGGTTACAAATATTAAATATTATTATAAGACGAATTTGAACATTTTTGCTTAATAGCCTTGAATGCGCTGTGAGCGGCATGTTGGCTGATGCTGAGCGGCCGACTGGCTCTTGACTCGCTGGTTGTCGACGTCGGCGGATCACAACCACTGCCGGTGTTTTCTTCGTTTTGACGTTTGCTACTGCCTCACATGACATCAGATGAGCCTACTACCTGCCTGCCTGCCTATATTAGCTTTGCTGCATCAGACCAATACAATCGAATGTATAAATAAACTACTTGTGTGTAGCATTGTAGGCTCAATGGCGTGACAGCGGGGTCCCAGTTAGGAGGCGTCCGTTAGAGAAAGACCCGTGTTGTGGGCGGGGGACAGGCCGGCTTCGCAGCATGACTTCTTGTTCTCTCCGTCGGCGCCGTCTTTATCTTCCTGACTGCTGCTGTTGCTGTTGCTGCTGTTCTGACTGTGTTTTTGTTGCTGTTGCTCCTACTTTTCTCAGTTGTTACTACTATTGCTATTGCCTGCTGCCCGTTGTTGTTGTGGCTACCACAAAAACAGTTGCAGACCGTGACTTCTGTTTCTTCTGATGCGGAACATTCTTCAAACAGCGAGGAAGAATAACCCCCCGACGGCCCAAAACTCCCTCCGCTTACCCATCCTCCTCCGTTTTCTTGTCTATTCTTCTTCGAGTTCTTACTATTCCTTTATCATTTGCCTTACACACGGCTGTATCTGTATTGCCTGTGTATCTCTGTCTTCATCTCTTTATATTTTCGTGGTAATAGAAAGAGACGAAAGAGGTCCTGGCCTTTTATTTCCTTATTTTCTTTCTTCTTTTTCTTCTTCTTCTTCTTCTTATTCTTTTTATATTTTATTTTCATTTCATTCCCCCCCCCCTTTTTTCTTTTTTTGGTATTCATCCAAGGTTTTTTTTTCCTTAATGAAATCTATTGTGTTGGCAGGCAACTACCACGACAACTACCACGTCGCCCAACACAAGTCAAATGCAAGAAGGCGAGAACGGCGAGAACCGACCAATCATGACTACACCATCACTTTTTCGTCTAATGCTCTTTGAATACGTTCTTTACGAATCAGGGTCTTCTTGGGTACGCGCTAGGCTTTCCGTGACCAACGTCATCCTCAGGTAGCCGTTTAACAATGTCCAGTACAAAGTCCGTTGTCTTAATAAACAACAACAAAAATCGTCTACTCTTCTTCTTCAAGTAATTTTTCTTATTATTTTCTTCAATATAGTCAGTCCATCCTGACTGTTTGCGTCTTTACTTAAATTGCTCATTTTCCTATATCGACATAGCATTTAGAGAAATACAACATATGTCTGTTCTCATATGAGTACTTGGCTCTTCTTTTATATTGGGCTCTAAACAAATTCTTTGCGATGCGAAAATGAAATCGAGAACAACGATAAATTAAAGAAAGAGACGAACGAAATTCAATTAATGATAAACTTGTGTTATCAGTAGTCTATCGGCCTTTTAGAAATTGGTAATGTGGCAAGAAACATTAGGCAAGCGCAGGCAGGCAGGCTGACTGTTCTGGCACCTACAATGGAAGCTCAATTCTCCATATATTTCCTGTTTATACGAGATGTCGTACAATGTGAATCTCTACGTGGTTATAAATACACCGTGTCTATATGTTTATTTATATACATACAGGACACACACATACACTGTCCTTGCCGCATAGATGTACGTGTGTAAAATGTATGTATAATTTGTATATAGAGCCATTAAATGACACGGCAATAAATTCCTGTTAGAAGATGGCAAAAGAGCGTCCGACAAGTGTCGAGTCTGTACGCGGAGGGAACAACTAAAGCAGAGGTTTCTAGTTTCAATCGACCCATTTTGACCTTTGACGCAATCACTCGACTGAGTCAACTCTGTCAAATAGGCGGGTGGATTTGGGGGTGGGGTGGATCTCAAAACGGTTGTTTCTGGGCATAAATGGAGAAGAGGAAATGCCGCAGTGCATTGTAGCGTGGCGTTTGCGGCGTTTGCGTTTCGTAACCGAGCGCCTTTGGGGCCTAATATCTGTTTTCCGGGAGGAGGAATGAAAGGGGGGAGGGTTGATGGCTGAAACGAGTGGAACGACGACGAGTCTGGTTCTCGCCTCTCGATTTACACTCTATAGTGAATACTGAATATGGTCGCTATTGGAAATGGCGGCGCCAGCAAGTATGGTTCCCCTCCGACTATCCCCCGCATTCGCTGTCATTGTAATCGTCTGTGTTACTTGTATTCCCATCACTTCGTTGCCGGACCGAGGCACGACCGAGACAAAAGCAGCGGTACATAAAAACTCCAGCGTATTCCAGTGATAAAACAAAGAAGAAGAAGAAAAAAAAAGAAAATATTAATGAAAAGAGAAAACAGAAAAAAAGGTAACGAAGCGATACCACCACGGCTGCCGTCAACAACGACACCACCAAACAACAAACAACTAACCGAGGGCATGAAGAACACAAACCACAAAAAAAAACAAAAAAAAAACAAAAAAAAAAAACAAATTAGAACCAAGGATATACAGAACATGGAGGAGACGAAGAGAAGAAACTGTAGAATAACCAGTAGAATGAGAGAATATAAATAAGACGGAATATGTTGTAAGCCAAAAAAAGAAAAAGAAGAAAAACAGAGAAGAAACAAGAAGGGAAAAGGATATAAGGCCAGGTAAATAGGCATAAGGAGGAAAAACGAGCGAGAGTGACAGCGCAAGATGTTATAGCGACGGAGAATAGGGATAGTGACGATGGTGTTGTGTGTGTGCCTGTGTGGCATTTGTGTTACAGCCGACTGAGGGGGGGGGGAATAGTGTCGGTAGTTGCCTTACGACGTTTACCAGTACATATCAACGCTTGAATGAGGTTGTTGGGTTGTTTTGAGCAATATCTTTACATACCTGTATTGTGACCGTTCTCGTAGGGCATGTAGTCGCCGTTATCCAGGCGAGGTTTCTTCATCTTCATTAAGACGTCGTGTTGCGGTGAAGTGATACCCATCAACGGAGATCGTTTCGGGGGTCGGCCGGGCCTGGAACTAACAAAGTAGCAGAAAATCACTGGACATTTTACAAATCCCTCACCCCTTTCTTATCCCGAAATATATTTCAACATTGAAAATATCTCATTCGATTTCATGTAATTCAATCACTTATAAAAACAGCTTGAATTAGTTTAATCTAAATCAAGATGTAATCAACTAATACCGTCTAAAGTATAATATCGAAACTGATATCTGACCAGCAATGTTTTCTACGGATTTCTACTAGATATTATAGGCTACACACTAGAAATAGGTAGATAGGCATACTGTGTAGGTATACATATCTATCTTAGTTTATCTATTTGTCTTGTATATTTTATCTAGATTGGATGAAATTTACATGCGTGCTAGCCATTTCCAAATCATCATTTACAAGAAGAAGAAGAAGAAAAACTCGTTGTACCGAAAGAAAAGGAAAAACGAAAACAAACCTAAAAAGGATTAAGAAAAATAAGAAAAATAAACATCTCGTGTGTTTGCGCATGTAACATGCGTGGCGTCAAGAGGATTGCAGGTGTTTAGTGATTTATTTCGATTGTGCCCTCCCATCCCATCCCATCTTTAAGGCTATTCCTTTTTCCAAACTCCTTTTTCCCGCCTCGCACTGTGTTCTCTTTCATCCCCTCCATGGCCAGTCGTCTCTACAGACGATGCTGTTTTACATATTTTAATCAATCTGGACTGGGAATTGGCACAATAAATTCATGTTAATATTTTTTCTGTTTGCTTCGTTCAAAGGGAATTGACCGTGGCGAGGAGTGTGACCCCCCACTGGGTTCCTCTTTTTCTCGATCGTGATAATAATGCCCGGCCCCATGACCAACGGTGGCCCCCAACATGGAGCGAAGGAGCCAGTCAGCCAGCCCAGCAGTGCATCTCTTTCTTTCTTTCTTTCTTTCTTTCTTTCTTTCTTTCTTTCTTTCTTTCTTTCTTTCTTTCTTTCTTTCTCTTTCTTTCTTTGAAAAAATCTCTCCACTTGAAAAAGAAAATCGAAAAACAAGAGGAAAGATGGACAGTAGTACAAGGAAGAAACATAAATAGATTCTTCAGAGACGACTGTTGTTTAAACTTGTTGTTTCTCATCGGATCAAAATAAAACGACACGAAAAAGAAATGATACACACGACTAAGAATAGATCAAATGAGATTTCCTTTTTCTTTTTTAAAGAAGAAGAAAATCAAATCAAAATGATTGGTGTATAAAATAATCTTAGAGAAAATGTGATGGCGCTGGACCCTAAATCGACATGCACCGGCTAGCAAAGATTAGAGATTTCGAAGACAAGCGAAGAGCACAACAGAACATAGAAGAAGATTTCATGCGACTGATATGAGGCAGAGAAAAACCTGGAAAGAGAAGAAGAAGAAGAAGAAGAAAAAGAAGAAAAAAAAAAGTGAGACGAAATGAGGATTCAGAACTCGACATCTTTCGCGGCACGTCTCAACGATGCGTCCTACCTAAATCCTCCTCCCCCCCCCCTCCAATGTTTGAAGGCTTGGCAAAGTCTGAGCTTTGCGCCGGTTACGGTTTCGTAACATGTCGCAGAGACGAAAAAAGGGGGAAATAAAAACGAAATAAAACGACGAGAGCAGAGAGCCGTTTCATATGATATCACCCCGTTCTGTTTGGTCTTCTTATGGGCTGATGATTATTTTTCATATTTCCGACGCGTCCAAAAGACCAATCTGTCATCAATTGTTAGGGTCTGACGCTTAGTCTCCATTCCCCTCCACTTCAACAGCAGCAACTGAGAAACCCTCCCTTCAAGCCCTGCAAGGCTTTCCAGTCTTTTTCTTTTTTTCTTTTTTCTTTTTTTATTTTGTAAATCCTAGATGCGGACGTGTCCTTTCATTCGATTCGCTGCCGATCTTTTCGGCAAACAGAACGCGTCAAAATCGACGTCGATTACACACAATAAGAGAGGCACAACACAGTGAACCTTCCCTGACTGACTGCAGTTGGACGTCCAACAGTCAGTCCCTTTGTGTGTATGTATTCATCATTTCATTTGTAAATGGGCCAGCGATGTTTTCTTCATTTTCTTTACAGCTTGTCTCTCTTTCTCTCTCTCTCTCTCTTTCTGTATATTACACACTCGTTGTGCTCGGGGGTTAAGCCAAAGCGACCGGAATGAGATGAGACCGGGAGGTAATATATTTATATTTATATTATCCACACGACCGTATATAGGAATAAGATTCACGTGTGTCAGACACGCGCACACTCATCGGGGCCATGTCAGAAAAAGAAACAAGTGGACGAGAAAATATGATAAAGAAAAAATATTCACTAAAAGAAAAGAGGTATCGAGTCGACTTGAAAGAATTCATTGACAAATAACTCAAAGTTTTACCTTCAATCGAACGGCAATAAAACATAATAATATACAGAATAAAATCTGTAAAAAGAAATTCAAACCAAATAAAATGATGAAGAGAACGGTGCTGCGCTTGGCATATCTGCCGTCTCCATCTCTACCCCCTCTCCTCAAGCCGCATAATAACTGATGCCCCCGCTCTTAATAAAAAGCGCAGTTTTCATCTGTTTACAGCGGCTGTTTCTTTTTTTCCTCAAAAGTTTTCGTTTTTTCTCTTTTCTGTTACTCCTTCATTCCCCGCCTCCTCCTCCTCCCCCCCCCCCCTTCTGTGCAGTAGCAACACTACACTACAGTTGCGAGTATATACGTTTTGTGTAGTTGTAAATAGAAAGACGTCTACAGCAAAGAGATTCTCTTTGGCACAAGCCAGCGCAAACCGACTCATTGCCCCATCCAACAACAACTTGAAAGAGAAAGATGAAAAAAAAAGAAAAAGAAAAAAAAACCCCAAAACACGAATGTTTCATTCAATCCTCCCGCGCTTACGGTTATGGATTGTTATGAAAAGGATATGTTTTGGTGGCCCTGTAATCATGCAGCAACAATTGCAGCAGTCGTCTCAGGCCGGCAATAGAGAGACGAGTCAGGATTTGACGGTTGTTGTTTGATAGTGTACGTATCCGTAGACCGTGTATTCGAATAGAAAAGGAGAATGCCGCATTATGCATATGATTGCCAGCCTTCTTTATTCATATGTGCCTATACAATCGGTTCGCTTCTGGCGATAAAGAAGAAGAGAATTCGAATCGAATCGATCAGAGCACACTCCCCCACAGTATATATTTTTGTATCCTTTTCATATCACTTGATCGATTTCACGGGGTTGGAACTTTGAAAGTAAAGAAGAGATGATAGACGAAGAATAAGAAGGAGAAAAAACTCAAAAAAGGGGTGGATAGATGAGGGAAGCCGCCTTGCTCTGTAACACTGTATGAGACTATGAGTGTATGTGTGTAGTTGTATACAGGGGTCCATCTCTCTCTCTCACTAGGCTATATAGTGGTCGTTGTATTTCTTTTTTCCTCTCTAATTTTATGTGCCATATTCCGTCCCCTCCTCTTCTCTCTTTTAAGCTGTTGTCTATCTATACATGGTTATAAATGTGAAACCTGTTTCCTTATAGTCTTATATGTATGTATATATAATACACTGTATATATCGGCGGGTTGAAAAAAGGAGGGAGACCGAATGGAGCTGGCGGGCCAACAAAACAATACGACAGGAGGCAATCCGTCATTGGATTGCGCCGAATGTTTATATATATTATACACCTATATATATACACACACAGTCACACACACACAACTCTGTGCTGTGTGTGTTTGTTGAATGTTGTATATAGTCGACGGGAAAAAGTCGGAATTAGTTGTGTCTATCCACGAAACTGTAAAAACAAAAGCAAAATAAAGAAACGAAGAAAATGAAGAAATAAAAGACAACGGAGAGTGTTGACCGGTGCTGACCAAGTCGGAGGGTTATTGCGACTATTTGGGATTGGTGTGTCAGTTCGGGCGCCTATTTTGTTTGTTTTGTTTGACATTACCTTTCTTTATATAAAGGGAACGGCAATTGCATCAACAATCCATGAAAAACTATGGCGAAGAAGAAAAAAAGAAGAAAAAAAGATGAAAAAGAAGACGCACATGCACACAAAATGGAAGCGAAAGAACGAAGGAGCCAAGGGAAAAGGACATTTGCATTGCGGTAAGAGCGTGCCTGCTTCTGCTTTGGCTCCTTTTTCATGCATTACCAATGGAGGCGACGGGCCGATGACAAATTGATCGGCAAACCCTTTCGAATACACAATCACTTCTCCCTCCCCTCGCTGTCTGTGTCAGTTTTCCTTTTCTTCCTTTACCAAAGCCCTTTACGGTTCTTTTTTTCTTCTTCAGTTCTTCTTGGTTCGTGCCTGCCTGTGTGGTTACCGCTCTATTGCGTATACATTCGGACAGTGTTGGCCAAAGATGGACTGATGGACGCAAAGAATAACACGACAAAATAACAAGTTTTCAAAGGAAAATCAGACTGGATGGTCGCATTTTGTCCAACAGCACACAACGATGACCGACAACAACGCCATAGTCGCCCCAACCCCGAGCTGTAGACATTAATATGTACTGTATATTGTCAGTGTATTGAACAGATTTTTAAATAAATGACGAGAAGATTGGAGCAGAGAGAGAGAGAGAGAGAGACAAACCGCAAAATCACTCGACATCAAGTGGCGTGCATTATGCATAGGAACGGGAATATGTTCAAAGCGATAGGGATATGAACATAGTCAGCGGTCAGTCCCCGACATGTCCCAATCTGATTCCAGCCATTAAAAATACGGGACAAGCTTTCGTTCGTTTTAGTACCTATGTGTTTCTTTCTTTTCTATCTTTCCATTTTGTTTTATTTTACATCTATTATGTAATAGAGTATATTGACGCTTCAACGCTTCCTTGTTCATTGCATTCCTTCGTTGCGTCTTTGTCGCACCGCCGATTCCAATATTTAAGTACTTATCACGCCCCAAAAGAAAAGAAAAAGAAGAATAAAAAACAAAACAAAACAAATTCAAAACAGCAAATAGCTTCGGTTGAGGACAAAATGGGGCCATCTGTTCTATGGTTGGCCATTGCTTTCCCCTTGGCACAATGCATATTGTACAGTATATGCTGTGTGTAACGTACTACTAGTACGTTGCTTATAGCTCAACAAGCTTATAGCCATCAACAACATTTGTTATTGGTTTTCCCTTTTTTTACTTTGTGTGTCTGTGGATGTGTGTGCGTGTATCGTTGTCTTAGAACTTATTCACGTCGCCAAGTTTTCCTTCCCCCTGATAAAGATGATGACGACCAAGACCGACTGGTAGTACATGATTGTTGGAAATGCCCGCAGGACATGGGTCCCACGATGATTTCCCACGATCGCCATCACACCTACGTCTACGTGTCACAACATTGCCCAGTCGGTCCAGCAGTGTCGGTCGGTGTCGGTTGAATTCAATTGGATGGAGCTCAAGTTGTTCGTCGCTCATAATCTCAACGACGACAAATAAGTTGTCGAAATAACTGGTTATTGGTAACGCGGAAGAACGTGACTTACGATGATGCACATCTTTCACTTTTGAAGTCTGAACTGGAAGCCAAAATAACAAGAGAGAAAGAGAGAGAAGAACAGTCTGCAGTTTCTATTTTTATTTTTAGATCTAACACGGCAAAGGCAGTTAATGTAAGAATATTAGCAACGTGTTTCTGATATGAGAAAACTAAAGTGATGAGGAACCTTGCGTGTGTCTTTTCCCAAGTGGACAAGAAACAGATCTCTCTCTCTTCCTCTCTCTTCCTCTCTTTCAGTCTTTCTCTTTTCAGATTTTGAAATCTCGTTTTCTTCTTCTTCATTTTTCCTAGTTTTTTTTTTGTTTGTTTTCCTTTTAGGAGTCGAAAGTCATCAGAAATGTGTGGCGGGGGGGTGCATAGTATAGGAAAAAGAAGAGAGCTAAGGAACTGAGAGGAACAACATTTGGCTGTCTCCTCCTCTTTCTCTCAGCATTTTCTTTCTGGTTCCGTGTGTGCCCATTAAAGATTATCTACAAATCTGGAGCCAGGGCCGTGTGCTCTGCTCTGCTCTGCCATGTGAAACGAAGGAAACCCCTAGTCTCTATCCAAATCGAAAATTGTAAAACAACAACCCAAAAAGAAAATGGGAAAGAAAAAAGAGAAAAAAACAAAAACAAAAGGCTAACACCAACTGATGTTTCAGACTCTCCCGTGGCGCTCTCATTTGCCTTCAGCAGGTCTGTTGGTCTCTTCTCTATCTCTTGTACCTCATCTTTTCCATCGTTTTTTAAAGGAAAAAGAAAAATAACAAAAAGACGAGCTCATCAAGCAGCAGCAGCAGCAGCGGTAGTGTTCGTTTTCTTTTTCTCACTTTTCTTCTTCGGTATTTTCTTCCATTTTCTTACTCCGCCTCTTGACGGAGGGGGTATGTCCGACGATGTTTGTGTCTTTGAGCGGAGGGTTTTTTTTTCTTTTTTTTCTTTTTATCCCATTCCAAACGTCAACGGCTTCTTGGTCGATTCGTAACAATTACCTCCACAACGGAGAAAAGTCATTCCGACAATGAGCTTTGTTTCGCCCACTCTTTTAAAACTTGGAAACCTCCTATGGAGTGACTCTCTATCGACACTTGATGAAAAATAAAGAAAGTGCACGGATAATTGGTTGAGGGTCCAGTCTCTAGTCTATATAGTAGGCCTATCTCTTCTTCTATTCTGACCAAGGGTCATTTTCAGTTTGTATATATACATATATAGACAATCAGATATAAGAGTAAGACTATTTAACTCGGCCTTTTCTTTCACTGCCACACTCCCAATACATCACTCAATTCGTTGGGTGGTATACCATATAAAGGACCAGTCAGACACCGACACCTTTTCCTCCTTTTCTATCCTCTCGCCATTTGTCCAACGTTGGGATTTTGCCTCAGTTTGAAGTGTAGAACTGATTTAGGCTAGATTGCCGGTTGCCGTTGCCCCAGTACCACGTACTGCCCCCGCTAATTCACAATCAGCAGGTAAAAGCTCAACGGAGACAAGGGAAGAGGCGATTTACGATCAAGAGGCAAAGAAGAAATAGAGAAAACAAAAAACGAGTCTTTCCCTTTTTGCCTTTTTGTTTTATAAGAAAGAGGGCGAGAGTCGAGAGAAAGAGAATCTTGACCGCCGCGTGCAGACAGCTGGACAGCGTTTTATACGTTCGATAGACAGAGTAAAGAAAGATGAAGATTGAACGCTGAAAGAGAGGGGAAAAGAAAAGAAAAGAAAAAAAAGAAGAAAACAAGCCGAAACGGATCGCTTGTGTTGTGGTGGTGATGATGATAGTTGGGAGGGAAAACAAGACACAAGCCGGAGCCGGTCCATGGCCCTATCGAGTCCATTTCGTGCGGGTCATCAACTTATTATTGGAGCCAATCAATCGATCCTATATGTCTCTAGCTCTCTTCGTCAAAGGTGACTTCAATCGAACCGGATTGAGATCGATTCGTCGAGGAGAGGAGAGGAGAGAGAGAGAGAGAGAGAGAGAAAAAAGGAAAAAACTTTGAATGATCAAATTGAAGGATTAGTTATATATGTTGCCATAACAATAGCGTTTGTTTCGAATTTGTGATAAAACAGGAATGATCAATTGAGCATGGCGTACTCGTTTAGTCAGTTTTTTTTCCGTTTCTCTCCTCTTCTTCCTCTTTCCTCCTTTTAGTTTTTAGTTACACATTAGTCGCGTTGCGTGGTGAGAAATTAAGGAGGTTCTTTTGTTCATCCATCACACGGAAAGAAATGACAGTTGAAATCAATTCTGTTTTCTCTCTGCTAACTGAAAATTCTTAGAAATGAAATGAAAAACATCTTTTTTGATTGAGATTATTGATTGACCAGCGCACTAGCACAACAGTTCCTCATCATCCTGCGAACTTCTATTTCCTTTTTCGACTTCAAAATGGGGCCATCGTGGCATCATCGAACGGGCTGGCTGCTGCTCCCTCTTTTCGGTTTAATACCAACCACGCACGACATTCAGCACTTTCTAGCAACAACAACAACAACAACAACAACCAAACTGTAGTCATCATAAGGAGCGAGCCAATAGTTTGCCATCAATAGGTAGTAAGTACTAATAAGTAGTATGTGTTCTTGTGTGCATACCAGCCACCGACCGTGCATTGCGTTGCGAATGCAAAGGGGAGAGTAAGAAGAAGAAAAAAGAGATAAGAGAATAAGAGAATAAGATGTATATAACGTTTCACGGGCTCTACAATGTTACAAAACAAATGATACCAAACAAAATAATGTTTCAAAAGCGTTCAACAGCGCTCAGATCGAGGTAAAGGGAAAAAAAGAATAAAAGAGGAAGAAGAATAGGAAGAGAGGACGTAATCAATGGATTCTCTTCTCTTTTCTCTTCTATTCTCTCGTTTCGCTACAAGAGAAAAGGGAAGTAAATAGAAAGAAAAAACGGGCGGGGGGAGGGAAGAGACTGCGGAAGAAGAATAGGATTTTGATCGAGGGAGTTTGTTATTGAAGGATGATTCGTAGAATCTATTTACTTGAAGCGGGAGGCAGCCAAATCAATTAATTTGCATATACGCGTCAATATAGACGTATTAGATTGTCTAAAGGGAAACAGCTACAGGGAGAGGAACCCAGTCGCCGTTATTGTATTCGTTTTTTTATTCCCCTCCGACTATTCATCGATGACAGACAGCACATCATTTGCTTTGACGATGGCGACACAGCAGAGACACACGGCCGGACGGCGTGGAGGCATAACATACATAAATACACACAATGGAAAGAAAAAGAATAAAAAAAAAAAAAAAAAAAAAAGAAGGAAAAAATAAACTGGGTTCCGTCTTCCGTGTGTCTCTCTCTTGCTTTTCAATAGGAAGGGAAAACAGAGCGCGCCGAAAAAGCGGCAACTTTTCTCTTTCTTTCTCTCTCTCGGAAAAAGAAATGGATAATTGCTATCCTTACGTCAATGTATGTTGCCTTGCTTTTGAGACGAAAGTGGGACCCGACCGAATGGTTACGACGGTCGGTACATAGTTGGAAACGCACACAAATAATCATAATAAAGGCAAAGAGAAAAAAAAAGTCAAAAGAAGGAGAATAGAAATAGAAAGAAGTGGAGGGGGATGCAACAGTCAATATATTCCGAAAAGAGATTGAGAGAGAAACAGTCGGGCAGCCTATTTATTATTTGTTGTCCCTATATGCAGTTAAAGAAGTGTGCATCCTGATCAAAGTTTTAAAGACTCTGAGCACTCGCCGTTGTAAAGCAAACGGAGCCGAGAGCGAGTTACTACAACGTCATGCCTCATTGCAAGCGCCCTCAATTCCTCTTTCATTTTTTTGGTTATCTGATTGACTTTGTTGACTCCAAAAAGTGCGCCGCCACTGTCTTACACGTTTATTTATTTATTTATTTTTTTTTGGTTTATTTTTTTGTTGTCTTTTCTTTTTCATTGTTGAGTCTATTATGGACGTTGATTTCTTCAATAGCTAAAAGTGCAGTAGTAGTACTAGTCATAGTAGCTAGTAGAACAACTAAGTTCGGTAGTAGTGGACTAGTGGTCGTAATAGCTCTGTTCCCTTTATATTTTTTATTTGACTTCATAGTGTGTAATGCGTGTGTGAGTAGAGAGGTAGAGGGCGGGAATGAACTGGGGGGAGGAGGGAGTCAGTCCGGTCTCACAAGGGAAATGGATTCAAACTCATCAAATGCGCCAGGTTTCCACAAAGAGCTCCAAAAAGGGGTCGCCACTACACTACCGACAACAATCAACAACAACCAAAACGAAAAAAAAAAAAAAAAAAAAGAAAAAAAAAATTTACGGATGAAGAGCACATACATATAACGAGTCGGGAGTTTTGAACGGCGTTCAGCGTTCTTTATGTGCACCCAAAACCAATTGATTTTACATTTTTTTTTTATCCCGAGGTTTATGCCGTTCGTTGGTTGTTTACCTTGTTGCGCTCTCTATGGCGTAATATCATAGATTTATTTAGACTCATAATATCCATCATCCATTTCATTTCTGCCCTTTTTTTCTCTCTCTCTCTTTTTCTCTTCCTTCAGCCACCAATAACTGCCTTTGCTCTGCTCCCCTTTTCCCCCGCTTATTCGGCTGGTAGCTCTTCTCTCTGGCAAATAAAGTGAGCTTATTGAAGCAGGCGCAGCATTACAAAGAAATTGGATGAATGCAATCCAACTACCTCAGGCCTAAACTCTCTAAAGATCCAACATACGATGAAGCAAAATAGAGGAACACGGATGCAAAAGCTTTTGCCGGTTACAATTTTCCAAACCGTCAGATGCAGCGGCAGACGAAATAAGGATAACAAAGGTATACAATATATACACACCATAAGGAAAAAGAAAAGATTGAAAGTTATGTTTACATGTAGACTTGCTGTCTATACGTTTATATGTATAGGATACTGTATTGAACATAAATCCAGTGTCCGTGAGTGCAATTGCAAAGAGGACGACATCTAACAGGTCTCTTTTGACTTTTCTGTCACCCAAAAATCGAATTCAAATAACTCCAATGCAAACGGATAGGCTAATACGCAAGAGCTCGTCGTTCGAGGCGGTTCAAGGGTTTTCGTTTCTACTTTCCGTTGCATAATGACACATGCACAGCTGAGAGCTGACGAGAGAGAGAGTAGCACATAGAACTAGAAGGTATAAAGGTATATATATACGTGTGTCTCAGCGACACTGCGGCTATTTTATATTATACCATATCTCGTACTAACGTAACTATATCCTATATGTCGGTATGGCGTACAATGTTTCGGGTAGCCGCACCTCGACTCGGACACTGATGGCGAGCTGTGAGCTGCAGCTCCTGTGTTGTTTGCTATTAATCAGAGACAGAGGACAATGGGAAAAAAGAGAAAACTCAAAACTCCAACGATATTGACCACGATCGTGTCGACCGCCGTAGGCCTTGGTTGGAAAGGCTGGCACAGAGACCGCGTTTGAACATGTTCAGTTTATCCTACTGTGAGTGTGCGTGTACATATTGTAGACGACGGACGACATGTGTATGGATGTGTCATGTTGTTTCACCATTTAGCCCCACCAAAGGCCATTATTTCTATCGAGGGGAGAGAAAAACTAACCGAAAAAGAAAAAAAGAAAAAAAGAATGAAAGAAAGAAAGAGAAAGAAAGGGCTACTGACCAGTGAACTCGGACAGGGGGGAAAAAAACAAAAAATATGACAAATGGTTTATATATACGGTATTCGGTTTGCCTTTTTTCTTTCATTTGACAATGGATATGACAAGCCGACGTCATATGCACTCGCGTTGTATACACCACTCGTGTGCTCGGCACTGGCTGGCACACACACACACACACACATCACACACATCACATCACATATGTTGCACAGCAACAAACGCAGTCCAAAAGAATATCAAAACTCCAATCGTGATCCATTGAAATGGGACTTGCACATGTAAATGTAGACGCCTTTATTTCGAAAATGATGAAAAATTTTCTTTTATATCGTTGTGTCTCGTGTTGGTAAAGAACGTTGGCCATCCTGCCGTTTCTTGGAGCCAAACGAACATCGTCGGTTGGTGGCAACAGGTCGAAATCGAGCGATAACCGACAAGGTGCAGGATGAGGAACCAAATAGTGAGGCAACATTGGCATCTGCTTTTGCCGCCCTCTCTATAAATCTTAACTCTGTGAGTCTGTGTATATGTCATTTGCCGGTACCATAAAAGAAATAAGAGGAAAACTAAGAAGCTAAAAAGAAATGAAAAACAAAGAGGCTAATGGATGTAATGCAATCCGACATGATGGTCGTGTGTGTGTGTGTCTGATCTTCTTCCTCGTTCTGTTGGATGCCTGCAAGCTGCAAGCTAAACATAACCAAAACGCCCCAATGCAACTCGACGATGCCGTCTCAATGTGTCCGTGTGTGTGTGTAGTAGATATTTATTTATAAATATATATCCATGGAAAGCGAGGGCCGAATAAACTAATAGACTCGTATAATATGGGGGCTCTTTATAATCCTTCCATCTCTTTGGCTGTCTGTTAGTTCTCTCTCTCTTTCGATTCCCCTCTTTTTCGTCGACATTTAACGCCTCACAGCCATTCGTCGTCTCATTTTTCTCCGTGATGAATTCAATATTGGATTTTCAATCCTTTGAATCCCTCAAGGGCTTTTTTCTTTCTTGTTTTTGTTTTTTTTGTTTTTTTTCTGTTTTCTGTTTTTTTGTTTTTTTAATGGAATGGACACTGTGCGTGAGGGAGGGTCCCCCCGGTTAGTCCGTTAACGAACAGTCGAACAGGCAACTGAATATTAGGCAAACGGGCAACAACTGCCAAGCCATATGTGAATTGGAGAGAGAGAGAGAGAGAGAGAAAAGGAGAGAGGCGCTGACGTGATGCGTGAAAACTGAAAAGCGTTCATGTGAAATGGATAGACAAGGTTAAGAAGCAATACTATAAAGACTTAAAAGAAGATGGCCTTGGCTATCAAAGCCAATCAGAGAATAAAACATCAGAAACAGGATGTCAATGACAAGAGGAATATCGATTGTAAGGCGATAGAGGGAAAGAGCTAGAAAATAGAGAAAGAGATGCAAATAGAATCAAGTGAAATAGAAGAGAAGAGATCGAGAAAAAAATGAAAGATAAAAGAAGCGAAACAAGAAGAGTAGAAAAAAGTCAAGGAAGAGACGAGGGCCTTTGATGTTTCAAGTTCGATTGTTCGAGTTGTGAATTTGTGAGGCGAGTGGCTTCCAAAGCCACTCTTTTTCAATGCGATCAACCGCACACACACACACACACACACACACACACACACACACACACACATGGAGGCAGGGCAAATCAATAGGAAAAGCAGAAGGAACGAAGGAAGGAATGCATGTGATTTGCATAGTTGTATTCAATGCTTTGATGCACCACCACCCGCGCGCAAGGGGATCCCGACGAGAACCATTCAAATAACTTTCCGATGACACCAATCAATGGCCAAAGGGAAAAAAAGAAGAAGAAGGAAATCTACAAAAGGAAAACATAAAGAATCAAATGTTGTGTTTTCTTTTTCTTTCAATTCTTTTTCAACATCACCCAATTCGGTTATATTATATTTATATATTAAGTCACGTGTCTCTACTTCAACTTTCAAAAACTGACGTGTAGAAAGATCGGAAAAGTGTAGCCTATCTCGCTCAAACCTATTGATTTGATTTGATTTAAAATTTCCAGTCAGTTTATCCATGGACTTGAGTGAATTCAGTGATGTTGTTTTCCTTTTATTTTTCAAACTTGATTTCGGTGTTAGCGAAGCTGATACTGATATCAGCTGGCTTGTATACGTATATTCCCTTTTCAGTTTTCAATGCTGTCGCTCAGTTTTCATACATGTATTCAACGCTGTCCTCCTCCCCGACTAATTAAAACCCTGGCTGCTGTGCAACATGAAGACCATCCATCATTGAGCGAATGACAGTTTTAACTGAATGGCATAGAAAGGACGACGCACGACGCAGGACGCAGGCCAAATGGGATTTTCCTTCTGCCCATCAGAGAGAAATGGGATCTCTTCTCTTTTCGACGCACCTATTGCTTATAACACAATATGTAAGACAGCGTAACGACCACCACATCAGATACTGTACATATTCAAAAGTTACATGCAAAAAGATTGAAATAATAACAAGATACGAGCATCTGGTCCTGCATAAAGTGGCAACCGTGAATAAAAGCAAAACAAAACAAAACAAAATAAAAGAAAAAAGTACTAGATGAATAATAATAAAGGAAAAGAAAAAACACTATTGGTATGTGTGATGATGTGAATGCATTTGTGGCTATTGCGCGTTTTTTCCCATAGAAAGCAAAAAGTGTCGCGATGTGTGCGAGAGATTGCGGAGGGAAATCTTGGGAATTTTTCTACGGACTCACATGTAATTCATAGACAAACGACGAAATCACCAACGTAACAACGTCCCCCCTACAAGTTGAATCACATATGCACATATAAAAAAATACGTCCCTTTGATGGAATCTCCTTTTTTCTCTCATTTTTTGTATTTATTTATTATTACTTATCGAGAAGAGGGCGAGGGTGTGTGGGAGATTTCGATTCCCAGAGAATCCCCCGGTTATCCCTCGTTTCTTGCGTCTGTGTCAAAGCCTCTGTATACGGGCGTAGAGCAACACGTCAAAGAGAACAAATAACAAAATAATAAAAAAAAAAATGACAACATTTCTTTCCAAGTTTTCACCCCAAAAACGTTGGATTTTTTTTTCCCCCTTGCTTCACGATCGCCAGATGCAACTTGGATGTGTTTTTTTCTCGCGCGCATATTGGGGAAGGTGGAGGGTATAACACCACGCCCGTTTTCTTTTTTATAAGCAACGCATCGCTTTCTTTCTTCCAAAATATTCTCTTTTTCTTTCTTTTTGGGCATTTTTTTTTCTTCTTCTTCTTCTTCTTCTCTCTATGGTTTTATAGAATATTTCCGTACTGTGTGAGACCCCCTCAATCGATGACAAAAAAACCAAATGAAAAAAAACAGCTACCAAACAACAGAGAGACTTCATCGTGAGAAAACTTTGCGCTGCGCTACGAATCTATTCGGACGGGATGCGGACAGGGCGGTTGGATGCACGCGAGATTCAACAACGAACCCAGCACAAGTTTCTTTTATTTTGTATAAAATAAATATATATTTTTCTTTTCTTTTCTTTTGTAACATTCTCTGTTCTTTCGTGTTGTTGGTCTGTTTGATTTTATTTCTCATTCTAACGTCCTCTGGTTTTCCACCATCCTCTTGCATATCGCCCCGTTATCAGCTACCGTTTCATGTTCCGAGAAGAGAAAATGGATGCTGAGAACATCTCGTCCCATGACCTTAAAGCACGATGACGGTTAGGGTTAGCTAGTGATGCGGACGTCCAAATTTCTTTCCTCACTCATTCGACAACAATCTTTGTTAGCTAGTTAGATCTTGAGTTCCCTCTTTTTCTGTTTTCTTATTTTTCTTGTTCTTTTAAAAATTATTTTTTCATCTTTCCATTGGCTTTCGAATTTTCGATTGACGTCGTCAAAGTGTGTGCTGCATTTAGCCAACTTGAATGTCTTGTCGTCAATTGGATTACGTCAATGGATTATGATGTGGCGTTTTTCTAAATCGGCCACTTGACAGTGCTCACGCCATACGTGTTTTTGTGTCAAAGCTAAAACGGAAACACAGGGGCCTTTAGAAAAGAGAAAGAAGAAACATTTGTGTGTTGTCCCTGCAGTTGTTCCTTTGTCTGTCATATTCTCGAGATGGTGTGACATTATTTCGTATTTATTTATTTAAACAGCAGATTCAGGTTGGAGCGTTGCTATGACGTTATCATCTCGATCCGAACAGCATTGCATCGAGGTGGAGCCGACGACGAGACTAGTCACTTTTGTCAGTTTTTGTCGCCCGATATTCTCCTCAACAAGTCAAGTCAAGTCAAACCTGTTACTGTTATTCACAGTGTTATTAACAATTCTGTACAGGGCCGATACTTGGATAGTCTAGTGGACGATAGGATGCCATGAGATGGTATGGCTGGTATGACTATGAGAGGAGAAACTAGAAGAAGAGAGAGATGAAATGCTGGATTGAAGTGAGAATGAGAATGAGAGAAGGAATATGATGCCGGCAGACGCAACGTAAGGCAATGTTGGATCAACAGGACGACATGGCGGCGGGTGTTGTTGTGATACGCCAATGTCTGAGCAACTCATCTCTTCTCTATTCAAAGTCTCTTTCTCTTCATTCCCGTTTTGCCCTTTTTCTTTTCTTCTTGTCGAAGAACAATATAAGAAAAGTAGAAAACGAAAAAGACATTGGAATGGAGAGTTCACGTCCGAAACAAAAGAACGAGTGGAACGAGGCCTTTGTGTACAACACATCCAAAAAGAAAAAGGGTCCCACAGCCCATTTGTAACCGGTTTTTAATTGCCAACAATAATGCAACGCGATGGTTCTCGTTCTCTTCTCTCACTGTAAGAGAGAACAAGGGACGAGGGATGGACGGAAGGATCTACGATGGATGGATGGATAGATAGATATATGGAGAAAGAAAAAGAGAGAGGGAGGTGATGGGGGGTGCAACGCTATTGAGTTTTGAGTTTTTTTTTCGAGGTCTATTAGGAGAGGTGAGGCTCTCTCAATTCGATCCGTGAGACTTAATATTTTTTTCGTTCTATCCCTTTTTGCCTTTTTTTTTCTTATTATTTGAAAGATTCTTTATTTCCATCTGTTTCTCTTCTTGTCTTCCTCCGTCTGCTCTTTCTTTCTTTCTTTCTTTCTTCCTTTTCTTTTCTTTGTATGTTGTTACCTGGTGCCATTGGCCGTCTCCTGAGAGTTTGTTTGTATTCTGAGCGTTCGTTTAAATAGGCATTCACACAAGATGAGGATTTCATCTGCTCAGTCGATTGAGAAAAGCCCATGGCTGCGGGGTCGTTCAAAAATCTTCAATAGCAACTAAGGGGAATATTAGAAATGATGACGAGTCGTAAAATTGTATACAGGCTGGCATGGCCATACAAGTTCGACTCTATTGTGCATAGTGTTGTTATGTGTGTGTATATATTCAGATGGGAATATGGGATGGGATCCTCGACCTCTCGCCAATCCCTCCCCCTCCCTCCCATAATGCCTTGCCATTACCGAAGACAACCCAGCCAACACTGAGAGAAACAATACTACTCTGAATTGCCTAACAACACACAGACACAGACAAAAGAACTATGATGAGCGGTCATTTAGGCATTTTTGGTTGTTTTCTTTCTTCTTTCCTTCTTTTCTCATTTTATTTCTATTCATATACATATACGCACGTATGTATGTATATATATAGAATTATAGATACCTCCTTCACTCCTTGAGAAAAAAAAAATGAAAAACAAAAAACAAAAAGACAAAAAACGTTCATTTCTTTTTTGTTCTTGTAGACGACGGCCGTCTATGATTTATCCTGAACAGTCAACCTCCCCCTCTCTTTATATACACACAATATGTTATATGTTATATGTATCCTTTTATATATAAATACGTGTATATATAAATAGAGACTGAGATACGTTCGGATATGTTTAGGTTGTTGTTGTTGTTTTGTTGTCTATACGTGAGCTGCTATGGCCAGCCTCATTGTTGTTGTCTAAGCACACAAGGCGTCTGTATATTATCACTCGGTTTTTTTTCTTTCTTTTTCTTTTTCTTCTTTATTCTCTGCTCTCGCGTCTTTGTCTGAAAAGTGCCTTTCGTGTATTGAAGTTAGAGAGAGATAGAAATAAGAAAAGAAAAAAGAAAAAGAGGTTTGCATGCGCTGGTTCATTTCAAACGCGTCTTTCTCGCTATATGGACGGGTTGGCCGGGCCGACCCATACTCGAGCACACGCCGACACTACAGGAATGCCAGCGATGTGTCTGCATGTTTGGTTTTTGTTTCCAATAATACAATTCTTTTCTCGTCGTATGATTTCTTCTTTTTCTTCTTCTTCTTTCATTTTTTCTTTTGTTTTTCTTCATCCTCCGCCTTTTTTTCCCCTTTTTGTTGTTCTTTCGTTTTGTTTTGTTTCGATTTTAAATGAAGAGAACGAACGCGAGAACAACAAGACCTGGTTCTCTCTCCTGGCTGGCGCTACAACTCTCTCTACATTTCCATGTCTATTTCTCTTGTTCTCTCTTCTCTTGCTGGTTGGTGTTTGTCTGCTGGGCTATGGCGGTGTGTCCGTGTGTCGGTGTGTCCGCACAGAATAACCACACACCCTCCTTTCTGTCTCTCTCTCTCTCTCTCTCTCTCTCTCTCTCTTTCTTTTCCATCCATCCATCCACCTCCCCTAATTGGAGGGTCGTGTCGACATAAATCTTCAAGATGTGCCGGTCTTTCCTCCATCTCGTTTTCTCGTTCCATCAGACTCTTTTCTCTTTCTCTTCTTGTGTGTCTTTTTCTCTTTTTGTTCCTCACTTTCTGATTCGATTGGATTTTCTGTTTTTCTTCACATCTCTTTATAAGGTCACGTAAGAAATGAAAGAACTGCAAATCCCGAAAGGATGTCATAAAATAAAAAAAACAACGTCGTGTCTTCTCCTGAAATTCAATCAGTCACATTGTGAACGTTGGACGTCCGCCTGCCAACGCGTTTAGTTTACTTAGCGGGTGTTGACAATTTTTGAAAAAAGAAAAAAAAAACGAATAATAATAATAAAATAACTAGTCGCGACAAAAGAAAAAGAGTCGACGCGCTTTGTGTGTACTCGCCGCGATGATCTATCTTTCTAAACATATTCCGACGTGCATGTTCGTTCAAAAATGACAGATGCACAGTGTTGTGTCTGCGCAAGCGCTGCTTATTTTAAAAAAAAAAAAAAAAAAACTAAATAAAACATTGACGAAAAAAAAATATTATTATTTAAAAAAAAAAACGAATCCTATCTATATTCTCGTTGCTCCTGTTCCTTACAGGGGTGACTATACCGAGCGACCACCCCTGGTTGCTCGGGCATCTCATCCATCTTCACCAGTGACTTGATATTGCCATATATCAATCACACTCTATACACATATATATGCCAATAGGGATTCCGTCTTTTATTTTTCTCTCTTGCATGTCTCCCTACGTAATAGTCAAACTCAAAACAGCTAGGATACATTTTCCTGTCGTTGGGGTTTTTTTTCTGTCTTTCTACTGCCCTTCTGTATTTTTATTTCATTATTATCATCATTCCCTCTTTTCTTATTTCTTCCCTGTACATGGGGAAAGAGGGGAAAGAAACATTCTCATGCTGAAACACAACCAAAATTGTCCAAATCGGATAGTTATTTTTTTCACCTAATCTTTTATTCTTCTTGTGTGCTCAGTTTTTTTTTTGCGTTCCTGGGACGAGGAGATGAGAAAAGGTTGATGAAATGGAAACTTGTATAAAACGGTTGCAACTATCCGACATCTGTCTACGGTAGGAAAAAGGAGGAGTCCCCTGGAGTCGCCAATTGTGAGGTGGACTGCCGTAGTGGCCTGGCGTATGTTGACGCATATAATGCTGCGTTAATATTTAGTTTGATGATGCTCCTTTACAGGACACGACGACGACATGACATGATCAATGAATTGAATAGATGCAAGGAGTTGGTTGGTGCATGCTTGCGCTTCAATGGCGACACAAAAACCATCAACCGTGTTCTGTGATGACTCGTCGGATAGACATTGTCGATCGTTTGCCAGCGAGCCAGCGCGCGCCGCCAGCTACTAACTCCGCCCCTTCTAAATCCCTTTTTCTCTGGCGTGATTATGACATTTTCTCTCCAATAGGACGATATTGTCGTCATACTCGGCTAGAAAAGGTTTTTCTTTTATCTTTTATACAATTTTTCTTTCTTTTTCTTTTCTTTCTTTTTTCATTTAATTCATTACTTCAT
Source organism: Daphnia galeata (assembly GCA_030770115.1). NCBI lineage: Eukaryota > Metazoa > Arthropoda > Branchiopoda > Diplostraca > Daphniidae > Daphnia > Daphnia galeata. The sequence continues at coordinate 6,055,947 of CM061115.1, forward strand.
TCCAGGCTCCCGGCTCCCGGCTCCCCCCACCTTTTCTACCCTATGGCACCCAACCCCCCTTCCCCTTTCACTACCCTTTCCATTTTCAAGTTGAGCACTTTTTCTGTACGCGGTAGCCTTTCGTTTTCGGGCGACGACGAAGTATGTTGACATGTTGCAAGTCATTGGGTGACGATTTATTCCCCGTCGCCATGGCACAAGGGAAAAACGACTACACCGTCCGGAGTGAAATGAACCCAATGAATTGTCACTCAGCTGTTCCTATCTATCTATCTATCTAATCTACCACTTTTTGTTCTCACTGCAAAACAAAATGTAAAAGAATATAAAAACAAGAGGGAGGTCACAAAATTGTAATAACCGACAAAAATGAGGGGAATGTCAAGGCAGCGCATAAAGTGTCACTATTTTTTCATAAAGAAAAAAGAACGTGATACCGTTCCTTCTGCAGACTCGAAAGAGATAAATGACGCGTATTGAGAAAAAGAAAATTTATTTTCGAGAGAGAGACATTCTTTGTTGGAAATCAGTCGTCAATGGCTGACTGTTACAAGTCATCTCTCTTACAAAAGCCTAATCTATTGGAAAAGAGCGAACGGGAATTAAAGACTCACCATCATCAGAAGCCCAAGTGTATATGCATATATGTGTCTAAATTGTGTCTATGTGTACAGTATATACTGTATAAGTGTATAAGTGTATATACTTAGACTTAAAATGGCGCCGGTGCATAATATAGTTTGACATGATTCTTATGATCTTGCACGATTAAGCCCTTTTTTTTCGATAAAAAGAGTTCGTTGGTTAACACTTTGTCGTCATCGGTAGCGGCAAACGGGCACGCTATCGTCGCTGCTAATGTTATTGAATTGGATTCGTCAGTGTTCTGACGTAAGTCTTATTATTGCGATGCGTACGTCTTTCTTCTCTGTTTTTTTATTTTGACATAAACCCATCAGAGGGAGGAAGTCTTATATTTTGTTCTCTTTTTTTTTAAAATCATCAAATTTTCCTTTTTTCCTCCTTTTCCCGCACAATTTATGCAGCACCGCAGTTTTGCACTTTTTGGCTTTGACCTGGCTTCTTGTTTGGCTCTAGAAACGAGCCAAAAAAAAAAAAAAAAACACAAAACACAAAACAAAAAACAAAAACAAAACAAAAGTCCCGGTTATACTAATCAAGTTGGTTTCTGGCTATCATTTTCTTGTTCTTCTACTTTTGTTTTTCTTTTTATGTTCATTTTTATTTTCACGTTTTATTTTATTTTTATATGAATCCGCGAGGTGCAGAGGCAAGAGCAACCTGCAACACCTTCTCCAATTGCGGTGCTACCTCGAGAAAACGTGGAAAGGGCCATGCAGTCATGTCGACGCACACATTCACCGTGGACTTTGACGGTCCATTTCGGCTCGGCTTTTTCATAGATATTATTTCGTTTTATTTGAGAGTGTATTCTATATTTTTATGAGCCGATCAAACAATGTGAAATGACCACACTTCCCATCCCTTTCCCCTATTCCACTCCTCCTCCTCCTCTCCACACACATTTCTACTAATAACCAGCTCGTTCAGACTAGCCAAGTTCCTGTGTGACTCTCGGCCATTGAGTCGCCAGTCGAGTCGGCGCTCCCCGTGCGCCCTCTCCTAATGCGCCTATTCACACAATACACACTAGTCAAGTCAGACACCTCATGCAACCCCTTCCTCCTCTATAGTTCTATAATGTGGTCGGTTATATAGTCGCTGCACTTGTACACTGCTAAGACTGCCTTATATATGTACAATTGTACATGTAGTCTGTAGTCATGTCCTGTAGACATGTACGCACGCATAGGAGTCGGTAGCTACCGCATACTCGAATATTAGGAACAGGGAGCCCCCAAACAGTCGAGGCTATTATCTAACATATTCTAAATCACATGTCGGTCATTAAAGACAATGAACAAAACACAAAACACCAAAAAAAGAAAAAAAAAATGAAAGAAAATGAAAGAAATAGAAGAAGGTGGTATAGAATAAGGGATAGAAAAGAGTGAGAGAAGAAATAAATGAAAAACAAACTACCATCATATCCTAGGTACCCCGTGATTAAGATCATTCATATCCGACGCGCTTCTCTTTTCCACGGCTGTCTCACATCAAGAAAAGAAAACCAACCGAAAACACAAGACAACAAAACAAAACAAAACAGAAACGCGACCGAATAGCCTATAAACTTTGTGGTCGACAAAACTGCGGGAAACGAGAGGGAGGGAAAGAGGCAATGGAGAGAGAGAGAGAGAGAGAGAGAAAATAAATGGGTGAACGAATAGATAGCGTGTGTTTGGTTGTGTGTTATTCTATTCTATTTCGAACGGACAAAACTGACCGGGCGATATTATGTTTTGGGTTACCACCATCATGGAAACGGTTTTTAACGGCCTGACGGCCTTGCTCTGAAATTCAGTCGATGGCCCTGCGTTTTTGATTCCTGACACTGTCCATTTGTCCAATCTCTATTTGAAAAGCATTTAAAAGTCGACAAAAAGAACGGGATGGATGTACGGCCTAAACTGCGCATCAAATAGCGAACGCGACTGTAGTGTGCAACTCAAATGACTCATTTTACAAAAAGGATCGGGCACTATATAGAAACTCCCAAATATTAAAGAGCCATATAGTATGAATACACATTCGTTGACGTTTATCACGGCTGCCTGGTTGGTTGTTGGCCAGTAACTTAGAATCAAAAGCAATGTCAGTTGTTCACTTGTTACCTATTAACAAGCAGCAATATCATCATCGGGTGAACCAACATTCTATAACAAAACGCCAATGCTGCATGCTGTAACCATCACAGTTGACAATGTACCTGTGTCCCTTTGTGTTCGTTTTGAGAAGATGAAACTAAATTACAAGACGAGACCGTACTGATTGTGTACGTTTTCAGCAGCAGTTTGGCAACATGGAAATCTGTCGAAGTAGTATCCAAGATGGAAAACAGAACAGAGAGCAAGGAGAGTTCTAATTGACAACAACCCAATTATTAATTACTGGTAATTGAGCTGGGCTACTATAAGAAGAATCTGAGCTTTCGACGCTCCTCCTCTCTCCCTCAGTTTCTCCCCCTCTTTCTCTTAACATCTCTCGCCTTGTTACATCCTCTTTCCCTATATGTTCTGTGTACCGTCTGTAGATATGCTCCACGCTCCCTCATAGACATCCAAGTAATCAAATTGTAGTAGCCTACGCTATATAGCTGATGTCTAGTTGTAGTAGCTATGCATCTCTCTAACCCGTAATAGACTATATCAGTTTTCACTCATAATCAACTTAGACTGGATGGAAACACACATGTTTTCATGTCCCAATATGAAACGCGCGGACGGTCCGACTTGATCAAATCATAACATCAGGACAATTTGGACCCGTCCAACGTTGTCGTCTCTACTTCCTTACATAATGGTGTACGCGTTTTTTTGTTTTTCACGGTATAACTTTCAATCTGAAGCTTTTTGGCTGTCGATATCCCCCATGGAAAAATTCCAGCCGTCATCACTATTTATTAGGCCTTCACAATATGAAAAAGCTATAAAGCTCATATAGCTTTGTTTCGTCGTACTTTGATAAAACCTACTTAGTTCTTCCAGGGTTATTATTCTTTTCTTTCTCTCTGATACTCTTTAACATGGCGAGGCTACAAACCACCAATCCCTACCACTAGTTTTTAATGAAAAAGAATAACCGACAACAACAAACAAACAACAACAACAACCCCCCACCACCCTAAAAAAAAATATATATAAATAAATAAAAGTGGGCAACAACAACAAAACATCTACAGCGCATTTATATGTGTGTGCGTGCGGTCGTAGCAAAGGGGAGAAAAAATCTAGCGCATGTTAAGCGTTTCATAAAGAAGCTCGATCGAGAGAAATGAGGCAATTCCGACAAAAATTTTTCATCTAAATCCTTACGGTTCCCCATCTCTTCGTATAGTAAACGTAAGAGGTAGCAGCCTCTCTCTTTTCAGGATTTATAGAATAATTCCACTCACATCTCTCACTCTTTCTTTCTTTCTGCCTGTCTCTCTGTTTTTCTTTCTTTTTCACTCTCAACTCTCGTATTGGCTTTATTTAGCTATATACTAGTGTAGAAACCGGATTGCTACTATACACCGGCTCCCCCCCCCCCCCCCCTTATGTGTTGCGTCCCTCCGATAGTGACGGCGGCCGGTGGTTTATTTGAAACGGAGAGAGAAGAGTCTAATAGACGGGAGGGGTGTGTGTGTGTGTGTGTATACAGTATGTATATTGTATATATATAAATATACATAGACATAGACATAGACGTATACATATGGAGTCTAAATTGAGGGAGAAGGAACCGGGCAAGAAGAAACAACTAACTCAGGTAATTCAAGTTGGCCAGTATAAGCAGCAGGATGACGTACTAACATGATGCACCATGACAACTGCAACCCATGTCTAAAGCTCAACTGACAACGAGTCCGGCCATCAGCACTTACAGCAGAACTCGTTGCATAAACACAGGAAAGATATTCAGTTTCCCGCGGCTCATTAAAGTCGGTCCTGCAGTCCATCTCTCTCTCTCTCTCTCTCTCTCTCTGTCTCTCTCTCTTGACATGTGGCAACAGGGGTTCTCTCACTCAAAGACGAAGAAGATGCTTCCCTGATCGGATGGCATGACGACTAGATTAGAGCTAGATGCAGCACCGTTATCCATCTCATCACAACTGATGCTGTTTCATTTTAGGAAAATGTTGTCCTTTTGTCCTTTCTCCTTTCTCTCTCTCTCTCTCTGGTTGGTCTAGTCTGACTACATCTCGCATACTTTTGAGTCATATTTTCCATCTCCTAGCTCAGTTTCTCAGCTGACTCGAAAAAGAAAAGAAACATGGTGATATTGTGCCCGGAGCACATTAGCAGATGTTTGATTTATCGGACGGAATCAGAGTCCGTTGATGTACTGTATATTGGACGCGGCTCAGAGCTTATCTGATGAGAGAAAAGATGCCGCAGTCTCTAATAATAAGCCGTTCTCTAAAAGTCCGCAAGACGAAGGGAAGAATAAAAAAGGAACAGAAGAACAGAAGAAGACGAAAAGGATTTTCTGGGACGATTTCGTGCTGAGACACAGACTAGATGAGAGCCAGAAAAATGGCTGGCCAGACAATCTTTAATATCATCTCTAACTTGAATATATAAATGTTCTTACGGTCGTTTATAATATCTATGAGCCTTTGATCATTAACTTTGACCATTGAGAAGTCAGCCAATATGATATTTATAGTTAAATTCTAATCTAACGTCATACGATGATTAGAGCAAGTCTTATATTTATTACCTGGCAGTAGTGCAATCTCTGTAGAGGATGTCAAAGTCTTTGCAGGAGAGCAACTTGCAGCGATTGACGCCCGGTTGGATGGCACCGAGCCCGCGCAATATGCGGACCTGTTCGACATTGCAAACGAGCGGGACAATGTCGAGCCGCTTGAGTTTTGTGTAAACGGTGTGCAGGCCACCAACCAGGTGTTTGAGGAAGAGCTCAAAGGCTTGTGGCAGGCAGAGCATCGTTTCGCCGTGAATAACAAAGGCGGCCACCTTTTGGTTGCGGTAATCGACCAATTTGCACTCGTTGGCCGTTGGATCTGTGCTGGAGATGGGCGGCGGGCTGTGACTGCTGTAGGGCGAGCGATCATTGTGATGATGGCTGTTGCCGTGTCCACCTCCTCCCGAGTGCATTCCGTGAGAATGTCCGCCATGGTGATGATGGCCGTAAAGAGAGCGCTCGGCGTTTTGCATGTTGGCGGCGGCAGCAGCTGCAGCGGCCGCAGCAGCGGCTGCCGGATGTCCGAGATAGAGTCCCGGATGGTATCCGTCCGGCATGCCTGGGATTCCCGTCAATCCAGCCAGTGAAACGGGCACCCCAGGACCCATGCCGCCCAGGAGGCCTGCTTTGCCGTGAAGTAGAGCGCTTTGATTGGCGGCGGCGGCGGCAGCGGCTGCATGCAGAGCAGCGAACGACATGGACGACGACATGCTGGGCCCGTGAAGTGATCCTGAAAGTGAGGCCTGAAGGGCAGCTGAATGATTGGCCTCTCGGCTGGGTGGGCTGTCGCGGACGGGTGGGCTGTTGGCCGAACTTGGCCGGCGAATTGGATAAGAAGAAAGATCGTGCGGATGTCCAGCACCCACCAAGTGATGTGATCTACCTACTGGGCTACGACGGTGATCCAACGACAAGTTGTTTCGATCTGGACTGGGTGTAGCAGATCTGCCGACTCCGGCTCCTGAAACTCCTGATGCTGCCGAATCCGCCACAGATGAAGCCGGACTAGCAGAACTGGCTGCGCCGGGAGATAGAGACATGCTGAACGACAGAGGCGAATTGCGTAACTTGTTGCCCGTCGACACTTGCGACTGGACCGACGAGGAGGCCGTTATCATTTCTCGCCTCAGCCCCCGTAATTCAATGTCTCCCTTTTCTGAGTTTTCTTTCTTGTTGTGTTCCTTTTTGATTTGCAACGAGTTCTGTCACTCGGCTCACTCACGAAGCCAAAAACGACTTAAACGACGAAACAACGACGAAATGAAAAAGATTCTTTTGTTGTCACACTGTCTGTCACACAGTTCAAACAACTACAAACACAGCAGATTTCACACAGCACAATCTTAATGTTGATAATGTATTTAATATAACGCACGCAGAGACGACCGATCAATGTCAATTCAAAAAAACTTAAACGGAAAACACGAGACGCAGTAGAATAAGGGCCAAAAAACGACGCCGGGAAATAAAAAGAAGGTAGATTAGGCTACAGGTGAACCGAATGCGCGCTGGTTCTCCCTTGTGTTTTTTTTTTTTTTTTTTTTTGAAAAGTTGGTCACTTGAAAAGTTTTTGAGTGTTTGGTGTCAGCTTTCGGTGGATCTATTGTCAGGCAGCACTCCACTTGGCAAGAAGTGGCACGTTAGTGGACGATTCGTATTTCGGCCGATGTGAAATGTGCGTAGAAACAAATAGAAACAGGCTATTGAGAGAGTCACGTAGTACAACGATCAGCTTCGGACTGAGTCCAGAGTCCGACTGGCCACAACAACTCGCAAGAGGCAATCGGAGATGGAGGGCAGGAACGGGCGACGGAGGTATGTATTACTCAAACTGCTAGCGCTAGAGTCAAAAGCAAGAAAGGGCGGGCTTGAAGATCCACAGACAGTCCAGTCGACACACACACACACAGAGAAACACAGAGAAAAAAAGAGGCAGATCCTTTTGGCTTGTCGTTGGAATGAAAAAAAAAGGTTGGCCAAAAGGGAGTGAATGGGGCGGTGGCCATCCGCCGTAGGGGCCGTACAATTTGCCAGTTGGGGGACTGCCCCAATCGGCAACCAACCAGAAGATCACATCTGCAATGGCAACACCCTCCTTCTTGGGGCTACTGCCGTCCTCCCACAGTTGCACCGACTCATTCGGCACGCTACTAACGTCAAATTCGTAAGACTGCGCAGCCTTTCTTCGTTTCCCACGATTTCCTCCCTTCTCCTTATGCTTCTCTTTCTTCTTTCCCTTTCCTCCTCTTCCACCTTCTTTTTGATATTCTTTTTTTCCTTTTCTTTTCATCATTATCTGTATGCTGTGCAGTGTACATCATCGTTGTGACACGGAGCACGAAGAGGTTCCTCTAACAGCCAAACCCACAATCTTTCTTTTCTTTCTTCTTTCTGCTGTCGGTCCGTCCCCTCTCCCCTTGTTCTCTTCTCAAGAAAAGACGCTGTGCGGTCATAATTGTGCAATGTGCATGTTATGTGAATCAAGTGGAAATGGAATTCGTGATTCCTTTTCAGCTTTTCTTGTCCGAACACTCACAAGAGAAAAGAAGAAAAGAGGCCGAACCCTCTCTTGCTCTGCGCCGGCCCAACTCCTTTCCACTAATCCCGCCTTATTCCGTCTCCCATTGGATGCACAATCCAACTTGTTCGACTGTGAAGAAGGCGAGAAATACACAGTCCCATTGGTTCTCCCGTCAACGGGAATCGCATCAAGAAATTCAAGTTGTCCCGCTATGAAGGCAATAGGCACGTCTTGACATCATGTTGTTTTTTTGCTTCTATTCTAACATGAGTATATGTGAGTCATCAACAGGGATTCTGCTTCATTTATTTACAATATCCATAACTATAAAAATTGTATTTTTATATTTAAAAAACAAAATTGTCAATAATTTGTTTTACAAATGAAATCATGTAAAAAATGTTTAGCTATAAGTGGATGCGCTATTATTCCATAGTGAAAGAAGTATATGAATCATTCAATAAAATAAGACAAGAAAAGGCTGCCGTGAAGCAACGTCTATCTATAATAATAATTTTTATCGATTTTTTTCTTGGAATTCTTTCCGTCTTTTTTTCTCTTTTTAATTTGTTCATTTTATGGGCTCTTTATGTAATGACGGCTTTAGAATATGATCGGTTCTTTTAATTGCAACCTGCCAAATACACAGGGGATTAACCTTACATGACAATCGAAAATTGGAATTGATCATCACTTCTTGAACGAACCCACTGAAAATGCTATAATGGATAACTTGCAATCGATCCGTACCGCGTAATAATCGAACGAACGTTTTCTACCGGCACTCCCGGCGCTTAGATTCTCCCAGTGTTGTAATCCTTATATGTATGATTGTAAGCATACGCGTAAGCTAAAAGGAATACACATTTCTTTAGTCTTTACTGTATAAAACACAGTGAATTGAAATAATTGCAATCGATTACTAATATTGTATCATTTGATTTGTTATGAGCAGCATCACTGCTTTTATTATTAAAATTTCATTGTAACCTTGTTTCAAAATTTAGTTCATAAAGTTAATCAGTAAAATTTTTTCAATAGAGAATCGATCAAAAAAACAGAACAGTATATCGATCACGACACATTTTGTGCTGGAAGATGCTCTTATTGAATTACAATACTTAGAAAAACAACCATAACTTGATAAAATTTCAAGATCGACAATGACAATCACGACAATATCCAGGCATACCAATGCCTAATAAATAATACGAAAATGGTTTGATTTCGTTTGTTCGATTTTATTAATTACGATTAATTAGAATCAATTGTTTCTTTTCACTGTCGTTTAAAAATACCAATAGTCTGAGTAATTGAATTTGAAAAATAATGGAACGTTTTTTTTATGTGTTCTGAAATAAAGAAGTTGACGCTGTTGCGCTGATGTTTAATTTTCTTAATTGCATTTAACTCACGATGCATTAACCCGTGCGATGAAATCCAGGAAAACAAAGATGAAATGCATGTGAAATTGTTTTCAACGTAAACGTGATTCAGTTTTCATCGCTTTTCGTCAACTCAATCTCTTTGCGTGACGTGCAACGTGAATCCTTCAATGTTTTAGTATTAGTCACCGACGAAATCAGAGGAATAGTTTGCCGTGATTTACTCTGCAATTGCCTATACAACACCATTGTGACCCGAAAATATCTTGTTGAGCATTTCTAGAGTTTCCAAATTCAGTCAAACGATAATAAGCTGTTCTCCTTCTTGTTGAATGACAACATGGCTTCCGACGATGGAGAAAAAGTGAATCATTTCAAGTCCAAGTCCAATAAACAGCACAGCATTGGTAACCAGCCAAACCCTAATTTCGATGATGGTCATTCGAAACTGAACGTTGCCAGAGATCAAAACCGATAACAATAACTAAACGCCTATACTGCACAGAGAGTATAGGACATGCTAAGTATAATTAAAGAGTATCCCATTTTTATTGTCTTTTACGGTCTTTTATAGATCCCTCTGGCCTCTAAAAGTATCTACATTGATGCAGTGACGAAGAGTGACCAAGTGAAGAGAAATGGGTTTGGTAGTGATGGTGGCACAGATGTCAAACGGCGTTTTGTTTTACTTGGAAAGGAAAAAAACGCGGCTCGTACACATTCTTACTATACACCCGCCGACGGTCTATACTTGGCGAGCGGATGACGCATAGTCTAGAACGACAGGACTTATTGATGTCACTTTGTTATGCTTTGGCTGCGAAGCAATCCTTACTCAACCCCTGTTGCCCCTCCCGTATCTAGGCTACACGCAATACTTGCAAGTCAGTAGTGCAGGGCAGGCAATATATATATATAGTAGCGCGCGGTAATGGAGATTGGAGCGCTGTTTCAATTGAAGGGCCAGCAGCAGCAGCAGCAAAAGATACGCTGATACGCTACGATTTTTCTTCAGTTTTTTTTTTTTTTTTCATCTATGTGTATATATGTCCTCGTTTCTCTTGCTCCCATCCCTCTCTTGCTTTCATCTCGGTCTTCATCTTCTCGTTTTTCTCTGTGTGTTGTTGTCGATATTTTTTCCTTCTGAGACTGTGTCGCCATCCTCTGCAACGATTGTTTGTTGATTCGTCTTTTGCATGGCGGTGCCGACAAACGGATCCCATGTTGTTGCGACTTGTTTCCAGTTATTTTATGATCCGACATAAAAACGCAGCGCTACAGAGAAGGAGAACAAGACGGACGGGCCAGTGCTTGTGCCCGCGCGCGCAAAAAAAAAAAACGAGAAAAAGAAGGAAATAAATAAAAAAAAATTGAAGAAAGAAAAAAGAAAAACAAAACAAAAAAACATATTGGGTAGTATAAGGAGATGAGAGGCAGCAAAGTCGCGGTGCGCAACCTTTTTCTTCCAATGTGATTACATAAGAAGAAGACGAAAGAGATAGAGAGGCGGACAGACGGGGTGGACGGACGGACAGAAAGATGCCTTAAGTAGAGTATATAACAGCGAGCGGCTTCCCTTTTTCTCGGCTTCGTTTTTTTTTCTTCTCTTCTTCTTCTTTTTCGATGGGGTGTATGTGTGGGTTGGGGTGGACGGATGGAGGATGTTGTTACGCATGCGGCTCCCAAGAAAGGACAGCAGCCTCAAAAACTTGACACAAACATACACACACACACACAAAAAAAAAGATGTCATCTGGTTTACACTTTACCGAATGGAAATTGTTTCTCAACAAGATTGTCGATTGGGTCTTGTAAAACTAGGGGGAAAAAAGCAAAAAGAATAATAATAATAAATGGAGAAAGATGGAAATAGTTACCGTATACTATACAATACGCACATCCATCCATTTAATTTGTCTTTCTTTCTTCTGCTTTGCAGCATAAATATAATGTATAGCAGAATATATCGGCCCTTTTTGCTCAACGTCATTTTTTTTCAAGGATTCAACGACAAATGAAATAAAAAAATGAAAAAAAAAAAAATAAATTTAACCAATCTGACAATGTTTTACTATATTTTCAATTCTATTGAGCGCAGGATTTTCCCATTTTTGTTTGTTTTTTAAATCATAATAATAGTGAATTGATAATGATAATGCATGGCATTTTCTTGTTGCCTGAAAACGACGGTGTGGTGTGTGTTGCTTGTATTTCGTTGAGTTGAATGTTTAGTTCTTTTCAGTTTGGCTTCAATTGGTTCTGGCAGGCGTGAGAAGAGTGACTAGGGAGGGAGTTGCATCGGAAGTCGAACCGCATCAGAAGAGCCGCCGCCACCCGTTGCCGTCAAACTCCCGCCCGCCCCGCATCCAAGCCATCCAAGCCCTGATATTTATAATCGACGATAAACACACAGTCCATATTGCTGTTGCTATATAGTCTGTTCTGTCGGAACGACGAACGCGGCAGCAGTGGCGGCGGCACAGAATAGCATCAGCCGAAAGCTTTTTGGCTTCGGCGGCAAAAAGCTCGGAAAAACATTATTAATAATCTTTCTTTTTCTCTTTCGTTCTCTTTCTTTCTTTCTCTTTCTTGTTGTTTTTGTTGCTGTTGTTGTTGCTGTTCATGCAACTATTAGCTGCTATATAGGAGAAGAAGGATGGCGGTATCACCACGACGACGAAATCGAGCGTTGCACTCGCAGCTATCATCATCGCCGCTCCTACTTATTATATACTGATGCGGCTCCTCTCTATATGCCACTATTACCGAAACTCCCACTGTTGCTCCTGCTGCTATTGACTAGCAAAGCGTGTGCGGCTGACGTCATTTGATTAATCCAACACGCATCACAGCATATACCAATAGCCTTCCTTCCCCTTTCGCCATACGATTAACACTGTATACACACTATAATACTAGACGTATATAGTAGGAATAGTAACTACACACATAAGAGGCTTGTCTTTTTTGATAAAAAACAAATATTTTGTGTGTGTGTGTGTGCGTATAGTTTGGCTATAGAAAATATAGAAGACGCATATGTATAAAACTATTTTAGAGTATAGGTAGCGGTAGCCTAACGAGAGCAGCAACTCCATCGCTTATAGATGATAATTGTTCTAGTTTTTGTGTAGTGTTGTTTGTTCGTTATATCTATACTTTTATTCTTTATTCTCTATGTAGTCGATGATCATTTAAATTTTCTTTGGGCTCGGAGCCATTCCGGTGTATTGCACCGTACATTGTTCTTTTCGACTGGCCGTGAGCAACTCTCAAGTTGATGGCAAAGTATCTACCATATTTCATTTGAACTAACTAGGCCTCCTCTCATTATTAAGTGGAGAGATGCACAGTACACACACATGCAGCAATTGCAGCCTGATGGGCAGCAGACCAACGAAGCTGATAATTCACCGGTATAGAGACGTATTATATAGCTACATACAACATGTGTCTGGCGATGGCACACGGTGGATTGGAATATACTCAATATAGATAGATATACGTAGCCTATATCGTACCGTACAGAGGCTGTCTGGGTATATGTTCAGCAGCAGCACTACTCTGTTTATATGTTGGTATAGTAGTAATATATAAGTTGTGTACACGCATACAATATAAAAGGTCTATCCTATAGACAGTATGCAGACAACACCGACGCGACGTGAAACCGTTTCAAGTTTTGAAGGGCTCGATCCGGTAACAAAAGAGCACGAGAGCTTGTTTTTAATTCTCATTATTTGTTTGAAATGGAAAAGTTGGCGATCCAACGTCAAAGCTCGTTAAAGCTTTTTTATACCATTCCCCTGCTCTAGCTGCTCCTGCCTACTCCTCCCCCTTGTAGTCCCCCCCCCCCACCTACCGTTTCCCTGCTTCATCTATATACTTCGTGCGTTCATCGTGCAACAACAACAACAACAAAATGAGAGAGAGAGAGAAAGATGATGAACAAGAATAAGGAGATTAGAAAGAGAAAGAAAAGAACATTTTTTGATAAGAATGAAAGTCTGTTGGATATATATTATTGCCCAACCCATTTATTTATAATCAAATACACTTATAGTAAGCCTTATAACCTTTGAAAAAACTGGCAACATTGATGTGGCTGTCATTGAAGACTGAAAAGATCATTAGTAAGCATAAACTCTAGATTAAGCGCTCGGCTATATATCTGACTTTAATCAGATTTCAAAATCTAATCAAATAAAATAAGAAAAATTAACGACGTATCCAATTCCTTTATCCTAGTAGTGATGTCAACTTAGTAACCGCGACAGTAAGTCCAACTTGGTTTGTTTTCCTGACTCGTCCGCTGATTTATTTTCCATTTCTTTGAGTTTCGTTTGCCGTGGTTAAACTGTTAAAGATAAATCTTATTCATCATGTAAATTATCATTCATTGTGTATAGAATGCATAGAATGCATAGAATGCATAGAATGTACTATTTTACTATAGAATGCCGCCGAGTGTATGGCAAGGGCGCAAGGCAGCATATAGTACACAGAGCACACTCTGCCATCATGCCGACTATGCATCACAGGTATGGGACAGAGAGAGAGAGAGAAAAGTTCCAGGTAGGCTAAACCAGCAAAAGAAGACGAAAGAGCCAAAGAAGGAGAATAAGGATATATAGTAGACAAGAGCGTAGGCGGAACGCAGCTCCATGTTCCGCATGCGAGACAAAAAGAAAGTTTGTCTTATTTAATTTCATTTTTGTTTTTCCCTCTTCTCTCCCCCTTTTTTTTTTCTTAATTCCGCCCTCTAGAATCTTAATGACTGGCTGCCACTCTGTCGGGAGTGAATGTATTGACGTTTAATGTACGACCTCCTGCTAACAAAAAAGAAATACCTTTCGTCCGGGGGATTGTATATAGAAAATAGGATGAGACTCGAGAGTCTGACAGAGTTCAAGAGTGTGTGTGTGTGTGTGTGTAAAAGAGAATGAGAGAGCAAAGCAAAAAGCAAAAGCTCTATACAGAGAAAGGCGGGACGAAAGCGCACACACACACACACAAAATGGGGAACTAAACAAAGAAGAACAAGGATTGGTGTTTATATATATAACATATGCATGAGCAAGTCAGCCGAGGCTTGCTTTGTAAGCGTGCCAATGTGTTGCTTTGCATCTGCGCCTCTTCGATAAGACTTTTGTTTTTTTGTTTTTTTGTTTTTTTTCCTCTCGATACTTTCAACGGGCAATGTACGTGCGCCAGCCAGCAGTCTCTCCCTCTCCCGCCATGCACACCAGTCTCGCTCGGCGTGGATAAAAAATATGAATATTGACTCAATGTCCTCTAATGTCGGGAGGAGCGGGAGGAAAACAGAGGAGGGTTGCACAAGGAGGTTTTGCCAGGGCTAACGCTTTTGCTGCTGCTCAAGTGCACACAAAGAAGCGTGACTTCTTTCCTTTACTGCTCCCTCACGGCTCGTCAATCGTTCAAGCGCACTAGTATGCAGCAGCAACTCGCTTCTCGACTCTCCTACTACTACTCGATATATAGATTATCTCTCATCCCATATAATAGATAAGTCACCGACACCAGCAGCAACCAAAGCACCAGTCGATTTTTTGTTTTCTTGCTCCCCCTCGACCGATTTTCTCTTTGCCTATAGTTTTTCTTTCTTTCTTGTTTTGTATAATACGGTACCAGCAGCACAGCAACCCTCAATCCTCGATATCTTCTTTTCCAGCGTTACTCAATGCAACCACAGCAACATGTAAATGAAATCTACTTCTTACGAGTTTTTTTTTTCTTTTTTCTTTTTTCTTTTTTCTTTTTTTACAGCCACTGCATTTGTGTACGATCACACTCCATCAGGCCCCCGTTTATGCTTTATAATAGCTGCTACCCCACTTTCCAGCAGACCCACTCGAATTGAATTCTCGGCCGGCTTGTGACGAAAAGACGACATCACTGTAGGCCTAGTACAGGGGCTATAGGCCTACCACAAAGAAGGACGAAACTCCCATTAAATGTCAGTCTGGGTGTACACTATAAACATTACTACACAACGTCATAGATTTAGGTAATAAAAGCTATAAACGTAATCGAAAAGGAAAGTGAAATCACAACTTCCCTTTTCGTTCGTATACATATAAAGCCCGTATACACGGCTGACTATCAATTAATTGTAGGCAGCGGCAGACGCAGCAGGCAGCGCTGCATGTCCCTGACAACCCCACGGCCCACACGCTTGCATTACGGAAACTGTTCTACCGGTCGAAGCCGCAAAATTTCCAGCTCGACGAATCGTCATTAATCACTACCAAGGGCTGCTGATGTACTATAGAGCAAAGAAGGGGAAAAAGAAGAAGCTGGATGATAGAAAGAAAAAAAATAAACATTTTATTATAATACAAAATATCAAAAAAAAAAAAAAAAAAAGAAAAAAAAAAAACCATACCCAATAGCAGCTATTGCTACGGCCTGGGGATCCTGACAGTCTCTAGACTACATAGATATTCCCTTCCCTCCGCCTCCCTTCTCGTCTGACAATTCAATGATTTGAAACCGACCCCAAGAAATTGATGATGAGCCAAACCACAATCCCTGGCGCGCTTAAATGACACGTTCTGCCGGTGATATTGAATCGTCGGGAATGGGGAACAAAAGGCGGACTAATGATTGCTGTCGTGTGCGGTTTCATCCGTTCCTTGCCGCCCGGAAACGGCTTGTGACCGAAAAAAATATTCCCCCCAAAAAACAGGGAGGATCGAAATGGGGTGGATGAACAGTTCAACTAGTCATCGGTGTCATCTCGCGTCGCATAAGAGACTTATTGAAAACGTCACACCCGACTGGTTTCAGACAACGATTGATGCACAAGAAAAATATCAAGCGCTTAATTCGTATTGTGTCGTGAATCGTTACATTAATATCGTCGACAATATATTCGTATTCCTAAGAGGAAGACAAAATCCCATATGGAACATACGAGTAGCGTTATGTATTGGGCAATCGTACATCTATACACCAGCTGATCACAGAAGGGAGAAAACAAATGCGATAAAAACATGCGATAACGCGTTTCTGAAATTCTGTTCCGTTCTATCCATCGAATGCCGCATTTAGCAGTGATGTTTAAACGTAGTCAACAATCATTGCCGAGTCACTGCCAACAGCTGGCATTATTTAATTTTGTTTCAACAGCAGATAACCGTAATAAGAACGACACAGTCACTCAGATTGAGTAGCAGGAGGTATATACATATATGATATTGAACCAGCTGTCCTAACGTTTCAGAGTTGTACGGCCCTCCCGCCAGAATTTCGCTCCCTCCCATCGCCGCATAAAATGTTGTCTAAGATCTCCCGAGATGTGTATCCTATGCGAGCTTTGAGCGTCAAGAGAAAAATTGTATTCAAGATACACAGCAGAGAATATGGTAAAAAGAACCGTGTTTAAGCAACGGCTTCTATGATGCCAAAAGGTCGGTGATCATCAAATCATACCGTTGCTTCCTATAGGCCATGAAAAAACATTTTGGCAATGAACAATGGGAAGTTTGCCAGTAACCAGCATTCAATCGTTACCATTTTTAGGGATTTCAACATAACGCAGCTAACTCAATCTTTGTCAACTTGGAACCGAACACGACTGATAAAAAATGAAATAATAAAAAAAACAAAAATGAAGGAAAAAAAAAATTCTGTCCACAACTGTGGCCGATATCTTAAGCGATTGCGGACTAATGGTCGCGATGATTTATGCGTTGAAACGTTATTGTCAGCGACAACATTCTTCACGCTTTTTTCAACATTCATTTTTTTTTCAATAATCCTTCCATCGCTTCTATTTTCAGACGTTATTATTGAATTGCAGTGATCGTATTACAAAACGGTCGCCTGTATTCTGATTTATGTCTGAATTTGCATGAGCGCACAATTTTTATTTCCTCAATCAATGAGCCAATCAGACTCAAAACTACATTTCTAAATATTCATTGTATGTCATTTGCCATCATCAGTTCATCATCAACAAAATCTGTGGCAACTTTTTTTTGTATGTACGTACCTTATTTGTTCGAACAACTGGTCACAGTGACAAAACAATTTTTCGTATATTTGCTAGACCGATCAAGCAGTTCGATCTTATAGAGAAATGCGACAATTGAGTTGGCGGAAGCTCAATGATTCCTCATAATAGAAAAACTATTCCGAGACTTTATTATTGTCTCTATTAGTTAATTCTTCTGAAGATTTAATTTATTCCATAAAAGTCTGAAGGTTATTCCATAAAAGTCCGCTGTTCATGTATTAGGGATTAATGTCTTTGTCTTTGTTCCTTGAAGCACACTTTAAAAAAATATGACTTTATTTGCTATATACTATAATACTATAAACTATGAAAACATCAAGTTATTAACTAACATAATTGTATGACTTATGATCTTAAAATGATATAAATAGTAATTAGGGCCTATAGTATCATACCTTGTTACTAGCTTAATCAACCTCTACTAAATTTGGAGTACTCTTCTTAGGTCTGAAATCAAGATCTCTTTTTATTTCAATTAAATTATTTTAAAGATAATTAATTCGCGCTTATTTAATTATTTTAATTTATACAACATATCGCTTCAAGTCCTCATACTTAGTCTTAGTTCCAATTACAATTAAGGATTTGATAAGCTGCAGTATTTTAAAGGCCAAGTAGACAATTTTGAATTAAATCAAATTTTTTAAAAAGGGGTATTACTTAATTTTAAAATTAGAAAACCGCTATATCAGACATGGTCCTAATTCCTCTTTTAATAAACGCGCAATACTTTTCAATGATCCATTCTATCAAAAAGACACGACATGCTTGATGATAAAATGTACATTACGAATATTTATCTATGAATCGCGTGAATTGGACAACTGATGGTGAAAATAAGATAAGAAAAGCTTCTAAAACTACAAATTCGCAAGTAAGAAACAGTACCTTCAATCATAATTAACACGGACTGAAGAAATGTAAATACAAACGCGTAATTCTTGGAATTTTTTATAATTAATTACAAAGATATAATCGTCTAGTAACCAAGGTCTAAAGACTGTTATTCACACTCAACAATACAGTAATTACATTTCTAAAAGTTGAATTTGTTGCATTCAATTTAAATTGAACCCCTGCTCATCTTTAAGTTAAAAGTGAACGATGACCCAAGAGCAGACTTTGAGGGGATTCCAATAAACTTCGTAGTGTGGACATAAAAACGGCAGCTGCTACAGGAGATATAGCCTCTTCATCGTACGATAAGGTGGCACTCATGACCGTCACAGGTTTGCCGCCATCACCTGTCCGAATGATAGGTCCGTGTAAGTCCCTTTACACGAGGATAACACTTTTTGTTTAAACATACCAAGTTCTAGACGACTTCCACCGACGGCTAATATGGCACATTGCGGAGGATTAATAATAGCGCTAAATTCATTAACTCCATACATTCCTAGATTTGATATTCTGAGAAAAGCCATTTTTGTTTAGTTTAATGAAAACTTCTTATTTTTCTTTAAACATTTTACGTGAAAGATCCTCCTTGAAATTCGTGAAGCTGGAGCTTCCCTCCACGCGCTCTTTCGGCCAAGTCTCGTACCGCGTCCCCAATCTCTAGTACTCCGCGGGCTGTCATATTGTCGATGTGTTTGTCATCAAGATTGTTGTATTGCATGTTGTTAATGTTTAAAATAACGATTTAATTAAGCCGAATTTAAAATGTTTGTAAGTCAATTACCAAGGACATCAGTCACGATCGGCGTTATTAGTCCGGAATTCGTGGCTACGGCGACAGATATATCGACAGTCGTTGGTTGAATAAGCTGTTGATTTTAGATAAGAAAGAAAATGAGAAATTTAAATAAAAATCGAGCTAGTATAAAGGTAAAAGGGACTCTGGGATATATCGCAAACCTGGTCTTCTTTCCAAATAACATTAACATCCGGGCACAAATCTAATGCTGTGGCGACTGCTTTGATAATGATGTCGTTGATTGAAAATTTTATACCTTCGTTTTTAAATTTTTGCCGCAAGTTCATTACAGAATCAACCTTGCAATTCACAGTGTTATATGCGTGAGCTATTCCCGTCTAAGAAAAGATTTTATAAAAACAAACATCCATTTTGTCGAAAAAATATGCTTCAGTTGTCAAAATTGTGCTTTTATACGTTGAAATCTACATACTTTGGATGCTGTCAGTCGCTTAGCGATCGTACGCCTCATGCTTGAGAGCTCCAGATCCTGATATTCTTGCTCATGTGTTAGGTTTTGAACTTTCACTGTGGCCTTTGCAACAGCAGGCTTTTTGGATTCCACAACAGCAGTTTTGGATGAGATTATAGGTTTTTCAATAGGAGAAACTATAAAATTAGACAAGATATAATATATATTTTAAGAAGACTGAACACTGAATTAAAGTATATATTTACTTGGAACTGGTTTCAGGTTTTCTTTTTGAATGTGAAGCAAAACATCCCCTTTGAGGAGACCACGAGGCCCAGATGCAAGTATGTTACTGGGAGATAGCCCATATCTTTGAAGCAAACCTCGTACAGCAGGACCCAAAATCCTGAAATTAAGGCACATGAATTTCTCTTAAATAGAAAAATCTGATGGAATAAAAAAATTTACATTGATTTTTTAGAAACTCCTTCTGATTGCTGAGAAACTTCAATGAAATTATTTGATTTTTCAGGTTTTGGGGATATTTCACTGGAGATTTTTGATGTTTCAGAATCTTGTACATTTTTCCAATCTTCTCCCGACTCAGCTAAAAGTGCAATCAAAGAACCAACTTGTACATCACTAGAATCATCTCCAACCTAATAGAGTGGTAGCATAATTATTTTTCAAGAACTCCTGAACAGGGAACAAAAAATTTACATATATTTTTGCAATGATTCCTTCTTCTTCTGTTTCAAAAGCCATGACAGCCTTGTCAGTTTGAATTTCACACAAAACATCTCCTGGACTTATAGTGTCACCTTCTTTTTTGTGCCAATTTACGATGGTTCCCGACGTCATGGTCGGCGACAGAGAAGGCATTTTCAACTCAATAACTGCAAAGTAAATTTTCAGAACAAATGTTGTTATGTATCAAGGAAAGCAGAAACTGAGCAAAGAAAAAGCGAAGTAGACAAGTTATTGATTCTAAACTTTCAATGTATTATACCATGTTTAGGAGCTGAGGAATGGAACCACAATGCACTTTGGGTACCATTTTTCTTGAAGAAAGAACTTCTAAATACGTTGAGGTGGAAAAGATAATCACATGCCCTAATTCTAGTAATGGAGGCCATATTTAGCATGGACTACTCTACTTAAGGACGGGACTCTTCGCCTATGTCGCCGTGTTAAAGCTAGTCGGGTGGGTTTTTTCAGGGGATAATTAATGGAAAATATCAATAAATGCAGTTTTTTCCGCTGATTTCAACTGTGTTTAGAAATCTTAGTAAAAAAAACTAATTAATAAGGTATTCTAATTTTACTTTCAGGAGTAGGGGTAAAAGGACAAAACACCGGTGCCATCTACCGATGGTAATTCAGTAGTAAGGAAAGGTGACCAAAGTGTTTGTTTTGAATCATGCCACTTGCAGACCAAAACTCTTAAGAGCTTAGGGTACCTGGTTCATAGATGGCACCGGTGTTTTGACCTATTTCAAATTTTCCGTAAAGTAATTTGAAATATCTCTATAACCATACATTTTTGGTATAGGGACATTAGGTAAAACAATAACTATTTTTAAATTTCGATTCCGATTCTACCGGAAAAAATTTTACATGGCCGACATAGGAAAGGCCGAAGAGTCCCGTCCTTAAGTAGAGTAGTCCATGTATTTAGCCCCCGAAAATCGTCTTTCACAGTTTCACCTGACAATAAAGGAAGCAGACGAAACTCGATAAGAAATTCGTCTGCATGAAGAAGATAAATCTATTGCCACGAAATCGTTTGCGTTACGCGACAGCTAGTATCTAGCAACTTAAAGTCTTACACCCAGCGCGGTGTAGCTAGAGCGTCTGACGTCATTCCGACGTCGTAGCCTGAGGCGTAGCTAGTATCTAGCAACTTAAGGTTTTACACCCAGCGTGGTGTAGCTAGACCGTCCGACGTCAATCAGACGTCGTAGCCTGAGACGTAGCTAGTATCTAGCAACTTAGAAGTCTTACAACCAGCGCGGTGTAGCTAGACCGCCCGAAGGGCTTTAGAAAAAGTGACTTGTTCAATTGTTCAAAATATTTCTAACTCAAAATTGTTTCATTTATTGGAGAAGATTGGGGGACAACAAAAAAAAATTCAAAAGATATTTTTATTTATCACATTTCAAGAAAACTAATGCAAATCGTCAATTGTAATGATACTGTCTTTTAGACACTCATTCTCCGCAATAAACGCAACACAATCTTCGTATCTTTCTTCTCGGCAATGACGATTTATAATTCCGGCATGAACATTGCCATGAGGAAAGGCAAGTTTGTTGCTACCAATCAATCTCAGATTTGTTCTGATGTGATAATTTTCAACGTACTCAGCAACTGCATCTGCGTCGCTTTTCATACTGGGAAGTTTGTGACAAGACTTCAATCCGCTACATTTATTTTCACGGTCCACGGAGCAGTTGTATGAAAAGTCTTCCAATCCGGTACAATTAATTCCAACAGGTCTAAAGAAAAATAATATAACTTTATTATTCCTTCACGTATTCAATAAGAAAACGTGTTCAATTGGTTTTGGCGAATCAGTTTAACCGTCCACTTCTCAGAAAAAGATAATGACAAATAAAAAGTAACACCTCATTAGCATAAAAAGGGGGAAAATTCAGTAGCAAACATTTCGTGGCAATAGACTAACGTTTATTTAGCGTAACGAAAAAAGGCACAGCATATCGTAGCAAAAGACAAAAAGGAAACAATTACAACGAAAAGAGAGGGGCAGTAGGCTTTCGTGGTAATAGCCAATTGGGCGCTAATTGCCAAGAAAACGATTTCGTGGCAATAGACTGTGGGGCCAGTCGCGTAACGAAAAAGCAGACGGTTTTTCGTGACAATAGACTCGACCATAAATAATTGTTCCCTCTTGGCTTACAAGAGGGTCCTGTGGGGTGTTATTAGGGCGGGTTTTGGGCGGGTTTTTGGTCTATTTGCGGGTTTCATCCAAATTCTTTCTTGGATCTTGTCCGTTTGGGGTGGGCTTCATCAATCTTGTTGAGACGAACAATTTGATGTGAAAATAATCCCGATCTGTTCAGCGGATCGTGAGCGCCTTCGATCAAACCGCTTTTATCGTTTTTGCGGTTTGGATTTAGGGAAGGGGGTGGATTTTCTTTGTTTTTTGAGTGTGGGCTGGAAAGGGTGAATTTTTGGTGGATGGGGTTGGGTCGATTTTTCAGGGGGGGGGGGGGTAGGGAAGGGTGGCAAGAGTCGCAAGACTACTTATAGTTATAGAATGTAGAGTTATAGTGAGTCAAATTATGACTTCGACATGCATTAGCTCCATCTAACTTCAATAATTGTTTTATTTTCATGAACTTTGTTACTATCGATGTTCTGATTCCCCCCAAAAAAGAAGAAATAAATCGTAACATCGACAGTAACAAAGCGCTGCGGTGCATAGCAACGAAATCTCGTAACTAAACATTGCACTAAGCACAAATTTATTTGTATTCATCAAATAATATAAATATGTAATTTGTAGCAGAAGTAAAACCTATCGTAAATAAAACAAAAACAAATAAAAATAATTATAAGTAAAAAATACAAAAATTTTAAGAACTTTCTGACAAAAGTAATACGTACTTAGCTAAACAGTCACTGAAGTAATATAATTTTTAAATATAAATAAAGCGATTAACAAGTAAAATTAAGTAAAATGTAAGTGCAAATAAGCGTAGGTATATTGTGTCACAAGAACGTAGTAAATGTAAGTAAGAAATCGATTGAAATATGAATAGGAAGACGTCCGGCTGAAATATGAAGAGGAATACGTCCGGCTGGTTAAGGTGGTGGCCTGCTGGCCAGGTAAAGATTTCGTATTTTTTTATTTTTTTCCCAGCGGTTAATTCCGGCTACCTGCCTTTTCAGCCATGGAGAGAGTTATCGTGTTGAGCAAAACCTCCGGTAGAGGTGATAAAGTGGTCATATGCATAAGTCGGCTAGGACTGGCCGAATATCTCGTATGATGGAGAACGTATTCGTCCGTATCAGTGGCCATCCGGCTCAAATTCAATGCCGGAATTCCCGTATGAGGAGAGCCCAGCGGATTGTAAGTTTGTCTTTGAAGTGAATTGGCTGCGAACTGCCCGGTTTGGACGTAAGAGCCACGGACGGCGACGGAGGCGAAAATTGCGGATAGATCATTGAAAAATCCGCAGATGGACTGGGCGGAGTCAAAGAGCTATGCAAGCTGCTATGCGAGTGGCCAACCGAATGCGACCGCATACTTAGTGATGGAACAACAAGGCCGAAGACAAATCCACATCCGGCGAAACGGGTGAATGTGATTGAGCGATCGGCCCTGCTGTTGTGATACGCCGTGACTTGCTCGACTTGCTAGGCCGTTTCAGAGACGAAAAAGGACTCGGTGGCATACTTCTAGACGACCTAGGTAACGTCCCGCTGTCTGCAGGTGTCACAGCGGTCGGAGACGTTGCTGATTTCCCAGCACTGAAGGACTTGCGACCGAAAAGGTTGGATAAAAAGGCCGATTTTTTTCTGCTGTCCTTGGCAGACACGACGGTTTGAGTTTCAGAGTCCGTCTGCGATCCATCGTATGGACTGAGAATGCGAGAACGGACTGACTTATTGGCGCGAAGGGACGATTCTGAAGGATTATATCGAACGTCATTTCCATGTAATGCTGTTCTTGTAGGCTTTCCTCTGTCCGTGAGTGCTGAGCAGACTCTGAACGAGTTTGCGAACCTCTCATAGAGGTCGACACTCCAAGTGCTAAAATCAAATCAGCTAGAGAATCAAATCCACCCGAAAAAATAGAAAGTTACAGAAGATACAGAACCCGGATGAAATGGAGTTCTCTTACTATTGTAGTTCATGTCGATGAAGCTGGACGAAGGATCTTGTCCAAGTTGACAGAGTACAGTACTCATAGAAGCCATCATTTTGTTCTTAGATCCGTCCATGGACATGTAATCCCTTCCGGGAGAGACGACTCTGCCAACTTATTCTGAGATTTTCGAGACCGACCATCGTACGTTACTTAATCTACCTTGGGGTGTGCCAATTCGACATATTCGTCAGCGCTGTCTTGATCATGTTCTGCCTTGTTGACGGTTTTTGGACCACTGACATCCGGTGATTCAACTCCTCTGAGATGTTGTCGACTGTCTCCGTAGTCAATGTACTCCTGATCTCGTCCTTGCGAATCTAATTTTGGTTTCCCGCTGACAATACTCCTATTAGAACCGAAAGACGGGCGAGACTGCCAATCGTGGCCGACCGCCAGCACCGGCTGTGCTGGAATTCGTATTGGCGACAGAGGAACGACCCACACTATCTGACGATCCAAATTGTCCGGTATAGGAAGAAGAAGCAGCGCAATCGACCTGGTCGATTTCTAAGAAACTGTCAGAGCTAACATTAAGACCACTAAAAGCGACTAAAAGCCCGGGAAAATTCTATTTCCATTAGATTATTTTCTCGTTGAACGGCCGTTTGCTATTGACTCAACAACGTGCGGAAGAAAGTTCCTGTAGGATTCGATCCAACCTAGGGGATGTTCGCTACAGATCCAGCTGACGTTGAAGTGCCTAAATAGGGTACGCTCAATGATTTCTTTCGTTGACTTTCGTCCGGTTGCTGCTGATTGCCATGAGTTGGACAATGGTGATTAGCATTAGCCGCCGGTTCTAGTTCATGGCGGGATGAACTGACTGATGAAGACGATTCATTGCTCGAAACGGATAATTTGCTATTTCCAGGCGTCACTCGACTTCCCACTGAGTAAGCCCTCACCCTGGCGTCCTTATTGGCTAAAGCTGTATGGTTGTGTAACCGGTACATGCTAACGGTGGTGGAGCAGCGGGCACAGCAGTAGGCACCTGGTCGTGATTTACCGTCGCCATTTTCCGACCTCTGATTTCCGGTCTGGAACCAACTGAATAGGCTCTCGATTGTCTTGTTGCAATTCAACGGCGATAAAGAATCGTCGTCTTCCGATGGAGTTAAAAATGATGACACCTTTTCCAGGTGATATTCTTTGAACCGACCGACGGGTGGTGTCCCTGTGTTAAAAGAGCTGGCTAACAAACTACCGCTAGCAGGACCAGGTCGCCCTCGAAGATGGTGAGCTTCTCTTGGAACACTTCGTCGATATTGCATATCCATGTAAGAGCCACCTTCTTCATCTCGTGACGTCACAGAACTGGCTACACTTTGCGGTGCCATGGGCACGTAACTTTTCGGAGGTTTATCATAGAAACTGCTGGATCGGGTATGATTTCCAAAAAGCGTTCCAACCGATCCGGGAGCACTTCCGGATGGGTACATGGGGAGGTAGCCATCATGAGCACTTGCAGGAGGTGACGCCCAAGACGATGTCGTTACCGGATATGTCGATATGTTATCGGTATATATGTTATCGGACTCGACATATC
Source organism: Daphnia galeata (assembly GCA_030770115.1). NCBI lineage: Eukaryota > Metazoa > Arthropoda > Branchiopoda > Diplostraca > Daphniidae > Daphnia > Daphnia galeata. The sequence goes on from CM061115.1 coordinate 6,081,776, forward strand.
CATGTAAGGATTCTGCGGGTGAAGCGGCGGTTTTATAAGCGGTGCGCCCGACGGCACGGGCGTAGCCCTGTTCTTATATCCGCCTCGGATTGAAGTATTGGATAGAGTTCGTTAGCTCCCATCTCCCAATCATTGTAGAAACGGATGGAGCCGGATGGAGCACTTGGCGAAGAATATAAAGGACCTCTGGGCGTCATGCAAAATTAATCTTAGGTCGATGGAGGCTGTTCAACGTGTTTCATCATCAAATATGCGTCATTCAAGTCTCTTCCAGGATCGTCGACTCCTTGATTGGGTAAACTGTTTTCTGGTGTGGCCGTATGACTGAGGCGGCTACGGATATAATTGTTGACCGGATGTAAAGAAGCCTCCATATCGTCCATGGAAAACGAGTTAGCGTTTGACTTGACGGTCATCGGAGGTGACGTTGAAATTCCTTCGTGGCCGTAGATAACAGAAGACGGCCGACTGTCATGCGTGGGAGTAAAAACACCAGCGTTTTCACTGTTCGTTCTCGACCTGGAAGGCACGCTGTCCACTCGATTCCGTATCAGTCCTGCAGTTGTCAAAACTGGAACGACGGATAGAGCTGGGGGATTCCATGATTGCTGCAAAGACAGGCGATTTTGCTCGTTAGCCAAGGACGATCTCGTCCTTCGTCTAATGTTACATTGATGTTCCTTATTAGATTGCCCTCGTTATTCGTTTGGATTCGTAAACGGTGCTGTCATCCGTGTCCAAACAGGTACCTACATTCTTTTCTCGATCCTTCAACAGCTTTCGAGTTCCTGCGTATCCGACATTTAGTTTTGCGAACGACGACAAAGCATTCGTCGAAAGTGTTATGAATAATGGAAACACCAATCGTATTTGGAAGATATTGATACGCTTATCTCATTCATGGTTTACTTGCGTCTTGAGAATTGTTTCATTTCCCTATTAGTTACTTAATTTGCTATTTACTTGTGAGTCGGAATACATTTTACCACTGCTGCAGTGTTACCATGAAACACCATAATTAATATTTTAGTTCTTATAAGATTAATTACTTGTGCCTCGGATTTTTTATTCCTAATTTATTTAGTTTGCGTTACAACAAATTTACAGTTCCTATAAAAAATTGTTGCTATGCAACATATTATGTGTAACACAAAAAATACGCATTTACTTCTTAAAGATTTTACTTATGAACAATTACTTATGCGCCTCGTCCTTATGAGATTTCGTTGTTGTGCTACGCACCCTAACAAAGTTCATGAAAAGAAAAAAAATTATTGCATTGAGGAAAAAAAACGTTGATGGAACTAAAAAAAAAAAAAAAAAAAACACCAAGAGGGACCTGCCGCCACACCGGCACCTCCTGGTACTCATATCGCTCATATGCCAACGCGTTCTCACGTGAGCTGGCTCAACTAGCTGAGCTAGCTCATACAGTTAAGCCAGCTGAGTGTAGGTCGATTCGGCAAAAAATCCATTTGTCGAATCGGTTGCTGCAGAATTAATCACATAATTGTAATAAACCTTTATAAAGATTATAGATTATCAAAACTATTACCAGTAGATTGTTTTTGGGAGAGGAGGAAATGCATCACTATTAATTTTAAATGTTTTGGTAATAAGACCTGCTATACATTCTCCATACTGATCAATTTTTCTTTGATGGGCTACTCTTCTTTTACTTTCAGCATTTTGCCTTTTTCTCCTCATCTTTCTCTTCATTTTGATCTGAAATTTTAGCTAGTTTTTTACGTTTTGGTCCCATTTAACCCTTAATTTCAATTAACAGTGAGCTGGCTCAAAAGGCTAATTTGTCAAAGGCACTTGTTTAAACAAATCACTTCTTAAATGTGCCACGGATGTCACTAGTTGTTACGGGCTTTCCCATGTTAAAAATCCTCCCTCCCTGGCTCATCTAGGTGAGCTGGCTCAACTGTATGAGCTAGCTCAGCTAGTTGAGCCAGCTCACGTGAGAATGTGTTCAATCCGACTCCTCGCTTCGCTCGCGAGTTTCCCTCTAGGACAATTCCTTGTCTTGGTACGTTGTTTCTTGTTTGGTGTGTAATCGAAAAAATCGGCGTCATGAGATTACTAAAGCGACAATCAAAACAATTCCAATTGTTATGTACAGCCTAGTATTTTCGTTTGTTGGATTGATGTTATCTTGCGGTGATGAAGGTGATTGCGAATCTTGCGGACGATTCGTTAAACTGGATTGTGTATTTGAAGAAACTAAAACTTTTTCTACTACTTCCCCGTTATCCAAAAGAATTAATTCTTGGGAAAACGCTCGTTCTAATAAGACGGCCGTAACTATCACAAATATAATTCGAATCATTTCTGTGTAATAGAAAGATTGCACGATGTACTTATAACGAAGTGCGAGAGACAACTGAAGAAACTGTTTGGATTTCGGCAAGTATTTTTCTCCCCCCCTCCGAAAAAAACCCAAAATCTTTCCGAGAATTCCGATCAAGGTCGGACAATTTATTATGTTACTTACTTTGTCTACGGTAAGTCGTTAATGATATTATTTTTATTTCAACCGCCTGAACATCGTTGGATTCGTTTCCCCCAAAAAACTCCAAAAGATCTGGTTTTGGCGTCTTTTTACCAATTTTATTATTCAATCAAATGGTTTTGATATTGCTGTAGGGGAGACTTGAGTAAAACGGGACGGTTTTTGTTTTCCCCCTATATCTCCCAAACTAATTATTGAATTTCTTTAAAATTTTGTTTTTATGTATTCCATATTGTAATGAACCCCCCATATTTTTTATATAATTTAATAATGAACCATTTCCCCATAAAATACCTTTAAAGTTTCCTCAGATTTGTGGGAGGGGCCTATTTCTTGGGGTAATTGAGCCATTGAGGACACTGGGGTGGGTGATGAGGGACGTCCTCTGTTTTCTCTTTTAAATGCATTTAAAAATTTAAAAAAAAATGAAATAGTGTCCTACTGCATAGACTCTATAATTTAAGAAATGTTTCAATTTGATTACTGTGTAAATAAAACAATAACATATCATGTATTATCTTTAAAACTAAGAAGATTTTGTCTTTGGTTATGTAAGTCGATACATCGTTCTACCAGTGGCTATTATAAAGTGTATGCCCATTAATCAAGTAAATGAAACTGTGATAATTCAAACTGTCTTACAAGGAATATCAATAAACATCGATCTCAGTCATTCTATTTTATTTATTCCTTCTCTACTTACTATAAAGAACATAAATAACTATGTGAAAAGATGAATATCGATTCAATACGATTTAGTAGTTCTTGTAGCATGTGTGGTTCTTTACAATCTCCTTCCACATCCAGGGCTGGAACTAGTTCCATTCCTCAGTCTGTACAATAGCATTCCAGGTTGATTCGTTTTCCAATTCTATCTCATCTATAAAACAAACATTTGAAGAATCACTATCACACATAAATCAACATCAACGTAGGCTATTTGCAATTATTCATCACCTGAATGACTGTTTACATTTACGTTAACTGTCACAACTGTGACAACCAATGTGGTCTGATGGACAGCCATGTCAGTCAAACATCTCGTCTTCCTTTTCATTCCCTAAGTAGAAATGTAAACAGCAGATGACAATTAGATTATAAAAAATAGAAAATGTGTTTTCAGTTTTAGCTTTACATTCAAATGTGGGTATGTTTTTATTAAGAAGAGATTTCTTGTTTCTTAATCAACTTTTTTCCTCTTCTTCACACAATAGTTGAAAAGATTCACCTCCCAGCACCAAACATGGTCTAACAAATACAAGTGTATAACCAATTCTCTGCATTTCTCTACAAGACTTGAATTTTCTTGGTTGTAAATGAAAAGCATTTTACGCGAAAATTCTCTTCAAAAATTATTCAGCAACATCACTGTTTAGACTTTTGATTATTTACAATGATTTAATCCAAGGCCGTGTTGACATTCGTCGGCCTTATGAATGAAGTCAGAACCACCTAACGGGAACGGAATACAACATCAAAAAGGGAAATCGCGTTTCCATCAATTACTACGTCGACAACTTTAATTCAATTATAATGACACTATGACGTTGCCATCCGTCATCATCTCCTCTACAACCTAGAATTAATTATTTCTCTTTTAATTAAACGATGAAAAATCGTATAAATTAACAACGAACCCCCCCTCATTCGCCCTCGTTCACCCCATACCTCTGAGAGGAACAGCGCCATCTTATCGGATGACGACTGGTGGGTTTGAACTTTTCAGTGGTCGTCTGTCATATCATCGTCATCGAGTTGAGATAGAATCCCTATCGGGAAATTGTGTTGTCATATGCGTATGCGGACAGACCAGAAGCAGCCAGCTGCCAAAACCCAAAAGAGGAAATACAAAAAGAAAAATATAAGAACTGTGATAGCTGTAGTAGCTTTCCAGTTTACTAACTTGTTTCTACTTCACGACGCTTCACGACTTCACTAAGATAATACGATAATACTTCTGAACATAACTATTTTCTAGAAATCTCTGCACTTGGGATAACAAAATGTCAGAGAAACGTGTTATAATAACAGGAGCATCTGGTCTTCTTGGAAGAGGTATTATTGCAATAAGTAATATTTATACTATGGAGTTAAATAACTTATTTAAATGATTCAGCTGTTTTATCAGCCTTTAAATGTTCTCAGTGGACTGTCATGGGAACATCATTTAGCCGGTACAAATTCAATATTCCTCAGTTCATTAACTTAACAGTTGACATAAATATTTGATGTTACTTATTTAAATTTTCCTTTATCAATAAAAATAAAGAACTGGGGAAGATTTAGTACCAATTGACATATGTAACCATGAAGAAACGAAGAAACTTGTAAAAAATTTTATGCCAAATTGTATTGTGCATTGTGCTGCACAAAGGTTTCCAGACAAAGTTGAAAAAGATTTAGATGGAACCATCCGTTTGAATGTAGAAGCAACAAAAAAACTTGGCTGTTTTAGCAGGTAATATTTCTATTATTATTTATGCTAATATGGGCAATAATTACAATTAATTATTAATGAAAAATTTTAGCTGAATTTGGAGCTACTATGGTTTATATTAGTACTGATTATGTATTTGATGGAACAAAGCCACCATATTCAGAAACTGATATCACAAACCCATTGAATACATATGGTAAAACCAAATTGCAAGGTGAACAAGTAACTCTGGAAGCAGGCCAAGGTATATTCACTTATAGTATTAATTAAAAATTTAAATTAAATTATAATGGTGAAATTTATATAAGATGGATAAAAATAACTAATATTCATTCTTTCATTTCTTTGATCTAGATCACATTGTCCTGCGGGTTCCCGTTCTATATGGACCAGGTATATATACTGAATTGTATTGTGTACATATGTAACAAAATGTTTAGTAGGAATGTTTAGGTGTAGTTTTCGGGTTTTAACAGTATAGTATACTGGGAATGCGACATTGGTCCCCCCGACAGTGGTCCCCACCCCCTCCCGGACAGTGGTCCCCCCGACTGTGGTCCCCCCCGATCCGGACAGTGTTCCCCCCATAAATTATCGAGGTTGGACTACTGTCGTGAAAATAACGACAGTAGTCCCCCTCAAAATTTCGTACAAGTAGAGGGGGACCACTGTCCGGATAGGTTAGGTTACGTTACGTTACGTTACGTTAGGTTAGGTTAGGTTAGGTTAGTACTTGGGGGGACTACTGTCGTGAAAATCCGGACAGTGGCCCCCCCTCTACTTGAACGAAATTTTGAGGGGGGACTACTGTCGTTATTTTCACGACAGTAGTCCCCCCTCGATTACTTGCATAACTGTGTTTTTACTACAGTCGAGTACCTAGGAGAGAGTGCCGTGACTGTTCTTCTACAGCTATTTTTTGATTCAGAGGAAAATAAGCTTGTTTCGGATAGTGAAATCCGCTATCCATCACATGTGGACGATATTGCCTCTTTATGCGTTAACCTTCTGGAGCTGAAACAAAAGAATGGAGAAGTAAAAGGTGCGTACATGAATGTTTTGTTATCTTATTACGCCTTCAATAGGTAATAGATAAATTGGAAATTTATATTCGGATTATTTTGTTTTGCTTAATAGGAATTTTCCATTGGGGAGGTATACGTCAGTTAATGTAAATTTTAAAATTAATCAAGTATAAAAGATTTTAATTACATAATAGGAAAGGAAAGTATGACTAAATATGGCATGGTGCAACACATTGCAAGTGTTTTTCAGTTGCCTATGAACCATATTAGTCCCGATCCATATCCAAGTCAAGGGGCATCGAGACCTCACAATGCTCAACTTTCTAATGAAAAATTAGAAAAATTGGGTGTTGGAAAACATACTTCATTCCGCGAAGGAATTCAGTCGACACTTGCTCTATGGATCCAGCGTAAAAAGCTAGAACAGATTTGAATTATGCTTAAGTAATGTTTGATTTATAATCTATTCTCCGCGGAAAACTCTTAATGCTTATTGTATGTAAAATCACTATCTCCATTTATTGTGAATATACATAAGAGACAGGTTTTGCACTGTATTTCGATTAAAATTTTAAACCGTTAACACATTTTGTAGAATGCTAAAAAAATGAAAATAATGTTTTTTATTTCTTTGCTGTAACACATGCAGTGCAGCCCGAATTATTACGCAATCTAATTAAGGTAGGTAAAAAATTGCAATCAGCTAGTTTTGTTTGCTTGACAGTGTGTTTTGACAATTATTGCGTACTGTACAATATTTTGTCTTTAAAAATGCTGAGTAATGACGGACAGTTTTGAAAAACACAATTTTAACGACCCACACCAAGTTAATTGTTAGCGTTATCACTTATCAAATTGTCTAGCATGAAAAACGGGTAATGACCTTTTGCTACTTTTATTGTCTTTGCATTTATGATCAAAGTATTCAATTGATTCATATTAATTTCAAGACTTCTGAAAATCTGGATTTAAATCCGAGCAATATTTGTAGTTCAACTTTAATTCATTTTGGAGGCAGACACTGTTACACTATTGCATCATATCCAAAATATCGATTATTGAATGAACGCCCATGCGCCTGGTCCTTGTTGCTGAGCCATTAATGAACAGTATGCAGGAGTAAGCAGGACGTACCTTACCCGTTTGACTGAAGATCAAAGCTCTCTAATCGAATGTTTAAGTGTTACAAGTTATTCTCAGGTCTTTTGAGAAGGCTAACAGTTGGCTGACATTCTTTTTTACTATAAAGATATTTTTTATTTCAACATTTATACCAAGTAATTTGGGTAACTTGTTTACTTAACTAGCTTAGTGTTGATATTCATTGATACATTAATAAATTAATTTACTTATTTCAGGCATGGAATCCTGATCCAATTCGGAATCGGCAAGATATTGCACGGGTATTTCCAAAATGAGTTCTCAAGATATCAATCATCTATGGACAATACTAATGATGACATCAGAAAAATAGAAAGGGCAGCCATCAGTTTTGACAATGACAAAAGGGAAAAACAATCTCAATTGATAGCGTGTTAATTCAACGCGGAAGCTACCGCTACCTCTTATTTTCTTCTAGTCCAGCCGCACAACATCACACCAATCCCTTGCGTAATGTATTTAGGGTAGACGATTTCTGTAACAATTTCATCATAATTGCAGTACATATTAAATTTTTCAGCTGGTGAAAAGCGGAAAAAATATTAAAATATGGAAAACAAGGAGACCTTAAGGTCTCGTTTCGTTCCTCCGGATGGAGGATATGGTTGGTTTGTTGCTTTCGGAGCATTTTTAGTTCAGTTTTGGATCGCTGGATTGATCAAATCGTATGGAGTGATTTTCATGGAAGTCTTGCAGCTTTATCCCGATGCATCCGCTTCTCTCGCTTCTTGGATTCCAGCAATTTTGTCCACTCTTTGCTTGATTTTATGTAAGTTAATTCTAGATTCGCATTATTATACAAGAGTCTTTATTTTCACTATACGGATTATATAGCCCCAGTGTGCAGTGCGCTTTGTCGACAATTTTCTTGTCGTTCGGTGGTCTTTACAGGTGGAATTCTGTGTTGGCTTGGGGTTAGCTTGAGCTACTTTACTACTAGCCTTACACAATTATGCTTTACTTTTGGAGTTCTCACAGGTATAATCTTTTTAGAAAATCTTCCTACTGAAGTGCGTAGGCGATAAAAACAATTTAAACCTTAATAATACAATACCGACCATACCGTATTGACATTTAGTTTTTATTTCTCCTTTTTGAGAACTGCCTCTAGTGAGAAATTATGTTTACTTGTATAACTACGTATATTTGTATGCATTCATGAAAAAATCAACAACCAAATTTTCATTTAATCATTAAGAGCATCTTTAAACCTTTATCTTTCGAAGAAAGCTTTAATTTAATGAACTTGTATACTGAATCTTTAAGGACTAGGAGCAGGAATGGCCACAACTCCAGGCATAATTATGACATCCCGATACTTTAACAAGCGTCGAGCTTTAGCAAATGGCATCTGTGTTTCTGGTACAGCAGTTGGAAGCATGTTGATCCCTCTGTAAGTAATATTTCATTATTGAATTCTCACAAAATTATTATTTATTTTCTTACAGCTTACTTGAAGTTTTAATACCAACGTACGGATTCAGAGGAACAATTCTTATTCTCGGAGCCTGCATGCTTCATATTTGTTTGAGTGCTGCTCTTTATCGCCCTGTTGAAGTTCACCAGGCCATCGTCGAAAATGTGACTCAAATCAACATTCCAAACAATTGTGCTGTTTCTAGCGGCATCGAATGTGATTACGTCCAACATGTTCCTGCTGGTGGCCGATTAACAACAATTTCTGAAGACGACATTTCACTCGTCCACGATAGACTCTCGACAACCGATCTCTCTCACAGGCTAAGCATTATCCACAGTGTTGAAGATCTAAGCACCAATTCAACCGTCATTTACACAGAAAATATGTCGTATTCTAAATCAAATAATGCTGATGGATTTCTTACTGAAAAATCTGTTCAAACTGAAGTAACAGTCAGTTATTCGAATAAGACAAATCGACGGTTTAAATTCTGCTCATTAATGGATTTTATTGATTTTTCTTTATTAAAAAACCCTTTGTTCTTGTTAATGGCTTCAACCGTAATGCTGATGGCGGTAGGCTGCCCACATGCTCTGTATTTTTTACCTTCTTACGCCAATTCACTTGGCTTAGAGAAAAGCGAGTGTAGTTTGCTTTTATCTATCAGTGCAGCATTCGACCTATGTGGGAGATTAGGACTTGGTTACATTGCTGACCTTAACCTCTTCTCTAAATCTAAAGCATACAGCGTCAGGTAAAAATTTAAGTAAAAAACAATTTAGCAAAAAATTAAATATATAGTATGAAAATTTTTTCGTCAAAAATTTACTTACGTGTACGCTTTGGTTTATTTTTCAGTATGTTGACAGGGGCGGTTGCAATTCTGTGTTTGCCATTTGTGACAACCTTTTCTGCATTTGCTGTCATTGGCGCCTTCTATGGATTCGGTTTGGGCAGTTGGTTATTACTAATTCCAGTGTTGCTCACTGAACACCACGGAACAGAATCTATTGGTTCTTCCTATGGATTAGTTCGTCTATTTCAGGGAATTGTTGCCTTGATTGTACCGCCACTTGTAGGTTATTCTAAAGATGCAACCGGTGATTACATAATAGGCTTCTATTTCATGGGAATATCAATGATGATGGGCTCCATACTTATTAATTTGAAACCTTGCGTTCTACGTTTGTATTGACGAAACACAAGTGTTCGAAAATGTATAACGAAAAATAATGCAACTCTTGTTAATTTTTAATAATTTTTTAAAATTATTAGGTGATGCATGGCTGTAGTGTACATCCTATAGATTTATAAGAGAGAGAGAGAGAACTTTTGTCCTTAATATGTATGTTGAAAATACACCAAAAACTATTTTGATGCATTCACGAAACAATCAAAGACCAATTGTTTTCAGTAAGGATTGAAAACAAAAATATTTTTTTATTTTTTTATTATTCTCGATTTAGTTATTCTAGTTATTTGGTTCTGAAGTCTTGCCAAAAAAAGAAGGCTTTGCAACTTAGTTTATGAGAAAATACAGTAGCCTATGTTTATTTACTGCTGTAGTTTTGCCATGGTTTTGCAACAATTCGATCATGGATCTGATCAATATAGAAAATGAAAAGTAAAGATTTAGACTTTTTTTTTCAAAAAGTGAGTTTAGAGAACGGCCCAATGCTGCTCTGCTCTCATATACATTCTAAAAAGCGGCTTCAGAGTTCATAGTTTCAAACGCGTCTCCCATGCGGTGATACTAAACGATACACAACACATCAGCATATTGAGTAAATACGTAGGTAGAATCTCAAGGCTCATGGGGAGATATTATCATATAGCTCTTGTCAGTTATATGAAAAACTTTCCTTACAAATAACAAATGAGCATCGAAATCAACGAAAGTGATCAAAAACAAAAGTTCGGGGATTTTTTACGTTATTGCTGTAACTCATTTTTAAACATTTTTTTTTTCAAGATGATATAAAATTTATGTGGTTGAACACAATTTATCTCTTTTTTAACCTTGTTTTGAGTGCAAAAAAGAACAGGGATAACTCATAAAGATCAACGTAAATTCAGTAAATGGGTCCAATACAGAATTTTTATAAAAAATTTAAAAGTATGGAATACCGTATAAGCTAGATATTTTATGTAATGCGTTGCAGTTATATTTACATCCACATCAAATATAATTTCTTTACCATAATTCTACTTCAAAAACAACTTGCGATTTCAGTAAATATTCAGACTAGCTTAGACAGTATGGATTAACGTCTTGAATTATCATAGCATTTCAGGTATATTTCAGACATCAAGTGCGTACTTTTCTAAATGTCATGTCAAGCTTGAATAAGCCCCTGCGATAAGAAAATGATCCGACAGCGTGATCATTACAAAAGAGTATCGGTGCTGATAACCAAAAAACGTCATTCGAAATATTTGATTTTATTCCAGATAAAATAGAACAAACTAGACGGTATATAAAAGTAGACTGTCCAGCATTACAGTATCAGTTCCTATCCAGTTTTTAAGTATCTTTAGCGTTATGGCCTGGTACGCCATTTTTCTAGCGTTAATTGTAGCAGCAGCCTCAGGATCTGTATTGCCTGGAACCCGTCAAAAAGCCGCTCCGTATTGTGATGTGAACCAATGCGCATTGCCTGATTGCCTGTGTTCTTCCCTCGAAATTCCTGGCGGATTGCTTCCAGAAGAAACACCCCAAGTATTGTTTCAATATTTTCATAATTTAATATACAAACCATTTCGTATTTTTTAAAACGATGCATGTTGTAAATTTGTAGACTGTACTTATTACATATGACGATGCCGTCAACGTTTTAAATTACTTGAACTATAGTAGCTTAATATTTAATCGCTACAACCCAAATGGATGCAATATTAAAGCAACATATTTTCTATCGCACGAATACAACAACTACTCTTTGGTAAACGATCTGTATAATAGAGGCCATGAAATTGCTTCCCATTCCATCACGTAAGTTTATCATATTATTTATCGGGTTCAATTTGTCTCGTACAAGGAAATTATTGTTGCGTTATTGATGACACAATTAGCAAGATAATCTGTTATTTTTTTTTCTTGCTTTGCAACAGGCATCGTACCAACCAAGACTTTTGGCTTGCGGACGATGTTGAACACTGGGATAAAGAAATGGCAGACATGCGAACCATGATTGAATATTTCGCCGGTATCCCACAAAACCAAGTCAAGGGAGTGCGAGCACCATTTCTTTTACAAGGCAAATATAAACAAGACGGAAATAGCTAGTCATTTTTTATCGTTTTTTCATTGTGGTTAATTGGTTGTAGGTGGGGATTCAATGTGGACTTCCCTATCAAACAACAATTTTGAATGGGATTGCAGTTGGTAATTTTTATCTTTGATCTAGTCTGAATGACAGATTTCAAAAAAATGTTTGAAAGAACTAGTGCAAACGATATTGTTTTTAAATAAAGCACGCTTTGTTATAATTTACAGGCCAACTCGGAATTATGTTGATCCTGGTATGTGGCCTTACACGCTCGATTATCTTAGTCAGCAGGTAAAAACTATTCGTTATAAACCTCTAACGTTTTGTTTTTCAATATCAAAATAATGTTTTTTATAGGACTGTCAGATTGGTAGTTGCCCAGTTCAGTCATACCCCGGAAAATGGGTTGTGCCTATGATTGACTTAACTGATATTAGTGGCAATCCTTGTGCGATGGTGGATACGTGTAATGTGTAAGATAAATATATTATTTACAAGTTTTCAACTGCTTTGAATTGAAATTTTTAATATCCTCTTTATGTTTGATACGGGAACAAAAACAAAAATACTTAGCGGAACAACAGCGGATGAAGTATATAATCTTCTTAATAGCAACTTCGAAAAACATTACTTGGGAAATCGTGCTCCATTTGGCTTGTATTTGCATGCTGCTTGGCTGTTAGATACCAATCATCTCAACGGCTACAAAAGGTACTCTATTTTAAAAATTTGCCCTTGTGTAAAAAAAACAAAATTTACCGTTGATTTTTAGGTTTTTAGACGGATTAACTGTGAAAGATGACGTTTACATAGTCTCCGTTAGTCAACTACTCGAATGGGTTAAGTCACCTACGCCTTTATCATCCATTGAAAATTTCGTTCCATGGCAATGTGATACGGTCCCTTCCATTCCTTGTGCTGAACGACGCTGCGCATATGATGCTGCCCACAGTATGTGATCTTATACGTATATAATTTGAATAAAAATATGTATTATTAAAACTAATTTATATTGTTTTAGCACCATTTGGAAGCGAACGCATCATGTCTATTTGTAACAAAGCGTGCCCCTTTTTTTATCCTTGGTAAAATTCTAACTAACTCACAAAATAATGAAAATATTCCTTCACTAAAGAAATGTTTCTTTTTATTATTAAAACTAAATTTAGGTATGATAACATATATGGATCTAATCCGTCAACTCCATGGGTGCCTTAAAAACAGCTGTCGGCATGTTTCGTCTTCATGGTCTTGCAGGTCCCCCTGGTTACCTTTGGACTTTTTCAAAATTTCATCGAGACCAACCATTTTTTAATTACAAAATTCTATTAGAAAATGCACGCAAAAAAAAATAAGCTTGGATTTAAATTCACATGGAAATGTCAATGAACACTTAACAATACAAACCAAAAATACTTCTTCTCTAATTTCAGTTATTGAGACTTGAGAGCATTCAAAATATATCTTTTAATAAGTCAATGAATATACACAAATTACACATTTACAGTATGTTTTTTTTTGCTTCTTTAATTAATGATGTTAATTAAAATTATTTTAAATTTCTGCATGAATAATGTATGGACAATAAAAATTCAATAGATATAAGTTGATATATTATTAGGTAAACTATCAGATAGCAAAGCCCCACAGGACGAAAAGGACTCAGGTAAGCTTCACGGTATCAGGTGAAGAGTCGTATTCAACCATTGACGTCATTACTTAAAAAATTCTTTGAAACCCAAGATTTGGACAAGTATATTCCCTCCAATTTGATATAAATAGTTTTAGAGGCAGACCTTCATTATTTCTTGAAGCGAGCTTTTGATTATAAATTCGTATAAATTTATAATATTCTTTTTTGATTTAAGTTTGATCCTGTGTCACCAAGCAACCATCACCTGGTACTTTACCAGAATACAGACTAGCATTTAAAATGTTATTCAGTCTTGGAAGCAAGACTGCAAATCTAGATCTCATTATTATAGACTGCCTTCTTTGCTAATAGCAATTTAGGCTCAGCACGTGGCCCAGAGTCATATTTTTTTTTGTAACGTGTAACGTACAGTACCATTAACCAATAATCAGTGTAGAAGAGTTCCTGCATATAGTGCCTTGAATTTATAACCCATGTTTTGCGCAAGTTAAAAAGCTAAAAAATACGATTAAGACAACATATAATAAATGACATTTTTTTAAATAAATGTAAATGAGAATTGGGATCGCACAATAATCGCATGTGCTCTAGAGGGCCTCATTATCTTACTACTTGAAAACATGAATCAAACTTTAAATGAACTGAAATTCACACCAAGTTTGCTATACACAATTATAAACTGGCAGCAGCTCACTCTGTAAAGCAAGCTGCAAGCATTATACTGCTAGGAGACGGAGAAGAAGGGGGTGGTGAATGTATCACGAAGGGTGGATGGGAGAAATGGAACTTAGGAGGGGTGAATAGAAGAGAGAAAGAGAGTCAGTGAATAAAACAAAGAGAAAAGGGAGAGAAACGCTAGCTGCTGTAAGGTTTTGACCTTCCACCAATATTGATCGAAATACGACGCGTGCGCAGTAGATTTCGTTCGTGCTCTGCGAAATCCAGTGCAGTAGGACCTTGTTCGCGGCACTCTCTTTCTCTTTTTCTATCATTCTAGGATCAATGATATGGAAAGGATTGTTTCGTCAGTCATTTTACAATCCAGTGTAGACGTTTTCAAGAGTGGACCAGAGCCGTAGACTGTAAGATCGTTTTTTTTGTTTTGTTTTGTTAGCCCGCAAAACAGCTTCAGTGTCGAATAGTTTGATTGATTCGGCACCGATCGTCGTATCATCAGATAGCTGAAGCCATGTCTTCTTTTGAATGTTAAACAGTTGTATATTCATGACTTGGAAAACGCGCCTTGTAGCTCTCTTTTATTTCTACAAAGAAAATAAAATACCAGTGACCCACCCGGCAGTCGGAACACAACCAACACGTAACGTTGAAGCCTCTGCGCCCGCGCCGAACGGCCCTGGAGGCTCCATCCCTTTTACTTCACGTCGCATCCGTCGATCAGTCAGAAAGTCTGCTGAAAGGAATCAGGCTCTCTACAACTTGCCAGTGGATTCACCATCTATCGTCAGGCCTCAACGTTCGTTTTCCTCTTTCCTCAGTGAAGAATATGAAGCGGTGATCAGAAAATTAGACGATTTCGCACTACTTGGACGAAAATCGGAGTAGTTTTGGTGTAATCTAAATTAAATGGGTGCGGTTTAGCAGTGAAAACAACATGGCGACTCGAATGGATTGACCAAGACAAATAAATCAAAGGACAAAAAAGTTTTTGGAACTGCAGTGAAATAAAAAGAATCACTTTCGTGTTGGTAATACTACTTGGTTCGTAAATCCTTGGAACGGCGCAATGCAGCGAGATAACCATGGTAGCGGTATAGATCCGCGTCAATATGTAGGCCCCTACCGAATGGATAAAACTCTTGGGAAAGGACAGACCGGTAAGATTTTGGTATTAAATTCTACTGAAAAGCCTTAAGAACCTAAATCGATTGAAGCCAATGATTTTGTTGTGACAGTTTTTTTTAAAGATGCCTCATTAACAAAATAGAAAAAAAAATTATATAAAAAAAAATTAATAATCAAATTTTACCTTCCTTTACTTGAATAGGTTTGGTGAAACTAGGAGTACACTGTGTAGCTGGAAAAAAAGTCGCTATCAAAATCATAAACCGAGAAAAATTAAGCGAGTCTGTTTTACAAAAGGCAAGTCACAGTTTGTAGTTGCGTTCAAATCAATGTTACACAAAATTCCCATGATGATTTCTGTTTCCTTGCCAAGATTTAAAACAGTAACAAACATTGGGGGTTGTATATTGACCTATTTAATGAAGTACAATTCGGTTTTCTGTTAGGTGGAGCGTGAAATAGCCATCATGAAACTTATAGAACACCCCCACGTTCTCGGATTGTATGATGTCTACGAGAACAAAAAATATCTGTAAGTCCTTCAATCGATCTAAGAATACGAAGCCCCTTCTAGCTCCTTCCCCCCCATTCCAGCTGGAAGAAAGAACCAGCCACTGAGCCAAGCTTCTTGTCGTTTTTGTCAATGTAAACATATAAATATTTAAAAGAAACCTTCCAACGTCTCTTTTCTTTTGTGTTCCTTTGTTCCAAGATATCTGGTCCTGGAACATGTTTCTGGCGGCGAGCTATTCGATTACTTGGTAAAAAAGGGACGACTTACACCAAAAGAGGCTAGACGATTCTTCCGGCAAATAATTTCAGCGCTTGACTTCTGCCATAGTCATTCTATTTGGTAAGTTAAGATTTTATAATATCTCAATTCAACTACAGGTCATGTGAGCGCCATTTTGAATCCCACAATTTATTTAACAATCCCACTCCAAGCCGTTCAACGCGGTATTTCATGATATAATTTTTTTTTATTCACGCTTTCCTCTTCTATACAGTCATCGAGACCTCAAACCCGAAAACCTGCTACTAGACGACAAGAATAACATCAAGATAGCTGACTTTGGTATGGCTTCTTTACAACCGGAAGGCAGTATGCTAGAAACAAGCTGCGGATCACCACACTATGCCTGCCCTGAAGTCATCCGGGTAAAATAGTTTTCATTTATTCGGTTTTGTTTCTTTCCCAAAAATCTTGCGACCAGCAGTCCTTCTTCTCTTTAGACATTAATTCCTATTCATATTTTTATCCACTGTATAGCATTTTAATGTCATAAAAGAGGAAGAAAATCTTCATTTTTGTATTCTATGTGCATCGCATCAATAAGAGTCGGTACGAGTAATTGTACCGTAGAGTTATTTCCTAAGCTAAGATGCAAATTCAACACACAAGTAAAATTTCAGCATTTTTTCTTTCGTTTTCTTTCTTTTTGCAAAGATTTTATGTTTGACCTTTCATATGTGTTTTTTCAAACAAGAATTCACTGGGAAGAAAAGAAGCGTTACAACTAGGCCTAGATTTTGATTGAATGTAATGGGTCGTTCTAATGAATCTATCATTTTCTTTCCATTTTCTTCCATTTTTTGATTCAATTTTTGCACCTATTTGTTGTTGATGACATTAGGGGGAAAAATACGACGGCCGACGAGCAGACGTTTGGTCTTGTGGCGTCATCTTGTACGCGCTTTTAGTTGGAGCTTTACCTTTCGACGATGACAATCTAAGGCAATTGTTAGAGAAGGTCAAACGTGGAGTCTACCATATTCCTCATTTTGTACCGCCTGAATGTCAGTCTCTTCTGCGTGGCATGATCGAAGTCAATCCCGAGAAACGAATGACGGTAAGTTCTGACTATTGATTTTTTTTCTAGTCCTATATACTTCAACTTTGAGAATCTGTGTCGTTCTTTATTGAAAAGACGTTGGCCATGTGGAAGGATCAATAATCCTAATTAGAAGAAGATATCTAATTTCTATATTTCATTTGAACTCCTTATATATGAATCGCATTTATGTAGCCTATATAGTAAGCAACTATTCCTAAAGTTTACAAGTCGAAAATCTTTAATCCCTTGAACTGTTCTGATATCAAGGACAAAAACAGAGGAAAATTTTATTTTAGCTACAATATCCGAGGTCATTCATTTCAGCATTCAAAAGACTTTGAGTATATGATGTATCTTAAGAGTGTGGGTTCATGGAGATGTTGAAGGCTACGTGAGCTGCTTGTTATTGACTGGAGAGAACTGACAAGCTGCCGCTACGGCACGCGGATTTGTTTGTCATGCTGTCCACAGCTGGCCGAGATCCATCGCCACACTTGGGTGGTAGCTGGCAGTGCCGGATGTCGTGGAGGAGAACTAGAATTGGAGTTGCCCATGATGTCTGTTGTCCAGACACGTATTCTACCCACAGAAGACGACTGTGATCCGGACGTTCTTCAAGCTATAACTAGTCTAGGCTGCTTCAAGGATCGCAAAAAGCTGATTCAAGAGCTTCTTAATCCAAAGTAAGTTGTTTTGAACGATTGATTATGTCTGCTGTGTCTATACATGGTTCAATATAAGCAAAAAACAAGATTATATAATAAGTATAATGTAACAAACTAATAACAACATCAGATATGAATACAAAACCAAACTTTTTTTTTTGTTTCTTTCTCATCAGTCACAATACCGAAAAGGTCATTTACTTTCTGCTGCTGGATCGTAAGAAACGTCGACCGGCTTGCGAAGATGATGCTGAGCTCGTCGTTCGAACTCAACAGCCAAGAAACGAAAATATAGACCCACCAAAGAAAAGAATCGATACTCTTAAAGTCAACGGCCCAGTGACTGCTCAATTCCAGCTGTCCCAAGGCTCTCCAATCATCGCTCGGCGACAAGTGTACAAGTACGTTTCTTTTTTTGTTGTTGTTGTTTTAAGTACATTGTAGGTCATCATCACATGGACTTTTGTCGATGTAGTCACTGGCCAAGACGATCAACGGGGCACTCGACTTATCCTGGACCGGGTAATCATCACCACACTGGATTTGTGGCACAACCGTTAAGCAGTAGTAACAACAGCACGCCATCGGCCTCTCCAGTCCCATCTCCTCGACCCGTTCATCGTTTGCTTGCTTCAAATCAGTACGGTGGTGGTGGAAGTAGCGTTTCCGGCAATGCTGGTTGCGGCAGCGGGACGTCTCCTTCGCGAAATGTCAGTAAAACTCCACCGGCTAACAATGGAGGAGCTCCTAGCTTAGGAGGAGGCCAACAGCTAGCTGGCGATGGATCATACCTTCAGGGAACGTCGACTCCACCCGGTTCTCCAAATCCGTGGAGGACTCGCCTTACCACAACTATTAAAAATAGCTTTCTTGGTTCGCCGCGATTCCATAGACGGAAATTACTTCAAGGTATGTATTGACCCTTCACTAATCCATCAACAAACAACCCATTTTTTTTTTCTTTTCATTTTTTAACGAGCACTGCGGTTGAAGTTGGAATTGCCAGGTTGAGGAATGCTTGTTGAAATCGATTTCACCATGACACCGGTGGAGAAAGCAAAACAAAAAATATATAAATAGATAAAATGAAGACTAGCAGAATTTATCTGAGCAAAAAAGCAGAAGTAAGAAAGTAAGACTCAATGAAATATTGGAAATTTTTTTGAATCGGTATCACGCTTAGATTCGTCTTTTTGGTTTCCTATAGACACACTAGTGCACACTTTTTTTTTTTTTTTTTTTGGCCCCCCCCCCCCCCAAAAAAAAAAAAAGGGTTTCCCTCCGAAAGCTATCTCTCCAGAACATTAATCAAAAAATAGATTTTTTTCTTTAAATGGCACATTGTAGACATTCAGGTTAGGTAATCGGATTGACGAGCAGTCGCCAGTTCGATTGCCGCGTCGGCAAGGGAACTTGCATGATCCGCCGGGCTTAAATTGATCTATACTTTTTCGATCGATAGTTTTCTCGTTCACGTTTCTTACTTGGTCGTGTGTTTCGTATTATTGGAATGAGAAAGATCGAAGATATGAGAGATACTCATATAGAACGGCTTATCCCGCATTATCAGAGCGCCGATCATTTAATTGGCAGGATTGCTGTGCAATAATAACCCATGATTATAATCAACGTTTCAACAGAGCTTAATTCGTACCTTTTGCTCGTTTAAAACAATTACAAGGTTAGAATAAAGGTATCTACTTATAAATTGATCTACCGTATATATATACTTATAATACTACTCACTTACACAGTCTTGTTATAATCTCTTCTATTTTTGAAAATCTCTGATAATGATACAGTGCGATCAAAGTATTCTATGTACTGATTTACCGTTTGTGACTTGATAAAGTAAAACTTATATCTATATAATAAGATGATTTTAACTTTCAAAAAGAAAAGTTAGAAGAAACCAATCTATATATCCATGATGGTGTTTTTGTCTCAAATCTACGTATGTAGATAAATCCATTAGATAATCCTGAGGTGAAATGGCGATTTATTTAGTACCGATTTTATTAATTAGGATAATTAGGAAAAAGGGCTGACAACAGATGTATTATGGCAACCGCCGATCATTTCCAGTTTTATTTAAAATTGTTCAAAAAAAAAAACGTATTACTCTTCTAGGGATTGTTAGTATTCTTCCTTAAGGGCGTTCTTGTCCACTCCCGCTTGTAACTTAGACGACGTGGAAGTCGGAGACGGTTGGAGCTCATTCATTTATCCCGTCCCTCAAAGAGATCCAGAAATTCAGCTTTCCAACAATCAATACAGCGTTGGTCCTTATTTAGTGACCAAGACAATCATACAGTACCACTATTGACGAATTCGTTGCCCGTGGTTGATCGAGGATGGCGATTTGGATACGCGCCTCATTTCCACACGCACATGCACTACAATAAACTCTTGTATGAAGATCTAGCGAAGTCGTGATGACGATCAATACGCAGCATTCAGCCTACGCTGCTCATCTGCGCTGCATCGATCGGTACGAAGTCGGGTGCATTTGCTACGCGATAGCTAGTACCACATACAAGACCCATAGACTATGGAATAAAAAGACACTGACTTCCTTTCAGCTCGTCAAAGCAAGTTCTCAGAATAATGACAAGAGATCTTTCGTATCAACCAAAAGGACGAATCCAATTATGTTGGTACCGGTACCCATCTCGACTTTTGAGAGGCAACCAAACAACAAGTCGAGTTGAAGATAAAGGATCTTAAGCCAATTTTCTTTAAACAATTTCTTTTGGTTGTCGATCTTTAACCATAGGAGACGAGGTCAGTCTGACACCGGAACCAGAATCTTCACCAGAACTGACAAAGCGTTCGTGGTTCGGAACTCTGATGGGAAGCGAACGTGATGAAACCTACACTATACTAGTCAAAGGAAAACCTTTGGCCTCCGTCAAAGCTGACCTGATTCACGCCTTTCTATCAGTGAGTTTTTACATTATTACCCAATTAAAGAGAACAATGCTAATATCTGATTTTATGATTGCCATTGACGAAATAGATTGCAGATCTGAATCATAGCGTTGCTAGTCCCATGTCATTTAAAGTAGAATACCGCCGTGGTACTTCTGGACCCGCAATGTTCCAACGCCATGTTCGATTCAACGTCGATATTGCTGCAATTGGTCAGCACGAAACTAAAGGAGAGCGTTGTGCAGAAATCGACATTCTTTATGCCGTGACATTTGTTTTGATTGCAGGTACTAATAAAAAACAATATGGTAGTTTGTTGCTTAGTTTTTAACACGTTCTCGAAATGTATTCAAAACTAAATGTTCTGGTTGCGTTTAGGGAATCTCCGTCGCTTTCGCCGACTTTGTGAATTGATCCAAGTTCAGGTCTGCAGTCGTCGGCCTCCACCAGCGTCCCCTCGAGCTTCACGCAAGTTTACCTCCTCGGAGCTTCGTGACAGCGAAAGTGGAGGGTCAGACATTTCCGACAAGTCTTCGTTGTTGACTAGCGACGGTGGAAATAGCGAAAGGCGAGGTTGTTCTTCGTCAGCTGTATCCAGAGGGAAAACCTGCGCCAAAAAACCTGCTGGTGCTACTGGTTCTACGACGACGTCGACTCCCTCGCCCGTGTCTTCGATTCTGGGAAACCGTCGACCATCTCCCAAGTCTCCATCTAATCCGCTAGCCAATCCTATACTGGAAGAAGTGCTCGAGACGCAGTCTAATAATCAGGATTCGTTGAAAGTCAGTAGCAATCTTCCTATATTAGAGAAATCCAGCCTTTTAGTCCAGGATGACAGTTTGGAAAAAATGAACGTACAAAATGGACTGAGCCCCGAGCAGAGAGAGAACGGCAATCCGCCAACTTCGATCGTCCCAAATGAAACGGACGTCGTTGAAACAAACAAGTCGTCTTCTCAAGACAATAACACCAAGGTAGCCATTAAAATCAAAGGTAAATCAACTCGAGGCGATTCCACTGACGCGTTACTCAGCGACGAGGAAAAGTCACAAAACGACGAAAACAATGCGTCGATGGAGTGAGAATTCAATATGACGATGACGTATTCCATAACTTTGTTACCTCGATTCGATATCCCTCAGAAGAAATTGAAAGAAATTACTAAATTAGTCCTTTATTTAAGCATAATTGCAAGAGGCATTCCACGACATTTGTCCAATACTTTGCCGTCCCATTTGACAGCGCGAGAAAGAAGAGGGAAAATCATTTCTTCCTGAATTTGTTCAGTGTGTTTATTTTTTTTTTTCTAGGCCTTCTCAAATTGCGTTTTCTGTTTGTGTAGAAGCCGATTTCTACTTTGACAGTCAAAAGAGAAAGCTACGAGATATATTGGCCTAATAAAATTACTCCGTGATCGACAAGCGCCGTAGAGCTGGATGTTGATTTTTTTAACTGTCATTTTTCTGATGCTTTGCTGAAAATGAATTTTGTGTATGTTTTCGAACTAATTTCATCGTTGCCACTCTTTATAACTCTCCGTTTCCTAGTCAATTCCAAACTGGATTTTCTTTCTCTTGTCAATGAAGCAGATTGTGCAGTGATGTTAATGCAAATGGTACTGTACTTTACTTTGTTTAGTATTGATCCAACTAATAAAAATTGGTCTTTCTCGTCAATTATTCATTAATTTCACGCCGCATTGTTTTACCTCAAGAGTAACAAATATTTGCAGTAGCAATAATAATTTAGCAGTTTTGAAGAGTCGTTATTAAAAGAACAGAGACCAGCTGTAATATTTCGTTTATTAACTAAATAAATGTTTATTATGCACGCACAGAATATAGGAATTCATTATGTTTTGAAATGATTCATTATGGTGCGTAAATCAATTCCGACCGACAACGCGCGTACATGCATTTTTCTCCATCAGACCTGCCTGGAAACTAGAGAACCTATGAACTTTCTTGCCAATTTAACAACCGACTTTTCCAAGCTGTTATAGCCATCCTGAGTATGTAACGATGCTGTCAACGAGATTTTTGAAGCCTTGTGTTGGAAATCTTTTTTTGTTAGGTGAATGTATCAAAAGGTGAATGAAATAATGAAACAAAATTCTCGTGCTTTTGCTTTTTTTAAAGGAAATAGCTGATAGATAAATAACTGCCACCTTTCGTTAAGATACACGCGAAAGGAAGGATTGAGAGCGAAATAGAAAGAATAAGGGACAGAGAAAGAGCCAATCCAGAAGCGAAATTAACACTTTTTAAAACTGAAATAATAACAGTACAGTAATTGAGGTACACAAGGAACAGTAGACAGACCCAGGAGGGCACAGAGGCAAAGGCATTTGTATACAAGCGGTTGATGGAATCGATTCGACGACAACAAAAAGAACAAGACAAGCCAATTTTCCCCTCTAGTGGTTTTGAATTCCGCGTACGATTAAAACATATTCACTTAAAATTAGAAGAAAAGACGGAAGTGACGATGAGGAGAAAGATACGAAAAACTAAATGATAAATGCCGGTCTCCTTGGCTAATATCATCGATCAAAGCAAGGAGCGACGAGTCAGGAACACAAAACCCAAAATGATACTGAATTCTAAAAAGACCACAAATTAGGATGGAAATTCCAAGGAGCGAGACAGACAAGATTGGCTTATCAATTCACAAAACAATTTCAAAAAGTTTTAACTAAAATTAATTTTTTTTTAAAAGAAGTAAACAAGAGCAACACAACGAAACAAATGCGCACCGAAAAAACTGGTAGCAAGGAAACGCATGGAGATTTGCAAATAAGAAAAAAAAAAGAAAAATTGGCTGTTAACACAAACCTTGGGTGAATATACATGTGAGAAGATAGCCAAAGAAAATAGAGTATATAGAGCTGCACTTGTTTTTATCAGGCACAGGGGTAAGTTAAGAAAATAGCCACATAAAAAATTAAACGGTACTGAAAGTAATGACAAATTAGAATTTCCCTTTATCCCTGCGCAGAACAAACACGAGAAGAGCCAACTCTAACATCCAACTTGATCTTTGCCTTTGAGCACTTGGATTGGCTACTGCTGACTTTCTACTATCCCACAAAAGAAAAAAACGACACTAAGTATAAATTCTACGTTCAGAAACAAGATTATATCGAACTTGACTGGCGATAAACAAAAAGGAAACAAATGGAAAATGAAAGGGGATGAATTGGAAACAGGAGACAAGGTTGACCCTGCTATTTAAGATATTTTTGCAACTTCACATACACATCAGGTGAATTGGAAACAGCCCCCCAAATACGCCAACCTTTTTCGTAAGAAAAGAAAATTTCAAATCCAATTTAAGCGCCTTTAACTGACGAGATCATTGCCGAGGAGTGTGGCAGAGAAGCTTGAGAAAGAGAGCGACCACATCACAGAAAGAGGAAAGTCTTCTCGTTAACATTTCTAATTGATAATAGAAAAAAAAATTTCAAGAAGGTTGCCATTACAAAAGGCGAAACTTTGCTGGTTTTAAAAGAGAAAAGCAGTAACCAGAGAAGAATAGCGAGGCTTAACTCCTATCACAGGCCGAGAGTAATGACTTGTTCGAAATGACAATACTTGAAGAGTGATTCACAAGTTTTGAGGAATTCGACAAAAAAAAAATAAATAAAAAACTTAATTACGGATCAACAGGATTGTGCACGTTCTTGATCAGTTGAGCCTCAGAGTGATAGTTATTGAAAGAGAAGAAGACAGTTTGGATAGATTCAGATTGGTCCACGAGCCCAAAGATTTGTTTCTTTTTGGATCCCAGGATGACGGGCGCATCATGACACATAGTTATACAAGCGAAGAAGGTCTCCTCATTTCTTATTACTTAATCAACAAAAATAAAAACTACCATCAAAACGAACCGACGTAGGAGGGTATGAGGGGCTGAACCGTTGATACAACAAAGCCAACATTCTAATCAATTCGTGAGCATTTCTCAATAGTACCCAATTAAAAAAAAACGGAGAGCAAAAATAAAGAGCTATTGCTAGACTGCACGACAGCTGCATTTAACATTAGTCAAGTCGACTTTTCCGTGAAGACGAGAATTTTTCTTGACTTGAAATCCATTCAAAGATTTTTTTTTTCAAATTTTTTTTAAAGATGAGGCTCGCACTTCCTTGGCGTAAGGTTCCCTATTTTACTTTCTTTCAGGCTGGCAACAAAACGGGTAGATTTATCCGGGGCTACTTCCATTTCATGACTAGTTCGTTTTTCTTTTACCAAGTCGAACTACCGAATCGACTGATGATGCGAACTCAAAAATATTCAACCAATAATTGATTAAAAACAAGATCAATTTAAGTGCATTATTCAAATCTCTCCACCGTTGTGGGAGAGATGCAAGAAATCGGGAACTTCCGGTTCCTGACGATAAGACCCAAAGGGGGATATGTAGTATTGACAAGAAAATGTAGGAAAAATATAGAATGAAAGAAAAAATTCAACGACCAATTATAACGCCAGAGGAGGGATTTGCACGTAACGGTAAACGTAGAGACGATAATCTTTGCTGGCCAAGACGACGGATCCATCGTCGAGAAGAGCCACATCGAAGCACTGGGCATGCTTGACCTTGGATTCGAGCGCTGAGATCAGCTGTCCATCCTGAGTGAAGATGGTCAAGTTGAAGTTGTTGTGATTATCAGCAATTAGGATCTCGCCAGCAGAATTGATGCCAACACCGATGGGATAGTTGGTCAAACCTTCACCGCCAATCTGACGCAAGAAGACACCTTCGTAGCTGAAGACCTTGACGCAGTGGGCGCGGTTGTCAGAGATGAAGATCTCTTGCTTGTCATTGACAACGACGCCATTAGGGAATTCGAGGTGTTTTGAGCAGCCAAATTTGTGCAACACATTACCCAATTGATCAAAAATGATGACGCGCATCACTTTACACTCGACCACGATGATGCGACCTTTGGAGTCGACTGTAACGCCGCGAGGATGCTGCAACACATTAGCACCAAACTTGCGCGCGAACTGGCCGTACTGGTTGTAGATCTGGATCTGATGTGTTGGTGAACGCTCGGTGACAATGATATCGCCGGAGGTTTTAACTACAGACACTCGATTAGGGTAAAGCAACTGGCCATCTCTTTTACCACATTCCCCAAATTGGAACTTGAAACGCCCCTCCTTGTCAAAAATCTGGATACGATGGTTGTTTGTGTCTGCCACGATGATGTCATTTTGAGCGTTAACAGCTACACCAGACGGTTCAGTGAACTGACCCTCCATTACACCAAATTCGCCAAATTTGCAATGATAAATCATCTTCTGTCGCTTAATCTGAGAACGTGGAGGATAGAGAGAAGTGCTCGACATCAGTTTGGATAGTTCGAAGAGGGAAGGATCGTTGCCTATGGACGAAAGTGATGATCCATCTAATCCATTAGAGCGCATAGACGACGGCGGCATCTGAAATGAGTCAAATCCACCAGCGTTGGTGCTCCATTTCTCGTAAGTAGGTGGTTGCGACAGACTAGGAGTGCCCAAACCAAGGTCGTTGAGACCCAATCCGAAGCTGTTGCTGGACGTGGATGTAGGAAATCGTTTAGCCATGAAATGCGAATCACCATTCGGCGTAGCCAAGCTGCCAGATGGGCTCAAACGTCCATTGTTAAGGGTCAAGTTAACACCGTTGACCGAATAGTTGGTGCCCAGCAGCATGGAAGTGGGTCGAGCGATAGGAGGCTGCATTTTAGATGCGGCAGCTGCAGCAGCAGCTGCGTTGAAGGATCCAGGTGTGTTGGGTTCGTTGGTTGAACGGATGTAACCGTAGGTGTTGCGGACTCCAATTTGAATGGCCTTGTAGTTAGACATGAACTCGACATCGAGAGAGCCCTGGAGATTCAAATCAGGTGGACAAAAGGCGAATAGAGCAGCGAATTTAGCATCAAGTTCTTTCTTAAAGAGAAGAGCCTCAACAGGCGACGATTGCTTCACTAGACGCTCAACAAAGCTGCAAGTCTTGAGAATACGCTCAACTGCTTCTTGGGTCTTGTGTCCAAGATCATTCAATGTAGTTTGCTTGTTATTGTAAACACTTTCTAATTCGCGAAGAAGTTCTTCACGTCTCTCATCCAAAGCAGCGCGGTAAAAATGGTATGTTTCAGTGACGTCAGTCTGAGCTTTAGACAGCTGGTTGGACATTTTGTTGACAGCCGACTCGGCAGCCTGGACGACGGTTTTGAGCTCAGCAGCCTTAGAGCGAGCATCATTCAAGGTACGGTTAAGTTGGTGTGCCAAGCGAGGGGCAGCTTCGTTGAGAGCCTCAATATCATGGGCTGGTCCGCTGTGCTCCATCAGCAAACATTGGGTACAAGCTGGGACGGAACAAGTGTGACAATAAAGAGTGACCGACTCTCCGCGATGACGAACGCAGGGCCGGCTGGCGTTCTTGCAATTTGTGAAGTTGGTCGACGATGAAGACGGACTGGCCAGTTCAGCCAATGTCATGAGTCGATGTCCCTCAAAACAGAGCATAAATTGATGAGCCAAGACGCACGAAGTGCAAAGCAGCGAAGCGCAGTCGAAACATTTGGCAACAGCCAAGACAGGATCTTTGGCTTTGCAAGCAGTGCAAGTAGCGGAATTCCATCCATTGTTTTC
This sequence comes from Daphnia galeata, assembly GCA_030770115.1. Lineage (NCBI taxonomy): Eukaryota > Metazoa > Arthropoda > Branchiopoda > Diplostraca > Daphniidae > Daphnia > Daphnia galeata. The sequence continues at coordinate 6,109,138 of CM061115.1, forward strand.
CGAGAGAGGAGTTGTAGCTGGCGTCTCGATCATATGGAGAGTCGAAAAATCTTTGAAAAGGCTGGACGAAGACGATGATCCTTGATGAGAAGGCGGCGACATGAGACAATCAGCTTTGCAAACAGGGCAGCTAGTACTCTTGTCCAACAAATCTGTTGTCACGCCATCGTTCATTTGCTGCTTGTCCCAGCACATCTGACAAAGAGCGTGCAGACAAGGAAGAACTTTTGGCAAAACGGAAAATGAATCGCCGACGCCACAGACTGCGCATTTAGTAGCCAATCCGGGGCTGGAAACTCCACTGCTGCTGGTACTTGAGTTGCAACCGGGTAAACCACCGCTAGGTGGCCGACTGCTGGTTCCACTGCTTCCCATGCTCAAGTTATCCTATTGTCGTATAAAAAGGAAACGCTTAATACGTTGAACTCGTTTTTTTAACCCTACTAATGCATAATATATTGTCACGTAGAAAATTGAACTCTTTGTAATAAATTAAGACCAGTTCCGCTTAGTGTGTAGACAATCAAACAGTATTCATGATTGATGAAGAAATAAAATACCTTTAAGGCGGATCCTGAATCCAGATTGCCATTACTACCCAATCCATTGAGGTAGAGGCTGAGTGCTGAGTTGTGCATCATGGATGAGCATGATGAAAAAGTTGTGGAGTTGATTCCATTGAAGACGCCACTATCCCCGTAACCAACCAAAGGACCGAGACCTAGATCGCGAGCCAAAAGCGGATGCTCGTTGGGATCGGAGAAGGAACCAAGAGGTGATGTGCCAACCGAATCCAACGAAGACGGACTAGGCGAAGATGCCATGACGAAATTTAATAGATCGCACCAAGTGTTTGTGTTATTAAACGACAACAGCGATCGACACTAGTTGCAAATGGCACCTGGAAAGAAGAAGAAGAAATTGAACTTGTTGCCACTGCTGCACATGGAATTGCAAGACCGACTTAGATAAAGAAAAACATGGATGAAAACACATCGAAAGAAAAGTTTCTAAAAGAGAAAATATCTCGTCACGCACTTTCTCTCTCGGATCGTGAATGTGGCAAAAATAATACACCTTTTCCTTTTTGGCGTGAACGTGAAAGTAGGCCACTTTTCACCGTTTCCCAGTTACTTTCATCTAAGATTGTCTTTCTTTTGTTGGGTAAAATTTCAGACATACATTTAATTCACATAAACTTCCGGTGGTGAATCCGAATCAGTGCGTTTTGTGTTTGAGATCAGTTCGTTGTTAGAGATGTACAAAAGAAGCTTTCCTATTGGCTACCGACAAACCCCTCTTGTTCTCCCCCCCCCTCTCTCTCCCCTGTCTGTACTTTATCCCTCCTTTCCAAGAGGGGCTGAGTGTGTCTGGTTCTTCAACGTTCCCCTCTCTACCTCAGGTTTCCGATCAATAATCGGGCGGCGTCCCAACTTCAACATGTAGAATGCTGCAGACAGGGGTGTTGCTATCCAACGAATACTACAGAGCGTTACTTTCGATATTATCGATCTACTTCAAATAAGATGGCTACTGAACACGTGTTGCCTCGTGACGACGTCAAACACAAAAATATGAAAAGCCGTAATTAAAGAAAAAATATAAATTAAAATCTGTAATCAAATGGATTAGGGCACGTGTTGCTGCTGACTCATCACGTGAGAATCGATCCAACGAATCTCAAACTAATAACCTAGAACCCCGAAAGCATTTTCCATCTCGGATCAATACACACTGAGCCCCCCTTTTAACCGACGTCAATACATTTCAATGCCTATTTGGAATTTTGGAACAAACAAGGGATCCCAACGGTTTCAGTTAGGGTTCTACCACCCCCGCTGAAAACACAAAGAACCCAGAAATATTCCACCCCTCAAAGAAGAATCTCAGCTTCCCCATCCCCCACACATGGAAGATGTTTTTGGACACAGACAAAAATGTCTTTTCTAAACTTTATTGTGTAGACCATCTTTCATATAGATTGAAAGGAGGGGGAAGGGGTCCCTGAACATTCGAGAATGGGTCAAAAACCCTGAGGAAGGAGGGGGTCAAAAAAAAAGTGAGTACCCATACCCCTCTTTTTCTTTTTCATAGGCAGCTGCGCCATGTTGGCCGCGCACAACAGCTGTTTCCGTTTCAACCCTGGCTGACCCTCTCTCATCGTGACGACACTCTGATTCGTTGAATGTTAAGGGGGCCGGTAACCATGGCAACCCACGTGCTCCCCCTCCTTGTATCACCCTACGACGCTGACACATCAGGGGTGGGGAGACAAAAGAGACCATTGCTAAAAAAATACAGGCTGCCTGTAACACAATCAAAAGTAGTTCTAGGGAAGATCACAAGCCCGAGGGGGTTCCTGCATCCTCCAACATCCTCTATACCGGAAACATGAAAGGGGGAGAAGAGAGAGAAAGGCAGAATTCTTTTTACGGTAAATTCAAACTCAACAAAAAAAGAGGGGAGAAGTACGAGAAGTGAATGTGTTCCTATTTTCCTAATCCGTTATATAACTGGTATTGACCGATATAATAAGAAATCTCCCTCTCGAGACAATCAACCCGCATTTTCACCAGTAGAAAATCGTGACAATAGTACGACTGTCAACCCTCAACAAACATTACATCGCCTTTCACTCTCTTGTAAACTGGCCAGATGACCTGCTTTTTCCGCACGCGGGACACCCGCACGGTTTCTCTTTCTGCACGCGGCATTTCCCACTAACTGAAAGTGTGAAGAAAAAGTACCGCTACGTTGGGTTACCACGTGCACGCGCGGGACTTTCACGTTTTCAAATGGCGCGCGTATTCAAAAATTCTACACCTGACCTCAATATTCACAGTACTCAAATAACATACCAACAATTTAACCCACCATCTTGCCAGACAAACACGAGGAGAGAAGAGCACATACACAAAACAGGGTTAGAAGCCATGATTCTCAACCCCCAAGAGAATACTAGTTACACATGACAATGAAAGAAACAAATAACTGAGATATTAGACTTACCGAAAAACTTAAAAAGTTGAGACGAAATGTTGAATAAAATGCAGAAAAAAACGGCATTGGAGATTCACCACAAAGATGATGCCGTCATGACGTAGAGCGTGCTTGTTGTGTGTAACAGTCTTGCTCTCTTTCTGGCAGCAGCTCTCAGACGAATGGAATAAGTTCGAAAAGAATCTATGCCCTTTCCTTTCTCCCCTCCTCTATACAGTGACACACTGCCGCCTGGTGGTGGCGAAATCCGTGCCATCTGCCGGCTGAATCATTGCAACAACAAAAAACGAACAAAGAAAGAGCTACGAGTTTCTCTCTCCCCTCCCTTCTCTTCCCCTTCTTCGCTTTCATGCCCTCAAACATTCGTCACCTGGCCATCACTTTATTATTATGAGAATAAAACGAGAAAGAGAACAACATCGAGTGGCAGATGTTGCGAGACGAGTTGATTCTCTTGACTTTAAAAATGTTGAAACAATCATAAACTTTTTTTTTTTTGATGAATCAACAATCGGTCACTGCTCGTTTCTGAACGGTGTCGTATTCCATTTGTGTGCGCGCGCTGCCTTCTAATACAATTACATTAAAGATTGGCATGGCTACGGCTAGACGGCGTGACCTATCGATTCACTTCATTTAAACCCCTCATTTTTCAATGCTACAGCTCAAGAAGAATGTGCAGCTGTCTGTTGCCTATGGCGGCTTTATGGGTGCCAAATTTACTTCAATACCTGAATCTACCTGAAAAACGTTGGACTATTTGTTGTTTACCTTTGTATCTTTTGAAGAGAGACCGACATCTCGACGACGACATTGGAAAATGTCTTCAGAGAGACGTTTTGTTTCTTATTTTTCTTTTTGCGGCGCAGCAGTAGCTACTCTAGTCATCATCATTTTTATGATATATATAGAAAGTTGCCATTGTTGTTGTTGATCTTGTGCTTTCTCTCTGGCTTTCTTTTTCTAACCAAGTGTAAATGTAAAAAGAAAATAACCATGCGAAAAATGAACTGTACAAAAACTGGAGATGTATTTTTGACGACACAAAGGAAGATCAGAGTTCGGTCACGGGGACACAGCCGATGTACGTTCTGTCCAAAATAAAAAAGGACGATGAATCTGCTGTAAATAGATACATATATACCCAAAACTTTCGATCGCGAACACAAATAACATTAACGTGGAAAGTGTCTAAATAATAAAGTGAAAGCAAGCGTGACTTGGTCTAGTGCGATTCATATTAGCTACAAGCCGAGCAAATAACAGTGCTGCAAAATCAAAATTCCGCCTCTCTTACGTTTGACCAAAATCCGATCGTGAAACGTAGGGATGGACTTTGATGGTGACTTTATTATCCGCTGACTGAGAAATCGTTACATCACGGCCTGACGTTGTGGAGGCAGCTGCCAATGAAGCCATTTTTGCTTGAATTTCCGATGATGGAGCCCGCCTGAATGTCGACAACACAGGTGGTTGTTGTCGATTCTTCTCGACAGATATTTCTTTTGAAACAGGAACAACAGGATTCATTTCAGCTAAGGGTTTCTGTGTTTCTTCATCTGCAAGAGGGAGATCGGAGGAAGGAAGTCGCTGCCTCAAACGAGCTCGAGAAAGTGTTTGACTTAATTCCGTGTGTAACTGGTTCTTAATGGCTCCTTCGGACTGCTTTCCTACTCCACTAGGTGATGTACTATGTCTTTTGGGTGCCAAGAAATCCAATTTAGTGGGTCCAGGTTGCAATTCTTGATATGTTCCAATCGAAACTCGCACAGCTGGCTTGTTTGCTTCTTGTTGGCTCCGTAAAGGAGTTCCGATCTTTAAGTCTGGTCTAGATGTATCCATCTTTCGAGATATTAAAGAAAGATCGTAATCGGGAACTGGTACAGGCGGAGGAGGTGCTTGCTTTCTCCGTGTTGTGACAGTCACACCTGTCGGCAACGGCTGAAAATTCAATCACAAAATTCAATTTAAGTCACGATCAAAAAGTTTGAGAGAAACAAGTGATACCGGTGGTGGTGGAGGTGCTGTCGGTTCTGATTTACTCGTTTTCAAAGGCAGGTGCGTGTTCGAGGCCGGAATTTCTTTAACTTTGCCTACCTGACTAACCTGAATGCACAATCGGAAACAATTTTAAGGTAGTGAGGTTTCATCAGTGGTGGTGACACACTGATTATATCGGAGCCGAGGTAAGCTTATCGCGTTATCTCGGATGGCATGCGCATGCATGTCATGAAAAAGGGGCGCTATTCTTGCACGGAAATTTTTAAAAAATGTTACCGATCTAGGAGGACTGCCAACGAGGACGTCCACAGTTTTAAGCGATACCATTTTCTGTTTAAACTCTTCCATTAACTGTTTGTCACAAAAAATATTAAGAAAAAATTGAATAAGGTAGTAGCTTTAGAAAACTGATCATAGGTGTCGTTGTTTCTCACCTGTTCGTGAACGGTGCCGCCGGTGCCCGCACCAACTGTCATTGTTTTAACCACCGTTTCCGGTTCTACATAAGACTTCTAAAATCAAAAGCAAACAAAAGTTAAATCTAATGTTGAATGACATGTAGCTGATAGCTGTAAAATGGATTAGTTGCCATTACAGTTTGTGGTTGATTAGTCTTTTTCGGCACATTCGACGAAACTGTTCCGTTTAGTAATTGAAATCTTGCATCCTGTCGGATAATTAATTTTAAAAATATTTATAACGTACACAAAGGTATAATATTATGAAAGTGGATCAGCTGACGACGTTTATGCATACTTCAAGCTGTTGGCGGTCTCTGGCAAGTTTCTCCTTTTCTTCCGCTAGTAATTTGTGAGCTTCCTGAATCCGCTGGCGTTCTTCTTGCAGCCGCTTTCGTTCTTCTTGTTCCTCTAAAACAATAGACGATCGGTTCCACTGGTGGAAGTCCTGATGAATCGTTTCTTGGTCGTTGTGGTCATGTCGATTCCACTCCATGTCATTTCGGCGGCGGAAATCGACTGTCGCGGTACCGACCACTATGCCTCGTCTGACCCGAAAAAGAAAGAAAGAAAAAGAAGCATTTTTACGTCTGCTTTCACTCGTAATATAATGATCGATGGATAACAACCTTTCATCAATTACGTCAATCATTTCTTCTCTGACGACGGAGAGACGTTTCTGTTTTCCGTTCTGCAATGGGCTTTGGTCACCGTTGACGGAAGACGCGGCACTATTGTAGCCGGAAGATTCACCAGGTGAAATGAAATCACTACCAGCCCCTCGGCTTATAATCAAATTCAAAACAGTCGATTCTCTCAGCATAGTTACCGCCTGTGATTTGGTGAAATTAATGAAAGCCAATGAAAAAGAACATGTAATTATGACGAGTACGTTAATGAACCATAGGAATTGATCGGGCTGATTGTTATAGTGAAATCGATGGGAAATGTGAAACAAGTTTGAAATTTCAATTCGGATCTTTTGTAGGCCGTTCGGATCAAAAGAGGTTAACGATACATAGCGCGCTTTTAAATGAAAAAGAATAGCAATAACAAAAAGAAGAATAAAAGCATAATAATAAATTGCTTGATACATGATTCGAATCGAGAACAGGAAAATTAAGAGCGTGACAAGGAAAAAAACCCAAGGTGGTCCTCGTGACGATAGATACGATAAACAAGACGAGTTCAAGGATAGATAGTCTATAGATTACCTCATCGAAATCCACGGAGGTCATATCCATACCGTTACAGTGAAGAATCCGATCGCCGGATTTGATTCCCGCAACTCTTGCGACGCTTCCTTCTTCTGTTGTTTGAATATAGACTCCTCGACGGTGCGGTGGTCCTTCGCAGACACTGTGTGATTAAATCAACAGACCTCGTACATATAATTAAATTGACATGGCTGTCCTTGACATGTAAACCGAACCTGCAGCCAAATCTTCCTTTATTGTCTGAGCGAAGAGTCAGGCTGGCGAATGAAGGCGCTATTTCGGTAGGACTCCACGAAGATGTTAATAAGACAGGATGGTGGATTCGGTCGGTCTTGACCGGTTGCCATGATAGAGCGTGATTTGTACACCTATAAAATTCAACTGATCGTGACTAGTGCTTTCAAAACGAAGTGATGCAAACTTACTCGTAAAATGGGACGAGGCCTCCACCTGTATTAGAAATTCAATTTAGAAAAACATTTTGCAAATTTATTACTGACGATAACACCACTTACTTCTAACAGACAAGGTGACATGTGATTTCGAGCGGATAAAATTCAGCATCTCCTTGTGTAACGCTTCTTCTACTCGCATTCCATCAATGCGAATTACCTAAAATTACAAATGTTATCAATTTGACTACACCTCACTGCTCATTACAGTGTAATCTCACCTGATCACCAACCTGAGCAAAATTTAAAAATAAAAAAGTTATTTATACGATTGGAAATTATTTCAAATAAACGCTAAACTTGCCGATAATCCTTGCAGCTCGCTTTCGCTACCAGGTACAATTTTGGTGACAAAGAATCCCAATCCATATTCACGCCCTCCACGTATCTAGAGAAAATTAGGCTATAATATTGTTGCTATTGTTTAATTCAATGAAGAACATGATTATTGTTACTTACCCCGAATCCAAAATATGGGACGCCTGGTCGTCGATTCAGGCGTATTGTTTTAAGTTTTCCCGGCTTCAAGGAGACCGGATCAGCGGCATCAGAATAGATATCCATAACGTTTCTCAGCTATTCAAAATTTTAATCGGGGCACCAACTAACACAATGGAACAATACAATCGTCACCCAAAGCCCGAGGCAACGGATGCGCTGACCGTTTCCGCTCTCGAAGAATAACCAAAACAAAATAAATTCGACCCAGTGAGGTATTAACCTGAACTAGCCAACCGAAGAGATTTCCACAGACGACCTGCACTTGCCCATCACGTGCAACCACCTGATCCGTTTTTACCGTTCGTGTGCTTTTCTATTCGGTCAAACGCGAAAAAGACCGTTGGCTTCGAGGTCAAATCAATTCTAAATTCACAAAGTACGCATCACCAAAATTCAAGGACGCCGGAAATAATCCAAGTAGCATGAATTTCCGCTAAAGCAATCTAGACGCACGATAAGAGCAGACAGAGACAAACAAGACCGTGTTCTACCACCGACTGAAGTTAACTGAAAATAGGAACAGGCCCAGCTACAATATCGTCTCTTAGAGCCCCCCTCACACACCTGCAGTCCTCCCCTCCTCCCCCAACTGAGAAAAAACGTAGGAGAAAGGTTTTTTTTTTAACGAAAAATAGGAGAACACTTCCTGGAGGGGAAGCGTGCGTCCTATTATAGTAGACCATATGTGAACATCGCAGGACAGGTGTGTAGCTCCATCATAACCGACATCTAGTCTTAACATTCATCGCTCATTGGAAATATTTGCGTTTATTGAAACCGTTAGCGATTAAACATCGCTTAATTACCAAACAATAGAGTAGACATTTTCCAGTGAGTCATGTATTGCAGTTCTTTTCCAACTGTGGAATGTCGACTGAATAATAATAAGATGAGGGCTAGTGATGGGGAGGCCGATGTAACGGAGACGAGAGGGGGAAAAAAGGTTTTTTCTTTCATGTCGGGGATAAGTGAAATTCAAGGACCGTCTGTGTTCATGAAATTTAGAATGAAGCAGAGCAAAAGCATTGCGCTGTGTAGCTTTAACTCAGCTCGCACAGCCAGCCATTATTTCTAAAGAAAAACCCAGAAAGAAGTAAAATTGAAAAAAAAAATAAGTTGTTGCCCAATTATAGATGTCCTCGATATTTATCAATCATCGCCGTTGGCACGAGGGCTGATACTACGTTTAGATGATCTAAATAAAAAAATAAATAGGTCAAATGGGTCAAATGATTAAAAAACAACATTAATTCCTCACCTGCTTCGGGAACGAGAAATCGAACGTGAATGATCGCGCGATCGGTCACGGGAACGCGACCGATCTCGGGAACGATCACGCGATTGACTGCGATCTGAAACGGATCGGCGCGATACAGATTTAGACCTAAAGAAGAATAAATATTAGGTTCAGGTACATAGCAATGTGAATCGCAAAATACTGACTTGGACCGGGTCGGAGATCGAGTGCGGCGTGAGTGACGTGAAACCGATCGGGAACGACGTGAGTGGCGAGATGTGGAGCGACTACGAGAACGGTTCCTAAAATGATGGAAATTTTATTAGAATTACACACATTTATAATGAGAATCTTTCGAATATACTTTGAACGGCTGGGAGATCTGGAGCGACGAGAGTTGGAACGACTTCGGCTGCGATTCCGAGAACGTGAACGGCTACGAGAGCGACTACGAGAGCGACTGTTGCTTCTTGATCCGCTATCAATAACAAATAAGATAATAGAAATGGTTGTAATTAAGGAGTCTTTAAATGAACTGAATAATAATAATAATAAAAAAACGCAGTTTGATGATTCTCGTGGACAAAATTGGCAAATCATTGTGACATGGAGCGTAACGGCCGCTGTCTTAGATGGATCAACGAAATTCTGGGCGTTTAAAGAGCAGACGGGTGCTAGAGGCGTACGACGACGTAGCACTTCAATGAGGTCACTTGGGTGAAAACAACAGAAATAAAACTACATGTTGTAGTTCCTGAATAATTTGAGCTACTGTACAGAATGATTATTTTTCTTTTGACTGTGTGAGGGATCAAGAAAGCAGAACGACGTCCACTTTCAGACGACGAAGAAGTATCAAGTTTAAGTGACGAGGCTTATCGAAGACTCATACGAAGAGGCAGTGAGGCATTCTAGCAGACTTGGTCTGGCGCTGATCAATGCGTCTCAGCGCAGAACATCACGTAGACTAGCTGTTAGCCGACTGGCAGAAGGTAGACCGTCGCCGGTCCTCAAGCTACCGACGTTCGGCCTACAAAACGCCATCAATAAACCACCCAATGTTACTTTAACATGTAGTCACAATTCCATCATCGAGACCATGACTCGCCTTTTACAGAAATTATAAGCACAGATTAAGCATCGATTCCGGCATTACTTTCAGACAGAGCCTCTGCTTTTGCATATACTTTCTTAAACTTTACAGTACAAACATTCAATTGATCAAACATGTGTTGTCACATTCAATTTGTTAAAGTCTTAAGCTAAATGCTTTACATGGCTAAATAAATTAAATATGAATAAAATAAATGTCTTAATTTACCGTCTACGACCACGACTGTACAGAGGGCAATCTCTAGCATAATGACCACGACTGCCACATTCGTAACAGCGATCTTCAGGGTGGAAAGGTCTTCCACGTCTAGAAGGTCCGCTGTATCCGCGCGAACGAGTTCGCCCAGTTGACAGCTCTACTCTGCATCGTCTACCACACACAGTTCTAGAATAAAATTATTTAGATAAATTTTTTGTTATGCAAGTGGGCTTGGAAACATTTTTAACACTAAAACATATCATGAATATGAAATATTGGATTGGTATATTTTATCAACATGCAAACAGAAATCAACTACCAATCATAATGTTCAAATGCTTCCATCAACTTCTAATATGAAACAATTAATAACAATATTTAAATTTCTTTTTGAAGACCAAATACATTACTACATTTACTAGTTAACCATTAAAAACCAACTCTTGTCCTACCTCCCATCCAAACCACGAACAGCATCTTCTGCATCTCTTGGGTCTTCAAACTCAATAAAGGCAAAACCAGGAGGATTTCTTGCTACCCAGACACTTCTTAGTCTTCCATAATAAGAGAAAGCGTCTTCTAATTCTCCTTTGGATGCGTTGTTTCCTGTTGGGTAAATAATCAGTGATTAAGTGCAACTTTCCGTGTAAACACTGATGACTACAACAATCACACATTCGACAAAAAGTTCACAAATTCGGAATCCTACGGACAACTTACCTAAGTCTCCAACGTAGACTTTATTGTCTGTGTTGGTACTCTCCCGATTGCGAGACATGGTCTCAGTGGTCGAAAGTTCTAATAAAAATGGGTCTAATATACCGGTATCAGTCAGAGGCAGTTCTTACTAGAGTAAAAAAATGGCGTCTTTATTAGCGTCGGCAGTCGTGACTGCAGCCGCTTCAGCTAAATGCTAAATCTGCCATCTTTTACTTTTGGAACAGGCAAAAATTGCATTAAAAGGGAGGAAAAATTTATCAATGAATTGAATTGAATTTTATGAATAATTCAAAAGTATAAAACTTACATTTAAAAAAAATTAAATTCTTATTAATCGATATGCAATTTATTATAAATCGATGATTCAATTCGCTTGACCGTGCCCCGGGAATTTCAAAATATAATGATAATATTAGATTATTTCAGGTAAAGATATGAAAATACACTATTTTCTTGTAACAGATAAACGAAAAATAGCACAGGTATAATGCTTATTCAATAGTAGAGCGACAATCTGCTTTTCATCTCAACTACATAATAGTATAGGCCTACTTCTTAAGTTTTCTTATAACTAATAAATACAGTAAGCCACTACCTTAATTTACAGAATAGAAAGGCCGTCCCAGTGTTAATGATGAATTATAAAATTAAAAACCACGACGGTGTTAAGAAGTGAAATCTAAATGTATTTAACCATTTCTAACACACGAAAAATTTTAATTTAAAATAAACATTCTTTAACATATTTGCTAAAGACTAACAAGGTGATGATAGAGAGGACTAGACTTCACAGGCTTCGAGGAATTCCTCCGTTTGGAAATGTCGTTTCATTTCAGTATGAAGAAAATTTACGAGAATTCGAGCATTGCAGTAAGTCAGAGAAGAAGGGCAAATTTTCTTAGTGACATCAAGTCCATTCCACAATATGCGTAGATAGTATTGGCTTGTTTTTTGAAGGATTTCAAAAGTAAGACGAGACGCGAAGTGAGGTAAGTAGCCGTCGTAAATACGAAGGCTTGCAAGAATGTACATCAAAGTCAAATCATGTCCAGAAAAGAAATGGAAATAAGGAAGATTTAGTAAAGTTTTCGATTTACGCTTTTTTGACATGTTGATCCAAGAAAGAATTTGTTGATCAATGTTGTTCAAGAGACCGTAAACTCGAAGAATTCCAGCTTTCTTCAAATTAAGGCCACTGGAGCTAACTTCAGCTTCACGCTTTAAGTAGTAATCCAAGGGTATGATGGTGGTCGAGTTTAAACATATAGGTTCTTCAACAGAGCAATCGGGAATTTGATCGTGGCAAGCATAATGAAGAATCATGTCTTTCAGAGTACTAGGAAGAATAGATTTTTTAGATTTCTCGGATTTTTTGAGAATCTTTTGCACCTGGGAGGAGAAATTTTGTAAACTGGATTCATTTTCAAAAAAATTATTTAGTTCGAGTTTATGCCTAAAAAACAAAATTACAAAAATTACTTAAAATTGTTTTAGTACAAAACTGAATTTTATGAAGTTAATACAATTTCTCAAACCGATTAGCAGCTTCACATCGACAATTTTTAAAACAGAAAGTCACGTCACTCTTTTTTTGAAGATTGATGTTTAAAAACGTTTTTGAACCCACAAGTCCAAATAAGAAGGAATAGATTGATTGAATCGTTCGACTTTATAAATAAAAAGGGTTTTTAAAAGTTAGGGAGAAATGAGAGATAAATGGGAAAAATACCTGTATGGAGTTGTGGTTGCTGATACATGTTTAACTGCATTTGAATCAGAGAAATCAAAATATTTTGCATATGATTCTTTAAACCCATTTCCTAGTTCTATTAACTGAGAAGCACCTTGTTTAGACAATAAACCAGGAATACAAAAATCACTGAGATAAATCAATAAAAATTAATATAGATTCCAAACGTATACAAAATTTAACCCCATTTTACCTTTTGGGTAACAATTTAACTACAAGGTCGGATTTATAAGTCCTTACATAATTTTCTAGTTGTTTATAGCGCTCAGTCACATACAAACTACAATTTGTTTCTATTTTATCATTCACTGTAACTAGTGGTCCTCTATCACCATGTCGAAATATAGTTATTACTCCCAAGAGACCATATTCTTCCTCAAAATGACCTGTTCAATGCAAGATGTTAATAAGTAACAGTAAACTCACATATTTTGTTGCAGTGAACAGAAAAGAAATACCTTCACGACCATTAAAATTATTTTCTGTTGGTATATTGCAATATTTTTTCATGGAATCAAAAAATGCAAAAGCACTTTGCCCATTGATGGGGCTTTGCTCCGTAGTTGCAACATTTAGTTGTGTGTGTTGATCATTTTGCAAAAGATGTAGGTACCAATAAATAACTACAAGGAAATAAATTCTGACATAAGTCTAAATATAGTAGAAAAGGAATCTTGCAATTGCACCCACCTAATAAAACAACAAATATAGTCCAAAAGGTCAGGGAAAGTAAGCACTTCTTTTTCATGATGGACCATATCCAAGCACTATAAAAGAAAAGGACTAATTTTAAGAGAACAAACACAAATTTTCTTGATTCCCGCAATAAAAAATTATAACAAAGATGATTTAATGATTTTTAAAGCAGAAAAAAGAAATGAATGAACATAGAAACGCAAAATTTCTTGTTTACTTCATGTTTACTTGTTGGTCAACTCCATCTGTTGGTACTCGGTTGGATTATAACTAAATATGTCGTGACGCGACCGGACGCGACGGTAAAAATTGTCTATTGCCACGACAGGTTATTTTTTTTTCCTGTCGTGGCAACATGTGTTTTCTTTCGTCGATTGCTTTTCGGCTCTCTCTCGCCGTCCGACGTCAAGGGACTTACTTATCTTTCGTCGATTTGCTTTTTTCCTTTACTTTTAAAAACATGGAAAACTCGTGTTTCTTACCGGCGCCATAAGCTATACAAATTCAATTTGAACTGAACTCTATACGTATATTTGAAACAAAACGTGGGCGGTTCTTTTTAAGTTCAAATTCCAACTTTGTTTTTGTTTTGTTTTTCTAAGAAACAAAGGTTGAGAACCTTTATTATTATTGCCTGATTTCAGCCCGGTTGCATCTGAGGCTGGGCCACTTGGGCGCATGCCTGGGCCTCTGGTCTCAGTGTTTTGTCGGAATTGAGGCGCCTGGTTCAACGACTCGAAGCAGAACCTGGAAAAGAGAGACATTGGATTGGAGCAGATCCGCGCCATCGTTCAATCACAAACCGAGCGGGTGCGAGTGTGAAACGTCTCGTGGAGACCATGTTGGGGATAATTCATACAGCGTGAGCCTACCTTCTCCTTTATATACTCTGTCGGGGCCGAGCTTTCTTTAAAAACTAAGTTTCGTATCGTTACGTTACTGCCAGTTAACACACCTTTACAAATAGACTAATCTGATAGTTTCATCACACATAGACCAATAACCTATCAAACATAATACCATGCATCCGCTCACATTTTAAAATGTAACAAGAACGTTCAAGAAAAGACTTTAATTATAAAATCATAACTTTTTTCAAGACAGTTTTCTTTCCATATTTGAATGATGATTCAGTAGTATACAGCTTTTATAACCTTCGTGATTTTCATCTAAAAGTGTATTATCGACAAAAGCAAATATTCCAACTAGGAACAATACAGATCATTTTTTCATAGCATTCAGCACACGACTGAGAGCTCCTACTCGGTAAAGTTCAGTTTTAACATTTGCGTTTAGATTTTTAGCATGTTTCTTCTTCGATTTTTTCTTTGGAAGTGTTGTGGTCGTTTGAGATTGTTTTGTTTTCTGAGCAGTAACAGGCGGGCTGTCTGATGAGGATTTCATTCTGTTCACATCCTTAACGACCTGTGACAAAAAAAAAATAACAATGATGTTATCGTAGCATAAGATTAATACTACTACTACTTAAAGAATAAAGTGAAAAATAGTATTTTTCAGTTTATTTCAGGTATTTTTAAACTATCTACCTGAAGTGTGAACTGAGCTTTAGGTTTTACGCCTTTCAAACCCGATTCTGTTGCTTTCTTTTGCATTCCTCGAAGCGAATCTGGTCTATTGATTGTAGAAACATTCCGCCCATGAACCGCAGAAGGAAGATGGGTTCGTAGAAAAACTCCATTCACTAAAGTCGTTTTTGTTTGAAAATCAACTAAGAGTTGATTTTTCACTTTTGGCGAGGGAATTTTCGCAGTCGAAACTTTATCTTCGGATTCGGAACTGCTAGGGAACGATACCGTAACTGGCAAGGCATTGTCAACACTAGGCAGAGTCAGGCTTCGAACTAGTTTTTTAGGTCTTTTCCGCTGAGCAATATCTTTAGGTTTAATTCTATTGGAAGATATAGTTGGCGATGGACCGCTCCTAGGGGATGCTGACGCAGAAAGATATGATTTCAAGGAAGGCGATCTCGACGGAGAAGGAGAAAAAGAGTTAGACCGCGAACGTGTTCCACAATTCAAACGCGACATTTGCACGTTCAATTGGCTGATACAGCGAGCAACCTATTACATGTAAAATAAAAAGACTTTATAAAAAAAAAAAACAGAAAAACATTGTTCCAGGGCTTATCAAACCTGAAGAAAATCCGTTTTCTTATGAGAGCCATTGACCAGTAGCGAAAATCTCCTCGATTGAAAGCATCTTTTAGCATTCTCTTCTTCGGGACTGTTAAAGCAATAACTTTTTAAAGAAGATGGTACTTTGTACATATGCACGATTTATCAAAATTGACATTAAAAACATGAAAATGAGCCTCAGATTTGAATGTGATCATGCTTGAATTCGGAACGTTAAGCAAATATATGCGTTTCGGTTGGAAAGCAAATCGCTTAATTTTTTCCAGCAATTTACATTTTCCTACAAACACTGGTGTCTATTGTTAATTTCAAGTTTGTCTAGTCACAAGATATACTTTATCTTAACAACCATTAGAACGAACGAAATTAAAGCTTTACAAACCGAATTCAAATCAGACCTTTTACTGAACATCATAGGCAGAAAAAAGATTGGCATTCAATGACCGTACCTATCATCGTCAGGGACTCTGACGTAAATCGGTTCTTCTGCTGTGGATCCGGCGTTTGATAAATAACGCAAAGCACGTTCGATCCAATGGACCTAATTCAACTAAACCAAAGAAAATATTGACTTAATCAGAAAAACAATCAGAATGAAAATCTTTACTGACCACATTGTCATAAGACATCCCAAAAAGTTTGCAAAAAATAATAACATACGGTTACCATAACAATTGTAAAACTATTTTACACCTTATGAGTTTTGAGCTGAGAAAGAAACGTACAATAACTTACTCTGGAAGGGATCGGATTGAAGAAATTCACTAGAGTTTCGCAGAAAATATGGCCAATTTCCTGATAGTCTTGAATACTAAAATGAGTTTGTACCAAAGAACTATCTGAACCAGTCAGTGTTCCACAAACAGAAGCTTCCAGTGTGTAGCTGTACTGAACACCAAGTTGTTTCATGACCACTCTTCCGGTTCCTTCTTTAGCACGCTGCACCACAAATTTGCAATTCTCAAAATCGAACTGAAATTAATCGATGCATCGCATTACTAATTTGAAGAAAAAAAAAAGGAAAATCATTCGTTACGGCGCAATTTTTACCTTGCCATTAGAAGCTTTGTGCATCATCAACGGAAAAACTTGTTCTATTAATGGAAATTCGTTCAAGTCTTTATCTTCACATCCGTATATGAATACATTGTGTTTTCGAGAATGACTGTGAAAGTCACAGTAGAATGCCACAGGGCGTTCTTCCATTAATCTGATATAAAAAAAAGGCAATGATAAAATATCAGGAATAATTTGTAATGTAATAGAATAAGAATGGGCAAGGGTAAACAAACTACATACTTTCTTATCAACATTTTGACGTGCCAAACGGATGGATAACACTCTCTACTGACGACACGGTATTGTCGGTTTAGATCACGGGCGGCAAGAGAGCATCGAGTGTTGCCAACAATAACGCCGTCGGGATTCAACATGGGGATAATTTTAAAAATAAACTTTTCACGTAACTCCTATGAGTGAAAAAATCTTAGATATATTTCATCATTTAAAAAACAAACGAAAAAACTTTATCTATACTTGAGCACAAGCACTAGGTCCAGTCAAAAAGTCCAAAACACCATCCATTATCCATGAACTAGGAGTTTCTCCTGAATGAGATACAAATAACATTAAGCACAATCACAACAGGCACGTTGTAAGTAAGTATATTACTAACCTGGATGGACCCTTGCCGTAAGAACAATACCAGATTTCTAAGTGAAGGATACGCTAAATGATTAGAAAAATCAACAAATGAAATTTCGAAAAATGAAATGTAACCTCCGAATCATCAGTGCTGGGACTAGTTATAGTCAGGACATGAACGCTATTACCAGCCAAGCTCCGACATAAAAGACGGATTTTACAATATTGGGCACGTTCTTCGTCATTCTGCTCACATCCATATAAAAGAAATTACTTAGAAAGATGAAAATCACCCCCCCCCTCCCCTTCTTGACATACCTGTATAAGAAGTAGCCTATCTTGTAAATGAGAATATGTGTAAGGATAGCAATAGGCTAGGTATACAATATCATCAGAATGAGGGAATTCTAAAGTAAAGCTAAGAGTGTGAGTGGGATTGGTGCCTTCTCTCCTATATTATATAAAACATTCACACCAAAAGTTATAAAGAAATCTTAAAAAAATAGTGAAACAAATTTACACGTTATCGTTGCGATAATAAGCGATCCGAGTGCCACAACGAGTCCAACCAATCCCTTCTGTATCCGCACGTTTTTCCGAATACATCAGCGGTTTCATTCCTTCCAAATAAAGGCTGTCAGCTTTGGCAAAGTTAACTATAGAAAATCTAAAGAAATTTTGCTGTACCTTTTTCTACCAAATTAGGTTTTAAAGGAATATTTACCTATAGGTGGTTCTAGCCTGCATGTTTTTAATGTTAAAATAAAACCACTGCAGATGCCGAGAGGTGTAAAGATCGGGACGCAAATGAAGTTCATAAAAGTTCCCCGTTATTCTAAAGACTTTCGACAAATTTCCCGATTCAAAACGAGATTCAAAAATGAGCGAATCATCTGGAACGAGAAATCGATTGTCATCAGCTGGTGCAAGGCCATTGGCAGTGCTGGATCTTGTAAACTGGATAGAATTTGGTAATCAGTAAATAATCTGTGTGCATAAAATTATCATTGATTTAATATTTACATATGGGGCTGTGCTTTCCGGTATATAACAATAAACTAAATCTCCTCCACTTTTTAAAACTTCATCTCCCCAAGGAGATGGTTCTGGTTCTGTTCCTGTTGCTTGATAGTAAGGCTCTCG
This sequence comes from Daphnia galeata, assembly GCA_030770115.1. NCBI lineage: Eukaryota > Metazoa > Arthropoda > Branchiopoda > Diplostraca > Daphniidae > Daphnia > Daphnia galeata. The sequence continues at coordinate 6,127,425 of CM061115.1, forward strand.
TTCTGAGAGGCACTTGAGGATGTGTTTGGGTGTTGCTACTGCCATCTGACAAATTAGTCATTGTTTAATATAAATGATTAACAAAGATTAAAGCCACAAATGTTAACATGCAACTTCTGTCTGTAATTACAGAGAATGAAAATGTCTATTAAATCATTTATTAATTATACTACACTGAAGCTTGTGGGTATTCTAAATATATATTTAAACCATATAGAAAAAAAGGTGTCTGGAAAAGGAATTTCTGTAAAGTTAAGATGAAAAGAATCAGTGGATAGTGGCTTCACAGAATTATGCCCATCAACATGAAATAAATTAAATGAATTCAACATTGTGCCTGTTACTGTACAGTGCAAAAAATTATTATGACATTTTAACTTCACCTGGCATTCTGCTGGCCAACGTGGGGCTTGTTGTGGACCAAGTTCTCTTTGAAGAGAAAAGAGATGTCTTGGTTCGCTAAGTTTAGGACTTGAAATCTCATTGTCAGTAGAAGGTAAAACTAATTGGGTGGTTTGATTCAAGTTCAAAGTAATGGACCTAGTCACACCATTTTCTACACATAAAAGTATTGACACACAAAAGGGATTCAAAAAGCCTTCTAATGACAAAGTAATTAATAATTTTACCCTTCTCAGTTGCGTTGTCCATGTCGTGTGAAAAGTAGTCTTATGACGAGAATTTTCAATATTCCTCTGAGAGTGACGGAATGTGTTAGTCCGTTTCCCTTGACAACCAGACGACAAAAAAGCTTTGATATCGAACAAATGAGAAAAATCGATTATTGAAAATATATTTAAAAAAAAAATTAAGACTTCCACTTTGTTCAGCGATTCAACTTATTACGATTCAGCGAACTTACGTACAACGTACAAGTTACGTTTCAAAAATTGACTATATTAAATCTAAATGATTTTACATTCAAATCTCGCTTGAAGCTTTATATTTTAACCTCAACCCGGAGCAGCCCAGCAGCGTTTAACCGTGCTGCTTCAAACAGATATGCCGCTATATAAACTTATAAATCAATGACAAAACCTTGCACGTATGAAATTTCCAGACATGCTCAGATGCCCAAGTTCCTGTGGGCATAAAGCTGTAGAGAAAGTTATATCAATTAGATTCTCTGTTGGATAATAACGCACCACCGTATGTATACATAAATAGCTTCATTGCTGCTGGGGAAATGTCATACTAATAGTACCGCAAAACGCAATCCGTAGCATTATTCACTTGGCAACGATTATTTATAGGTTTAAGGACTAATTTCGCTAGGTAAAAAGCCTTACAATTTGAAAAGTGCCAAAACTGTTGACTAACTTTTTCAAATAACCAACTTAATTTTTCTATCCCCAATAAATAAAATTATACAAGAGTTATACGTTATGGTCAAAGAGCGTAATCATTTGAATTTCAAATAAGCGTACATATGGTGTTTCAAACGTAGATAATATTGGCATAGGAAAAATGATTTATTAGAATTTAACATTGTGTTCAGCGTAGCTACTGCTAGTCTGCTACTTTTAATATTTAAAATTGATTGAAAGTGTATAACGCTAAACAAGTGATGGTCTTATAGGCCAAAAAATAACTATCCATTGTGTTCCATGTTTTTTCAATAAAATAAAACAAAGAAAAGATGAGAAAAGATAGCCAGACAAAACAAGACATTTATAAATAGAAGTCTAGCCATAGTGAATCACGTGATATAACCATCGAGTCACGCTTTTATAGAATTAAACAAACAGACCACATTCGATTGTTCTGTCACGAATATTTGATATAATTCTATATTTAGGCTGTCAATATTTCAATATGTATACAGCGCGCAAGCCCTGCCTCAAGTTATGCTACGACTACCATATGTGTAAATGTCAAGTTTTTTGTTTTTCCTTTTGAAAATGTTGTCAGTAGTTTCTCTTTATTTCAGGGAAATCACCTTTTCCAGACATTGTGTATGGATTCAGATATCTTTTGTAAAAGACGTTTTACGATTCGGGAAAATATGGAACGTCATAGTGATAATGAATTAAGTAAAGTCCATTGGGTGTCCGCCTGCGCCTTCGAAATTTGTAAATCTTTTTATCGACCTTATGCAATGCATACTGCATACGCTGCATAGGTATGCGTTTAGGCAAAAGAGAAGCGGTGCTGCCACCACTGCGCACTCTCGCAGCCTATCCTACTCAAAAATCTTTTATTTCGTTCGGCAGAAAACATCTGAACATAGAATTGCCCTTTTTTCCCCCGGGCCTCCCCCTATCGGAGAAAAAAGGGAGAAATTTCGGGTGAAAAGGGGTGGTCATTCATAAGTCGGCTGCAATTTAGAGAACATTGTTAATTTAAGAGGCAGCCTATTGGTATTTACGCAGGGAAGGCCTACATATACATAAGAATAAATAATAACAAGTTGACAGCAAATATAATTTTCATGGCTTCAGTACTTTTACCTCGTCTTGGTCGTAAACTATATTGTGAAGCATTTATCAAAACGTATGTAGGGTCAATGCAATTTTCATCTGCCTCATTGAACCCCGTTCCCGGGCTTCATGTTTTCAATTCCCTGTCCAAGAAAAAGTCGCAACTTTTTACAAAACACCCAAATGGTCTGACATGGTAATGAATTATTGAAGTAAAAAATACACAACCCTTCAATAGTTTTCCTTTTTTGTTAGAATTATCCATGTTATAGCACAATATGTTAGCAGATTAATTTAAATGTGTGTTTAATTATTTTTATCATTATTTATTTTTTAAATAATCTGTTTTTATTTTTTGGAATCTTAAACATCAATTCAATATACATATTACATAGAGCATAATCAACATATATATTTTGTAAATTGTCGTGCAGAAGCATTTATGAACATGTTCATCTTTTGTTCTACAGGTATATCTGTGGTCCAACTGTCTATGACTATTCACATATTGGCCATGCATGGTTTGATTTAAACATTAGGTCATTTTATTATAATGCATTTCACTTTTTCTAGAAATTTGTTTACAGGTGCTATGTCAACTTTGATATTATGAAAAGGATAATGGAGCAATATTTTGATCTAAATGTTGTCCAAGTTATGAATATAACTGGTAATGCATGTTATTTACAGAAAATGATAAATTCTTCTGAATAACATACAATTATGTAACATATATAACTTTCCACAGACATTGATGACAAGATAATTCAGAAGGCTATTGATGAGGTATTGCAATAATATGTTAACATGATGAACTTCTTATGTAAATTGTATTTGATTATATAATTTCAGAAACTTGACTTCAAAGAAGTTTCATCCAAGTATGAGATTGCATTCTTAAATGACTTGGATAATCTCTCAGTTCAGAGACCAAATGTGTTAACTAAAGTGACTGACTTCATTCCTCAAATAATATTATTCATTGAGAATTTGCTTCATAAAAAATTGGCATACACCACTGAAGATGGATCTGTATACTTCAACCTCAATGCTTACTCAAAAAAGTACAAATATGGAAAATTAAAGCCTTCCCTGATACCACAAATGGATGTGGAAAATCTAAATTGTAATGAAGACTTTGCATTGTGGAAAGCAGCAAAATCTTCATTAGAACCTAGTTGGAGTCCTAGCTGGGGAGGAAAGGGGAGACCTGGTTGGCATGTATGTAAAATTTATTGCTTATTTAACAAGTTTTGTTTACTCATTAAATAATTGTTTGTCTCTGGTTATTAATATTACAGATCGAATGTTCCGCTATGGCAAGGTGAGACAAAATTACAATTTTTTTAGTTTGTCTTCTATTTTTATTTTAAAACGTTCCGAAATCAGTCACATTTTTGGTTCGTGGGTCGATGTTCATTCTGGGGGTATCGATTTGCTCTTTCCCCATCATGAAAATGAAGAAGCGCAATGTTGCGCTTATCATGGAATTTCCCAGTGGGTTGGACATTGGATACATAGCAGTAAGTGAAGAATACATATTAATAAAATGTTATTTTTTTGTTTATATGTATATTTATCAACTCCCCCTTTGCCTGCTTCCTACATAAGATCTATTACATTTGCCTAATGGTGCAAAAATGTCCAAGTCTCTAAAAAATTCTATTACGGTGAAAGAATTTCTGCAAACGTACTCAGCCGAACAATTTCGTATGATGTGCGTCATATCAAACTACCGAAATGGTATGCTAGTTAAAAGTTCGTCATTTTTAAATTGTAAATGTAATATTTTCCCTCTCCTGTTATATTAGCAGTTTATTTTTGGTTTCAGGTATGGATTTCACTGAGGATTCTTTGAAGCTAGCCAAAGAAATGTTGGATACATTTCGTAAATTTATCATAGAGTGCCGTTTTTATATGCGGAACACTTCTTCATGTCAATCATCGATTGATTCTAACTTGTTGTTTACCGTATTATTAAATTGTTTTATATTATTTGCTTCCTTTGTTCATGTGATAAATTCGATTATATAGGCATTAGAAGAAACTAAATCCATGGTCAGAGTTCACTTGGGAGACGACTTTAATACAGCCCAAGCTACCAGTGTAGTTCGGAAATTGGTACAATTAACCAGAAAAGAAATTCATGCTCTGAATACCTTGAACACGACGAATCCTAACTGCGGAATCGCGGCTGTGGCGAGCGTGTTGAATTTTGTATCCAAATATTTGAACTCACTCGGATTCAAGTCGATTGTAATACCCTGATAATTATTAATCGATCCAATCTTTATAGAATTGCAATTTAGGGTATTTCTGTTGATAGTGCTGAGTCTGATTCGACTTCAATCATTGATGATTTTGTTGGATTTAGAAGCCAAATTCGCCAACATGCTTTAGCTATGAAAAAGGTAAATTGTTTTCAGTAATTGGTTTTAACTGATGGCCTATTAGCGTGCATTATTACTGAAAATCCTCTTCCTCCGATCTCCAGAACGATAAAATTGATTCAGTGAATACTAAGACAATTTTATTAACTGCCTGTGATAAACTGAGAGAAGATTTGAAACATAAAGGAATACAATTAAAGGTAGGTGACTATGCATTTTCTCTATAATGAAATATCGTATACATTACAAGAGATTTGTGTTAGGATCATGAGAAAAGTACGACATGGACCTTGACAAAATAATTATATATAACAATTTTTGTTCGTTCTTCTTCCACTGTGAAAAGGTCGTAATCACTAAAACAATACAGAGCAGCGAGTGTTTGTCATTTATTATCCTTTTTAAATCATTGAGATATTTATTTGAACTTTTCTTCTCCTTCTTTTGACGATTTAGTACTAGCTTGGAAGTTTATCATTTATGTGATGCCGATCGACTATCGTGTGTTTGGTCTTTGGTCGTCGGATTTTTAAATACTGCACTGCTATTTCTTTTACATTTTTTCCAGTTTATTACTTCAGAAGATGGCTTCACATTTTGCAGTTTTTTTAATAGGATCTGAATTTAAGTTGATGACAAACATTAAGGAAATTATTCAGAAAATTTTTTACATTTACCAGGTTGTCATGCTCGATTTGCTTCAACTGTTTTCTTCTGTTAATTGAAGCGCTACCATTGCAAATACTCCGTTTAATGTAAAGGGAAGTCTCAACTTTCACCGTTTTGTTTTTAAGAAAATTTTGAGTGCCACATTGTTCTTTTACACGCTTAGAAATTTTATTTACTACCCAGTAGGTTTTTGGTATCATTTTCAGGTTCGTGTTACTTATCAATGGAAGGTCATTCACGCCTTTACAAAGAAAATCTATATCAGAATTGTTTTCTTCGATCTTAAAACTCGAGTCTTTGGATAAATGTAGTTTTTTTTCCTTTTCTACTTGGTCGACTTCATCATCTTCTGATTCAAAAGATGAGCTATACGTTACCTCCATTTCCTTATATTCCACCAGTTGTGTTGGTTACCAAGGAAACGGATTCGACCATTAAAACAAGGAATGAAAGACTCACATGATTTCGCCTTATTAAACCGGTAAAAGTAAGCCATCATTTATTTATCAAATTTGATACAAAACATCTCTTTCATCATGGATTTAAGTTATTTTGAATTTTAAACTTGAAAATGGAAAAATGCCAATAATGAATAAAAAAACCTTAGTTGATGGCCTAATCAAAATTTCTAATAAATATGTATAAATGTATTAAATAGAAAAAACAACATTTAGCATGAATATTTTGTGGAAACTATATGTATTCCTTATTAATTACAACCTTGAAAATTGTGCTCATGGAATTACTTGACTGTTATGTGGATTGCATGATTCATTCTTTTTCTATAATTCTCTAAAAACCTAGCTTCCCCTGTAGGTGCTGTAACCAAATGGACTGATGAGGAGTGGCACATGGTAATGTTCTTTTGTATTAACAATGTTAAAAATCACCTGGAGTTGTAATATCTCAATTTTAAATAGTGAAATCATAAAATATATTAAATCTGTACCTCAACATATGGATAAAATGTGATAATATTCATTTCCTTAAAATATGATGAAGTTTCAAAATACATTTTGTACATTCCTGGAGTGAATTCCTCTCTTGATATTAGTCCTGTAAGTCGGCCATCCTCATTTGTTTTCCTTGTTTGTAGAAATTTTGTCATTACTTTATTTCAAATCTAAATAAGTTTGACTTGTAAAAGAGAACTTGAAATGAATATACCCTTCCTTAAGGACTTCCCATGTCGAGTCTGATTTCATTCGGTGCAACGTGATTTGCATGCTTTTCGCAGGCTTACCCGTTGCGGTATTTAGGACATGAGTTGTAAGAGGGGAGTAATTTGATGACATTTAAATTTATGTCTTGAATAACGCTAATTCAATCAATTTGGTTCAAAACGATAAATAACAATTAGTAATCAGATAAATAATTTTCGACGACAGTGTTATTTACTTATTTGATTTATAATCAACTCGTAAGTCGAAACTTGCCAGTCCAGACCTGACTAAAGAAATGAAAGGGAGTTTGCTTGTCCTTGTCCCCATGGGGCATGGGCTGTAAAATGCACGCCTTTTTTTTACAAAATCTATAGTTTATTGTAATCTATATAAAAAGAAAAAAAATTCGGTGGATTTGTGTAAAGTTGATTGATTCAGAAATGTTTGTATATGTCAATTTGAATTGATTTGACTTTTACAGTTTTTGGCTCTGGCAACCTTGTTAGCAATGTAAGCGTTTTTTATTAGATATTTATTGGATGGTTGATTCGGTTCTACAAGATAACAGAAATTTGTTTGAAAAATCGAAACACTCGTGAAACAGAATAATGAGTAATTCTAATGACAAAGTTCCGGCTGGACCTGTAGTTCACACAGAAGAAAATACAGACGATTCCGAAGAACTTCGTCGGTCCAGTCGGCGGAATAAGAGGGCACGAGTATGTTTCAATTTTATTAACATTTTTGGGGTTTCAAACACTATTTAGTCCATTATTGTATTTAAAATCACATTTGATATAGGTCGAAACCAATGATCACACAGTTGTTGAACCTTCTGGAACATCTGATGCAGATAAAGATGGCAAGAAGGAACCAGGGCATGAAAGTACCTCTGTCAAATCTGAAGCACATAAAGCTTCCACATCTTTACCAAGTGCTCCATCTATTCAAGAGCCAATGTTGAAAGCAGAAACAAAAGATGAAGAAATGATTCATGATTCAGATTTTGAAGAACCATCTGGTGTGTATAGTTTGTTTACTAATAATTAAGTAATTAATGTCAATTTACTAATAATGTATAACATTTTAAAAGGCTTGGAGGGAGCAGCATTTCAAAGTCGTTTACCAGTAGATAAAATGCATGCAGATGAAGCTGCACGATTTCCAGACATTGAGCAAGGTGTCCCAGCTACCCAGAAACTGTTTCTTTATATTAGAAACCGACTTGTAAAAAAATTTATACTAATTCGTTAAATTTTATTTTCAATGATTATTAATACTATTATTTTTCAGCTGCAATTGTGGTTAGAAAATCCAAAGATAGAGTTAACACTTGAGAATGCTTTGTCAGAATTAGAGCCACCTTATAATAGGTAGGAGAGAATTTAATTTGATTTTAGAAATTTGTTTTTGTACAGAACAATTTATGATAAGGTTTTACTCAATGTTTTTCGTTTCAGTGACACAAACTTAGTTGGAAGGATCCATAGATTTTTACAACGCCATGGCTTCATCAATTTTGGTGTTTTCAAAAGAATAATGGTATTTACTTATTTTTCTCCTTTCTTCGCTTTTTTTATTGGCTCTATCATTTAGCCTATTCCCGTCGCTTCAAAACCTTGTAAAGTTATCGTGATTGGATCTGGTATTTCTGGACTAACAGCTGCTCAACAATTACATAATTTTGGGTGCGAAGTAGTTGTCTTGGAAGCAAGAGTAAGTGTTTAAATTACTTCGTGAAACAAAAAAACCTATATTAGGCATTTTTTGGGAATAATTTAGGATCGCGTTGGTGGAAGAATCGCCACATTTCGCAAGAACTCGTATGTAGCGGATGTAGGAGCCATGGTAGTAACTGGTTTGGGAGGAAATCCAATCACCATTTTGTCAAAGCAAATCAGGTGTGTAATAAATTGTTTCAAAATTTGTAAAACCAACCTTATAAAATTATTTAACTTATACTTTTTTCTTCAGTATGGAACTGCATAAAATAAAACAAAAATGCCCTCTATACGAAGCCAATGGATCAACAGTATGTAAAATCTAAATTATAGTAATGAAAGGAAATTTCTTATTCAAACTATTTTAGGTTCCTAAAGATAAAGATGAAATGGTTGAACGGGAATTTAATCGACTTCTTGAAGCCACGAGCTACTTGTCGCATCAACTTGACATAAACTACGTTAATACGAACCCCGTGTCCCTCGGCCAGGCCTTGGAATGGGTTATTAAGTATGTTAAGTTTCACTTCCTCTCGTTTTATCCCTTTAAATTAACTAATATTATTTTCACCTGTAAGACTGCAAGAAAAAAATGTGAAAGAAAAGCAGATCCTACATTGGAAAAATTACATTACTCTTCAAGATAGTTTACGTTCCGTTCTAAATAAGGTACTGTCTGTTTCTGAAAACTTTTTTTTCATTTCCCTGAAGATATAGCCCATAATATAATACCGTATAATACCTAATTATAGAAGATAAACCTTGACTTCTGCGTTTATTGCTAGCCTTCTAAAACAACAAAATTCTTTCTTCATTTTATATATAAAATGTTTAAAATTATTATTATTACATGAACATCGGAAATATAATTAAAAGAATGCATTTTTTTCTATTCTTTTCAGCTGATCGCATTACAGGATAAAGTAGCAAAATTAACCCAGCAGTGGAATAAAATGAATGAAACAAGAGGCCAGCGAGATATCACTCAAGAATTTTCCCTTCGATCGAAACTCAGGGATATCCACCACGCACATAAAGTAAACCTACAGTTACATAAATACATATTGCAAATTATTTCAATATTCGTATAATGCATAGGAATGGGCTCAACTTCAAGAACAGCAAAAGGAATTTGAGGAAAAATTGCAAGAGCTTGAAGCATCCCCTCCTAGTGACGTAAGAATTATTTTTCAATTTGCAATTTTAATCAATAATTAAGCTTCAACCATTATATTTTATTTAATGGTTAAATTCTCATCATGCATAAATTATAAATCTTCGTTTTTGGCAGGTGTATCTTTCTTCTCGGGATCGACAAATTCTTGATTGGCATTTCGCTAACTTAGTACAGTTTATTTTTTATTTATCTGCACAAATATCTTAGGTAATAATATAATTGCTTAACCCCTACAAGGAATTCGCAAACGCCACGCCGCTTTCAAACTTATCACTAAAACACTGGGATCAAGATGATGATTTTGAATTTACTGGAAGTCATCTTACTGGTACTAAAAATTTTCAATTGTGATGTTTCCTTTCTTTTTACATTTCCATTGGATGATAAGTGAGAAATGGATTCAGCTGTTTACCAGTTGCCCTTTCCGAAGGACTGGATATCCGTCTTAATCAAGCTGTTCGACAAGTTAATTATGGCGGCGAGAAAATTGAAGTGAGTGTGTTTAACCCACGTAATACCAGCCAAACTAATACAATAACAGGTATGCTTTAAATTTCGGTGGAAAATGTTTGAACCGTATAAAGGGATCGACTACTTACACTACAACACTATGCACTCTTTTAGGTGATGTCGTTTTATGCACTCTTCCATTGGGAGTTTTAAAACAAATCACGTCTCTTAATCCAAACGCAAGTGAGGCAGGAAAAGCTGCCAATAATATGGTAGAGTTTACTCCTCCTCTTCCAGAATGGAAACTCTCGGCAATTCAGCGCCTAGGTTTTGGTAATCTCAACAAAGTCGTTCTTTGTTTTGAACGAATTTTCTGGGATCCAAATTCTAATCTGTTTGGTCACGTCGGATCTACTACTGCATCAAGAGGTTTTTTCGGGGGAAAAATGCTTTCTGAGCGTAGAATAATAATGAATTCGTTTTTAGGAGAACTTTTTCTATTTTGGAATCTGTACAAAACACCAGTCTTGTTGGCTCTTGTGGCGGGAGAAGCAGCTGCTATTATGGAAAACGTTGGAGATGACGTTATTGTAGGTCGTTGTATGGCTGTGTTGAAAGGCATTTTTGGCAACGGGGCTGTTCCTCAGGTAATAATGTTAATATTCTAATTGATCGCTAAACTAACTATATGTTTTATTTCAGCCAAAAGAAACTGTTGTAACACGCTGGCGTTCTGATCCATGGGCTCGAGGTTCTTATTCTTTCGTTTCTACAAGCGCTTCGGGGAATGACTATGACATTCTCGCTTGTCCTGTCACTTCTTCTGGGGAACAGTCAACATCTAGTTTGGATTCGTCTAGCCCACCTCCTCGTCTTTTTTTCGCGGGTAATTTTAGTTGCATATCTGTTACAACCTTCCTTGTTTCATGTACCTATCATGTAGGTGAGCATACTATTCGGAACTATCCTGCCACTGTTCACGGAGCCTTGCTGAGTGGTGTCCGAGAGGCTGCCAGGATAGCAGATTTTTATCTTGGCTGCTCATACTAGTGTGCTGAACTGGTAAATCCTTGTCAAATTTAAGTATCTCACTAGCAAAAACTTGTATTGCCTACTATGTTGTTCCGTAAATATACATCATGGATTTTAAATGCGAGTGCAAGCACTTCATAGATTAATCGTGGTATGGGTGTTTTAGTTACCCGAAGTGTTTCTAATCGGGTTTTCGTTTTTCTGGTAAAGACCTTTAAGTATCTCACTAGCAAAAACTTGTATTGCCTACTATGTTGTTCCGTGATCCGTGACAAGTGGCGCCCTCTTGGCTTCCAAGAGGGTCATGCGGGGTGTTATTAGGGAGGGTTTTCGGTTGCGGGTTTCGTGCAAATTCTTTCTTATATCTTGTCCGTGGTGGGGATGGGCTTAATCAAACTTATTGAGACGAACAATTTAATTTCAAAATAGTCCCGATCCTTTGAGAGGATGTTGAGCGCTGGCGATCAAACCGCTTTTATGTTTTTTTTGTTCTTGGTTTAGTTTTAGGGACAAAAGAGTAGCGCTGTAACCCGGGCCATGGCCCGGGTAAAAAAAAAATGACCAGAAAACGATGACCCGGTTCACATAATTTTTTCGGGTCTCACAACGGTTTTTTTACCCGCGGGCGATCCGAACAAGTGGCGTCATTTAGTATTTTAAAAAAACATCCACCGCTCTCAGTAGCGTATCCACAAACCCCGTATGATTGTATGCATAATAACGATTACAACGCTTGCGGCGAATGTTTTCGGAAAAAAAGGGTATCACTAAAATTCGGGGTTCGGGGCTCGAGGAACTAAAACTCGGGGAATGGACTCGGGGGTTGCCATTTTCCCCAAGTTTTAGTGCTCCCAAACGGGGAACGGGGTAAACAAAAAATTACTAAAACTCGGGGAATGAACTCGGGGAACGGTTAAACAAAAATGACTAAAACTCGGGGAATGGACTCGGGGTAAACAAAAAAGGACTAAAACACGGGGAATGGACTCGGGGGTCGTCATTTTACCCGTGCTGTCAAACGGGCAACAGCCTAAAAATTCCCATCCTATCCATTGCTGGCACCGCAATAGGCCGGGGTAAAAAATATCCCAAAAAATGGTTGTATTAGTCGATTTATTTTCATATATGATGGGCATACTTAAAAAAAGCCTCAACCCGTAATCCGTGTATTCATCCGAGGATCGGATTAATTTGGCTAATAAGATAATACAGTGACTACTTGGACGTGATAAGCAATGGCATGGGTCGTGATATAATAATAATATTGTGCCTAAAAGGTTAAGACAGAAGAATGGAAACAAACAAATTAAAAAAAACTAACAAATAATAAAATCTATTTTTCGCAAGATTGAGGAATTTATTAAATGCTTAACATTAGGCCAAAGAATAGCTTTTTAATGAAAATCAATTGAGAATTTTCCAAGTAATGTCAAAAACTGTTATTTTTCATCAATAGGTTTCCAGGCTTCATCTAACATTTAGTAAGGCTATGACCTTTGTTATGCCATGGTCTTTCTGAATGGTGTTTAAGAGGCTTCCAGGATGAAAGTTTTTTATTTTGATTTGGTCTGATCTGATGAAGAACTGTGAATTTCTTTACAAATTTAAATGTTTAACTACAAGGAAAACTTGTATTGCTTACTATGTGGCTCCACAAACAAATGGATTTTAAATGCGATTACAGGCAGTTCTTGGTTTATTCTAGTAAGCGAATCTCAATTTTGCCGAGTAACCTAATTTGTCCATATTGGGAATGCACGCAAAATTTATCATGGGAGGAGGGCCACACATAACAACAAAAGTGTCATCAGCTGGGGGATACAAATGGGTGGCTATCATTTCTGCAGACACAAAGCCTGAGCTATATTTCCAACCTAATAAACCCATCGATAATACTGTTAAGTTCAAAGAAATTTCTTACAATTTAAAGTATAACATGTCTTTTATACCATCAGTAGGGCGATCGATAGTATACCAGAGTCGAAGCCGATCGGGATGTTGAGAGGCAGCTTCTTCCAATTCTTCACGCAACAGAATATCAGCTTCGGTTTGGTTGGCGAATAAAAGAGCCATGCATGTAGAATCAGACGGATTTTTTAAAATCTGCCGGATTAGTTGCAACTTAAACGAAATTTACAAATATTAGAATTTTCAAAAATAATCGCAGGAATGTAATTTAATTACCATGGGTGTAATTCCAGTTCCACCTTATGATAAAACCAACGAATTATAGTTAGTATATTATGAAGAATCTATCGATCACCATGTAATGATATTTCAAATCAAATTTATTTATTGAAATACCTGCGATCATATTAAGTTTTTCGAAACCCATATTAAAGGAGGGCGATTTTTTATCTGGTTTTATAGAAAATAATCCTGGTCCAAGGTGTACTAACAAACCAGATGGGCCTCGGACGTCAATGGATTCTCCGATGGCAAGATTTTCTATATATTGTGTTAATTTTCCTCCTTCTGGAAATTTAGGATTAACATCTTTAAAATAAACCTAGAATAATCCAAAGAGCAGAAAATTATTTTATACATTGGAATTGTGTTGCATAGCTGCAAGATAAATGCTAATAATTTGTAACGAATAACTAACCTTCACGACTAAATCGAAATATCCTTTTTCCTCGTCACACGATACAGGTGTATAAGCGCGAATCACCAGCTGATCATTTACTCTAGCCGACAGATAGACATGCTGACCAACAGGAAGACCTTTATTTTACAAAATATATATAATGACCTTAAATAAAAATCATTGCTGATGATGGACCACTTTATTACCAAGAACATGTTGAGGAGAAGGGAGAGCAAATCTGAATCTTCTAGTGTCGTGGCTTATAACATGGCGTTCAATCAATTTCAAAGGATATTTTGTTTGGGGATCTAATAGTGTCTTTAATTCCTTCTGTTTGGCAGATTTTTCTTTTGGCTGGAGCCAGTTGAAATATAGCTTGGCAGCAACAGCAGTGAAAACAACAATACCAATGCCAGTGACAATTGGTAAGCTCTATGGTAAGATTAATTGGTAAGAACTATATGGTTAACACTTACATATGGAGAACATCATTTGTTCAAATTGGGTAAAATCCTTATTTGGGGGCCCCTTTTACATTACAAAACTGCTTTTTAACATTGTAAAAATATTATATATCTATTCACACACATCTTAAATTACACTTGATAATGAGTAAATTTCTACTATGAATGTATAAGAATCTTTGATGAATGTAAAGAGGTTTTGTTGTAGAGAGCACAATCCTAGATATAGATCTACTGTATGAAATATTACACAATATACTTTATTTCTATATTCAATACATATTCTATACTATAAAGAAGTCTTAGTGGAAAGATTTAAAATAGTTCCGTACGATTTCAATCATGCTAAAAATAATATAGAAAAAGTAATACAGTTGTAATATATACAGTATAGATTGGTTTAAAAGGCTATAAGAAGTGTCAACAGATTTTATAGAAATATTAACGAACCTTTCCAAGAGCGTCCATTTCAGAAAAACGTGAGATGTTGATTCACTACCTTTGATATCAAGGGTATAATAAAGTTTTTGGGTTTCTCACAAGTCCAGTAGCACGTATGATAGGTCAATACTCGATAAGGAACAAAACAGAAAGTTGAAGTAGGAGACGACGAGACGAACTAGTAGACTAAGTAGTAAACTTCAAATCAACAACAACGTTGCCTTTTCAAACATTTGATATTATACCAGGGTTGTAGAAGTAGAAGTGACAATTCACAATTCACTATTTCACCAGGGGTATGGAAGAGATGGTTGCCCAACTTGTATCCTTTTTCTCCATAAGCCTCTGTAGATTTTTATAACATGAGGGCAGCGCCATCTGTTGCGTGAAAAAGATAATAATTTCAAACTTTAAGGCGGTAAACTCCAACTACTGTTACTTATAAGTTTTAATCCAGGAATAAATTAAAGTTTTAAATAAGTAATACGTTTTATTTTTTAATCCGATTGGATTCAGTTTTTCATTACAAAATTAAATAACTGAAAAAAAGTTAAAAAAAAGTAGTAAAATGCATTAGCACCCACAGAGTATCGAACCGCAACACTTCAGGTTATCAATCTATCGCACTACCAACTGAGCTACCGATCGCTGCTAATAACAAGAAAAATCTCGAAAGACTATGAACAAATCCTTAAGGATAACAAGATTTTAGTGTATATTTTAACTCATAGATGTCAATGCCCTCATGTTATAAAAAAAAAGGGGAGGAGTTAGAGGCGGAGCTACACATATCCACAAGAGAAAACTGTCTTCAGAGCCCCATGTTAAAAAAGGATACAAGTGGGGCAACCATCTCTTCCATACCCCTGATTTCACAATTTTCAATTCACTGCCATATTCACTTCTACAACCCTGGTCTGGGCGGTCTGGGTCTGGCAAGTGGGAGTATTAGTGGCTTTTAACTGGCTACTCGCCTTCGCCTACTCTACTGCTGGGTCGCTACTCGCTTATTAAGTCCAGTCTGATTTAAGTCGCTAGACTAGATCAAATATGCCTCTTGGCTCTTGCAGTCTTGCTTGTACGGTGTTGGTAGTTGAGATCTAAATCGATGTTAGATATGTTATGTTTTATTCAAATTGAAGATTTACAATACTCGTTCTCAAGTATATTTAATTTTTCGGCATTCTTCATCGTGATATGCAAAAAACATGAATATCTCAAATAATTATGAGCTAAACTATTGCTCAAAATCTTTCGATCGTCAATGATCGATACCAGAATCTTCATCAGTGCCAAAACTTACCGTGAAGCATTCCATGGTATTCACGTCGGCAATTACAATGGTTCCCGATTCTGAAAACCTAGGCAATGACACAAGCCGGACAGAATGACCATCAGCACCTATACAATTAAGCGTTTGTTACGGAGTGATAAACCTGGAAAAAACATGTTGCGTGAAAACTTACTTTTCCAAACGCGATCACCAAATGAGTCTTGATTCCCAGCGAAGTAAATATCAGGGCATACGTTAAAAATGAAGGGGTCGTCGTCGTCGTATGGGTAACAGCCTAAAGTATCTGGTGCAGTCGGACACATGTGTCTCCATTCTAACGTTTTCTCCATGGCGTCTAATGGGTGCTCTAACGCAGAATTCATTAGAATATCCAACACAGGTTGTCCAGAGTTTCCCACGACCACTCGACCTCCAATTCGGCAACTGTATGGATTGCTAACTGCATGGAACGTAGATAACTGATAACTTTCAGGAAGCAAACAATGGTGTAATGGTTGCTGTGGAAGGACAAAATTGGCGGGATCATGGGCTCCGGGCATTATATCAACGGTAATGGAACTCTGCGATTACCATTAATAATTGAACTTTAAATAACTACAAAAACGAATTATACAATAATCGGTTCTCACTGCTAATTGGAAAATAATTTCATCCAACTGTTGGACAGCTTCAATGCTAGCTGCCATATTATTTCGAATAAGATATTTTGCTTTGTCCAAAATGTGGCGATCTTGAGTCGCAGAACTTAGAGAGTTACCTAATGAAAATTAATTTAAATAAATTTTGTCAAGATTATCTCTGATGTCAAGATTATCTCACTTGTTTACCTGCAATGATTAATCTTGAAATTTTAGACATTATTTCCTGAATTTTTGGAGTCCCAGCTTTCCCCATCAATGTGAAAATCATTTCTTGCATAAGTAAAAAGCAGTCATTCCCACTTCCTAAGTCTAAGCCAGATATGAAGGCAATATATCTAAGTAACAAATATCTAAATAATAATTCATAAGGTCTTTAGTTGGGAATTTTGAGATTGGCACCTGGGAGTACTGAAGTTAATATTGTGATTGTTCATTATCACAGGCATGTTAGCAGGACATATATCTTCAACAATAAATTTCCCTGTATCATCTTCATAGCCAAGCAATGCAACAACAACTCCAGTGACAAATTCCCCTACATTTGTGTTGCCAACAAGCAAAATACGCTGCAATTCATCTTCCAATATCAAAATGTCAGTTCCTGAAACATATCTTGCTTTTGGAGGTAGTGGTAATACTTGATGCTGAAATACAAAGTAACATTATATTTAAAAGAAAATACACACTGATGATCATAGGTTAGATAGTTTAAAACTTACTTCATCACTGACTTCTCTTAAAATACTTGGTTTTAGTTCTTGCTGTTTGTAGATAGTCCCAAACACAAAAACCTATAACATTTAGGATTATTTCGTAAAATTCATATGAAAATATTAAGTGAGAAAAAAAAAGAATCATCCTACTTTTTCATTAGGGACAAGATCAACAAGCTTTTTAACAGGATATTGTTTACCTAAAAAAACATAAAAATAAATACAAATTAATGAATTCAGGTCAATGAGAGCTTATGTGGAATTTGACTCATGTTATTACGGTCTTACCCCATTTCTTTTCTACGCGTTCCTCAAGTAATGTTTGAAATTTCGTAAGCCTGATGGCATATATGCCGGCATATTGTCTATTGAAATCACGGTTAACCAACTTAAAGGTACCTGACAAGTCTTCATAGTCTAGCTCTTCGCGTTCATAACGAACAGCCTCCATTTATCTAATTGAACGTACGAACACCGAAAGATTGGAAAGAAGTCCGGAGCCCGCCAAAACCAACACTCCAAAAGTATAAAGTAGTAAAAGTACTAACGTGGTACTAAGAAACCTATGAAAAAAGCTTACCTAAAATAAAGCAGCAGACAGCAAAACAACGGGCGTTCCTAAACTGCGAAGGCGAAACGCGAAATGCGAAACGCCTAAAATGCGAAACAGCGGTGCGAAACGGTCCCAAAATGGTTAGGTTAGGTTAAGTTAGGTTAGGTTAGGTTAGGTTAGGTTAGGTTAGGTTAGGTTTGGTTAGGTTAGATTAGGTTAGAAATAGGCCGTTTCGCACCGCTATTTCGCATTTTAGGCGTTTCGCATTTCGCGTTTCGCCTTCGCAGTTTAGGGACACCCCAAAACAACATAGTGCCTAGTGCCTACTCCTGTACAGGCTATACTGCCCCCTAGTGTGTTTTTTAACAACATAAAGGACGATCCGGGCTCCGGCAATGTCTACGTTTTTACTGAGCAGAAAAATAAAAAAAAATAAATTAAATTGAGTCAACCCATATTCAACTATAGTACAGTCAATCTGACAAAAAAAAGCATGAAATCTCAAACTACGTGTTAATTTCAATATTCTTATATAAAAAAAAAGCTAATTTTTAGGAGAATCTATAGTTTAAAAGCTCCCGAGAAATTCGGTGGGGAACATATTTAAATTAATAAAAAACTATATAATAAAATGCGTTTTTTTAAATTTAATTCATTGTGTAAATATTTCTAGTTTTTATGAAAAACCAATAAATGAGCTTTGTTAATCAAATAATTTTCTACATTGTAAAGTTTGTTTTAACTTATAATACCCTGTGGTTTAATTCTGATACGATTTAGAGTATGATTGATTTCATCACACCTATTCTTAGTCAGCTGACCAAGGAATCGATTAAATAACTTGGCAACAGGAATTCTGGCTAAAAAATGGTAAACAAACCGTGAAATCTATTGCCATGTCGGATCGCCATGGCAATAGCTATAAGGGGCTATTGCCATGAAGTACACCAGGAGAAGTCACGGGGGTACCCTTTCTCTCAGGGAGCTTGAGCTACGCATGGCAAGCTCCAGAGATGGCGTTGCGGCGAGTTGGTTCAGAAATTTGGAGGAAGGGAAATGTGGGAAGGATAGAGATTTTGAATTTCGTCTGTTCTAAGCAGGTTTGCTGGTTCGGAATATTATATGTTTAAAGATCCAATGTTTTTGTCATTCTTGGAAGATTAAAATTTTTATTTTGACGAAAATGGTGTACAATTGTAGTGTGCCACTGTGCAAAACGTGTTGTCCAAATAAAAACAATTAGCTGTTTTCCGTCCCCCACGAAATCCTAGTTTGTTTCTGAAAAGGAAGGAATCAATCCCAGAGATAGAAGTTCTGACATTGGATGATAGTGTTTGTGAACTGCATTTTAAAGAAGAAGACATATTACGCTATTTTGAGGTGGATGTACAAGGAGTTGTTAATAAAATCCCCCTATTATGTAGAAGCAGATTGAAAGATGGGGCAGTTCCAACCATATGGCCCGGTAAGGGTTATAAGTTTTTTTGTTATTGAACTTCATGTGATGATAATTGCTATTCTAATTTTAGATCACCCAAATTTAAAAAGTTATCCTGAAGTGGTTGTCGAAGAGCCACAAATTGAAAGGCAAATCAAAGATGGTTTTGTTTATGAAAAACGTCGAAAGTCGATTTCGATCGTTAACATCCCAATCAATTGTTCTCAGTATATATATTTATATTTTGACTTATTACAATTAAATTTTGAACAAATTTCTTGATGTTACAGCCCATCAGATCCTGATTTATTTCTTGAAGATGAGGTAGAGATATTCCTCCCACATTACCTGTTGACTCAATTCAACTTCCAAGTGGATGGAAAACTAAGCAGCACAGCTAATGTTTTCAAAGAAAATCTAGTCGTGGATCCTGCACAATCTTTTACACCTGAACACACAACAAGGAAAAGAAGAGCTGCGGGCCAAGAAAGTCTAGTCATGGAATCTGCAGAAAACATTGGTTGTGAACACATACCCAGGAACAAAGCTACAAGTGGAAAAGAAAATGTATTGCCAAAAGAAAAACTTGCATTGAATTTGTCGAAGAAAAGAGTTGCAGAAACACAAGATGTGATTGAACCTCAGCACAAGAAGATAAAACCAGTTAATACAAGAAAACAAACTGACCTTCAAAATATAACGAATGTTTATCAATCAAAACCTAAAAATGTTGAGTCATGCAATGAATTTGTTGTAAAGAAAGTAACTAAAACATACTCTGCAAAGCGTACACAGATTGATAAGATTGATACAAATGCTATTTGATATGTTACGCTTCACTGAAACTGTTATGGATAAAATAAATGAATTTACCATTACCTTACTAACTTTAACTTGCATTACAAGGTGACAGAATGGTAGAAATATCTGATTTGACACAAGAAATTTGACAGCAGTTAGAATTGTACACAGTCAGAACAGACGAAATTCAAAATCTCTATCCTTCCCACATTTCCCTTCCTTCAAATTTCTGAACCAACTCGCCGGAACGCCATCTCTGGAGCTCGCCATGCGTAGCTCAGGCTCTCTTGCAGGCGTGACTTCTCCTGGTGTACTTCATGCTATTGCCATGTCAGTGGTAAAACCCCCCATCTAGCGGCGCTGGTGGTAGATAGCCTATAAATGAACACCATTCCCGTTTGGCGGTTATTTTGTTCGTTTATTTTTCATCTTTTTTACGTTAAAAGAATCACGACACTATTTAACTATTTGATGAATGATTTTATCCAATCAATTAAGTTTGAACGTTCTTTTTCAATGGTGATTTATAACCTGTTTATCTATATATTATTCGTCATATTATATGAATCCCGATGTTATTTTGTAATCTAACTATTTCTCTTAAGAATAACGTTTCTTCCATTCACGAAATAACTAACGAAGTGAAGAGATGTTTCAATTTTAAAAGTAAAATTAGTCATGTAATGTTGCTTGTCGTATACTCGTTGGTTCAACACGTTACAATCAAGGTTATTGATAAAGGTGAACCTCCGAGTTTTCGGAAAAGCCATTTGTCTAGCCTTGATTGTTATTCACGCTATAACCTACCGCTGAACATGACTTAATTTGATATTTTTTCATTTGAAATGGATTTTCACATTGGTACCAACTGTGTGAAAAGAAAAATTCATATTTTTCATTATTCTGATCAGATCTGATTTCGATTGGATATTCCGGGTCGATGAAAAGAATTCTTGGAAGGTCACCTCGGAATTTCTTCAACGAGTTCCGCACGATTTAAATGACGCTTGACTTATTTAAAATATCATCACGCTTATATTTAGATTTATCTTTGTGTAATGGTCGGTTTACTAAAACAACCGACGGTACTAAAACCAATCATTATTATAATGTAAATTTAAAAATAGAAATATGTATTAGCTTCGGTAACTAAGCTTTTAAACGACGGCATAATCAATCTGCTGTTCGTATTTATCTTTGTTAACATGCTTTAACATGAGTTTATATTCAGTTTATTTTCATTTTACTATACGGTACAGCGTGTTGAACACCTGACCTTGCAGTCTTTAAGAATTCTCCAACCTAGTTTTTCTTGGAAAAGCGGAGGGGGTGATGTGATGATTACCTGGAATGTAACCTTCGACAGGTCCAATGCGAGGGTCCAATGACCATGACTGACTTCGCGGAAAATAAACAAATGACTCACTCTTGTAAACATTTTCCCCCGTCTTTCCCGTCACGCATTGCGTTGATTGAAACATCTTTTGCGATTGAAACATAGTACTTCAAAATGTTTAGGAAATTATTAAGTCTAGAATAAACCTTAATTTACTTATCATGCCATCAAGATCGTGTAGGCTGCCGGCATGACAATAATGATGACATGAACAATCTGCTATTGCAATTTGTTTTCGTTATTATTTACTTATCTATGATTTTATGAGCCTATATTTATTAAATTCTGATATTCCTATCCTGATGCGTCATTTAAATGAATCGTGCGGAACTCGTTGAAGAAATTCCGATGTGACCTTCCGAGAATTCTTTTCATCGACCCGGAATATAGTCTACGACAACCAATATGGCTGATTGTTAAATTTTTATTTGAAACATCTCTTCACTTCGTTAGCGTGAATGGAAGAAACGTTCTTCAGACAGAGAAATAATTAGATTCAAAAATAACACCGGGATTCATATAATATTAATATATAGATAAACAGGTTATAAATCATCAACGAAAAAGAACGTTCAAGCAAGCTTAAATTTATTGGATAAAATCATTCATTAAATAGTTAAATAATGTGATTCGTTTAATGTAAAATAGATGAAAAATAAACGAGCAATAACGAAACCGCCTAACGATAATGGTCATTTATAGGCTATCTACCTCCAACGCCGCTAGATGGGGGGTTTTACCACTGACATGGCAATAGCCCCTTATAGCTATTGCCATGGCGAGCCGGCATGGCAATAGGTCCGACCTAAACAAACAGTCTATCTGATCGTCTGCTTCCTATTTTATAAAATTTACAAGCCAGAATTACTGTTGCCAAGTTATTTTAATCGATTCCTTGGTCAGCTGACTAAGAATAGGTGTGATGAAATCAATCATACTCTAAATCGTATTAGAATTAATCCAAAGGAAATTATAAGCTAAAACAAACTTTACAATGTAGAAAATTATTTGATTAACAAAGCTCATTTATTGGTTTTTCATAAAAACTAGAAATATTTACACAATGAATTAAATAAAAAAAAACGCATTTTATTATATAGTTTTTTATTAATTTAAGTATGTTCCCCACCGAATTTTTCGGGAGCTTTTAAACTGTAGATTCTCCTAAAAATTAGCTTTTTTTTTATATAAGAATATTGAAATTAACACGTAGTTTCACATTTTTGGTCAGATTGACTGTACTACTAGTTAAAAGAGGTCAGTCGCGAGGGAGGCGCGCTACCTGCAGAGCTAGAACACGGTAGCGCGACTGCCTGTTAATCTTTTCTCTCGGAGATTTTCTCAAAGGGCAGCCAACTTTTCGAATCGATAGTACGAAATGGTCTTAAGTATCAATGTTTTAGCGCCTCTGATCAGCGCCAACAGTGGCCGTCTTCTGACACTGAGTAATTTTTTGTCCTATAGAGAAAGTGGAGAACGCGTACCCCCCTAGTTTTATGAACGCGCCTTGCGGGTGGTCGCCATCTTTACCGCAAGCTTTCTGATGGCTCTGTGTAATTGTAATGGGTTTGAAAAGTGATCTTAGTTTTTCGTTTGTAATAAATCATCCATAGATACTAAAATTTTTTGAATAATTTTGTTGTAAAGGTAAGTGAACTGGCTTTCTTTTGATGTGAAATTCAATATCTTCTTGTTGTAGGATAAAGTAAAATTAAAATCGTAAGTGTAAGTTGTCTAAATTTCTCGACCAAGCCTAGCACAATTCGCCCGAGGGAAGAAGAGACGAAGAAGAAGTTGAAAGAAAAAGAGGGGGACCACCCCTTTCTTTTCCGTCCATTCTTCCCTCGGGCAGTTCTTTCCATGGCTAGGTCGAGAAATTTAGTCAACATTACATTTTTCATTTTAATTTTGCTTTTCCTTACAAAAAAAGATAATGAAAATGTCATGTAATGTAAGATAATGTCATGGTAACAAAAACAAGTAACAAAAACAAACGGACTGATTTTTCCGAAACGTCGTCTGAAAATTGAGAAAATTAAGCACCGCCCACAAAAAATGGTGGAGGGTCCGTTTCAAAGTGGGAGGGACTTATTCCAACTTTAAATATAAATATCACACACTCAGGTGCATTTAAAAAAAAAATAAAAAATACCACGCGAATCAGCGTGAAAAACTGAGTATACCCATATTGATTTAAAAGCAATCCCTTATTTTTGCACCGACCCTATTAGCAATTCTCGACGGGTGTACCTAAAACGCGAAAGCGAAACGCGAAACGCCTAAAACGCGAAACCCCTCTGCGAAACGGTCCCAAAATTTTCAGAACTGTTTCGCAGTTTAGGCACTAGGTGGTCCCATGTTCCCCGCCTAATACGCGAAACCCTAGACGCGAAACCATGCGCGAAACGAATGTCTTTTTATTTACAAAATATTTGGACACACCGTTAGTAGTAACGTCGCTCTAATATTATGTGTTATTAATATACATTATTATTCCTCATAGATGACACAACCTGTAAAACTTTGTTCACATTTTGTAAATCATATTTTTATTCTAAAAATTAATTCAAACCATAAAATTATAACTTCTTAAATATTTTCCATTAATTTCTGAACTAAATTTTTCTGAATTCTTCTACTTTCTGGAATACAATTTTTCTATTTAAACATGCAAAAGTTCTAAAACTATCCAATTTTTAAAAAATATATACATATCATTGGTTTCAAATCTTTATATCATTAAATTAAACATTTAAACATTTACGGTTTACGCATTATTTTTCAGACCTTATGAAGAAAAACCTCTAGTGTAATAAATTAAATAGCGGTTTAAACGGAGAAGGGGTTGAAAACGACATCTATGGGGTTAAATTTGCACTAATTTTATTGACAAAACTCACAAAAGGCAGATTTTTCTTTAAAAATGGAAAAAAATTGAATAGAATTAATATAAATGCAAAAATTCTGGTTTCGCAATGGTTTCGCACTTTAGGATGCCCCCCGGCAGTTGGACCCGCGAAACAGTCCAAAATTTTGGGACCGTTTCGCAGAGGGGTTTCGCGTTATAGGCGTTTCGCGTTTCGCGTTTCGCTTTCGCGTTTTAGGTACACCCATTCTCGACATTGCATTTTGAAGTGAAATAGATTTTACAAAAAAAAAGAGAAAAACCAAACTTTTTTGAAATGAAAAGGTCGTTTACGTGATGAAATGGTGGTTTACGTTTCTATATGTGTACCGGGTGTACGTTAGTGAAATGTCTGTTAGTGACACCTCAATGAAGATTGATTTAAATGGGGATGAATCAGGTAACTTGCATCTTCTCTCAGTGGATGAAAATTATTATTCGAAGCAACACGAAGAAGTATGGAATATGGAAAAGTCCATTGACATTCAACTAGCTATCGATACTTGTAAAGACAGCATTCTTGCGTTGGAGGAAATATCTGAAGAAAAACGCCTCTTAGTACAGAGATTAGTTAAACTGCGACTAAGACTTCAAGAAGTACAGGAACTTGAAATATACATGGACCCTAAAAAAATGAAGGTGGTACAAAGCCACAAGTTTGTCTGCCAGACTGTAACACAGCTAAAATTTCATCCATCCCAAATATATTGTGAAACATGTTCTGGCCTCATTTGGATACCAGTTCAAAGTTGTTTTGTTTGTTTAGGTATTTTACTATTATTTTGAATCATTCCTAAGAATAAATTTAATTCTAACTGGTTTCAGAGTGTGATTACATTTCCCATGGACAATGTCTAAATAGTATAAAACGAGTATGTGCCTCTGTTAAAGTTAAAGAAAATCCTTGTTACATTCTTGAAATATGTCCAGAGAAAAGTTTAGGAAACCAAAATTTTCGTTGTGTGGAATGTAAAGCAGGAATATCGTTCAGTAAGTAAATGGTTTATACCAAGAACATTTTTTAGCTCTGGTGTATTTGTTCCAATTCACATTAACTTATGTATTTCTCTAACTGGTTCTATAGATGATGCACTTACTCAACCTGTCTTGTGTGATTATTCTGGTCACTACTTCTGCAGTGAATGTCATTGGGGAAATTTAAGTGTAATTCCTTCAAGAGCAGTGTTGAATTGGGACTTTCAAGAATATCCAGTTTCTAAGGGATCAAAACAATACTTAAATTTAATGATGAAAAAATCTATTATCAAGCTGGAATCAATTAACCCAAAGCTATTTAGTTTTGTAGAAGAACTAGCTTATGTCAAGGTAAATAAAATATATTGTCGCAAAAAATTATAGAGATACAAAATAATAAATAAATTGAATTTTTAGCGCTTAAGAAACGATTTCATGATCATGAAGGAGTATATTCTAACCTGCAAAGATGCGTTAGAAGCTAAATTACTTCGGCTTTTAGAAGATCGCCAGCATTATGTGGAGAATTCTGATTACTATAGTATTCAAGTAAGTCGAAAACGAAAAAAAAGTTCTACTTTTTTCAAAGAATGTAACGGCTCATTTTTTTCTTCCTATTTAGGATCTCATCGACATTTCCAAAAAGAATTTGATACCCTATCTTGAACCTATTCACAATCAATTTTTGTTACATATTACGCAAGATTGTGTGGTATGAAATTTTATTTTTTCAACTCAACTTTCTTTCTTATGTTATTGTTTGAAAAATACTTACATTGCTTAGGGATGCCGGGGTAAAGGTCATGTATGTCGAATGTGTGGCCAACTTCCTGAACTCTTCCCCTTCGAGATATCCGCATCACAGTGTGAGGGTTGCCATAGCGTTTATCATCGACATTGTGCCAACAAAAGAGATGTTGTTTGCCCCAAGTGTGGAAGGGCTAATCACCATATCAAATGAGTAAATTGATTTGTCTTTCTACACCTTGTAGATCAAAATGTTAAATGATGCAACATGAAGTCATGAGATTTGTAAAGAATCATTAACCTGTCACAATATGAATACTGTATGAATGTTCAAAGTTAGAAAAGGATGATAAAAATATATGAAATTTTGTATTGTCCATTATGAAATGATATCAAAAGCACTTCAAATTACAGAGGCACTCTTCATATCACTTGGGGTATTTTGGATAATGTTTACAGATAAAAACATGACAATTTAACATTTCAGAAATTCAATGATTTTCAAAAAATCAAATTATTCACTATTCAGTGAAGTAAATAGAATTTTGGTCAGAAAATAGTATCTTTTTTAAATTTGTATGACTTTCATTTAAAAAACTGCTCCACAATTTAGACAGCGCCTTTGGCGTAGAGCTAAACAACAAAGGATACCAATAGGAAAGAAGAGAATGCAGCACAATAGTCCCAGAAAAGTAAATTCATCATCTAGGACACCAACCTGGATCAAACACAAAATTATTTTAAATATTTTGATTGCAGAGAAAATAGTGGATAAGCAAATAATAAAACATATTTATAGATATACTCTGCATGCAGGACAGCCTCCAACTAGAAAAATGGTAGCAGAGGGATTAGCAGGAGTAATTATGACAGTGGTTGATCCAGAACCATGAACTCCAGTAGAACCATATGTTTGCGAACCTAAGGTATTTTTCAAAATTTGTAATTCTTTTAACTGCGACTTGGTAAAATTGCATGCAAGAAAAATATGTTTGACACTTGCTAGATATTGGCTGTTGAACGAACGGCGTATAAGCTGGAGGTGGATCATCGAAATTGGCATTCATTTTACTCGCTTTATGTTCAATAAAACGTATTTAGCAAGGGAAAAGCTGAACTGTCACTTGATGAAAAAGGAGGTTTAATTTCGTAGTAACTCGGAAAGGACCAATGATTTACACCATGCTGTTCACAATAAACTTAAGAACCGAAAAAACTAACAGAAAAGGAGGGAGGCGGAGTAGTAGCAGATTAAAACCGAGAGCACTGGTGCCAGTACTGCTTGAAAGATTTTTTAATAGGGGTTCCGTTTCGCACCACTGTTTCGCGTTTTAGGAGTTTCGCGTTCCGCGTTTTGTTCCGCTTTTTAGTAACACCCGCTGAATAGACCTTTTTCCAATTTCTTCGTATCCACACTAGCCGAAAGTCGCGCGGCTAGTCGACTAGTGCGCACCATGGCGGGGGATAGCCGAAACTTGCTGCAGACTTGGCTTGATTCAACGAGTAGACCTAGAATAGGGTTGTGGCATGAAATTCAGAATTGGCTGAAATATACATGGTTCGACGTAGTTTTTCACGCCGATTCTGACAGTATTTTTTTTTAAATTTTAAAATCAATTTATCGGTACGTTATCAGGGTTTAAAGTTTGAATAGGCCCTCCCATTCTAAAACGGACCCCCCGCCATATTTAGTGTGTAAGACGCGCTTCTGGATGAGGAAGTCGCGCTTACAATAATTAACTTTACACGGCTAGTTTTGCCGAAAAGCTACACTTTATTACTCACACACAAATGACAGAATACAGAGCACAAACAAACCAACAGACTAATAGATAGAAATGACACTCACACGCACACGCTCACTGGCCTCCTCCTTATGCTTGTGAGGGTGCGTGTTTATATAGCAAGTGTGAGGTAGGGGAGACATAGGGTTAACATCAGAGCTCTCTAAGCTTCAGAGTAATCGGAAACTTCGGAGCTCTCTGAGCTTTAGAGTCATCGGAAACATCGTAGCTCTCGGAGGCTCGTTCCAAGGATGTCTTGGTTAGGGGGTCTTGAACATAGAGTGTCTAGGCTGCAGGTGGGGAAAAGAGAGAGAGAACATCTGGACAGTCAGCTAGCGCATGCGCAACTCAGCGTGCACAACTCAGCGCATTACAAGTGGGAGGTCCTTAAAATCTGATCAATTTAGCAGACGATCAACTCGATCTACTCGTCTACTTTTCAACAAAAACGACAAAAAAAAAAACAACAAAAACGCGAGCAGAAGACTCGCCTACTTTTCACAAGACGAAAGTGATCACATATTTTTGTTTGTTTCATTGCCCTTTAAACAGCGATTTCCTTCGACGCTGTTCAGATTGGTAATTATCTCTGCCGGACCGGAATAATTTCTTGTGGCGACATCACCGATGATCATGGGGAACAGCCTTTTGAGAAGGGAGGTAGCACTTATCACTTCCTTCGCCTTTGGTTTGGAATTTAGAATATTAATTGCGGTTTTCATTTCTTGTTTATGGCCGAAAGTAATGAAGAGCTTGCCGTCACGGTGGTAGGAACTTTGAGCGACAGGGCCTCCATCTCTAGAGCCAAGTAGCTCTTCGATGGCATTTAGTTCTGGTGCGCGAGAGCTAAGATCGCAGAGGTCAGCAATTAAAGTAACTGGGCCAGGAGCTTGGTTCGATCTGACAGCTTCCGCATAGGTTGATGGTTTTTTCATGGCGGAGAGGAAATCATCCGCGAAGCATAGCTTGGCCTGTACTAATTCAGCTGAAGTCTTGTTAAAGTTGTCCTTTAAGGCGTTAAACTTCTTTATTTCGGCTTGTAGCGCATCTTCACTTTGGTTGCGTTTGGAATTTAAATTATTAATTGTAGACTGCTGCTCGAGAATGATGCTTATTAGTTGGTGATGGAGTGGAGAGTTTTTTCAGATCAGCCTCAGTGTGATAATCATTTCTTACACGCTTGTCTTCGGCCTCATTTTCTAGAGGGGAGAAAATGTTGATTACCACGTTTCGTGTTATTTGCGGAGAGCACCATGCTGAAAATTGAGGGCTGGTGAGGCGTAGTATAGTTTTGATCGTCTCCGTCTTGGTCAAAAACACCATCGCTACCACTATCACAATCTGTAGAAGCAACTGCGTTTGAGATTTTATCAACAAGGGCTTGGCTCTTACGGCGGCCTGAGAGACGGCCACAGGTGGTGCAGTATTTTTTATGGTAGGCAGTAGGAGTATAGTCAATTTTGCAAGCTACACAGCTTTTTAACGAGAAATGACGCCCAGTCGGAGGTTGAGTTGATGGTAGGGAGTTTGGTGTAGCAACATCAATATTTTCCCTCCATGGCGTTTCATTACGGTCGGGTTTGCACCTAACTGCCATTTTGAGTTGCTGAAAGGATAGGTGTTTTGAGTTGAGAATGCACGGAGAACACACCGGCGGGAAAGGAACAAATGAAAGGGTAGGGGAGGAGAGGGTAGCCTGGTGACGTAAGCTGTAAGCTGGGTAAATTCTGATGACGGGGCTGAAGCTCGATAGTTAGCTTGCAAAAACACAAAACGCAGGAGCGGATTTACAAGTTCAGAGTGAGATCAAACTAAGCACGATGAGTTAAGCTATGTTTGGAGTCTACCTTTATGAGAAACACAAGTAGTCACTATAAGAAATCCGAGAAATTATGGGAGAGCTATGCACTGACGTACACATACACGAGCAGACGATACACTCTGGAACAAGTGAGACACATAGAAAAAAGGGACAGTGAGCATGACACTTGATCTTTCACAACTGGTGGTGGAGATTAGAACCGTCTGCTGCTGTCGGGTTTGGCAACAAAGAAGGGGTTTCAGCAACCGCTTGTCTTTTTTCCAACAAAAACGGATCTATGCAGATGACTATTTGAGCTCAGCTTCTACCGTTCAGAAAGGCGTCCAAGAAGCTTACATGAAAAGAGACATATTGGCGAATGCCAACCTATATCTTCAAGGATGGGTATCCAAGTCGACCGAATTCTTACGCCAGATGGCTGACAGTGCCGAGAGCAATCCAGAAAATATTCATCTATTGGGGAGTAACGCTGAAGAAAAGCGGCGTTTTCTGGGACACACATTTGACCAATTTTGGCTTCAAGGTAACCAAAACTGCTGATGCATCGGTTCAAAGAGCTACAACGTATAAATGCAATGCATCAGGGTGAGGAAAAATGGCTGAGAAAAGACGAAACAAACCTAAAAATTGCTAATCTTTGAAGGGACACTGCATGATTAATTGAAAAAAAACCTTGGCGAATTTTTCAAGTAATATAGTTGACGATGTCAACTTTCATACCGCATAATCGGATCTCTTAAATTCCAGGGAGGTTTCTAGCTATATGAATTAAACTTAAGGGCCCATTTTACACTTAATTCTTAAAAATAAACTTAATTAACATTAAAGTTTAAGTTTTAAAAAATGAACTTTGTTTATTAAACCACAATTTCACTTTAAACTATTTTTTAGAATTTATAACGATAATTGACGAAAATAAATTGAAAAACAGAAAACGCGCAAAACGCGCAAAAATAAAAACATTAAAAATTAAATATTCCATAACTTTTTTTGTATTTCATTAAAAAAAAAAATCCTTTACACATATTAAACTTAACATATAGACCTATAACTGATAAAATTTTCAACGAAATCGGTGACTTGGTCGCCACACGCTTTGGTCGATTTCGCATGGATTGACCCATCACTGCCTTTTCCAGATCGTGCAAATCTCGAATCTTTGGAACTATTTTTCGACGCATCAGAGGAGGCCTTTACGCAGCAGCCATTTACATCTGATAAGTGGTGATTCAACAGGTGAAGGTAACCAACAAGCTTGACCCCAAAAAGACAACCTTTGTGTTAGAACTTTAACTAAATCCAGCACTATTAGCTGCCAAAGTCACGCAAGTGATGCATAAGGCTCTTCCAACCCATATTCGTCGTACGAAGAAATTGGATTCTTGTAGCCAAATCCGACTAAATTACGTTTGAACAACCAAGTAGTTGAGTTCGTGCATTCGTGCAGCATTATCCATCTATTAAGTATCGTGAGCAACCGCGTTTTTGAGTTACAAACAATTACCGAAGAAGATGAGTGGATATTCGTATCATATGTCTCAATCGACTTGATGCGCCTCCACTCAATCCACTCTAGATGGAAAGATCTTTCCAGCCAATTATCAAACAAACAAAAGGAGAGCCTTAGTCTATTATTAACCAGAATGATAAAATAGCAGCTGTCGTCACTGATAATGTCCCTAAAATCATCAAGACCTCCAATTAAAATAATCATTGGAGAAATTTACCTTTCTTTTCAGAAAGTTTAAGCCTCGCAGAAAATGATGCTATTAAAAAGAATGCAGTTGTATTAGGTAAGTAGACAATTTTGGTAATTAACTTTGATGCTAAATCCTATTTTAACTCTTCATAATAAAGCATCCAAGTTTTGTGATTTCCTATAATTTTCACAAGATGGAATTCATAATTCACTATAATTCAAATTCTTTTGGACCCTGGTAGCACACTGCTATCCATAGGATGTACGACACCCATCCGAATCGTCCGACTCGGACGTCGGAGCCGACGGCCATAGGATGGGCGCTGGACAGCCTAATGTCTCGCCGTACGACGTCCGATCGTGGACGGACCATGGACGTCTCCAATCGGACAGTCATCGGACAACCATTACCGGTTAAGAAAAAAAGGGGACCTAACCCACTACAGGGTCACCCATCCAAAATTAAACGTCACTGACAGCTGCTGCGATGTTTAACTCCACACCAGCCTCCCCTAGTAGAACGAGATATCTTTTAGATATCTTATAGACAAAGAGTTATCTACTAGAAAGATATCTTATTTATAACTATCCAGTAACCTATTGTCATCTCTTATTGATATCTTTCTTGAATATCTAATATACATCTTTCATTGATATCTTAAATACATCTAATATAGACCTATTTAAAGTTGCTACGGTTCCGCAGAGCCAAAAGTCGTGCGGCAACTTGACTATAGTGCGCACCATAGCGGGGGATAGATAGTACCTTGCTGCAAATTTTGTAGATATATATTATATATATGTCATTCAGAACAGGTTCCAACAGCTTTCAGCGAACATTCCTTCATTTCTTTCTTCAAGTTCTTTATTTGAAGTATTGAAACCTGTTGTGACGGTAATTCACTTGACAGCAGTTCCCATACAACCAGTAAAAACAATCTAGCTATTCTGATAATCCTCAGATGAAAACAAATATGCTGGTTTACCTAGAAACCAAATAAAGCTTAGAAATAAACAATCTTTAATTGAACTGAATAATTAATTACTTAAAACAAAATTGTGTATATTAAAGTGTAAACAAACAATATGACTTCCCCATACGTTAATAATGTCAGTTTCTTCTTACCAGTTTTAACCAAAGTTTTCTTCTTCTTTCTATAAAATCTTTTTCCTGAGATGAATTACACTTAGTAATCTCAGGAAATTTGAAAAAACTTCTTTTTACAACAACACTATCACTTGTCATTTTCAAATTTAAAAAAAAAATGCACAAAAACTACTACTCTACATGCAGGGTGAAGCAAAATTTGCAGCAAGGTATTATCTATCCCCCGCTATGGTACGAACTAGTCAAGTTGCCGCACGACGTTTGGCTCTGCGGAACCGTAGCAACTTTAAATAGGTCTATACATCTTTCATAGATATCTTAAATACATCTTTGAAAAATGCTTTTAAATAAACTACCTCACTTCTGTTTCCCTTTCTCGTAGCATTCATTCCTCACTAAGTAAACTTATCTTTAGTCAATTGTGGGATTCGAATCGTTGGATTTTGCAAGAGTGCATGCAGCAACTTCATTGCAACTAGCCAGTCGTACTATCGAGTTCATATCTAAACCACCCATCCAAACAGTAAAAATATCCAAGCGTGATTAAACTACATTTTAAAAATAGCAATGGTCCAATGTTCCTCCTTCGTTGGCTGCCGTTTTCAAATGTTTGCTAGAAACTCAGGACCTGAGTTCCTTGTAGGAGATTTGCAACTTTACCTTAATCTCCAATGTGTTTTGATGAAAAATGACGAGGATTGATAATTTTGTTGAAAAAAGCGGCGGAAAGTATATTTTGTAGGATTTTTTTTTTAAATTTGACATTGTACGATTGCAATTGATTGGATTCTACATAAGTTGATGCTCGAATTGTTCATTCATTGTGTCTCAATACCCAGACAACACGCTTGGTTTTAATTTGGGAAAAAAGACGTCTTTGTGTGATCGCCCAAATAGGCTGGATAAAAGTCGGCTTTTGGCGGGCTAATTTAGACGCACATTTTTTTATTTGGGATAAAAAAGACGTCGTCTATACCGTCCGAAAAGGCTTGATAAATGACGGCTTTTGGCGGTCTAATTTATGGGTTTCAAACTGGGTTTTTTAACGGTCCAAAAATAATTTTTTTTCTGGTCGCAAAGATTATTTAATTGGTCTAAAAGAGTTTAAAATTTGTCTCTATCAGGATTTACTAAAGATTTATCATTGTAACTTAATGGAAAAAGTTAAGTCCATTTAGTACAGACTTTTTCATAGCGTAGTGCTTAGCGAGCTGGCGAGTGAACACTAAGGATTAGTGTTCGAATCTACTTGTGTTCTTTTATTAACATTTTAGATATCTTACGTAAGTTGTTTTTATAAAGATATTTTCTAAATGTTTTATAGATATATTAAACGGGTGATGTTTTTGTATATATTTAAAAGATATCTGTAAGACGGCTACAAAAAAAGACAGCAGAAAGATATGTAGATATCTAAAAGATATCTAAAAGATATCTCGTTCTACTAGGATCCGTGTCCACATCACCACTTGATCTATTATCGCATAGTTACTAATTTATTATGTTAATAATTATAAACCATAATAATTTGAAAAAAAGATAATTAATTGAAATTAAATAGAATCAATCAGAATGGAAAATTATGGATCGAAAAGAAATAATCTTAAGAATTAAAAATAATAATACTATTTTGATAGTTCAATAACGCAATTATATTTATATCTTCGTTTACTTTACTTAATTTATGTGTACTCGGCATGCGAGCAATTATAAACTGAAAATATTTCAAAAAAATAAAATGCCAAAAATGTTCTAAGTCCACGTTGTCTGCCTCCATTCACAATACAGTCTATAGACGTCCTACTTCATGTCGAAATCGGAAGTCCAAAAAGACCAAATACGGACAACCGTGGGACATACGTCCAAGACGGCTTAAGGCCGTTGTTAAGTGGTAGTCCATAGGAGGACTTTTTTTCGTCCAGGATGGGACGGAACTCAGACGGACATCGGGACATCCAAGGGATAGACGATGGATGGGAGTGTGCTACCAGGGGACTTTAAG
The DNA here is from genome assembly GCA_030770115.1 of Daphnia galeata. Classification (NCBI taxonomy): domain Eukaryota; kingdom Metazoa; phylum Arthropoda; class Branchiopoda; order Diplostraca; family Daphniidae; genus Daphnia; species Daphnia galeata. The sequence goes on from CM061115.1 coordinate 6,161,817, forward strand.
AAAGAGCAGGAATCTCAACCCCAGTGAAAATAACTTATCAAAATTCAATTAAAGAGGGTGTTTGCATGAATAAGGATTTGGTTTCAATAAACACGTTTCAAATTGGGTTTTCAAGCTGATTCTCACCATAATTTTTATTTATTTCTAAATTATGAATTCAGATGTTTAATTGCTATTTAAAGTTAAGACAGGCTCCTCCACCATTTTCGTGAACGGTTCTAAAATGTGATATGAATCTTGCAGACCACATTTAAGTTTCCTAAAATAAGTGGTTTAGTTTTAAAAAACAGGTTTTATGTTTAAATTAACTAATTAATTGATGACTATGATTTCAAGAAAGGAATCGTGATAAATCTTAATTCTATTTTAAAACAAACTTCAGCGGAAGGTCGCGATGATTTAATTTTTTACAAATACATTATTACCAATGGATTTGAGGAAAAAAAAGTCTAGCTCCAGTAGTTCATTCGCAATTTTGAGAGACATTTACATGGTGGCTTGTTGGCAGTGTTCTGTCGAATAAAGTTTTGGAAGCCACTTTTAATCTTTTTGAAGGCGGAATAGGCCTACAGAAAAAGGTAAGGGTAAAAATGGAAGGTGAGTATTATTGGAATCAAGGTGCCCTATAGTAGAACGAGATATCTTTTAGATGTCTTTTTTGTAGATAACTTACTGATATCTTTAAAATAACAAAAACATCACCCGTTTAACATACCAATGAAACGTTTAGAAAATATCTTAATGAAAACAACTTATGTAAGATCCCCGGTAAAAAATTACACGTAATTTTATGTAGTTTTTTACATGTATTACTGCATAGATTTTTCATTTCCCATACAGAACATAAACCGATTTTAGACGTCTAATTCCTGTTTTTCAAGACTGGTCAATGCCACTTTAATTCATCTTGAAAGGAAGCATCTCCGTCTTTAAGATGAGTTTTAACGGTCTTAATGTCCGTATATTTGTGATCCGGTAAAGATCATTTGTAAAAATCATTCATAATCATTTGTAAAATCGATCATTTGTAAGTATCATTTGTGAAAGGTAAAGAATATAGCTATCTATATATTGACAAAAGACCGGCCCTAGACTCGAACACTAGACCTTCATGTTGACTCGCTAGCTTGCTAACCACTACGCTATCTAGTTGGTTATGTAATTTAGAAATTATATAGGCACATTATATCAAACGGACTTTAACTTTTTTCCTTATGTTACAGTAAATGATAAATCTAAAAAAAACCTTATAGAGACAAATTTTAAACTCTTTTAAGATTACATAAAGAGTTCTTATATCCGCTTTATATTAATGTATTAAGACCGATATAATCGTCAACAAAAATCGATTAATATCAAGCTATAAATGGTTTTATTTGTAATATCTTGTTGGCATCTTGAATAGATAACTTAAAGTCGTCTAAATTTGATCTCGTCTAGGAGGTCTTGGAAAGATGAACTATAACGTTGTAAAAATATAACGAACTAGATAGCGTAGTGGTTAGCAAGCTAGCGAGTCAACATGAAGGTTTAGTGTTCGACTCTAGGGACGGTCTTTTGTCAATATATAGATATATTCTTTACCTTTGGATCAGAAATATACGGACATTAAGACCGTTAGAACTCATCTTAAAGACGGAGATGCTTCCTTTCAAGATGAATTAAAGTGGCATTGACCAGTCTTGGAATGACGGGTAAAAGACGTGTTCAAGACAAAATATTCTGTCTGGGTTGTATGTAACCCTACATGTAGCATTGCATGTACTGTGACTTAAAGATATATATATATACATCTATATTAAATAATAAAATAAAAATCAGCCAAATAGTATATAGCTGAGTCACCCATCCGTTCACTGTCGACACCAATTACTACTGCACTTTGACATCTGATGCCTGTACATCAGGTACAATTACACAGGTATTAATAATATATAATAATATGAAGTATATAACGAACCAGCTGAGATACATTAACATCCTTGTTTATTACGTTAACTTCCCGCGTAAAAACACGATAGTTATAAAATTTTCTAAATGTTTTGTTGGAGCCAAAATGTAATCAATGGTACGGATAAGGTACGTTCACATGGGACTGTGAAATTTTTCGCGCTTCGGTTCTTTTTTTCTTTTGAAAGGGACCGCTTTTAGATGTTTTATACTTGAGCTTGTCCCAGACGTCCCATTGGTACGTCTTTGGGGCTCGATTGGGAAAAGAATTTCTATCTGGGATATAATCTCTCTGATAAATTGTGTGTCATCCGTGATTTCTTGAAGGTTGTAGTTGGTACCTTGAGTGATGGCCATTTTACGCTTCTCGTTTTTTGAAAAATTGCGAACCTGTATCACATCGCGAGGTAGCGCAACAGCCTGTTCTTGTAAATCTGTTGATCCGTCAGCACATTCCTCTCTGTAAACGTTGATCGGATAGCCACAACTCTTCTTCAACTTTTCTTTTGTTTAATTTCTTGTAGGAATAAAATTTTCTGCTCGTTTTTTCTCAGTTTTTGCGTTGCCGTGGCTGTGTTCTTTCGCATGAGCCAGAAGTTTTTCTTTGCCAATCGCATCTTTTGTCAGAAGCATTTCATCTTCCTTTAAGTATGCATGGCCATTCCCCCCCCCCCCCCCCCCCCATTAAAACAAAAAGTTTCTTTTGGTGTCATGCGGAAATAGTCATGCAGTTTACTATGCCATCGCAACGTGCATGGCAGCTCGGTTCATGCGGCGAATTCATGCAGATTATTATCATGCAGTCATGCAGAGTTGTCATGCGCATTACTACTACCCGAAAATTTCTAATATAAAATTACGCCAACGTTTCTAATGATATGTTTTTTTCATAATCAAACACATATATTATTAAAATGAAATGACTGAACAACAAATTGCAGGAAGATAATAGTATCTTGCTATGGAAAATGTTCATAGATTTTTGATTTTCTGCAGACGTTTCCATTACTGCATGTATACTAAATGTAGTACTACATGTCGTTACACAGCGTACACTATGTTTTACATGTTTTAAAACATGCCATGCATGAAGTCAATGTATGTTCATGTTTCACTACATGTCATTATATGAAGTACACTATGTGTTACATGCAAACTACATGTAATGTTAGATTGTGTATCAGTGGAAAGATGCCACCGTAATTGTATTAATTGAGCTGACACGCGAATATGGAACCTCTTCCCAAGCAAGCGTAGAGCAGACTGCCGTTGCCGGCCACTCTAGTTGGGGAGGGTGGGAACCGACCCGCGATCTATCAAAGATGGCAGAGTACACAACAACCCTTCCCAAGCTGTTATTTCACATCAAAACGGGAATAACAGCTTACCCAAATCTTAAAGGATTCAACAGTGGCAGACACGAATACACAACATAATAACATGGATGAATACATAATACCAGCAACAAGAAGAAATAAACCACCGCGATGACAACAGCGGGTTGCGCTCATGGAACAAGGAAATTCGCCAATACATAGAGACCATTAAATTAAATTAAATTGACATTTGATTAAACATCGAACATGACTTTACGTTTCTGGATGCGCTCACCACGACGCAAAGGTGGCAGGGCGGTCTTGATTGCGCTTTCGGGAGGAGTACGTGACGAGGCTGGGCTTCCCTCGGATGGTACGCTGCCCGCTTCCTGGTTAACGACGTCTTCGATGGGTGTGGCCGCGGCTACATTGGCCGGAGCAATCGTCGATTACGCCACAGAACACATCCATTAGCGAATTTGATGCGGTAACTCCTGCAGCGCCCGATGCCGACGACGACGCCAACTCTGTCCCAAAATTTGGACGCTGGATCGCGGATGCGAGCTCCGATGGAAAGAGGAGCAAGTGGCCGAGCGTTCTCGTCCTACCGGAACTTCACAGCTGCGTCGATGGTCGCCTGCCGCTCGCGCGCCTCCATCACAGATTGCCAACGAGTTGCGTAGGACGTGCGGTGAGCTGGGATGATTGAGCGCAAAGAATGGCCAAAAACCATTTCAGCTGGTGACAAGCCGTTCTCCCTGGGTGTGTTATGGAATTCCAGCATGCCCTGGGCGAACTCGTCAGATGCCACTCCAAATGGTAAAATTTTTGCCATGAGATCCTTAATTGCGGCCACGGCCGCCTCCGCATGGCCGTTACTTTGTGGGTAGTGGGGCGTTCCCCACACAACGCCCCATTGGCGCAGCTTGGCCTGGAAGCTGTGCGTCTCAAACCAAGGGCCGTTATCCGAACGCATCCGGACCGGAACTACCAAGTCGTCAAAAATCTCGATGATCGCCTGGGTGATTTCGCGAGCGGACGGATCGTGGCGCCACTGATGGACCACCGGCCAACCGGAGAGGCGGTCTGCGTACCCCAGGACATGCAGCTGGCCCAATTGAAACAAGTCAGCCGATACATCTTTAAATACTCTTGTCGGCGGAGGATCGCACATTAGGGGCTCTTTCTGCTGACGCGGGAGTCGCTCCTGACAGTTCTGGCAGTTCTCCACCAGAAGAGTGATGTCGTTGGAAATACCTGGCCAGAACACCGTTTGACGCGCTCGTCTTTTCATCCGCACGATGCCCTGATGCGGGGCGTGGAGTTTCCGTAAAATTCTGCGACGGGCCGATTTCGGGATGACGATACGCTGGCCAAATAAAACGAGTCCGTCGTCCACCGAAAGTTCTTCACGTATCTTCCAAAATTGGCGAACGCTTTGGGCCATCTTTTGACGCGGAACTAAGGTGAATCCATCCATAATGGCCGCGATGAGCTCCGTATACTCCGTATACGGTGTCGGATGCCATTGCTGCTCTAAGATCATCCAGCATAGGGTCCGGCAAGTGAGGAGGCTCCTTTGCGGTGTCAGAATCCGCCACATCGCCATCTACTTGATGCATCGCATACATATGATGAATGACCACGCGCCTCACCAACGATTGCATTTCCGAACTCGTGACTTCATCATCCGGGCCCGGATCGTTTATGGGAGCTCGGAAAAGAGCGTCTGGAATAGCGTGTTGGCGCCCCTTACGCCATGTTGTTGTTAAGATGAAGGGTGACAGGCGCTCTTTCAGGCGCTAAAGCTTCGGATTCTCCACCGCGTCCAGTGTGTATTTACTCAATATCGTGACGAGGGCCTGGTGATCAACGACGAGCTGGAATGAAGGTAGACCCAGGAGGTATAGACGGCACTTTTGCATCGCCCATTCCACCGCTGCCAGCTCCAGCTCCACTATTGCGTAACGGGATTCGGTATCCGTACACCAACGGGAATTGGCGTCAACAAGCTTCCACGTAGATCCATGAAGCTGAAGGAGGACGTAGCCCATTCCATTTTTGCGAGATGCGTCCACCTGTAATGACGTTTCCAACGCCGGATTGAAATTTGCCAGGATCGGTGGCACCACAAGAGCTTTTTTGACGGCAGAAAATGCGCTGTCGTGATCCGCCGTCCACACGAAAGGTGTTCTAGGGCTGAGAAGAGGCCGCAAGGGGGCCTTTGCCGCCGCAACATCCGTGGAGAATCCGGCGAGCTGCTCCACCAACCCCATAAATGAACGGAGCTCCGTGATGTTCGTCGGTTGGGGAAAGTTGGAAATGGCTCGAAGCTTCCGGGTCGGCCGAAATGCCAACCTGTTGAATTTGGAATACCACCTATTGGATCTGGCTGCGGGCAAAATGAAATTTCTTGAGACTGAAGGTGATCCCAGCACTCCTAGCCGCTGACAGCAAAGCACAAACTCCGGCCACGTTCTCCGGAAAGGAGCTGTCGAAACGAAGTAGGTCATCAACTACACGGACAGTATTGTTGACATCTTGGAACGCCTGGTCGGCTCGACGGTTGTATTCTTCGCTGGAACTACAAAGGCCCAACGCCCGCAGGAACTTGTATCTGCCCCACTGCGTCATAAATATGGTTAGGTGTTGTGATGACAGGTGAAGGGGAATCTGAAAATACCCATTTGCCGCGTCAAAAGTGGTGAAAAAAGTGGCGTCCCCGGAAATCTGAGTGACCGCATCACGTGGCGTGCGAGTGGGGTGTGTCGGTCTGCGCACATGTCTGTTTAATCTGGTGTGGTCTACAAATAGTCGTAACGAATTATCCGCTTTTCGTGCAACGACCAATGGTAGGGCCCAATCAGACGCCTCCGTTACAGGAATTAAAATACATTTTGCTACATATTCGTCGAGCAAACGTTTCACCTCAGGGCGATCAGCAAAGGGGATGGGCCGAGCTCCATTGACATAAAACGGCTCAGCGTCGTCCTTCAGCTCGATGATCATCTCAGGCCCCTCCATAAAATTCAGCGATCCCGATTGATCGAAAACCGCGGTGAACTCCTTGACGATGTCGGCTTCGATGCGCTGGATGTCTTCTGCTGTGGGCTCCAGTGGAACTGGCCCCTGGTACACGATGGGCTTGCTGCGAGACGGAATAGCACCGACGGCACTGATTTGTGAACTAAGCTGCTGCTTTCTCCATGGACGCGGATAATTTTCATGAAGAATCCCCAAGTCAACGAAATCGTAGCAGGACAACAACAGCCCTTCGACATCTGGACTAAACATGATGGTGATATTGGCAGTTACTCCTTCATAGTCGGTCAAGTACTCCTTTTCTCCCACAACCAGTAGGGGGAGGGTCTTGTCCGCCATGACCAGGTTAAAGGTGGATGACGTAAGGTACTTCTCGGATAATCCTAGATCACGTAACACGTCCATGCCACCGACCGTAGCTTCGGCTCCGCCATCCGGAATAGTCTTCGTAATGGTGGTCAGCAATTTGCCCGTCGAATCGCGAAGTTGTACAGGAATGGTAGGAGCGGGCCTATGTCGCCTGTGTGCACGGACGTTGCCCACCACGATGCGTTTCATATGCACCCATGATCGGTCGGAATGGTCGCCCTGCTTGTTTCCCGAATGGGTTCATTTCTGGCGGCCACCACCACTACTAGTGCAACCACCGTTTGTTGCTTCCTTCTTCGGCTTTTTCGGACAACACGGGGAGAAATGGTTATTTTCTCCACATTTGTGGCATTGTTTTCCAATAGCTGGGCACTGCTCTCCATTGTGATGCGTCGAACGACCACACGATCCGCACCTACCGGTTTCCGACGGTCTAAACGGTCGCTGGCCCTTTTTTTGTGCATACGATACAGCCGGCGGGTTGCTTAATGACTTCTCGTTTGCTTTTGCCGACTCTTCACTCCGAGATATGTTGATGGCCTGTTGGGAGGTCGGGAACGGACTCAAGGCCAGTAACTTCCACTTCGTGTCAGTGTCCCGAATTCCCGCCATGACACGGGTAGTCATACGCGATCTAGGCATGTTGCACACAAATCCAAGTTCCGAAAACGGATGTAGAACTCGTCGAAAGTCTCCGCCGCACTCTGCTCACATTCTTCGAACGCGAATCTGTCTAGCGTGATGTTTCGCTTCGAACGTATGTATGTGCTGATGTGATCGAGTACATCGATAGGAGACAATGTAGACGTTGGCAGAATACCTAGAACCACCTCCACAATTTGCTTCATCGCCGGATCGAAAGCGGCCATCTGCTCGGCCACCGGATACGTAGCAAATTGATTTAGCTGGCAAAAATCACCCCAGCGATTTCTCCACGTGCGTATCTGCGGAAGAGAGATGTCAGCGTGCAGTTTCTCCAAACCGGATGGGTCAATTCGGCGTCTCTGCATGGCGCTGCCAGCGCCACCACCGCTGACACCACTGCTGCTTCCTGGCTTACCACTATTGCTACTGCTACCGGCGCCACAGCCGAGAGTAGTGCTTGAAGCTGCTGCGCAATGCTGGTCAACTGGTTCGTCATCTGAAGTTGACTTTGCTCAACTGCGTCGAGACGGCCCGCTGCCGCCGTTGCTGCTGCTGTAGCGGCTGCAGCCGCGTCCAATGCGTCCGATACTTTTGACATGGCGACGCGTATCCGAGACCGAGCCGCTTTTGTCGGTGTATATTTCGAGTCCAAGCGAGACGATTGCCGTAGATTATGATGATGACCGGGACGTGACATACGATCACCACACTGTACGTTGAATACACTGTACCGTGAGGCTAGCCAACACACATACCAATAGAACAAACTAAATCAGTTACGTGTGGCAACATCCGGTCACTGACGATATAGAAAAACTCCGGCACTTGGAGTGTCGTGGACGGTAGTAATAAGTCACACACAAAAGAGTACGGTAAATGAGTAGGTCACACACCCGAAAAAGTACGTGGTAGCCGAGAAAGCAAACGCGCTTACCACAATATAAAATCAGAACAGTGCGATCACAATACAAACGACGAAAGTTAAGATGGCCGCCAACGAGGCCACTCGTCTTGGCTCGAGAACAAAGGAAGCAAGATGGCCGCCAACGAGGCCACTGTTCTTGGATCGAGATCAAAGCAATCAAGATGGCCGCCCAAAGCACATCAGAAACTCAACCTCGATTTCGACTCACAGCGTACACAGTTCCAAAAATTTAACACAAATACCTCTAAACGATGAGTACGATAGGCAAGTCCAACTGCGCCATGTTAGATTCTGTATCGGTGGAAAGATGCCAACGTAATTGTATTAACTGTGCTGACACGCGAATAGGGAACCTTCTCCCAAGCAGACTGCCGTTGCCAGCCACTCTAGTTGGGGAGGGTGGAAACCGACCCGCCATCTATCAAAGATGGCAGAGTACACAACATGTAATAACATAAAGTACACTAAATGTTTACATGTATTGACACTTTGCCTCATGACGAAAAATACCTTTTTTACATGTGTATTCGTTACCCTATACAAGTAAAAATTTAGCGTTGCCTTGAGTATACGCGGCGCGAAATGTATTTTTTTCTCGTTCTTGGGTTGGGTAAGAAAATGGGGATTAAAAATACCTTTCTTAGCGCGTATACTCAAGGCAACGCTAAATTTTTACCCGTATAGGGTAAGGGACCCCCCGCATCTTTATGGACAGTAATATTTGTGAAATTTTATAAAAATATAAAAGTACTTGTGACGAAGGTACTTAAAAAAGGTACTTATGACATGATCCCTAGGTTAGTACAAATATATCAATAAGATATCTAAGCAGTAGATATCTAATTGTATTTTAGATATCTTAAAGATATCTTGTTCTACTAGGGTGACTACAAGCTAAACTAACAGCTCTAAACTTTTATTCAACAGGACCTCAATAATAATTCGAAAGTTTTTGAATAATTTTGGTGACTTCTCGTAATATAGTTCAATTTTATAATAGTCATTTCATTTTATTAATCATTAATAGATTTTCAACTTGTAGATAACTTTGTTTAAAGTTGTTACACGTTTGTAAAATATGGATTAAAGAAAGAAACTATTAAAAAAGAAAATTTTCTCATTCAATCGTGTGTGAGGGATTATATGGATGTCTGAACATTTGCTAGAGGGCTGGCGGAAAATAGAGCTTGTGCTCCGCTGGTGTCAACTAGGCTGTGGATCTTGAATGAAAGAAGAATGAATGCAAGTAATAAAAACTTATAGAGAATATAATCTTTTACTATTGATTTTTTACATTTCTCTTGCTGATTTTTTCAAATTGATAAACTGCAACATCTTTTTGGAGGTAGATACAAGGAGGGTTTAGGGGTAGCATAAAAGAGGGGTACACAAAAAAAAGGAACTCAATTAAAATACTGGTAAAATTTAAAATGTTTCCCTTTTTTATGGTTCAACTGTCTTTTTTGTTTATTTTGAAAGTTTCTTTCACTTTCTGCAAATATTTTTCAAGGACTGCACCTTCGTCACCGGCAAAAGAATTTTTACTTCTTCGTCAATTTTTGGGCAAAATAATTGTGTTTTACACGGAACCACTCTTTAAGGGTCGTTTCACCCTCACCATTAATAACTATACACCAAAGAAATATTTTATAGATATAATGATAAAAAATAAGAAACATAATACTAAAAAGCAAATAATAAAAATCACTTCGATGTTGGATGAGTGCTCTTCTGACACAAAGACGAATTATCTTGTAAAGAGTCAAAGAGGAAAATCTAGTACAACCTTCTTGATGGTAATTGTAAGATATAGATTTCTTTGTGTACCAAGAAGTTCTTACTACAATTTTAAACAGTTTTTCTGCCTTTACTTGATCTGGCCATAATGGACTACGCGGAGTTTTTCTTCAAAACTTTGCTTTCTAGGATACGGATAGTGTTCTCCAATATGACCTGAGTAGTATAAAAAGTAAATTAGTATTTAAGGGTAAATGTAACTAAAAAAACTTATCTTTAATGTAGGGTACACCTTTTTTGGAGGAATGTTTGGTAGCGTGAACAATCAAATTCTTCTTCCTTCAGAGCCCCTTCCCGAATATCTTTCCTGAAATATCCATGGAGCCCAGATAGAAAATTTTGTCTTGAACAAGGCCTTTACCCGTCATTCCAAGACCTCCTAGACAAGATGAAATTTAGACGACTTAAAGTTATCTATTCAAGATGCCAACAAGATATTACAAATAAAACCATTTATAGCTTGATATTAATCGATTTTTGTTGACGAGTATATCGGTCTTACACATATAAAGCGATTGTACATCAATATAAAGCGGATATAAGAACTCTTTAAGTAATCTTAAAAGAGTTTAAAATTTTCCTCTATCAGGATTTTATAAAGATTTATCATTTACTGTAACTTAAGGAAAAAAGTTATAGTCCGTTTGATATAATCTTGCTATATAATTTCTAAAGTGTATAACGATTCGAAGTAGAAGAAAAATTCCAAGTAATTCAGTCTTTGCGAAGGAAAGCACGGTTAAGATTGAGAAATGTAGGATTAAAGAAGTGTAACATTTAAAAAATCCAAGAGTTTGTTCAAACCATTTTATTAAAGGTACATATTTTACCATGTATGTGTTTTAATCATTGTAAATATTGACAACAATTTAACTACATTTTTAGAGGTTCCTTTCAAATCTGATTCAGATGAGTCACTTCCTGTCCGGGCTGCAACACTTAATGTCTTTTGTGATGATCCACGCAAATCACACAGGTTGGCAACATTGAACAAGGAAAGATTCTTTAGAAGAATGACAAGAAAGCGAGCCAATAAAGTAATGCATATGTCTGTGAGTAAATATTTAGATTCGAATTAAATGACGATTACAATTTCTTCATTGATTGAATCAATTAGGTCATTGGAGGCACAGCTGATAATGTTTGTAACACTGAACCCTTAATTGACAATTGAAGTAACATTCAAGAAATGTCAAATAACAGTGTTGAAATTGAACACTTTGACACAGAGCCGGTAAAATCTTTGTATAATTTAAGAATCTATTTTACACTTTTCATCTTGCTTACTATTTTAATAATAGGTAGATGGTAGCATAGAAGAATTATTAAAACTACTGAAAATCGTAAAACATTAAAGAGATGAGTTATTGGTGGAAAATGGAAAACTCCTGGAGCTAACTGATAAGATACAAGGTCATGTTTGTCATTTTAATGTGGAGCTCCATACTAAAATGGAAGAAAAGACAGCTCGAGCCAAATGTAGCTTGTTTGAATAAATGAAGACCTACGAAAAAATGACTCCCCAACAATGGATTAAATAGTTTTAACTGTTCTCACATCTCAAGTACATTTCAATTGTTCCAGCTAATGGAACCTTAATAATTTTCTTGAAACTTGAGTGTTGTAAGCAGTCGTTTATTTGAGTCAGATGAAATATGAATGACAAGATGAAAGGGTGAACGATAATTGTAAGATTTGTGTGGTTCCTGGAAGATTGGAAAAGATTGGTCCTCCTCATTCTTAAATCGAAATTCAAGGCTGTCCATTAGGAAACCTGAAAGGACGAGCCAAGCTCGAGCTGCAACCGTAAACCACGTCGTCATCGACAAGTATTTTGATGACTTGTATGAAAAGCACAAGTTTACAGATGAAGAAATCTTTAACACTGACGAAACAAATAACCCAAAAATGGTGGATCCTCAAAATATTGTTGCCGAGAAAGGAGTTAAAGCTGTGATTTTCTGGTTATTTATTTGTTGAACTGAAATTACATTTTTATCTATTTTTCAGGTGAGTAGCTTTGTTGGTGGGGAGCAAGGGATAAATGTTGCCATGTTAGCATTTGTAAATGCTGCTGTTAAAGCCTTTCCAGGCACCTTCATTTTTATTTCACAAGAGGTAAGGTAAACCTCACCAAAATGATAAATTTGCCTGATGGTTTCCTCCCTTTAGCATGACCTTCCGGTTGGATGACGTCTGAGCTCTTCTTGATGTCGTTGCAGCATCTATTGAAACATGTTAACTGTTCTCCTGAGAACCCAATCCTTTTTATTCTTGACAATCACACAGCTAGCCTTATTAGCTATCCCGTAGTTGAGTTAAGATGAACATCACAAAATCTCGATTACGTAATGTTATAATACCTTTTCTTTTAAATAATAAATAGCCTTGGACGAATCCATTCAAGCGATTGGTTACAACGATTCGTTCCAATATATCAAGGGCAGAAAGAAAAGGGACCAAAAAAACATCAATCAATTGCAAAGTTAACCAAGGAACAAATAACACGCGGGAATCTAGGAAACACGCTGTACTGGATATGATTCCCCTCTCTTTTCAGTCTCACCATCAGTAGCAAATCTAGCAAGTACACTTGATAACAAGTTACATTATATATAACTATCTATGTAGTACTTGCTTCTTCATTTCAGCGTTGACATACTCGGCATAAAATCGTTCTGTCAGCAAAAAGGAAAGAAGGGAAACCAACTATATCAGAACTGGTTGAATGTAGTCCGCAAATCATAAACCTTATTATCTTTATCTAACCGAAGTGATTGAGAAGAGGTCATTCAACTCACCACTTAGACTTGATAGAATATACTTTTTAAAATTTTTACACAGCTAGGCATTTAACCTTGAAACACTAGTAATTTTTTAAGGTTTACCTTAGGTTCTGAGTAGGGTTCCCGGTCAAAACCACAGATAAAGACATTTCAAAATTTTTACGACGCAATAGATGACATGTATTTCGGTGAAAACCGACAAGAGTAAATTTAGGACAAGAATTCCATTAACATTAACTGATTTGTTGTTGTTGATCTGGATGTTGTCTTGTTAATATGATTGTGATGAAGCCATGCAACACCGCACCCATCTTCTCTCTCTTAAGGAAGGGATTCCCCTTCCATACTCAGACTTTGTATGCTCGTCACCGAGCACTGGTCGACGGTTATCCAATGCACAGATTTACCGTCTCATTGTAAGTGTCCCTTACTTCATCGCAATGATTACTTCTATTTTTTTTTGCCGACTTTTAATCAGGTCTAGGTTGTTGATGAACTGTTTGGACAGCAGCCATTTCCAACAACAATTTTCGTACAAACATTGTTTCGTCAAACGACAAATATAAATGTAAAAAAAAATGTGAAAAAATAGCAGCAAAAACTTTTCTAAAGTAATGGAAAAGAAGACATGTTGTTGAATGAAGACAAGTCATAAATGTTAAAGAGAGCCAATGAACGATTTATGTAAAGTAAAGTGCGATAACTGGAATTGGTTATCTGAATTTTAGATTTTCGAACGAAAAAAAAATTGCTGTTGAAGATGATAAAGTTTTTGTCATATCGTTTTTCTTTGTGCTTTTTCTAAAAAAATTCTTTTCCTTGAAGTTATTTATGTTACGAATTGCACAATTGTAATTCACTAACAATTACTCAAATGCAACTTGCTCGTCAATTTCGGCCAACTTTGTTTTATCTATTTCAGGCATCCAATCCGCTCCGGCATTGCGACCCCTGTGTGTCAGAAAAATACGAGCGAAACATTCTATTGGACAAATTAAAACTATTATTTTTACTACTTTTATTACCAAAAATTACCAAGTTTCATGCGTCTTATTAATTGGGAATCACACTCATTCTCTTGCATCTTGATAAACTCTGATGCAGTAACAATAAATGGGTTGAATGCAGTCACTATTTTACCATTCTCCTTTACGACATCAATACCGTAGAAAACAAAATTTAAATCCTTGTTATCAACTTTTTTTTACCATATCCTTAATTAGCTTGACCTAATTTTAAAAAATATGAAATTGCCGGTGGTGGCCGAAACATAGTAGTAATTACCCCGTTGGATAATTTGGTTGATAACTATGCGAGACAGTTGGTAACTTGGTAACTATAGTTACAGCTTCCATTGATGGGCGGTGGAATCTTTCAACAACATTTACTAGTTCACACACGGGTGTTAGTTTCAAATTTGGTTTAGATTTGTCATGAAGATGTATGTTCATGGTATCATACATCGCAAATCCAGATCCGAACGCACAGAAATTGTTGAAAAACCCAGCATTGTGTGTATTTTTTTTTGGATAATTTCTATAGAAAAAAAAAATAATATAATTAGTAAAAAAAGGAAGCAAAAAAAAACCTATTCCCAATCAGTTGCAAACTTCCGAAGTAAAGTAAATGAATCCATTTGCATTGCATATCCTGTAGATGATCTTCCTATGAATGCTGAATAGTTAATGGGCTGCATTGATGCAGGAGGCAAACCAAGGTCCAGAGGGCGCATTCCCTAATATTAAAATCATAAAAAAATATTATACACAAAAAAAAGTTGTTGGCATTAGTATTCACTTTTTTTGTTGTAATACCGCGATAAAAATCAATCATTTCAAGCAAAGTATTTTTCCAGATTTTGAAATTAACCAATAAACACTACCCTATCTCCTGTCCGGCGTCTAAAATTTGGTTTGTAAAAACTAACCTTTTTTAAACCATTTGTAAAAAGGTTTTAAAAGCGTCAACAATGTTATAACGGCGAAAGTTTAGAAAAAAGCTGAATTGCAAATTCACTGTGAAGTCTTTTAAATAAATCCGTTTATGAACTGTTCCAATACCTGTTAATGTGGTAATGTTTTGACCTTTTGTTTTACTTCAGATATTGCAAGAAAAATTCAGGTGTGGCAACGCAGCAGCGTATATGCACAGCAAGATTATTTTCTCAAACTTGGCAACTGCTGGCCAAGAGCGTCATAGCGTCACTTCGTTGCACATCGTGCATTCAATTGCACTAGATTAAAGTGCTTCCATACGGCACTTCTTTTTTTTCTGGGGCCTTTATTTTTATAATCTCGCATGCTGGGTTGAAGGGCGGCATATACCTCTTGATGTTTTGCGTCACCACGTTTCAGATGATTCCACATATTAGTGGTATTTTTTACATATGGGATGACAGTTTTGCAAATGCCACATACAGTGACCTCTTCCCCGTTTAATTTCTCCTTTGTAAAATGCTTCCACATTGCACTTCTTTTCGTTCTCTCGCTCATATTAATACCCAAAAAAAAGTAAAAAAAATTATACCAAAAAAATAATGAACAAAAAGTCTATCTGATCGTCTATCGTATATGACGTATAAAGCCTATCGTCTGCTTCCTAATTTATGTAATTTACAAGCCAAAATTATTGTTGCCAAGATATTTTAATCTGTTCCAAAGTCAGCTGACTAAGAATCTTTGTGATGAAATCAATCATCACTGTAGTCTGCTAACCTTTATGCGGCAGACTTAAATCGACGTTAACTTGAATGCTCCATTCGTGCAGTGTTTACGTTTTTTAAGTGATATTGACAAAATAATTCAGCATTGCAATTGTAAGTTTATTTTTATTACTAACTAATGGTGTGTCGTAATGGCGTTACAAACCATTTTTGATTTCTCGTTTTCAGTATGTCTGGAACTTCTTTTAAGTCAAGTGTTACATCAAGTGGGGTAACAAATAACTCACATTTAATTGAATTCACGTTATACTCTCCTCCAGTTTCCCTTATTTTAGTTGCAACAAAAGTGAAATATTTAGCTGATTCATAGGGAGTTCGAAAGGCAGGATACACCTGATCAAACTTTGGGCCAAATATTTTGAAAATGTTTCTGCCCTGAGGATCTTGTGAGATATCGTCAACAACAACAACAGCATTATTTCTCATTAAGACAACATTATTTGGGAAACGGTTAGTCAATTTAAATTTTGGGAAAGTAATTGATTTCATTTCTTCTTCCCTCTTGGTTATTGTGTTCGATCACAATTTTTTTATTGGAGTGTTTCATCTCCCACTTTTTAACTTGGATATCAAATTCCACTTTGTTGTTGATTATGGAGCCGTCTTCTGTCGTGTTTAAACGGTATTTATACCTCTCGTAGAGTCTGTTGATTAATTGTTCAAGTGGCATGTAGCCAGAAGTAAATATGTTTCTGAAGAAACGCATAAAATTTTCAAAAATGTAGGCACTTATACTTTCAGACTGGACTTGAAAGTTTTCACAGTCATCGGGCATATGAATTATAGCATGTGTCATTGGTCTAATCGGAATTTTACTGTCCATTTGTTGTTGATTGTACAGGCGGCTCACTCTTCTTGCTTCAACAAGGTCTGCTTCTCGCACAGGTTTTGGCTCAAATCCACCCATCAATAGCTTGAGGTATTGAAGCAGCAGCACATTTTCCAACTTTTCTTTTGATTATATTCCCTTTAAAACAGGAAACAGGTAATAAAGGAACATGTCGCGTTGTTCATGATGTTTGTACTGTTTTGCGTTGGAACTGAGAATCCTTAGTTTTCGTTCGAACCTAAATCTATTTTCGGCAATTAAAAGATCTCGAAGAAACCATTACAGAAGTCCAAACTACTAATAAAATTGTGAGTATTCTCCCGTCACAATTTCAACACTTTAGAGTCGTTTGGGATACCTACAAAGAATCAGAACAGACTATGGAGTTGCTCACACTTCGTCTTCTGGCTGAAGAACGAAGAATGGATGCTGCTAAGCGTGAGCTTCAAGAACCAAGCCCTAGCAAACCTGTAGAAGCACTTGCTGTTACGAATCAACATCGAAGAGGAAATTATCGTGGTGGTCGCTTCAACTCAAACAACAGGTGGCAATCTCAAACGCAACAAAACAACTGGAAGAAAAGGGCAAATGTCTTCTGTGATTTTCACAACAGTTCTACTCATTCATCTGAAGAATGTAGAAATCATCCCAAAAACAAAAGGCAGAAAAGTGATCAACATGCTAAAGTCAGTGTCCTCAAATCTGAAGAAGAAGAAGAAGATGACCATAGTTTTCACATCATGGAAGATTCTATGGAAACCACAGAAGAAAACGATAACTGGTATGCTGACTCTGGTGCTACATGTCACATGTCAGGTAATGAAAGGGTATTTAGCCGTTTTGAAAAAGTTAACAAGAGCTGGACTGTCAAAGGAGTTGGAGGAAAACGTCTTTATGTTAAAGGAATTGGAGATGTGTCATTCAGAGCATTTATTGACAATCAACCTTACACTGGAATGCTGAAAAACGTGCTGTACGTACCGAATTTAGGAGTGAATCTTGTCTCTAATTGTTCGGCCACGGAAAAAGATAATGTGCAAATTCTTTTCTCGGAAAACGAAGTTCTCTTCTCGAAAAACGGAAAATTATCGATTAAAGGAAAGAAAGCATCCAACGGCCTATACAAACTTGATATCACAGCAATTCCGAAATCTGAACACAACGCTCTAATTGTTAGGCAAACTGCCCCTCTTACTACCTGGCATGAACGACTGGGACATGTGGCCACCAAAACTGTCCAGATTATGGCTTCTAGAAATCTTGTAGATGGCCTGAACTTGGGCGACACATCCATTACTACAGTGTGCAATGGTTGCATGCATGGGAAAATGCATAGAAGACCTTTCCCGAAAGGAAGAAAACGCTGTAATAGGATTGGTGGACTCATTCATGCAGATCTTTGCGGCCAAATGCATATAGTATCACCTGGAGGAATGAAATACTTTATGACTTGCAAAGACGATGCATCGTGCTACACTGAATTGTATTTCCTGCGTTCAAAGGATGAAGCTGTTACAAAGTTCAAGGGTTTGACATCTTGCGTCTTCCTTATCCTTTTTCTGAACTTAATTTACTATTCATTTACTTTACATATTTTAGGTATGGCTGCAAAGTTACGCACACGATTCAATCGCGGAGTAGAAATTTTTCGAACAGACGGAGGAGGTGAATGGATTGGCAAGGAGTTTCAGCAATGGCTACAAAATGAAGGAGTAGTACACCACACTACTGCTCCATATACTCCAGAACAGAATGGAGTAGCGGAACGGTACAACAGAACTGTAATGGAATCTGCACGTTGCATGCTTTATGCCAAATCTGTTCCACTATACCTTTGGGCGGAAGCTGTACATCATGCCAACTATGTACTAAATCGGACTCTTATGAAAGGAAACATCGTAACTCCATATGAGGCATACTTCAATATGAAACCTGATGTGTCTAATCTTTTTATATTTGGCTCAAAGGCCTACTACCATGTCTCCAAAGAGCTGCGCCAAAAACTGGACTCAAAATGCAAAGTTGGAATCGTAGTTGGAGTCTGTGATACCACCAAGGCCTTTATTAGGATCTGGGATCCTGAACAGAAGAAGATAAAAATCAGTCGGGATGTATGCATAGACGAATTAGCCAATCTAACAGATGTATCATCCTCAGCTCCCGCGGATATTAGTTCGTTTGAAAAATTTCAAGAAACCATGCTATCGACGGAACTGTTTCAACAGATGAGTCCTGCTAACAAACAAATAGAAATGTTACCCAGGTATACGACGAATGATTCACCAACTAGTGATGACAACGATAAAGAGAGCAGTCCAGCCACCAGCTGAAATTCCTCATTCAACAGGGCCACATACACCGGTCGAAGTGGAAAACTCTACCCTCAGACCAGAACCAGTCCCTGTTCGTACGACTACTATTATTTCTACTGAAGAGAACACAGAAGTTGATGGAGCTGATTCAAGTGTGCAAGTACCCATATCTACCTTACGTAGATCTTCTCGAGG
The DNA here is from genome assembly GCA_030770115.1 of Daphnia galeata. NCBI lineage: Eukaryota > Metazoa > Arthropoda > Branchiopoda > Diplostraca > Daphniidae > Daphnia > Daphnia galeata. The sequence goes on from CM061115.1 coordinate 6,180,705, forward strand.
GAGGATTCCAAGAATCATTCACAGCATGGTAACCCTGGCTGAACCAGCTGAGAATCCATACGAGCCAACGGATTATCAAGATGCCATCACGTGTGAGGATGCACCACTTTGGCGTGAAAAAATGGACGAAGAAATACAGGCCTTAACTACCAAAGGAACATGGATATTAGCTCCTCTGCCTCCAGGGCGTAAGGCAATCAAGTGCAAATTTGTGTACAAATATAAATCTGGATATGAAGGAGTTGCTGCACGAAGAAAAGTACGTCTTGTAGCCAAGGGTTACTCACAACTTCCTGGCATTGATTACTCTGAAACGTTTGCCCCAGTAGTAAAAATGGAAACCTTCAGACTTGCTGTAGCCTTTGCTGTAAAACACAAACTGCAAATTTCTTCTCTTGATGTCTGGGTAGCCTTTCTCAACGGAGACATACAAGAAGAGATCTATATGGATCAACCTCAAGGATATATAGATGCTGAAAAACCCAATGAAAAGTGTCTGTTGCGGAAATGCATCTATGGGCTGAAACAGGCGCCTCGGGCCTGGAATGAAAAGTTTACTCCAGCGCTACTAGAATTTGGGCTTTGTCAAAGTAAATCCGATCCTTGTTTATTTGTTCGTCGTCAACAGGGGGAGAGTTTGATTGTGATTATTTATGTTGACGACACACTTGTGTTTTACAATAATAAAACATCTTTCACAAAGCTTGCAAACCACCTGAAGCAACACTTCGAAATACGAATCCTGCCAGCTACCAGATTTGTAGGAGTTGACATTGTGAGAGATCCTGTTAACCACCGAATCTTCTTGCACCAAAGCAGCTACGCTATCAAACTACTGGAAAAATTCAAAATGGCCAACTGTAATCCAAAATTCACTCCGAGTGATCCGAACGTTCAACTGTCAAAAGGTACTCCAACTAAAGAAGCTAACCCATCATCAGATCCTTTACTTAATCGCTACAGAGAAATAATCGGGGGAGTCATGTATTTAGCTGTCTCCACTAGACCAGATATGGCACAAGCACTTAATGTACTCGCAAGATTCTCCGAAGATCCTCAAAATGTGCATGTGACTGCTGCAAAACACCTACTTGCCTATTTGAAAGGGACGACAACGTGCGGCCTCTGTTTCGATGCCAACCAACCTGATAATCTGCTGGGATATGCGGATGCGGATTTTGCTGGAGATTTAGACGGACGCAAATCGACCTCAGGATATATCTTTACCATGTGTGGAGGACCGATTGCCTGGACATCAAGACTTCAACGAAGCATCTCTCAATCCACTACAGAAGCAGAATTTGTCAGCCTTAACGAAGCTACCAGAGAAGCAGTATGGCTGAAACGAATACTGGCAGAATTTGATTCAAGTCATAATGAGCCAATTGAAATACGCTGTGACAACCAGGGTGCTATTCGTCTTGTCCAAAATCCTGAGAACCATCAACGCACCAAACATATAGAAGTTAAATTTCTTTATGTCAGAGAACAACAACAGAAGCGATCCATCAATGTAGTCTTTGTTGGAACAAAGTCTCAGCTCGCAGATGGTCTCACAAAGGGACTACCACGTCCACGTCTTCAGGAATTATGGACACAATTAGGAGTAACTAAACTCGTAAGCAATCTATTGGTCATTCGGTACTCTTACATAGGAGTCATAGGTTTGATAGATCATTTCCAATAATGCCTTCAAACGAGCTGCTTCGTAAAAGCTTTACGCCAGAAGAAGTGTTACCTCATCCGAGAGTTGCCCAAACAGGACCAAGAGTATCCAGCAACAAGAACAGAGGTTCTTCTCGTTTATTGACAAATTCTCCAGAAATTGCTAAGTTGAAAGACGCACACAACGCAAAAGTTTCGAAAGAAAACAATCGTTTTTTAGGGGAAAACAACAAATTGTGCAGAGTCCAAAAGAAACTAACAAAAAAAAAATTTTACTTGATAATTTATTTTGAGATACCGCATGGATTATTGTAGAAATGTTTAAATGTGTTCATGTAGATGATAACTTTCCCTTATTTTATTGTCGTGAGCAGGCTTGTACTGCAAAGACTACAGCAACAACAACTCTACGTACCCAATCAGAATCAGTGCACCCACCGTCCAAATCGCCTTTATTGGATTCGGACGAAGTCGACGAAGAATGAAAGAAAATCAAAATGCAATAATTAAAATGTTGATCCTGACAAGAATTACTCCCCGTCGCTGAAATCAAAGACTACTATTCAACGAACCAGGATTCCTCGTAAAGTGAAACGTGTGTTGTTTTTGGGTTAAGCCCGTCTTAGTCATTTCCAGATTTCAATTTTAAAAAAAGATTTCTAGTGTTAATTACCACACTTGTGTGCCTTTAAGTAACTTCAATGTAACTAATTTATTCCCTCTTGGCTTGTGGGGTGTTATTGTCCCTAATAATGGGGGTTTTCGGACAATTTGCCGGTTTCGTCCAAATTCTTTCTTGGATGTTGTCCGTCAGGGGTGGGCTTAATCAAACTTGATGAGACGAAATATTTGATGTGAAAATAATACCGATCTGTTCAGCAGATCGTGAGCGCCTGCAATCAAACCGTTGTTATCGTTTTTGCGGTTTGGATTTAGGGAAGGGGGTCGATTTTCTTTATTTTTGGCGTGTGGTGTGGGTACTGAAGAGGGTGAATTTTTTTGTGGATTGGGTTGGCTCGATTTTTCAGGGGGGGGGGGGGGGGAGGGAAGGGTGGCGAGAATCTACTTATAGTGAGTCAAGTTATGACTTTGACATGCATTAGCTCCATCTAATTTCAATAATTTTTTTTTATTTTCATGAACGTTGTTACTATCAATGTTCTGATTCCCCCAAAAAAAACCCTTACGGACAAATCGTATGTTTACTACTTAAAATTTTTTGGAAAATGCTCGGGAAAATGTTTAAAATGCTCATTTTTTTTTTAAATAATTATTCTCAATTATTTTTTTTTTCGAATCAATTATATCCGATCAACTGTTTTGAGTCTTTTCTCGGAATAAAAGATTAAATGTAAATTCCTCAATAATATAACACCAACTACGAACACCAAAAATGAACGATTGATTCTATAATACGCTAGAATTTTATTGAATTTTTTAGATAGGCTATATAGACAAAATTTAGCGATATAAATTTACTGAGGTACAATACGGCATAGGGTTGTAGATCTCGTCACGGTGATCAATAATAATATAGGGTTTAGGGTATGCAAATGAACGGGATTTCCCGAAAACGCGCGAAGTTTTGTGTTTTACGGGGTATCACTATTTGTCTTTATAATTCTCTATATACTTAAATCATCAATTGGTACTATAAATAGCGCATTCAGCGCGGACTCTGTCCGACTAACGTTCGAACCTCGCTAAAATTAATAACATTAAATCATTTAACTACCGTTCTTTTTATGATTTTATGATTCTTTGATCATTCGTGATCTGTCGTGAAGATTCACATTCACGATCAGCTTCTAATTCACCGTACTATTAAGAAATTTTAGAGAGGTGGAAGAGGGAAGAAAGAGATGATCAATAGCTTCAAAATGAGTATATGGAATCTTTTTAAACATGTTCCAATAGAAGTTTGGTTGGAAATTTAAAAAAAAATTTTGATCATATGCGTCAAACACTTATTATACGGGGATAAAAGGAATTTTTCCTGTTATTACAGGAACTAATATAACGCCATTCCAAAGTTGTGTCTGGGAATTTCCCTGCCTTTAGTCTATCTGTCCCGTCTATCTAACAAAACAGAGATTCATTCGTTGGCTTTACAGTATCTAGCAATGCCAGCAACTTCTGAATCTGTCGAGTGTCTTATGGTTCACGTCTTTCTTGCAAAGTCAAGAAAATTAACGCTTCTTTCAGCTTATTAGAATCACAAAACTTTGCAATAAAAAAAAATGGCACTTTCGAAGTGTGATTCTTTATTTCTGTCCTTTTATCTTAGGCTATCTATCCTAGAATGTTTCTATTTCTGACAAGGTAAAATCTATTCGTCCGTCGGACGGAAATATAGCACCGGGGCTATTCTTCCGTCCGACGGACGAATAGTGCCATTCCTTTCCAGGGCTATTCGTCCGTCGTGAAGAAAATTGCATATGCTTTAAATAGGGGAGATTTTACATAACTATTTCCGCAAGTAAAGCCTAGTTCTATTGGAATTCTCAATAAATAGACACTAAAATATAATTCAAAGACACATTTAAGTTTGTAAAATAAAGAATAAATAGAAAACAAAAATAGCGGATAATTTTTTTTTTCGTTTAGAACAAGATTGATTATAGATTTAATGTCTTTAAAAAATTAAAAGTAACTTTTTAGAAGCAGGCTACGGAAAATAATAATAAAAAAAAATGAATAACGAACGGAAATTATTGCAGCGTTCACTGTCCGTTATTGTTGTGTCAGTATGATGTTTCACGTTTGTCCACCGTCGGTTTTTTCAGCTATAAGTAATTAATTTTACGATGATAAAATCTATTCCCCTGTCGGAAAATATTGTTTTTTCAATATAAAATATAGAGTTACAATACGTTCACACTAGAAAATTTAAATGTTCTCAAAAATTTACCCTTCTTATGTTACGTATAACGTCATTGGGTTTAAGCAACCTATGGTTATACACATACAGAATTCAGGCTTTTTGAGTGTTGCGTAAAATGATATCAGTTTTTAAAACGGTTTTACGCATCAAAAAAATTTTTCGCATCCAAAAGAAGGTTGCTTAAACCGAATTACGTTATATACGTAAAGACTTCCGTTCTTGAATTCTCGTACCCTGCTTCTTAAAAAAGTTACTTTTAATTTTTTAAAGACATTAAATCTATAATTGATCTTGTTCTACACGAAAAAAATAATAATTATCTTTTATTTTTATTCTATGTATTCTTCATTCTTACATACTTTTTATTGAGAGTTCCTATAACTAGGCTTAACTTTCGGAAATAGTTATGTAAAATCTCCCCTATTTAAAGCATATGCAATTTTCTTCACGACGGACGAATAGCCCTGGAAAGGAATGGCACTATTCGTCCGTCGGACGGAAGAATAGCCCTGGTGCTATATTTCCGTCCGACGGACGAATAGACTCTACCTTCTGAAAAATTGTAATTAAAGATACAGATTCTGTGGCAGTTTGTTTTTAAAACATTTGTAACTAAATAAAAGGGAGAAAAACTAAGTAGACAACAGATTCCTAAATCAAGGCACTGGTACAAACTACGGGACAGAGATTCAAAAAAACAGGTCACCTATACGAACGCTATCTACCATGAATCGACTGATTCATAGCCTACAAACCTTGTTCGATTAAGAAATGCGAATGAAATGTCTCACCCTTTTAAAACGGATTGGGTTTTTTTCCATTTAGTGATCCCACGGATAACCCGAAAAAACTGGCGCCATGTGATATTCGGATTATAAATGCTGCAAAACAGATAACAAATTGCCTCGAAATCAGTTAAGAGCATTCGGGTTACTGAGTTATTTTCTCGTGTAAACGCCTACAATAAAAAAAAAATTGCCATAATGACTAAATGCCTAAACAAGGATGAACTGAAATCAACAATAGTATTAAACGTTCGTCTCAAACTCCTCAAAAGTGTGGTCTCTATATAATCTATTTAGAGCAAGGAAAGATGTGTTTGGGATATTAAGAATGAGTCTACAACCTGAACCATAAAACTTCCCGCACAAAGCGGAATTGGTGGGAGAAAAAGAGGTTTTAGCGTTTCTTGTTTGTCGAAAACTTTGAACCTTTTCAGCTAGAAATGACATTTTAATGCGTTACACGAATTTTCTCTTTGGTTTCTTACACGTCAAGTTATATATTCTAGATAAAAGAGCCACCTAATTGGTTTGTAGATTGATAATTATCAAACATCATCATAGCTGATAATACTGTAGAATTTCCTAACAGATTCCCTCCAAATAGATCAACCAACCCTCGAGACTCTGAGTCTTCATCATTTTTCATACCTTCATAATCGATGTCAACAGCTGTGACGAATAAAGCAGTTGTGGGAAATATCTGCAATTTTATTTTTAGTAGAAGTTGGTTTAATGGTCAAATTTACTTAAATCATGGGTGAGATTGTACAATAGCAGCTGGGCATGGAAAAGGAGTAACCAAGTCAAAACGCGTAAAGATGTTGAACTAAACTAAATATATTTAACTTTAAATCAAATTCATACTTAGATGTTCGTTACAACGAAATATTTCAGAAGCTACAGCTGCCTTCACGGCGTAAGAAAATTCAACAAAATAATTTACTTTTAATCAATAAAACATTAACTATTGTTAAAAATAAATTCAGTATTAAATCCGCCCCTCACTATTGCTTCCCTATTCACGAAGAGATTTTGATTTATAAATTTTAAAAATCTTTTTTTACACTGAAATCATCAAGAAAATATTTTTGAATTAATCATTACAGCAATAACTATCATAAAATACCTTTTTTACAACTATTTTAAGACATTGATTTCCCCTTTTTTTCTTTATTTTAAGGTTCGGATATGAAAGGTTATGGGGTTGTTGATGGGTTTATCTATACATTGAACAACTAAGGTATACAAACACAGAGGATAGGTTTGCCATCCTGGGATAGTTCAGACACGACAGAAACATATATTTTTACAGCTGGGAATTCTGAATGAGACAAACGAACGGATTTGGGTTGTGTGATCCTACAGCATTACTTTTCCTTCCTAAAAATAAAATCTTGATTTTTTTTCGACACTTTTTAAAGTTTTTTTTTTTGGAAAACGTTTGGTAAGTTCAATTAAATGATTCATGTACAATATGATTTACTTCCAACAATTACTAATTTCCACTTTTTACGAAAGCCAAGTCAGAAAATTGTCAAAGTCAAGTAAAAAAAGGTCACTATAGACTTCGTCTTACTTTTTGACTTCAGCAGTAAGAAAATTGGTAAGTTAATAACGAAAACTGACTTATATACTTTGGTTCAGAAGTCCACCCAAGAGTAAGTCAATGAAGAAGAAGTCTTTCTAACCTTTTTGTTACACGGCAATTACTTTTTCGATATCAATGAAAATATTTAATCGAAAATTTAAAACACATTGATGGATTTGAACTGGGCTTGTTAATCAAATATAGACTTAAAATTCCAGTCCATTAAAAATATTGCTTTATTGGTAGAAGGTAAAAAGGTATTATTACGTTTCGAAAGAGTAAGATACATTCATTGATGGCAAAATGAAATTTTAACGTAGATGATAAATTTTCACACATTATAGTTGATGGAAACTTTTTACATCGTAAACGATACTTCACCAGAGTGAAAGATTCCCTGTTGCATACGGTTCGTCTGCTAAAGGCCTGATTGACCACCCGCACAACATCATTGAATGTTATTGGTACAGGCACAGCTGATGACAATTAATGTAGGGAGAATCGGTTAAGAAGGATTGGAAATATGCACACATGGCGTCCTGAAATGCTCTGTAGCCTTACCGTTTATCCGCTAGATGTCCAGAGCAGCAGACTCATCCGCAGTACCATCCGCAAAACTAAGAAAAAACAGTAACATGTAATTAAAAATAAATTCCATTTTAAGATCAACATAAAAACTGATCAATGTCGGATGTTAATAAAGCGAAACGACAAAATTTCTTTTAATCTAAAACTTGATATTTGAAACCACCTTTACCAACTTAGAGTCTTTGTGTTGAGATTTGAAATAACGGAAAAAAAAGAAATAACTTAGGAAATTTCTGAAACAAATTTTAGTTTTTTCCCTTCAACCATGATGCTGCCTTTTCATGGTAGTTTTCGTAGATCATCCTATTAGAAGAGAAGAAGAATGGAAGATGGAAGAACGCTCTTACCATGGTAATCATTATCTTTTACTACTAGAGAGAATTTAATAGGGTCGAGACCATTTGATAATAATAATGATTATGTATTGCATTTAATATTGAATAGCGCCTTTTCCAAATCATGATCAAAGGCGCTATCAACTCCGACAATATACATGGGGAAACTCAATTTTAATATGCCGTTCGGAACAAGAATGTTTTTAGCTTACAACGAAACTGTGTGAGAGAGAAAAGAGGAGAGTAAGGAAAAAGAGCTAGTAAGTGAAGGTCGGGGGGTAAGGGGTAATTCGAGGAGAGGCGACTGAGAAAGCTCGGTCGCCAAAGCTTGTCATGTGGCTGCGAGGGGAGAAGAGTAGAAGCTGGAAGGAGGAGCGGGATTCACGGCCGGCGTCGCGAAGGCTGATTAGTGCACTGAGGTATTGTGGCGCGAGACCAACTAGGCAGCGGAACACTTGGACAGCAATCTTAAACTCGATGCGCTGACAAACTGGGAGCCAGTGCAGGGAGCAGAGAACTGGAGTGATGGATTCACGGCGGCTTACACCCATGATGAGACGAGCTGCTGAGTTTTGGACACGCTGCAACTTCGCCAGGCGAGTTGCGGGAAGCCCAACCAGTAGAGCGTTGCCATAGTCAATATGGGACAAAACGAAAGCATGCACGAGCTGTATCACTGCAGGGAGAGAGAGGAATTTCTTTATTCTCGCTATTCACCTGAGGTGGATGTAGGACGATCTGCATGATGCATTGATCTGTTGCTCCATTGTTAGGTGAGAGTCAAGTAGTACCCCAAGATTGCGGACCACAGGAGAGGGAATGATTCTGGCGTCACCGACCACGAGAGGAATAGACGCAATGCGTTTCTTCGCTACATTGTCTTTTGAAGAGACTAGGAGAGCATCCGTTTTGTCCTCATTCAGTTTTAGGCGGTTGACAGCCAGCCATTTCCCTTGTTCAGCAAGAGACGCTGCAAGGTTATCGCAAACTCGATGTTGGTCAGCTGCAGACAGAGATGGAGTGAAAGAATCGTATTCTTGGGAATCGTCGGCGAAGTAGTGGTCAGAGATCCCAAAAGATGCAGCTATTTCGTGCATCGGGGAGTTGTACAGGATGTAAAGTATAAGGCCTAGCACCTAACCTTGCGGAACACCGTAAATGAGTGGGGTGGGAAATGACGATACGCCATTGACGCTGACCGACTGCTGCCTTTGGTCGAGGTACGAGGTAAACCAGGTGAGGGCGAGTCCAGAGACACCAAAGCGAGCAGAGAGGCGGTCTAAGAGAATGCCATGGTTGATGGTGTCAAAGGCCGCGCTTTGATCAAGGAGAGCCAAGATGACAGCGTCGCCGTTATCAACTGAAGTGAGGAGATCGTTAAGTACCTTAAGAAGGGCGGTTTCGGTGGAGTGAGCAGCTCTGTAAGCTGATTGCACAGAGGCAAAGAGGGACTGAGACTCAAGGTGGGCCACAAGCTGTTTAGCGGCGACTCGTTCCAGAAGTTTAGAGAGGAATGAAAGAAGGGACACAGGTCGATAGTTGGAGAGAACATCAGAATCAAGGCCATGTTTTTTAAACAGTGGGGTAATGAGGGCAAGCTTCATATCATGGGGAAACACTCCAGAGGAGAGAGACAAATTAATTATGTTTGCAATTGAAGGAGCCAACGAGGGTAGACACTTATTTAGAACAAACGTAGGCAATGGGTCAAGAGGGGAGGACTTTGATGCACACGACAATATGAGAGACGAAATTTCACAAACAGTTACTGGAGAGAAATGCTGATGATTCTGCTGATGAACAGCAGCAGGGAGTAGCGTCTAGACCAGTGATGAGCAGTAGACAAATTTAGTGGAATCTGGAATAGCACCTCATTAGTGATAAGCAGAAGACATAGTTTCTATCTGGCAAATTCTGGACAACACATCAAATAGACTGACACATATTAAAGGGATGTTCAGTAGACATGGAACGTTTAGTGAGAAGTTAGTAATTTAATCTGAAAGTAAAAGATACATAAAAGGAACTCTAGAGAAAAATTTGTGATTTGTAGCTGTACTATTTGTGCTGTCTTTGCATTTTTCTGGTTTTTTTGCGTAGATGATAAAATCGCGTTCGGATTTTTTTGCAGGATACTGTACAGTACCAACTGAAAGTTTCCGGACAGCTGAGAGAAGGTTATAGGAAATCGTGATTTTTAACAAGCGATCTCCCACTCAAGTAGTCCGGTTTTGGGGGAGGTCAGTGTTGAAACTAAATCCGGAAAGGGCCGTAGAAATTCCGGAAAAGATTATTCTTGTTCAGAATTTCACGGCGGATTTAATGGCGCAAAGACTGGATTTCTATCTCCCACCGTTTGGGAGATATTCTTGATAGAAATCGGGAAATTTAGAATTCGACCCCTCCGGTTCCCTCAGTGTGCATCGCTTTTCTCGGTCCACAGGCCGAATAAAAAAAAACTAATTGTAAGAAAAAGTTTATTAGGTCTTCCTCTATTGGAATCCAAAAGGATTTTTTTTTAAATCAATAATTGACCGAGATATGAACGATCTCGTGAGGTACCCATTTGGAACACATTCCAAATCATTTTATTCGGGGTTGCCGTTTGGTTTATTTATGTCTTTTCCTCTCCCCTCCCGTTTAATACATATAAAGGACAAAAAACGGAGAGAGCGAAAAGACAAAAATACGGGAGGGGGGGAGCGAAACCCCCAACTTTTTCTATCTCCCAAACGGTGGGAGATAGAAATCTGGTCTTTGCGCTATTAAATCCGCCATGAAATTCTGAACAAGAATAATATTTTCTGGAATTTCTACGGCCCTTTCCGGATTTAGTTTAAAAATCGGCCTCCCCCAAAAAGCCGGTTTTTGGACTACTTGAGTGGGAGATCGCGTGTTAAAAATTCAACAAAAAATTCGGGAATTATTCTACGGAGATAATTTTCCTGTAGTAAATGGGATTACTTTAGCTTTCTTTTTGGGATGATTAATACTAATACTAATAACTAATACTTATATTCATTTGAATTTGAAATTGAAAATTCCAATTTTTGTTTTGTTTCACCTCGCGCCATTGCCGATTATTGTCCTAAGAGAGAAAAAATAAGATTTTATGTTTTTTGCTCCCTCTATGAAATAAAGGATAACTATTTAGGAAATTCGGCAAAGGTGTGAGAGGAAACAAAGGAAAAATTTCCATAAAAATTATAACTTTTTCAATACGTTGCCAGACAGTTCTGTCGATGTAGTTGTTTACCTTGTCGAAGATCCGTTTGACATTGTCCTTGATATAATTTAACCAGGAGCGGTCTTCCTCGTTGACGGAACTATTGGCTGTGCATTAATTGTGATTGCTTATTGTACATGTTTGCAATTGGTTAGCAATTTCATCCCATAAGCATTTAGTACTACTGCAGAATCTACGTTCATTAATGTGTGATGAAATTCTGTTTGGTAAGACGAGACTTCATGGTTGTTCTCCGTTGTTTTAACGCGTGAGCGTCATTCAAAGGTGGATATCTATCACTGTTTGAGCATCTTGTGCGTGGGTTGGTGGCCGTTAAACGTTGCCACTTTTGTTCAAAGGATCATTACTGTCATTCAAATTTGCTACCTTGGTTTTGTTTTAGATTTGAGATGATTTTATTAAACGGGATGAATGTATTGAAAAAAAAATTTAGTGAATTTTTACCGCAGGAGACCTAAAATTAATGGACCATAAAGACTGATAAAATAAATGAGAAAACACAAACAGCATCCTAATGAGAAGCGATTAAAACGACCGTTTGATGTTAGAACCAAGCTCTTAGGGCCGTGACTTAAATGAGGCCGATGAGAGACAGTCCTGTGTGGATAGACATTGGACCAGTCACTAGGACCACGTGTTAGTTTTCAAATAGGTCTTCTTGAATTTGGAGTACGTCGTCGTTGCTCTCTTAATCGAGTGGAGCAGCTGGCTGCTGATTTTGTTGTGCCACTACAGCTTGCTGTTGAGCTCGATCAGCTAGAATTCGATTAAAATTCTCTCAGCCTATTGAACTCGCTGCTGCCAGTCGGATTCCTATGTTTGCTGATGTACTGTTTCTCTTATTTTCTACTCATCGACTCTCTCCTCGCATTGACGAACTTTTCTCTCCTTGTGTTGAGCGGCTTGAATGACACGGCTTAATTCCCTATTCCTACGGCGAGGCAGTTTTGAGAAAATTGAACGCCTTGTGGCTACACGAAATGGATAAATTGCACTTTTTTAGCTATAGAGCAGAACGAACGAGAGAACGAAGAGGATAAGATGAAAAAGAGGCAAAGAAAAATGGGAGGAAGAAACATTAGTGAATAGATGAATTCTAGTGCGAATTTGCGCTTCTAGCATTTAAAAATGCATTCATATGCATACTTGAGCAGCGAGATGGAAATACTCTTGAAAGCCCTAAAGCTATTTTGAAACCAAGAAGCGACAAAAACTGACAATGCTAGACACAAGTTACACTAAACTTACGACGAAAATTCAAAAATAATAATAATTTACGAGTTTGCTACAAAGTGTAACCTCACAAATGAAAGAAGAAAAACGAAAAATATTTTCCCGTAGTTTGGTTTTTGGACTGAAAAGTGAAAAAACAAAATGTTCTGAGAGCAGTGAGCACCGATTAAAATCTCGGTGGAATTTTATCTGTTGCTTAAAGTAGAAGTATGTACTTTAAGTGCAAAGTTTAGTACTTATTTCTGTACTTTACTTAAATATTGAATTCTAACTCCTACTCAAAAGTTTTTAAGGAGACAAAGGACTCTTAAGTTTAGCAAAAGTAGGCAATTTTTAAGCCAACTATTTCTTGGCTTAAACGCAATAAAGTACACTTAAAAACTAAGCCCGATTAATGTTCTCCATATTAAGGTGGCGCTATTTAACATACATTATTGTTTATTGACAGTTTCTATTAAAATGAATGACGATAGAGGTTTCAACGAAGAGCTAGAGTCCTATTTAAACGACTTAGACGAAATGAACAACGAATTAACAAGTAGTGATGACGAAGAAGTTCGACGTGAAAGGCGCATTGAAGTACGCAGAAGAATGGTTCCTTTTTATTCTAGACGTACCGATATGTACGACGAGTTTTTTAATGACGATCAGTTATACAAAACCTTTCGTTTTGATAAAGCGTCACTCCAATTTATTGAAGGTATGCAAATTGGGCCACACTAATGTTTTTGAGCGTACACAAATTTCTAGTTAATACAGGATTGATAAATGATAAACTCGAAAGAAAGTTAAATGGTCGAAAGTTTCTTACACGAATGCAGCAAATTCTTGCTGCACTAAATTTGTATGCCACTGGAACTTTTCAAAAAGAGGCTGGACATGTTCTTAGAATGAGCCAATCATCGGTGTGTCGCAGCGTACATGACGTTTCAAGTGCATTATGCTCTATAGCACGAGAAAGGATTTCTTTTCCAGACAATTTAAATATGGTACATATAAAATAATTATAGGGTTTCTCATTCTAATCTCATTGACCTTAATTTATAGGTTTGTCTTGAGTTTTCGGAATTTGCTGGTTTTCGTGGTATAATTGGTGCAATTGATGGATGTCATATCAAAATAGCAAGGCCATGGGTTGACGAGAAAATCTATGTTAACCGTAAAAATTTTCATTCTATCAACGTACAGGTTAGTCCAACGCTTTTGAAAAATATGATTCGGAAACCACGCTATTTTTCAAATTGCTATAGGCTATTTGTGATGCTAATGGTACGGCGTTAAGCGTTTATGCAAAGAAACCCGGAAGCACTAATGATGCAGCAATGTTTGTTGAAAGTATAATTGGTCAACGGTTAGCAAGAGGAGATTTTTCTCCTTTTCATTTGATCGGGGACAGTGGCTATGCTTGTACACCTTATTTACTTACACCATATGCAGCGCCGATCAATGACCCACAACAAAGATTTAACGTTGCTCACAAGAAGTCTAGGTGCGTAATCGAACGTTTTTTTGGTATGGTAAAGCGTAGGTTTCCGGCTCTTTTCTTTGGAATACGCATGCAACCCGGTCGTGCTTGTCGCGTGATACTGGCATGCTTTATCCTTCACAATATAGCCCTATCACGAAGACAACCAGATTTCGACGACGATATAGCAGCAAATCAATTTGAGGAACAAGATTATGACAATCAACCCGATAGACAAGAAAATTTGGCTCAAGCAACTCTACGTCTACGAAGACCAGGTTTCGAAAAGCAAAATCGAATGACATTGAATGATTTCACTCGTTAAATAAATTGCTTTCAAGTTTGTATTGCACATGTTGATTAAACAGAATCAAACGACATTTCCCTGTAAACTTGTAACATAGCTCATTCAAATAAATTGAGACGGGTTGTTCATCATTTCCAAAAGGTCTACCGGAATTTCTTTTTCGGCATCAATTGTTTTTCCTATAAGCTGTCTAACTGCAATGACAGATTGCAGCAAATCAAAGCGATCAGGCATCAACCTCTTAGAAACAGAAAGGTTTGATTTTTCAGCGTGTGCTCTTTTGGCGCGATTGACAATATCACGAAGAGCTAAAGGATTTTTATTTAAAGATTCTCAATTTATCGTAGAAGATGAAGTTGCTGCAACTAGTGGAGTATCTTTTTCAACCGGTGCCAAAGTTGCTTGAGAGCGTTGCGCAAACACGATATTTGCAGAACTCTGATCTGTTGTTTTAGTGGACAATATCGGAGTTGATGTGCGTTTGGGGAGCAAAGCTAACACTCGGGATTAGGATGGTACACCGTCAGCAAAGTCAGCGTTACTAAGTGTTTGACATAAAGATGATGGGTAGATTGGCTATCACCAAACTAAAATAGAGATAAGTCGTCTTCCTCATTTTCAAGAAAAGACGATTGAGCCGTTTTAGCCCTGTGAATAAATATGGATTAGAATATGGCAAAAAAGAAAGGTATATCATGGCTTACACGACTCTACAAGTAGAGGTCGTAGATTCCATTCTCTCCATTGTATGGAGAGAAGCACTAGAGGCATTATTACTAATACGTAGAGTATCATAAGCGTTTTCCATCACGTCTGTCTCTACTCCACCCTAATTAATAAATTTAATTGAAATAATGTTATTTCTGTAATGATTTTTTAATATAATATACGGATATGCTGTTTCCCGGCAAAGCTGAACTACTTTCTCCCCAAATCATGTTGAAACTCGTTTAAAGGTTTCATTGGGAAAGCTTTTCCTTTTCCTATTAATCACAGTATTTTCTTTTATTATAAAAATGTTTTCAAATGGCACATAAATGAAATAGTATAATACCGGTTTGCTCTACAGAGTTCTTGTATTCTTTTAGATTTTTTCTTGCATCTGACGACAAATTATTCCATTTTTTCTTGGTTTCTTCCCTATCACGGGGATGCTGGCTTAAAAATTGCTGATTAATTGTAGCCACAATCTCATCGTGATCTCATGAGCATGAATCCCAAAGCTGTTGTTTGATTTTGTTTGTAACAGTACTTGATTGTGCGCCAAATATTATATCCTTAGGGGAAAAACAAATGTCATTGAGTCAAAAATATTCTCAATGGAATCATTGTTTATCACTCTGAAACGAGTTGTAAGTCTCGTTCGACTATGGGACTCAAAAACTATAAGAAACGGTAAAATATTAACACAATAATACCTTTCGTGCGATGAGCTCGTCAACTAAAATTTCTGTTTCACTTCGATGCGTTACGTACCATTATAATCAATTAATCCGTTCAATGAAGAAAAATCGAATGAAAAACTAGAAGAATTTTCGTAAACAAAAATCACTTGTTAATTTAGTCTGCTATTCGGAATTCCTTATGTGCTTGTAATGACGTTTTTCATTGGCTTATACAATTTGAAATAAGCTCCTCCCTACTGAAGTCTAAGTCAACTATTGCTACCTAGTACTTAACTAAGTAAAGGCAACAGTTGTAGTTAAGAACATGTTATAATTCGGGGTTGTCTTAAAAAAAGGTAATACTTGGTTAAGTATAAAATTTTCTTACTTTAACTTAAAACTTAAACTTGACTTTAAGCCACAGTTAGAATTCCACCCCTGAACGAAGATTGTGTTAGAAGACGGGAGGAGGGGGGATGTATTCCAGGTTTGCCACAGTTTTTACACAAACGAAAGAGTAAGAGAGCTGGCGATGTCAGCCGGGCTGGCCCGTAACAGAAGAGAGTAGAAAAGAAAGTGAGTAGTTAGTTAGGGAGAAAGGGTGAAGAGGGTAAATAATAAAAGGAAGGTTTTGTCTATAAGTAACGTTGCCCTATACCTCATTTGGAATTCCCTTACACTGTGATGCAAATCTGCAAATATTCCATTTTTAACAAGCAGTTCGCGAGAGAAGTTTAAGGACCCCACTATTTTTTCTAAATCCGGAAAAGGACTTAGAAAAAAACTAAACAAACCAATCTGTTCGTCTTCGCATGCCGGATTTAACGGCGTTTTCAGAATTTCGAAACTCTTAATTCTTCGTTTTTGAGTTATTCCAGTTTGAAGTTGGAAAAATTTCGAAATTCTTCGAATTGGGGGGGGTGTTTGACATCATTTTTAAAAAATTGGGGAAGAGTTTCGAAACACTAATTTTTTTAGAAAGCTTTATTCATATTTTCACAATAAGATTCTAAAAGGAAATATGTTTCCGGATTTTATTGACGGAGATATTAGCGGAATTCTAGACGCCGATTTTGCTCATTTTCCCTCCCAGAATATCAGCCATTTTTTCATGGCTTTATACCGCCTCTTGCTCTTGAGTTGGAATCAAGTAGGTGAGTTGCGAGTTACTATTTGCATTTTTTGAAGCAGGAAGTGAGTGTTAGGATATTTCATCCCGTCCGGTCTGGTTGAAGGCTAACAACCGAAAAACAGTCTGGTCCCCAGTATTATCCAGAGATGCTCTTGAGCATTTTTGCAATCCTGCCCGCTCGCCCGATTCGTAAGTCAGACGAGAAAGCAGCCATCTTAGAAGAATATCAGTCTCTGATAAAGAACGTCACCTGGACACTAAGCAAAGAGAAGAGAAAGAATCTGAATATGAAACAGGTGGACGTAAAAAAGCTTTTTTAAAGGGGAAGAGATATACTTCAATCAGCCTGAAGGATTTATCATTCCTGGAAAGGAGAGAGAAATATGCAAACTAAACAAATGTATTTATGGTTTAAAGGGTGTAGACAACTCGGCTAAAACCAACTCGGCCAAACCAACTCGGCCAGGCCAATTTTTGTTTTTTTTTTGCCGAATCGTCTGAAAATCTTGAAGTCAACTTGGCCAAGCTGTCAGTGATTACATTTCAGTCTAAAGATATTAAGTCAGTGTAGTGATATAAGTCTGATTAAGTCTAAAATTGTCTCATACTTAATTCTCATACAATACGCGTCAATCTTGAAGTTAATTCGGCCAGGCTGTCAGTGATTTCAGTTCAGTCTACCGATATTAAGACATGAAGTCAGTGTAAGTGATATAAGTCCGATCAAGTCTGCTCAGCCAACACGTTGCTATACTTTACTTTACGCAGTTGGTCATTCACGTTTTCATTTGTTAGTGAGTTTTACTGGTGATATGGTGAGTTGTTATTATATTAACATTTAAGTTTAAGCTAGTATTGAATATTTTTTTTGTATGTGTTACAGTATCGTACCACTAGGAACCAAAGGGCACCTGACAGACTGGGTGAGTGGGAGTATGATGGAAAGATTAGGCGACAGGTAATTCTATAACAGATCCATTTATTACCTTGTTATTAAATCAGCGTTTTTAAATGTATTAGACTACTGCGACTACATCCAAAGCCACGGTCTCTTCGAAAGCTGAGCCAAGAAAAAGAGGACGTCCTCCTGGTACAAAAAATAAGGTAGAATTTATTTTTTCAATTTTGGTCTAACTTGAATATAAAAACTGTTTATTCACAGATCAGGGAAACGGACACAGTGGCTTTCAATGAGCCTCTTGTCCCTATATTACTCGATGATATAGAGCCTCAAGTTGTGGTCCCATTGGCACTACAGCCAAGAAAAAGAGGACATTCTCCTGGAATTAAAAACAAGGTAGACTTTTTTAATATTGGGTGTAATTTTATAATTAAACTGTCAATTTCACAGATCAAGGAAATGGACATAGTGACTGTCAATGAGCCTTTTGTCCCAATATTACTTGACGGTACACTCATCCTCATTCTGGTACGTCTTCTCATTCTTCTACGACTAACGAATCCAGTTGGGAATTTATCCGTTTTCCCAACACGGACTACCAGATCTGGCCGAACATCCAGACTACTACAGCATCTAAACGTTTATTGCCTTCGGGTCCTCCGTTAGGTGGCCCCTATGTCACTATGTTCCCTTACCCCTATGTGATGTATCCCCCTTTCATATGACAAATAAATTAGTGTAAAGAAAACAGCGAGACCAGTAAAGACTACACCAGCCTTTTAAGTGTCATCAGATTTATTCTCTTCACTTGGGTATGTAACGGGCTGACACCCACACAAACGTTTATATATTCAACAAATCCAACGTTAATACGGCTGTACATCAGGAAACCTCGTTTTCTCTTTCTTCAACAAATGACGATAAAGAGGCTGAGGCCGTCA
This sequence comes from Daphnia galeata, assembly GCA_030770115.1. Lineage (NCBI taxonomy): Eukaryota > Metazoa > Arthropoda > Branchiopoda > Diplostraca > Daphniidae > Daphnia > Daphnia galeata. Next base: position 6,199,161 of record CM061115.1, read on the forward strand.
GGCAGACGGAAGAAGAAGTGGATATTGCCAAAGTAATTCTGAAGACGAAACTTTGGGAATGGGAGGACATGAGAGAAAATAAACCTGGACAAATAAAACTGGACAATTTAGCCAAAAGAGAAAAAGAAAAGGAAGAAGAGAGCAGAAAAACAATTTTTCTCCTCATCCAACAACAAAACATACACTTCGACACGCAAAGTGCTAGAGAAATCCAGGATCAAGACACAAAACGAGCCCAATAATTCCAACAACTCATAGCTCAACTCCAAAATCCAACCATCACAGTTAATGCAGTACCAGGACCCGGAGCCAGTTCAAAATGAAATCATGGACATCATTGAATGGACGACCTTCTGGGGAACATTCAACGCAGCCATCCACACGTCATAATTTAAGCGTTTATGCAAAGAAACCCGGAAGCACTAATGATGCAGCAATGTTTGTTGAAAGTATAATTGGTCAACGGTTAGCAAGAGGAGATTTTTCTCCTTTTCATTTGATCGGGGACAGTGGCTATGCTTGTACACCTTATTTACTTACACCATATGCAGCGCCGATCAATGACCCACAACAAAGATTTAACGTTGCTCACAAGAAGTCTAGGTGCGTAATCGAACGTTTTTTTGGTATGGTAAAGCGTAGGTTTCCGGCTCTTTTCTTTGGAATACGCATGCAACCCGGTCGTGCTTGTCGCGTGATACTGGCATGCTTTATCCTTCACAATATAGCCCTATCACGAAGACAACCAGATTTCGACGACGATATAGCAGCAAATCAATTTGAGGAACAAGATTATGACAATCAACCCGATAGACAAGAAAATTTGGCTCAAGCAACTCTACGTCTACGAAGACCAGGTTTCGAAAAGCAAAATCGAATGACATTGAATGATTTCACTCGTTAAATAAATTGCTTTCAAGTTTGTATTGCACATGTTGATTAAACAGAATCAAACGACATTTCCCTGTAAACTTGTAACATAGCTCATTCAAATAAATTGAGACGGGTTGTTCATCATTTCCAAAAGGTCTACCGGAATTTCTTTTTCGGCATCAATTGTTTTTCCTATAAGCTGTCTAACTGCAATGACAGATTGCAGCAAATCAAAGCGATCAGGCATCAACCTCTTAGAAACAGAAAGGTTTGATTTTTCAGCGTGTGCTCTTTTGGCGCGATTGACAATATCACGAAGAGCTAAAGGATTTTTATTTAAAGATTCTCAATTTATCGTAGAAGATGAAGTTGCTGCAACTAGTGGAGTATCTTTTTCAACCGGTGCCAAAGTTGCTTGAGAGCGTTGCGCAAACACGATATTTGCAGAACTCTGATCTGTTGTTTTAGTGGACAATATCGGAGTTGATGTGCGTTTGGGGAGCAAAGCTAACACTCGGGATTAGGATGGTACACCGTCAGCAAAGTCAGCGTTACTAAGTGTTTGACATAAAGATGATGGGTAGATTGGCTATCACCAAACTAAAATAGAGATAAGTCGTCTTCCTCATTTTCAAGAAAAGACGATTGAGCCGTTTTAGCCCTGTGAATAAATATGGATTAGAATATGGCAAAAAAGAAAGGTATATCATGGCTTACACGACTCTACAAGTAGAGGTCGTAGATTCCATTCTCTCCATTGTATGGAGAGAAGCACTAGAGGCATTATTACTAATACGTAGAGTATCATAAGCGTTTTCCATCACGTCTGTCTCTACTCCACCCTAATTAATAAATTTAATTGAAATAATGTTATTTCTGTAATGATTTTTTAATATAATATACGGATATGCTGTTTCCCGGCAAAGCTGAACTACTTTCTCCCCAAATCATGTTGAAACTCGTTTAAAGGTTTCATTGGGAAAGCTTTTCCTTTTCCTATTAATCACAGTATTTTCTTTTATTATAAAAATGTTTTCAAATGGCACATAAATGAAATAGTATAATACCGGTTTGCTCTACAGAGTTCTTGTATTCTTTTAGATTTTTTCTTGCATCTGACGACAAATTATTCCATTTTTTCTTGGTTTCTTCCCTATCACGGGGATGCTGGCTTAAAAATTGCTGATTAATTGTAGCCACAATCTCATCGTGATCTCATGAGCATGAATCCCAAAGCTGTTGTTTGATTTTGTTTGTAACAGTACTTGATTGTGCGCCAAATATTATATCCTTAGGGGAAAAACAAATGTCATTGAGTCAAAAATATTCTCAATGGAATCATTGTTTATCACTCTGAAACGAGTTGTAAGTCTCGTTCGACTATGGGACTCAAAAACTATAAGAAACGGTAAAATATTAACACAATAATACCTTTCGTGCGATGAGCTCGTCAACTAAAATTTCTGTTTCACTTCGATGCGTTACGTACCATTATAATCAATTAATCCGTTCAATGAAGAAAAATCGAATGAAAAACTAGAAGAATTTTCGTAAACAAAAATCACTTGTTAATTTAGTCTGCTATTCGGAATTCCTTATGTGCTTGTAATGACGTTTTTCATTGGCTTATACAATTTGAAATAAGCTCCTCCCTACTGAAGTCTAAGTCAACTATTGCTACCTAGTACTTAACTAAGTAAAGGCAACAGTTGTAGTTAAGAACATGTTATAATTCGGGGTTGTCTTAAAAAAAGGTAATACTTGGTTAAGTATAAAATTTTCTTACTTTAACTTAAAACTTAAACTTGACTTTAAGCCACAGTTAGAATTCCACCCCTGAACGAAGATTGTGTTAGAAGACGGGAGGAGGGGGGATGTATTCCAGGTTTGCCACAGTTTTTACACAAACGAAAGAGTAAGAGAGCTGGCGATGTCAGCCGGGCTGGCCCGTAACAGAAGAGAGTAGAAAAGAAAGTGAGTAGTTAGTTAGGGAGAAAGGGTGAAGAGGGTAAATAATAAAAGGAAGGTTTTGTCTATAAGTAACGTTGCCCTATACCTCATTTGGAATTCCCTTACACTGTGATGCAAATCTGCAAATATTCCATTTTTAACAAGCAGTTCGCGAGAGAAGTTTAAGGACCCCACTATTTTTTCTAAATCCGGAAAAGGACTTAGAAAAAAACTAAACAAACCAATCTGTTCGTCTTCGCATGCCGGATTTAACGGCGTTTTCAGAATTTCGAAACTCTTCCCTAGCAAGTATCTTGCGGGGCAAAACCAGTTTTTCCCGGGTATTTTTCACCAGTTTTAAGGAAAAACCCCGTAATTTCCCCTGGTGAATAACCGCTTGTTTGCGTGCGGAAAACGGTTTTAAACCAGTATTTTGAACCACTTTGAAACGCAGGCTTAAAACTCTTTTCCGGGCTCTTAATTCCCTTTCAAGGTCTTATTAATACCCTTGCTATAAAGTTATGAGGAAAATTTTATTTAATCTTTAAAAGTATTTATTCCTTTAATGATACTCGATTTTTTATCCTTTACTGAACCGGGGTTTGAACCCAGATACATCCTGCTTTGAATCAGTAGCTCTCTTCGCTAACACCTGAGCTATTTAGTTGTGTAAGAGATATGAAGTAAAGACGTGTATTTCAAGTAGGATATTTAGGAGAGGGGAAAAGACTTGATAAAAAAACATAAAAAAGCGCCGCCTTTTTTAAGAGCACGCGCGGATTAAGAGAAAGTTAAGCTTCTTAACATTCTTTATATTTTGCCGACGGAAGAAAGGAAAAGAAACAAAAAAAAAGTCGGTGAAATGAACTGGTTTTTATCTGAGTAAAAAACGGTGACTGAAACCCTTATCTCCTTATTATAACGAGCGTTGGTGGAACCCTTTTTTCCCTCAAAAGAAAGGGTTTAAAAGGGGTGAAAACCACCGGAACGAGAAATTCACTGAAGGCAGGTACTAGGGTTCTTCGTTTTTGAGTTATTCCAGTTTGAAGTTGGAAAAATTTCGAAATTCTTCGAATTGGGGGGGTGTTTGACATCATTTTTAAAAAATTGGGGAAGAGTTTCGAAACACTAATTTTTTTAGAAAGCTTTATTCATATTTTCACAATAAGATTCTAAAAGGAAATATGTTTCCGGATTTTATTGACGGAGATATTAGCGGAATTCTAGACGCCGATTTTGCTCATTTTCCCTCCCAGAATATCAGCCATTTTTTCATGGCTTTATACCGCCTCTTGCTCTTGAGTTGGAATCAAGTAGGTGAGTTGCGAGTTACTATTTGCATTTTTTGAAGCAGGAAGTGAGTGTTAGGATATTTCATCCCGTCCGGTCTGGTTGAAGGCTAACAACCGAAAAACAGTCTGGTCCCCAGTATTATCCAGAGATGCTCTTGAGCATTTTTGCAATCCTGCCCGCTCGCCCGATTCGTAAGTCAGACGAGAAAGCAGCCATCTTAGAAGAATATCAGTCTCTGATAAAGAACGTCACCTGGACACTAAGCAAAGAGAAGAGAAAGAATCTGAATATGAAACAGGTGGACGTAAAAAAGCTTTTTTAAAGGGGAAGAGATATACTTCAATCAGCCTGAAGGATTTATCATTCCTGGAAAGGAGAGAGAAATATGCAAACTAAACAAATGTATTTATGGTTTAAAGGGTGTAGACAACTCGGCTAAAACCAACTCGGCCAAACCAACTCGGCCAGGCCATTTTTTGTTTTTTTTTTGCCGAATCGTCTGAAAATCTTGAAGTCAACTTGGCCAAGCTGTCAGTGATTACATTTCAGTCTAAAGATATTAAGTCAGTGTAGTGATATAAGTCTGATTAAGTCTAAAATTGTCTCATACTTAATTCTCATACAATACGCGTCAATCTTGAAGTTAATTCGGCCAGGCTGTCAGTGATTTCAGTTCAGTCTACCGATATTAAGACATGAAGTCAGTGTAAGTGATATAAGTCCGATCAAGTCTGCTCAGCCAACACGTTGCTATACTTTACTTTACGCAGTTGGTCATTCACGTTTTCATTTGTTAGTGAGTTTTACTGGTGATATGGTGAGTTGTTATTATATTAACATTTAAGTTTAAGCTAGTATTGAATATTTTTTTTGTATGTGTTACAGTATCGTACCACTAGGAACCAAAGGGCACCTGACAGACTGGGTGAGTGGGAGTATGATGGAAAGATTAGGCGACAGGTAATTCTATAACAGATCCATTTATTACCTTGTTATTAAATCAGCGTTTTTAAATGTATTAGACTACTGCGACTACATCCAAAGCCACGGTCTCTTCGAAAGCTGAGCCAAGAAAAAGAGGACGTCCTCCTGGTACAAAAAATAAGGTAGAATTTATTTTTTCAATTTTGGTCTAACTTGAATATAAAAACTGTTTATTCACAGATCAGGGAAACGGACACAGTGGCTTTCAATGAGCCTCTTGTCCCTATATTACTCGATGATATAGAGCCTCAAGTTGTGGTCCCATTGGCACTACAGCCAAGAAAAAGAGGACATTCTCCTGGAATTAAAAACAAGGTAGACTTTTTTAATATTGGGTGTAATTTTATAATTAAACTGTCAATTTCACAGATCAAGGAAATGGACATAGTGACTGTCAATGAGCCTTTTGTCCCAATATTACTTGACGGTACACTCATCCTCATTCTGGTACGTCTTCTCATTCTTCTACGACTAACGAATCCAGTTGGGAATTTATCCGTTTTCCCAACACGGACTACCAGATCTGGCCGAACATCCAGACTACTACAGCATCTAAACGTTTATTGCCTTCGGGTCCTCCGTTAGGTGGCCCCTATGTCACTATGTTCCCTTACCCCTATGTGATGTATCCCCCTTTCATATGACAAATAAATTAGTGTAAAGAAAACAGCGAGACCAGTAAAGACTACACCAGCCTTTTAAGTGTCATCAGATTTATTCTCTTCACTTGGGTATGTAACGGGCTGACACCCACACAAACGTTTATATATTCAACAAATCCAACGTTAATACGGCTGTACATCAGGAAACCTCGTTTTCTCTTTCTTCAACAAATGACGATAAAGAGGCTGAGGCCGTCAGGCAGACGGAAGAAGAAGTGGATATTGCCAAAGTAATTCTGAAGACGAAACTTTGGGAATGGGAGGACATGAGAGAAAATAAACCTGGACAAATAAAACTGGACAATTTAGCCAAAAGAGAAAAAGAAAAGGAAGAAGAGAGCAGAAAAACAATTTTTCTCCTCATCCAACAACAAAAAATACACTTCGACACGCAAAGTGCTAGAGAAATCCAGGATCAAGACACAAAACGAGCCCAATAATTCCAACAACTCATAGCTCAACTCCAAAATCCAACCATCACAGTTAATGCAGTACCAGGACCCGGAGCCAGTTCAAAATGAAATCATGGACATCATGGAATGGACGACCTTCTGGGGAACATTCAACGCAGCCATCCACACGTCAAATTTAACAGCAGTACAAAAATTTGATTACCTTAAAGAATACCTTAAAGGGGAAGCCCATCTTTTTTTCAAAAATCTAGAGTTAACAAGCGCCAACTACCAGATCGAAATTGACCAGTTGAATGCCACTAATGGGAAAGAAGAGGTGCTGATTAACGCCCATTTTGATAAATTGGACGGCCTACAGCCACTGAGAGATGGAAAAGACGTCGCAGCTCTGCGAAATCTTCAGCTCACCATCCAATCGCGTCACCATAAGCGCGTTGGAGACTCTCGGAAAACCGAAATCATCCACAACCGAATCCAGCCACGGAAGTCTCCTCGGGACCAAATTAATCAAACTGGTCCCATACAAGCTACAAGAGAAGTGGGTGGAAGTAGCAACAAATGGCTCAACAGACATAGATAAGGTATTTAAGTTCATTCGGGAGCAGACTGAAGCAACGGAAAGGAGGCTGAACAGACTGAAGTCTGGAGAAAAATCGAAACCCAGCAATCAATCCAACTCACAACAACCAAAGGAATCTTCACAAATCTTCAGCAACTGCATCGCAACTAGTAACCGGAGTCAGATCTCATCCGACTCCTACAAAACATACACAAATAAAAATACTAATCTTACTTTTAATAAAACAGGAGTAAGGGAGTGCAACAGGCCATGCATCTTCTGCAACAAAGCTCATTGGCCAACGCGATGCGGAAAAAATTTGAAAGAAAGAAGAACCATAACCGTGGAGCTCAAGAGATGAAAAACTGCTTTGGCCAGAAATACGAAAATAAAGACTGCACTTCAGTAAGAAATTGTAACAGGTGCGATGGAAGACATCATACGGCGCTGTGTGATAAAAAAGAAACAAGATTCGCAAACTCAACGGGAGCCGGGACATCCAGCTCAACAGCATTCGGAGCCGGGCCATCCAGCTCCACAGCCACAGGAAGCGCCGCAACTGTTACTACAGCATGCGCAAGCATATTTGGAAACATCATACTGAAGACAGCGACAGCTTACGTGATCGGCCCGGATGGCCGAGAAATCAAGACCATCCTATTCGCTGACAAAGGAAGCCACAGGTCTTGGGTTCTTAATTTAATCCCAGAGAATCTCAATTTAAAATGCAAACAGGTAGAAAAACTATCAGTCAGAAGATTCCAGCAAGAAGAAGAATACGAAGTTGATGGAACTAAAAGTGCGGAACACCTGGGAAGGAGCCCCAATCGTTAACCTTTTCGCATTTGAGTCTGATTATATTGCTAACACAGGTGTTTACATAAAAACCAGATTTGCAGAGCAACTCTGGCTGAAAAGTGAGAGGCTGGAGGATGACAGATTAGACAGAATTCAATCAGACGAAGAGGAGCCATCCGGAATTCTGGTAGGAATGGATCAACTCAATGGCATTATCAGTAGTGGAGCATCAATCCAAAGCCCATGCAGATTACGTGCTTATGATACTCCATTTGGAAAAATGCTAGGCGGCCCGTCTCAAGAAACTCCATTTCAAACGGGTCAACAAAAAATTCAAAAACTCATTTCTAACTCCAACTTTTGCTCCGCTCAGGTCGTGAAATCATTCACAACGGCATGCGCTAGTTCAACGAAAGTCCACACATCACAGTCGAAAAAAGAATCTTCTACGGAGACCGGAAATGCCTGTCTTCACTATCCAGACGAAAATAAAGCATTGCTCTCGAATGCGTCAGACGGACTAAAAGAAGATGACGACAAGAAAATGATGGTAAAAGACGAACTAAATAATGCTAATTTTGACCTTTCTTAATTTTGGAAGATAGAGAGCTTTGCGAACTTGAATGGCGCTGATGCGGTCGAATCAAACAGCCGTTTCGACGCTTTCGAAGACGAAATCACATGTCTACCTGACGGACGCTACTCCACACCTATTCCATGGACAACAGATAAATGGAGATTGGAAAGAGATCTTCAGTTGGCCACAGGGAGACTGGAGAGCACGCTAATCCGGCTAAGGAAGTCTCCTCAAGACTTGATGGACTATGAGAAAGAAATTCAGCAGCTGATCGAAAATCAGTTTGTTGAGGTGGCGGACTTGGAGTATGATGGCCACCACACGTATCTGCCTCACCATCCGGTCTACAGAAGAGACAAAAACACAACAAAAATTTGTCCAGTTTTTGACGGAGCGGTCAAATCCAAATATGGACCTAGTCTAAACGAAGTCCTGGAAACTGGTCCAAACTTGAATCCAGATCTACTTTCAACCTCTATGTGGTTCCGGATGAATCGCTATGCCTGGATAGCTGACATCGAGAAGGCGTTCCTAAACATCGATCTACATCTAACTGACGCGGAAGCAATCAGGTTCTTATGGTCTACGGAGCCAAGTAAAATTGGCTCCCCTTTGATCGCATTAAAATGGAAAAGAGACATTCGGTCTCAGCTCCAGTCCCTTTTTGCTCAGAGCGACAGTAAGCAAACATCTCAAATCTGTCAGATCTAGATTTCCAGGCACAGTGGACCAACCTTTAGAGCAGCTGTACGTCGACGACTACTTAGGCGGAAAAGGACAGCATAGAAGCAGCCAAACAAAGAGTGGAAGAAACAAACACTCTATTTAAGGAAGCTCGGCTGAACATGAGGAGCTACGCTACCAACTGCGAAGAGCTCCGACAGTTTTTGGAAGAAAATGGTTTGGGGAATCAAACTATTGGACTCCTCTCGCCGTCTTTCGAAAATCAACAGAAAGTTCTCGGGATCCGGTGGGATACTGGATCCGATATATTTCAATTTGAGCCATCAGCAATAGTCCAGGCGTCGCAAGAGATAGGAGAAAACATAACAAAAAGAAAAATTCTAAGTATTTCAGCTAGAATATTCGATCCAATTGGTTTTTTAGCTCCTACTGTTCTATTATTTAAATTTAAAAAAAATTATTTAAATTAAAAATTATTTATTAGCAACTCTGGGAGAAAAATATAAACTGGGATCAGCTAGCTCCAGAAGAAATTCAACGGTCATGGAAAACGTTGATGAGTAGCATAATTGACTTTAATCAACTTAAAATTCCACGATGGACAGGCTATGGAAACACGATCACAGCAGCAGAAATCCATGTGTTTGGAGATGCATCGGGAGCTGCGTACAGAGCCGTAGCTTATGCCCGGCTCCAAAAGAACAGCAAAGATCCATATGTCGTTTTACTGACCAGCAAAACAAAAGTCGCACCATTGCCAAAGCGTAAAGTAACGTTACGTAGGTTGGAGTTATTAAGCTCTATTTTAGCTGTTCGCCTAGGTGAAGCCGTAAGAAAGGCGCTCCACATCCAGCATTGGTAATTAACTTACTGGTCAGACTCACTCGTAGCACTTGGATAGATAAGAGGAGAGCAAAACCGATGGAAGTCGTTCGTGAGCAATCAAATGGAGACGATTCAAAGCGTCTCCGAAAAGGAATGGTGGAAACATTGCCCAGGTGTCCAAAACCCAGCCGATCTTGCTTCGTGGAGCCAATCGACTGGGACACAGATCGCGTATTGTCTTGGAACAGAATTCTTCGGAAAACCGCTTGGATTATGAGGTTCTCCAACAGATGCAGACAAGGACACGCGAAGAATTAGGAGAAGCGGAGCTGAGAATTTACAGGCAGCTCCAGAAAGAACGATATCCAAATGCATTTGAAACTCTCCAGCTCGGATTACCAGTTCACCCAAAGGAAAAGATAGCATCTCTTCTTCCGGTTTGGGATGAGAGAGACAAACTCATTCGAGTTACTGGTCGAGTCGCTCTCGCGCTGAGAGACAGAAATAGAGCTTCCAATCTTATTGCCTGCTAATCATAGAATTGTGTCTTTAATCATTACAGATCGTCATTGCTCGTTATATCACGCTGGCGTGTACGACGCTCTCAGTGCTAAAGGAGAAGTTCTGGATCGTGAATGGACGTCAACAGACTAAGAAGGTGTGGTTCGCATGTGTTACATGCCAAAAGCTGTCTTCGCCACCGTTTCAAGAGCTGGCAGCTCCACTACCACTCAATCGATTGAAGAAAGCTGAAGCCTTCAACGAATGGGGTGTTGACTTTGCTGGACCTCTTTTCTACAAGCCAGTTGCATCAAAGAAGGCTAGAAGACAGAAGGCCAGCTCGGAGCCTCCTACAGAAGAAGAGGCGCCTACAGAAGAAGATGACGATACAACAATCATAGTTTATCATTCCAAATGTTACGTGTGTGTGTTTACGTGTGCTGTAACCCGTGCCATCCATTTAGAACTAGTTCCGGATTTATCCGCAAGATCATTTTTGCTTGCATTTCGCAGATTTGCAGCCAGACGCGGACCGATCTCAGTCATGTATTCGGACAACGCACAAACGTTTCGCTGTGTGAGTCGCCATCTCAACATCTTGCAAGCCGATCCATCAGTCCAAGACTTACTCTCCAGGAGAAACCTCTTGTGGATTTTCTCAGCAAGTCTAGCTCCATGGTGGGGAAGAATTTGTTTTAACCTAACCTAACCTTCGTCTTTTGTTTCGCGGATCAGAGATGGCGGTCCGGGCGTCCTACAGAATAACTTTAATCATCGTCTGCATACTTCATGGCACTGAGTCTGCACTTGTGACTCATCATTGTCATCACATTGTATTGTCATCACACTGTACGCGAATAGAGTGAAGACATCAAATTGCCCCTTTTGACCAAAGGAGAGAAATCTCGGGGGAAAAGAAGTGGTCTCCCTCTTTGGGAGGAAAAAGGTGTGATTCCATGTCTACACTCTATTCGCCAAGCGAAACAAGCTCCTTGGGTATACGCCTTCGGGTTCAGGCTAAAGAATAATTTTTTAAATGAAATATGTTGTGCGATGTTGGTGTGGTGGGCGTATGCCCACCACCGATTCGGTTAACCCCACGATTCGGCCAGTGGCCGAATCATACAGTTTTTTTTTGTTGGATTCGGCCAATGGGCAATGGCCGAATCATGTAATTTAAAAATATTGTATTCGGCCAATAAATATATTTATTAATTTTTTTTTTTATGATTCGGCCAAAAAATGAAATATACGATTCGGCAAAAAAAAAAAAAAAAAAAAAAAAATATGTAACTACCCCATTTCCAACTTTGGTCTATTCACGGGTTTATCTCCAAGGGTGGTTAATGAAACAAGCACGATATAAGAGGAAAGGTACACTCTCGAGCTGTCTTTGGCTCTTGGAAGAAACGGCGGGTTTTTAGTAAAGGGTCCCAAGATTCCCCACCAGGTTCGCTAGGTTAGTAGGCCGTTCGCCTCTCGGGGGTATAATAAAAAAAGGGGTTTTTCGTTCTTAATTCAGAAAATTACCAATAAATTTGTCCAGAAATTGAATGAATTGAAACTTTATTGAATTCCCTATCCTAAGATACCAAATTCATCTTGTTTAGGCAATTTTTTCATTCTTAAATTTATGATTGAAAATCGCAATTTTTTGAAAATTGCGCCTTTCGCAACATTGCCTATTTCTCAATATCACGCTTGTCTTCTCTCTACCAGTGATAAAAACTTCTTATAAAAGAACAAACTTTATATTTAACCATATTTTACCTGGGTTCTACGTGGGGTGGTGGGCATAGCCCACCGCACCAAAGTCGCACAGCATATATCTTAAAAAAAAATTTTTAACGTAAACTGCTAAACCCGAAGGCGTTTACTCAAGGACCTTGTTCCCTATCCTTAAATACCTAATTCATCTCGTTAAGACAATTTTTTCATTGTTAAATTTATGATTGAAAATTGCGCCTTTTGCACCATTGCCTATTTGTTAATATCACGTTTTTAATCTCTCTACCTGTGATTTAAAATTGTTGTAAAATAACACGCTGTATATTTAACCTCATCAGCCGGAATTATAAAACACGTCCTACCACGAAGTCACTGACTCACTGGTTTTCGAGAAGAAAACCGTGATATTGAGAAATTGGCAATGTTGCAAAAGGCGCAATTTTCGAAAAATTGCGATTTTCATAACTTAAAATCTATAAGGCCAAATTTGTTTCTATTAATCTCAAAAAATGAATAACATCCTAGCGTATAAGAATCAATCGTGTTCATTTGTGCTGTTTGTAGGACTTTTTTTTTAGTTATTTACATTAGTCTAGGATTTTTTTATGTTTTATTTTTTACATTAGTCTTTGAAAAAAGAAGGTTTCCGAAAACGTCCGCCGCTCTCAGCGGCACAACGATGACAACGCTTGCGGCGATCTTCGTCTTTTGTTTCGCGGATCAGAGATGGCGGTCCGGGCGTCCTACAGAATAACTTTAGGTCACGCCTATTGCACTCCGGAGTCCGGAGCGCTCTAGTGTCAAAAGTGGCTATTGCACTCCGGAGTCCGGAGTCCTCTAGCGTCAAAAGTGGCTATTGCACTCCGGAAAGGAAATAGGAAGTACTTTCATTTAGCGACGAATGGGAAATAACGACTGATAGATATATAGGTGGAACTTGGAACAATACTGAAAGATAAACTGAAAAATAACTTGAAAAATAAACTAATAAAATCAGAAATTGAACTTCAAGTTCCAAGTTCCATCTTATATACTGGCTATTTGTATTTATTAGTGAAATTCAAATATATATGTAAGTACATTTCAAATGCATTTCTTACATTTGATTGAATTTTTAATGAATTCAACATCATTTAAAACACATAATCAGTCGTTTTTTCCCATTCGTCGTTAAATTAAAGTACTTCATATTTCCTTTCCGTAGTGCAATAGCCCCTTTTGACGCTAGAGGACTCTGGACTCCGGAGTGCAATAGCCACTTTTGACACTAGAGCGCTCCGGACTCCGGAGTGCAATAGATTTTACCATAACTAATCATCGTCTGCATAGTGCATACTTCATGGCACTGAGTCTGCATTTGCGACTTATCGCCAAGTGTTTCGCGGTCACGTGTTGAACTTTACTATTCACTTGCTATTTTCAGTTTCTCACTCAATATTAGGATAAAAAATACTCTTGATTAACGGTTGTTTTCAATTTGAATCAGCTAACTTAATTGTAATTTGTTACCATGCCTCCTGTTAAATCTAATCCCTCTAAAGGAAGTTCTCGGGAACTTAAAACGACCGTTAAAAAGAAGAAAAACTTTTTTTTCAAAACCTCTGCTAACATTAAGTTAACAGAGAAGCCGTCTCCTGAAGATAATTTCAAAATAAAACCCTCGAAGAATTTTGCCAGATTGCCAACTAAACCAGATGAGGCATCTTCAAATTGGAAGTCGCTGAGTACACTAATCAAACCTGTGCAATCTAAAGGGAGACTGTTATACTTGGAACAAAAGAAGAAGAAAGAAGCAGCAAAGAAAATAGAAGAAAGTGCTTTTGTTATAAGTGAAAAAACAAACAATGATCCTGAAATCTGGTTTGATGGTGTTGATCCTATTTTGTTGGACACCCCCAATAGTAAGCTTGATAAAATTCAATTTGGCTCTAATGGATCCAAAGAGTAAGTAAAAGTTAAATAATTGCTTTTTATTTGTTTCATTTTTAAAAAATAACTGATTTTATTAGGCTAACTAAAGTTCTAGCACTGGATTGTGAAATGGTTGGAATTGGAAATGATGGAAAAGAATCAGCATTAGCAAGGGTGTCGATTGTAAATCAACATGGAGAATGTGTTTATGATAAATTTGTTGCTCCTGGAGAAGAAGTGACTGATTACAGAACACCATTTTCAGGAATAAGACCACATAATCTTGTAAATGGTATAACGCTGTCTGCCTATTTTTGTTGCAAATTTTAATCCAAATTGGTTCTAGCATCTCAACTTGGAGTTGTCTGCCATGATGTAGCTGAAATGTTAAAGGGTCGACTGTTGATTGGACATGGTTTGAGTCATGATTTAGAAGTACTCATGATCAAACATCCAAAATCCAATATTCGAGATACATCAAGGTATGAGTTGTTATAAGCTAAAAGAATCCAACTGAATATTTATTTTATTTGTTTTGTTTTTTATTATCTAGATTTAAAGTTTTTCGGTCTGTAGTGAATGGAGCGACACCAAGTTTAAAAAGATTAGCTCAACAGTTTTTAGGGATTGAAATTCAAACCGGAGAGCACAGTTCGGTAATTAAACAGATTGCTGGTTATAGTGTATACATTTCATGTGTTACTTTTAACAATTGATTTATCAAATTCTCTTATCCAACTTTTTTTCCAGGTACAAGATGCTCAAGCTGCATTACGTTTGTACACGATGTTTCATCAGCAGTGGGAAGCAGATTTGATTGCCAGAAGATTAGAAAGAAATTCCAAGATCATTAAAGGGCAAAAATCAATTAAGGGAACTACCAAGAATAAAGAAAGTGTTCAATCCAAGGAAAGCATAATAAAGTAACCATCACTGTCACATTACTATCAGTTGATGGTGGATATCTTATAATATCTTGACACATGTTTCAATTTTTCCCATTTGATAAAATCCTGGTGCCATCAGTTAAAAAAATTAAACATTGAAGCAGTTGCAAAAAACTTCCTTGGATTTCAAAATATTGGTCATGAATCTACATTTAAACTTTTGAAAACCATTTTCATCCTCACCTTTATAAATGGTAAAAATAAATTTTTGTCAAACATGCTATTCAAATGACCAATTCTTTTACTAAGCGATACAAGAAGTTATATATTTTGGTTGAAGGGAGGAGCGAAACTATTTTTACAGTTGAATAAAGGAATGAATGAATGTGCACGGTAATAATTAAACCGATTAAACTATCAAGTTTGTTTTAAATAATGATCCAATTCTGAAACTTAACAGCAAATAAAACCTGTTAACCAATTTTAGTTAGCAGTAATAATGAATCCACAGACTGCTTAATCTAACCTTACATTTATTATGATTAGCAAACAATTAAAAAACTGTTGACATTCAGGCTTAGCTCAGATAAATTAAATGTTACAAAAATACTTGATCCCATCAATTACTTTTCTCTTTCGCGTCTCTTCACTAATTTTACCTCTCCTTTGAGTAGGAAATAGAAAGTCCTATACATTCCGCCTGCGGTTTATAATGAGTTTTATGTTATCACGTTCGTTCAACACAATTACAAACTTGAATGCATTCACCTCATTTCTTATAGCACTTTTTCACGATACTCTTATATTTAGCGTTTTCATTATTTAGAGGAAACATTAATTGATAATCTTGATTTATAGAGAACATTTGCAGTAATCTGAAGGACAGTACCCAAGCCGACAGTTGTTATTGCACCAGGCCGTCATTCCGGACATGCTGTTTTGGGAAGCGACAGGTACATAGTTTGTACATTCTCCGCTTCCAACTGATATTTGGGGGGGTATAAAGGGTTTTTTCGTGGAAGTGGTAGAGGTAGGTCTAAGAGATGTTGGCCTAGGTTTAAGAGGCAGAGCTGTAGGTTTTACAATGGGTTGAATTGTTGGTCGGGTGAAAGGACCAAATATTGGTGGTATGGTGAAAACTCCTGGTGAAAGAGTTCCACCAGGGGGAGTCGGCCTGTCTGTGGGGCCTGGCCGTACAGGATTTACAGGCCGATTTGGACGCCTTGTTGTAAAAATAGATGGTGGTCGAGTCAGTAAAGGTCTTATCGTTGATGAGTTAGTCACGACTGTTGTTGTTATAAGGATTGGGGGACTGGCAGTAGTCATTTTCGATGTGGTTGGCCGAATTTCCTCGGCCGAACTTGATGTTTGATATGGTCTGATCGTTGTTACTGGTTGAGGTAAAATCGTCGATATTATAGTGGACGAAGTTCTATGAAATAAAATTTAGAAAAAAAGAAAGACCAAAAAGAAAAAAGTAACATATAACATTTCTTTCGAACAATTACTATTGAAAAACGAATCTCATGAAAAAATTGGTGCATATACCCTCCGATGGGGAAAATCGCTACGTCGGAACAAGCACGAAAGGACTCTTGTGGTCCACAGCCTAATCTACTCGTTTCATCATGGCAAACTCCCCATCGGTTACCCGTGACGTAAGTCCACTATAATCGAAATTTAACGAGGAAAAGTAAAGAAAATATAAAAAATACTAACTGTAACAAATCTTTAGATATTTTTAAATATTTACCTGGATTACACATTGACTGCAAGTCACTTGGGGTGGCAACTGAATTTGGATGTGATAGGTAGCTGGAGACAGATTCTCCAAACTGAACTTAGTATTAGTGGCCCCAGTGTCATCAATAAAATTTAGTGAGTATCTGTTTGAAATATAGGGATTCAGTTCAAATATTGTCTGATACTATTGTTAAATGGAACAAAAAAGTACGAAAAAATTATTGTCTAACTTTTCGAAACAGTCTTGAGTAGGATCTTTCTTTGGGTTGTTATTCGGACAGAGCCTGAATTCGTAGAATCCCCTGTGGGTAGCTGTAATCTGAATTGTGACGGGTATGATTTGACCTTGCATGTAATTGCGCACAATAGTTCCGGTGGCGAAAAGCCCACCTGGAGCCTCATGTGGTTTAATTACTTCGTCATAGGGATCGCCGCACACTCCACATCGTCCCGAGTTCACCAGCCATTGCCTCTGTTGATGTTTAATGTAAATTAGTTAAGAACTTTACGACATAAACAGAGTTTCGATGAACAAAATGTACGTCAAATCCGCCGCAAAATCCTTCCATATCCTAGTTTAATCAATTAAGAATTTTGTATTCACTGACAATCTATCCATAAATGAATTCTGAATTCTCACGTTATAATCTCTAGGTGTGTCGAAGCCTACTCGCCAAGCGGTTGAACGTGATGGTGGATCAAAAAGCCTTCCGTGACCATCAACTAAGCTCACCTGTTATTTTTGGATAAAAAAAAAACTAATGAAATGAAACTGATGTAGTACATCATCATTACTATAGAATATTATACCAATATTGACGCAAGAACAGCCAATCCGATGGCTTTCCATTCTAACTGAGCCAGAAGATTCATCACTGTTACTGCTGAGAGAACGAACCGTTCGGAGTTCGTCACGACGATATTGCTTTGATAAGTCGCGTTCAAGTGTTCCATACTGCAAAGAACAAGGAACTTTTATAGCCAAAAAATTTGATCTGCTGAAACACTTGCTATGCGAACAGAGGTAGTCTGGAGACTGAATGACCTCGAAGGGATGAAAATCTTGCTCAGGTCAGACTGATTTGGCGCATGGTAACTGGAAAGGTTGTCCGGAAAGTCAGGTAAATAAGTAAAACCTTAGTTCAATATGAGCGCAGAAATTCATCAACACTGCTACATTCTCTGTTCTTTCTTGGGAGTTAGAGGTTTGTTCCTAAAAAATCATGGAAGGAAAGCTTTTTATTTGTATTTATTGTATTTATTCAATAAATAGGCCTGTATTATTTTATTAAAGAAGGAGTTGGTTTAATGTGAAAAACTTTGGCGCGATTATTGTATCATTATCTGCGGTTTTTTGAGAAAATGATTCAGACAACGAATCAAAATTTACAATAGATCTATCTTTGAAATCAGAGTTTGAACTGAATGTCTATTTTTTAAATGTTATGAAAACTATGAATAAAACCGGAAGTCAAGAATTCAAGATTTCATCATCAACATTGTGGTGGCTGATTCCTTGTTGGTCAGGTATGAGAAGAGGGCTCTTTAGTTGACTAGACGTCGTCATACTCAGTTAAGCAATTTCTTTGGAGCATATCTTACCCCTCCAAAATGGGCGGATTAACTGAGCTTGGCATGGTGATCCGCGGCGCGGCAGGATGTCTTCTCCCTTTCTGTAGTCCTATGGTCTATAACACAGTTCTGCAGACTCAAAAAATTCAGACTTGTGACAGATTTGTGATAGAAATGGCAGTTTTACTAGTTTCTTTTACTTTATCACGCCCCGACATCAATCTATATATATACTGTATACAATGCATACGCGCTCTAACTTGTCACCATAAGGGTTGAGCTAGGTATAAATGGCGCCATTCCTCGCACGATTGGAAGTGATAAGGCACACAATGTGATAAGACAAAACTAACTTTTTGAGCAAAAATAAGTTTTTATTATATTAAAAAACATTTTTTAAGACTAGCCTTCGTATTAAACAGCAATGAAATATATCCTTTTTATGTCTGATTGGAAGTTATAGCCTAAAGGTTTTACATGAAAAGTATAAAGATTAATCGCATTTTTTATGGTACCCGTTTTGCCTAATGCGTCGAAGAAGAAGGAAAGATCCAAGGAAAAACCAACATTGAACGCGGTACCAAATGGTCTTGAAATTGCAAACGGTTGAACAACCGTTTAAGACAACTGTTAAGTGCTAACATTAACACTTAACAGACTATTGTCTTTCATAATAGCCTTTTCTAAAAAAGAAAAAGGGTAGAAAAATAAATAGTCGCGAATTAGTATTCATCGTCCCCATTTTATTTATTACCTCATCGTCGTCAGATGCATGATCGACTTGTTTTATTTTTAGTCAGAGACAAGTTTTATAGTTGTCATCCTTCGTCCTCATTGATCCGGATAGGGTGGGTAGTTGTAAAGATCCGATTCTTATTCCATTCTTGCTTGTAAAAGAAAAAATATTTCAAAATTCCGTGTAGCTGGAGCTCAGAAATATTGGCCGTATGGTAGGCAAAACGTAAGCTAGTTGCCACCACTTTGCCATCTCTTAAGGCAAACGGATTGAGCTCCACACTACGTCGCGCAGATTCGCGACCATCGGCAAGTGACTGAATGTTTGAAAATTTAACAGGTTTGAACAATTACCGAATTTCCCCCCCCCCCCACCCCCCAAAAAAAACAAAAAAAAAAAACAGGAGATTTTTTCTCATTAAATAAGGACTCATTGTTAAAGATGAATATCCTCTGCCAACGATACAGTAATTGAACGCTGTCGTATTTGGTTGTAATATGAAAACAGGAATGTATTAATCAAATAGAAAACTCATGACAGTAATAGGCAAACAAATTCTCCGCAATCCTTACTAAATATTAAAGGACATGCTCAAACCGGCACAATACTCCTAACAATAGATATTACAGAGGATCTGAAATAACTTTATGTTGGGATGAAAATACAAAATCACACAAGGAATTGTAGAATGGTGCAAAGTATTTAATATCTAGAGTATGAGGAGGGAGATGAAAAAAAGGGAGCCTTCTTCTTCTAGCATATTGGCTTAGTTCTTGATCATGAACTTGAACATCAAGATCAGTATCCATTACAAATAATACTACAGTAGAATTTAGCTGACTCAAAGAGTCAAGTTTACTATCAGCATAGTCCAAAGATGTTCTATCGGCCCTATTTACAACTATGGCCACAGCATCAGTTTTTTCCATACATGCCTAAAAAAGATATCAGTTTAAAAACACATAAAATATTTAAAAGGAAAAATTTGTGTATTTTATAACTGATGAAATGTAGTTATATCTTTTTGAGGAGGATTCTCCAGATTCCCAAAACTGTAATTTGAACAAGCAAGTTTTTGCTTGTATTTGTGCTGGCCAATATATATTCTTTACATGAATTCCTATAGTTTCTATATATCCTGGAAAAACTGCTGGTTTTCCAGATAAAACTGAAATGGTTTTTGTTTTCCCACTCCCTGCTTTGCCCAATACACCTATTTTGAAAATAATTTCTGGGGTTCCCGGTGTAACATTTGGGTGTTCTAATATTCCTAGATAAGTTAATGAGAATGTATGGTTAACTTTAAATCAGGTTTAATAGAAATGCGTATTAATTACCGAAATGCTTTCGAACTTTCGTATTATTTGGATAATAAAGTTGAAAAAACAGTTTTTTCACCTTCAACTGTTTTATACCAATCTGGATCAACATGCTTCAAAGAAGTACTGTTCTCCATTATATTAAAGTACAAAGTAATTACAAACGATCGGATATATTTTCCCTCTAATATTTAATTGAAAGTACATGAATAAAATGCTTCGGTCATGCGTATGTATATTATTACAAATATGCTACAGAGAGGAGAGAGCAAACGCGGTGAATTAAAAAAACTTAGTTTGTTATTGCAGAAATCAGCCTGAGGTATTAACCTTCGTCAGAGCTATAGCTCTGCCAGAGTTATAGATGAGCCAGAGGGCTGATGGTTTGCCAGGTTGATCGCACAAATAAAAGTTTAAGTACCTCAAATAAAACACAATATTTTAAAAGTAACGAAAATTAATTTTAATCAAAAATGATATCAAGATTGGAAACGACAAATAAAAATATGAAAATATTCGATATTAATTATCTGCTACTAAGTCAATTACTTATAAATAGGCAACCTTGTTGGGATTTGACACGTCAAAAAGGCGAATGCAAAATCTACTGCATAAGCAAATTTAAGTGAAATATAACAATAATAATCATCTTGTATTTTTATATTATATCTTAATTTCTGTAAACGTGAAATGCCGGAACAACATGGAGAAACCGATGAGCTCTTTGAAGTTAAAACACAGTTTTATATTGGCAACTATCAGTCTGCTATCAATGAAGCTCAAAAGTTGAAGGTATAGTTACTATATATTTTTTGAATTCATATATTATTGTCTAAACATTTATATACTTCAAGTTGAACAACCCTGTTCTGAAACTCGAACGTGATGTATTTGTTTATCGAGCCTACATTGCTCTAAAGAAATATGGAGTTGTCATCAATGAAATACATGGAGCCTCTCCTCAAGAACTTCAGCCATTGAAACAATTGGCAGAGTATTTTTCTCAGCCTACTAAGAGGTAATTTTTTAAATTCCTCTATAAATTTAAGCCAAGCTGCTGTAATATTTTATGTTTTCAGAGAATCCATTGTTCTAAAACTTGATCAACAAGTTTCAGGAAATCTAGATGTAAACAACTGTGTCTTTCTTCTTGTTGCTGCTTCAATTTACTACAATGAAAGTAGTTATGAAACGGTCCTGAAAGTGCTGCATCAGTCAGATCACTTAGAATGGTATCTTAATTAAACTGATCTTATTCTATGTTTGCTTCCTGACATTATTTAATGATTTACAGTCGTGCTCTCATGCTTCAAACTCAGCTAAGAATGGATCGTTTGGACCTTGCAAAAAAAGAATTGAAAACAATGCAAGAAATTGATGATGATGCTATTTTGACTCAGCTTGCATCTGCCTGGGTCAATCTTGCAACAGTATATATATATATATTTCTAACTAATGGTTAAATGGTTGAAATGAATTTCTCTTTAACTAGGGTGGTGAAAAGTTGCAAGAAGCATATTACACATTCCAAGAGCTGGCTGACAAGAATGCACCAACTGCATTGTTGTTGAATGGTCAGGCTACTTGCTGTATTGGCCAAAGCAAATATGAAGAAGCTGAATCTGCCCTTCAAGATGCCCTTGAGAAAGATTCGAACAATACAGATACATTAGTGAATCTCGTTGTACTTAGCCAGCTCTCCAGTAAGACACCCGAAGTTTGTAATCGCTATTTGAGCCAGCTGATTGACTCTGCTCCCGAACATCCTTTTGTCATCGAGTTTCAGAATAAAGAAAGAGACTTTGATTCGCTTGCTAAGCAGTATGCACTGTCAGCTTAAAGAATGTTTAAATGTTGATTTTTGATGATAATAAAAGAGATATCCAGTTAATCACTATATTTATTTAAATTTTATGAATCGAAACTGCCAATCAGAAAGGTTAAACACATTCTTTACTAAATTCTTAGCACACAGCAATGTTATTAGAAGCATAGCAAACAGACTAGGGCTAGTTAATTTCTTAAATCATTCAAAAACAAAACAGCACATTTTTCACACCGCACCGTTTTCCTACGTTTACATCAATATTGTTGAAAGACTAGAGTTCCAAATAACATCTCGTTGATTCGGAACTTCTACTTCTAGATATAGTATTAGAAGACGCAACCACGAACATTTGTACAATTTTATCAGTTCTTAAAAGAGAAAAGGTAGCGACGAGATAAGTCGTTTGAGATGTTTCTCAGGTTATGTGAGGCACATGGTGTTCTAGGCTACATGGCCATGTACACGAAATCGATAAAGGCACGTATAGTTCAAGTTGCCGTAGTTAGAGTGAATCCGTAGTTCAACAATAGAGAAAGCTCCTGGATTAGACGCCTAAAAAAACGCAGATTTGTTCTTATTTCTTAATTTTAAAACTTAAGAGAAACTGTCAGGAAGAAAGAAATATACCTGCACTGGAAAGCTTTGCAATGGCACGCCAAGATTGTCAAAAGTATACTGACCAAGTATTATGCCAGCAATGTCCACTTCCCTTGAAAGGCCCTAATAAATAAAAAAAAAACAGTATTAAATGAAAAAAACAAAATAAATAAATGAATGAGGCTATGCTAATATTACATAGACAGTGAAATTTCGAGGAGCAGAATCAATTTGACCATCAGGCGCCAAACTTCGAGGAATATGCTCTAGAGTGAAGGCCGTTGGAACGATTTTCCTTGAAAGCTGAATCACCAAATATCCGTCGAAGCCACGGAAAGACCAACACTGCCCTGGTACAATTCCTGGTTGAATGACTACTCTAGGATTGTTAGGTTCATTCCATAATGAAAAGCCCCATATGGAGAGTCGAGGCCGATGAGAGTTATATGTTTCAGTGCAGCGAGTGCTTAGCACTACTCCTCCTGTTTGTAAAAAAAAATGGTTCAAATCACAAATTCCGAAAAAAGAAAAAAAATCTGAACAAACCTGCTGGTTCAAGGGCAAAGTCGGCCAGTCCAGTTTTATCAGAATCGTATACACCCAATGCAGAATGAATTAACTGTTCTACTTCGTCTTTGTTGAGTCCTCGTCCAGAATTAGCATTTATAAGTTTGATTTGACTGCGAATATCAGCAAAGAGTTCTTCTTTCATTTTTTCGATCAATGCGGGCTTCGAATCAGCTTCCCATCGTTTGATAGCTTTTTCGATACTGTCTCCAATTTGTGTTAATATCGACAGTTCTGTTTCTTTCAAACGATTTTGAATGTTTGAAATAGAGTTGTTCCATAAATCTGTTACACCGTAAAAAAGTAGAGTGAAATGAATAAGAAGTAATTGAATTAAATGACAATCGAGGAGAAAAAAATAAAATAAATAGTACCAATTTTGTTTTCTTCGCTACGTTTCCACTCCTTTAGTTCTTTTAATTCAGCGAGAGCCCTATTGTAGAGTGAAACTGTATTGGCGACATTATCCACATTTAGTCCAGTTTGCTGAGAAAGCGAAGCAATCAAAGTTGCCAATTTGGCTTCGACAAGTCTTTCAAGCATATCAGGTGCAGCCTGATCGCAACAGTCTTTCATATTCGCATTGCTTACACTCATCAACTGACCCTATTTTTCAACAACAAAAAAAAAAAAACGTTAGATAAATTCATTGTATTTCAAAGTAACTAAAAAGAGATCTTACCTGAAACAATTCAACTTGAGAGGCTAAACTTGACATTTTTCCATCGTAGGCGCTGACTTTTTCCTTTAATGCAGACAACGCTTCCTTAGTTAACTTCAATTCGTTTTTCAAATCTTGCCAAGATGAATCATCGGATTGAGAAAGTGTAACTGCTGTTAAAGCCTCTGTCGGTATATCAGTTATGGGGTTGCCAATTGATATGGAAGATTCCGTCAACATAGG
Source organism: Daphnia galeata (assembly GCA_030770115.1). Classification (NCBI taxonomy): domain Eukaryota; kingdom Metazoa; phylum Arthropoda; class Branchiopoda; order Diplostraca; family Daphniidae; genus Daphnia; species Daphnia galeata. The sequence goes on from CM061115.1 coordinate 6,223,072, forward strand.
TGACGGTGAGTCTGATAAAGAGTTTAAAGTCTGAAGCAAATCTTGGGGGGGAGACGGGTTAACTAAGGTATTAGAGGGGTTTTCTTCTGCGCGAATATTGAAGACATGCAAAGCAGAATATAACAATCCACCTGATTAAAAGGTAAAAATAGGCATTTGTATTAGTTTGCTGAATGGAATATAATAAATGTATGAAAAAAATTAAAAAGATTACAAAAATAAAAGAACAACCAAACCTGCACAAAAGCAGAGAGGCAAAAAGAGGAAAAGCATCAGGAGATTTCGATTACTCTTGGTCTGCTGCCTGCAAAAATGTCTTAATTTGGTTATTCCTCGACTTTGGAGAACACAAGTATCAAGCAATAAAGAGTAGCAAGTGATGAGGTAAATCCACCATGCAAGGCTGAACATCATTCCCTTCAGCTTCAAGTAAGCAACACCTTAAAATATAAGTGTTGCAAATAAGTCTAGCATTTGTAATATAAATATAATTTTTACTTGAAAAAAAATAGGCAGCAGAGCTATAACTTCTAGGAGATGGCTTCAGTTGGTATGTTTCATCAATTTCATCATCAGACTCATGACCATTTTTATAGCTGATGTTTAAATCTAATTAAACCAAAATGAAAATTAAATCAACTTAAACCCTAACTATGTCATACTAGTTTTACCTGAAGTCTTTCCCAATTGGCCAAATCTAAGTTCTGGTGATGAGAAACCAAAGCCATGAACCCTTTCAATAGATCGTCTTGTCATGTTTGGCATGCAAATCACTCTTTCTGGAGTTACTTCTGTCCTGTAGCTGTAACTATTGGCATAAGTGAAATCTGTCTTTTCAGCAGACCTATTTAAAGTAATTTTCACACATAATTAATTTAAATTGCACACATTTCATTTTTTCAGTTCATAAAAATATAAGCAGTAAATTTCAGAAGTCAGTCCAATACAATCAAACTCTTTAATAAAAAGGAAAATATTCGTGAACTTTAAAGGATTAAACGTCATTTTTTTAGTAAGTCTAAATTTTGTACTTTCAATCGAGTTCAAACGTTCAAACTTTGGAGTTTTGAATGACAGCAGACGAAATTAACTGTTGCATAGCCCGATGGCCATTCGAAATTGCGAATCGAATATCGAATAGAGTTGATTCCATCGAAATATAAAATATTCGTTTGCACACATACAGTCTTAAATTGTTATTCAAACTAAAAATCAGCTATCTAAAAGACATTTTTAAAAAATCAAAAGAACATAAATAATAATTTAGGAAGCAGTACTCGGATCAGCTCTGCTCGATAGTCGTTTAGGAATCAGATAGTCAACGGCGGGAAACGAAACCCTCGCAATTAGGCAGCTAGGTGTGAATAAAGTAATGCTTCAATGTTTGATGGAAAGAAGGAAAAGAATGTTTAGGATGTCAAAAGGTTTCCTAGAACAAAATGTGTGCGATCATATTATCTATTACCCCGGACTAATCATGGTTGATCTTCCAGTCACAAAATGCTTCACAGAATAAGATGATACCACTCTGACACTCAAGGCTTTAAAATGAAAAGCAAAAAGACGTTTAGACAATAGACTGATTTTTAAACAAATGACGTGCATCACCGCCACACAAAAATTGGGAGACGTTACGCCAATTAGCGACGGTGTCAAAAACGTGAAAATGCATGAATTTCAATGTTGCGTTTTGCATTATATATTCAGAAAAAATTTACTTAACTGCTTTGTAACCTTTTTTAATGCATTACTAAAACAATTAACTATAATTTTGCAATTTTTTTTAAAGCACAGTAACTCATTTTTTATGAGTCAAACAAATCAGGTTCAGGGTTCAGTGAAAATCCAATAATAATGTGAAGTTTAATCAAGTTACCTTTTAAGTGGGGTTATTGGTGTTGTCTTCAAACTTGAGTGCAGAGGAGTAGAAAAAAGGATGGTAGGGGTGACAATTGTTTCTCTTGTTCCTTCTTCTTCAGCACTTGAATAATCGCTGGTATGTTTATTTGACTTTTCTGTAACTAAAGTAATGGAAGTCTTAGAAAATTCATGCTGGCCCAATTGATATTGTTCTTCAAGATTAAGAGCAAGATTTTTTCTAATGTTTCCATTTTTTTCAATGACAATTTTCCTGTGTGATTTCTTGCTGCTTCTAGGAGAAGGGCTGAGACGATTTTTGAAACTTATACCATGACCTTCTGGACATTCACTTCCATGGCGTGTGCATTGTGATCTTAATGTGAATGGGGTAGTGGAGCGACTTCTAGTAATTGCAGGTTCACTCACTGCACTCCCAACACTGTCACCAGAATCTTTCCTTTTCCTAGATCGACTTGACATGACGTCTTAACCAGCTTTTAGCGTTTTCGAATTCACGATGCCAATCGGTTGTGCCAGTTTGATTCCCACCAACGTTGGGATTTCGTACTTGATGGGGGGGGGGGGAGCTGCGTGGGAGACTTCGGCAGATTTTTCGGAGTTATAACTTACAAGTACAACATGAACGAGAACTCACGATATCTTTAGTTTCTTACTTACTCATTTCACCTTTGCACAACATTTTTTTTCTAACCAGAACAATGCATAATCAATCAAATGTTGTCACACAATACAAAATAGTGAGGTTCGCAACCACACCTTCTCCTTCTGTTGTTGACAGGTGCTTCAGTTGTACTAAACAATTTTTTATCTAACCAAGAGATGGCGTAAGGTTTTTCTTCCTTTCAATAAAAAAATAAAGAAATATGATTGCCGCTTTTTTCGTTACGATATTTTTGTAAAAAAAATTAAAGCTCATGCAAATAAAGATAGATATGAAATCTAATATATGTATTTCACAAGTCTTGTTTTTAAAAACCGTGGTCATTTGAATTTCTCCATAAAAATTAAGACAGTTACATAAACGAAAAAAGGATGCTCCATTTCAAAATTAGTAATTCTGTTAATTCAGTCGCGTCACTATGGCGTTAGCTGTACAATTCAAGATAATAAAAAAAAGTCAAGAGAATAATGTGCACAATTATTTGAAAAAAAAAACAAGCACAGCAAGTAATGGCCAGCTTTTAAAAAAGAATATCACAGCTGAAAAATTATCTACGCCAAAATTCTATGAAGTTTTATCTAGGACAGAAACTGAAATTGGGATACAAATGACAATGAAGAGATAAAAATCTATAGGGGTCAATTTGATTGTTGAAACCATCCAGACTCAGTACGTTCATTTCAGGGCCATAATGAGAGTAACTGAAAGTAATCTAGAATTCAAAAATAATAAGGATCGTAAATTTTTTTGAAATTTGGACAAGTAAAATAAAATTGTACTTGGTCTGCAAGCTGCGATTGTTTGAGAAACTTCATTGGTTCTAGATGCGAATGGAACTCTTCGACCACTGACAGCTGTTTGCTGAGAAGATGCTCAACAATATAGCCCTAAATGAATGAAAACAGACAATGAGGTAAATATTGCAAAAAAAAAATATGTTTTTTTTAAACATGTGTGACAAGAATTTACCATGGTAACATCATCCGGCAGTCGAATTTTATCGCCGATACTAATGAACTTTCCGCCACTGTAATTAAATGACAAACAAAACACATTAATTTTAAAATGTCGTCACTAATATTTATTAGATACACCATACCTAGCCAACGGTTTCATTTTCAAGCTAAGAGAACGGCTAAGGCAGAATCCAGCACCTCCCGTAGCGAACCAAAATGATATCTTTTGCTGCAAAATCAAAACTCAAATTATTTCTATAAAGAAGTTAAAGGAACCTTTGGTTGATTGATAATTCTTTTTCGAAATTATTTGTTACAGCCTTGATTATAATGAAATATTGCGGAACTTCTTCGTGTCTTTCATCCATCGTAACCATCGCGATATCAATGAAATATTGCGGATTTAATCAACTCGTGCTGTGAGTACTACAGAGGCACGCGATTTAATGTTTATAGCGGTCTACTTTGGACCGCCAAGGGGAGAGTGTCCTCAGGCAGTGAATAGCTTTCAGAGAGTTGAAAGGGCACGACAGCTGGCAAGCAACGGAGGGGGACAACAAAGAAGGATTTCCGAACACTAAATGAACTGAGACGGAGAAGGAATCAAGAACCCATTCAGGTGTAGAGCCGGAGGGCACTCATTCAACAAACAAGTGTGTCACGCACAGAAGCAGCAGTCCACAAGAGAGAGGAAAAAAAAGTCGGTCTAGGGCTCGAGAAAATAACAGCGGGCGCATCATTAAAAAGATGAAGGAAGATGAAGAACAAAAATGCCACAAGTCAGTTCTACCCAGTCGCCGTGCACCTGTCGCCTTGAAACCCTGGAATGAAGAGCTACCTTTTTTATGCAACTATCATTTTTCGTCCTATCTCCTAAAAAGGAAGGACTGAACAAACATGTTTTCAAGTGGAAAAAACGACATTCTCCCATACGATTGAAATTGACTACATTTTTTTTAAGAATTTCTATCACGAGAAATGGATCATAAATATATAAATAAATATGAACAACCTTTGACATGAAAATTCTTGCATCAGTGCAACTAGAAAAGGTCTAATTACCGGTATGTGTTCGCGGTCCAGAATTTCCAGTGGGGCTTTGATACTCGGTTTGCCGAGGTACCAATCATCCGTCCAATCGTATTTTTGTAGCATTCGAACTAACTGCGGTACGTTCACATAGTTGTCATCGTCAAAATGGCAAAACCACCTTAAAAAACAAAAGTATAATAAAATAAAAAATACACAAACAGAAAATAAAAGGTACGAAGCATGTAACATGAAAAGAGGGGAATACGAAGCACAGTTCATTAGGACGACAGTCACGATGGATGTTGCGCTGCTTCGTGACCAGAAAATCCGGGTAGTACGAGTAAAAGATTCGAGTTCCTTAGTTGGTTAAAGATTCTTAAAAGTGCTCTTTGATGTACACGCGATCATATAACAAAGAAGGTTATGTATATTATTATCTCTATAGTGGCACCAATTATTTCTAATGAGAAACCGGCCTTTTCAAAATAAAAGGGGGATGACCGTAAGAAACTCTCACAGGTTTCTTGGTGGATCTTAACAATCATAAAGAACAAAACCAGTCTTTGATGACCTCGGACTCTAGTAATGATTCTGTGCATTCTACGCTATCTTGCCGGTAGACATGGTGGCAATGACAGTAACACAAATTAAATAACACGAGGTAAGTTTAAAGTAAAATATACCGTACCGTTTATTACTCTCAAGAAAAGTATCGAACTCGACAGCCATCTTGCAGCATAACGCCATCCTTTGTAAAAAAGAAAATTACTAAGATTGTACCATTTCTGATACCATATGTGTAAAGATAGATTTTTACCGGTTATGAGAAGCTGAACACCCCGTATTAATCAGATGGTTGTGGGTTTTCTCGCTGTATTCTTCGTCATCAGAGTCGGTAAAGAACCAAGTCTGTCAAGTCATAACATAAACTTAGATCACTCAACCCGTATACTTGATTTGCTATTGAATCTGCATGCACGGTATTTCATCCAAACTTACTGCTGTAGCAGCAAAAAAATGACTGTGCCCTCATTATTCTTTAATGAGAAGATATCAAATGACAAGCTTTCAGAAGCAGAGGGTGAAAAGCAATCCGAGCTCGACGCACTTTGTTCACACATGTTTTTATTTCTAACAAGACCAGTTGCCCTTTTGTATATACAACTACCATTTTTCTTCAAGAGGTTCCTAGAATCTCTAAAACTCTTGTTGTCGAGTGGCTGTAGCAGTTCAGTTTTCAGCTGATATTTAAAAGTCGGTGAACTTTGAACTTGAAAGAATATTTCTATGGCCTGTTCTCCATCAACACTACTCTTTTCCCTGGTTTATATTGGCCGATTGGATATGAAATCATAGAAAATTTGACTACAACGGTTTTTTCTTTCCCACGGATCGAATGGCTAATTGTGAGGAAGGATTCAAGTTTTGACCATAAACTTGATTTAAATTTGCCTTTTTTTAAAGAATGGATTTGAAATTTTGAAAATTATTTTTTATCAAAAATGCTTTCCTTGAGAGGGGAAACTTGCTGGTCTTTATGAAACAATAGACCAGACGAAGAAGGGACAGAAGCCTATTCAAAAGGTGTCGAGTGTCGCAGACACCAGCATGCAAGATTTTAAAAAAAGACTCCCTCGGCTTCTAGAGAAAATATAAAAGATGGACAGACGCTCCTCCTACCGTAGTAGGAGGAGCGTATATCCTCCAGAAACAGCGAGGGTTTTACATTATACTAGGAAATAATAATATCGAAGAGTATGCAGCCCTACCTGCTCTTTTCATCTCGAGGCAACAAAGGAACTTGGAAGCTAATTAAAAGCTTCCAAGGACATTGAACAAAGTTTGTTTCAACTAGTTCACCTCCAGTTCCTTAGATCTAAGATACGTATTAGTTATATTCTAGGCAATGCGGACTGATAAAAAAAAGAATACAAAATGCTGCAGGATAAATTCGTCTGGAGCGACATCTCAATCTTGGAGGACAATAAGATGACCGACCCAAAGTAGCTTTCTCTAGTTCATCCTTCCCTTGTGATCCATCAATCATCTGATTCAATCTCCGTGTGGATGGATAAAAATATATTCGTTAGCTCTGGAATTTCTTTTTCATTTCTTTTAAAAAACCAGTTGACCGGCCCCTTCGTTAGCAGTCATATTTTAATGAGGATTCGCTTTTGAGATACGAAAGCGGACAAGTAGTAGGGAAAACAACGCATAGACATAATTGGTTGGGGGCAATAATGAACGCTTGCACAAGACTCGAGCCAAACGGCTGATCTGTAAAATCATAAGAAATAATTGAGGATAGATACCTGTTCCCTAGCTAAGGTGAACCAAGTCTTGATGATGACATCTAGACGTGAGGCGTGAAAATTCTTCGTTGTCTTGACACTTATGAATATATCGTCAAGTGTAGTGTGCGGTTTCGTTGTAGTAGTACTTGAAGTTGTTGTAGTCGTAATTCCTTCGAAGACGTCATTGTCGTCTATAATTGGCCCTGCAAGCGTGTTTCCTTCTTCATCCAAAACAGATCTAAGAGATCTATCTGGCCACAAGCCCACAACATTTTTGATCCATGGAGATTCTTCTTTTTCCTGAGAGATGCGTTCTATCGCTGTGGTGGAATTATTTGAAGTGGCAGCCCAAGTCCGAAGCATTGCCAACGTGGAAAAAGAAAACAAGACGGCTAAGAAAAAGGCTTGCAGGATTCTTTTGAGCGTTAGACGCATTTTCGAAAGTTGATAGCTCATCTTCCTCTGGATACTGATACCGTAGCACCGAAACACTCTCCAGCACAAGAAAACTGCAACCTTTGATGAGAGTTTACAGTTTACTCAAATTCTTTGCTTTTAAACTAAAAAATGCTTATCTTTGAACGTTTGCTTTGCAGCCATGGCTGATTGCTCACTAGCCACTACCGACTCGCTGCTTCACTGCTTGAATGACTAAGAAAAGAAAACAGGAGAGACTAGCTTTTTTGCCTCTTTCAGCCCCAGGGAACAACAAGTGTTTTCGACATATTGAAGAACGCCATCTAACGGTGAATTTAAAACCAAAAATATTTCAGGAATCCAAACACATTTGAAAATGTATAAAATTAAAATTGTTGCACTTTTACCATTCTCGAATTTATTATCATTGAAACGGAAGTATTGTATACTTGACCTAAATCATCTTGTAGATTCACGTTTTTTTTAATATTTCTATTAGTGTCACGACCCAAAAACAAAGAAAAATTGACCGTGATTTCCTGAATCCCTGATATGAGATATGATCTATTCTAATCTTTCTATTTGCAGCATTTTATTTGTATCGATATAATAATCTCACCTTATTTGTAGTTTTTTACATTTCCAAGTTGATGTATACGTGATCGAAACAGTTCCCGTCTTCAGTTTCGTTAATAAAAGCTGTTGTGTTATTTTGATTGCTCTGCACCTGTCTTAAGAAATGGAAGTAGGAAAATCCACTAATAAAGCAGAAGAATCAGATGTGATTGTGATTGGCTGTGGTTTGTCAGGATTGACAGCTGCATATGAAATATTTAAAATAGAACCAAATACTAATTTATGTTTGTTGGAGGCCAAAGGTAACAAAAAATGGTTTTAAAAATAAAAATCCTAATATATGTGCATTTATTTGTTATTGCAAATCATAGATTATGTTTACAATCTCATATTTCACTTGTTAAATTCTTTTAATTTTGTTTTCTTTTTTTTTAGATGGGTTAGGTGGAAGAACTCTAACACATGAAATAGATATTGGTGATGGACAGAAAGCAAAATTTGACCTTGGAGGGCAGTGGGTAGCATCAAGTCAACCAGATATTTTAGAAATACTTGAAGAACTTAATATTGAAACTTATCCTCAATTTATTGATGGAACTAAAGTTATGCAAGTAGGGCATAACAATGTTATTCGTACATACCAGTCTGACATACCTAGTCTTGGATCCTTTTGGGGTGTTATTGAATTACAGCTGTTCATATGGAAAGTAATGAGAACATTTTACTTCTTTAATTTTTTCCTGTCCTCAAAAATTTAGTATCCAACAAAGTATTATCTTTTTGCGTTCTAGGCTGAGAGATTAGCTAAACAAATAAGCATTGAAGATCCATACTCATGGGATCAAGCTCAAGAATATGATGCAATGACCATGGCAACGTTTGTTAACAATAGTGCGCGCACTCAAAGTGTACGAGACACCATTCAAGCTGCTTGCCGCTCCGTGATTGGTACTTTATGCCAATAATATTTTGAGCATGATACTTCCCTATTATTTGCAAAGAAATCCCCGTGATATTTGCATCTTAAATATCAACAGGAGCTGACCTGGATCGTGTATCAGCCCTCTTCTTCCTTGCATATGCTAATTCAGCGGGGGGTGTCATGAAACTTTTGATGGCAACTGAGAGCGGCGCCCAAGAACTTCGCATAAAAGTGCGTGAGAAAGGATATTATACAATGTTCTCCCGCCTTCTCGATTTTCATTTCTGGACCAATTCACAGGGGGGCACTCAACAGATAAGCGAAATTTTAGCCGATCGCATTGGCAGAGAAAATATTCACCTGAAAGAACCCGTGGCCTCTATTTCTCAAACTGATGTAAGCGACTCGGTTACAGTTCAAACTTCGTCGGGGAAGATTTTCAGGTAATTTGAGTTTTACATAAGAAAAATTGAAAGTGTGAGATTATTTAACATATAAGTCCATATAATTTAAGGGCAAAGCATGTGATTATCAGTATTCCTCCTAATTGCATTACTTCCATCAAGTTTTCACCTCCGCTTTCGGAGGATCGCAAACTTCTAATGGAGAATATGCCAGTAGGGCATCTGACAAAATTTGTTATTACGTACGATAAGGTTTGGATATTCGAGTATAAAAATCTTGGTGGTAATCATACAGATATTACATTTAAGATTAATTTCAAAAGACATACTGGCGCGATAAAGGATTTTCCGGTGAGATCGTAAGTAACGGTGGAGGACCCATTTTAGGGTGTTCTACAGGTCCACTCAGCGTCGTTTATGATGCAACTAATGATGAAAACGTACCTGCTCTCGTAGGATTTATAGCAGGAAGACCAGGAGTTGAATGGCACCGTCAAGCGGTATAAATGCATGACTATTTGAAGTGTAATTAATTGGTGCATCTTTTGCACCATAGTCTAACGTGTTCTAAAGTTTAAATGTGAATTAGGCGGAGGAACGTCGTTCAGCGGTTCTCAGTTCTCTTTCCAATTGTTTTGGATCGTGGGCATTACAACCAACGAGTTTCACTGAGAAAATATGGGCCGATGAAGAATATAATGGAGGTTGTCCAGTCTCTTTTGGTGTTCCAGGAGTTATGTTTACTTTCGGTATTTTCCGTCGTCCGCATGGTCGAATTCACTGGTGCGGTACTGAAACATCTACACACTGGGCTGGATATTTAAGTGGGGCGGTGCAGTCTGGAAGACGAGCAGCTTCCGAAGTAATGAAACTCAGAGGTAAGGACGTCATCGAATTGGAGAAGCTAGTCTTTCGAAAACCGTACGCTGACCAATCTCCGCCGTATTCTTTGCCTAGTTTACTGACTCCTCTTACGGTCGTACTTGCAATCGCTACAGCTTTCACTGCTGTTTATTTTCTATAATTTCTATTTACTTCTATTATTCATTCTGAAGTTTGCTAGAAAAGTTAACTGAATAGAAATATGATATTCAAAACTATTATGTTTACTGGAGATATATGCATTTATTTACAAATATCAGAACCTCCCGTGATTTTACTTAGTGGTTGAGAAGGTATATTGCTTTCGATAGCTAGTGAAACTTCACCTATTTCAAAATAAAATAAAAGTTAGTCATATTATAAATAATACAGTTAAATGAAAAAATACTGTTTTAATACCTAAAGGGGAATTGGTAGCAAATAGGATAGTAAGATTTGCTATATTTGGATTTGTCCTCTCTAAGAATCGGATCCAAGAGAGAAGCGAGTCTTTAGAGCATGTTCCAGTGACAGCTATTGCAAGGATTGTCCTTAAAAATACAAGAAATATAAATTAATTACCAAATCAAAAAATTTTGATTATTAAGATTTAATAACTTGTACCCATCTTCTTGTTCATGGACTGATGGCTGAACAATGATATCTTTACGAGTAAGATTTTCTTCCCCAAAAATCCATGAACGCAGCTGACTTACATCTTAGTATGAAAATTGAAGAAAAATAAAAAATTTTATAAATCTACGCTGCTTCAAGTGAATTGAAATTAAATTAGTTTTTTTTTAAATACACCAACCGTCGTAATCAAATTCACTCCGTAGTTTCTGTTCTTCTTCCGACAAAGGAACAGGTTCAGAACGTAAAATAAAGTAATTTATACTGGTTCTTCTTAACCAAATTGTGAAAGCACCTTCAACAAAGACGGTTTGCTTTTCTTTCAGTTTGGCTAAAAGGTCTTTTTGGTTTGAGCTTTGACCACAGACGATCCAAGTATCGTCGATGGCGTCTTTCAATTCACTTGTTTGAAAAATTTCAATCACTGTAGCTGGATCAACACTGCCCATTCTCTGGACAGCAAGTTTTGCTATTTCAAGATTAGAGTTGGGAATCTTTTCTGGGAGTGCCCATGGAGAAAGGTTTTTGAACTTGGGCATCCAATAAGTCATTCTTCTAAGTTTTTTTGTTGGAAATCCATGGCGACCAAAAATATTTAGCACCATTTGATCCGTTTCCGCATCTGGGCAAACACCTAAAAATAATATTTAAAAAATAATTTGTAGGTATTGTAGGTTTTAATGTTAGCTTATCCAAACCATTGTCTTCCATCTGTTCAAGAACATCCAGTATACACTGCTGTTGCTTTGGATAATGCATGAATTCTGCTTGAAACATATTTGTTGGAATATATTTTCCCTTTGGTAAGATATCAATAATTTCCTTGTATGCTTGTAGGTCCCGATGTACACCAAATTCCTCCATTTCCTTTAAAGCAGAATAGATGAATTCCACTTGTGACCTACGGGGCCCAGGTCTTGTAGTGTAGATTTTTACAGCTTCTAAGAATGTTTCTTTATTTCTATCTCCTTCTGGAACATTGAACGCGGAAGGTCTAACAATCAGTTGATTGGATTCTTTATTTCGAAATTGGCAAGCATTTTTATGAATGTGACGAATGTGTAAGCCTGGCAGTAGTTTGCAATTATGGACTTTAGGTAAAGCTCTGTTGAGAATTTGACTCAGACTTAAACCAAATTTCACTGCCATATTAATGCGGTAATATACTACGTTTTTAATTTTAAAAAGAGTAGATTGTAAACAGATTACACAGTTGATAAAAATTCATGGATTTGCCACAAAATACAAAAAACAACAATTTCACGAGCCGGGCAAAAATGGTTTTATTATTGTATGTTTTTACCGTCTGCTACGGTGATAGCTTAAAATCTACCGCGACAGATGTCGTTACAAAATGTCGATGTCGACGGGCAAAATTGTCTATTGCCACTGTTCCTGTAAAATGTAATGACAAGTACTTCCGTAAAATTCAAAATATTCCGACTCAAAGTTTAGGAGTTATTATTTGTTAATATTTTTTTTTATTGGGTGAGGAGGGGGGGGGGAAGCTTTCAATCAAAATTGTCTATTGCCACGACATATAACCACGGTGATAGGCTAAAGCTAGCTATGTGGCAGTTTTCTTATTCAAAAAAGAATTATATTTTATATTTTAGAATTTGAACTCTCGGTATTTCGTAATAAAAATCGCAAATTATGTTTTTGATTTTTATTTCACTGTTAGTATTTATTGTGAGCCGCCGCCACGAAGCGCTGATGAGTGATGAACATTGAACAGATGAAGCGTTAGCTGCTAAGAATTGCAGACGAATAGGCTATTTCAGGGTTAAAAAAAAACTTTCAACCTATTCAATATTTTTCAAGCTATTATTCTTAAAATTGGAATATGGCATCATCCTTGGAACATTTTGTAAATTCTGTTCGTAATCTCTCTGGCGAAGGTTGTTTTAAATTGTTTATGAATAGTTTTACTCATGGATATTTCAAAACTCATTTTCTGTTTATGAAACTGATCTTAGGAAGCTGGAGAGAACTCTATGATTTCTTAGGCAAGTCTCCCGACGTACTCATGAGGAATTCCGAACATTTAAGCACTGTTTTGGACACTCTTGACCCACAACTTCACAGTCTGGGGGTTTTGGCAATTTACATGGTGAAGTTCATGATTCTCAACCAAAATGCTGCTCAAAACCAGGGAATTCAGGTTCCAGAACCGGAAGTGCTCATCAATCAAGTCAGTCAGTTCATTACAGTTTGTAATGGTGAACAAATCCGCTGTGCTCCTGACTCATGTAAGCTTGTAAAATTTATTCAGATAGATAATTAATTCAAATTAAAATTGTTTAATGTAGTTGCTGAACTGTGCAACCAATTTACCCAATGCCTAGTGGAGAAAGAGATGCCTGCCAGGGGTATTGTTCCTCTCACCAAAGCTATACGGAAAGCTAGAATGAATGAAACACAGCTCACTTCTATTCATGCCAACCTTCTGCAACTCTGTTTGATGTCACAGAATTTAAAGCCTGCTTTGGAGTTTTTAAATGTTGATATTTCTGAAATCAATCCTGAGGTATTGTTATTTTTCAGACTTTTATCATTTTATTACAATAAATTATAATTATGAGTGTGTTTATAGAATGGATATTTTGATGCCAAGCATTTCCTCTTGTACTACTACTATGGGGGAGTTATCAACATGGCTGTTAAGAACTTTGAGCGAGCCTTGTATTCATTCGAAGTAGCTTTGACAACACCATCTTCGGCAGTATCTCACATCATGTTGGAATCATACAAAAAGTACATTCTCGTGTCGCTGATTCTTCATGGAAAGGTGTGAATTGAACAGTTTTAAGTTCTTTCTTTTTTCTTATTCACGCGTTACAATTTCAAACGAGTCTAGGTGGCACCTCTTCCCAAATACACATCCCAAGTGGTTAATCGACTCCTAAAACCTATGAGCGCCATCTATCACGAAATTACCACGGTATTTGCTACCAACAAGCCGACTTCACTGGAACTTGTCCTACAAAAGCACCGAGAATTGTTGCAGCGTGAAAATAACTGGGGTTTGGCAAAACAAGTACAACAATCACTCTACAAGAAGATTATTCAGCGATTGACTCAGACTTTTCTGACGCTTTCACTCAGTGATATGGCCCTACGAGTTCAGTTGCCTAGCGTGATTGAAGCGGAAAAACTCGTCTTAACTATGGTATGTTTTCAACAAGATGTTAAAAATTTTACGATAAAATTGAGAAAAAATTGGTTTCATAAGATTGAAGACGGGGATATATATGCCAGTATTAGCCAAAAAGACGGGATGGTATTGTTTCACGATAATCCTGATAAATACGATAGTACTTCAACTGTGGAACGCGTTCAGAAAGAGGTATTTCGATAGTAGCCGGCAGAAGTGTACTAGATAGTTAGTTAACCTATTGGCTATTGTATGCGTTTGGGCAGGTCAACATTTGCATAGAGTTGGACATGCAGGTGCAGAAAATGGAAGAAGCGATCTGCACGAACCCGGTTTTCGTGAAGAAGGCGTCAGGTGCCATGGACGAAGACGATGGAGGGAGGAGTTCTGCTTCATCAGCTCTCCAAGCCGGCGCAGCAACCAAAGTTCCCTCCTTTTCCATGTGATCACATATTCTTTACCAACAACTAATCCATAACGTCTCGATAAATAACTACTTTCACAAGTTTTTGTTAGATAACACAGTGAGGATTCATACACGGATTAAAAACGAGGTTGTTTCTTTTTTCTTTTATTGGTAAACAATAGCATTGCATAATATATTTTACACAATACAACACAAATAATTGAAGAAATGATTCATCACATTGGTGTATATAGTCGAGGCCATCCACAAAATCAGCTTTCACAATGATCTCAGAAATTTAAATAATATCTGGCAGATCACTGAGAAAACTAGTCTCGAGGTTTAAAAGCCGAATTTACTGTAGTGCGTAGCAACACCCACACATGGCCGAAGTCAACTGGATACTGTTGGGTTGGTCGAACGAAGGAACATGAATGGAAAACCGTTCGAGGAGTGTCTAAGCTACCAGATAGAGATAGAGGGCGCGCACATTGATGATAAGATTAAAACGCCAAACTGTTTGGAGGCAGGCGGAGATGGAAATGTCTGCTGAGTGGCCTAGTAGACGAATAAGTAGGAGAAAGGTTGTAAATAAAGGAAGGACATTAAAAGAGAAAAGATGTGCGCATTCCAATGAACTTTTTGAGTTTTGTGTGTCCCACATTGGTAACCGGTAAAAATACAGACGAAAAGGAGGCTGAGCCTGCTCTCTCTTTCTCTTCCCTCCGAGAAAGTCCGCATAAGGTGCGCAAACCAGTTTATGACGGAAAGGGAAGCCTAAAATGAACCAACGAAAAAACACACACATACACACACAAACAACAGACAAGATAATGAAAGAACGATATTTTAAGAGCGCCGTATTTATGCAACGGCAGTTGTTAGACAGAAGATACAAGGTGTTGAAAAGTCAGGAGCCGACTCCACAACGTTGCCGTTTCCTTCCGCATTCCGTTCGTTGGGGGGGGGGGGGGGGGAGGAAGCATCTTGAAGAAATGTAGACTAAAAAGGAGTTATTTCAAAGGGGATAGAAATACACATGAGGAAACAATTAGCTTCAAAGATGCCAGCTAGACTTCCGGAATAAATGAAAAATAGCAAAACAGAGGCAGTGATGGATACGAACGCTGAATCCCAAAGAATCAAAGTTCAAGGATATTCCGCACAAGGCGGAAAGGTTGGAAGGGATAGAGAAGGCGCAAGGTCATTGCACGAGAGCCTTGAAGGCGACGACGACGGCCACCCAAGAACGTGGGAAAGAGAACAGTGTGCGCGGACGCTTGCTGGCTCCCGCCGATCTCTCTTTATTTTCAGTCAAAATTTTTAAATTTAAATAAAAGAAAAGCCTTTTTTTTTAAGTAGTAGTTGATAATGAAGATACTTTTGACAAATCCGCGTTGCCAAGTCAGAAAAGCGCTAAGGTCACGCACTTGAAGCGCTTTATACAAGACACAATCAGCTGTTTTGTTTGGAGAGAGATTGGAGACGAGCGAGGCGACAAGAGAGGCTATCACTATGCAGCACACTGGAACGAACTAAGGCCACACAACCGCGTTCGGCAGAAGAGTGTACAGGAATGCGGTGAGGCGACGGGCTGAATGGATGGAACCCGGGCATTGGTGTGTGTGTGTGTGTGTGTGTGAGAGAGAGAGAAAGAGCAAAGCCCTCGGTGAGAGAGGGAAGGAGCAGTGCACTGACCGCATTCCACAGACCAACTGCCGCCTCGCGCCGCCTTTCTACACGAACAAAATCCTCTACACAGCCAGCCCTCCCCCCCATTCTGAGAGACTCCCTTCTTCATTTTCATTCATCGTCTTTTTCCTCTCTCCTTGTCTTTCAATAGAAACGACGACGATGACTTTTTAGGAAAAAGAAGAAACCCCATTTGGATGGAACCCTTAAGTCTCGACTGCTGTTTCGAGCGACGCTCGTTCCGGTTTAGGCAGAAGAAGAACGTACGTGTGCATCCGTCCCACTTGATATTTCCAGCACACACACACACACACACACACACACACACACAGATGTAACTAGGCACGGCGCATCCACTCTATAGGCACGCCATCTTTGGATTCAACATGGAACTGAGTTTGAGGACGTGAGGAATTCCATCAACATTAAACGAGTACTGGACCGGATTTTCCTTCGTCTGGACGGTCATATACCTGCGTGCAAATGGGAAAAAGAGAGAAAATGTGGAATAAAAAGAAGAAAGAAAAGAATAAGAAAACAAAAAAAAGAAGAAAAAAAGAAAAACGTAGTGGTGGGAGTTGCACAGACATGGGAAAGCTAAAGTCTGGCCGATCCCACACACATGGAAAAGAGACGCGCAGACTTGCACACAGAAAAAGAGGAGAGAACCGCACTTTTGCGCCCATTTTCCCACGCTAGCCCATGTCCCACCACCACCACTAATACCATCCCTGGTGGATGAGGAAAGGGAGACAAGAGTTCATCGACAACAACATGTAACATAATTCGGTTTGTCTGATGATTACACTTATATAGATCGTCGTTGTTTGAAACAAGTCAGCAGACCATGCAAGGAAATGTATTACAACAGGAGGAGCAACATTCCGTTGTCGTTTCTTCTTCAGGTCAGTGGCCGGTCCAACACACAGCCGGCGACGCTGCCAGCCAAAGAGCTAAGAAAGAAAGAAGAACTTGGGCCCTAATAAGGGCAAACTATTCAAGAGAGCAGAGCTTCATCTGGCCGACCCAAGTTTGGTGTTTGCAACCAAAAAGACACACGCCGAAACTATTTTTCTCCCCTCCACACAACCAAATCCGGTGAGGGGCACCATTATCTTTAACAGCATCCAAAGACATTAAATAAAGGAAAAAAAAAAAAAAAAAATGAACATTCTTAATTAAATTCCCAGACCAGACAAGACAAGACCGGGAAGTGTTAAAAAACTCGACTTTTGAGTCAGAGGCGTCCCAAAATATCTCGCCCGAGGCCAGACGTCGCGACGTCGCAAGTTTAAAATTACACATTTTGGCAAGGGGGCCCCCCGATGCACACATTTGGTCGATCACGGGATGCTCAACATTCTACAGACGAAAAGGAGGGAATTGTACGGCGACTCTCTTGTATTTATAGAAGGAAAAAAATCTAAAAAAATAAACAAATTCCAAAGAGAGAAAAAGCCTCGAGGCAAGGCTGTGAATTTCCAATGAATCACCTTGGCCAGAGGGGATTTGGATTCTAATCGAAATATATACGCCCCTCCTCACTTGGCTCGTCCCTCCATGAACGTATATGGCGGCGAATTCATCGCACAGAGTCACCACGAGATGAGAACAAATCGGAATTCCCTGATGGTCCGACACCAAATCGTCGTCGTCCGTCGTAAAAATAATAATCGGCCATGTTTTTTTTTCCGAAGCCCAGTGTTGTATTACCCGCGTCTGTGTGCGACATGATTTATCAGCCGTATCGTTTTACACGCCGCCGCCGCCGCCCCCCTCAGGGCCAACTTACAGACTCCACCCCATTACAGACGCAAGGCTAACACGTGACGTGACATCACTTCCTGTCTGGAAAAAATGAAAAAAAAAAGAAACTATTTTTTGTTTTTCGAGTCTTTTAAAAGTATTTGTTGATGGTACGAAATGGAAGCAGACGTCTATATATTGGAGAGCCCAATTTGAGGAGAACGCGTGCGGATCGGATCAGGATAACAGGAATGTCGGACAAGAGCTTCCTTTTAATTGGGCCTCTGTTTTAAAATCCGCATGGCAACAGCCGCCAAATCTAAAACATGGTAGTCGACCGAGACAAGTCTCGAGGGCCATTTTCTAAATTTTGTCTTTCTTTTTCTTTGCTAGCGATTATGATATCGAAGGAGAATGCTTCAAGAATACCAAGAGAAAAGAGAAGAGAATGAAAAGACATGGATGAGAGAAGAAGAAAAAAAACCACATTCCAGTGCTCAACTGGCCTCTTTCCATATAAGGCGCAGCAGCCAAGTTCTAGCTGTGGGCATGTCGTCGCCGCATGCCCATGGAAGAAAGAAAGCCATCGAAAGAAAGTTCACCAAAAATATCTTAATATACTAACTTAAAAATATTAAGCACTCCTTTTTTCTCCTTTTAATGAAATGTGACACTACAGCAGTAAGTGAAACTGTACAGTCACGTCATCAAAACAAGATAAAACTAAAGTTTGCATTCCATAGATAATTCTTTTTTTTTTAATCCTGAACAAACAAGTCGTAAACCCCAAGGACGATGATAAAAAGATCCATTAAAATTGTTTTCAAAAATTCTTTACCCGAATAGACGACGGCAGCAGCAGCAGCACCGGTTGGTTTTCAGCCTGGTAACACTGTGACAGAGGTAGAGATGCACACTTATATATAAAAGATAAAATTACAAGTTAGATTAAACGAAGGAAAGGCTACTTAAAAGGATTTAAAAAAAAAAAAGGAAAAATTTGAGGGGATCCAAGCACTAGTTGCGCCCAGTGTTTCGACAGAAGGTCGACTGGCCAGCAACTGAACTGCGCAACGCCATTGGGACGTCGTTGTGGAGCTCAGGCGACGGGACTCCTCAAGGCCGGCGCCGGCCCCCCCAAAAAAAGTTTTTTTCAAAGTGGGCGGAGTTTTCGGCACTGCGCCGGTCCGGACAGTGACGTCATGGCTCTCTTCTTATTGGTCGTTCGGAATAGTCATACGGACGGACGGTGAACCACCATTTTGTCGTGGTGGAAAAATAAGAAAAAAAGAAATGGGAAATATACATGACCATGGATGGTTATTTATTTAAATATACCGAGTATATTCCAGACACTGGTTGATATGATTAGCAGTTTCGATAATCACAATCGTTGAAACACATTTTTTTAAAAAAGAAATAAATAAAAAGAAAATCGCGATGTCAATAAAGAATACAAATGATGGGTAAAAACAGACGTGTGGCTGTTGCCATGCCAACATCGTTCTGTTGGGATCGGTTTTTTGGCGAATTGCCTAAATGAAGGTGGTTGTTTTAGTAATGCTCGAAAATTACGTCTAAATCTACTTACTTATACAAGGGACATTGGTCCTCTACCGGCCAAATCAATGAACTGTGTATGGGCGTTAACATGTGTAAATGATGATGATATATATTATTATATATTTGAATTGAGGAGATTTCAAGTCAACAACATTTAGAGAATGCACCCGACCTCCAATTTTATTTAGGGAAAAAAGAAGAACTAGCGGTTGAATGAAACGAATAATTTATTTTCTTCCACAAAAGGAAATAGAGAAAAAAAAAAGATGGCGCAGTCTTCGCCTCGTCGACGTGGTGGAATGGAAGCAGTTGCGGAGGAAAAGGCGAAAATTGGAGCGGATGTCTGCGGCTTTAGCTCTCATTTTGTTTTTGTGTTGCGTTCAATGCTTATCCTCTCAATATATTATACCATAGGGCTCTCAATCTCTTTCTTTTACGAGTCTCGTTGGTTGGACAGTCGGTCTAAAATTTCATTCAATATTAGGTAAAAGTTTGTTCTTTAAACGGTTAAAGAAATCAACCAAATTTGAAGAGTTTCTATGCGCCATTCTTGGGCTGACATTCTCAACCAAGAGGTCGTCGTGGCATTTTGTTTTGTTTTGGTCTTGAGGGAAGTCGCAGGAATGTCGTTGGGGATGAAGAAAACATGGGGTTCGTCGTTTGCGTGTAAACGCAAAGAGAGAGAGCATTTTGGCCGGTTTTATGAATGGCTACAGCTGCAGGGGAAGCAAGAAAGTCTGGCCTGACAAGAAGATAAGAAGGGCGTTCGCTATATACGTTTCTATTCCCCCTTGAACAGAAACTCTTTTTGAATGAATAAGCCATTGCGTCCTCATTTTCGCCTTCCATGACATGACGCTTCTCTTTTTTGCAATTATTCCACCGATAAACCAGCTCTGAATATTATTATATTGTAAAATGATTCACATTTAGTAGTATAGTATTCAACTTATAAATCGATACATAATGTAAGAAAGATTAGATGAAGCTGGAAAAAAAAAGCTAAGCGTGTGAAGAGACTGGGCTGATGCAGCAGCAGCAGCTAGAAGGAGATGTAGGCGAAAGGGGCGGAGTTTGACCTGAATGCCTGAATACCATCACCATTGTATTGTCCAACCCCCATCTGTTGGGACTGAATACTTGCATGTGTTGTCCGGCATTGTTCCTTTCATATAACCCGAATTGAAGTTGATATACAACAAGAAAAAACAAACTAAATGTTTAATTTCAACCCTTTTCGATTGACTAAATAAATACCTTGAAATTGTAGAGACATGAACGTGACGGAATGCAGCGCTCGCGCCGTCGTCCAGGAAGTTCGTCTGGAAATGATGTCCTCCTCCCCTCAACCACCACCACCACCCACCCCCCCGTTCCACCCATCGTAACGGAATGTCGATGTATTGTGGCACCTGCCAAAATGTCCTGATCAAGAGCTCTCGGCTAGGAAATATGTGTCGTCCGTGTGTGTCTTTACATGTACCCTCATTATTACAGTCTGAGTTGTAGTTATAGTTCATTCATAAGTTGTTGAACAACATCAACTCACAACTTGGAGTAGACTATTGGCGCGTGCCTCTTGCAAACGACAACTATATTTGGCTACATTTTAAACTAAATATGATGACTGTCAAATGTCAAAATAGTTCGCTCTAGGGCAATATAATGTCGATCGACGCCGTCTAAATCCATCTGCTTGAAAGTACGCGATGGATACGGTGGTTGAATAAGCTCTCGGCGTCGTCGGCAACTGTTTTTTCTTATTTTTTCTTTTTTTTCGACACGGCACGGATCCTTGAAAATGGGTTTTTGAATATGAACCAGCAACAAGCAACAAGCGCTAAGGAACCGAGAGGAAGGCAACTGGCTGGCTCAAGACAACAATAGACGACGTCGCTGTAGTTGAGAGAAAGAGAACAACGCGAAAATTTTAAGAGTTTCCCTCAGCACACAAGATGTCTGCCTATACTATAGGAGCTGCTACTCTATCCTATACAACTGAAAAGAAACACTTAAAAAACTAGGAGACCGCAAAGGGAAGGCATCAGCAGACTATCCTTGGGATGTGTTACGCTTGACGGACTTGTAATATACTCTTCATATATAGCTAGAAGAAGCAACAGCAACAAAGCACACATATATCGGAGGTCTACATTATCCTGCTCGTTAAACAAGTTTTTTTTTTCTTTTAAACATAATAATGAACAGAAAATATGAGCCTGTATATGTGTAGTCGTGTTAAATCAGCCATTGAAACTGATTTTTTGTTGTTGTTGTTTTCCTTCTTTCAATTCGATGCTGTTAGATTTGTCTACATTTTATTTTCATATGTGTCTACTTGAATCGCGGATAAGAATCGCCAAGAGCCCAAGACACAAAACCAATGTAGAAAAAACGAAATATGAAGTTGCGACCTTGGTTTAAAAAGCAAAAAGAAATGAGAAATATAAAATTGCGCAGTTGTAGGCTGTTGGTGGCGGACGCGCGCTGGTTTTTATCGTCTCTGCTGTTCTCTTCGTTGTCGTCCATTTTTCAGTCAAAACTCGCATGATTAAAAAGCGGATGCTCAAATGCTCAATCAAGCAACGTGACGCTTAACAAAAAGGCAAACAAAAAATAGTCAAGGCCGAAGAAACCGAAGAATAATAATAAACGTTCACGCAAAAATCAGCGGCGGAATTTTCTTTTCTGTTCAACACCGCCATTATCTCTAACCGACGGTCGGCCATTTTGTTCGTCTGTCTACCTGCTGACGTCATTCAAAAAAGCCGTATACAGACTATACGTGCTGGCGCTGGGCAAGGGGAAATGTGCAGACACTCTGTGTTTGTGCTGTTTCTCTCTCTATCTTGATGTTATGCTCACATCATTTCATCTTTTACATCATTCGCAACAAAACTGCAACGACGCATAAGTTATACGTACATTGCAACGTTCATTTTGTGTTGGGTCTCTATACGAGTCAAGTCGAGCCGATCTATTTCAGGAGTTGTTCATCCCTGGGCGAACCGAAAAAACAAAAACAAAAAAAAACAAAAAAAACTTTGACGTTTACGGGCAAGTACGGTGGCACACGGCAGGAGCTAGAAAAACTTAACTCACGCGTCAGAAGGAGCCAAAGTCCAACCCATAGAGACAGCAGACATAGGAGATATTGGTGGTATACATCGAAAACGAGAATCTTCTTCTTATTTTATTTCAGAAAATATTATTATCGGCCAGAATTTGAGGCTACGTGTGTACAGGTGTGGACACCAACGAGACTATTCTATCATACACAGAACTCATG
Source organism: Daphnia galeata (assembly GCA_030770115.1). Lineage (NCBI taxonomy): Eukaryota > Metazoa > Arthropoda > Branchiopoda > Diplostraca > Daphniidae > Daphnia > Daphnia galeata. The sequence continues at coordinate 6,245,562 of CM061115.1, forward strand.
CTGTATTACATACAAAGCAAAATATTAAAGTCCTATAGAGATGTATTCATATAAATTATATCCAACAACCGCAACGTATTATGTACAGCATGTAGATGTATGTGTGTAGGTGTATAAATAGGACGCGCTGCTGTACAGTGAGACTGGAACACACTTGGTAAAGAGAAAGAGTGTAGGGCGTCAAAAAGACAAACACGGCCCATTCGGAACACACATGTGACAATACGGTTGCTAGCATATCCCATAGAGAGTAGACACACAAAAGAAATGAACAAAACAACAAATTCGGCTCTTGTCGAATCTCATTATTTCATTAGAATATGGTAATACGTTTCGTATAATGCTCTCAACTTATTGCAGATAGTTCAACATTATATTATTAATTGTTCGTCTTATTAATATGAATCATGTTGTATGCAAATCTCTCATCTTTTTAGTGTCACAAAGGGCAGAACGAAAGTTTAGAGAGGAAAACCAAAAAAAACAAAAACAGATGCGCCTGCGACAATACTCATCTCTCTGTATATGTGGCGATTGCTGTGGCCATCTGCCACGTCAGGCTGTTTATTGTCCTCGTTTCCACCTGAGGAACGCCGCTAATTAGGCTTTGGTCATCAACCTTGACGATTGCTTTTTGCTAGGCCTATGACGATTATTTTCGTGATCCGTTTCAAAAGTGAATATTTGAAATAAAGCCCTCGTAATAGCCTAGTTGAATTTTTTCCTTTTCTTTTGAAATCAGAGTTGAATGGAGTTATTTAGGCTTTAGAATTGTCACCTGCCAAAGAATCAGTTATCTTTTTGTCTACACACAACAGTGGGTAGACACATTAATTTTTATTCTCGTATATATCTATATCTTTTATTATTTATTTATTTGTTTTGTTTTTTCTTGTTTGTGTTCCTTTTTTTTTTGTTGTAAATTTTGGAAAAAAAAATATTTTTTTTACGACCGCAACGTAGACTGGACGTTCACACACACGTGAGTCTTGGCTGATTCGGTCGAACGGAACGAAAGGCCGCCGACAGTCGTCCGGTTTGGTCCGTCTGTTCATCAGCAGAACGGAAAAAAATAATAAAGAAAAAAAGCTAAAGAAAATCTTACCGTTTTCAAAAAAGACTTCAAAGTGATTTTCTTTATTATTTCGAGTCTTGTGATGAGTTGCTGAGTAATAAGGTTGAAATCACTGCTAGATCCCTAAGATTTTCGATTGATGAACCGACAGTTAGTATTGTGTAATGAGATCTTGTTAGTTGTAGAAACAGAATGAAGCGGCATATCATGCAATGAAAACAAATAACAAATTCTAAATAAAGGTTCTTGCTCAATTATATTTATAAATTCTAAATGGTTGACACGCAACGTCTTGATTGGGTCCAACCGGAAGTCGTCTCACCAGAGGGCACCCCCCACCTTCTCTCTAGGTACCGTTCAGGGCCAACGCTCTCAAATATCATAATGGTAAAAATTGACAATATCATCAGAAGAATAGGAAAACGCCATTTACTACACACACACACACACACACACAAATGAGTGGCAAAATAGCATCCGGATTGATCGAGAAATTTCAGAGTGTATCATCATCCGCAATATGTTGGTAAACGCCTATATATGCAATACGATGTATGACGTGTTATATCCATTTAGTTTTCTCCTTTCCTTTTTAATTTAAAGGGTGTCATCCTCTTTTTAGGCTCATTTATGTTCTCAAAGTAAATTTTTTGTTATTTTTCTTTTACCCGACGAGTCATAAAAATGTAAAAACATAAAAAAGACTTTGCTACCAGATATGGGCTATAGAAAATAGATGGTGATTGAACAGGAATTCTAAACATGACGAATTGTAATGGATTGCAGGCGACATATAAGGACCCGTGGAATGTGGTGTGTCCGATATTTCCCAAAAGGTAACCTCGATCACGTTCTTCGTGTTCTCCGTGTGTCCGGGACGAGAGAAATTCCTGACCCAATGGCCAAATACATTATTACATCTCCATTCTCTCTTCTATAAATAAAACAATGAAATGATTTCCAGAGAAATTTCATTTTTTTTTCAAATTCTTTTTTTCAACTTCATTTTTAAAATAAATTTTCATAAAGAAAAAAACATTCCCGTCTAACCATAAAGCATCAGGTTTGGATATTTTATAGTGGAACCGATGCGAGACATCGCGGCTTTATCCCGTCTCGAGAAGTCGAGAGGAGTTTGCTGCTGGATGCAACGGGAAAATGAGCTCGCAGACGTCCAGGCCGTCGAACCAGGTGAGGATGGAGAAGAGCTATACAGACGAACAAGGTGTGCTATTTAGCATGACTGGTATGCAAGGTATTTTTTTTCTTTCTTTCTTTTCCAGTCAACAACAGCCGTGTCTGTGTGATGTAAAAACGAGACAAAATGGCAATGTCGTGCGCCGGCCGAGGAAAAGAGCTAAGAGAAAAAAAAAAAACAAAAAAAACAACTCACGCCACTAATGTCTGCAGGCTATTTTCTGCGTTGCTATGTGCCTCCTCAACGAAATTACCACCCCCTTCTTCGTCTCTTTTGATATATTCTTAGAGTGTTTTTTATTTTCTTCTTCCCTTTTACCTGGCGGCGGCGGCATTAGATCCAGCAGCTCTTCCAAAGCAGCAGAAACAACTTTTATATTTTGTTCGATCGTCTGGTTTTATCCATTTTAGAAAAAGTTTCGTGCTGGCCTTGCCTTTTTCTCTCTCTCTCTCTCTCTCTCTCCTTTTTTAAACTTTTCATTTTTTGTTTTCTTTCTTTTTTAAGAACTTTAAAAATTGTTGTGGGATAAATCTTTTAATAAAAGAAGGCTGCAGCAGCAGAATCGTCAGAACGAATTCCACCTGTTGGGTTTGTTGGGAGCTGGAAGCGTTTGGTTATCGGCAGCGGTCACGTTCTACTATCTCGTCCGAGCGCGCTAGCAACCCGCTGGTCCGATCAGATATGAAACATTCCTTTTATTATTACTCCCATTAGAGTTCAAAGAACCGGGCCACTCTTCTCATTCATCGTCCATACCTTCGCCTGCCTGCCTGCCTGATACATGTACACACACTCGCACACTCTATGTGTGTATAAATATGTAGTACAGTTACACGAGTCTGAAATGTTTTCGCCTCGTTTGTACTACAACATGGGATTCAATAAGGAAACAAGAAACAAGAAACAAGAAAAAGAAAAAAGAGGAGAGTCGCCCTCTAGCCATTGCCGCGCTAAACAAATCGATGTGGATCCAAAAAAGCCAGTTATAGTCAAATAAGTAAACACGAGCCGAGTTGGTTATTAGAACGCGGCTGACGCTCGTGTGTGTCTGTGTGGTTGTATGTATACGTGTACATAACGATGTTGACTGGGAATGAAGGAATGGGGCCGGTCCCCTGTTGCTGCCTCATATTATTACAAACACAGCAGCTTGGACGGACGACGACGTTGCGAGAAACCGCAAACCTGACGAGAGAGAGCTACAGTGTGTTTTGGAGACGGGCCTCAGGGCGCCAGCCGTCTGGACCGACGGACGGCCCACACACACAAGCCAACCAACACTGCCCCCCAAAACACACACAACAACTCAACTTTTTCTAAGCTAGACAGCAGTATCATTTTTTTTTTCTGTTTCGATTGTAATACGTGGAATATAACAAGCTGAATAATAATAATAATAATAATAATAATGAAAGAAAAAGAAAACAAGTTTGCCTCAACCAGGAGTCTTATTTGAAAAAAATCATTCTTTCCATATCAAGAACACACACACACCATCCACAGATGGGGAAATCATTTTACACAGCAAAACAAAACACTTTAGTTAACCCAAAAGGGCGACATCAAATATTCAAAAACATGGCCAAGAATTTTAAAAATAGTCAAATATTATAGAATTTTTTCATGTTTTTTTTTCTTATTGACTTTTTCTAGTTTAGTAACAATAAAAGAATGATAAAAACAAATGCAGAAGTCGTGTCAGACCCGTTTAACCGAGACCTACGTCGAGACACATCATCAAAATGAAGCCGAATATGGCTCCCCACGAAGCTTGTCTTCCGTTTCCGCTGCAAAGTGTCAAGAAGATTATTAGAGAAGAATCACTAGGTCTCGTGGCACTACACACTTGTTAATACAGCTGGATATTGATATCATTGGCCCCTCCCCATTTCCGGTCGTTGCTGGTAACCCAGTCAAGAGCCCACATCTTTTGACTTTTTATTTGTTTGACTTGTGTGTGCCTTTACAGTCTACCAGCATCTCTCTATTACGACAACTTCCTCCAACATTCAATTTCGATTCCGCATATATAAGATTCGTTTAAAAAACAATCAATATTAATCGAACGCTGATTCGTTTGAGAGATTCAACACATTTACTGAAAATATTCAAAGAGATCTCTCTAATTGTTTCTACACAAAACTTAAGTTGGGATTTTAAAATAAAATATATAGATGACTAGACACAACATAGTGGCGACCTCCAAGAGCCAAGAGGGTCATCTCCAATGGGCTGCACACCATTGGAGATGTCAGGCGAAAATAAATTAAAGTAAACAAACTAAACCGGATTCTTTTCACTTCATTATCTGGCCACCATATCAATAGCAACCAAGAGTTTAGTAGATCGTTTACGAGTGCAGATCTTACACAAAGTTTAGAATAATGTAAGAAATGAAATAATTTACATATTTTAAAAAACAAGGTTCTTACCTCGAAGACGCTTCAGGAATCAAATCATCACAGACTACATACACCATTGCACCGGCCGCGAAAGCCATTGCGTAAGGAAGTAAAGGCTCGATCCACGAAACGCCTACCACACCAATTAAGCCGGCTATCGGTTCCACCATTCCACTCAATTGCCCATACCTAAACATTGAATATGATGGTTATCAAAGCCGTTAATCACAATGCACAAACGATTTCTTTTACGTTACCAAAAGCTCTTCCAAACTGAAACGCCTGAACCACGCAAGGGAAGGCTAACAGCCAAGCCTTCGGGAAAGTTCTGAATTCCGATACCAACAGCTAAATTTCTATGAATTGACTGTAAGGTTAATGCCATTTCTATTGAATTTTCTGAAATTTAATATTGGGGATATAATGTCTACCTAGCACTTTCGAAAGTAGCTTTGGGAGATTTTCCTATGGCTCCGAACCCTACGCCGACAGCTAATCCTTCTGAAAAAAGGTATTCAATAAACAATTTATTTGTATTCAATTCCAGAAATATTAGATGGTAAATCAAAAGAGAAGTTATGCTAACCTGGAATATTGTGAACAGTAATTGCAATCACAAGAAGAAGAATACGCTTCCATTTTTCATCTGATTGCTTGTGAAGTTTGCTGTAATCCTCATCAGATAAACCTAACCTTAATTCCTCTTCATCTCCAGTTGGCAATTGTGCTTTCCTTTTTATCAATCCATCTTTATAGGATTTACTTAAAATTTTAGGTCCAGAATTATTTTTGATATGTTTCTGTTTCATTTCTGGTGATGAGTTATAATCAATATTCAAATCTACTATAAATGCAATCAAAAACACAAAGTTAAAAACCACTGAGAAAAATTTTTTTTTCTAAAGAGAATACCCATCATTAATTCTGTCGATCCAATTTTGAAGTAATGCATTAACTGATCAGCTGCAAAAACAAAAAGAGCTCCCATGAAGAAACCCAGTGCAACAGGAGCAAAGGCATACTCTCCTGATTCTCCATACATTCCTGAGCTTTCAGCCATTTCAATTGCAGGAGCAAGAAGAGACCAATACGAAGCTGCAAGCATCACACCAGCAGCAAAACCAAGGCTACTGTCTAAAAACTTTCGCTTCATTAAAATGAATGAAAAATTAAATTGATGATCTAACTTTGATACTTGAGAAAAAATTGTTACCTGAGTGCCACTCATAAAAAAAACAAGAGCCGACCCGGCAGCTGTCAAACCCCATGTAAACAAGGTACCAAAGATGGCTTGAACTTCAGGACTGTACCCAACAATCATGTTATGAATACAATTAAATAGCTATTTAAAACCAAGTAAAATTCATTAACTGGAAAACGAAATTATAAGTTTAAACTACAGAAGGAACATTGCTATCAATTCATTCAATTGTATCGAATTATGAAATCATATCTTGATTTTTTTTATCTTCAAACGTAAACAAGATTAAATCCCTGAATCTGATCCCTGATTCTAGTGCAGACAATACTTCCTAGGTGGCTTTTAAATGTGTATGTCTAAAGTGCGGAGAGCGGAATTCGGGATAGTCGTGCCTAAAGTGTGGGAAACCACCTGCTGATTTCAGCCCGCAATAGAGGTAGTGCACTACGCGTACCCTACTGGGTTTGTGAATGCACTCCGCATGCTGCCCCCTGCTGGGACCCCTGAGAAGTAGATTTCCCATTGACTTACTGTGAAGAAGTAAAAGTGATCTTGTTTAATTAACTTTAAAATCTAAACTTGTGCTGTGTTCATGTGTAAAACCATACTACAATACGGAGCTTTAAACGAGGTATCTATTGATATATATTTCATTGGTATTTAGTTGTAGAAAATAGCCCAATTTAAATGTTTAACGGCATTTTCGGTCAATTTCTCGACGAAATCCCTCCAAAGTGGGCGGATTTTTCGGTTTGAGTTCGGTTTTTCGGTTTGGACCGCCCACAATTTGGGCGGATTTTCCACAGTTTGGTCGAGAAATTGACCGAAAATGCCGTTAAACATTTAAATTGAGCTATTTTCTACAACTAAATACCAATGAAAAATATATCAATAGATACCTCGTTTAAAGCTCCGTATTGTAGTATGGTTTTACACATGAACACAGCACAAGTTTAGATTTTAAAGTTAATTAAACAAGATCACTTTTACTTCTTCACAGTAAGTCAATGGGAAATCTACTTCTCAGGGGTCCCAGCAGGGGGCAGCATGCGGAGTGCATTCACAAACCCAGTAGGGTACGCGTAGTGCACTACCTCTATTTGTTCGTTTGTGCCTCTATGAGTTCTGAAAGAGGAAAATTCGGGTGAAACCGGGTTCCAAAATTCCAACCCGGGTCACAACCCGAAAATGACCCGTTTTTGATGACCCGGGTTGCACTTGACCCGCCTTTTTTGACCCGGGTTACAGCGCTAAACACATGTCAACCAAATTCTTTTGTTAAACAAAATGTCATTTTATAAAGAAATGTTATACAGCATAACCAAGGTGCAATCAGATATAACTACTTTGCTTTCCGTTGAGTTTTGCAAAGTCGCACATGTAATGTAGCTCATAGTAACGTAGCACCATGGTAAATAAAAAGAGTATTACACCACGGTAACACTAGATAGGTTAATTATTTTCGACTGCATAAGCCTAGCTAGAATTACAAGCAAGTGAGAGGACGAAACAAGAAACTTGCATTGGCTTTCGTATTGAATTAACTTAAGTGATTTAGATGACTGTCTCAAGGCCAGAGATTATCAATTGAACCTGCGTGAACGGACTGAACGCCATGTAGCTGCTTGTTTTCTTATTTCGCTAATGTTTACCATAGAATAGAAAAGTTGACATGTTGAACTCAATACTCATTAGGGGTTGTTTGTCCCTACTTGATCACGTCGTGAAAAAATCTCGTGATAACTTCTAGTTTTATTTGATATGGAACAAAATTCCCGTTTTTTAACGTTTTTCAAGCAAAATAATTGACAAGTGTATTAATGTACCGAGTATGTCTACTTATGTAGAATTCGTATTACATTTGAATTTCAGTAGGGGAGAGCGGGGCTATTTTGAACAAAATCGTAAAAACTTTGTTAGAGTTAAAATATCTTTTAATTCTCGAAAATAAACTTTTTAATCTAAGTACCATTTTGTAGCCCTTTCTTTCTTCTTTAAAGCTCACATTTTAAAATGTGTTTGTGACTAGTAGTTTTCTTTGTAGAAATTTTTTAGCAAAACCACTTTTTTGTACAAAATAGCCCCACCCTTGGGGCTATTTTGAACAGCTTAAAAAATCATTTATTTCAAGCTTTTTAGTCCGTTTTTTTAGATATAAAAATGCACTAATCGAATCAAATTAGCATTTTCTATCGAAATGTATCAATATGTTTCATGATTATGAAAACTAAGAAATAGAATTAATAAAATAAGAAAAAATTGAAGAAAAGAAGTGAATTTTTAAGGGAGGGAACTTAAAGGCGGAGCTTATTGTAGCCGACGGGTTTTTTTATCAAGTCATAACGTGACAGTTAGCAGACACTGCTATCTGTGGAATATTTCGCATAACTCATTTAACTCGAGGAAACATTAAGTCCCGCCCAAAGGAGGGACTTGTGATGCCAAGAAACAGCCGTTTGTCTTGTACAAAATAGCCCCACAAAAGACTGTTTAGAATTTTTTAAATTAAACAAAAAAGGAAAAAGTAAAAGGCATTGTTTTTTACATAGTCTTAAAGAAAATTGAACAGGCTTTCGGATGATTCTAATTAAAAAGTGATAACTATATTTTTAATCCTCGAAACTGAAGGTTAATTTCAAAACACAACAAAAAAAAATCAGAAAATACACAATTTGGGGAATAACTTCTTAAATAATTTATATTTTTTTACCAAACCTTTTTTAACTTATAGATTTCATGGAAATACACATTGTGTACAGAAATAATTGAAATTTGAATTGAGAAACACATTCAAATCCCCGATACAAATCTCAACTGTTCAGAATAGCCCCCGTTCAAAATAACCCCGCTCTCCCCTATACTAGAAACAACAGAAACAGGAGCATTACAACGACGGATGCCAAGCTGGATCCAATTGGCACAAATTATCATTACATACACAAAAAACCTTTAATAAAATCGTAGGTTACTAATTTTTATTTAGTGACGACCTTCCAGGCATACTCCTTCGGGCAAGCTGGAACACAGCTGAGTTAATGTATCCCGCACAACAACCCAATTTGGTGTACGCCAGGCACTTTCTAGAACAAGTTGGTAATTCAAGCAATCAGGAGAGCCACCAAATTCTTGGAGTAGTTCCCATTGATTTAGTTCTTTTCCGCAACGGATCCAGTGTTCTTCCAGTAATCTATTGAAAAAACAAATTTTACAAATTTATTTTGATGAAAAAAAAACAGACAAGATTAGATACACTTACCTGTACTCACTCTGAAGAGAAATAGGGGCAGGCATGTTGATGAATTCTTGGCGAACTTTGGTCATAGCAAGCTCGTACGTCCCTTGAGCTTGTTCGAAAAATCCTTGCTGTTCATAAGCAACACCAATAATAGTTTTTGGGAGGTGAGCACGGCGTTGCCATAAACCACTCCACAAGTCTTCTTCTTTTAACGTGCTGAATACAAAAACAAACATTTGAATTTTTCTCATTAAGACCATGTGGACTCAGATGATACCTGTACATTTCGGAGAGAGCATCAAGAATCTTTTGGTGAGATAGTGCTCCAGGTTCTAGATCGTACCCGGTGCCAACATCTTTTTGCTTAACCTAGACAATGAACAGTTAAAACATAGAAAGCATTCTCTTGACACAATAAATTGTCTTACTTTTGTATGAGCTGCCGGGTTAGCGGTATCGAACGCTAGTTGTTCTAACATCAAAGTCATTCGATGCCATAGATTGTGAGATTTACCCATGTACTTCAACAGACAGGGTTTAATGCGAATGGGAGGATTGCAGAGCGAAAGAGCTTCGACGAAAGTGTTGATGGCACTTGGCTGGCAGTCCTTTTGAATCACATGTGCACCACTGCACAGAAATGGCACTAGTTCAACAGAAAGCGCTTGCTGTTGCCTCTCACCGAGAACTTTCCAAATACGAGGGAACAAATCCAACCAGAGTACTTCAGCTAGAGACGTATCCATGTGGGCTAATTGTGTCACAGCTTCCAAAAATTGTGACGACGTTACTTCTTTTCCGCTTTCAAGAAACTTGATTTGGCGATTCACCAAAGTGGCCAGACCCGTTTTGTTCATATCTGACGGCGTGAGAGGATCGTTTGGAGCGTTGCTTAAATCCATGTCAATATCATCTTCCTTGACGTGAGCGAAAACATCTAGTAATTCTTCGGGCTCCTCCTTGATGTTACCTATGACACTGAAGGTTTCTCTTTTACTGGCATCCGCTGTAGCGATGACAGAAGTTACACTAGGAAGTAAAGCTGACGCAGGAGCAGTATGAATAGAAGTTCCAGATACAGATGTTACCAAAATCAGTTCTAAACATTGCTTGATCCAATAATGTGCTGAAATAGTTTCCCAATTTTAGGAACAAACTACATACAAAAGTCGATCGTGTAGACGACGTCGCATGCTTGAATCGAGAACTTGAAAAATTTTTGCTGTGGTCGAAGGTTGAGGACAACGGAGTCCGGCGAGAAATGCTGGTTCCAATTTCGACACCAATTCTGAGCCTTTAAGGGATTCTTCACAGTAGATGAAGTTGATCAGCTCGAGAAAAGCAATATTTAATTCCACGTCATCCGGAAAACGTTTCTCCAAAAATTGCATCATTTTAACAAGAAGAATAGATTTTTCACGCAAACTCGGTCCTTGGTTAATGGCAATAGGTGTTTTAGTTTTCATCCATTCATCTAGCATACGGACGATAGATCGTACCACTTTAGATTCACTGCTCTTTTCTAACTGGCCAACTAGAATAGAACCAATAAATGCCTTTCGCATCTCAACTCCCATGACTCCAACACGATTTTTCACCAAATCCAGGCTGAGGATGAGCAATTCGCATGAACTGAATCCACTCTCTGGCGTATTATTACTAACATTAGTCTGACGGTCATTAGTTATAGGTATCAAGTGTTCACGAGTCATTCTTTGCAGCGCCCTCATGAAAGACGTAATCAGTCGATCAATGTAGCAAGGATTGTTGGTGCAGGCAGCTTTAAGCAGCATCAATGTTCCAAGTAAAGACGTTGAAGGTGCGGTAGTGTTTCTCTCGTACGCCCCTAAACCTTCATAAATGGCTTTTGTTATGGCAGGGTATAACCCTTCAAGTTCCTCCTGTTTTGAGGCCACATTTTAGTTGGTTGGCTCAGTTGGAAACACTGACATAAGACGAGAAAGAAGTCCATGAAGACACCGAATCACCTAAAGGTAAAGACATTTTTAAAAAATTTGATTAGTTCTTACAAGATATTCCGAATAAAATAAAATTACTTTGGGATTCGCGCAATTCATCAGTGAGGAAAGCCCACGTTGAAGGGGTTTGATTTGAAACCCACCAGGATTTGTTCCTTATTACGCAAAATACTTAACAAGAATGTTATTAAATCGAGGGCTGTAAAAATGTTGGTGTGAATCACCATGAATAGATAAATACCACACTTTGATACGGCCACCGTTTATTGGTTGTACACGAGGTAGTTAGCGGGAAAATGGGTACAGCGAAAACTTGATCTTGATCTTGTCTCCCCGAATCTCTCTTCGAAAACTGATCCGCTCCTCCTTCTCGTCGTCTGCTAGCCCCTGTTGCCAGGTCTCGTCATACCCAGATGCTGGTGCATCACAGTGGGGCCGGCCACCACCATCGCTATCCGCTCCTGTCACCTGAAATAAAACAAAGTTTAACAGCAGGGCGGAGAAGCGTGGAACGGGCAGTTTGAACTGTCGCCTTTCGGATGACACCGTCGTCGCCAGGATGAACGGCGATGATGCTGCCGGTGAGCCACTCTCCCCGTTTGAGGTTTTCGTCCATTATGAGAACCTTATCCCCAACGCGCAATGGGCGGACAGACTTCTCCCACGTTTTTCGTTCCATTAAGCTGGGCAGGTACTCACGCATCCAGCGCCGCCAGAATTGGTTTACAGTGAACTGTGACTGCTTCCATCGGCGCCTGGTAACCCCATCGAAGGCCTGCTCTTCATCTGGAACGCGATGCGGATGCGGTCCACCGATCAGGAAATGATTTGGCGTGAGCGGCTCCGGCTCTGATGGATCTGTGTGGAAATGAGTCAGAGGACGGCTGTTAAGAAAGGAGGTGACTTCGGCAAAGACGGTTCGGAGCACTTCATCGTTGATGGAGCGAGATTCTAAGATGGCCCGCATTGCCACCTTGCTAGATCCAATGAGCCGCTCCCAGACTCCTCCCTCATGTGCACACGATGGTGCTGACTTCCGCCAGTCGATTCCTGCATCCACCATCTCTCCTACGACTCGGGTCGAGTTTAAATTTGCGATTCCCTGCTCGAGCTCCTTTTGACCGGCGACGATATTGGTGCCGTTGTCAGAGTAGATAACCTTTGGGCAGCCTCGATAGGAGATGAATCGGCGGAGGGCCATGATGAAAGAATCCGCGTCCATTGAGTCGAGCACTTCCAAGTGCACAGCGCGGGATGCGAGGCAGGTGATGAGTAGCCCGTACCTTTTCACGGTTTTCCTTCCGATGACGACGAGAAATGGCCCAAAGCAGTCCAGACCCACGTTGGTGAAGACGCGCACAAAGCCCTGTAGGCGCTCCTTAGACAGGTTGGCCATGCGCGGGGGCTGCGGCATTGCGTGCTGCATCCTACATTTAATGTATTGGCGCAACGCTCGGCGAATGGTACTGCGTCCCTGCGGGAGATAAAAGTCCTGACGGACAACACTGAGCGTGTGCTCGATTCCGGCATGATGCAACTTGACATGGCGATCCTCAACAATGAGCCTTGTAAGGCGATGGTGAGAAGAGATAATGATGGGATGACGGGTACGAACGGGAAGCTCAGCATGACGCAACCGGCCGTCAACTTTCATTAGACTGTCGTGTGGATCGATATATGGGCACAGGCGGCGCAACGGTGACCCGTTGCTTATTTTTCCTTTTTTAAGCAGGGCCTTCCGCTCACTTGGGAACTCCTCGTCCTGCGAAACACTCAAGCACAAGCGGAATGCTTCTGCGAGCTCATTTGCTGATGGCTCCTCCTCTTTTGCCGCGTCTGACCGCAATAACTGGGCGACCTCTCGTTTAAGGATATGCAGTTGGTCGGCCTTCTTGATCAATTTTGATATTTGGCCAGCATGTGGATGACTTGTCGATGATCCTGCCTGCAGTTGATTAACGCTGACGACTGGTAGTTCTTCTGCTTTCATGGGTCCTTCTTCATTTTGCTGGACCGAAAGAGGCATGAACGGCGTCGGGGCGTACGATGGATCACGCAGCATGGACGGACCGGAACTCCAACGGCAGCTTCTTCCGAAGTCTTTAGGCACCGTGCTGCGCGTAGAGTCGTCTGCTGGATTGTCAGCACTAGGAGCGAAGTGCCAGCTATCAACTTTGGAGTGCTGAAGGATGTATTCTCTTTTCTTGCTCACGAACGTGGGCTGTTTTGTTCCGCTGGAATGCAGTTGATGGAGTACAACCTGGGAGTCGCTGTGGTACTCAACGCCATCTATAGGAAGACGCAGCTCTTTTTTGATAATCAGCGACAACTCAACAGCCAGAGCGGCTGCCCTTAGCTCCAGACGCGGGATGGTAGTTGGTTTCAGCGATGCCAAACGTCCTTTCGCCATAACAAAGTTCACTGCTACTTTCTCTTCGTACTGGCGTAGGCGAAGGTTTGTGCCTTGGAGGGGAAAGTTGTGATCACGGAAACACCGAGGAACGCGAGGGAAGGTTAGCTTGTGAAATAGATTAGTCCAATCATTCCACTTCACCAGAGTTTTCTCTGGTAGAGGACTATCCCAGCCACGGCGCGAGCTGTCAATGCGCGAATCTTTTTGCGACTCTTGGAAGATTCATTTAGCACCTGTAATGACAGGTAAACACAGACCGAGGGGGTCAAACACAAGAGAAATAGCCGATAGCAGCTGGCGCCTTGTCGTCACAGAAGGTAATCGCCTTGTTCTTATTCCAAACGTGTCAGTTGCGAGATCCCATTCTAGTCCTAGCTGGTATTCTATTTGCAACCCGTCAAGGTTAAGATCGACAGGTTTGGATGATTTCTGTTCCGTTGGTATTGATTCAAGGACTTTTGCTGAAGATGATGCAAATGCGGTTAGGGTAAATCCTCCGGCCTCTAGAGATGCAGTAACTTGGCGCGCGAAATCCATAGCCTCTTCCTCGGTTTCGAAGGAGTCAAGCATGTTGTCTGAATAGAAGTTGTCTTTCATCCTTTCTGCGACCATTGGAAATTTCGCACATTGGCTTGCGGCGTGCTGCAACGCAAACACAGCGGCCGATGATGAACAAATTGCGCCGAATATTAACGTTGTGAATTGGTAAGTCTTAATTTGCGAGCGACCATTGGAAATTTCGCACATTGGCTTGCGGCGTGCTGCAACGCAAACACAGCGGCCGATGATGAACAAATTGCGCCGAATATTAACGTTGTGAATTGGTAAGTCTTAATTTGCGTCTCACTTCCAAATTTTTTGTACACGAATCGCTGAAGGGACTGGTGCTGCTTTGCGACACCGACGCGATGATAGAAGGCGGTGATATCTGCAGACAATGCTACTCGAAATTGACGAGATCGAAGTAGTATGCCGACGAGACTTGGTATAGAAGGTGGACCTCTGAGGAATAAATCGTTGTAGCAAATCGAGCGAAATCGTGCGGCTGCGTCAAAGACGACACGGATTTTTCCAGGTTTGTTGGGATTAGTTACAAAGAAGTGTGGTAAATACCAAACCAAACCTTTTGGCTCGTTGATGGCTGATTGGTCAACTGGCACAACCGTTCCAGATGAAATTAGCTTTTCGACTGCCTGCTCGTATTGATCTGCTAGCACGCGCATAGAAGGCTCGGCGAGCCGACGCTCTAGACTATGAAAGCGAGAAAGCGCTTGGTTTCTGTTGTTCGAGATCTCGGGATGGTCTTCTCGCAGAGGCAAATCAATTTGATAACCGCAATTAATAAAGGTTATCGACTGCTTTACGATTTCGATCATTTGGTTGTCTTCTTGCTGCTGCACGCTGCGTGTTGCTGATACTCGAGCCGTTGGTTAATGAAGTGAATGCGTTCGATCCATCATAGGTATTAGCGCTGGAATAGATTGCAAGTTTACCGCGCTTCTAGCGGTTGGTCCTGTAACGAGGGATTTCGGTATTTTTCCGACTACTGCTAGCCCAAAACGTGTGCGATAGACAGTAGGCCCATCTTCTCCAGCAAGCGGTTCAAACACTTGAAGAGTTATATGTGCGGCAGCGACGTCCATTCCTAATAGGATTTCCACACTAGATGAGTCTACAAATCGGATGAAGAATACGGCTGGTAAGTCCAGCTGTGCTAAGTGTGACCATCGATGTTTAATCACTAACCAGTTGATTTTTCTGTGAGATAAACTAATTTTCGGGACCACGAATGCGTCTTCCAACTTGAATAAAGAGGTTTTGTCGAGCGAACGTAGGTTGAAGGAGACCATGTCGGTTAACATCTCGACTGAACTGTGGAATGATCCGAACCGAATTACTGCTGGACTCCCTTTCAGGTTCAGAAAATTGGCTAAGGGTCGCGTGATTAAGGTGGCTTCGCTACCAGGGTCCAATACGGCGAACGTTGATTTTACTGCGCCTTGTACTTCGATTATAACTGGAACGATTGCGAGCAGCACCGGCTTTACAGAGTTTAGCGGGGACTTGACCAAATTCATACTTCTTGCTGATTTTTCAGGGAATTGCCTTTCTGCTCCGTGCAGTAACTTGTGGTGCGCGGCGCCACATTCTGAACAATTCGCATTCTGTCTTCTACATTTTGACGCGTAGTGTCCCTTGATGAAGCATTTGAAGCAACGATTATTCTGTGCGCAAAGGACGGCACGAGCGTTAACCGTCATCCTAGCGAACGTGTTACATTGCTCTAGGCGATGTGCCGCTTTTTCAGGGCACGCCGGGAACTCGACTGTCGTTTGCCTGAGTAAGGATTCCGCTGAGTTATTTAGGACAGTTGGGCCGACACGCGCTCCGTAGTTGCTGCTACCACTGGGTTGACGGTTGTTGTTTGATTGGCTGGTAGATGGTCTGTTGATTGCTTGATTTGTACCGCTAGAGCTGCTTACCGCTGAAACCTTAGCGCCACGAAGCTCTTCCGCTCCCATAATAGTATCAATCCATACGTCAAAATCCTTGAGGTTTGGGATTCTCCGCAGGAGATATGCGTGTTTGCTCCAGTCTGCCTGCAAATAGTTGGGCAGTTTGATGTGGAGATTACCGACTACGGACATGAACATACAGATATGTTCATCACTAATGCTGGATACCGCATCACGAACGGCTGTCGCCATTCTGAACAGGCCGTCGAAGTCTCCGAGTCTGAACGATGGCAGCTGCTGAAGGTGCGCATCGTGCGCCTTGATTATAAGGCCTTAGGTCTCCGTATTTAGCTTCTAGGAGGTTCCAGGCGCATTCAAATGAATCGGAATTAGAAAACACGTGCGCGACGCGTTTTTGGATGTGTTCGAGTAAGCTTTCTTGAAGTGCCAGGAGCTTCCATGATTCGGGCATATTTGTATCTCTTAAAGTGGCGCTGATGCCATTTGCGAATTTCGTCCAGTTTCGGGGATCACCATCGAATTTTGCTACTTGCAGTTTAGGCCATCCGTGTGACGGAACGTATGTAGCCGGGCCGGCGCTTGATTTGTTGCGAGTTTGCTGCGTGACGGATTTCGTTGTTGGTGTAGACGTGTACTGCGGCTCACCAGGTTGGACGAACTCGTTCATTAACTGAGTTTGCTTTTGTAATTCAAGCATAGTATCTTCACGCTCTCTGTCGTATTTTGTTTTAAGGTCTCTCTGTTCGCGTTCTTGCTGCAACTCCTGCTTCTTCAGCTGGAATTCTAAATCTATTCTTCTCTTTTTTGCTGACTCTATGCATTCATCTCGTTTAGTGTTGACTTGATTTAATAAACTCGTTGGGGAGATTGGTCCAATGCCGTTATTTTCTTGGGCTTCTTGTTGGTTATGCGTGCGCTTGGCGTTATTCGTTGTCTGCTGTTCTTCATTCGGCAGCGGATGCGCGACTGGATGTACGTTTGTTGCGACGTCTTGCGTATTGATTTGCCCAGCTGACGGCCGACGATTTAAGTTTTCGATAGTCCAAGAAATAGATGGGCGACGTTCCTGCTTGTTTCGCGCTGAGTCTGCGACTGTAGCCAGACAACCATTGTGCTGGGTACGAATGCTCTCAATGTATACACTTGCATCGTGTAGTTCTTGATCATCTAGTTCCGTTATTTCTACGTAACGAGTGTGGATCGCGACCACTCGGGCATAAGCGGAAGTTAAGGCTGCAACCGCGTTGTTTAAGGCTTGACGAGATCCAGCTTTGTTAAGAATATCAGCGATGGTGTTAAGCAGACGCGTGTGCGCTCTTTTTGCATTTGTACGCAGTGCAAACACCTGCGGAGGGTCGACTAAATCCTCAACGTCTTCCATTCGCGTATGTAGTAGCCACGCACTTGGCAGCTGAAAGGAACTATTAGAGTTCGGGGGTTAATGGTATGAATGCACGTTATTAATTAATTTTAATTACGTTTGCTATAGCGTTTGATTAAGAAAGATGAGTGATTGAGTTCGATGGCTGGCGACAACCTCAAGTTAATTTGTAGTTCGTTCGCTTCCTATTAAGGAAGAAAATTAGAGTTCGATTAGTTACTTCAGTGTTCGGATTCATAATTTTATAATAAATTACGTTCGAAAATCTGCTATGCAGGATAATCGCCCAACTTGGGGACTGCAACGTGACACGGCGCGGAACGAGTTTGTTCAATGCTAGAGGGGAAAGAGGAAGTTTGTTAAGGATAGTAACATAATTAAAGGAATGACTTAAATTAAGTCACATGATGTATAATTATCAAAACGTATGCCACGTCTACAGGCTGGAAATTTACGAATTTAGCTTACAAAAATCTTGGCTGTTTCCTGAACAGTGAGAATTAACGTTCGAGCTCGCAGGCCAGTTCAGGTGATTTTCACCGTCGTTGCCGAATGTTCGTTAAAGTTCGTCGTTGTGGTTCTTATTCATATGATTCTGCGGGAGACACGAAAACGTTAATTAGATATAATTCATACAAACACGGACTTTACTCTATGATTATTACGGCAC
This sequence comes from Daphnia galeata, assembly GCA_030770115.1. Classification (NCBI taxonomy): domain Eukaryota; kingdom Metazoa; phylum Arthropoda; class Branchiopoda; order Diplostraca; family Daphniidae; genus Daphnia; species Daphnia galeata. Next base: position 6,263,593 of record CM061115.1, read on the forward strand.
GGAAGTTACTAGAGTGAAAAACTTATCTAGCATTTTATGGCTGATCTTATTTGATTGAGTACAAAATACGATTAGCGACGGTTCATTTTAAGTGATGATGAGCTAAAATAGTGTTTTTGTTCGAAATGTTGGGAACTTTCCCGTTGTCGCGAGTGTTCGATTTGCGTCCGAAATTTGTTTCTGATGTGATCATCAAGTTCGAAATAGCTTTAGAGTTGAAATATTAGTTTCTTTCGATTGCAAAATAGTGTTCGAGTTATAAATGATTTTTGAGTTCGAAATAAGTTTGAGTTCGAAAAGTTTGAGTTCGAAGTTTTTTCGGGTTCGGTAGTGTTAGAGTTCGAAATAGTGAGTTCGATAGTGTTAGAGTTCGAATTTTTTCCGGCTTTTATACGGATATATAAGAAGTAAAACGAATACGACGACGCCGACGAACAGCGGAATTAGGAGAGAGCGCGCTAGTTTTATTCATAGAGGCACTTGTCTTTTAGATGGAAATGTTGATTCGATCGGGATCGCTTAACAATAATCGACAGAGCGAACGATTTGGGTAAGCACAGGCAGATTCGATAGAGATGCAACGAGTATAGAAGAGATTAGCAGGTTGACGAGAGAGACTTGCGAGCGGAATTCAGGAACTCATGAACGTAAGTAACGAAAAGAAAAGATTCTAAAAGTAACGTTGTACGTGCTAAAAGATAATCCGTGTTGACTTGACGTTGAGCGTTTCAGTTTTCTTTCGTTTCCATTTCCTTCTTCGGCGAGATATTTCTACTGCAATCGATATATACGGTATTGTAATTTCCTGGTTCAGCGATTAGAACATGATCATCACGGGGCTTGCTACCGTTACGTTCTTTGATCAAGGGTGATATGCTATACGAAATCCTTAGGACGTTTGGTTTTTACTATGCCAGCACGATTGACATTGTCGGTTTTTGGACAAAAATTACTATACGCGAAGTGACTAGAGTGAAAATTATTTAGCGTTCTCATCGTTTTATTATTCAGCTTTAAGAAAGGCACAGTTGGCGACGGCTAGCTCGAGCGATACCGAGTTAAAAAATAATGGTGTCTTATGAGTTCGAAATATTATTACTCTTAATTAATTATTCGGTGACAATTTGACATACGCATATAAGAAGCAAGACGAACACGACAACGACGGCGGAACCTGCAAAAGCACGTTTCGGCTAATTTCATGGAGACATTACCAATTAAAGGCAAACAACTCAGTCCAACGAATTTTATAAAACGCCGCGAGCAGCTAACAAGTAAATGCTGCACTAGCAAAACAAAAATGGTGTTCAATGACAATTCGTTGAGTTCTGGGAATGGTAACTAACAAAGGCTATGAATCGCACAGTAAAAGACATTTCGTCTCAGTTTGAAAGAACACAGCGTGTTGCGCGGCCATTGAAATCCCAAATTAAACATGCTACTACTTTTACCCAAGCGTACGTCTACACAATTTGTCTCGATGAAATTTAACTCTGCAATATTTTTAAAACAAAAGGCAGCGGAAAAATAAAATTTACTGATAGGATTCAACATCTGATAGAATTTAAGAAAATTCTCTTTTCCCGAAACAAAATACAGCACTATGACGACAACGAGGCAAGGGGGGGGGGGCTAAAAAGGAATAAAAATGGCTGCCGCAAATTGAAAACGAAAAACTAAAAGAGAGGCAGTGTAAAAAAAGGAGAAAGCGCATGGCCCGATTACCAGTTCTTTCAAATGGGAATAAGGGGTGGCGGGAAGGAACAAGATGTCTGCCGCACAGGAAAACGAAAAACAGAAAAGAGGGGCAGGGTTATTAAAAAAAACGCGTGGCCTTCGATTATCAGTCCTTTCAAATGGTAATAAGGGGTTGCGGAAAGAAACAAGATGGCTGCCGCACAGGAAAACGAAAACCCAAAAGGGGGGCAGGGTTACATAAAAAAAAAACGCATGGCGTTCGACTTTTAATTTTTGTATGGGTATCAAAATGTGCGTTCGATGTTCGTAAACTGAGAAATTTATTAGCTACTTACAGGTAATCACCGTCGATGTGCGCGTGAAGAAATGCCGCACGCCGTTTATCAGGGCAGCACGCGAACCAAACGATTACGAAAGGCAGAGAAGCGGTGCAGCGAATTATGACCTGAATTGTTCGTCAATGGGTTTCGGCACCATGTGAATCACCATGAATAGATAAATACCACACTTTGATACGGCCACCGTTTATTGGTGGTACACGAGGTAGTTAGCGGAAAAAAGGGTACAGCGAAAACTTGATCTTGATCTTGTCTCCCCGAATCTCTCTTCGAAAACTGATCCGCTCCTCCTTCTCGTCGTCTGCTAGCCCCTGTTGCCAGGTCTCGTCATTCCCAGATGCTGGTGCATCACAGTTGGTGAAATTTGGGGAAGAGGCAGCAGCTGCGGACGATACGGTTGTGGTGGCAGCGGCGGGAGAATTATCGGCAGTCTGGAAAAGTCGATCGAACCAAGCTAGTTTCAGTTCACAATTTGGCCAAACATCGGGTTTCAAAGCAATCTTCAGAAGGGCTACACATCGCTTAGATAATTGCTCGCCTGAACTGTTTGCGGTAGAAGTTGCATCGTTTACCTAATACATTTAAATTAAATTTTATCCTGTCAATGTAGCTAATGTAAATATACACACAAACAGTGTTCGGAACGTCAGGGAAATTTTAGTGACTTAAGAAAAATTTGCACGTCATACGTCAATTAGAAAGCTAACGTCAAAAGTCAAAAAAAAAGTCACCGTAAATGCCAAAAATTAATAAGTCACCGTCATGACTTAAGTCGCAAAATAAGTCATCTATTTTTTGACATTTTTAAAAGATTTAAAAGTTTCAAGGATTTTTTAAAAATATTTACGTTTCCAAAGTCGAATCAGATGATCGATTTCTTCTTATTGTAAAGATACGAATACGAATAATATTCAGTCCAAGAAAGTCCTCATCAACGGCTTTGTTCGGCTACATTCAGTTGACGTTTTTCTTTGACTTTTTTTAAGACGCAAAAATTTTTGGTACGTCAAACGTCAACGTAAAAGTCACCTTAAAAATTAAGTTCAGTCAAAGTCAACGTATACGTCAATTTTTGACTTAAGTCACGACTTAAGTCAAAATTTGACTTAAGTCAGTCGGTGACGTTCCTAACACTGCACACAAAGAATACCTGACACGCTAGTCTTAAAAAGTTTGCTTTGGCATCACAGTGAGCTTTTTCGGTTTGTTTAATGACTTCCAGCATTTTCCCTGAGGAAGATGAGGCAAGTCGAGGTTTTTTTGGTTCCGGGAGTGTATCATTTCCTCGCCTTTTGTGGGACCCAGATGGCAAAGTCTCATTACAGGACTCACCTCCTAAATCAGCTTCATCCTTCATAAGTTGAAGCTCCCACTTGAGAACAACTTCGACCAACTCGACAACATACCAAGCTTTGTCGTAGCAAAGGCTAAAAATTCGTTCAGCTAGGTATTCCATTAGAGGAAGTTTACAAGCTCTCTCTTTGGAACCAAGCACAATAGACGCAGTATCTAGCATCAATTCCAACGTCAAGTATCCAGGGTTGAGAAGTTCTTTTTCTTCGTGGCCAAGAATTGGATCCATACCTAAAATCCGTTGAGCAGAGCGACCAGGAACAAGCATAGGAAACGGACCAGCCTGCTAGACGACGGCAACAAGAGTATAGTTTCGGACAAGGGATACCATAGTGGGAAGGGATATAGGACGTTCAGGCCAGGAACATTCAGGCCAGTGGCCTGAAATACCTGGTCTTTCAGGCCAGTATTATGGACCTTCAGGCCAGTAAATAAAATTTAATTACATTGAAGAATTGGCTTTGTGGATGTAATGCGGCATACATCCACGCTAGGATGGATTAAGTCCAAAAATCGGATGATAGAATCGGTAATAGGACAAAAAATTATTTTTTGTCGGTTTTACACAATGGGATTGGCTTATTCTTTTTAGATAGATGTAACCAGCTTTCTTCCAACTTTTTGTTGGCTTTTTCTCCCCATTGAAAGTAAAGAATCCGCACCACGGGTCCACGATAACACGACCTTAGTTGAGATTTATAAACAACAGAAAACGTAAAGCCATAAACTGCGATGTCGTGATGTGAAGGAGACAATAAGTGAATAAGCGAACAAAGATGACGGACGTTGAAGTTCTAAAACCTTTATGAACACATGAATAACTAATCATCAGTAGACCTATATCCTGTCACAGTTTGGGCCCAAGTCAAGTAGGCTACCATAGAGCATATGCCGTAGTATGCTTTGGCGTTTTGTAGGTATTAACAACTAGGCTTACAATTTTTTTAACAAAATGTACCCTGCTATATAGTCTCGCTGCATCCGCTAGACGTCCTCACATTGGTATATGTTCGTATACTTTATGAGTATGGGTGATGGAGGTAAAAATATTGTCGCGTGCTAATTTAGCACCGTGTATTACTAAGACGACTACATGACTGCGGCCCTGATACAGAGGCATTCCCCACTTATATACGGGAGACGGCAGGATGTACTACCGGTTGGCCTGCATACCGACCGGATCATATAGCGTGGTCAATGACCACGCGACATCCCCCTCCCCACACGCAGTCGTCCTCGACTGCGGCAACTCACATTACAATAAGGCACCATACACACATTACACATTCATTCATAGAACAAACAAACAGTCGAAGAGGAATCTCGTACGTAAACGTTCCGAGCAGTCAGCGCAACACAATCGTCAAAGAAACAAATTTCGACCAACAAACGAAAGCCATTCAACGCGATACCTTGCAGTCGGTAACAACAGCCTAAATGTAAGCAAAAGAAACAACAAGATGGAATAAGACATGACATCCGGATCGTCCCCCGTCAGTCTCATCAAACAATACATAAACTCTAGGCCCACAACACGATCGTACAATAATGCTCAAGAAAAACTTTTTGATCAGCCTCTTCTTCGCAGCGATCCTTCCCTCTCCTCCGTCGCTTTCCTTCTCTTTCCTCTCTCCATCGACGCTCCGTCTGCAGCCTCTCCGGCGCTCTCCACTCTCCTCCATCGGCCTCTTCTCTCTTCCATCGCTCTCTCCACAGCCGCTTATCTCACCGTCAGTAGTCAGTCGTCAGTAGTCTCCCATAGCGTGGTCAATGACCACGCGACATCCCCCTCCCCAGGCGCATTCGTCCCGAATGCCATGCAACAGGCCTCACACAAAGACAGCGAAACAAAAAGAAATGCAAAAACCAAAAAAAACAACAAAAACGAGCTAACAACAATCCGGCAGAAAAAAATTGTTTTTTTTTTTTTTTTTCCGCCTCTTCTTCGCAGCGATCCTCTGCTTGCTTGCAGCATCACTGCTTTCTCCTCCGCCGCTCTTCGTTTCTTTCCGCTCTCTTTCGTCGCTTTCTTTCCTCTCCGTCGTCGCTCTCCGTCGTGTTTTAGGTCATCCTTCTCCTCCCTCACGCTCTCTCCGTCGTTCGTCTTCTCTATCGATCTCTCTCCGTCGTCGCGTTCCTCTTTCCTCCACCGTTCCTCCTCCGCCGCCTTACTGCGACAGTTCTTTCAGTGAACCCAGACCCATGGACTCCCGCCACTCTGAGGTCACGCTGTTCTTCTTCACCGCCTTACTGCGGATTTCTTCGCCGCCTTTCTGCGACAGTTCTTTCAGTGAACTCCGACCCATGGACTCCCGCCACTCTGAGTTCACTCACCGCCTTACTGCGGATTTCCAATACGCTCACTGCGATTTCCACAACTACTTCGCCGACATTCACGCCTACCGCGATTAAAAAAAAACAATTCCATGCGACCCCAGCTTCCTTGTGAACCCCGACCCATGGACACTGCCACTCTGAGCCCACCACTGTGCGCAATTCTCAAAAACAATTCCATGCGACCCCATCTCCCCTGTCGGTCCCTCTCTCCCTCTGCTCAAACTTGGTTGGGACCGTAGACCCGTACCCCAGCAGTTTAAGGCCTGCGCCGGCTGGGTCACCGATTCTCAGGGTCTCCTGACGGTTTTCCACCTCCAAGTCTACACAAAACAAACATAACGAACAAACGAACAAAACGAACTTAACATCTCCACCAATCCCCCCACATCCGTCATCTCCCCACTAACGCAAACTTCGCAAACGTACCCTGCATCTCTACCATGTCGCGTGCTAATTTAGCACCGTGTATTACTAAGACGACTACATGACTGCGGCCCTGATACAGAGGCATTCCCCACTTATATACGGGAGACGACAGGATGTACTACCGGTTGGCCTGCATACCGACCGGATCATATAGCGTGGTCAATGACCACGCGACAATATCAAATAGTGATTACGGTGAAGCGCAGAATTGGGAAGTACCAGTGATCGCATTTCGTTTCTTGGAAGAAGTGGTTCTGAGCCATCTCAGTATCTTCAATTCGAAAAAATTGCCAACGCAGCAAGTCAAGGGATGCTATATTACATTTACAGGCCTGAATGTCCAAAGTCATTCAGGCCAGTAAATAAATTTTCAGGCCACTGGCCTGAATGTTCCTGGCCTGAACGTCCCTAGCCTGAACGTCCGGCACCCAGTGGGAAGAATAGCTTGTCTCAACTCCTTTATGGCTGCTGCGACAAACATGGCAGTGACCGCTGTTTGATGTACATGTCTTGCTTGCTTGTCACTGCACTGGAACGACGGACTTTGTACAGGATGTACATCTACTTCCAAGAACGAATGGAATATCTTGTAAGACATCGTCTGAATTGTAGTTGGAAGCGATTCATCATGAACGTTTCTTGAGAATAGATGAACTGCACGAGCAAGATCCATCATTGGAAGATGTTGTCGAACATGATGAACGAGGTCGGCTAATTTGCTATAGGCCAAATGTCTTAAAGATTCATTTGTTGTCCAACCATTTCCAAAGAGTAAATTTTCATCAAACAATCGCTCCATGAATGGAATGAAGACGGAGGTCAGTTGCCAGGATGTGTTTTGATGTTATGAGCAATTCCTTCCTCAAATGAGCAACTTCCATGGGGCACAGACTTAATAGCCCCAATATACCTTTAACCATTAGAGTAGCTTGTTGAGCAACAGCTTCTTGATAAATGCGAATGATGTATGCCAAGAAAGACAATGATTTGGGCTCCAATAAAGTCTGCAAATATTTCGTTAAATGCAGGATTCATCTTGTGCTGAGCTGATGGCTGGAGGGTAATTGTAGTCATGATGAGAGGTATAAAGTCTGCAACATCCTGATGAACATTATGCTTGTATAGTTGATTCATGAGAACCACAATTATTGGAAGTTCCTGCAAAACTTTCAACGATACACCTTTTGGTATCAAATTATATGATATGTTGTTGCCATCAGGAGTTTGTGTTTCTGTGAGTACAAAAGTGGCAGTAATAAATGTTTCAGCAACTCCCAGTTCAAAGTTCAATTTGCTCAAATCTTTAACTTCAATGGGGCTCCTTGGTTTCAAAATTTTGTTTCGTTGGTTAGGTGAATCATCATGATAGATGCCTTTAATAGATTGTAGAATAGTTTGAATTTTCACACTATATTTTGGACGGTACTGCCTGTGAATTTCAATTATGATTTGGAGACATATAAGGACATTGTCTTCATTTTCTCTCTCAAGTAATCTGATCATGAGGATGAGTGATTGTTTCACATATGGCCTCAAATGCTCATTGGTAGGGAGACAATGAAACATTTCCAAAATCAATTTCCGAACTTGCTGAATGTTGTACTCTGCAATGAATAAAGGTTCGCTGTCTTGCAAAATCTTGAGAAAATTCTTCATAGCATCATCCAAGAATGCTGGGTACTGTGGGGAACTGACAATAACTTCAAAATTTTTACTTAGTTCTTGGGCTACTTTAAATTTGTTCTCATATTTAGCACCAGGATCAGAGAGCATTGAATCAAAAAAGGTAAAAGTATTCATCTCGGCTACAACATCCAACCCAGGTACAGCATTAGAACGCCCCATTTTATCTAGGTTAAATAAATGAGCCCCATGAACAAATTGATAAAGTTAAAGTAATTGTTGTTGCTGACCTAGCTGAAAATAACTACAAACCTGATTGATTAATCCTCTCTTGTGTATCCTAGGGGGTTCCTAGGACTCGTTGCATGTGGACGTGATGGAATAAACAATGACTCTACGACAAAATTTTTGAAAAAGGCAGAGCTCTGCCAATTACTAAAGAATTTGTCAGCCGATTCTTTTTCTCTAAACTCGACTCTGGCAAAACGTTGAACATCAACACGATTTTGGCGTTTGGTAACACACAAATCTCTGACCAATCCGAATACACTTAATTCACGAAAAAGATCTTGCAGTGACACCAGATTTGGAATATTCCTTATTAAAAAGGATCTTTTAATTTCTTCCGGAGAAAGATAGCATTTATCGCGGCTTAAGTTTTCAAAGAGATCAGTAGATTTTTTCCAAGCAATAAATACTTCGGATACAGTTGACTCCATTATGTCACCACTCACCAGAACCGAAGCCTGTACATCGTCATGGCCAACTACGATCGCCTACTTAACTAAGTTAACTTAGTTAAGTAGGCCATGGATACTACTGAACCCTAGGCGCCTGAACCCATCCCCCCTAACCAAGAGGTGGCGCACCTAGCGGTGAGATGTAGCAACTTGGAATCGGGCAACGCGGTGGCGCGGTGGACCCTTCAACAGACTTCTTTCTGTTGCAACACTAGTACAGTCAATCTGACATGAAATCTCAAAATGAGACGAAATTTCAATTTTCTCACATAAAAAAATAGCTAATTTTGGGGGGAATCTTCATTTTAAAATCTCCCGAGAAATTCTGTGGGGAAGACATTTCAACTAATAAAAAACTATTGAATGAAATCCATTTTTGTTTAAATTGTTTTGTTTAATTAATTGTATGGATATCTGTGTTTTTTTTAAACAAATAAATGAGCTTTGTTAAACAAGTAATTTCCTACATTATAAAGTTTGTTTTAATTTAGAATACCCTTTTGTTTTATTACAACAAGATTTACAGTAGGTTTCATTTCATGACATTGTAATGATCCCGAATCACGCTTAGCCGGCATACACACAAGGTCGTATGCACCGGCGTTTCCTGTATGAAATCGGCGCAATATGCGATACGCGGCGAAGCGTGAATCCGCGCGCCACGTTCGCATAAACACACTGACATGCGTGAATTCACACGCTTTCACAGACTTGCGAAAGTCTCCGCGATAGACGTTGGAGCGCGAGTTGTTCATTCGCGCTCCAGTATAAATACGCGAGGTTTTTGTAAAGCAAATCAGAGTCAGTTAAGCTTTGTCCTAGTGTTCACTCTCTATCTCTCTTTCTCTTCCTCTGTGTACTGTTTTGTATTCTACTAGATTATCTTAAAAACACGGTGATCCAGTGACCCACTACATTTGGAGGTCCCAACGAGACAACCGAAATATAAGTAGTGAGTCACAATTCTCTGAAAGGAGGATCGAATCACCCTTGGATGCCTATGGGTATCGTGTATTGCCGGTAATTTACTGAGTACTTTGACAGGTGCGGGAGTGATTGAGAAACGTTGAGAAATTTGAGTGAGATCAACTCTTCACTCCAACTTCTCCACAAGAGTAAGGTAAGCAGATGACAGATACTATAAATTTAACACCAGAGACTGCTCTCCAGACACTTTATATTAGCCTTTATCCGAATCTATCAGAAGATTTACCACCCTTAGACCCCATCAATACAGAAGACACATATATAGATTTAATTGGCAATCCTTCCGTCAGTGCAGCGCGAGGTGCAGTTTTAGCTAGTTGGAAAACCTCCGTAGAAGTAGAGACTCGCTATCAGGTTGAAAATAGTAAAAATCAAACTCGAACGACCAGTAAAACTCAGACCCCAAATTCGGTTACAAAACTAGAAGAAGAGAAAAAGGCAGCACATAAAATAACTAGTAATCGCCTCAACTTATACGTGTATGCTGTCATAAAAGATAAACTAGAACCCCCCAAAGGTCCTGTAATTACTCCAGAATCAATCCAGGAAGCCACCAAATCACTTAGACAATACATCAGTCTTAACCAACTTGAAACCGTAAGATTAGATAAATTAATTCAACTATTGCATACGGTTCACGGAAAGCAACGAGAATTCACAGCAGAGTTAGTAGCCATATTACAGAGAGAAGCCCTCCTACAACACGTAAATCTTAGTAAAAGTAATAACGATTTAACTGAAGAAAAAGAAAAACTAGAAAAGAAATTAAAAGCTACAGACTTAAGCAGCAAAACAGACAGTGGAAAGACAGAACAACTAAGAAAAGAGTATAACCTCAAAATAACAGCATTAGATAAGTGTGAGCTACATATAGACAAACTTCAAAGTGAACTTAAAGAGGCAAAAGAACAAGCTGAACAATTACAATCAGCTGCAGATTCGAATTCACAAGTTGGCAACCTACAGCAGGCATTAACAGAAGAGATCGAACGTACCACACAACTTAAGACAGCTCTAGAATCTAAACAACGACATCTCGAAAAGATAGAAGAAAGTAGTTTAGAAGCAAACAACACCCTAGAGGAAAAGATCCAAGAATCCGAAAAACACATACTAGCACTAAAACAAGACAACCATACCCTTCAGAACAACAACGTATCTTTGCAGAAAGAATTAGATTCGGCTAAACAACTGAACAGTCAGATAAACGCGACGAAAGAACAAATTCAAAATAGCTTCAAACAAATCTCCCTGCATAGTAAAGTACAGGCTACTAAAATAGCCGATCTCGAAACAATTCAGGGCAATATCGAACAAAAGGTCAAGAAACTATACGCTAGAATAAAAGACCTCGAAGAACGAGAAAAAGTTTTTAAGGAAACGGAAGAATTTTCAACACATCGCTAAGAAAACCTCTCACGCAGCACAGGCCATAGAGGAACTAAAAAATCTCACGTCGAGTGACCCAAAACAATCGCTACAACAAGAACTCAATATCCAAGGAACCAACTCAGAAGTTAAAAAAATAATAGATTACTTGACCGCACAGAATAACGATCAAGGCGACCTTAGATCAGACCTACAAAAAAGAAACAGTAGAGCACTTAATACTCAAAGGCTGAGCATTCCAACCATGGGAATGGGCGCAGGACTAAGCCACAGTGCTGGCGGTGCGGGCGGTGCAAGCCCATCCGGCCCCAACACAAGTAAAAATTCAACAGCACAAGATACAACCATATTAGATAACGTCACTAAACCTATTGTAAAGGTGTTAGGAGAACTTTTCTCCCGAGAAGATAAGAAATCTATTCCAGCATTTAAAGGGAAAAGTACTGATAAACTCATCACAGAGTGGCTTAAAGCAGCCGAACATGTAGCCAGAAATAACGACTGGGACGAAGATAAAAAAATTCGATTTTTCTCGGATCGATTGAAAGGAGAAGCTTTAGAATGGCACGACAATTACATTGAGGAGCAAGGTAACACACTTAACTATGAGGATTGGCGGAAAGATATAGTAGAACGCTTTCAAGACTCTTTCGACTTAGCCCCTCTGCGAAAAAAGTTACATACATTAAAACAAAAACCCGAAGAAAACTGTAGGGGAGACTGGGGTTATTTGGACCGGTTTTTGTTTTTATCGTGTAGGCCGTTTCCTAATCATCCGATTTGTAAAATAAATGTTTTATTATATTCGTCTTACTTTTGTCTATCTCCAGTATTTTTTATTTTATGTTTGAGTCGTTAGTTTACCCTCTACCGATTTATAAAGTTGCGAAAAAAAAAGTGGGCGTGGACAAAATCGGGGTTTATATGGGACAGGGGGGTGTACTATGTGAAACACACTAAATTCTCCACTTTAGAATAAAGATAAATTAATTTTAAAAATATCGTGAAATAGAATTTTTCGTATAGTATTTGTATTTCGCTAAGGTTTTTGGTATACTCGTATAATTAAAAACATTTCTTATAAAAAACAAAAAGTTCTCTTGAAGGAGAAAAGTTCTCTGAATTGCCACTGGCAGCACTGAGCTCCGCCTATCGGCTATTCCGTATTAGTACCAATTCACCCCACAAAACCGTACCAAATAACCCACAAAAAATGTTTTTGGGGAAACTTTTATAACTAGCTCATTTTTCAACTCAAAAATTTTATTTTTGTGGGGAATTATTGACAAAAGACCAAACTATCATTCTGCTATCTCACTTTTCTAAAAAAACATAGTTACTTCGAGAAATTCTTAGAAAAACAACTTTTTTTTTTTAAGAATATTTTGGGGCTTTTTTTATTTCTTAAAAAACTAAAAAACTTAATGTACAAAAGTAATGATTTTTTAGAGAACAAAGTAGATACCTTTGAACAACATCATGTATTAATTTTAGAATTTAAAAACTACATTAAGTATTTTTTAACTCACTGTTTCACATAGTACAGCGTACCATATAACCCCAGTCTCCCCTAGAGCGTTTGTATCCCGATTAAATAGTCTATATGACACCATTGAAGGAAAGATAGATAAATTAAATGACAATAATAAAACCGATGTAGAAGATAATTTATTAGCAAAAGTTAGAAAAATGCGAAATGATGTTAAAATAAAAATTCTTTTGCAAGGTCCTTTACCGAAAATCAAGAGCGAATTATATTTAAGAATGCCAGCAGATTTTAATGACTTTGAAAAGTTATGTGAACAGTTATTCATTTCCGAGCAAATCCTACAAAATAAAGAAAGTAATGAGGATAAGGAGTTAACAGCGGTAATCGCTGGTATTACGCATCACGAAAAACAACAGGACGAAGAGTTAACGCAACAGAAATTAGAAATAGGAAGTCTTAAACAAAAATTAGCTGAGTTAGAAAATTTTAGTAAAAGACGACACTATTCGCAGGAACAACTAACGACCATCGCAGCTGTGGATCACTACGATTCAAGGCGATCTTCTTCTTTAGATCGTCATCCGAGACGAGACTCAAGAGTACAATTTTCGAGACCATCACCAACGCAGAGTAGGGACTCCAGTTTTTCACGCCAGCAAGGACGAAATAACAGATACTCGCTTAGCAGAGACCAAAGCCCAGCACATCATAGGGAAAACCAATTTCACAACAATGAAAGGTCGTATTCAAATAACCAACCTAGAATTCAGAGTAACTTTAGAAACCGACCAGTACAGCGCTATTGTTGGAGCATACATTATTTCTCAGTGAGAGGAACGATCGATAGATGGCGCAGGTGGACTATCCTATAGTCGGCCTCCCTTTTCTATTCATCAAGTCACCTTTTAGTTTCCTTCTTCTCGCTCCGACCACGCTGTGGAACGGTTCTCTCTAGCTTTACGGTCTCACACACTTAAGAGTTTTTCACTTTTATTTTCTCTGTGCTTTTCCTCCCCACATCTGTTTACAACTGGTAACTATTCTAATAATTTATGTTGTATCAATGTATCCATGGCTCAACGTGTGAACGTTATCGTTACACATTTCTGTTGCTCAGCGTGTGTACGTTATCGTAACACGAATCATTTAGTTCGCGCCACATATCTTAACCAATAATGTGCCATATTTGTTAAACCATTTCATTCGCATAATGTGTAATGTGACTCTTACACTCAAATTCTCTCTACGAGACAAGTCACCCTGTTAATTCAGAAGCTCCACAGTGTGGAATGTATGACCCTGTTAATTCAGAAGCTCCACAACGTGGAATGTTTCATCATATCGATTCAAATACAGAAGCCTCTGACTAAACTGTTTAAATTCCTTTTGTTTAAGTTCTAACAGCTATAGATCACAACAAGACTTAACCAATAGAAATAATTATCGAAACCAAAATGGGGTACGAAATAATTTTAGTAGAACACAAGCGATAATCCCACGGCAAAATAATAACAATAGTAGTCAGAATCGAAGAGACTCACAGAGACAACCGTCATCGGCTCAGAGGGACATAAATTGTTATAACTGTGGTAAGAGAGGACATATTGCTAGAGAATGTTGGAGAGATATGGCTCGCGCCAATCAACCGTACAACCCCAACAATTAGTATGGGAAAATGTAGCCATCAATTCTATATTAGCCATAAATAATCTAACACAACCCAATAGCACAAAACTTCCACAACTTATAAGAATTCCAATTTTAATTTTTGATATACGCACCAATGGATTAATTGATACCGGTGCTGCAGCCAGCCTAGTATCCTCTGATATACTGTTTAAGCTTAGAGGAAAAACAGCCAAGTCGCTGAAGAATGAAGAAAACGCACCCATATTTAGAACCGTTTCAGGACAGGAGTTACATTCTTTAGGAAAATACGAATTCCCTGTAACAATAAACAAGATTCCTTCGGTAATGTCCTTCGGGGGTTTTTGGTTTATCGCTTTTAAGATACCAATAAATTTATTTATCCACATAATTTATATTCCAGGACAAATCAACTAGAAGACATGCAAAATGTAAGGGAAATGATGATAAACTATGATGGGTGGTCGAACAAATAGCTTGATGAATTTTTTTCAAGAAGTTTATTACTATCAACAATATGAATCTACGTTCAAAATACTTTAAGAAATTATTAAATATATACTTCCAAGAACATTGAATTGAAATTTAAAATGCCAGATAGATACCGTTTGATGCCAGTGTTTTGCACCGGTGTTACATCAACTTTTTTGCGTGATAGGACAGATTTCACATCGGAATTTATAACTATTCTATTTAAGTAGTTTTTTGGTTTGTTACCCATTTACCCTGGTTTAATTCCAGAGTTTTGCCAAGGGTCATTCTCATATTAATTTAATTTTAATATTTTATTTTATTTTGTTTGTTTTGTAGTTTCGCCACTAGATATATAGTTTCCTTATTGAAAATCATGGCTAACTAAAGTTAAGCATTTCGTTCGCTTTTTAAGATAGAATATTATTAACTTATTTCGAATATTTTTTATTAAAAATCTCGAAATAAACTAGTTTATAAAGTTCATTCGTCAAATAGATGATATAATGTAGTTGTTTTGGTAAAACTATATTTTAGTCTGAGGACTAATTGATATCATTCATTCTAGCAACTCATTTCGTTGACAGAAACGAAGATATGCAAATAAAAGTGACAAGACTTTCACTATTCGGCAACCAACTAGATAACGACTCGTTATCTACTTGTAAGATTGTTATCTAGGGTCTTATATCGTGAAAAGATTTTTATCTATTACCTTGTCCCGATTCCTTTAATCGGAACCCTTGTTTTCTTCCAATGTTTTATTCGTTAAATCCCCATAATTAACTGCATTATATAACAAATTTGAATTTAAATGATGAGTCATTCATCATCATCATCATCATCATCTTTATCATAAGGCCTGACATATTGATTGCTACATCAAAAATATGAATAAAACGCACGATATCTTTGATCAGGCATGTCATGAGAGAGAAAATATCTTAAAACCCAAAATTGAATAGATTTCACCACTACACATATAATTTTTTATAGAAAAACATGGCTAACGAAAGAAGAGCATTTCGTTCGCTTTTTAAGATAGCATATCATTAACTTATTTTGAATATTTTTGCATGAAAAGTCTCAAAATAAACTAGTTTATAAAGTTCATTTGTCAAATAGATGATATAATGTAGTTGTTTTAGTAAAACCCTATTTTGGTCTGAAGACTAATTGATATCATTCATTCTGGCAACTAATTTTGTTGACAGAAACGAGGTTATGAATGCAACAAGAATTTCATTTACTAGGCAACCAGCTCTAAAACAGTAATAAAAACAAATGAAAACCCCGTTACGCACTGTATCAAATTTTGACAGAATTATGTACAAAATTTTGTGACGATTGGTCATTCAGGGAAGAAATGTATAAAGGATAACTAAATGGACAATAAACCCTCTGAATTTCACTACTAGCTACTACTACCCTACCCCCTATACCCCACACCCTATATTGTTAAGGACCTTCGTATATAAATATACCTCAGGGATAAAGACCACACTTTTCTGCACAGCTTTTATGTAATGAATAACCTTAAAGAAAACTGCATTTTGGGAATAGATTTTCTATCTCAAAATAACGTTAAAATAAATACCAAAAATAAGCAACTAAACTATGATCACGCAGCAGCAGAACAGATACTCGAAACTGATTGCCCCGTATATAGCCTCACAATCGGAGATGATCAAACCGAAATACCACTAACAGCATATGATAGACCTCATAATATCATTAGAAGAAGGGAAGTTGAAATACCCGATGAGTTAGTTACAACCGAGAACACATATCAAAGTCCGGTAGCATTAAACCAAATGGGCCCGAATTACGAACGTATAGCCATTAACCCAGATACGTATGATGAGGGACCAATTACGCTAATGATTTACTAGACTTATTACCCTTCCAACAGTTTATTATCAATGATAATGAAGAACTAGTTTCAACCGCACCAGTTAGTGAGTTTGATCTAATTCACCTAGAGCCAGACAAACGTCGTATTGTTCTCCAACAACTGTACGAGTTTGAACAAAGGAACCTCTTTTCTAACAAAGAAGGAGATCTGGGTCTAGCAATAGATGTAAAACATTTTATAAATACAGGAGATAATGCACCAGTAAGCATGCGATCCAGACGTACCCCGGAAGCACTAAAATCGAAAGTATGGGAACAACTACGTAGCATGTTAGCAAAGAATGTAATAAGAAATAGTTCAAGCCCGTACGCAGCAGGTATTGTTATGGCTCTAAAAAAAGATGGTACGTTAAGACTTTGCATCGATTATAGATTATTAAATAAGATCACTATTAAAGACAAATTTCCGCTACCACGAATCGATGACACCATTGACGCACTGTATGGTGCTCGATACTTTTCGACACTAGATCTTCTAAGCGGATACTGGCAAATCGAAATCAATGAAGAAGACAAGCATAAAACAGCTTTCATTTGCGAGCTAGGCTTATTTGAATTTAACCAAATGCCGTTCGGATTAACAAATGCTCCGAGCACTTTTCAACGTGCGATGAATAATATCTTTAAAAAGGAACTATACAAATTTGTATTAGTCTACTTGGATGATATTATCATCTACAGTAAGACATTTGATGACCACCTTATAATCTACGTAAGGTCTTCGAGCTATTGTTATCCGCAGGGCTGAGGTTAAACAGAACAAAATGTGAATTTCTCAAAAATAAGATAGATTATTTAGGTTATATTGTTTCAATAGACGGAATTGCACCGAACACAAAGAAGATGGAATCCATTACTTCATACCCAGAACCAACTAATCAGAAAGAGTTAGGATCATTTCTCAGACTTGCGAGCTATTACCGTAAGTTTGTCCATGCTTTTGCAGAAAAAGCACATCCTCTTACAGCACTGACTAAAAAAAGTGCACAATGGAAATGGGGCCCGGAGGAAAGGGACGCCTTTAATTGCATCAAACAATGCTTGACGACTAGGCCAATCCTGGGGTATCCGGACTTTTCGCGCGAATTTATCATCTATACGGATGCTTCGGGATATGGCATAGGTGCAGTGTTGGCACAAATGCAGGCTCCGGCCCTCCACGACACCTCGGAAACCAGAGAAGCGGACTCCGCAGAAGTTGGCGACCGAGAAGTCGTAATAGCATATACATCAAAGCATCTTAGTGAAAGAGAGGCCAAGTGGTCCACAACCGAAAAAGAATGTTATGCTATTATTCACGCGATAGAAGTTTTCAGGCCTTATCTATATGGACGATCTTTCACTGTTTTTACTGACCACTGTCCATTAGAGTGGTTAATAAGCAAGCCGGAACCGGCTGGACGTTTGCAGCGATGGGCACTAAAAATCCAGGAATACGACATGAAGATAGGGTATCGACCTGGGAAGTCGCATCAAAATGCTGACTGCCTGAGTCGAATCCCTTAAAATCTTGGAGCGATACCAAAAACTCCAAACAAAGGATGAGTGATCGCCGCTGTAGTGTTCACGCCGCGAAAGGAATCACAAACAGTTAGTGGATCTGTCCATGTGGGTATGCCTGACAATAATATTAGTGAATGGGCTAAATTACAACAACATGACGAATATTGTCAGATGCTGATTAAAAGAATAGAAGTTGAAACAAAACAAGAAGCCAAGAGGCAGGCCCGGCTTAAGGAACATTTAGAATTTGAAAGGGACTATGGATATTATGAAAATCTAATTGCAGAAGAAGCACGCAAAAAAAACAAAGAGAAAATATAGGTTGGTTTAGGAGCGACCAATATACCTAATATAGACGGCACTGCCACTGCCCAGGATTTTTGGATCACGAAACCCAAAACAATGAGATATAGTTTTAATGAAAAAGGTGAAATAATAGATATCAATAAAAGATTAATTGTACCGCGAGTAAAAGTTAAAGACGTATTAACAGAAAATCATGACCATATGTTGGCAGGACACTTGGGTATAGCTAAAACAATAGCCAGAATAAAACGACATTATATTTGGAAAGGGTTGAAGAGGGACGTAGTTATACACGTAACCAGTTGTATACTATGTGCCAGGAGAAAAGTAATCGGTATCACAAAAGCTCCTTTACAACCACTTCAACCCGTGTACGAAATTTGGGAACAAATCGCAATGGACATCGTAGGACCCGTACGAGAAAGTAGAAAAGGTTATCGATACATGTTAGTAATTTCAGATTATGCAAGTCGTTTCGTAATAACCATACCGATGAAAGATAAAAAAGCACACACTGTAGCAAAATGTCTAGTTCACAAAGTCATCACGAAATATGGAGCGCCACAGAACGTACTAACTGATAGAGGAACTAATTTCTTATCCACACTGGTGAAAGAAATCTGTATACTTTTTAAAATAAAACAAATGCGCACAACAGCATACCATCTGCAAACAGACGGACTGGTTGAACGATTTAACAGAACACTAGTTGACATGCTGACTTGTTATGTAGTAGATGAACCAGAACAATGGGAAAGATTTCTGCCATATGTCACTTTTGCATACAATACCGCAGTACAATCAACACTAAAGGAATGCCCATTTTTTCTTTTCTTTGGAAGACTACCGGTTCTTCCAAACGATATTAAATTGAATTTTAAATATGAAGTAACAGGCGACGACGCATTAATGTACACAAAGAAATGGATGCAGGCTCAAAGACTAGCACGCATACATCTTTTTAAAGCACAAGAGAAACAAAAATTTCATTTTAATTTAGGAACAGTCGCAACCATGTATGAAGTAAGAGATTGGGTACTTTTATAAGCACCTCCAATGGCTGGAAAATTTATCAACCGTTGGAATGGCCCATATCAAATCACAAAATCTTATTCTAAAGTAAACTACGAAATCGAAAACCTGCAAGACAAAAAACAAAAAAGGATAATCGTCCATGTAAACAGAATAAAGAAGTTCAATCAACGTGAAGATGACTGTACATTCCCACAACAAAATATTCAACCACCCCAAATAATAAATACGGACACTCACAGAAATGAAGATAAGCACAATAACAACGACCCCCCCCCCCCTCCAACAGCAGTTAGAAGAGGCCGAGGTCGTCCACGTAAAAATACAACACAAGCTAGTGAATCAACTCCAAACTACCAAAATCGTAAAGCTCCGAACATTACAACTCGAAACCAGAACATCCAAAATACAAGACAGTCGAGACAACCAGAAGAATATGGAAATAACAGGCGAAACCAAACGCATAGATTTATCAAGGATTTTTCCCCACCCTGGAGAGGACGGTTAAGGTCCTCACCAAATGATTCCCACAACTATCAGCATAACTGTCACTGTCCCAAGTGCCTATCATTACGAACAGACCGACAGAGTCAGGCGACCGAAATATACCAGACTCCACCAAGCTTTATTCCAAATTCTACAAAACGAGAGATCCCATTCCAGAATCGCTATAACTTAAGATCACGACACTAAAAAAAAACAACAAATGAAAGAGGCACTATTGTAAATATTGCATTTTCCATTTCCAATAGATGGCCAAATATCCAATATTATTCGTCTACCAACTAATCTTCACCTATTCTACATTAGCCTTGAATATACCTGTTTGTGATTGCAATCAAGCAAAAACTCGAGGTATTCTTGATATCAACAAACTTTATTACTGTCAACAAGGAACGACTGATACACCCCACAAACCACGAATCTCATCAAGTTATAAGCTAGTCACCAAGCAAAAACCAGTAGTGACCTGGAAAGGATGGTCTTGTAAGCAATGGATAATATCTAAAAAGATAGTTGGATCTTTCTTGATCCGATCTTTCGACACAACACTTTCACAAGAAACAGTCCTTGTTCCTGCTCTCGAATGTTGGGATATGGTGAACAACAGAAAATGTGGAAACAACTTGATGCAGACAAGCGAAAACACAATAAGTTTTACGGCAACACTAACTGGAGAAGGCAAATGGTATGCCACTCGTGAATACCATGTCCTCAACTGCCTTATAGAAACAGTAACACTCAAACAAAATCCAGAAGAGCATCTAATAGAGAGCCCGTTCGGAATACTCAACGCGACTCAACAAGATAGAGAAATAACCTATAATCATAATACTATTGTATGGGGACAAATAACATCAAACTTCTCAAATACAATACCACTGTTCAACGGTCAAGGATACCTAGAACTAACTCAAACGGATGTAAATATTAACATAAGTAGATTAGTAGACACCCAACGTCAAAAAGAAATTGGTTTTTACAATAACCCGGACCGTTTGGAATCCGTACAAGCCTACTTTCCAGTAGTAGGAATGCCTAAAACATTTTTAATATTTCCGATAAACACATCAGACAATCTATATCGAATTTACAAACACACATTTGTAGTCTGTAGAAATCCAGAAAAAGTAGCATCGGAACTATGTAAAAATCTTCGAGAATATCCATGGCCTGGACATCACAACCGAAGAAAAAGACAGATTTCGCAAGAAGTCAAATTCCTATACAATAAGGACGAGGAAGCGACAGAAGTCAATCGATTATACAGCATTTCATATGCATGGGGAACTATAACTCTTAAGGACGAAATAAACCTGACCACCAATTATATACCCAGCATCACTAAATCATTGGAGAAACTATATATGTCTTATTCCCCAAAAGCCATGCATAACTGGATCACTTTAAACCGTGAATCAGACTTCAATAAAATGACGTTTGAAAAAACTAAATTTGAGTACCTTGTAGATCGAACTATAAGAATACAAAATATGACTTCCTGCATGGTGAAATCGGGATCGAGAATCACATTCAAAAATTGCAACGACAGCACGGATCGATGGATATTTGACGTAAACACCAATCAAATCATCGCGGAAAAATACATACAGTGCATCGCCGCGGGGCGAATGCCTTCTAACATTGAATTTACGATTGATATAAAAACTTGTGATAGGAACGACAAATCACAAAAGTGGATCTTCCAGAACGTGAATAGCAACCCAGACATTGTAGAAAATAATCCAGAAATATCATCAGAGGAACTGCGGGAATGGCAAATTGAGGAAAGTAACACCCTCACCTCCACAATATTTTCACCAATTTTTGGCGGACTACTTAAAGTCAACCAAGGAAAAGGGAATATTGTATGGGATTTAATTAACTGGGGACTTTTACGATCTAAAGGCCACAACGACACGAAATGTGTAACTTACCATGGAGTGGGTTAAGTACTGACTTTAGAAGACTGTGACCCTAACTGGACCCAGTGTCAAGAGGATCTACAACCACGTCTGACTAACATTACAAACGACCCAGTGGTACATTCCCAAACAACAGTTGCTAACTGTAGTGAAAAAGGCAAAACTCGACAAGCGCTTGAATATGCAGCAGATTTTACAATAAGACCATTCAACATAAACTTCTGTATAACAGCAAATAGTACAATGTTAGTATTGGAACCTTGCACTGAGACCAGTACCATTTGGGGAACGTTCAATCACACTAGACAACTAATGGCCACAGACAGAAAAGGCCTTCGTTCCAAAGCAATTAACCGAAAATGTTTAACCGTCAAATCAACAACATTAGGCCTCGGACATTGTCACGGCGAACGTAAAAAACAACACTTTACTTTTGAGTACAAAAATCCATATCAACCAAAGACACATTTTCAACACATCCGTCAGAATAACAAGCACAGTTATTCCTCCACCGTCAATAGTCGGTTCACCTGGACCATCTGGTCCCTTAGGTCCACCAGGACCATCTGGTCTCTCAGGCCCACCTGGTCCACCTGGTCGTTTAGGTCCATCTGGACCACCTGGCCATAAAGGCCTATCAGGGCAAAACGGCTCCAACGGTACACCCGGACAACAGGGTGAGACCGGTCCGCCTGGACCAATCGGTCCAGTAGGAGCTCCTGGCCCAACTGGTACAACTGGACCAAAAGGTGAACGTGGAAATCACGGAAATGATGGAGCCCCAGGTGAACAAGGACCACAAGGGCCCTCAGGACCATCTGGACCTCCAGGGCTTATGGGTATTAGTGGATTAAGAGGATTACCCGGAGCAAAGGGAGAACATGGACTTAGAGGACCGACCGGAACAGTTGGTGAAGATGGAGTACACGGAATCGATGGAAAACCTGGTCCACCAGGACCCGAAGGATCAACCGGAATGACTGGAAACAAAGGAGAAGCCGGTACGACAGGACCCAAAGGATCAACTGGTATGAACGGAGAAAAAGGCGAACCCGGCCCGGTTGGAAATCCAGGTAGTACTGGATCAACCGGTGAACCAGGACCTAGAGGAGTACAAGGAACACCCGGAATAAATGGACTGCCTGGTATAGAAGGATCAAAGGGTGAACCAGGATTACCGGGAGTCAAAGGGGACACAGGCTCAGTCGGAGAGGCTGGTAAAGCTGGAACCCCCGGTAAAGATGGTATTAAAGAAGAACCAGGGCTACCTGGCAGAGATGGTCGCGATGGACAACCTGGCATCGCAGGAATCAAAGGTGAACCTGGCGTACCGTACGTCAATGAAAATACTCACCGATTCAAAGGCAAGTCAACACATCGACTTAATCACAAAACAATTATGGACGACGACGATACTTTAATGCAAAATGAATCTAGTGACGGAAATCAAACTGATACTAAGTTACCAGCATCAATTGAACCGTTTAGCGAAGAGTTAAAATACCATGTTGGCAAAATGCACGACCAGTTTAAAATACGAATTGAAACTGACAATGCAAAAAAATTAGCGAAAGAAATCCGTGATGTATACTGTCAACTATCTACAATGAAGAAAAATCAAGCAGTAATTTTATCCCAAACAAATGGACTACTGGCCGCTTCTGCTATTGGATTACCAACGTGCAGCAGAATTCAAGGACTAGGTCAGACCATGTTGTTACAACAGTGTGCAGTAAAAACTGTAGTTTTAACAGCAATCGAAACACAGTGCGGTTTTCAACCATTCTTTACATATGCTAGTGAAAATTACACAGTAGGTATGGATGGATGGTCCATTCACCCATATTCTGCATTTTTTTGGAAGTCGCATTTTGTAAACATCAACGGAAATGCATTCGTCTGGGAGCATAACGCAACCAGTGGAGAATGGATTAAGCAAAACCCTACTGTACATACTGCTAATTTGGAACTGATTGCTGAATTTGAAGAACTACAATTAAATGACTTTGACTTAGCACTCAAAGCCCATCCAGCACATAACGTGATGGAAATGGAGCAATTAAATATGCTAAACGATCTGGTAGGACGACTACAGGAAACCGAATCGAAAGCAATGTCAAACATTGTAGTAACAAAAGAACAAGACAACAATATCGGAACTATGTTTTCATGGTTCGATACATTGAAGATAATGGGATTAAGCACCATAGGATTCATTCTTTTTCTAATAAGCATTAGACTATTTATAGCATGTAACATTATCCCAAAAATAACCATAATAAGTCACCGTATACAAAATTCAAAATTATTCAAAAGAAGAATCGAAGAAACTCCGGCAGTTGAACTAGAGAACATGTTAAACATAAGCCCTGAGGCCGTGTTCAACCCACCCTCGGTCAATAAACCGGCCTACGTGAGGAAATACGCTCCCCTACCGTTACAAGCATCCAACACTAAAAAGATATCGAATCAAAAATATGCACTCAATAGCCCAAGTGCCCCCAGTATAACCCAATTACAAAATCCACATTCCTCACACGCTAACATTTTAAACAAAATTTCCCCTACGTATAATAAAACAGATTCGTCGAAATGTGCAGGACCACACACTACGTGTAGTTACATAACCGGATATGGAATGGTTTGGGAGGACCTATGCCGTTGCGACGAAAATGACGCAACGGCATAACTAAAAAAAAAACACAACTATTAAGATAACTCTTTTTACATCCACTATCCCTATTTTTATTAACACCCTAAAATCGACTATTTTTATTCTTGATTCACCCTTGATTTGAGGCAACAGTTTTGTGTTTCATATTTGAGTACACACCCCACATTTTATTAAAGTTTATATATACATAAAAAAAAAACACAACAAAAAATATACCAGACAAAACGACATCCAATTAGGACGAGTTTATTTTCACCAAACAACATTACACCCAGATAGGAATTCTCGTCCCAATCGAGCCCCAAAGACGTACCAATGGGACGTCTGGGACAGGCTCAAGTATAAAACATCTAAAAGCCGTCCCTTTTAAAACAAAAAAAGCACCGAAGCGCGGCAAATTTCACAGTCCCATGTGAACGTACCTTATCCGTACCATTGAATACATTTTGGCTCCAACAAAACACTTAGAAAATTTTAGAAATATCGTGTTTTTACGCGGGAACAACGACTGAACTTTAATAAACAGCGTCATTAATGTATATCAGATAGCTTAGTGGGTAGCTAGCTGGCATTCGGCATCAATTGTCTGTGGTTCAAGTCCAGCCGACTCCATTTTATTCTTCAT
The DNA here is from genome assembly GCA_030770115.1 of Daphnia galeata. Lineage (NCBI taxonomy): Eukaryota > Metazoa > Arthropoda > Branchiopoda > Diplostraca > Daphniidae > Daphnia > Daphnia galeata. Next base: position 6,288,571 of record CM061115.1, read on the forward strand.
TGATGTTCTTCACTAATGAAATATTTCATCATGATTTATCGTCATCTTGTCAAGAAAGTTGAAATCCGATTCATAATTTGTGAAATGGAGAGCCATCCTTATGATGACTTTGGATGACTCTGGTGATATTACACAAATGGTCTTATACAATAAAACAATTCTTATAAGAATCGAATAGCTCAGTGGTTAGATGAATAGTTTAGAATGCTGAAGGTCTATGGTTCGATTCCCGAGTCGGACACTTCAAACATGGCAGAAGATTTTATTGTTAATAAATGGTGGTGTAAGGTACGTACCTAGCACGTCCTAGAGACGTCCCATGGGCTGAGCACAACAATGGGATGATGACAAGGCGGACATTGCCACATCCAAAACCAGTCCCAAAGACGAGAACCCCGAAATATGGGGAGTCCTTGGGACGTTGCAACCGTCCCAACACGACATCTAAGGGACGTCATCGGCTCAGGTGTGTGTTATCTGGGCACCCACCACCACATACAGATAATTCTTCCTTTACCAAAGTCTTGTCAAGTTTCATCTCTACACATAATCGAAGTCTTCAAAATCCGATAACTCGTCGGAATCATCCGAGAATTCGAATTCCTCGTGCCAGCCCCGACGCAGTGGTGGGATAAAAAACAATTAAAAAAAGGGGGCATCCTCTTGACGAACCAACGGAAAGCGGAAAACCCCAGGAGACGGATGAAAAACGTCTTGCCAGGATTCCAACCACCAAAGAATCCTGGAGTGCACAACAGAAAAAACTTCCCGATAGCGACGGAAACCTTCCTGTGGCCTTTTCACAACAAAAAAAAAGAGAAAACGAAAAACAAAAAAAAAACCAATATAATAATGAACAATAAAAAAAAAGAACCTGAACCTTCTAAAAAACATACCAAAGATGCTCTTTTTCCTCCCATTTCTCGGCCTCAAAAGGAGGCCAGGAGGCGGGCACCTCAAACCAATCGCACAAATCCTCGGTAGCACCAACAACACCACGAACAAAGAGAGTTTCAACATTAGCACCTAAAGGTAACCAAATGTTGCCATCGAAAAAAACGCTGAATGGCGGATAAGTCATTCAGCACCGCTTCTTTGTTTTCCACAACTTCGCGAAAATTGAGCCTAAAAGGCAACATCAAATTGTTATAACCATTCATGTTGACGGAGCTAACGAAACTAACCTTCTTTTCACTTTAATAAAGCTTTTAAAGCAGTGTAGAAAGCACAGACAAAAATACCAACCCTACTATTCATTAAAGGGAAAATCACCCTCTGAAAAAGTTGTGTGATTGGTCCCTATATCTCTACTAGAGTTCCGTTTTTTTTTGTCGGAAGCTAAAAATACTTAAACAACATTGCGGAAGATCAAAATTTATTCCTTCCTGTATGGGCGGAACGAACAGGAGAACACTGTAAAATTAAAAAGAAGACTTTTACACAGCCTACACACGCAACATCACTCTTCGAAAAATCATGTGTCCATATATGTACAATATTCATGATTTTATCGAATCATGGATGTAAACCACATGTGTAAGCATACGCAAAACAATAATAATAATACTAATAAAAAAAAGGGAGTGACTACTACACAAAGTGATTAAAAATGACACAAACCATATAAATACAGCACGAAAAAAAATTGCAAACTCTCAATCTGCTCCAAACACCCGTCGTGCAAAGTGACCCTCTCACACAACTAGTGAATTGTGAAAAGCTACTAAAAAAAGTGAAATGGAAAACAAGGAGGAGAACAAGGAAACCCATCCTTTTTTCACCATCTACTGCGACATTGTCGAAGACACAGATGCAAGCATTGACAGTGACGCGACCATTTATATTGTAACACCTACTCAAGAATCACCTTCTATAACACCAACTGATCACGGCGCTGAAACAACCACCACAATCATCTCCACCACCCGAAAAAGTGAGTACGCATATTTTCAAATCAATACAAACACAATCAACTCAAGAAATCACCCGTGCACGACAGCTCCACGACGAAAAATTAGCCGTCGTTGAACTAACAAATGATAAACTAACTATGAGAGCTGTACACGCCCCTCGTGAATCCCTGCGTATGTTCCTTAAGAAACACATACCGACACTAATTTCATCTGGCGATAGAAATATTCTGAACAAAAGATATAAAAACCTGACACTACTGCACGAAAGTGTGATTTTTCTAAAGCACGATATCACAGATTTACTACTAGAACACGGAGCAAACGTCAATATATATGAACAAGGGCAGACAATAGCCCACAGAGCAGCAGCAGCAAACGATACATTAATGTTGTACATAATTTATCGATACGGGGGAGATTTTTCACTCCTCAATCAAGATGGAGAAACCCCTTTGATGATAGCCCTTGGAAACACAGGAGCCACAAAGGAAATACTTAACTACTGGAACGTAGACACCTCTTCCGGAAACAATGAAACGATACTCCATTATGCCGCTCGTCATGATGATCCGGAAGTAGCTCGTTACGCATGCGACCCCAAACACGGGATCAAATTGAACCAGCGATCAACACACGAGCTACGAACAGCACTACACATTGCTGTTAATGAGTCAAGAGTGGAAATAGCACGCATTTTACTAGAGAACGGAGCTAGAGACGAATGGGGAGACCTTTTTGGAACGTATGCACGAGACTACATTTGCGATGATGAAATCGGTGTATTGTTTAAAAAACATGGATTTTCTTTAAAATATAGCTACGAGACGAAAAGTTACGAACCGGGAAACAGCACAACAACAAAGGAAATACAACCAGCGCAGCGGGAAATAGCTATTTCAACTTCAACAAATATAAAAAGGCATCAAACGCCAACTACTGACGAACTTTCACAAGGTCCATCCAGAGCTGTTTCATTTAAAATCAACAAAGAACAACAACTTTGCCTACCGCCGAAAACATCAACAGCTGATAAACCTCATCCAGGTCCTTCAGGATTTAAAAGATCACGCGTAAGCAACCGATCTACAAAGGATCTACCGATGTTAATCAGCATCACTCGGACAACAACATCTAGACAACCAGACGCGAACTGCTATATCATCTACGACCCGACACTACGAGACGACGCAAAGTTACCAAAAATAACCATTTTTGGCTTTGAACCAGAATATCGATGGACCGAAAGCTATCCAATTGAACCACACCGACCCACAAATTATACAGGTCCAGACTTAGAAAATTCAGCACCAAAAATTGTATATCCTATGGACAGCCCAAATGCATACAAATTTCACTTGATGCACCTAAACTTAGAATATTCCAATAGATTAAAGACCGCTAACAGATCTTGGTACAAGCGCGACTTGTATGAAATCTATAATTGGGAAAGAAATAATTTAGATAATGACCTGAAAAAAGCCCAAGCAGTTCTACTAAGGGCTGCTTTCCAAAAACGTCTATCAGCCATGACGCGTCCCGGAAACGTTAACTAAAAAAAAGGGGGGGAAACAAATAATTGTTCGCACACTTTTTCGAAATCGTTAAAATCGAAAGTAAATTTGTGCATTAAAAAGAAACTTAAACTTGGCCGTGATTCCTTTGATCAAAAAGGGCATTGTGACTTTTAAGATAATTCTTGACACAAAAAAAAACATTATTATCTTATATTCGTGAAGCATAGTTAGATTTTTATGTTTTCTGTTTGAGAGTAAAATCTTCCGCATAATTATCATGCCATCTTTTCCCTTTAAACAAATAAGTCGGAATCCGTGTAGATGGCAACATGTTTTGCTATGGACTTTATCCAACCAAAAAGAATAATTAAAAATTCCATGTCTTCTATTAAGAGTAAAATCTCTTTCTTCCCTTTAAACAAATAAGTCGGAATCCGTGTAGATGGCAACATGTTTTTGCTACAGCAGATTTCTATTGGTTTAAATATGATATATGTGCATGAGTATTTGAGCATTAAACAAATAAAATATCTGGAAGAAATAAACAAGGGAATATATTTAAAAAAGGGGGGGGAGAGAGAAAAGAAAAAGAAAAATATATAAGGGTTGTTGTAGCGGGCAGAATAATGAAGAATTGTTTCATTGTTCGAAGAAAAGATGTTTATAAGATTGTTATTTGTCGCGCGCGTTTTTATAATTAGTGCCGTAATGGTACTTTTGACATTTTGATCCTTATCAAAATCATCAAAATTGGCTCTCGATCTATTTGTCAGCTACAATCATGTAAACCCAACAAGTTTGCTATCCATTTTATTACAAATCTTACTAATTTTATATGCACTCCCCTTGTATTTGCATTTATCCAATTATATCATTTAATTCTTTTGGTGAAGGGAAAGGGGAACGTAGTATCCATTTATCCTATTCATTTATCAACCATATATTTACCCATTTTTACTACAATAATTTTGCTTGTTTTCATATTGACCCTCCAGGTATCGCCTTACCATTTATCCATTTATCATACTTCGATTATATCTTAAATTTTCTTTTACTTCAAAATACGTATTTCTTCTTCTTGTCTGAATTAGGGGACTAATTCCTTTTCCCACAAAGGGGGGAGGAATGTAATGATCCCGAATCACGCTTAGCCGGCATACACACAAGGTCGTATGCACCGGCGTTTCCTGTCTGAAATCGGCGCAATATGCGATACGCGGCGAAGCGTGAATCCGCGCGCCGCGTTCGCATAAACACACTGACATGCGTGAATTCACACGCTTTCACAGACTTGCGAAAGTCTCCGCGATAGACGTTGGAGCGCGAGTTGTTCATTCGCGCTCCAGTATAAATACGCGAGACTTTTGCAAAGTAAGCAGAGTCAGTTGTTCTTTACTAGTGCTTATACACTCTCTCACTCTCTTTCTCGTTTACCCTGTTGCCTGTTGTACTCATGTAATACTATAGCCAATACACGGTGGTCCAGTAGTTCACTACAATTTGGAGGTCCCAACGAGACAACCGAAATATAAGTAGTGAGTTACAATTCTCTGAAAGGAGGATCGAATCACCCTTGGATGCCTACGGGTATCGTGTATTGTCGGTAATTTACTGAGTACTTTGACAGGTATGGGAGTGATTGAGAAACGTTGAGAAATTTGAGTGAGATCAACTCTTTACTCCAACTTCTCCACAAGAGTAAGGTAAGCAGATGACAGATACTATAAATTTAACACCAGAGACTGCTCTCCAGACACTCTATATTAGCCTTTATCCGAATCTATCAGATGATTTACCACCTTTAGAACCCATCGATACAGAACACACATATATAGACTTAATTGGCAATCCCGCCGTCACTGCAGCGCGTGGTGCATTTTTAGCTAGTTGGAAAACTTCCGTAGAAGTAGAGACTCGCTATCAGATTGACAGTAGTAAAAACCAAACTCGAACGAGCAGCAAAACTCAGACCCCAAACTCGATTATAAAACTAGAAGAAGAGAAAAAGGCAGCACATAAAGTAACTAATAATCGCCTTAACTTATATGTATATGCCGTCATAAAAGACAAACTAGAACCCCCCAAAGGTCCTAAAATAACTCCAGAAACAATCCAGGAAGCTACCAAATCACTCAGACAATACATCAGCCTTAAACTACTTGAAACTGTGAGATTAGATAAATTAATTCAACTATTGCATACAGTTCACGGGAAACAGCGAGAATTTACAGCAGAGTTAGTAGCCATATTACAGAGAGAAGCCCTTCTACAACACGTAAATCTCAGTAAAAGCAATAGCAATTTAATTGAAGAAAAAGAAAAATTAGAAAAGAAATTTAAAGCTACAGACGTAAGACTCGAAAGCAGTAAAGTAGACTGTGGGAAGACAGAACAACTAAGAAAAGAGTACGACCTCAAAGTAGCAGCATTAGATAAGTGTGAGCTACACATAGACAAACTACAGGGAGAATTAAAAGACGCAAGAGAGCAAGCTGAGCAATTACAGTCAGCTGCAGATTCGAATTCACAAGTTGGCAACCTACAGCAGGCATTAACAGAAGAGATCGAACGTACTACACAACTTAAGACAGCTCTAGAATCTAAACAACAATATATCGAAAAGATAGAAGGAAGTAGTTTAGAAGCTAACAATACCCTAGAGGAAAAGATCAAGGAATCCGAAAAATACGTACTAGCACTAAAGCAAGACAACCATACCCTCCAGAACAAAAACGTATCTCTGCAAAAAGAATTAGATTCCCTAAACAACTGAACAATCAGATAAACGCGACGAAAGAACAAATTCAAAACAGCCACAAACAAATCTCCCTGCATAGTAAAGTACAGGCTACTAAAATAGCCGATCTCGAAACAATCCAGGGCAATATCGAACAAGAGGTGAAAAACCTAAATGCTAGAATAAAAGACCTCGAAGAACGAGAAAAAGTCTTTAAGGAAGCAGAAGAATTTTACGAGAAGAATTTTCAGCACATCGCTAAGAAAACCACTCACGCAGCACAGGCCATAGAGGAACTAAAAAATCTCACGTCGAGTGACCCAAATCAATCGCTACAACAACAACTCATTATCCAAGGAACCAACTCAGAAGTTAAAAAATAATAGATTACTTGACTGCACAGAATAACGATCAAGGCGATCTTATATCTGACCTACAAAAAAGAAATAGTAGAGCACTTAATACTCAAAGAGTGAGCATCCCAATAATGGGAATGGGCGCAGGACTAAGCCACGGTGCTGGCGGTACAGGCCCATCCGGCGCCAATACAAGTCAGGATCCAACAGCATTAACAGCACAAGACACAACCATACTAGATAACGTCACTAAGCCTATTGTAAAGGTGTTGGGAGAACTTTTCTCCCGAGAAGATAAGAAATCTATTCCAGCATTTAAGGGAAAAAATACCGACAAACTCATCACGGAGTGGCTTAAAGCAGCCGAACATGTAGCCAGAAATAACGACTGGGACGAAGATAAAAAAATTCGTTTTTTCTCGGATCGATTGAAAGGAGAAGCTCTAGAATGGCATGATAATTACATTGAGGAGCAAGGTAACATACTCAACTATGAGGATTGTCGAAAAGATATAGTAGAACGTTTTCAAGACTCTTCCGACTTAGCTGCTCTTAGAAAAAAGCTACATACGTTAAACCAAAGATCCGAAGAAAACTGTAGAGCATTTGTATCCAGATTAAACAGTCTATATGACACCATTGAAGGAAAAGTAGATAAGTTAGATGACCTTAATAAGACTGATGTTGAGTATCACCTACTATAAAAAATTAGGAAAATGCGCAACAACATCAAAACTAAAATTCTTTTGCAAGGTCTTTTACCGAAAATAAAAAACGAGTTATATTTAAGAATGCCAGCAGATTTTAATGACTTTGAACAGTTATGCGAACAGTTATTTATTTCCGAGCAAATCTTACAAAATAAAGAAAGTAACGAGGATACGGGGTTAACAGCAGTAATCGCGGTTATTGCCCGTCACGAAAAACAACAGGACAAAGAATTAACGCAGCAGAAATTAGAAATAGAAACCCCCAAAAAAAAAATTAGCCGAGTTAGAAAAAAGAAGAGACTCCTCGCTGGCGACGTTCAGAACGTGCCATGCATGTTTTGAAAAAGGACATATTGCTAAGGAATGTATGACGGATATAAACTGTGCTAATCAACCATACAACAACAATAATTAATATAAAAAAAAAACGTCGCAATCAATAGTAAATTACCCATAAATAATTTAAGACAACCCAATAGCACAAACCTTCCAAAAACAATTCATAAAAATACAAAATTTTAATTTTCGATTAATTAATACCGATGCTGCAGTCAGCCTAGTATCCTGCGATATACTGTTCAAACTTACTTATAGGACCATTTCAAGACAGGAATTCATTCTTAAGCATCAGTACGATTGTATAATATAAAAAAAAAAAAAAAAATCAGAAGACGTCTCAGGACAAAAAAAATATGAGCCAAATTAAAAAGAAGTCCTATCCAAATTTGTATTAGGTAAATTTATCATTTAAAAAAAAATTTTTTTTTTAGATAATGAAACATTTGATAATTACCTTTAAAATATTGTTAGTTTCTGCAAATCTAAGATTGAACAGGACGAGTGTGGATTTCATTAAATTCATTTAAGTTACATTGATTCAAAAGACAATATTTTTCCCAACCAAGTTAACCAAGAAAATAAAATCCATAACCAAATATCCAAAACCAACTGATCATAAAGAGCTGAAAACATTCCTCAGTCTCACGAGCTATTACCAAAAGTTTGTCCGTACTTCTGCAGAAAAGTACATTCATTACAGCACTGACTAAAGACAAAAAGCGCGCGCAATAAAAAAAAATTTGGGATCGGAGTTAAGGGACGCCTTAAATTGCATTTAAATACTTGAAAACCAAGCCGATTCAAATGTATCCAACAATCGCGAAAAATTTACATCCTTTCGGATGCATCCGGGTCAGCCTAATACGGTATTAAGAAGCAGACTCCATCTCTAAAAAAAAAACGAGATAACGAATTAAATTGTCAGGTGCTGATTACATAAAATGGCGCCAAGCGCCAAAGAGATCGGTAGCCAAGCAGAATTGAAATCGAATTTAAACAAAAGATATAACTAAATGAGCCAGTGAGCCTAAAAGATAAAGCAAATACATATAGAAAGAAAATAAAAATCAAAGGATATAGAGCAATACAAGTAAAATAAAATAAGTATAGTAAAATGACAATAGATAACAAGAATTAAAAAATAATAGAAAGAAATATATAAGTAATATATGAATAAAGAAATAATGTAAAATAACAATAGATAACGAGATTTAAAAAATAAAGTAAATAAAGAGAAATATATGAAAAAAGAAATTTAAAATGAAATAAATAAAAGAAGAAATAATAGATAAAAAGTTAATTGTAATTAAAGAACAAAATTAAGTGAGAGACTTAAAAAAATTAATGAAAGGAAAATAATAAATAACAATAAGAGATTAATCGAATAACAAGTAATCTCAAGTAGTAAGCTCATGTAATACTATAGCCAATACACGGTGGTCCAGTAGTTCACTACAACTCACAACATTTTCAACTTTGTTTGGCCGGTATCAGTATACGCGGCTTCCATTCGAAATAACTCACGCAGGAGTCTCCGAGGTCTTCGACGACATCGAGAATAGCCGAAGGATAGTCGAAGACGTGATCGTTTTTTTCTGCAACTTATGAAGAGCATTTGAATCTTGTGCGTCGTCTTTTTCAACGAGCGGCCGCCCACAACATCGCGATCAACGTTATCAAAATGGTGTTTGCTCAACCAACAGCAAAGTTCGGGGGCTACATTGTGAGTTCCCATGGTGTCCAGCCGAATCCGGATTTAACTAAAGCAATCCGCGAATTCCCGCATCAAAAAAACATCACAGACGTAAGACTTTTTCATGGTTTATGTCAACAGGTCGGCAATTTTTCTATCAAAGTTGCTGAGTCGCTGAAGCCGCTTTCACCCCTTTTGAAGAAAGATCTAACGTGGGAGTGGACGACAACGCATGAAAAGGCGTTCCTCAAAGCCAGAGAAGCCTTATATGAAACTCACGACCTGGCATTTTATGACCAGAAATGGCCAACAGCTCTGCATGTCGACGCATTACGCCTTTTTGGCCTGGGATTTATTTTAAAGCAAAAAGATGCGAACGGGAGCTGGCGGATGGTTCAAGCGGGCTCCAGATATTTATCCGAAGCCGAGTCAAGGTATGCAATGATCGAGTTAGAATGTTTAGGAGCAGCATGGGCGATGCAGAAATGTCGCCAGTTTATCGAAGGCCTGCCGACGTTCGAGCTCGTCACGAATCACAAACTGTTAGTTCCGATCCTGAATGACCACAGCCTCGACAAACTTGACAACCCCCGTATTCTCCGCCTTCGTCTTAAAATGCAGCGTTACCAGTTAAAAGCTCGGTGGGTGCCAAGAAAAGAAAATATCGACGCAGACGCCTTATCCAGAGCGCCGGTAGACAAAGCATCCACCAAAGATGCGCTAGCAGAAGGAGTAGCCTCATCTTTCACCAGACTATCTCTCATTAGCGCCATCAGCGGATCCGACGCATCAGTATTGGATCCCGTGCTAGAACGCATAAAAATGGCTGCCCAAAAGGATAAACAGATGATCGAGCTGAGGGAAACCATCATTAACGGTTTCCCGAATGACAAATGTAATTTATCTCTTTGTCTTCGTCCATTTTGGAATATGAGGTCTCAGTTGGCGATTGACGAGAAGGACGGAATGATCGTAGCAGGAGCCAGGATCGTGATTCCAGCTGAATGCCGTCAAGCCCTGCTCCAAGATTTAATCAACATGCATAAAGGTGCTACAAAACTGAGACAGCGGTCAAGATTAACCGTGTATTGGCCAGGAATGGACATTGACATCACGAATTCCGCTAAATCATTAGGCCGGTCCGATTTTTTTTTTTTTAATTTGATATTCCCTTCGACTAGGTCGTTAGGTAATGTTATCATTAGACTACATTCAAATTTTTTTTAAATTCTCTTTAGTAGTTTTTCCCCGCCAGCTATTTTAATACCCAAAAAAGGATGTTTTCATGCATAGTCTCTTATGTCTTTCCGTGTATATATTTTGTTTTTTATAATAAAAATATGATTTTTGGTTGGCTTATAAAAAAAGGGCTGGTCTTTTATAATTTAAAACCGGCAATAAAAAATGTCTGTTAGTTTTTGAGATAAAACCGGAAAACTACAAAAAATATTGAAATTAAAGCGTCTTATGACAAATAACTAGGGTGGCGCTGCCTGTCTCTTAAAGTTTTTTTTTTTTTTAATTTAAGGAAGGACTGATTTGATATCAGCTCTTCATTTTTGGAAAGTACTCTTCATTAGCTATCGTTCTATATAATTTGTTTCATTTTAAGATTATTTTGTATAGGATTAATAGTTGATAGAAGTTAGTCTCATTTTTGGCCGCAAGTAGCGCGCCAAGTTCAAAACAATGAAAAAAAATTAGCGGGAATGAATTGTTACACTGCCCATCTTTTGGGAATACACAGGAAATTAAAGGGCTAAGTTCATTTTTCTAATGTGTTTGAAGAAAGTAGTTCGTCGTGTGTCCTTCACATAAAATGGAGGAAATTTCAGAGTTACCCAAGGAAATACTTCCTTTAAAGAGTGAAGTCATTGCTTATTTTCTGCACAAAAAAAAGATTCTAGTTGGTAAAGGTAAATTAATTGGATCATTGAAACATTCTCTTCTGTCTGAAATAGTTTCAGAAGTAATTAGTATTTGGAATTTTGCAACAATTCCAACAATTTCGAATGCAAATGCATACAAAATGTTGGAAAGGTTAGTGGATAAGTATCAACAATTACAGCGGACTACAAACAAACAACGTTTACTTAGTTCCCAGTATATATTATTCGTGAATGATTTGAACGTTCTTTTTTATGTTTATCTTTGTTGTTGTTTCAAACCAAAATTTGGTAAAACTGTCGACGTTAGAAACATTACGTACGAAGACTGTAAGTTTTTATTGAGTAACAGTGATAGCTTTTCCTTTTACAAAGATCAAATTGGTTCACGCACTTTAACTGTTGTGTCTTCTGACATCAATGTTGATACTCATTCAATAACTTTCGACAACATCGAACCAATTGAAAAAATATTGGAAGTAGAGGAAAATTTACATTTACTATCAGAAGAAGAGAATGATTCAGGGATTGTAGGATTCATCTCTCTAAAAATCAGTAATTGAAAGTAATACCTCTGGAACGTCCTTTGTGCAAAACATAAGTTCTTTGTCATCTAATCAAGAAGATATCTCCATTTTGTCAGAGCCCTCGAAGAGCAACTATTATGAATATCCCTTTCTGATTTCAACTGCCGCAAGATTTGGCATAGGCAAAAGGGCTCTTTGTGAAATAGGAAGTGGACTGTTAACTGATCTAGGTATTTTAATATTTTCTTTGATCAAAACAGACTGCGCCCCACTAAAATTCTACGACAATTCCGAAAATATGGAGTTCGGCTATCAAATAACACAGTCGATGCCGGCGGTCTCTTATGTCTTATGTTTGATGGACGCAAAGATTTCACTCTTTCTCGCCTTGGTAGAGACGTGGTTAAAGAAGAACACATAGTTATTCTAGAAGAACCTGGAAGCATTTATAAGGACCATATAACTCCAAAGAGTGGAAAAGCTGTTGACATTGCAGATGATCTAATTTCATTCATTACAAAAACATCCTCCAAAAACACATGAAGAGTCATTGGAGCGGACGGCACCGCAGTAAATACTGGATGTGAAAACGGTGTAATTACTTTATTAGAAAGAAAATTACGTAGACCTTTGCAATGGGCAATTTGTATGCTACATCTGAACGAGTTACCTCTTCGACATCTATTTACATTGATGGATGGGTCAACAAGTGGTCCGTCTTCATTCAAAGGTCCAATTGGATGTGTCATCGTAAATGACTTACGCTCGTTACCAATAGAAAAATTTCGTCGAATGCAAGGGAGACCCAAATTGAATCAAGAAGTAATCAGCAAATTTACTGGAGATCAACGATATTTTTATGAGATGGCTAGAGCAATTCAAGCTGGAAGCATTTCTTTAACTCTCAGTAAACGTAGTCCTGGAAAGATCTGCGAGTCAAGATGGCTAACTAAAGCTAATCGAATTATGCGACTATATGTAGCCACAAAAAATCCTTCAGATACATTATCTAGGTAATTTCCTATAATATACATATGCGATTCGAATTATTTTAAAAAATCTTCCTATTTAAAAAACAGGTTGGTTTTCATCATTTTGAATTTTTATGCCCCATCGTGGTTTCATCTAAAAGCAAACCCAAAGTTACACGATGCAGCTCGAAATTTCTTTTATATGGTGAAGCTAACGTCTGTCCTCAGAAGTCAAGAAAGGGCAGTCATTCATAAAGTCATGTTAAATAATTCATTTAGCGCACACCATGAAAGTGTTTTGTTGTCGATGGTTACTGATTCAAGAGTTAAAATTCGAAGAATTGCTTTGAGAAAAAGAATTCTGATTAGAAAGATATGTAAAGGAAAGAATGCGGCCAGAAAATTTCGTCGGCCAACCAATTTAAATTTCAAGTGCAATAATTACTATTAAATGATTGATTGGACAAACCAGAAACATGCTATTACCGAACCACCATTAACTATGCAGTTTACTAACAAACAATTATTGAACGCTATTACTACTGGGAAATGTCTTGATTTCGGTGTTAGCTCAAAAATACCGAATAACACTCAGTCAGTGGAAAGAATGGTAAAATTGGTAACAAATGCTTCGTCAAAATATGTTGGTTATCAAAATCGTCATCATTTTATTTTAAATTCTTTGAAAGCCAGACAATTGAATGAGGATTCCAACTTGTGTTTATAGTATAATGATTGTTCATGTTGTATAAACATCAGATTTATTATGTATATCATAATAAATACAAGAAATTGCAACTCGATTCCTCTTCAAAGAATATATCTTTCGAATTTGGCGCGCTACTTGCGGCCAAAAATGAGACTAACTTCTATCAACTATTAATCCTATACAAAATAATCTTAAAATGAAACAAATTATATAGAACGATAGCTAATTAAGAGTACTTTCCAAAAATGAAGAGCTGATATCAAATCAGTCCTTCCTTAAATTAAAAAAAAAAAACTTTAAGAGACAGGCAGCGCCACCCTAGTTATTTGTCATAAGACGCTTTAATTTCAATATTTTTTGTAGTTTTCCGGTTTTATCTCAAAAACTAACAGACATTTTTTATTGCGGTTTTTAAATTATAAAAGACAAGCCCTATTTTTATAAGCCAACCAAAAATCATATTTTTATTATAAAAAACAAAATATATACACGGAAAGACATAAGAGACTATGCATGAAAACATCCTTTTTTGGGTATTAAAAAAAAGCTGGCGGGGAAAAACTACTGAATAGAATTTTTAAAAAATTTGAATGTAGTCTAATGATAACATTACCTAACGACCTAGTCGAAGGGAATATCAAATTTCAAAAAAAAAAAATCGGACCGGCCTACTAAATCATGCCAGTCTCGAACCGAAAAACTTCCATCGCTTCCACGTGAGCCGCTCATCCAACAGGTATCTGTACGATTCGGCCAAAAGTTTTGGCCGAATCAAAAATTTATTTTATTGGATTCGGCCACTGGCCGAATAATACATTTTTTTTTGTTGTATTCGGCCATCAGTTTTTTTTTTCGGCTACGTTTTTTAAAAAATATGATTCGGCCAAAAAATAAAATATACGATTCGGCCAAAAGAATTTTGTGTTTGGCAATGGTGATGGAAAAAAGAATGGGAAACTCAAAAAAATCAAATATGCGATTCGGCCAAAAAAATTTAATATTTGGCAGCGCTGATGGAGAAGGCTGGGAAACTCAAACAATGAAACATAAAGAATAAAAATTTCTTAAGTACATATCTGATTGTCAAACGAAGTGTAACGATTCTAAGATGTCTTGCTACATATGCAAATTGGCATTTGTTGGTGCAATGGGTTGAAGGTTCATTCATAAAAATGTTCAATATACTCACTTTGAAGCTGTGGTTCATCTCCATCTTCTTCCCTCTTCCTCTCTTAAGTTGCGTGACTGGGATGGTGTTCGTAATCGTGAATAATTACGACGGGAGTTTTTCACGCACCAATTTATTCATCTGTAAAACTGTAAAGAAATTTATATAGACCTACGATGAATTTAAACCGCTGACTAATGTGGTGCTCGAAGACCGCGCTATCCACAACGCCATCAAAAACATATAGAGTTGAGAAAAATTTGTGATAGTCTAACAAGACTTGGCCGAATCATACAAATTTCTTATACGATTCGGCCAATGTCCGAATTCAACAATTTGAGAAATAGAAAAACTTTTGTATTTTGGCCGAAAAATATCTGCTGGCCGAATAAAAACGGCTGGCCAAATCATACAAAATTTAATGTTGCATTCGGCCAGTGACTGAATCATATAAATTCTTTTTATTGCATTCGGCCAATTTTTTTTGGCCGAATCGTACTGTATTCATCCAACACCAAGCAATAACACGTCCATTTGAACAGCTACATTCTGACTTTGCTATAATTAACGGACGCGATTTTCTCATCATCGCTGACCAATACAGTGGTTGGCCGGACGTCATTCCCTTCCCGAATAAAAACACAACGGCCCGTCGTGTTGTCGACGCAGTTCGAGAATTTTTTATTCGATGTCCAGGGGCCCCTGTCAAATTCTGGAGTGATAACGGGCCCCAATTCAATGCCGTCGAATTTAAAGATTTTGCCATAGATTGGGGCCGGTTCATGGAGAAAAGGCTCATTCGACGTTAATCAATTTGCAAAATCTATCTTCAGCCCCACCAGCCCCTACTCAATCGCCTCTGCCGGAAGAAAATCCAGCCAAGACAACCCGTCGAACACGAGGAAAAGCAAAAACATACATCAACGATGCACCAAGACGATCGACACGCAAGACGAAACCACCCGAACGTTTCCCTAAATAATTTGCGTGTATCTGTCTCATATAATCATTCATGGTAATTCATATGTTAGGATTAAGTGAAAGTTGCACTTTAACTAAAAAAAGGGACGTGTGATGACTTTATGCGACCTTGCAACTATGCATTGCCCGTCGGCTACCTGACAGCCTCCCTACCTCCTCCAAACTAGTCTCTAATCTTTTGTCATACGAGTAATACTGTCTCGCAACGAGTCCCTACTCTACACCGTGAATACATATTCAGTTCATCATCTATTGACGTCTAGTCTTTCGGCAAAGTGACGTCATCACATTCATTGGGCTCTGTTAATTTGATAGGTTGAGGCCATGTAACTTCTTCCGGTTTCAGGAAGGCGGGGCCTGTCAACCTACGATCTTTCTCCATTATTTCAGCAGGAAAGAGTCCTCTGCTGTATTCATCGGCAGGATTTTTTACGCCTGGAACATGCCGCCATTCGATGGAACGAGAATGCTCTAAGATTTCCGATACACGATTAGCGACGAAAGTTTGAATCAGACCAATAGAATATTTGGTTGATTGTGATACGAAATGAAGATTTAATGAACTTAACAAGTCGCAATGCCACTATTGCTCCTTGAAGCTCCAATTTCGGGACGGTAAGTGGACGAAGTGGTGCCACGCGGAACTTTGACGAGACGAAATTTACGGTGATCCGAAACCAAGAGTTGAGGCATCGCAAAAGACGTGAAGTTGAATATTCTTGATTACGTTGCTTAATGTGAGGGCTCGAGGGACCTTAAAATCTTTCAAAGTGTTGAGAGTTGCGGTCCATCGGTTCCATTGTTGCATAATTGTGGGAGCATAATTTGTTCCATTGCGCTGAGAACGATGGGGGATAAAAATCCCAAGGGATCATAAAGAGTAGACACAGCATTAAGGATTTGACGTTTGGTGTTTGCTTCAACGTTACATTTAACATCAAAGATGAAGTGGTCACTCTCACTGTTATATAAGACTCCCAAAGTTCTCTCAGTAGGCAGATCGTCAAGATCCAAAATCAGACGAGGTTGGTTGCGATCACTTTCCGGAACGAGAGCCAAAAATTCACGAGATGATGAGAGCCACTGATTTAGATGGAAGCCACCCTTTTTCAACAGTGCTGTGGAATCCTTAACGGCTTGAGTTGCTTCTGCTTCTGTGTAAAAGGAATCCAAAAGATTATCCACGTAGAAGTTGGTGTAAACACGTTTAGCCGCTTGACGAAATTCTTCCCTATTTAAATCGGCTATATGTCGAAGAACTTGCGAGCATATAAAGGGAGGCGAGATTGAGCCGAATATTTGTCGCTGCATCTCGTAAACCGTAGGCGGATTTCTAGTACCAGGAGGACGCCATAAGAAACGTAAAGCAGAGCGATCTTCCTTCTTTACGCCAACTTGGAGAAACATTTGCTAGATATCTCTTGATAGAGAGAATGTTTTTTCGCGAAAGAGTAGAAGTGTGGTTCCTATGTCATTGACTAGACTAGGACCCTTTAACAGGACTTCATTCAGAGCCACTCTCTCATGTTTGCCTGAGGCGTCGAAAACAACTCTCACTTTTCCTGACTTCTGTGGGTTGACGACTCCATGATGAGGAAGATACCAATTTCTTCCGATTGTACCAGCCAATTCACTTTTCTTGAATGGTTTGGTGAATCCTTTGCTGACGTAGTCGTCAATTACAGCTGCATATTTCTCCGCAAACACAGAGTCCCAATTAAACTTATGTTCAATGGAATAGAGACGACGAAGAGCTGCTAAATAATTATCCGGAAGAGTCACCTTGTCGAGATCCATGAAAAACCAACTTCATATCTGGCACCATCAAATTTGATGCTTTCGTTTAGTTTGCTTCTAGCCAGTTGATCTTCAGTCGATTCCAACGGTTTCACAGGGGTGACGATTGGAAAACTATCAGTTTTCCATAATTTATCCACTTGACGGAGAAGGAGCTGTTCTGTAGGCGATTCCTGGATATTATAACAAAATTTCTGAATATGGAGCAACGGTTTATCCCGCCATCTGCATACAGTTGTTGAATTTGATGGCGAAGTGAGCTCTCCTACGCACGTCCATCCAAACGGAGTGCGAATTCCAAAGGGTGCATTGATTCCATTGGGAGGACGTCTTTCGTCCATACGAAGATGCAACCATTGATTTCCACCGCCAATCAAAATAGTTGGCTCTTCTAACGTTGCGAATTTGATGTCTCATAGATGAGCATCACGTTCTCGAACCTCTTTCAATTCCTCAAGAGGGCGAGGTAGCCTTAAGTATTCTTTTGGTACTGTTGATACTTATAATTCGATAATTCAGCTTCGAACGATCTATCCAGAGATTTAATTGTCACGCTGATTTGCATAGAGTCAAACTCCGGATCAATACCGTGAAATGTCCCGAAGGAGACCTTTTTCTTTTTTTCTGAGCATTTCAGCTTCTCTGCTACATCTTCACGAATTATATTTAACGTTGCTCCTTGATCCAACAAGGCAAATGTAGAGAATTCAATGCCTAAGATGTGCTGTGGCTAAAGATGTGTTGTCATCCGACTCCTTATCAATTGTGGCCATCGCAACTGGTATGTTTTTAGCTCGCGGTTTGTTAACCGGAGTAGTTGATGAAGACGCAAGAGAATTCACAGGAAAAACTCGAGGAGCCCCCGATGCAATAAAGGATGATGACGTTGAGTGCAGCCTTCCACTTTACAAATTGCGGTGGAATCACACTCTGCGCTGATGGAGAAGACGGTGAAGCACTTGCATTTTGATGAACTGGTGGTGGCGAAGTTGTATGGAAGACGAGTGGCTTCTTATCAAATAAAGATGACGGTTTCTTTAAAAAAGGGCTTCCTTTCGGTTTCTTCTCCTTGTAGGAAGAAGAGTGTTTTGAAGAAGTTGGTCTTGTCATCATCTCGCCCATCACCATTTCATCTATCCACTTAGCTAAATCTAAAAGAGTAGCTCGATCGGGTGCCATACGATACACCTTTGCTCCCCAAGTGCTGCGCATTCGCTGAGGTAAACGGGAGACTACATGCTCCAGCGTCATTCCTGAATCTAGGTCTTGCTCATAACCACCGGTGTTTAATGCATGCATAGCACCGTGAAGAGTCCTGTTCAATTTTGCCAAGGCGTGAGGATCATCGTCTTTGACAGCCAGGAGATTCATGAGTGCCATTAAATGGCTTCGAGCCACTACTTGAGGTTGCCCATAACGTTTCTACAACTCTTCTAAAGCCTCATAATATGTTGAAGGATCTTCCAAGTATTCGGCAATATATGACCGAACTTCCGGCGAGAGGAGCTGCTTTAAAAAGGCATGACGTTGAGCATCTGATGGCACTACGTTATTTATCATATCTCGAAACGACGATATAAAAGTGGGCCATTCCTTTGGATCAACTTTAAATATCTCAATTTTTATTTGTGGTAATGCGTTCATTAACCAATTTGGAGTAAATCCATCCGCTCCTGGCGTTCCAGCTATTGGTGTTCGCAATCGACTATGAATCCAACCATCACTCCTACGTCGCCCAACTGGCGGTGGGTGATGAGGAGTAAAAGGTATCTTCGGCGTCGCAGGATTCGGTTTACCGTCGGTTTAGCGGATATGGAGTATAAGGCATCGGTTGTGCCGCAGGATTCGGAGGACCGTACCGTGGTGGTTGTGCTGGATGTGGAATATAAGGCCTCGGTTGCGTCAAAGGATTCGGTTGACCATTTCCTGGTGGCGTTTAATAAAATAATTTAAAATGTTATCCCTAGTACCTGCCTTCAGTGAATTTCTCGTTCCGGTGGTTTTCACCTCTTTTAAACCCTTTTTTTTTGAGGGAAAAAAGGGTTCCACCCACGCTAGTTATAATAAGGAGATAAGGTTTTCAGTCACCGTTTACTCAGATAAAAACCAGTTCATTTCACCGCTTTTTTTTTGTTTCTTTTCCTTTCTTCCGTCGGCAAAGAATTTTAAGAAGCTTATTTAACTATCTCTTAATCCGCGCCTGCTCTTCAAAAAGGCGGCGCTTTTTTATGTTTTTTTATAAAGTCTTTTCCCCTCATTAGTTTCAAAGAAAGCTTACCGACCCACCACCCACTTTGCCAGCGGCGAGTGAAACCTCCCAACCTAATTCCTAAATATCCTACTTTAAATACTCGTCTTTACTTCATGATTATGTAGACAAACAGCTCAGATGATAGCGAAGAGAGCCACGGCTTCGAAGCAGTAACGACCAGGTTCAATTCCCGGTTCGCTCAAAGTAGTTAATGAAAAATATCAAGGAACAATGAAAGAAGGAATACTTTTACGTTAAATTTAAATTTTCCTCAAAACTTTATAGCAAGAGTATTAATAAGACATTGAAAGGGACTTAGAAGCCCGGAAAAGAGTTTTAAGCCTGCGTTTCAAAGTGGTTCAAAGTACTGGTTTAAAACGATGTTCTACACGCAAACAAGCGGTGTAGAACCAGTATGCAGAACCAGTTTTTCCCTATGCCTTGGTTTAAAAAACCATAGAAAAACCGGTATTGCCACTGTAACAGAGAGCGCTGCTAGCCTAGTAGCATACGCAACCAAACGGGATTGTTGCATCATCTAGCCTACGGCTAGATGAGCGCTCATGAATGTTGACCACTCCCTCTCCCCCTACAATATTGCACCTGTTCTCCCTCCGGTTATTCGATTCTCCTCCCACTTCCGCTGATTATAAATCGTGCGCCCTAAACGCATAATTCTTTTCCGTTCACCCCTTGTTTTTCCTACCCTTTTGTTGTAGAGGCGAACGCTAGATGGCCTTGCCAAGAGGCAAGGCCGAACGCGGAGGGGAGAAATACACGCAGTCCAGACTGAGCTACAAAGACTACAACATGGTGTCAGAAGTGTGTGGGTGAATTCGTTGTGGGGTAAGACCAATTACTTACTTTTGACTAAGTTTTCTGTCGTTGGTGTGTTTGAGAGCGTTTAATAAGTACTAGTTAGCTTGATTTTGGTGGTTCCTGCTGATTGTAACACTGAGTGTGGCTGATAACGCTGATAACGATTGAGTCTTGTGGCGTCGAACACGTGGTGGACTAGCGTATCCGTTTGTATCTGTGGCATCTGTGACGAATCGTGGCCAAACTTATGACATAGTTGAGCAGATAGAGTTTCTTGTGAACAACGAACAAAAGTTTTTATGATGGCGACGTCGTTGCGGGCCCCAGAACCGTTTAATTTTTCGTCCAGTGATCTGGCCTCAGAGTGGAAAATGTGGCGCCGACAATTTGAATACTTTATTTTAGCCACTCGAAAGGATGAGACGGATGAGGAGGTGATAGTGGGAGTGCTAATCACATTACTTGGAGTTGAAGGCCTGAAGATATTTGACACGTTTGTTTTTGCAACAGCTGGTGACGCCAAGAAAATCAAGCCAGTGCTGGATAAGTTTGGTACTCACTTCGAGCCACTAAAAAGCGAAGTGTTTGAACGGTTTAAGTTCCTGCGTCGACACCAACAACCCGGAGAGTCGTTTGACTCGTGGATCGTTTGTCTCCGTGGCATGGTGAAGGGTTGTAATTATGGTGCGTCGGTAGAATCGGTGCTACGTGATCAAGTGGTGCTGGGTGTGGCTGACTCGCAAACACGAGAAAAAACTGCTGTTTGAAAAAACGCTGGATTTGTCGAAAGCGTGTGACATAGTGAGATCGTGTGAGGCGTCGCGGGCACAGCTGACACAGATGTCTACTGACTTAACGACTCGTCGCCTGGATGATTCAGTGCACAGGCTAACAGAAAACAACCACAAAAAAGGGTCGGGAGGTGCTGGTGGACAACAGAGAAGTTCCAGTACACAGGGTGGCTCTGGGCAGTCGCTAGTTGGTTGCTCGGGGTGTGGACGCCGACATGCTGCTGGCCGTTGTTCGGCTTCTCAAATAGTGTGTTATACATGTGGAAAAGTTGGACATTATGCGAAGAGATGTCCAAATGGCCAGCATTCACGCTCAGAATCCCGTCATCCGGCCAACGCCCCATCTACTGGATTCAAGGAGCCGCCAGCGCGCCGTGGTACACATATGCAACTCAACTCTGTGGAGGGTGAGATTGGTGACGGGATAAATACCCTTTCGTTGGAAGAATATGTTCTTCACGAGCCCCATCACGAGCGACGTGTGGCACCTGGAGACAGTGAGTGGAGCGAAAATCTTATGGTGGATGGTGTGACAGTTAAGGTGAAACTGGATTCCGGGGCCTCATGTAATGTAATGCCGCAGGAGGTGTTTCAGCGACTGCCGGTGAAACGACGACGTCTGCGGCCTGGGCCTCGCTTGCGTCGTTATGGAGCAACAAATGGTTACCTGTCTGTCTTAGGGGTTCATACGGCGAAGGTGGATGTCCATGGTACCGTCTATGTAGTGGACTTTGTTGTGGTTGACGAACCTGGCCAACCCACTATTTTGGGACTTCCGTCGTGTCAGCAGTTGGATTTAATTCGACGAGTCCATGCAGTCAACGTGGAGCCTGCTCCGTCCATTCCACCAATCGTCAAGGAGTTCATGGAGGTGTTTACTGGACTGGGTAAATTGCCGGTTGAGCACACCATTAAGTTGGCTACAGGAAGTAACTATGTTGATCCTGTAGTGTCAGCAGCAGGAAGAATCCCGTTCAGGTTGGAAGACCCGGTATATCGAAAGCTGGACCAAATGGAGGCGGAAGGAATCATTGTTCCGGTTACGGAGCCAACTGAATGGGTCAGCAGAATGTTGGTGGCCAGCAAGCCGGACGGAGATATTCGGATCTGCCTTGATCCGTCTGAACTGAATAAAGCTATTCAGAGGCAGCATTTTGCAGTACCTACTGTGGAACAGCTGTTTGCCAAGATTGGTAAGGCTAAATTCTTCTGCAGTTTGGATGCGGCGTCTGGATTTTACCAGATTCCGTTATCAACAGAGTCATCGTTTCTGTGCACAATGGCGACGCCTCGTGGCCGTTATCGTTTTTTACGCCTGCCGTTTGGATTAAAATCGGCCCCCGAGGTCTACTTACAAACGATGTCAGAACTTTTTGGGGACCTTACGGGAGTGATAATATATTTTGACGATTTTCTGGTAACGGGGGAGACCAGAGAAGAACTGGATGATAATCTGCGGAAAGTGTTGGAGCGATGTAGGCTGCATAATCTGAAGCTCCAGTTAAAGAAATGCAAATTCTTCATGAAGGAGTTGCCCTGGCTGGGCCATATCATCGGGGAAGGTGTTATTAAAGTGGATCCAGCTAAAGTGGAAGCGATCGTCAATATGTCTGAGCCCTCTGGTAAAGCTGATCTGGTTCGACTACTAGGAATGGCGACCTATCTTGATAAATTCTGTGAAAATTTGGCAGCTATCACTCGACCCCTTCGTGATTTGCTGAAGGAGTCATCGGCGTGGGTGTGGGAGGAGCCACAGAGAGAGGCTATGGCTCGGTTGAAAGAAGCGATGTCGTCGCTGCCTACTCTACGTCGCTTTGATTTGCAGTTACCGGTCGTTCTCTCCGTTGACGCGTCACCTACTGGTATAGGGGCGGTATTGCTTCAAAACGGACAACCAGTGGCATACTCTTCAACTTCGTTAACACCTACCCAACGGAGATACTGCCAAATAGAAAAGGAATTGCTGGCCGTACAGTTTGGTTTAATGCGCTTCAGACAATACGTGTATGGACAACAGGCTACAGTGGAATCTGACCATAAGCCCCTGGTGGGGCTTCTTGACAAGCCGGTGGCGGAGTGTACACCCCGTATCCAGCGGATGCGGATGCAGTTACAACGTTTTGATTTCCGGATCGTCTATAAGCCCGGAAGAGAGCTATTTATAGCCGACGCATTGAGCAGAGCACATTTACCTGCCCAGTTTGATGATGATGTGACGCAACGCTGCCAAGAACAAATTCACGCTTTACTGGATCAAATTATCCCGTTGCGTGATACCCGGTCTAAGTATGTGCAGGCTACGGAGGATGATCCATCGTTGGTGATGGTTAAAGAGCTAATGGTCTCGGGCTGGCCGGAAAAGAAGACTCACTGCCCCCTGCCGGCCAAGCCGTATTGGAATGTGCGACACGCCCTGAGCGAAGTGGACGGCTTAGTGTTGTATGGTGAACGGCTAGTTGTTCCGGTGTCACTTCGCCGGGAAGCCATGGACGGAATCCATTATGGTCACTTTGGTGAGGTCAAGTGTATTCGTCGTGCAAAGTCATCAGTCTATTGGCCTGGTTGTGATGACCACATACGGAATCTGGTGGCCAGCTGTAATACTTGCCAAGAAAATCGGCACAAAAATCCGGCGTTGCCAATGCTGCCGTCGCGAATTCCAGTTCATCCGTTTCAGCTGGTGTCGGCTGATATTTTTCAGTTTGCAGGAGTACATTATTTGTTGTTGGTGGATGGCTATAGCAAGTGGCCTTGTGTAGCGAAGCTGCGCTCCCTGACGTCGGCGGCCACTATTGAGGCCATGGATGGTTTCTTTGCTGATTTTGGAACACCGGAAGAGCTCTTATCAGATAATGGACCACAGTTCGCCAGCGTTGAGTTTAACCGTTTCTGTGCGTCGAGAGGAGTTCGTCATGTCACGTCTAGCCCGGAGTTTCCACAATCAAACGGGTTGGCGGAACGTCACATCCAGACGGTGAAGGCTACTATGCTGAAAATGTTTCATGACGGCTGCTCATTGTGGGAAGTTCTGGCAGCAGTTCGGTCAACACCTGTATCGGACCAGTTGCCGTCCCCGTCGGTCCTGCTACAGAGTCGTCATTTGCGTGGATCATTGCCATTTTTGCCCGGTGCGTTGGTGCCCCGTGTGATTCCGGCGCCGTTTGTCCAACGTCAGCTGAGTAGGAGGCAGGAGGACGCGTTCTTCCACAATGTTCGTCGATTTGATGTGCGGTCTTCATTGCTGTTCGTTGGTCAACAGGTGCGAACGCTCATTGGATCACGTTGGCATTTAGGTGCCGTTGTTGTCGTCTGTGCTGAGCCCAATTCGTACTTGATACGGCTGGTGGATGGTAGACTATTTCGGCGGACGAGGTGGGCCATTAACGTGGTCAATGGGTCTCCACCAACGGTGCCGATGCAGAGTCCACAACAGTCGTCTCAATGTCCCAGTTTTTTGTCGTCGTCAATGGCTGTTGCGAGTCAACCGGTACGTGTGGCGTTGGAATCTGTCAGTCAGCCAGTGTCGTCGCAAACGCCAGCACGGAGTGCTCGACCTGTGGATGAGGCCCGTTTGTTGCGTCCGGAGTCACGTTCACCGGTGGCCAGCCCACTTGCCTCTGCGGGTGGTTTAGCTGGTGCTGACCTCATACATCCTGCCGTCCCTGTTGGTCCTGTTGGTGCTGTTAGTCCTGGAGGTTGTATGGTTCCTGTGCGGCGCACTCAGCCAATGCCCTTGTTCACCCGGTCTGGCCGTCAGTTTTCTCGTCCGGTACCTGATGAGACTGGTGAATAGGGCTGCCGAATCCTCATCGGGTCCTCCTGTTCTTTTTGTTCAGTTTTGCTCTATTCACATTTCTGCTCTGCTCGTGTTGTATTTCTCGCCATTTTGTGCTGTGTCCGAGTTGGTATTTTCGCTCATATGTCTCTTTCCCTGCGTGTGTTACAGTTGGCCGGCTTTCATGTTTTCCATTCTGTTTCGTTCCATCTCATTTCGTTACTTTTGGTGTTGTTCCATTGTGTGAGGGGAAGATGTTGTAGAGGCGAACGCTAGATGGCCTTGCCAAGAGGCGAGGCCGAACGCGGAGGGGAGAAATACACGCAGTCCAGACTGAGCTACAAAGACTACAACACCTTTAAGTGAGTTGACAGAACTGTCAACGCTCTTTTTGGCTATATAATAACATAGGCAAACTCTTACAATACATTTGAATTTTGAAGTATTTGAAAACTAGGCATAAAGCAATTGGGTTGCAGACGACGTTTCCTTTCGCAAAAACTTACTGCAGTTGCCCTAAGTCAAGGATTTTTTCCGTAAAAATACCATTAAAAAAAGTAAAAAAGATCTAAAAAAAAACATTCCGGTATTTAGTAAGACAACAATTTAAGCAACTTGAAAAACCAAATTTGAAGTAAATCGGTCAACTAGGAAAAAAGAAGATAGGTTTAAACGAAACGGACAATAAGCCTTCTGGAGCCCAACTCTCCAATAGATATCGATAACTAAATCGATACGTGGGACACGATCAGAAACATAATTTCCTTTTGTATACTTAAAAGTATAACCCTCAGGGATTAAACTCTACATGCAACAATTTGGTAACCTGGAAAATTCCGCCAAACTAATGTTTGGCGTGGTCACTTAACGAACCCCCCGGGAAGTCACTTTTATAACTAGTCTATGTTCCTCCTTCATCTCTTCATGAAGAAGAATGACAGGAGAAACAACGGAATAGGCTTACTGACCAAAATCTGGTACTATGCTGAAGCCTGGCTGGAACTAAACCGCTTGGCGGCGCTGTGAGGTGGTAGGGCAGTTTTGCAAAACAGGAACTGGGAAGAAAAACAAAGATTCAAATAGGCATTTCGAGAACATAAATTATTAGCTGTATTTCTTTGAAAAAAATCCTTTGTCAATCTTCGTAATAAACAAATGTCCACATAATAAAAGCTGGTGACTTGGAGAATTTAATTTCTTAAAATTGTTTTGTACTTAAATTAAATGATTAGAGCTTGCTCTGTTTTTTCTTTGAATGACTAGCTGCTCTTTTTTTTCTAAAGACTCGCGCTTTGAGTTTCGAGCCACGCACTTGAAACGAGTGAGTCCACCCGTTTCGGCACTTTTTTTCGCACTTTTCATTTTGGCGTTTTCGGCACCCATACAAAAACGCATGCCCCTCCCCCCCCCCCCCCCCTTGTATTTAAAATGCCCTCGTATATGAAATAAACCAGCCTTTTCGGCACCAATTGTGTTCGCTTCGGCACCAATTATGTCCGTTTCGGCACCAAAACAAAAACTTTTGTTGTGAATAATCTAGCGTTAAAATATTAAATTCTTTCCTTGCTATCATACATAGGTTTTTAGTGTGGACAATAAGAAGAGAAAGACCACGATCGTCCAATAGGGCTCTGCCATTTTATCTCGCAACGCAGCAAAAATTTTAACTTTTTAAGCGCAATAAGCATGAGGTGGTCGTCTTTAACAAAGAAAGCGCTGGGAGAATGGGTAACCTGCTACGACAAGCTCCACTCCTGGCGGAGGAAGTAAAAATTGCTGGGCTTCTAATTCGTACGTTCTCCCCGAACTTTAAAATTAAGTTAAATTTTTTGTTGCGTTGCCAGATAAAACGGCAAAACAAAACAGATCCCGAAGAGCCCTATATTGTTGAGAGGAGATCTTTGGTGAAGCTTCTTACCTCAGCTATAGTAGTGCAAACGGTTTCTTGATTTTTCTCATTTCCCTGCTGATTTGAATCTTTGCACACCTTCATTTAAAAAATAATCTATTTGTGCTACATTGTGCTACACTGTGCTACATTGGCGCTAATCTGTCAACCGGTTCTGGTTCCTTGATCTAGTTGGTTTTTCAATGACAATTAATAATTCGACAACTTTTATGAAAATTATCTAAGATCTAAATTTATAATACAGTTTTTGTAGTGTAAAATTCCCTACTCAAAAGAACAAAGTGAGTAAAATTTCCGAAAATTTCCCGAAATATTTTAACAAGACACCTGGTAAATTACGAAATTTGCAGTGTGGTACCAAAACAGACAAAAATAGTGCCGAAACGGATAAAATTTGTTAGGAAAAATTACATCGCTATACCAATACTTAGTGTAATATCTGATGGCGGTGCCGAAACAGACCAACGCGGTGCCGAAACGGAAAAATTGGTGCCAAAAACGCCAAAATTAGAAGTGCCGAAAAAAGTGCCGAAACGGGTGGCAACCAGATTTACCATGACTTCTTGGCGGTGGTCATCACATCCAACTTGAGGGAGCTCTTACAGGCACAAGGAATACAAAATGTCGAGAAAAGAATCGTTTTTCATGATGTCTCCAGTTGAGCAATAGTCAAGAATAACAGTTTCTATGCTCGCCAACTGAAATAGTTTGTAAGACGACATCTGTAGCCTTTCACGATTTTTCCCATCAGTGAGATGATGAGCATTAAATCCTTGGGGTAGATTGCGGACATCAGTTCATTTGAGTGAGGTAAGACAGATGCAGTCTAGCATTGACCAGCCAACTAGCATACGGAGATTCCGCTATCAGCCATCGTTACTAGTAAGTAACACGAGTTCAGCACTCGTAAAATTGAGCCACCAGGGTCTTTAACCCTGTAGGAAATAGTCAAAATTTCACATGATGATTTTTTCTTGAATTTTTTTACGAGGTAACCACAGATATGGTATACTATGTTGTCACTTGCCAATCCGTTTTCAACAATATTTGTTGCTTCGATGGAGGTAATCATCTCTTTAAAAAGAATGTCTTTGACGAACTTTTTGAATTCACCGTTTTCTTTCTTCTTCTTGGTGTATCCGTTTTTCAGCCAATCTCTAAAAGTTGTGAGGACTCTTAAGCGTTCTTCACTATCCACATTAGACCCCTTGATGCGCACAAAGGTTGTAGTTGCGTAGTAGAGGCTGATCATCCGGAAAAGTTGTAGAAAGGAAGAGCACGTAGGTTTATCTTCACCTCCATTGGACGCCCGAATTATTCCAAAGAATCGCGGGTAAAATAGGAAATAAAATTAGTTTACAGGACTTCATTAAATAAAAAAAAATAATAGTTTACTTCTAAACAATCTTGATTGAATTTCCCAGTCAATACAAAGTCAAATTCATCCATAGTGAGAAGAAATCCAACCATGTCTACAGTACTCTTGATGGTTATTCTCAAGGCCTGAAGCGTGGTTTGAGAGAAAAATGCAGGAGGTAATGATGGGCGAACAGAAAAATCATTTTCAGCTGCCGCTGACTGTAATAGGACTTCATCAAGGTGCAAGAGAATATGAAAGATAATCAGGAGTAAAATATAGAATGCGATCATTGAAACAATAAAAAATACAATTAAACATCACCTCTTTGTTTCCTTCCCAGTTATCAAGCGTCATAGCTGGAGCGAATCTGTGGAGCGCATTTAATATATCAAATGACTTGCTCAAAAGACGAAACAAGTCTTCAATGTTCTGTGTATGTTGAAATGCTTCATTCTTCATCGTGTCCCGATAAAAACAAAATCCATCGGCAACAGAATCAGACATAACTTGGACTGCAAGTTTGACACTCATTTTTTGGAAATTCGTTGGGTAAACATGTGTGTACGTTAATCTAGGGCAAACCTTCAAATGCCCCATACGCTCATCGGCATGGAAGAGAAGCTTGATGTCCTCAAACGACAAACACATGCCGCCGGCTTGCACTAGATTCAGATTATAAATCTGATTCCGTATACACTTAAATGCGTGTGGGGGATCCAATACAAAATAAATTTTGGCATCGGGTACAGTAGGATGAGGAATGTGATTGACAATACCATCGTTTTTTACGCTAACGCCTAGCGTTTTCCATAACGACTTGTTGCTTTGAGCCCCGTCACACACCACTGATAAAACACGGGCTCCATAAGTTTCGAGTAAGACGATTGCTTTGAGCAGCAATCTGTTTAAATCCTCCCCTGATGCCGCATTGCACGAGGCAAATACAGCAATTGGTTGTACCCAAGAGTCTAATAATGGGCGGAACATGAAAACAAGGCCGTGGTTAGCAAGTTTTCGAGTTTCCTCGTCGATGCTACTCCCTAGATTAACAAACCCTTCGAATTGGAAAGTTGAAGTGTTAAAAGTTAAGTCTTCTTTGATAGTATAAAGTTCTGGCCGTCACCAAGCTCTGTCTTGAAAATACTGGCCGAAGCGTGTATTCTCAATACAGAGTACAAGATAACAAACAGAAGTCCATATTTAATGTCTTGCTTATGAGAGAGGCACATATAAGTGAAGGACTTACAAGTTAAATGGCATTCTTCTGGAAGGGAGAGTGAAGACGATGATGGCAAGCGGAGACCTCTAGCGGCGGTGGTGTTGTGGTAGCGGCCGGGTGCGGTCCTCTCGAGGGAGCCCTCTGGTGGTGGTACGGTAGCTCTAGCGGGGAAGGCCTCTGGAATGTAGCGGATGACGGCTTGTAGGTATGGTGACGGCTAGAGAAGTGAAGTCGGGACGCTGTCACTGGTTTACGGCTTGAATCGTTGTCAGATAAATAGATCACAACGAATAACGGACGAGATGACACTATGTATAAGTTCGTTGAGCTAGTGTATTTCAGAGACAACTACACGAAGCACGACTGTCAAATACAGAGAGTGGCTACAGACTAACTTTTTGTCCGAAATGGACGACTATTTATATCAATTTACCGGGTCATTCGATGTTTACGACTTCCGAGGGAATTGATATTCTACGTGTAAAGTTAAAAAATGAAAATGAGGTTAACGGCAGGTGAGAACAATTAAGAGGTGAAAGCAGGGCATTCGCCCGTACAGTGTGGACAGTTAAAAGGTGAAGACAGGGCATTCACACGTACAGTGTGAACCGTTCAAAAGGTGAAAATCATCGAAACTGTAATAAGAGTCCACCGCCCATGCATTGGGGCCTTTGTCTCCCTTAGCCAGGCAAATGCTGTCGTTGCAGGCAGCGCGGAAGATTGGCGTGGAGACTGGTGTAGAGCATTGAAAGGCGTCGTAGGAGAGGTCACGTTCATATTGGAAGATGTCGCCGAAGTCGGATGACATCTCGGAGGCAAAAGAGTCCTCCCTCTCCTCGTCCGCGGATGAGTCCTCCATCTCCTCGTCAGAAGGTGGGTCCTCAGAGTCTGTTTCCCAGTCGACCATCGCGACACGCTGTTCTTCATACACCGCTACCTGAGGGTTTTCGATGGTGTCGTCGTTGCTGTCCTCGTCGTCCGTACAAAGATCGATTACGGGATACTCCTCTTCGTCACAAGCGGCACCACGTTTTAAGCTAAAGGTTTGGAAAGGAATGGGTTGGAATGGAATAAGGTTGTAGGTTCAGTATAGGAGTCAGGGTTTCATTGACATACATAGGTAATGGGGGTACAGATGGTAAAAACATACACTTGTTCGCATAGGACAATATTTGAGACATACGCTAAAAGATCAAGCAAGAAGGGACAATGCGAGGGAGGGGTTATTTTCGGTGTGTTTGTAGGAGAGTAGCGGGTTCCTTGTGTCGGGTTTGGGCTGGGTTTAGATAAGGTTCGTAACGACGCAACACGTCAACACTTGGCGATACCGTTGGTCGCACAGGGGAATCCCCTCGAGTCTGTGGAGGAACGTTCACTATAGTTACTGGTGCTGCTGCACGAGTGATTTCACGACCAGTTTCAATGTCTTGCGCGGGTCGGGGCATCGATGCCAGCCAACTGAACGGGTTGCAGTATTGTAAACACGGGATGTAAGCTCCTAAGCAGGTGCCGAGACCACAGAAACTAAATGCTAGCGCCACTGTCATACCTACCCCTGACATGATGCCGAAATTCTTCAGCCAATTTCCTACTCGAGCAGCGAAAGAGATGCTTTCCTTCTCCCTTGGATTGACAAGGATTATCTCGACATGGCGGTCCCCACTGAGGTTTGTCGAATATCCCATCTGGACATAAGACAGAATGTCAGCCATGATTTTTGAGCTGCTGAGTGGGTGGGATGCGATGGCTGGGTGTAGTTCACGTAGAGGGCCAAATGAATTGTCGATTTCAAGCTGGAACGTGTCGATCAACCGTCGGCCATGCATGACGATGTTAGGGTTCACAGGTGCCCAAGTATTATTCCTGAAGGTATGGGCTCTTCCATTGAAATTAACGACATTCGCATGCCAATAACACTCGGCGAATTTAGTTAACTCCCAACCTTCACTATTAATTGTCGAGTAACTTGTTGAGTTGCCGGTACGCGGCTGAGGTCCACAGTTCGTAAACACTGGTTCGAAGGTGTAATTGTTCAGAGTAGAACGAAGGATGGTTGCTGACGCTCCTACCGCCAACAATTTGGAGCACAACGGAAGGTCGAGATACGCAGCTGCTAACCACCCGTTATACTGGGCTGTTGAGATCGCGGCTTGGTGGGCGGTTCTCCGTTGTTCACACTGCAGATTCCGAATTTCCTTTGCCAGGTGGTTTGACACTTCCGTGGCCAAGTCCCGGCTGTATTGCGTGTGCCTGGCGTATTCGATTTCGGCCCATGTCAGGTTCGAAGTCATGTTGACAGGGTTTCCTTGCCGGTCTCTACCTATGTATCTAACGTAGTCGGCGGACGCCGTTTTGTTGGGCAGGATTCTAACCGTTATCGCGACCTGTTCCATTCCTAGCACGGCATGGTAGGTCGACCGGTTTCCAATGGTGGAACAGACGTCGATAGTAGCCGGAGTGTAGATGAAGTTCAATTGTTTGTTGGGATCTCGTACTCGTAAGGTGGTAGAATTATCACCTTTGTATAATTGACCTTCACCTGCTTCCACCAGTCTCGCTTGGCAAGGCAAGGTTTCTTTCCACGTATCCTCCCAAACCAAGGTCACTAGGTTGTGGTGGAAGGAGCCTTTTGCTGCGCCTGGGATGTCGCCGAGAGGTGAGCTGATCGTACAATTTGCGCACTCGGATTGTAGGGTTACTTCCTCTAGTCGACAGTTCATAAAGGTTTCTGTTGCCGTCCGCAACCAAGTGGCCTCGACGTAGGGGTAGTCCCCCAATGAAAAGATGTTATTTTTGTGACCTCCATTGGTCTACCACGGCAGATTTGGGTGTCTCTCATGAGACGGTACACGGCGTCGTCTACTGGAATAGGCTTCCTACTGTTGGTAATCGTGTTCCACTGCATGAAGTCCTTGTACACTGTTGTTGTTGCTTCCCACATTGAGCAGATATGCCCTGCAAAACGTTTCACTTCCGGAATTGTTGAGAAGAGCGCGTACTCCACTGGTTGGGGAAGTTCCTCAGTAGGTTGGAAGGAACACTCCTCGTCCGGAAAGCGAAGGATCCCGACATTGGTTGCCTCACTACAGTCGCACACCGTTGCGTTGAAGGCGTTCAAGGGATAAGAGATAGCGAGGACGAAAACCAACACCACAAACAATCTACATAACATACACAATTACTTAAGGGTTCACTTGTTTTAATAAATTCCACGGTCTCAAACCGGCTCGTCGGGGAGGTCGTGTGTCTGGAGGAGGGGTTGATGGATCTACAGGGCTGTTATGGGGAGCGACAAGATTAGGGGAACAAGGGGGTGTAGGGGATCGTGGAGGGATAACGGAATCGTCAAAATTCATCAAATCCTCGTCTGTAACGGGGGTTAAGGGCTCTACCGGGATTATAGGCAGAGGGGAAGAAACAAGGGGGACAGTGATAGGGAGTTCATTCACGACATCGACAAAAGGAATACCAGGCAGGTCACCCCAGATCATCGATTCACACAAGGGTTTGAGGCGGTTAATATGAACTAACTGCGTTTGTTTTCCGGGATTTTCCCGAATTTCTACTGTTTTATTACTATTTACTTTCGTGACACGGTAGGGTCCTATTAATCGAGGGATTAGTTTCTTACTGGTTCCTAATATTGGTGTCTTCATGCTGAGTAGAACCTTGTCACCTACTTCGTATAACTGTTCATTAACCCGTTTATCGTACTGTTCCTTTTGATATGCTCGGGATAGATAAAGATTTTGTTGTGCTAAAACAAACGCTTCGTGGATTCTTTGCAGTAGTTGACTTTTATGGTCTGAGGGTACCGTACTCGTTCGATTAGGGACCTGTAGAAACTGATCTTTAGGGAGGACGGGGTCTCTACCGTGGTTTAGAAAATAGGGTGTCTCATTAGTTGAGGAATGCACCGAATTTCTGTAAGCGAAGGCCACTGGCCCCAAAGCGTCTTCCCAACGTGAAAAACCTTTTTCTAAATACTTCTGTATCATCTCCACCATGGTCCTATTAAATCTTTCAGTAAGACCATTAGTCTGTGGATGGTATGCTGTGGTTCGTAAATGTTTAACGTTTAGGATTTACAGAGGGAAGAAAATAGTTCTGATGTGAAATTTGGTCCTCGATCAGTAACGACGGTTTTCGGGGGACCGTGGTATAAAATAACGCGGTCCATGAGGGCTTTTGCAGTAACCAAGGCAGAAGTTGTTCTGAGAGGGATAACCTCTACCCACTTGGTGAAATAATCGGTTATGACTAATATGTGGTTGTTCCCTAATGGAGAGTGGGGCAGAATGGGGCCCATGAAATCGAGACCTAAGGTTTCAAAGGGTCGGGTGGCGAGTTCTAGAGGATTTAAATAAGCCCGCAGTGTGGAGCGTCGTTGTAGAGCACTGCAGTGCATGACTTGCAATACGTTTTGACGTCGTCGCTTAGCGAGGGCCAATAATACTTGTCTTCTAACCGAAGGCGAGTTCGTCTGGTTGCTAAATGGCCCGATAGTGGTGAATCGTGTAATTCCTCGAGAAGCTGTTTTCTGATTGACAGCGGCACAACTACTTGTGTTTGGGGAGAGCGCCTTCTTTTGCTGGAAATGGGAGGGCCCTCTCTACACAACACTCCATTCCTTGTGAAATAGAGTTCTATTTCCTTCGCCCAGCATGGATAAGGATTTCTATTTTCTTCTCTTAACTCTCCTTTTATCATATAGGCGCGGATATCATTACATAAGAGATCCTTTTCTTGTTCCTTAATCATTACCACGTTAGCTGGGGACGCCCTAACCGAACATACAGGTATTCGCGACAAAAAGTCCGCATTCTCGTGTATTCTTCCGGGACGGTACTTCATCGTGTAGTTAGTGTTAGCCAACAAAATTGACCAACGTCCTAACCGACCAGTTTCGTCCTTAAACGTTTTTAACCATTGTAATGGTCTGTGGTCGCTTACAATAACAAAGGGTTTGTCTTGCAAATAATGACGGAATCTTTTTATCCCAAATACGACTGCAGCAGCTTCTTTCTCTATAGTGGAATAATTTAGTTCTGCTTTGTTGAAGTGCCGACTTGCATACGCTATTGGCTTGTCTTTCCCCCCGTGCATCTGGGACAAGACTGCACCTGCCCCATAGTTACTGGTGTGAACTAAAAACTCTTTCGAGAAGTCTGGAAATGCCAGTACTGGCTCGGTTATTAAAATGGTGCGAAGACATTCAAATGCCTTGATCTCATCTTCTCCCCACGGAATGAGATCCTTCGGCTTCGGCTGTCCCTGTGTATGTTGGAGGAGCGGGTGGGCGATTGTAGAGAAATTTTTAATGAACCTCCTATAGTAGGAAGCCAGTCCTAAAAAGGATTGTAACTCTACCACGGTGCGAGGTCTAATGAAATTGTTCAGTGGTTCTACCTTCGCGGGGTCAGGAGCTACTCCGTCACCCGAAATGATGTGGTCTAAATAATGCACCCATTTACATAAAAACTCGCATTTAGCTAATTTCATCTTCAGGTTGGCTTCGTCCAACAATCTAAAAATCTGACGGAGGTTGTTAAAATA
Source organism: Daphnia galeata (assembly GCA_030770115.1). NCBI lineage: Eukaryota > Metazoa > Arthropoda > Branchiopoda > Diplostraca > Daphniidae > Daphnia > Daphnia galeata. Next base: position 6,323,552 of record CM061115.1, read on the forward strand.
CTCCTCCTTGGTTTTGTAAAAAACTATTATGTTGTCTAAATAAACTAAACAAGTTCTACCGAGAACGCTTCTTAATACAAAATTCATTAAGCGCTGGAAGGTACCTGGGGCGTTCGTTAACCCAAAAGCGAGGCGGTTCCATTCATATACATTATTATCAACTATAAAAGCTGTTTTTTCCTTGGAATCCTCATCCATCTCGATTTGCCAATATCCCGACGCGAGATCTATAGTGGAGAAGAATTTCTGACCGTCTAACATATCCAAGACATCATCTATCCGGGGAAGAGGGAACGAATCCTTTTTTGTAATTGCATTTAGTTTGCGATAGTCGACACATAGTCGAACATCGCCTGTCTTCTTTTTTACTAGCACTATGGGGGCGGCCCATGGGGAAAGAGAAGGTTGAATGATTTTAAAACGGAGAAGTTCGTCTATAATTTCTTGGGCGGTTTCACGTTGGTGGGGTAAAAAACGATACGCTCGCTGACGAATGGGCCCTTGGCCTTGAGTATCTATGGTGTGTTTAACTAATTCAGTGTGACCCAGGTCACTGGTTTCGAAAGCAAATGAGTATTGATATTCTATCAAAAGGGTACATAATTCGTCTCTTAACTCTTCTCCTATACCCGGAATAATTCTTCGGAACGCATCTAAGTTTTTAGAGGACTCTGTTTTTGCTTCAGATACTTTATTAATTTGTTGATTTTTCTGGAAAGTAATTCGACCAAGAGAAGTGGCTGAAGGGAGCGTAATACTGTTATTCGTTTCGTTTACTACCACTATCCCAAATATGCCTATGTTAGGGTCGGTCGTCAGAAAAGGATCTACGCGAATTCCTGTCGGTTGATGGGGGTTTCGTTCCAAATAAAGTGAGGTGTCAGGGGGTAGTTTGGCGCCATTCCCCCCGCTCTCCATTACGCATGCGAAAAATGGAGGTAACTTAATTCTACTGGCCACCAACACGAAAGGGTCCCTACGATTTGGAAGTTGATCAGACTCCCTGATTCTATAGACACGTCTCTCGTGACCGTCGATCATGAAGCGGTGTTCGTAGAGGGCGTCTAAACCTAGAACACAATCCTCCACGATTCCATGAGTGACAATGAATTCTTGAGTTAAGAATTCATATGGCTTCTCGTCCTCGACGAGCATCTGTACTGTTATCGTGCCAGCGCACGCAGGTCGTTGATCGTTAATGTCAAAGAGGTTTACATTAACGTGTTTGGAAAACTTTAACCCTGTGTCTGCATTTTTTAGTCGTTCAAAGAATTTATTACTGACAATACTTCGACCCGCACCACTATCTACTAGTGCCTCTACTACACAATTCCCTATCTTTATTCTAATTCTCGGTGATTTGAATTTCGTCTCCACACTCCTTAAATACTGTCGGGGCTTAGGGCAAGTCCCACCGAACGGCCCAACTGGAAGTCCGGTCCGGTGGTCTCTAGTTTCCCCCAAACCCAGGATTGGGTCCAGAAGAGGGTTGCTCTACGCTTACCCCTGGTGGTGGAGGTGGTTTTGGGTTCTTGATCGTAGGGCAATAGCTAGCACGGTGTCCTATCTGATGACATGTATTACACTTATCATTCACCATCATCGCCTTGGTTGTGCATTCCTCTTCAGTGTGTGTTCCCCAGGTATTGTGAAAATTGCAAAACGCCACGTTTCTACGGAAAGCATGGGGTTGATGGGTATAGTGAGGGTTAGGGATATTAAACTGGACCTGAGGCTGAGCCAGATGTTTTTTCATCAAAGCCAAACTATTTTGAATCTCGTCGTTATGTGTTGAGGCTTTCTTTTCTATTTTCTCTGTTAAGCGTTCCAAGGCCTTCACTACTCGAGCTAACTCCGAGCTTGACGTACTTTCTTCCCTTGCGGCATATACCACATGAATTCGGCTCCGAGTCTGAGCTTCCTCCATTGCCATAGCTAATAACTCGGCTTTGTCAATTAATTTTTCGAACGAATGGAAATTCTTATGCTTCAGTCTTATTTGTAGGTCAGGCTGTAATCCCTCAATAAACCTATCCATTAGCATTTGCTATCTGGAGGCATTTTTGGATAAGTCATTTTTGTTTATGAGAGGGTAAGCTAAGTGGAATGCCTTTCGCATTCGGTTGGCGTACCGTCGCATATTTTCCTCGGGTTCCCGACTCATGTTGTGGAATTCGACACTCCTTTTGGACCTTGTCTCCATCGAGTGGAATAATCTCATAAGCCTAGCTTTTACTTCCTTATAACAGTTGGCACGGATAGGGTTCTCTAGTTTAAAAGTATCGAGCTCTTCCGCGGCTGCTCCGTATAATTTTGTACGTAGTAGTTGAAGGTTTCTACCTTCCTCAAATTCACCTAAATCCAACGCGGATTCTAAGTGCGCAATCCAGTCGTCAAATCGCCCCGACGTTTCCCTATCGCAAAATATGGACACGGATATCACGGCTTGCATGGCCTGCCCTTGCTTAATTTTTTTAGCTTTTTATTCTGGGGTTAACATATAACTACTCTAAAGTTGCGTGTTGATGGTCTGTTGGGAGGGCAGATTGGACGAGGGGTTATTCTTTACCGGTATTGGAGTATTGCTAATAATATTCCCTTGATTAGAATTATTATTTGTCGGTTGAGTGGTATGCAGGTTTGGATTGGTGTTCGGATTTAACGACTGACCCGTGTTAGTGGTAACATTTTGGGTTGCTTTTGTGGGTATTGGTTGGCTAATTCGCGTAGTGCTATGGCTGAAAGGTGGACGCAAAGGGGTTTGACTCGGATTTATTCCTGACGGAGGAATTGCTGACCCCATGAATTGGAATCCGGTTGCAGAAGCGGCCCCCATTTGTCTTGTCGATGTAAGTACGGGAGTAACTAAATTTGTACTTGGCTGAAAGGAGTTCGTTGACGGCGTTTGACTGAGTGGAAATTGGGCAGGGATTGTACCCTGTGTTAGATTTTGTTGGGTTTGCTGCGATGTGGGATTTGGCGTAGATGCCTGGGCTAGTGTTAAGGCCGCTGGAATAGCGAGTTGAATGCTGAGACCACCCATTACAAGACGGTCTAACTCATCTGTATACTTTTTGTCGAAGATATCCTGGGTAATTGTACTAGGTGTTGCCATGACGGGAGAAAACGAGACTTTTCGGTTCGTTCTTCGAGCTAAAATTTTGATCTAAAATGGGCTGAATGCTAACTGGAGTGAGATCGGGAAGTGACTGGAACCTTTGTGGTGGTAGCTGTAGTAAGTCTGACGGAACGGATATTGCTTGGTCAACTTGACCGTATTTTATAGGAGTCGAGGTATGAGATTCCGTACAAGGAAGAGAATTTGGGTTAAACGCCTGTTCGCTTGTATTTTCTGTGGGGAAAGAGGACGGAGAATTTTGTTCGTATGGAGGGGGGCATGATTCGCCACTCGGTTGTTGTTTAACTGTTGCTGTGAAAGAAGGGGATGTTAGGGGAGAGTAGTTGGTTTGAAGTTCGAAGAGGTCAAACAATTGAACTGGAGTTTTTATCTCTGGATTCGTAACGAGTACTGCCCTTAGCCCTTCCAGTAGAAGGTCGTCGGAAAACGCCGCCCTATGATTTATTAGTAGGTGATGTTTAAACTCGAACAAAAGTTCGTCCCATGGAACGTCCTCGATGTTTTTGTTACCAAACGTTTCGAAAAAGGTGGGTCCACTTACTCGAATTTGAGGTGTTGCTTCACCTGCGGATAAAATGGTATCTGCCTGGCGTAAAAAAGCTTTTCTTTCCTCTTCCGTTGACTCGTCAAAATCTTGTAATTGACGGGCTAGACTAGCTAAATATGAATATGCCCCTTTTTCTTTCTGTCTTTGCCCTTCATGAGTGGGTGGGTTCGCTGTTGTTTTTACTTTGGGAATAGCTTCTGTCGATTGAGTGGTTGCTTCAACGCTTTCTTGATCAAAATGTATTAACTTGGCAACAGGGGTTTCTGAAACTCTTAGTTGCTGGTCCTCAAACTTTTGTGTAATTATGAGGCTGGAAGGTGGGGTGGTGTCGACTGCTTCGGTATTTCTTTTAGTGAAAGGACGTTTAAAAGAGGTGGAAATACGTTTAAATAAAGAAGGGTGCTCTGAGTCTTTTTCATGAGGTGGAGGAGTCATTATTGGCTAACATGGGAACTATTGAAATTGGCAACGCAGCGACGTGGTGGTCTTTGGATGAGGTTGATGGATTCAGGGGCAGTCTCTTCGGAGAGCGGGAAACGTTTTCGCTGCCACCAGATATAAGGTTTCGAGCCGTTCGAGGGAGAATAGCTTCTGTATTTCTTTAAACATAATTTTTCGGGACTTCATGCGAAGTGCGGAACTTCTCTAGCATGAGCCGGACAAAAATAAAGTACAAATAATACATGGAAAAGAAGGAACCGAAAAGACTGAGGATCAAGTCGGGTGAGCAGCTTGGAACTGACTCGCATGTCAACCGCTCGCAAACTGCTGAGGAATGGAAGAATTCTCAAGCTTTTTATACGGCACACGAGTAGGGTCAAACGAGGTCATCAAGGGCGAAGTCACATAAGGTGAGAGAAAAGTAGCAGGCGCGAATGACCTGAATCTAGGTTAGCGTGGGCAATAAATCGACAAGGGGTGAATGAACTATTTTAGCCAAGAACTAGGGAGACTGATAGCCAATCCTTATAATGGAGAGTTCATCAAAACAGAGAATTCCCAGTCTTTGAGCCTAAGATTTTCCACGAAGAATTTTCTTAATGGCTTCAAGAGCTTGCTTATTAAACCCAAATTCACTGGAAATTCCACCTAGAAGAGAACGCAGAGTATTCGGATGAGGGAGGGGCAGAATACCACTTCTGAAAAGATGGTCGTAAACTTTAGAGCTTTTGATTCTAAGAGTTAAGCATTCCAGTAACCAATTTGCTTCGTAACGCATTGACTTCTTATTTTTTACTTTGGCCTTTGCCATAATGGTGTTAACGGTCATCCTTGCCTGTAATGAAGATGTGTTGTTATTATCGGGTAAAAGGCTTTATAAAATAATACGTGGGTATCGGTGCACACAGCTGCTATATTTGTTATTGATAAATAGTGCGCTCTACAATACTTTTTGTTAAATATTCACAAATAAATAAATAAAATAGTCTGGGTGTGGTCATTTAGTTTGATAAGTGAAAATAATTACTTTTTCAAATCCTATGTGCGAATTACTTGTGTCAATCAGATTTGCATATACCTCAGGGCTTAATTTATTAAGATGGTTTCGAATGGCCTGCTGCTCTATAATGGCGACTTTCTCTCTGCGAAACTTAACTTTTTCAGCGTATTCCTTAATAAAAGAAAACGATAATTTTTGGTCTTATATTCATGTCACATAACAAAAATACCTTTAACTTTAATCGCTGTCGACAAATTTGTTTTTTAAGAAACATTTGTTGGCGTTGTTTCTTAAGTTTCAACTTGATTTCCGTCGGTGATAGATAGCAGTCGTTCTCCTTTGAAACTTTCTTCGAGTTATTCTTGATTTGTTTTGCTCTTAGGGCCTCTCTTCTAATTCGTTGGTTTAAGGTTCTCCGGAAGTCATTGCAAGATTTACAGACTTCTTTGTTATCCTCAAGATGAAGACACCTGTTAAAAGGAAAGATTGAAAATTATGAAACTCCATAAAGGCTTAACTTATAACAGAAATTACTTTGTGGAACGCCATGTTTCATCACTGAAGATTCCGGTTGTCATGGCGCCAACTTGTCTATACTTCAAATCAGGCAATCCGAGGCACTGTCTTTGGTTGTCGAACTCAGAATAAAGCTGGAGTAACTGCCATTTGTCACTGAAAGTAGACGGGTTATTTGCACCAACATACATGTTGGACATGAAATAACGAGTAAATGTTTGACTTTCAAAGTCGATTGACACTGACTTAGTAACTACTGGCACAGCATTGTCCAACATCACCAATTTACACAGAATTTCTTTGTGTCGGTGTGGACGATTTCGCGATGCGTCAAGAAACTCAATCAACTCGGGCAAAGGCTCAACAAAAGGAGAGTCAGACATAAACGAGGGGAGTGAGCATAACGATGAGAGTTCTTGAGTTGAAACTGATGTTGAGGATTCTCCAATAGCTTTATTTTGGTTTGTGGTGGACCGTTTTGCGGAAAAAAAGACGAGATTTTTGGATTTACCATTAGTTTTCGCTTCTTTGCTTGTTCAGATTCTTTGTAATTCTTTAACAACTCCGCTTATTTATATCATTAGCCAAAATATCTTGCATCAAATCATTCTGTTTTCGGATTGTAGAAAGGGCAAAATTTTCATCAAGTTTTTCACACCAATCCACGGTGAGTTCAAAGTTAGAAAGCAACGCATGTATAAAGGGCAGCATAAGATTGATAATTTTGATGGGTTTTTTCTAAAAAAAAAAATTTTAACATCTTTAAAAAAAAAATACTTAAAATTGCAAAATAGTTAAAAAAATGCAACCATATCTTTTTTGAGGTTGCTTTTCAAAGTAGCAGTCATTGCACGTATCTCAATCATTTTCCCATCGATTTTGTTGAAGATAGCAAGCCTTTTTTTGGCAATATTTTCACAATCCAATAAGTACAAATTGTAAAACTTCTTTTGAGCTTTCTCAGCCAAATTCTAAGTTTTGATTTAGACATTTAATTATTTAAGAAGCCACAAAATTAAATATATATTGAATAATACCATCCAAGTTTTTTTAAGAATTGGGTTAAAGTTCTTTTGTCTATATCCAGCAAAACCGTGTCTACGAAGTACGTAATCGGCCATAAAACTCATGGCGTTTTTGGGAATTAACTTCTTTTATTCGTCATTCAACAAACGTACTTCTTTCCACTTTTCAATTATTTTTCTCATTACTTCTTCTTCTTTTGCAGATTTTACCCAAACATTTTCATCTTTCACAGAAGCAACAACCTCGTTGTAAGTCTTTCCTTGATACATTTCAATTACTATTCTAAAAAGAATCGCGAGACTAATTGAAAACACAACTTATCTCTAGCAAGCCATTCGCCGAGTCAGTAACTTCCACGCGCCAAAAAACACGGCGCCCAATTTTTTTTTTTTTTTGGGGGGGGGGGGAACGCTTTTTAGTTCGTCTTTTGTTAAAAAAAAAACTTTGTGAGAATGACTCCCAAAAAATCTAAACTGTCTCTTTTTTTCCTTTCCACTTACGGGGAAAACAATTGATTCAGTTTGCTCGTATTTTTAGAATAAAAAAAAAGAATTCCGAAAAAAAGGAAGGAAAGGGAAAAAAGGAATCGAAATTTTGATCCTTTTTTTTATTCTCTATTTTAAGTGTTGCTCAAATACACCGCTAGTTGTCTCTGCATCCGCACTAACAGGATTGAGATGAAAGAGCAGATGCAACTGCACTGCAACTTTCTTTTTAAAAATAAATATTTTTCTTAAAATAATTTTTTTTTTATAAATTTAGTTTGGCCCTCGACCGTCTTCCGGCCACAAGGGCACACAGATGGACATTCCTGGGTTGAACCGTATGCTGGTAAATTTTTCTGTTCACAAATTTTAGCATTAGACTTTTGACTGTTTTAGTAAGAGGAGAATTCTCGTTTATTGCAATCTAAGATTGAAATCTAGGTTAATAAGATTCAGTTTGTTTCGGAATTAGATAATTTTACATCGTGAAATGATTCATTACGGTTTTGTAAAACATTCAAATCTGATTTCTTCGTCAATTTTGGTCAAATCCATTTGATTGACTGCATCGTAGTTGATCCAGGTAGCTCCCTGGTTCCGACTGTTATCTGTAAGGAATAGTCTGAAAAACGTCTCTAAAAAATATCCAAGTCAAAATCATTTAATCTAGTCATCATTTATCTAAGCTCTATTTATTAATTTATACCTAATTACATATCTGATACGACCTGAAAATCTCGCTTTTCAGCAGCAATTTAAAAAAATTCATCTCCAGTAACATAATAGGGATACTGTTTAGTCTCCTTCTTTCCACTTTTCGATCCATAAAAGACGAAACAGACGTCACCACGAGGAATTGTTATCAGTTCCAAATCTTGTAGAAACTTTAACTAATTAAAAATTAACATTAGGTTAGGTTAGGTTAGGTTAGCAATAAGTCAAAATTTCATTATTATAATTTATATATCTTACCACATTCTGGATCTTGACTGTAAATCCCGTAATTTTATTCATGACCAATGTTATCTTACCAAGGCCTGGGATACATAGAAGTTGCAGACGATTGACCAGATTGTAAATCGCTTCGTATTTGAAGTTGTCCGTGTCCTTGTCTATGGTTTTAGTCTGTGTATCATAGTTTGCAACCAGACCTGATCCATTTGCGCCAAAACCGTCTACATAATTGTAGATGTGCGAAATCCTGTTTGGAAAATTGCTGAAAAACGAAATTCAAAAAATATAATATAAGCCTGTAAGCTGTCCCCTGTTAATTTTTTGTTTCATTTGTTTATAGAATAGAATCGGAAGTTATTCCACATTGTAAGGTTTCCCAAGCTCTAACTTTCTGACAAAGTATGTTTTCTTGAAAGAGTTTAGTGCCATTTTAGTTTTAAATGCCACGTCCGGAATAGACGAGGAGTTCCGTTCTCTCTTAGTCTCCATGAAATAAGGACTAAGGTGTGGGCATTTATATCAACACACATATACGCGTTGAGGGCGATGAAATTAATATCTAGGTTGTATATCCGTTTTCTTGAAGCCAACGTCACCAGTACCGCAATGCGAGATAAGCCATATTCGGTATATTCTGTCTTGTGGTAAAAAGCTTTTATCCAAATAACTTACTGTTACTAATCTCATGAGCTTGAGATATAATCACTTTACTTCTGAACCTAATGAAATAACATACATATAACAAGAGGTATAGTTGACGTCAGACCATTCCCAATTTTCTAACTATGATTTTCTAACAAAAATTATACCTGCTACTTTATCGCAGAGAATATCAGTGACACAGGGTTCACATAGTCTTCTTACAGATTGGTAATTCATTTTTTCGTGCAAATTTAGATCACCATTTTTTAAATGGTGCTACCCTTGTTAAATTTAGAGTTTTTCAAGGTTAGACACCGAAGCAATCTCTTTACCTATTGTAAGACATGTAGCTCGTTCACTTTTCAGTAACCGCGTTCAAAATTTTGCGCCTGTATGTAAACAATTGCCAAGAAGCTCAGTCTGCATTATAAATACAATTAGAAAATGTTCGTAATTGTACCTATGTGAACTGTGTCTTATCCTGGCACTGCAATGTTTATTATATCGGCGGCGAAAAAATCCCATTTTCGTTTCAGTAGCCAACACGTTTCATCAGCTATTAGTTGTGCTGCATAGAAGAAATCCTTGTCATTACATTATTTTATTTTTCTTGAAATAACTTTTTATTCGTACAAATTGTGCCTTTTTTTCGAGAAAGACGGGGAGGAAGTGAACCTAGACTCAAAACTTGGCGCATCATTTTCATTTCTCTACTGTCTCCCTCTGCGGAATATGTAAGCATTTGGATTCCCAACTTATTTAGTTCGGCTTCAATAAAATTAGCCCTGTGCTTAACATCGTCTGCCGTAAATCTGTTGTTTGAACAGAAAGAAGCAATCCAGATAGCCAGAATTCGCTCATCCATGGTTTGTGCCATAACAGTGATGACCACAGTTGCTCGAAACTTTGCTCCCGTTTGCCCATTTAACTCGAAAAAAAACCCATCCAATATTTTCATGATCCTTGTGTCACGGAGAACGTTTTGATATGTAGGAATTGTTTTTAAAACGCGTTTTTGCATGATCAAATCAATAATATTCATTGACCAATCCCCTACGAGCACGGTGGCCATTTTTTAAGCGGTTTTTCAAAAATATACCGTAACTTAAGGGTCAGTCCACGCCAACTCATTTTTTTCCGTCGCAAAAAAAATTTGATTTGGCTGATTTTTTTTCTGTGTGTTCTCTATGATATTCTAATACACATTGCCAAAGGAAATTTTTTTTTGCTTAACAGGAGATGAATTTAAAAAATCTAAAATTTCGACGCTTTTCACTTATTTTTTGCGCGTTTTTACGATAAATTCCATTTTTATCCCGGTAAATTTCATTAAAAAAAACGAAATAAACGATAAGAAAGAGAAAAAATTTTCCTTTTTTTTTGGTTTGGGTCCGATTTTGAAAAAATTTTGTCGCCAGGGCGTAATTTTCATTGAAAGATTTTATTTTTAAATGCTCGCAGACAAAATCTTTTTGTTCGGACGACATTCATTTTTGGCAGAGTTATTCATATGGTTGCAATGAATTAACACACAAAAATTGAAACTTTACCCATTATCGGTTACTTAGTTATATACTTTTTAAAATGGTGAATATTTTCCCATGCTGTCCCCGCGCGCTCACTCCCCTTCGATCAGAATGGCGCAACGGCATACATACGATCCTTTTTTACGTTACGCTTAACTAAGTAATAAAAACAATATGAACAAGTTTTTATTATTCCAAATTTGACAATTGGTGAGTATATTTTTCGGAAATATAATCATGCTCATCCTTTTGAAGCTTAAACATTCTATTTTTTACAGTTGTTGGTTTCAGAGTTTTTATTTTTAACAATACGTGTGACAAGGGTATATTTTTTTTGGTTTTTGTTGGTTTGTATCCACGAATCAAACCGGATTCTCCACCAGGAGATAAAAGAGTAACATAAAATTCCTTCTTACTGGCTTCAAGACTAATAATTTGGGTAACATACCAATACATATCATCTGGGTTTATGCATGCTATGTAGTCATTGACAGCGCATGAGAAAAAATCAAATACTTCAGCGGTGGGGTTTGGCAAAATGTTGAACGTCGTGAAGTCCACACCATCACCGGATAGCACTGATGCCTTGACTTGAAACAAATTAATTGGCACGAAGCAATGAAACTTTCGTGTACCGCTAACTGCAATTGCATTCTGCATTCTTTCATTGATTAATGCCTCATTTGCTTTCACTTCGGTTGATGTGACATAAATACATTTTATTTCTAAATTTGCTGTTGCCGAATCAAACAGCTGCTTTGGAGTTGTAATTTGGTCGTTCACGCTTCTTTGAAGGCCGGCAAGTCTGGCTAGTCTTTTCACAATTCCGCCAATTCCGTCGCACGCACTTTTTCCATGGCACGTAGCTAAAAAGTGCCACTCAGCATCCAGCTGGAAGTCCTCAAAGTGAGCACACAAATTCGCGAAATTTTTCTTATTTTTATATTGTGCACCGGAGCCGTCTATGAAGTATTTAACACTTTTAAGCGACGGATTTAAGGTCTTCAGATGTGTCGGCACTGGATTTAGGTAGGCGTGCACAGATATGGTGTCGTGAGTTAGGTGGTCGCTGATTATGGCTATGCTCACATTGAAGACACTCCCATCCTGTCTTTTCATGTAGGCCATAAATGGAAGAATTGTTGCTTGGTCATTGACCCAGTAGTACCCTTGCACTGAATCTTGAATGATAAAAGAGTAGTTTTCGGAGAAATCACTGAATAACACACAAGATTCGTGATCAATTCTTTCCTTGCTCTGAACGAAAAACGCACTTTGGTTCCGAGCGATCAAGTGATGAGTGGTTAGTTTTTGGACTAGAGAGACGAGCCTTTCTATGAAATCGTCACTATCATAAAGAATATTTTCCAATTTTTTGCCATCGGTGTGTGTCCATTGTTTGTACGATATGGTTTCATTTTCATCCCCGATTAAATCTTCTGAGAATGATTCCAGCGCTTCCGATTTAGGGCAACTTGGGCAGCGATTGACCATACACATTTTGTTGTAGACCGAGCAAACAACTTTATCCATCAATAAATGGCGCTCTTCTCCAAGTCCAATAGCGGATAACATGAGTTTTACATTCTGATGGTATATACAAACACACACTAAATGCGAACCACTGGACCCAACAGTAATGACATGTTTCGGTCTGAGGTCAGCAAATGCGGAAAGGCCGAATGTTTTTATTCCGTCGATGTTTTTATACTTCTTTTTGTAATCAGAATGAAGCTCATCTACGTTGACTAGAAGCAAACGTTTTTGTATTTTAAGTCTTTTGCCATTTGGTTGTTTCACACTTTTCACATTTTTCATGCCAGGGAGCTGTCGACTGTATTCATCTGATGTGTAAAAATCGATGATGCGCTGTTTGTCGTCATCTGACATCTGACGTGACGCTGTTTTAGCAGCTGGGCACGCTAAAATTCCAGATTTAGTCTTTAATTCACTGCCCTGAGCAGAGGCATATTCACTAACATCAAAATAATCACTTGTTTGTCGATGTGTCCAACTTGCAGGAGCAAGAGTTAAGAGTGATAATTGTTGACCTCGTTTCTCAGTCGATTTGATTTTTTGTTTGACAGCTTTCATCAACTCAGAATAGTCACTTGATTTCAGTTCTAGTGACGAGTCATTTTCACTGCTGAGAATGTTACGTTTTAAATTTTCTAGCGCACTAGCACAAATTCGAGAACGTCTTTCAGCATTACTTTTATCGAGATCAACGATAGGTGTGATGACCGCAGCACTACAAAGGGCGTCAATTACGCGGCGAGGTGTTATTATTTTTTCAGGAACGAACGGACTCGAAATTTCGTTGTCGTTCTCAATCGCTTCAACATCGTTGTGCCGCGGTGTTTGTGGCTCACGAGAAAGCACAGTTATTTTTGTTGAGCATCGTGGACATAATGTTTTGCCAGGAATTAACCTTAAATTATTGTCGGCTGAAAACACTCGGTCACTTAATTCAAGATCTATTTTCTTAATGCCACGAATAACGCGCTTGTGAATGTTAAACGGGTCACAACAATTTTTCGCAAAATGAAGCGTTTCGTAGTATTCATAGTACATTGAAAAATGATGAACGCAGCTTGTTTTGACACTGTCACTGCTAACTCTAAACTTAATAACACGCTGTGCGTCAGTAGGCAAATTGAGTAAAATAATTAAATCAAAATTAGTAGTGTAAACTTGTTTAAAACAATCAGAATTTACAATTACACCAACACAGCACTTGTCTAAAGAGATATCCATTTTGCGAAAACATGAAACTGAATCAAATACACAACTGAACGGTGCGGAGAACCGTCATGAACTACAGATTTCTTGGACTTATGAAATGGAACTGTTCTTGTTTCCAAGTAAAAACCAAATACTTGTTTTGAAATATCATTAACCATAAACAAGCAAATGAGGTGTGGAATTGACAAGCTTGTTCACTCTTTCATCCGCCGCCTTCAAAAAGGATCATATGCCGTTGAGCCGCCGTTGCGCCTTTCTGATCGAAGGGGAGCGAGCGCGCGGGGACAGCATGAGGGAATATTCACCATTTTAAAAAATATATAACTAAGTAACCGATAACGGGTAAAGTTTAAATTTTTGTGTGTTAATTCATTGCAATCATATGAATAACTCTGCCAAAAATGAATGTCGTCCGAACAAAAAGATTTTGTCTGCGAGCATTTAAAAATAAAATCTTTCAATGAAAATTACGCCCTGGCGACAAAATTTTTTCAAAATCGGACTCAAACCAAAAAAAGGAAAAATTTTTCTCTTTCTTATCGTTTATTTCGTTTTTTTTTAAATGAAATTTACCGGGCCAAAAATGGAATTTATCGTAAAAACGCGCAAAAAATAAGTGAAAAGCGTCGAAATTTTAGATTTTTTAAATTCATCTCCTGTTAAGCAAAAAAAATTTCCTTTGGCAAGGTGTATTACAATATCATAGAGAACATACAGAAAAAAAATCAGCAAAATCAAATTTTTTTTGCGACGGAAAAACATTAGTTGGCGTGGACTGACCCTTAAGGCAATAGCAATATCATGATATTAAACTTATTACTGTTTAACTTAATTAACTATTCGTTTATATAAGAAATGATAAATATATTTTAATAAATTCCAACACGGAAACTTTTTGATTGCCATGGGCGACGGAAATGGGTTTTTATCGAATTATTTCAACTTCTTATTTATAATTACAGAATTTTGTAAATAAATATTTCTTTAAACGATATTTATTTAGTTTAGAAATTTATAATAATAATTATTAATAATTAACATAATATAAACTAGTCAATAATTTAGCAATAAAGACTAGTCCATAAGCATTGACTAGTTCATAATCATCGACTAGTCTACAAGAGTCGATTACTACATTTTCCATTGGTTAGCGAGCAATTTTTGCTCATAATCTAGGTTAAATTAGATCTAAATATATATTTACAAATGGTGTTTACGTTTAATTAAATATAAACTTCAGTTCTTTATATTCCTGTACCATTTTGTAAATTTATCCTTCGTATCATTAGTCCAGCACCAAGTGAGAGTATCATTTTTTTTAAATTGAACTTTAAAATCAAGTGTTCATCAACAATTAACACAGGAATTGAAACAAAATATAATCTTCCAAGTTCCAACAGTTTGTTTATTTAAACTTTACATTTACACGATTTATTGCAATAATAATTACAAACTAGGTAATAGTTATAGCAAAAAGACACACTCAAATGGAGTAGTAGACTACTATAGACAAGTCGATAAGAATTGACTTCCCCAGTCGAAAAAGCGCCGGTGCGATTCGTCGCTAAGGATCGACGAGACATCTGCGACCAGCCTGGATTTGTAACATGAAGATAATTTTCTCTCAATATTTCCGCAACTAGGAAATACTCCTGAAAATTGGCACTCAATACTTCATAAAATTTTCGACCACCCTGAATGTAACTTCAGTACATAGCAAAATGTAATAGTCCAATACCGTTGTCATAGCGGTATCCACCAGGGTTTTTTTTTATTTGAACGCCAGCATGAATATTCAAGCGTTGAAGCAATGTTATTCTTGAGTCTTTTGATTGCGTTTTCTGGACAGAGTACGACTCACTACTGCTTTCCGTTACTTAAAACCTGGCTCTCATTACAAGGTTCAGACCTGACAGTTTCGGCTGGCGATGCTCCGGAGCCCAGTCTATCAGGTTGCGATTGTGTAATTTGGGTGGAATACCTTGACCACTGGATGTCCCATGACTTGTACCATAATGACCATGTATCTTTTGTGAAAATTATTGATGTGATTTACATAATAGTGGAGTAAAGTTATGCCAAAAGGCTATCTTAACCTAGAACAAATTGCAACAATTGATTTTTTAAATGGACTGTGTTACTATCAAGTAAATAAATCTTTTTCAAATCCTTCCGAGGAAATATTTATATTTACTATTAAAAATATTGAATTTAAATTAAAAATTTCAGTAAACTATTAATTAAAAACCTAATTTTAAGTATTAAAAATTGAAAAAGTCATGAAACGATAACTTGTGTTCTGTTACATGATACCTCCAAATATGAATGTTTTCTGTCAAACGGTATAATAGTTGTGGAATTAATAAGCTTCAACATTCGCCGTTTTTCTCAAATGTTCGTACGTTTAAAGTGTGCATGTTACCATTTCTTCATTACATTTTCAACATTTTCCAACGCACTTTGATGCAGATTCATTCTAAGTACAACATGCAATAAGAATTTATGAACATTAAACGGGTTTTAACGAGAATTCTCACTTTACAGAATCGTAATGTCCATACATTACAAACATGTTTTCGTAAAGTATACAAACATTTTTTCCCCGCATGTTTCTTGTTTTCGAACAAAATATCTGCGTTATTCATACTTTTTTTCACATTCTCATACAACTTGTCACGGCGATCTCAAATATACATAAATCCAATTTTTAAAATATATTTGGCTTTTCACGTAATCACTGATGTAACAATTACGTATATCGTGCACACGACAGCAGACGAAATTATTCGGTAAACCACATCGTCAACACGTTTTTTTTCATTTCGTGTCATTGAGTTGATTTGTTGTCTAATGTTCTTGTTAGTATACCACGCATTGCTTAAAAAAACATGCCTGGTAATACGTGGAGACACAACCCGCCTTGCAAAGCCCACATACTTCTTTCTGAAATGTTTGAAAACGGAAAAATTGCAGACGGAACCACTCCCAAGGCGGCGCATACGTTTCATCCCGAGTTTTCAAGATATACTTTGGCCGTTTTTAGTAATAATTTCCGACAGTTTCGCCAGCTACATTTAAGTGAATGTAATAGTTTTTTGTTATTTTGAATGTGCCATTTTAGTTTTCCTATTCATTCATTTTTTGTCGTAAATTTTCAGTAAAAAAGTCATCGGCCCCATCAAATGCTCAGGACTACACGGCCAGCTCCGCTAGCACTAGCACCTCCGTTGGAAATGCTCACAAGCGTCAACATTGTGATGAGACGTAAAGTGCCAATAGTGAAGCAGAAGACCGAGACAATGGATTAGTTCATCAAAACCACCCGACCTTGATGACCGTTTGGAAGGATCCCGAAACTTTTTGCGAGAAAGTGTGTGTCTGTGTTAACCTCCCTAGCGGAGCAACGGACATCAAATTTACTCTCTTGGGTACCGGTCCAGCTACAACTAGTGCTCTAATCTCCTATATCTGGCCAGAAACGATATATGAAGTCGAAGGCATGTTTGCGAGCGAAATCAAATCAAAGTCTTTGTCCCCAACCCACCCCATGATAATGGGCCTCAAGCAGGAACTAGAAAATAATCGTCCAAATATTGAAGCAAAGCCCAAGGGTCTTTATTCGGGTCGCCCTGCCAATTCCAGTCCAAACAGATTCTACCACAGTAGCCTACAAGGCTGGCAAATCTCCCGATGGTCTCATTGTTTTGATTGCACATTTAAAAGCCTTTCATAATTGCTATACTAAGAGCAAGGCCGAATTTGACTGCAAATTTGTAGATTTCTAGACTTTCTTTTTTTGTTTCGTCTAATTTAAAATAAAAATATGACAGCAATTTATGTTTATTCATTTTTTAAATCCACATTTTACCGCAGCTCCCTGCCGCCAAAAAGGTTTAACACGGGCTCTTATGCCCGACAGTCCCTAAGTAAACTACAATAACTTATTATCTATAGGACCTAATTTTTTTCTTTTGTTCTTAAAAAATAAAGAACACCCAAGCGTATAAGAATCTATCGTTTTATTATGGTGTTAATAAGACTTTTTTAAAAGTTATTTACACTTAAACTTAGTCTAGGATCTGGTTAAGTTTTCGAAAACATCCGTTGTGGCAGTGGAGTGAACTTCATCCTTATTTGAATGTAACTCAGTGTTAGTAGAGATTGGTATTGCAATTTTTTTTGTCTTTGCTGTTTAACTTTCTTTGGTATATCACATCGTTCTGTTGAAGATTTTCATTTTCTTTACGTGGCTCACGTATCTTACCCTTCAGGCGAAAGGCAATTATCCTCAAATTTTGCAAACCAGCATATCTTGCAGTCACGTCCTGTTTTGTTTTTTCCAGTCATATTTTGTAATTAAATTTTTATTTAAAAGTGAAAAAAAAACATTGAATAATTCGTAAACGGGGAGCTCTCATTTTTTTTTTCGTCGGCTCATTTTGCTCACTAGAAAATAGATTAGCAAAATTGAATACATAAGCAAAAATAGCATTACTTTTGATTATTTTATTCCTCCAGACAAAGAACACAGCCTTTTATTTTCAGTCAAATAACAAGATGAATTTGAAAACCAAATACAGAAGAATTAATGCAACCAATGCATTTTTGTATTAATTAAAAAAACTTCATAGAGCTTTACGAATATATAATGGTTTGAGTCAACAACATCTTTTTAAAACTAAAGGTAATTACAAATGTAATAACTAGTGAGACTTTAATCACGCTGCAGTAGCTTAATGTGTTTTGAATTTTCGATTTTTTTGTGTTTGTGTTGTTGTGAAACCATAGCTACTCAATTGCAAGTTCTTAGCATTCCAGTTACTGAAATGATGATGATGACTAAACAAATTTGGACTCTTCCCCCGAGTTATAGAAATTTCATTTTAGCGCTGGACAATCTCGATGATGCTGGAAAAACTATTCACTCTCTTACCTCGAGACTTTTAAAAGAAGAAAGCGTGAATAAGAACTCTGTATATAGGTGGCAATGAGGCAGCAGATACTGCAATCTTCGCTCGTAATTTTCCTACTTCGTTACCATCGCTTCAAGCTTTCAAGGCCAAAGAAGATGAAAAAGGAAAGATTCCATTTTACTGAAACTATTGTACTAAACTTTGGCACATCTCTCGCAATTGTCGAAAAATTCTGAAAGATTAAGCTGATGCAAAGGAAACCTCAAGAGAAAACCAAACTGCCTGATAAAGCTCATTTGGCACAATATCAATTCGACCAATATAATGGATATCTTTCCAACTCTTTTTAGGCTCGGATATTACATGATTGGTTTTCTGATTCCGGTGCCACGGGACATATGATTGACCAACGATCCAGCTTCTCATCTTTCACAGCAGTTGAGCCTGGCAGCTGCTGGCCAATTAAAGGAATCCACAAAAAACCTCTTCAAGTACACGCCCGAGGTGATGTAACAATTTTTGCTATCATTAATGGCATCCAAAAGAGAGCAGTAATTCGTGATGTATTGTATGTTATTAAACTGAGAGAAATTTTTTTCAATTGGGATAGCAACCGACACTGGCGCGGAGGACGAATTTAACAAAAGTGGAGTCAAAATGCAGCGCCATGACATAGCAGTAATGATTGTAAAGCGTGTCGGCAAAGCTTTGTTTAGACTCGATATTGCGGTCTATAAAGAAGATTATGTACATTTAGTCCAAAGTAAATTGACACCGCTTCAAGTTTGGCATCAATCCTTGGTACATCTGAATTATCAAAATTAACTAAAAATGGCGTCTAGTGAAATAGTGGATGGTCGATGTAGGGGAAAACGGAGTCAACATGGACACGGGTCATATTGGACAAAGACCATAAGTGCTACATGTTATGGGAAAAAATTTTGTTTTTTTAATTTTTGTATATGAACGTTTAACGTTCTAGAAAAAATATTCATTAAAATCGAACCATTATTGCTCTTGTTATCGCATAATTTAAAAAAGGCCCTGTTTGATGTAATATTTCTCCCTATTACTAAGTATTTTTAAAGTGAAAAACACTACAAATGAATAAAATAATGAAAGGTGAAATACACAATTCATTTCTTAAATGATTGATACAAAAATTAAATGTTAGTGCCTTTTCAGTGTTAAGTTATGAACGAAATACTAAATAGCACCGAGTTGTGTCATTTTGGACACCTAGTTTTGGGGTGTAATTGGACCACGCTAACTATAGCAACAAGGGAAGCTTGCCGCCTTAGGGCATAATTTACAGGCAAATGTCAAATTTCCCCCCTCTTTTCTAAAACACTCGTAACTCTTCATTGTTTTACACAAACGTTTCATTATCAGGGTGCATGAATAAAGAAAGGGCAGATGAACATTCTAAAATTTTTATAAATTTTTTCCGTTTATTATTTTACGTTTTATCATGATTGTCCAGTTTTAGACAGAGCCTGTCCAATTTTGCCCCGTCTTTTTCAAAAAGGCCAAAAAATTTCACTTTTTAAAATCGTCACAACTACTTTATTTTTAAAGGGAAAAATGTATAAAAAATATGGGAAGTAAACAAATGGACATTTAACGAAACACACGAAAAAAAATTAGGAAAAAGTGAAAACGACAAGAAATATTGCAAAAAGAAAAATTTTGTCCAAGTTGACTCCGTTCTCCCCTATATAGATGTATACAAGGCACTGAGGCCTGGCAATAAAAACATAAGATTGCTAATTTATTTATTTTTTCTGGGTATCTAAAACTATTCCGATTAAGCTAATTTTTGGAGAGTGCTTTTCTAAGGTGCTTATCTACAATTCCTGAAAATGCCGTGGATATATTCCAAGCTGGTCGGTTCATATGAATTAATTAATGTCTCTTTTGCCTTTTTCACGATATTTGTCCCGCGGGAGAGGCACAATTTTTTTTTTATATTTCATCTTTGGGGAATATTTTTTTCCCTAATAACGCACCTCGATCCGAAAGGCCGCGCGAAACAAAAGATATTGGCAGATTCCTACCATGACAGGTTTTCAGCAATCAAAAAACGAAAGGTACAGGGTTGTAGATCTCGTCACGGCGATCATTTTGAATATAGGTTTTAGGGTGTGCAAATGAACGGGAGTGCCCGAAAAACGCGTTCAAAGTTTTGCGTTTTACATGGGCGACGCGCAGCCCAAAAGCGCAGAAAAGGGGGTCGGATGGGGGGAGACTCCCCATGCCTCAAGCTCTCATGGGATAGGGGGACTGGGGGAAAGTGAAGGGGAGAGATGCCTATGTATCACTATTTGAATCGATGTTTCTCTTTGCATGTATATCAGCCATTGGCGTTGTGGATAGCGCGTTCAGCGCGGACACTGTTCGACTAAGGTTCGAACCTCGATCATGTCAATATGTTATAACATCAAATAATTTCGCCTTTTATGATTCAAATCTCTTTCTGTCGTGATTATCAAAGATCACGATCAGCTTCTCAATCACGGTACTATATTAAGAAATTATAGTGAGGTGGAGGGAAGAAGAAAGAGATGACCAAATGAATGAGATGATCAAAAAATTATGACATTATTACATCACGGATTATAATGGATTATAATGTCTATAATCCTTCTGTGTTTTGCCGAGAACATCATAAGCTCAAAAGATGATCGAGATGATCGTATGTATTCACCGAACCAATCGCAGAGCTTTCTCCAAGATTTCAGGTGATGAATTACATATATAAGCCTAATACTGGGATCTTAAAATTAATATTTCGAAATGGCTCCACCCATTCACACAATCTCTCGCTCTAAGGCAATTTACAATCCAATTTCTAAATTTTTAAAGAGATTTGAATCATAAAAGGTGAAGTTATTTGGTGTTTTAGCACATTGACTTGATCGAGGTTCGAACCTTAGTCGAACAGTGTCCACGCTGAACGCGCTATCCACAACGCCAATGGATGATATACATACAAAGAGAAACATCGATTGAAATAGTGATACATAGGCATCTCTCCCCTTCACTTTCCCCCAGTCCCCCTATCCCATGAGAGCTTGAGGCATGCGGAGTCTCCCCCCATCCGACCCCCTTTTCTGCGCTTTTGGGCTGCGCGTCGCCCATGTAAAACGCAAAACTTTGAACGCGTTTTTCGGGCACTCCCGTTCATTTGCATACCCTAAAACCTATATTCAAAATGATCGCCGTGACGAGATCTACAACCCTGTACCCTTTGATTTTTGTTTAGAGAAAACCTGTTATGGTAGGGAACTGCCAAAATATTCGTGTAAAATGAAACACCCTAATAAATATGCTAAACTGGTAATCGCATTTGTGCATTTCCTGTTCTGTACTGGTATCTGCTGGGGCAAGTGATCTATCAAGGAGCCCTTTGTTGTTGTTTTCATTTGCCTCAGTTGTATGTCTACTCTCGTTTCCTAGATCCATGCTCGGCAAGAGCATATAAGTGCTATGATTTAAAAAAAATAAGAATGGTCGTTCCTGTTTCTTTTTTTCTTCAGAATTTCCTAAAGTTCTTCAAACTTTCACAGCAGCACAAATCAGATTTTAGATCTCCTTGGCCCAATTTTATTTTTTTTTTTTTATTATCTAAGCATTTTCATTAAAAATTTACTGTGCGAACTTTGAAAATGTATTAATTCTACGCAAGATTCAAAATGTTGAAAATGAAATTTTTGTAAACACTTTAATGTAAAAATTGAAAATGGGTTGTCCCAGAAGACCCTATGTTAAAGTTGGCCCTCTAGCTACACACCCGGTAAAAGTTGCCGATAGTTGACGATTTCAATCTTGTTAATTTTCGTCCATTTTTGCTCTCTCGTGTACAGTGTCTTGCAAAAAGGTCCGAACGCGATTTCTTTTTTTTTAACATCTAGTGAGGGAAAAATAAACTATTAGTTAATGTCTAATCCTTTTCCAATGTGATATTGGCGCGACAGACTAAAGGCAGGGAAATTTCCAGACATAGCCTTTGGGACTTTCCCTTTTTATGACACTTTAAACTATGGAATGGCGTGTATTAGACTTTTAGGATCTTATATATATAGGGGATTTAAAATCACGTTTTGAAATAAAAACTCAACGGCGTAAGCATTTTAAACATTCCGTAACAAATAACAGTGTTTCAGTTAGTCGACTTTTATATAAAGATTCAAAATTTCCTAACGTAATACATTCAATTTATTTTATCATTCTATATTATCAGATTGGAGATTCGAACCATTACACTCAATGTTGCCAATCGGACACTGTAAACATTATACCCAAGGCTCATGTAATACTTGGACGTTCTATATAATATATATGGTGAAATATTAACTAGTCTCTGAATCCTCCGATAGTGGTATGAAAATTTTGAGTCTTTTACAAAGTCAACCAACTCAAATTACTCAAGAATTTTTTTCTGTTTCAGAGCGTGAAAAATGAATGTGCTAATTGTTTTACTTAAAACCAATACATTCCACCCATGAACTATAGACCATAAACCCAAGGCATGCCTAAACACAGTGTTATTGTTATATAATGCAAACTGAAATGCACTGTAGTATATAGACGAGAAAGAAGAGAACAGAGGAATGCCCCTAAGGCTATGTCTGGGAATTTCCCTGCCTTTGGTCTATCGCGCCAATATTACTTTGGAAAAGGATTAGATATTAACTATTTAACTAGTAGTTTATTTTTCCCTCACTAGATGTTTAAAAAAATAAAAATCGCGTTTGGATTTTTTTGCAGGATACTGTACGCGTAGGGCGTACCACTATAACTCCTATACCATGAAGTACAGACGTCTGTACTTCATGCCTATACCATGCAATGCATTAGACATGACAAGTAAGAGGAAATAACTGCCAAATGAAAAGCTTCAGCGGAGTCAGACCTCTGGTGGCCACTACTTCAGTTACACTTAATGATTTGGATTTGAAATTTATTTGATTTTTAGGACATTTTGCGTCAAATTCAAATCAAATCCTTGCCTTTTTCTACATTCAGAAATGAGAAATCCCATCAAAATCCTCAAATTTTTCGGATTTCATTTGGATTTGAGTGATTTGATGGTCTCAAATCCAATGCAATGGTTTTCAGCTTATATTTTCCCTAGATGATAAAACGAAAGCTTCTTCAAGTCTTCATTACTTTTATTATTTCAAGTAATCTTAAGGTGAATCAAAACCAAGGAAGAAAAAGTAAAAGTAAGTTCAAGCTTACTTAAAAAAGGTATGACCTGAGTTTAAGACTGCCTGGTAAAATATAAGTAATTTTCAGCTTAATAAAGATTGAAAGACAAACATCATCGACGGAATAAAAAAAATCTAGCTAAGTCAAGCAAACAAACCTAACTCTTGGGCTACTATATGAAATCTAAGCTAATGTAAGCTAACATAAGCTTGGAAAACGGGGGAAAAAATAAAAAGGCACTTTTAAGCTATCTGTCGTGTACGGGTACTGTAACCTAAAGCTTGGATTGGTAAATTGTCAATTTCTCATAATGTAGTTTGCTTGAAGAAAAATAATTTTTCGGCTTTGATTTCACTTTCAGAGCCTTGTGAATTCTGTCGACAAACACACTTCTCTAAATGCCGGCTGTGACAGGTGCAGGCTTGTTTCTCAATAAATGATTCAAGTTGTCCGGTTTAAGATAAAACCGTGACGATTTTGCCCCAAATGGAACAAATGAAATTAATGTGTGCAATTTAACGCGTCTAAACTGTTCTGCATATTTGTTATAGCTATTGACTCCAAAGTTATCATAGCGTGTTTGGTCACAATAAATTTTTTCAAAGACGTTATGGCGTATATGTGTAAAATAGCCTACGCAAAACGAATTTCCGCGCATTTCATGGTATCTTTGACTTATTTATATTGAGATTATTTATAGCACACATTAATTCTTGAATATATACATCATAGTAACATGTAGAGTAATATCTGCATTCGGAAAAGTAAATGATCGTGATCGTTTTTTGTTCATTAATTACCATTGTTCATTATTTATTTATTATAGGAAATCGGAATGAACCACGTCGGAATTTTCTTTGAATAAAGAACAATATTCATAGCGCATCACGAACACGGCGAGTGTCCTGTTTCGCTACGACAATGGTCCCCCGTAATTGGAGGGTGCTAGGGGGACTAAAGTCAGGGGGACTACAGTCGGAGGGACTCATGTCGCATTCCCCAGTGTTTCCTGTTTCCTTAAGATCTTGCTGGTAGGCTGAGAACTGTTCCAGTCTACCAGGAAGAAATCGTGGCAGCAAATGTTGTAGCAATTTCGGATTGCTTTATTCTTTCAATGTTATGTTCAAGTTGATTCCGTCGTTTTCTTTCTGGGCTAGGCATTGATCTATTCTTTCAAGAGGCCAAATAATACCTGGCATTAAAAAAAAGATTAGAGAGCTCTATCATTCCAAGCTCATTTCGTTTAGTTTTCGTTTAGGGACGAATGGCTAAGTTTTTTAACGGCTGGCATTCCTGCGCACAGGGTTAGGCCCGGTAGCAATGAGGTAGTACCGCGTTGTTAATATTTTTGGAATAAAAATGTATTTTATTTCGTATCAAGAACCAAATAGAGTATTAAAACATTTTTTTAAGATGCTCATTGTTATACATTATGTTATGAAACATAAAAGATTGTTTCATTGTTGAGGATGTTACATTCCCTTGGAGCCAAGTTTCAGGACAGCATTCAGGTTGATTACAGATCCATTAAGGTCTATCACTGGTCAATATAGGTTGATAACAGGTTCATTTAGGTCGGTTATATGTCAGTTCAGGTCGATTACAGCTAGGTCAATTCATACCGAGAAAGATCGGAGGCATACACGTACGGAGCTGCTTGTGAACTAAACAACAGCTGCCGCATAGCCAGCATCCAGCACACTCGGACACATTATTAAGACAAGTTTACTAAAGAATGAGCTCTTTACCACTGAGATTATGTCTGCAAGTTCACATCAAGTTTATGCCAGAGTCGAAGGCCAAATAAGGTCACGCAGAGAGGATATCAAGGTTAGCGTGGGTAATTTGCACATATAAGTAAATTAACGTGGGAGCGGGTCGTGGCTATTCACAGTGGTGGTTTGCTACTGAAAAAACACTTGTTTGTGCATTTCTGCTTGACTATATATTTTCTACTAAATTCAAGTAGACTTATACTTCATCGCAGTTAACTACTTACTTTTTTAGTCGCAAAGTACTTCAGAAAAGTCCAAGACATCGAAAATAAAACAGCCAGAAGTCAGATTCGAACCCACTTCATAATGTTAGATTTACGGTCGCTATCTGTTGCTCTACCAACTGAGCTGTATGTTCATAATTACTTTAATATTATATAAATGAAATTTTTAAAAGTTACATAAAAAACTTAGGACTTAATGAAATTTCGACGAAACATGCCGTTGATGATTTTCTCCTAGGATATATAGAAATTAAAGTATGGGTTTGCAATAAACTCGATTTTCAAAAAAATCTAGGCGATGTATACTTATTTCATTTATTGATTTTATAGTATTATTTCAAATTATTACCAATTTAAGGTTAAACATTATTCTTAGGGCAAAACTCCTAACAGCCTAATCGCAAGGTTTTTAATACTTAGCGTGGCATTCTTCACAGTTGTTTTTGAAAAATAGTAATATAGTAGGCATACACTTAAAAAAATCAGTGTTTGATACGTTGTTAAGTGGATTTGCACAAACCAGTGGCGTGGGCCACTGAACTACTTAGTTTTTAAGTAACAAACCGCCACTGTGTTTCTCACAATGTCCAGTGTATTGGATTTTGGCCCGCAAATCAAATCCAAATCAAATCCAAATCCTTTTATGAAAATTTTTCTTCGCAGATGTCGCTAGTAAGCTGAGATCTGAGACGCACTCTTTTAGTCTTTTTTCTTATTTTCCGAGGTTATGGGCCAAGTTCTATAAACCTTCTGGAAAGAGAAGATGTAAAGGGTAAAGGCCGTAAAGCAGATGAAAATCGAGTGGTTCACCCACGTTCAGAAGCGCTCTAGTGGAGTTAAGCTATTTAAAAGGACATCCTTACATTAAAAAAAATTGCAAGATGTAATTTTTTTCATGAACTTAGTTACTATCACGTCTATCAGCAAATAATGATAAAAACCTTTCCAGGAAATTATTAAATATGCTATGAAAAATATTCAATTGAAATTTAAAATTTTGGTAAATTATTAATTCAACGCCGAATTTTAAATAATAAAATTCAAAAAAAAAAAATTTAGAGGAAACTTTGTTGTATACACCATATCACCAAATATGAATGTTTTTCGTCAATCCGTATTTGATGAGAATTTATCAGAATTTGCAAATAGGGACTTTAAAAAAAATATGTTCTTTGGAACTCGAGTTATGTTAGCTTTTTCATCAGCTAACATCAAGCGCTTGTGCGTTTAGCACAGCTGATGAAATTTTGTCGGCAAATAGAAATAAGACAAAACCAACATATTTGATATGCTTGCTGTGCGTGTTCATTAAACGTAACTTCCATCCCTTCGAAACCGTCTCTGCTTAGGGCAAATTAAACAAAAAACATATGGATTTGATTTGGATTTGATTTGGATTTTTAAGATTTTTTCAAAGATTTGATTTGAAAATTCAGATTTTACACGTGATTTGATTTGGAACTGATTTGACAGGATTCTTTTTACACGGATTTGATTTTAATTTTAAATAAGTACCAAATCCAATACACTGACAATGTCCTTGAATTTTTCCAACTTGTTAGTGTAATTCAATAACACAAAAAATAAATTTGCGCATTTTTCCCCTGAGCCGTTTTGCCCCGCCCTCCCCTACCCGAAAAAAAAAAATTCTTTCATTTGTTTGTTTGTTTGTAAACTGTATTGTCATTTATATGCACTTAAGATTGTGTGGCGTTACACAGCAATAATTTTGATGGTGTCAACTATACAAAAGAAAGTATTAGCAGTATAATCGAAGTATCGAACATGATTCAGCAATTTTAACATGCTGGTAATTACTAACGGTATGGGTAGTTTCAACCGACAAAACTTTAAACCGACACCTATTTGACTTACTTTCGACAGGTAACGACAATATCTCGACAAACATGCGAGAATATTTCGGCAAATATGCAAATGTACTTCGACAAATATGCGCATGTGCGTCGGCAAATATGCGAGACTATTTCGCAAAATATACGAATGTACTTTGAAAATATGCGATACTGTTTCGACAATCTAAGCGTTAGGTTTTGTAAGGTTATTGTCGAAATCCTCTCACATTTTTTGTCGAAGTAATCTCAAAAATCAGTCGGGGTTTTCTCTCAACCAGTCGAAGGTATGCCGCATCAATGTCGACGATGTAAGTTTGTCGGGTAAACATCAGCACCCACCTGTCCGAAAGCAGCCCTGGTCTCCCCTACACTAAGTTATGAACGCTTTTTATTTTATAACGAACATAATTTGTTTACTTACGCAATACACGAAGAAAATCGATAGATTTTTAAATAATTTTAAGAGTCATATTCAAAAGGATCTACTGCTATTACTAGAAGTTATCTCTAGGCCTAGAAACAATTTATCTTATACGACCAGAAATCAACAACGAATTATAAACATGGAGCAATCGTGCTATCTCAATTTCTTATTCGGTGATAAATATGACATAAAATGTTTTCCCATGATGCCTATTGCTCTCATATATAGTCACAGAGTATTACAAAAGGCCAACGTGTTACAAGAGGATTTGGCTCCAATTATTTGACCACAGCTGGTCGAAGTCGCACTTTCAGTGGTGTCGAAGGTAACCATCTGTATTTGTAAATAATTTTCGATATGATTTTGTCACCTCATTGCCAGTGTTGAAATCATCGGGGGGCGAATGGGTTTGTTATCCAGGACCCGTTCAAGATCTAGCATGACTGCAGCCGACAATTTAGGCACTATCTATAAAAATTGTTAAAATATGAATAACAATAAGGAATTACCGTATGTTTTTTATAAATCATTTAATTTAATTTGAATTTAAATTTGAATTTAAGAACTGGTAATGGAGATCGTATTATGGCAGTAGTCTTTTTACTTTTTTATAATTTGCAGTATTTTAAAGTTGTAAACCTACAAACATTTAGGGGAGACTGGGGTTATATGGTACGCTGTACTATGTGAAACAGTGAGTTAAAAAATACTTAATGTAGTTTTTAAATTCTAAAATTAATACATGATGTTGTTCAAAGGTATCTACTTTGTTCTCTAAAAAATCATTACTTTTGTACATTAAGTTTTTTAGTTTTTTAAGAAATAAAAAAAGCCCCAAAATATTCTTTAAAAAAAAGTTGTTTTTCTAAGAATTTCTCGACGTAACTATGTTTTTTTAGAAAAGTGAGATAGCAGAATGATAGTTTGGTCTTTTGTCAATAATTTTCCACAAAAATAAAATTTTTGAGTTGAAAAATGAGCTAGTTATAAAAGTTTCCCCAAAAACATTTTTTGTGGGTTATTTGGTACGGTTTTGTGGGGTGAATTGGTACTAATACGGAATGGCCGATAGGCGGAGCTCAGTGCTGCCAGTGGCAATTCAGAGAACTTTTCTCCTTCAAGAGAACTTTTTGTTTTTTATAAGAAATGTTTTTAATTATACGAGTATACCAAAAACCTTAGCGAAATACAAATACTATACGAAAAATTCTATTTCACGATATTTTTAAAATTAATTTATCTTTATTCTAAAGTGGAGAATTTAGTGTGTTTCACATAGTACACCCCCCTGTCCCATATAAACCCCGATTTTGTCCACGCCCACTTTTTTTTTTCGCAACTTTATAAATCGGTAGAGGGTAAACTAACGACTCAAACATAAAATAAAAAATACTGGAGATAGACAAAAGTAAGACGAATATAATAAAACATTTATTTTACAAATCGGATGATTAGGAAACGGCCTACACGATAAAAACAAAAACCGGTCCAAATAACCCCAGTCTCCCCTACTATCAAGTTTCCAACCAAACTAAAAGAAGCTTTTGTACTATGTGTGGTAGCAGACGACTACAACATTTTTTCAATAGTTTTCTGTCATATGGGATACACGATTATGGTGTTATTATGACTAGTGATACTAGTAGATGATACAAGTATCTGTAATTTAAGGCTCGCTAAATTTGCTGAGGGTTTAATCCCAGAGAAGAAGTTGTACTGCGAAAAATTAAAAGAATAGGGGTGTGTTGACCCTCTTACAATTCCCCTTGCTTTCCCCATTTCCCCTGCTTAGAGCCTTAAACTACAGAAACTTGTATCAGTAATCATAATACCAGCATAATCGGGTAATCCAACATATGGCAATTGACCGAATGCTTTTGAAAAAATGTGGTAGTCGTCTGCTACCGTTGAAAAGCCTACCGAGCAACCACATCCCGCAAATAAAAAAAGAAGCGGCTGTTCATGGCACCCCTTCACACTGCAACGCGCCGCTAGAGGGGTTGGCTTGACTCATACCTATTGATCGCAATAAGGTCTATTTGGGACATGTTGAGGCCAGCCCAAAACGGCGGAGTCTCACAAAAAATGGTCTTTATGAAGAATTTTTTTGTTTCACACAAATTTCTATATTGTACTTGTATTTTTACACGAATTATGTATAGCCAATGAAAAGGAAATTGAATTTTCTATAGAGTGGTTCGAGGTTGCCATCTTGGATGGATTTTATCCCAGTTTGGTGCAGCCTCAAACCAAAAAGCATTGGCATTTGTATAGAAAGAGTGCAAGCCATAAGGGAGGAATGGAGGAGGCGTAACTATGCCTGAGGCAAAACCAACATCGCCCCCTCCATTCCTCATTTATGGCTCTATTACTCTGAGCTATCTCAGTGTCTTAAATATATTACTTCATTATAGCTAAAACATAAAAAAAAATTAATGTCCCAAGTAACCCCTGCCCTCTTTCCCGTACGACAAAAAGAGATCTACTCATTTAAAAATTTGTGTTAATTACAGAGTTGAACTAAATGATTTCTTAAAAAATATATGAAGAGGGGACAAGGTCCTTGGGTATACGCCTTCGGGTTCAGGCTAAAGAATTTTTTTAAAATGAAATATGTTGTGCGACTTTGGGGCGGTGGGCATACGCCCACCACCCCACGTCGCACTGATTTTTTTATGAATTAAGAGAAAATTGAACTAGCTAATAGTTGTTGATTTTCGAACAACAATAAATTAGAATATGAATGTTATAATAATATATTTAAAAAAATAGCTGTTTTTTTAGTAATGACCTAGCTATCACTCCTATCAGCAAGAGAAACTTCAAAAATCAAATTACATATGAATTTTGAAACATTTGAAAAGCGTAAACCGTAAAGCAATTAGGTTGCAGACGACGTTTTCGTTCGAACCTACTGCAGTTGCCCTAAGTCAAGGAAAATTTGCGTAAAAATACCATTTAAAAAAGTTTAAAAAATCTCAAAAAAAACCTTCCGGGGTTGGGTAAGAAAACAATTTAAGCAACTTGGCCAAATTTGAAGTAAATCGGTCAACTAGGAAAAAAGAAGATAGGTTTAAACGAAACGGACAATAAGCCTTTTGGAGCCCAACTCTCCAATAGATATCGATAACTAAATCGCTACGTGGGACACGATCAGAAACATTATTGCCTTCGGTATACTTAAAAGTATAACCCTCAGGGATGAAATTTCCTATAGACCTTTTTCCATTTGGTTCGTGTACGCAGAGCCAAAAGTCGTGCGGCTAGTTGACTAGTGCGCACCATGGCGGGGTATAGCCGAAACTTGCCGCAGACTTGGCTTGACTGAAACCTTATCCTAGGTAATGCCTTGTAATTTGTTGCTAAAAAACACTAATGAAGTGTTAAAATGCATGCCAATGCTTTAAAAAAAACTAAGCAACACTTGGCATGCATTTCAACACTTTTATAATAAAAAAACACAATATTTTGGGCAAACTAGATTAGAAATCCCATTGACCAGTTTTCTTGTGTCGTTTACAGCAGTTTGCCCAAAATGTTGTGTTTTTTTACTGTAAAAGGGTTAAAATGCATGCCAAGTGTTGTTTAAGTTTTTTTTAAAGCAATGGCATGCATTTTAACACTTTATTAGTGTTTTTTAGCAACAAATTACAAGGCCTTACCTAGGATAAGGTTTCAGTCAAGCCAAGTCTG
Source organism: Daphnia galeata (assembly GCA_030770115.1). NCBI lineage: Eukaryota > Metazoa > Arthropoda > Branchiopoda > Diplostraca > Daphniidae > Daphnia > Daphnia galeata. Next base: position 6,354,669 of record CM061115.1, read on the forward strand.
CGGCAAGTTTCGGCTATCCCCCGCCATGGTGCGCACTAGTCAACTAGCCGCACGACTTTTGGCTCTGCGTACACGAACCAAATGGAAAAAGGTCTATTACAGTATATTTGTACCAAAAAAGAGAAACCCCGGGGAAAAAGAGGTGGAGATGATCTCCATGCTTCCATCTAGCCCTAGGGGCTCTATAGTCTCGGCATAGGGTACGGGTAAAGTATACTATTAGTCGAAAAACCTTTCGTGCCTAAGGACACCAGACACCACGCAAACAGTGCAGTGCTGAAGCGAACCAGACGCTCAGGGTCGTGTCCAAACTCCAAAGTAGAAAAAAGTTAGGTCGGTTAGCTACTCAGCAACCTTCATGTGGAAGGTAACCAATTTTTCTGGTGCGTAAGAGTTGCTTAAACCAAATTACGTTGTACGTAACGCTCAAAAACGTTGTGTAAAAAGCGCAGCGTGGATTCGTTTACTATTTCGTGTATATCTTATTATTAGGTGTATAGCACTTATCGGCTATTTTTCCGGAGTTTTTTTTTATTTTGAATATGCCGCAGTATTTTACTCATTTCTCACCTTGCCTCGATATACTTCATCTTTCCTAATAAAATTAACCCCTTCAAAAATGTATTTGACTCTAGAAGGCGGACATCCAAAGCCCAAAGGCTTTTTATTTGGAGAAACATGTTCACTAAGATTTTTCCCTTCTAATCTGTCGGGAGTAAAACCGAGTAAAACTATTGATGATTAAGTTTTCTGGCATTTCATGAACATTATTCGGATTATTATTAACGTTAAGAAGAAAAAGGCTTTGAAATGGAAACTACCTGAAGAGCTTGGAGGTGTTCATATAATTGTTCTGGGGAAATAGCACCGATCAGAACTGAATGAACATGTTCGTTTTTCAGAGTCCACGCAATAGCCAACTGGGATGACGTACAACCAAAGCGCTCAGCCATTAGTGAGATTTCCCGCAACTTGCCATTTTGACGCTGAACTTCTTCAGATGACATCCTTGGTACATAAGCATTCTAATTAAAATATATACAAAAAAACATTGTTAAAAGATTCAATGCAAAAAAATCCGTTACCTATATTGCTTTATTGTACATCTAAAATCGTAACATACTTCTTTGGTAGCGGCGGGTGCTTCGTCGTCCGGCCAAGTGACGGTAGAAAACTTTTTCTGTTGAATTCCATTTTTTTAATATGAACAGGTGATCATCTGTCAGTGGCAATACCTTAAAGGACATGCGGTGAAAATTAGGGAACGTTTCTTCGCCCTTGGAAGCGCTAAATCCCATGGTGAGTGGAGACCAAGTCATCAGCCCGACGCCTACATAGTGTGTAGCAATAGGTTTTGGATTTAAGCTTTTCTAATGCAGTCATCATCTTCTAGTATTTCACACTCGAACTATACTCTTGATAAAAATATGGATTGGAAAATGAATAGAAAACCTAATTTATTGTAGACTTCAGGAAGAGATATTTCTATTTTTTCTCGACAGAGGAAATGATATTCGGATTGCTCGCAGATTGGCAGTGGACAGTTGAATTGGCGACAATTGTTGTAGGCTTCTGAGATCTCCACCGAGGACCATCGCGATGTACCCCAATACATAATCCATCCATGATCGATGACATGATTCATGGCTCGAACCACTTCTATTTGTGTAAAATTAAGATAAGATTACGACTAAGTTTAGATTTTATTTAAAATCAATCAACCTTCCATAGGGCACATCGGGTCAGCTCTGTGAATGAGTACAACATCAATGTAATCCAATTGTAAACGATCCAGCGAAGCGCGAATTGATTCGATGATATGTTTTCTTGACAAGCCTCTTTCTTCAGAACTTGGAACAAATAAAAATATAAGAGAAAACTTTTTTTTTGTTTTAGTTTTTATAATATGTTAAATTTAACTTGGTAGTTGTCCAGCAAGAAACATGATTGGCATTTACAAATTGTATTAAGTGATACGAAGTCTAAATAATTATTATAAATCTAGAACTTCATTCTTTCAAGTTAAAAGATTGTGACATACCGGTAGCTCCAATAAATTTTCGTGATAACAATGTAGCTGGAACGCCTCCATCGCCTTTGCCTTAGAATACGACCAAGTGATACCTCGGCGCGTGGTCCACAATATCCGTCGGAGAGATCAAAAACATTGATTCCACTCTCAAAAGCCATGACGATTATATCTTCGGCGACTTCTTCACTGATTGGCGCACTAAACGTAACCCAAGTACCTTGAAGAAAATAGTAAAAAATAGACAGAAAAATAATTACATTTTTTCAAATAAATGGCAATTTTTTAATACAGATAATCGTGTTACAGGTCATAAACTTAAAAGTTCAAATCGAACATTTTTTTTAAGGCAAATAGTTTGTAAACCAAAACCATATAAGTATTTAGCGGTCTTCGTGAGAATGACGTTTGACGCATTATTTTCACCATAATTACGACGGCAGGCAGATTAGTCCGCTTTTTTGCGGTTGATTGAAACATTCGCCTAGCCAAAGTCGAGCTCAGTTCCATCCTGAAAATATTATATGTAACTCAGCATCAGATTTCCGCGTTGAAAGCGAAACAAGAGTATTGGTTTTTTTTTCAATTTTTTTTAAACCATGAAATGTACCTAATAAACGTTGTAAATTTTGAATTTCATTCAAGAGAAAATAATTTCATTCAATAATAATATAAAGTTATTGTGGCGTGCTTTTGTAAAAGGAAATATACTAAGCCCAATAAATATTGCCTTAACTCTTAACAAAAAAAGAATGAGCGACAGCGACCAAACAATTGTGTAAAAAAAAATCGATTTCGCTAGTGACTGTACCAAGTCCAACATTAGAGACGCGAAGACCACTTTTGCCGAGATTGCGGTAACGGAGTCCGGGCACTGGAGTTGTCTGGCGACATAGAGGCAAATGAAGAAGGCTGGGGACGGCCGGTGATAGACTATCTTCCTTCTCGGCAAGTGTGGCCTGTCCGACAACCCGGGAAGTAAAATGGAGTTGTTGATGAGATGATGCTGCTGACGAGTTGGAGGCGCTGATCGACGTCTCGGGTAGATGAACGGATCCACGATGACTCGACACGCTGTGTTCATGCAGTTGCGATGAACCGCAGTGACCGGATGACTGTTGATCCTCCATGGATTCCACGCTAGTCACTGGTGTTCGATTCCTAAGATGATTTAACCAAAGCAAACAAATGGCTCATGAGAATATGCGGCCACAAGATTCATCACTGTAATAATGTCTATTTTCACACCGTTGTTGAAACCTAACGTTACAGCGCCTACTATTGACTCCATAACCCGAAGCGCCACTGCTTGCGGGATTCAGAAGGTTTAAGGACATCATCAAGAAAACAATTTATGGGTTCTAGCGTTCTGAGACACTAGACGACAGCAAGGAACTGACACAAATGGTGATGGTTCAGCTAACGAATTGAAGCCAGTTAGCTCGAACAAGTAGTCGTTGACTGACTAAGCGACGACGATCAAGTGCCAGTTTTAGTTTGGGCTTCAAGCGACCCACGAGACTCAAAAGACGACGGCGACTGCGCGCTTTTACCGCAGCATACTGGAGTAAGACCGGGTAGTACATTCTGCAGATATCTTCTAGATTTCAATCGATGCCAGATATCGATATGTATGTTCCTTATTCTTTTTCTCCTTACACTTCAAGTATTTATTCTCGTTCTATCGAAATCAGTTGCGCACGCGATTCTGTTATTCAAGTCACTGAGTGACAGCCTCTCAGTCTTCCTCATTCTGTCTGTTTTTGGTCAAGTGGCCAAACACGTTTTTCGTTCAAACGGATGAAGCCAAAGCGAGACCATCAATCAAATGTCTGCGCATTTTTTTAAAACAAAGGCATGCACAAATTTTCAAGGATAGCGCAGCATTTACTTTTCTACCCTTCTAATCTTAAGTCATTGTTAAGTATTTTTTACAAGCAATGTAACTTGTTCATCCATGCTATCTATAAGCGACTCAACTTGTGTTATTAGAGTTCATCCCAAGATTTGAAAGCCTTTTGCGGCAGTGTATCGAGATTCAAGATGGATATAAATAGATGGAGATTGGCGGCTGATATAGAAACTCACCAACAAGAACACACGATGTATATTGTATGTATATGTATATTCCGTCACAATCACTTGGGAGAGCAGGATCCGTCGATCCGCTGGCTGACTGGATGGCTGGCTGGCACTCGGACGAGATTCACACAACTATAAAAACGACACTCTTGATCTGGGTCATAAGAGTAGAGCGATGACTGCGTTAGTGTTGCGCTTTTCCAGCGCCCGAATCTCTCCCTTTCTCGCAGCGAGACGCTAGGCTAGCTCCCTTGTGTCACTACCACTTTATGTGAGACACAAAAAAAAGACAATTCGAGTGAGTACAGCTGGAAATAGAAACTCCCGGAAACTCCATTGCAATCGTTGGTTTTATCGACTCAAATAAAAGGAAAATGTAAGTTTCTTTCGTCGAGAGCGTTGATTCTATGCGACGTAGAGCCAACTGCGAGTACGAGAGAGACTAATCAAGAGCAAATATCTTGGCAAACGTTAAGCATCGATTTCAAACTTACACGACTGCTACCAAAACAACACACGGAATCGATAGATGGAAGGCTTGCGTGAAAAAAAAAGAATAGTAGCCAGGTGGCCCTACACTCGTTGCGCAAATATTTCTTAGATTTTTTTTTTTACATTCAGAAGTAGTCTTTGCCCCGTTAAATTCACGACAGTCGGTTACATTCGGTTAACTTTAAGCCACCGTACGACGTTAGAAATAAACCTGGTCGGTATTTTTGGCACACCGATCTTCTTCAGGTCAATTAACACTTGACAGGCAAATGGCGCGGTTCCAGTCATATCGTAGGTTGCTTCTTAGTTGTTTCCATACATAAAATAAATTAAATATTCAAAGAATCTCGTTCAATCTGCGCAACATTAGGCCTATATTTAATAAATAAACACTTCTTTAAAAATGCGCGTAATACATGTGTACTATATAGGTCTGATATAGGTATATCTGTGAATGTATACGTACGCGATCATCAAAATTCTTTACGAGAGTTTCCGCGCGCCTTCCGGAAACGAATAATAACACAAGTTTGCCATTAACCCTATACGACAACGGGATTTTTAAATTATATTTAGGATTTTTTTTTCTTTCTCTTGTTTCCAAAATAATTTAATAGGTCAAAATATTAATAGAATAATATTCGCCTTATTCTATTATTCGAAAAATAACTCTGATTTTTAGCTATTTCTATAACTATAGCTGCTTTTTCGATAACGCACGTATTGTCTCTTATTCACCGCACTCCATTTCACTGCACTCCATTCAGTTGGTTGCATCATTCGTGGAATGCGACAGTGATATGTAGACACGATTGCAACGTGTAGGACTGTAGGTAGGAGGACACAGAGTTGGTTGTTAGACAGGGGATATCCAATGTGAAATAGGATTGATATTTTATGTGGTTGTTCATTCACACTTTTGTGATTTGTGTTTTTTTTTCTTTAGACGAAGTCCGCTTCAGTGCTATTTAAGAAAAGTTGTCTTATGAATATTAACAGTTGAATACTGTGATGGCAATTGGCATACCAAACCGTGGACCCACCAATAAAACTAAATTTCGTCTTCCTTTTCTTACGAGAACACATGGGGTTTCAATCATTCATACCGCCATTTTTTTTTAAAATCAACTTATTAATAGTTGAAAGTTTTAGTAGAATTGTAATTTCAAGCAATTTTGATTGCTCTCTAAGCATTCATTGTTATTGTTATTTACCAATGTCAACAATTGATCCGATCGATGTATGATTTATTTCTTACTTATTAGACGAAAATCACCACGTCACTCTCAGTTTCTAGCCTATTTCGTAGTGGGGTGAGAATCAGCAGAATGTACTGTATACTTGCATACTAGACAAAGTACCGTTTCTTATACAATACTGTATATCTATTCTGAAAGTCTGTGTGTTTTGCGACAGTTCCAACAACTCCCTCGCTAACTTCTCATCCGCCACCGCGGCATCGTAAATCACGGGTATGCCGCAGTCGCTGACGGCCCTAAATAGATAAAAGAATGGCAAATAACCTAGAGAGTTTACTCGAAGAAAATGAGTAGATGGGAAAGAAAATAAACTGGCCGTATAGTCTTGAACGATGGTGGTTTCAAAGGCTGAGTCTATCGACGACCACAAATAATTGAATTCGTCGTCAAAATAGAAGTTGAGTTGGACGGAAAGAAGAACAGAAGTCCGACATTATATAGAAGCAACAGTTAAGAGTTCGCGGGAATGGAGGTAATCGACCGCATGTGGCGCAATGCGTCAAATGCGAACGCCGTCTCATCATATACAGCATGACATGACTGCGGCTGCCGTCAACCGTGTGGGTTATTTTAACATTAGATGGATCACGTGGTAACAATGTTTTTCTCTGTATTTCGCCTGGTTAACGAAATATTGAGATTGCTACTAAGTTTACCATTTTGTCAATTTTTAGTAACAAAACTAAATAAGTTTATTTTCTGTTACTATTTAATGTAAACAACGAGTGTAGATCACCTCCTTTGCTCATTTGACGGTCTTAGTGCCTCAAATAAACTAAAAGACGTCGGTCACGGTTATGGGCTCCTACACAGTAGTCAAACTGGATCCCGCCCTTATTTAACCGAGAGACGACTCAAGAAGGTCGCCTAGTCACAGTGGCGTTCTGCATTCATATAAATAGCAACTCCTCTTACCAAACCCACAGCAAGGTTCCTCTCCAAATTCACTTTCTCCCAGATCTTTATCTTATTTACGGCTCCTGCACAGTCCCATAGAGTCCTATTCGCTGTTGATGGAGACTTGGAGAGACATGATTGGTATGAAATGATATTTGTCTAGTATGTGACAGTGACCTCAACATTTCTAAATTTAAATACTAGAGATAGCGTGATAGAGTTCCTTTGTCATTCGATCACTATGTTACATTATACACTCAAAACTCGACTGTAGTATTATATACAAATAGTAACAATCAAGCTTAGCACGTGCTGAAATACGTCCAAATTTTCAAAAGCTATACTTACGCACTTGGCAGTTGGCAGATTTTTCCAATTCGAAAAGCCGCTGTAGAAGATTTAACTGTGGGACCGAGTTGAAAATAAACTACTAGCAGTAGCTAGCTACTGGTGCCCAGCACAAAGCGCATACACAGCAGACACCAGCACAAAAAGAATAAACGAGAGGACGACCAGCAACCGGCGCCGTCTCGATCTATCTTGTTCTTGTCATTAGAGTCATGCAATTTCCTCTTCTCTCTTCCTTCCTACAATCCACTTCAAGTCCCTTTAACAACCTCCTTCTTTCCCTTTGTTATTCCCTGGCTCTTCTCTTGATCTTTCTTCCGCCTCGTAATTGGTAAGCACAATGCACAAATAAGAGAGAACTAAAAGAAACGAAAAAACTAAATCAAACGCCAATAATAGTTTACGAAATGGATTTCCACTTTGTCAACGAAACACGAATGAGGACCAACGAGCATAAAAATAAGCGAAAATAAGAGAATGAAAGTCGGCGTCGATGATAACGAAGAAGCGAAAACAAAAGCGAAATAAAAAACGGACAATACTATGCGCCCATCGGCACGTCTGCCACAGAATAGCCTCTGTGCTTAACTGCCGCTTTTTACAAGTCCGTCTTCGTTTCTCCGTTCACTTCTCAAATGAGTAGCGTTCGGGTTCTGTTGGAGCTCTGCATACTGTGTCATCGAAGACGTCGCAACCAAGACGGTTGCTAAAGTATGTCAATGACACGCAAGACAATACTTCATGTCGTGACTGTCGATCCAAACCATACTTTGGTTCATTCGTTCACATAAAAAGAATCAAAAGAAGCGCGTCCCAGGATTGCCATGAAGAATAAAAGAAGCAAAGAGAAAAACGTGGAATCGTCAGAGAAAACAAAACAGAAAGAACAAAGTAATCTCAACGGTTCCGCAATGTGAACATAGGCTATAGTCTGGGGAATTCGATCAGATAATATCGCGTGACACACAGTGGGGTCTCGAGTTTATTACAAGTCCTCCTCGGTGGTCTAGACCAAGAATAGCCAAAATGATTTAGGCCATCGCACATACAATTGCAAATGTTCCGTACAACACAATTGCACTACTAGTACTGTATTGTTGCAACGTCGCAACGATCGATTTTCACGGGTTCAACTGTTTTTAGTAATGACAGGACTATTGGATATAGTGTTTCCTGTCGCATAAAAAATGATTATTATTGTTATTATTCAAAATAAAATGCCATATTTCGACTTCCTCATCTAGAAATCAAAGTAAGCTATGATGCATTGCAAATGTATGTGTAGATCATCTAGAAACTGAATGAATATTTTACAGTCTTGAATTTCAAGACTCGGGTAACATTTCCTGGATAAGAGTAGAAGTGCTAGTTAATGCGTGCGAGATCGGATGTCACTTGAAAAATAAAACAAGATTGGCAGCAAGAGGAGAAGAAAATAAGAAAGGCAAAAAACGACGAAACTCAAGAGAAGAAATGTTGGTGAGATGAGTAGCGAATTAGAAATGACTTTCTGTTTAGTAAGAAAAGCGGTGCAGCAAAAAGATTTCGAATTCTAAAATATCGTGCAGCTAATTGAATTACCGTTCTACTGCAGAATGTCGACAACCTCTAGTACTTTTTCCTCTTTCGAACTTTACCATTTTCTCCTGTACAATAGCCCTACACAAGTTTACACTACCACAATGAATGGCAATAGGAGAGCATTAGAGCAATCTGCCTCTCCCCTGAGAGATTGCGTAACTCCTAGTTATCCAGCACGCCAACTTTGAAATAAAATATGTTGACACCAACAGTCTAGTAAAAGTTAACTTACTCTTACCAAAAGTCTTAAAAAGTAAAAAAAAAAAAAAAAATCGAGAGAAACAGAGAGAATAAGTAAATTTACCAATTTGAAAGGAACAGTGTATAGGTAGACTACATATACACAAGAATACAATTTGAAATTCTCTGTTGTTGGGCAATCCAACATAAGTTCGAAGTACGTAAAAACGAAGGACGAGCGCATTCAATCACATGTCGATAATTAAAATATAGCACAAACAATTTTTCCCAGTAAATATTCAAGTTTATTAACAAACCACAAATTAGAAAATGGACGAATGTAAAACTGCGATAATTAAACCACTCGTTTGCACACTGTATGTATCGCAATGAAAGGGAGAGGAAATAATTGCTGTTTTCATGCGTCTCTAAACTTTGTAGCATAACATCACACAGTTCACAGTTACTGCATCACCCAGAAAGCATTGAGACTGGGGAGGAGCTGACCGTTTGATGTGCATGCGCTTGAAGTTCAGTGATGATGGAATGCCGTTAGGGCTAGTGGAAGGAGAGCACCAGAGACAAGCACAAGCAATTCGCATCGCGTGAATCCAATCTTGTCGCCATCAGAAGGTGGATGATGGGAATGTCCAGAACGCATAACAATTTCTGGCAAGACGTGGACAGTCGAAACATATAGAAATGTTCCGGCACTAAATAACATTGCAAAGCCAGTTGCGTTAACAGTGGAAAGGGTTTCTTTGCTCTTTTGACTAAGACCAAAATAAGTTGCAAGTGCCGCGAGAGGCGCTGCCAGGGAAAAAACCAGAAGGTATCGACGGATACGAGCACGATCTAAGCCGTCGTGTAAGAGAAAAGTTACTAATCCAAATGACGCTGGCGCCTGAAAAGGGGAAAACAATTCTTACATCTTTATCTGGGAGAAATGTAATAAACGTTAAATTACTTTGTGTAGCATGATTGCTAAAAAAACTATCATTTCTGTAGCTGCGTGAGACGTAGTGGCTGCAGCACCCAAAGCAATACCGTCCGCTGTAAATGATCCAATTAAAAACTGCTATTAAACACACTGTACGATGTTAAGTGCATATGAAGCGAATAAGATGCATTATGAATAGGGTAAGTCACTCACCAGCAGCATGAACAACCAAGCCTAAAGTAGCTTGGAAAGATCTACTACTTCTTAAGGTACCACTTTCAGGATCTGTTTAAAGAGTAGCCTAACTAGTTATTGTTTTGTATTCTCAGTTCATCATATATAAACTTACCTCTTGATTTTGATGTTCCAATCTGATCAATAAGCAGCATAAAAACAAATCCTAGCACTAGTGCAAGACCAATCACAGAGTGAATTCCTCTTTCATCATGATCATGTGTACCTGGAACATTTACAGTAACCTTTGCATTTTCATACTTATGTTTTATTTCTGAAACAAAAAATATAAATAGAATTTTTTCAGATATATTAAACACATGTGAAATACAAACCTTGTAGTTCTTGAGAATAGAGCATTTGTGTTCCTTCTGGTATTATGACTACAAGAGCTGTGCCCACTAGGAGACCAGCTCCCAGAATTGACACAAGATTCAATCGTTCCTAAGAAAATAATATTTCCTCATCAATAAATAAAAAATAATCAACTGCAACAAAAATTACCTCTGACAAGTTCACCATTAGTGGAACAGAACCTGATAAAAAGCTCCCAATACACATAACTGCATTGATCAAAGAATAAACATAAAAATTGTATGTACATTAGAAAAATTTATGAAATACAGTTATTCAGAAATACCTACCAACACTTAAGAAAACTAGCATGTTAGCATCACTCATTTCACACTTATTAAAAGTAGCTGATAAGTTGATTTAAAGAAAATAAGAGGAATATAGTTTTGTAGTCATGTACAAATTAAAGACATCATAGACGAAACGAAAACGATAAAAATAATATTCGCGTGTCACTATTTTCACGTCTTAAAATCAGATTGCATGTGTACTGTGTAGGGCTCTTGTCGTTCATGTAGACGTAAACTAAAAATAAATATTTCATAGCAAGTACTTTCTCCGCCATCTATGTGTTTTACAGAACACTAAAATGTGGTAACCAAGGTTCGCTCGCTCTAAGCAGACGCATAGGGGAGGGAAAATAAAACGAATAGTAGGAGGGAATAAGAGGGAGGCCGGAGGGGGGAAATAGGAGGGGGGTTCTCAATCCCCAATAGGGAGCAGCACATTCCCACGTTGGTTGCAGTTGCAGCCAGCAGGAAAACTGCCTCGGCTTTCGTGTAACTAACTTTCGTCCATCGTCCATCCTATAGTGGAGACGTCCTCGGAGAGAGACCTTTTAGGCCTTAATTCGCACAATTCGTCCCGAATATAGATATTAATCGTTGCAGCGTCAATCTCCATCACGGTATTGATCATTTTTGCAGGTAAATAGCGACTTTTATTGTCAATTGTGGACTTACTAGACAGATCTAAAAAGTAAAGACCCCCCATGTGTAGCCTCCCTATCTCTTGTAGTATGTACAGTATACAACTAGTGTGCCTACGTGAAGGCTCGTATAGGAGGGCAAGTCGTATTCTCTTTTCTCTGTGTTTGCAAACTTTTAGAAAGCTTTGGCGAAAGGAAATGGCTTTGCATGTACTACGATGTTTGCGTGGTATAAGAATGGCCGTTAAATAGTAGGTATCCATGGACCGACGCGATATACTATCATTCTTTTCCTTCTTTTCTTTTTATTTAGATTTCCAAGGGAATATTAGTTTTGTCCTGATAACAAGCTAGTATCTTCGTGGTTTTTTTTTCGAGAGTACGAAAATTTCTCTTTCTGTTGTCGAAATCTCAATTGGACATTGGGTTTCGGAGAGGGTAACAAAATTTGAAGAGGGGCTGAAGGGGGGGGGGAGCACTAGGGTACCGTTTCACTTGGAGTTTTGATCAAGAAAGAGAAGCCTGGGGGAATGTCAGACGTGAAACCCCTCGTTTTCTCTTTCTTTTTTTGTAGAGAAGAACGAAAAGGGAAACAGACGAAAACTAAAATATAAAATAAATAAAATAGTGCGTATTGACTGTGAATAGACGCCAAACGTACACACTTTGGGGTTGTAATTAAATCACGTATGGTCATCAAGGAATCTAAGCTTTGATCACCGTTTGTGATGCCATATTTAAATGTTCGAAGAAGTTGTTTACTTTGTTTTGATTGTTATGTTTTTTTTTTGCATTTGTGAACTTTGGTATTGAATATTTTTAACAAGTGTAAGCTAAATTTCTATTTATTTCTTAATTAACATAATACGCTTCTTTAAGAAATATTTTGTCATTTTTCTTCAGACTGTGGCCGAAATCCAGGCAGGAGGACTAACTTTATCGTATGCGGGAGGACTAAACTTAAGCGCCGACGTACCGTCGACAACGATGAAAGTACATCGGCGTGGTGCTTCTTCGCCTTCGTTGTTGCTGGAAGCTTCCGAGCCTCCGACATCTGTCAACGTTAATGGCAACTATTATCAATTCGAATTGGAACCGCATCATGTGGAACGTGGTAAACGCGGACAGAAGGTGTTCGTCTGTGACCTCTGCCCGGCACCGGGTGGTGTATTTAAACGCTCTTTTAGTTTAAAGCGCCATTATTTGCGCTTTCACATTAATTTTGCCTTCCTAAGCCCGCGTGATCTTAACAACTGCGCTATTGCCGTAGCCGGCCAGCATCAACGAAGTGGATTTCCACCAACAGGACCCAATGACAGACTGATTAATCGTCTAAATAATCCTTCTCCATTGCTATTCCGTTGTCATCAATGCGGGTAACAAATGTCAAAGTTTCATGGCTCAGATAATTAAGTGACTCATCATTTGACTACTCTACTAAAATAGCCGCCTCTTAAGAACCAAGAATGACTTGCTCAAACACTTGGAAGCGCATCCGGGACCATCTCAGACAGTGAACGAAGAAGTTGGTAATGGCAACAAGCAACCAGGAGGCACAAATCGCTGCCCTCGCTGCAGCACTGCTTTTTCATTACGTAAAACACTTATGAGACATATTAAGAAGAACCGATGCCGTGGAGGAAACCCACCTCTTCCCGAGACTCCTGATTCACGTTCTAAACCAGAATCAGAAACAGGAATTCAATCTAGAGAAACCAGTGATCTTGGGGAAGATTATCTGGCCATGAGTCCAGAAGAGGAGAGCGAAGAAATGGACATGGAGGCATCTTTAAGATTAGGATGTCCAACATCCCTCTTTCGGTTTTCTTGCACTTTGTGTAGCAAAATGTTCAACTCGTACGTCAACATGTGCCGTCACCGCCGACTAGCTCATGGACGCTATGGTATCTGCTCTCCCCATTGGCTCTTGTCTCGCAAGCTGTCGAATAAGACGTTCTTAAAGAATGCGGTTCAATCATCAATCACTTCGTCTCGAAATTCCATAAATTTCCCAGATTTATCTCACATTGTTACCAATGCAAACGATAACCTCAACCAGTTCATTGATGGCAAAAGAAATCATATTCGATCCGTGGCCCCTATCGTAAGTTGTTATAAATTCGATTTAATCATCTTTTTGTTTAATTAGCTGTTTGATTTCTGCACAGGATGACAGGTTTGAAGTACAGCCAACCGACTGTGGTGGTCCGCCACCAGAGCGTTGGTCTTGGGGAGAGACAAGCTATAATATTATTGAATTACAGAAATTGGATGTGCCTCTCCAAATGGCCTATTTTAATGGGCTTAAATCATTGAAGTTACAAGAAACTGCAAAAATGCAAAGCAGTTCTAGTCAGTCAGCGCCGGAAGAGATGGATTTTTCAAAAGTGCTTAACTTGTGTACTGCCGAAACTTTTTCATCAGTGAAACTGACGACCATTTCACAGCCGGAATTCAGTGGTGAATGGATTCGAAGCAAAAATTACATTTGTTCGCCATGCGGTGAAATATTTCAAGATTTTCTTGCTCTTCTGGATCATCAGCAAAACGTTCATAGCGGTGTTTGGTGTACTCACATACAACTAGATCGATCAACTGAGCCTGAATTAGTTGACGAGTTAAAGAGACAAATAATGCGTTCTGGCAATGGTGGATCAATTCTTCCTCTAACTACCTTTCAATGCACAAAGTGCCATTTCAGCGTTGAGTCAATTCCGGAACTTCACAGTCATATCCTTCTTTGTTCCAATCACGTATCTGCCAGTCCCTACCGAAAGCGTCGTATTAAAGTGAATCCTAGATCCAGAAGAAGTCATTGGAATCAGAATGAAACCTCAAATGGAGGTAACAGATTAATGCAACGAATTAATTCTAGCCAAACGAAAAACTCTTCGGCTGCTCGTTCTCTTCGGAGTCGTTCGCCCAAAGCAGGTTGAAAGTATATTTTAGTTATTTTGGATTCCTCCCATAACTCATGATTTATCTTTTTCAGATGCTGCAGATAAAGTCACACCAGGAACACTTCGTAGAAGTACTCGGCGTGTTTTGTCTTTCAGTGAACCAGTTCCGATGAAAAAAAAACTTAGTATTACAAAAAGAATTTTGCGTCAGCGAATCGATTCACCGCAAATCAACGGAACCGAAGTTTTGAAAAGTGTTCAAAATGAAGGAAAAAAGAAGAACGGTGTTCTGGCTAATGCAAAGTCTACATCGAAAATAACTCTTGTTTCACACGAGTGCGACGGATGCCAAAAGCAGTTCCAGTCTCACTCATCTGTTCTCAAACACAAGCACTATTGTTCCAAGAAGTTAAGTGAATCTTCTGTAAACAACCATACCTCTACACCTGTGTTACCATCTAAAAATAAAAAAAATGGATCATCTAAAGCCCAAACTAAGATTCTGGATTACGATTCACCCAAAACTGAAGTTAACCTTGGACGTTCCAATCTGAAGCGAAAACCAGACGTTCTTTCGGGTACCTCAACAAAAAAGTCGAAAATATCCGTTCCTTCTTACACCAACGGTAGTAGTCACTCTTCAAATTCCGATTCTCCGAAGAAAGTATCTAAAAAATCCGTGTCTTCTTCCACTTCTACTCAAGTTTTATCGGTCAAAATTCCAGTAAAACCCAAATCATTGTTGAAAAATATTGCCAGCCCAACTAAGTCCCATCGGAGCACAGCAAAGAATGGGTTCAGGAAGGAAAGTAGTGAAACGGACGAGATCACAGTAGCATCAGAAGGGAGACCAGTTCGTTCAAGTAGGAGGTTATCAATGACGTTGGTCATGGAAGATCAGGTGGAGGCGAGTTTCTTAGAAGCATTGTCACCCGAACAAAGAGTTCGAGTTGCTGAGCAAAAATGTCCATTTTGTACTAAGCATTACGTATATCGTAGCAATTTCAAAAGACATTTGCTGGAAGGTTGCGATACAATCGATGTTGATGAGACATCCGCTAATCTCACGCCAACTACCACAAAGAAACTTATTGAAGACAAACAAAATAAAGAAAAAAAGTCGTCGATTTTAACTATGGAAAGAAAAGAGAAACGCACTGAAACATTGGAAAAGGGTTTACAGAAGATTGGAAACAAGCCACTGAAAAAGAAAAACTCTCAGAAAGAAAAGACTGTCGAAGAACAAATTGGAAAGGGTGCGGAAAAGAAAACTGAAAAGATACCTCAAAAGTCAGCAAAGTTACAAGAACTTAAAAAATCAACAGAAAAAAGTTCTCATAGAAAAGAGACATTCGACTTAAGTGATGTACCAAGACAATCGAATCAGAAGGCAAATGAAATTCCCAATAAAAAGACAGAAGAGCAACACAAAAGAAATGGAAACCCCTTTGAAGGCAAAGAAGAAAACTACGCCACTAATGTCAAAAGGGAAGTAATTAGGACACATTCGGATAAATTTAACCTCACAAGAAGAAATGGAAATAAACCAACCCCTGTGCTGAAGTTGAAGAAATCTAATGCATCGTCCTTATCAAAAGAAATAATTAGCGAAGCTGAATCTTCTGATCAAGGTAACAAATATATTGACTAACTAGGTTTACTTTTTCCAGATTATAATAATTTTATTTCTTATCATAAGAACTTAATACTAATCAATTAATCATACAGTTCATCATAAACCCGAAAAAAGCGAGAAGACAACTACAGATGATGGCCGGATAGGTAAATGCATTTTTACGAAGGATGAATTTAAAAAATTGCCATTGATCATTTAACTTCTGTCGTTAACAAAGATCATAAATCTGATTGCAATCTTCCCAAAATGAATGAATGTTGCAGTTCCAAAATATCAAACGGAAATTGTAATACATCTAATCGTAAATTACGCTCTTCAACCACATCTCAATACCATTTTAACCAGGTTAGTCATTAAAAAAAAGAAAACAATCGTAGATTTTCATCAACTATAAATCTTTGCTTAAAATTGAAAAAATATGTAGTCACAGGCCCTTGACAGACTCCAACTTGGCCAGGCACTAGACAGTGCCATTAGTGGGATGTTTAATTCCTACACTTACCTTACTAAGTAAATATAATTTTTGTCGCGATAATGTTAATTCCAATAACAAAAAAAAAATTTATTTTATTAATCTTCACAGATACCCTATTCAAATACGTCTTCTAAAAAATATGTCCCAAGCGTACCTTCCGCCTACAAGCTACTGATATAACTTCTACTTTTCCATTTTCTAATAGCGTATGGAATTATATTCTCTGCGACGATGTGAGAAGAGTAGAAAACTAGAAACTTGTTAGTTATGACCCACGTTGTCTACCTCAAGTCAGTAAACGAGCAGAATCAACAAATCCTCTTTGATTAAATTTTTCATTCAGCTGCATGAACAATATTGTGCGTGGGTTAATTTGTTTCGGCTATCTACCTCGTTTCCTGCCACTTTCTTTAACCCCATTTATTTTTCTTCATTTTTCTTTGTTTTCAAATGTTTTTTTTCCCCTGTAAATATTTGGTTTTGTTCCTTCTTTGAGTTCCGGCAATCTTAAATAGCACACGATGAGTCGATGAATGATTTTGTTTAAATCGTGATCTCTTTGCTGTTTTAACTAAGAATTGGGAAGATAGTTTTCGGCAATAGTGATACACAAATACAGTTCGAACTTTTCAATATTCAACACTAGTAATTTCTCTTTATCAGCAATCTTCAACCGAACACACGAGTGTATTAAAGTTCTTGACGTTGTGAGTACATTTTACAACGTATACAAGTAAAATGTCTTATAACAATTTCAATTTTCCGGTAATTACGTTTACGTCGGAATCTTTGCCAAAAATTGATAAGACAGTATTAGAGCCGGGTGCAACTTGAGTGTGACCAGCGTCACTCACCAGGTAGTGAGGTAAACCAGATTCTCTTGCTTTCTGCATAAGATCAAGGAGATGTTGCTTATTTTCTCCTTTCAACGCAATTTTCCTCTCTCTATTTAATTGGAGGAGGGGGAAATATTAAGGAAGATATAGATATTTAAAATATTCAATCATATAATATTGGCCTTATTTACCCATCATAATCTTCCCAACAAGTCAAGGATCCACATTCTTTATTGTCTTCCATTTCTTTGTCAATTAGCTCACGATGTAAGCCTAGTGCAGCATGGGCCACCTTTAGATTTTTAATATTAAAGTGGCAATTGATTAAAGTTGCATTTCAAGATTTACTTGTGCTGCTATTTTCCCCACTCCCATTCCTAATTCCATGTTGACAACAAACACCATTTTGTATGGTCCATCATAATCTTCTGGTAAATCCTCATCTTCTTCACTCTTAGTGTCAACATTCTCGTTTCCTTGTGGTAAAGGAGTATCTGTCACACAAATATATCTACTTTAAATAAAGAACTGCCATACTTTTTAATTGGTTTTCCTTTGAATTCAAATTCATACCTGCAGGCTTCTTTAATTCATCAACAGTGATAGGGATATCTAGAAGGGTTTGATCAGGGTGATCAAAAATCCATGTAGCTGCAATTTCAGCTGAGTTATTTCCTGTGTTGAGTAATGCCTATAAATAGTTTTAATATAGGATCATAGCCAAAGAACGGTTGGAAAAAGATTACCCTTTCTGCAACATTCCGTGAAATTCCCATCGACAATAGAATGGCAACAAATTCCTCGTTAGGTTTCCACATTATTTAAAGCTTTGTTTGAAGCTTTAGACACTCAAAATAAACTTTTACGTTTTTAGAATTAAGCTTTTAATAGATTATAGAATTCTGGTATGGTGTGAGTATTTCTAATACTAAATTACAAAATAAAGAAATTACTAAATAAAGAAATTTTTGATGGATTTTGTGTTTACTTCCCCATACAATGTACATGGATGGACAAATCACGTCTCATGCAATGCTGAAATGACACATGGGTCGGCTGGTCGAAACGCGAAACGAGAGACTATTGCCACGACAGATTGCCATGGCAACCCCATGAAGTACACCAGGAGAAGTCACGGGGGTACCCTTTCTCTCAGGGAGCTTGAGCTACGCATGGCAAGCTCCAGAGATGGCGTTGCGGCGAGTTGGTTCAGAAATTCGGAGGAAGGGAAATGTGGGAAGGATAGTGATTTTGAATTTCGTCTGTTCTGAGCAGGTTTGCTGGTTCGGAATATTATTTGTTTAAAGATCCAATGTTTTTGTCATTCTTTGAACATTATTTTTTTTTATTTTGACGAAAATGGTGTACAATTGTTGTGTGCCACTGTGTGAAACATGTGTTGTCCAAATAAAAACAATATAGCTGTTTTCCGTCCCCCACGAAATCCTAGTTTGTTTCTGAAATGGAAGGAATCAATCCCAGAGATAGAAGTTCTGACATTGGATGATCGTGTTTGATAAAAATACGCTATTTTGAGGTGGATGTACAAGGAGTTGTTAATAAAACTCCCCTATGTAGAAGCAGATTGAAAGGTGGGGCAGTTCCAACCATATGGCCTGGTAAGGGTTATAAGTTTTTTTGTTATTGATTGTTGTTATTGCCATTCTAATTTTAGATCACCCAAATTTAAGAAGTTATCCTGAAGTGGTTGTCGAAGAGCCACAAATTGAAAGGCAAATCAAAGATGGTTTTGTTTATGAAAAACGTCGAAAGTCGATTTCGATCGTTAACATCCCAATCAATTGTTCTCAGTATATATATTTATATTTTAACTTATTACAATTAAATTTTGAACAAATCAAAACAAAACCCAGGAACAAAGCTACAAGTGGAAAAGAAAATGTATTGCCAAAAGAAAAAGTTGCATTGAATTTGTCGAAGAAAAGAGTTGTAGAAACACAAGATGTGATTGAACCACAGCACAAGATAAAACCAGTTAAAACAAGAAAACAAACTGCCCTTCAAAATATAACGAATATTTATCAATCAAAACCTAAAAATGTTGAGTCTTGCAATGAATTTGTTGTAAAGAAAGTAATTAAGACATACTCTGCAAAGCGTACAAATATCGATAAGATTGATACAAATGCTACTTGATATGTTACGCTTCACTGAAACTGTTATGGATGAAATAAATGAATTTACCATTACCTTACTAACTTTAACTTGCATTACAAGGTGACAGAATGGTAGAAATATCTGATTTGACACAAAAAATTTGACAGCAGTTAGAATTGTACACAGTCAGAACAGACGAAATTCAAAATCCCTATCCTTCCCACATTTCCCTTCCTCCGAATTTCTGAACCAACTCGCCGCAACGCCAGCTCTGGAGCTTGCCATGCGTAGCTCAGGCTCTCTTGCAGGCGTGACTTCTCCTGGTGTACTTCATGGCAACCCTATGATAACCTAAGTACTGTACCTAACCTAAACCTATTACCCCATCTGTCGTTGGCTCATGGCAAAAGATTTATCAACGACGGCCCTTTCTTCAAACCATCCGAACATTTTCATATTAGTGGAGTCAAGATAATATTTTAGCTCCATCTAATTACAATAATTGTTTTTTTATGAACTTTGTTACTCTATGTTGTGATTCTCCGAAAAAAAACCTTCCGGAAAAATATAATATTTAGTACTAGCCTACTAGGCCTACTTAAAAAATGTAATTTAAACTTGATTTTTTTAAATGTTTAAACTACACATTATTTTTAAGAATAACATTTTTTTACTAGTAATTATTATTCTTTATTATGTTTTACTACTTGTTTCTAAATATGAATGCATTTCGATGAACCGTTTTCTCGATATAAAATAAAACACGGAGGGAACATACGCAAAATTTCACCGCGTCATTTTTTATTTTTTATTTATTTCTATAATTACCTAAGAGAAAATTACGTGTACCAATAATTACGGAATATTTTTATATATTATACTACCACATTCCCCTGTGGCCCTGTTAAATAATTAATAGAAGTGGGACAGGTGGACTCATTCAACTAATCAGCTTGGCCGCCTTGGCGCCTTAATCACTAATCAGTCGATAGCAGACGAATTTGAAATTAAAAACAATCTTGCTGAGTGACACGTTTTTTGCCTAAAAAACTTGATAGAAATTAAAACGTACTTGCAAAATTGAATTCATTTCTAAATAGTAAATACTTGAACTTTAATATGAAGAAAAAATTTTTGGTCATTCGCCTGGAAGATATAGCTTTTACGGCTTGTTATCGTGAAATTCTCAGTAATTTGCTTCTTTGTCCTGAACATCGGCCTGAAGACAGACGTAACATGAATTCTTACTCATCTCTTCTTTCGCTTAATCCCTTTTTGACTAGCTCAAACGTTCGTGGATTTGTCAGAAGCCGTCTCAACCATCATCTTATTGGAATAATGAATGATGATATACGGAAAAAGCTTATTTGTGAATTCAATCAAAACTTTTATGATACTGATCAGAAATCAGACATTTGGGTGTTCTTGGATTGTGTTCTAGATAACAGCTTTACTGAGCTTGATACTCATGTTGTTTTTCCAAAAGCAGAGCCTAATGAAAAAATTGTTCACAGTATTTGCAATCGCTCACCAAGTATGGAAGGATTGAAATTGAAATTTGAAATGGTGGAGAAATCAACACCAATAGAAAAATTGTATCCCATTATTTCATCTTTGTCAAGTCTAACTAATCTGACCAGCCTTTCACTTTATCATCTCAACAAGCATCACAGGGCATTACTGGACTGTGTAGGAATTTCGTGTCCAAGACTGCATCATTTTTGCATTACTGGCTTTCGTATTCTTAAGAAAGATATGCTTGCACTAATGCTTGGTCAAACACTAAATAAATTTCCTGATAGAGAAATGGTTGAAGAAGAAAATGATGTCAATTTGAAAATATTACCTGAATACCTTAGTCCATTTTGTTTCACTTTGCAACACTTACAACTAGAAGAACTGGAAGAGAAAAAGAAATTTCGGAAAAGCTATGAATTTTCGGGACTTTATCCAGCTTCCGTTGCTTTGCTGTTGCGACACATGCCAAATTTGAGACGAATCGATCATTCTAGTTCTTCAGTCAGTTCTGCCGTCAAACTTCTTCATCAAATTCCAAATAAAGCAAATGAAAACCTTGGAAATAGTCATAAAGATATTATTGAAGATAGCAAATATCATCCACATCTGTGTCATCCTGGCCATCCCTCGCCATTGATTACAAATTCGCCTTTCTCTGGTAAATTAGTTTAATACGTTCTTCATGAGAATCATATGTGACATAACTTTAAGAATTCTTAATTAAATTGCATTTGTACATTTTAGGCATAATCTCGTTAACTAGCATAGATTTTGTGAACATTCGAGACGAAATAATGATGAAGTCTGTTGGTCGGATGTGTCCTCATTTAAAGGAAGTCACTTTCTCGGAGTTGCTGCATACCGATGCTATCACACCTGATCAGCTTTTCTCCATCGTAACTACTGAATGGCCTAAGGTGAAATGTCAACACAGTCTAAAATGATTTAGCCTTAGCTAATTTTGCTAAATATCCTGATTTCTTGTAGGTAGAACGCGTAACTTTAGTCAAAGTTTCAACGGACTATCGCAAAGCAATTCTTATAGGCATCGGTGCTCAACTATCCTCACTTACCTTTGTGTCTTGCGAGCTTATAGATGTTACTGATCTTCTGCTGTGCATGGAATTGGAGGTGTTACGAATTTTCTTCTCTTCCACACTTCTCTTACCAAATGAAAATCCAGAGGAAAAGTATTTCCCTCCCGGAGCTTTCCTTCCAAAACTCAATCGTCTAGAAAGTGACATTTGTCTTGGTTCGAGATTCTCGCATCTCTTTGAAGAAAAAAATTCTTTGACATATTTGGATCTCGAATGCAGTCATGTTGGTACCAAAGCTTCCAACATTTCGAACTGGAAAGAAATAACCAAGTATTGGCAGCGAATTCATACTTTGCACATACGCCAGTGTACTGGCCTCACAATGGCTGGAACTAAAAGCCTCTCCCTTCAACTGACTAAACTGAAAGAACTGAGCCTCCCTAGTGGGATGCTGAATTCTAAGGATGAAAGAGCAATCTCTTATGATTTGATGGATTATTTCAACAAGGGACCTCTGAAAATACGTCTAAAATATGAACGCAGCCAATCTTCTTTAGTTTGTCCATATCAGGATCAGAATTGCCCTTACGAAACGTCTGATGAAGAACTAAGCAGCGGAGATTCAGACGAATCCAGCCACGGTGATGGCGAAAATAACGTTGCAGGATTTGATGCGGGAGACGTTTATGGTGGCTGGTTGGAAGAAATTGACGATTTTAACGATGATGTTGATGACTTCTTTGATGAATATGATAATGATGAAGATGTGGACGGTGGTTCTTTTGATGATGACGATCAAGATGTTTGGTGAAAAATTCTTGCCTACCAAAATCTTAATTTCAATTGCGATTGCAAATATCTTTGAATAACTGTGTTCAAATAATTTACAGTTCTTGGTCATCAGTAATGCCTTGTTTTCTCTTTACATGCGTCGTGATGTTCTTAATACATGGTTACTGTGTAAACCTGGCAAAATGAATTACAATTTCCCTAATAAATGTTTAGACGATACCCTTATAAAAAACGCAACCAGGAGGTGCCGGTGTGGCGGCAGGTCCCTCTTGGAGTTTTTTTTTTTTTTTTTTTTTTTTAGTTCATCAACGTTTTTTTCCTCATTGTAATAATTTTTTTTCTTTTCATGAGCTTTGTTACTGTCGATAATACTATTCTATAAAAAAAACCCTTACGGGAAAATCTTATGTTTACTACTTAAAAATGTCATGGAAATGAATGCATTCCGATGAACCGTTTTCTCGGAATTAAAGAAAACACTGAAGGAAAATGCGCAAAATTTCCGCGCCTCCCGTCAGTCTTAACATGGAAGATGGAACCTTATGCCGGATAGTACCCCAGTAAATTTATAATAACTTAAAATCTATAGGCTAAATGTTTTCTATATAGCCTATCTAAAAAATTCAATAAAATTCTAGCGTATTAGAATCAATCTCATTTTTGGTGTTCGTAGGATATATTATTGAGGAATTTACACTTAATCTTTTATTCCGAGAAAAGACTCAAAACAGTTCATCGGAACGCATTCATATAATTGATACGAGTAAAAAATACTATTAAAAAAATTTATTCTTAAAAAAAATGAGTATTTTAAACATTCCCAAAAAAATTTAAGTTTAAATTACATTTTTAAAGTAGTAAACATACGATTTATCCGTAAGGGTTTTTTTTGGGGGAATCAAAACATCGATAGAAACAAAGTTCATGAAAATAAAACAATTATTGAAATTAGATGGAGCTAATGCATCTAAGTCATAACTTGACTCACTATAAGTAGAGTCTTGTCACCCTTCCCTCCCCCCCCCCCTTGAAAAATCGACCCAACCCCATCCACTTAAAATTCACCCTCTCCAGCCCCCACACCACACGCCAAAAACAAAGAAAATCCCCCCCCCCCCTTCCCTAAATCACATATCACATCAAATTGTTCGTCTCAACAAGTTTGATGAAGCCCACCCCGAACAGACAAGATCCAAGAAAGAATTTGGACGAAACCCGCTAATTTTCCGAAAAACCTCCTTATTAGGGACAATAACACCCCACAGGACCCTCCCCTACTAGCACACATTATCCATAGGACGTCCATTGGATATCCGATGGTCCATGTTTGGTTTATCCGTTTATTGTAAGTTACGGACATCCGATGGACGTCCAATTTCTTTCTTTTTACGGGTGTTCCGATTTTGATATATCCTGCGGTTGTCCATCTGGTACCGATCTTGGATGACCCATTAAACGATCATATTTGGACGTCCGCTGGACGTCCAATCATAGGACGTACTTTTTGGGTAGAAGCTGGACGTTCTCTGGATATACTCACTTGGACCACCAATAATTCGGACCAAAAAAGAACGTCCATAGGTTGTCCGTGGCTGCCTGAAAACGGAAAGACTTTGAGTTTTTATAATTAGAAACTTGGACGTCCTATGGACGTCCTGTGGATTACGTGCGGTGGAAGAGATGGAAATTTTTCTATCACTTGAAAGAAAAACAATGATCATTTACCTTCGAAAATGTAAAAATTGTCACATTCTTAATTTTATGTTTAAAAAACAAATAATAATAAAATTTATAAATTGCAAAAAAAAAATTTTTTTTTCCTAAATTATTTTTTTAAATTGTTTTGAATTTGATTCTGTATGTATTTCTGACTTTTATTTGCTAGATTATGATTGTCGGTAAATTCGTTCGACATTGACTGTGTGCGACCTCTATATTTTAGCTGCTTCTCAGCAAACACTCCCAATTATTGTAATATATATTTATATATATGTATTAATATATAGAATAAGCCCATATTTGTAACTAACGATATTGGTGATTGGTGTAATGGATAGATCATTCGGTTACGAATCTAGGGAACTTCAGTTCGATTCCCTTAGCAGGTGTTTATTTTTCCCCAAAATTGGAAAAAAAAGAAGGTCCAAATTACGTTCATTTTCGGACGTCCTATTGATATACAAGTTTGACGTCCATGGGAGAGGACATTAGTATATCCTGTAAACATCCATAGGACATCCAGGTGGGATATCCAACTTTATCGGCGCTGACATCTATAGGATATCCTATGGATATATCTGTGTTAGTAGGGTCTTGGAAGCCAAGAGGGAAAAATGTATTAAGAGTATTTGGTGCGTTTTGACCTAGACCTGGATGACTAGGAAGGAGGTTGAGTTACGATGAACAGTATTTCGCTGTTTTGACTTTTGGTGCCAACATGGTTGATCCTGATCCTAACTAATGTTTCCCGTAGGGATTCTGTACAACTTTGACATACGTGAAGAAAGCAACCTGGTCTCAGCTGGCTCGCCAGCACGCTACGTCAAATGGCGCTTGCTGGCGCGCCAGCACGCTACAACAAGTCCTAACTCATTCTCATTCGCCAGTACTGTCCGACTTTTGCCACAGCCCACGGTGGCATCATCCAGTACGTCTGCGGTGGTGGCTTCCCGTAAATCCTGACATTTATTTTTTTCGGTTTCATTTACCAATAATTCATTTAATAGTATCTTGTAGTTATATTAGGTCTATAAAGTGTATTAGGTCTATTCGTGCAGTAAATAATCAAAGCTTGTAAAAATTTAAAATATACATTTATGTGTAGTTTTATTTTTAAAATACATTCATTTATGAGTATTTTGTATTCATTTTGGTTTTAGTTCATTTATCATCGATAATTTACAAATTTATTTGTTATTAGGATGGAGTTTTAATTTTAATTGAAAAAGAACGAAATTAGTACGTAAATAGTACGTTGCGCATTTTGATTGCATGGTTTTCCCAGAGCCATGAAAGTGGAGGTCTGTCAACTCCATAAGGCAACGGCACAGAGACAGCTACAACGACACTACTGTGCCCTGTGGGTGTGTGGTGAACTACAACTTTCCTACGTTTTTTTTTGTAAGTCCCATGTAAAAATTAAAAATCCCCTAATTCCACCAAAAAACTTTAAAAAATACATTTCTTGATAGAAAAATGTGACTTATGAGTTTTGCATTTTTTTCTTATGAAGAAAAAAAGTAAAAAAAGGAGGCTGGAGAGGGTGAATTTTTTTGTGGATGGGGCTGGCTGGATTTTTCAGAGGGGGGGGGGGAAGGGTGGCAAGACTCTACTTATAGAGTTATAGTGAGTCAAGTTATGACTTCGACATGCATTATTAGCTCCATATAATTTCAATAATTGTTTTATTTTCATGAACTTTGTTACTATCCATGTTCTGATTCCCCCCAAAAAACCCTTACGGACAAATCTTATGTTTACTACTTAAAAACGTTATCGAAACCTAAATTATTTGGAAAATGTTTAAAATACTAATTTTTGTTTAAATCAAGTTTTTTATAGTAATTATTTTTAAAATGAAAGATTGATTCTAATACGCTAGGGTTTTATTGAATTTTTTAAATAGGCTATAAAGAAAAAATTTAGCACCTATAAATTTTAAGTTATTATAAATTAACTGAGGTACTATCCGGCATAAGATTCCATGTTAAGACTGACGGGAGGCGCGGTGAAATTTTGCGTATTTTCCTCCGGTGTTTAATTTTATTCCGAAAAAAACGGTTCATCGGAATGCAATTTTGATTTCCATGACATTTTTAAAGTAGTAAACATAAAATGTTTCCGTAAGGTTTTTTTGGGTAGAATCGTAATATCGACAGTAACGAAGTTCATGAAAAGAAAAACAATTATTGCATTGAGGAAAAAAAAACGTTGATGAACTAAAAAAAAAAGACTCCAAGAGGGACCTGCCGCCACACCGGCACCTCCTGGTTAGCTCTCCGTCGCTCTACCAACTCAGCTAAGATTCTACCTAACCTAACCCTTAAAATTGCAATATATAAATTGCAAATTGAATGAATTGGCCACTTTTACGCGTTACAGTGGCTAGATGGCAGCACTGTCGTTGTAGCTGTTCCCAAAAGTAGGAGCATGGTAGGAGGATGGGAAAGGATCGGAAAGAGAGCATGCTCGGAAAAACCGTGCCGCAGCCCAAGGGAAATTTTCTTATGGAGTTGACAGACCTCCCCTTTCATGGCTCTGGTTTTCCACTTTTCCCCTTGCAAAGCATAGGGATTACACCGTTGCCGTAGCGAAGTCTTATTTTAAATTATATAATTAAATGCATGCGTCTTATAATACCCGCTTGTTAGGTGTTAATTTCATTTAGGATTTCTACATTGGGGGGAATATGTGGGGTGGGGGGAATATGTGAAAAAATTCATAAAACCAATATAAGCTGGCCCGCCATTACGTCCCGGTTCCTTTCTATTTATAATTACATTGATGAAAATAAAACTCTGATCGAATAGAATTTTCGCTCAAACCGTGCTATCTTATGAACCAAACTCGCTTTTCACATTGCTTTTTATACATTTAATATTTGAAAAGGGAATTTTTATTTTCAAACCGTATGTACATTTCCCTTAAATAAGTTAACTGTAAGTTTTCCAACAGTATTTGACCCATTTTCGAATTTTCCCAGATCAAATTTTGATTGGAATCAAATTTGATTCAGCCGATCACTGCTTACAAGTGTCGCCATTAGACTCCTTTTGACACCTGGATTTTGGCAACCACTGACAGGAGCTGCTGAACCCCATTCTTGCTTCAACACTAAATTTAAAGCCCAAAATCAATACATTTTACGAAAATCGATTGATCTCATTGAGATGTGTACTGTACAATTTTTATCGAAATATGAAGTAGATAAAATTTTATGAAGCGAGGATTTTTTTCCTTTTGTTGGTTGCGTCCAGTATCACTCTGGAATCCAGAGTGATACTGGTAAAACGAGTTACTCTTTGTTGAATCGTGCGCTATAGGAATCGTGAATCAAAGCATCAGGAATCAAAGCATCAGGAATCGTGCGCAATAAATTCAGAGGGTTGTATTCAGGGGATGTTTTGACATCGCACTGTTTTTAAAAGCTGAACGCCATCTAGTGGCGATCGCAAAAAAGATCGCGACCGCGATCTTTAGGAAAAATTGTGATTGCGACAGCGACCGATTTCCTTTTTTTTAACGCGACCGGGATTGCGATCGAAAAAAAAGATCGGTCACAACCCAGAGCCTGGATAAAAAACGAAAAAAACTTTCGCTCGAAGAATTTTATCTCTTAAAAATTTCGAAAACAATTAAGTTTCTGTTAGGGTATTCATGTCTTTACCTCCCCCCTCCCGTATGATACATATAAAAAACAAAGAACGGAGAGTCGGGAGAGAGCGGAAAGATAAAAATACGGGAGGGGGGAGCGAAATACTTAAATAAACCTAACGGCAACGACGCAACGTCGAATGAAATCACTTGGAAATCGTTCCAAAAGGGTATCTCACGAGATCGTTCATATCTCAGCCAATAATTGAACAAAAAAAAATTCCGTTCGGATTCCAATAGAGGAAGAACTTGGGAACATTTTGATTAAATTAGTTTTTTTGTATTCAACCTATTGGCTGAGAAAGACGATGAACTCTGGAGGGGCGAATTAAAAATTTCTCGATTTTTTCCGTTTTCATTCCCGAATATCTACCGAACAGTAGGAGATACAAATCCGGTTTTTGCACCATTAAAACCGCCTTGAAATTCGGAATAAGAAATATGTCCCGAAATTTCTACGGCCCTTTCCGGATTTGGTTTCAAAATCGACCTCCCCCAAAAGCCGATATTTGGGCCACTTGAGTGGGAAGATCGCGCTTGTTAAATCAACTCAATTAAATTTAAATCAATTTTTCGTATTTTGTTAAACAACAAAAATATGACGTTTTTGTTTTTTGAAATAATTCGATTGGGCAATGGTGTAAACAAACATATAACTTCCCCTAAATTAAGAATGTCAGTTTTATCTACTTGGTTTATAAACTTGGTTGCTGATAATTCGGCAAATTGAGTTAAAAAAGGTAAAGTTTAAAAAAACTAGTAAAGTTATATATTTCAGTAATAGTTTAGCAAAAAAATGTGTACGCCAAAATAGGCTTTATCCCAGTTTAGTAGTTTACATTTTTCACCAGGTATTTTATAGCCACAGTTAAGTTCTTTCCATATTATCCGTATTTTAATTTAATCTCGAGGGACGTTTTTACAAGTCAAATAGCTGAATATTAATTTACATAGGGCTAAGCTTTAATTCTAGAATCTATTTAGAATAAATTTACTAGGGGGATAGCGTAAATTCTAGTCAGAATGCTGCTGTTCGTTTACGTAATCGTTCTTCAAGTTCTTGGATGAGATAATTTAGTTCTCGAATATTTTGTTCTCTAACAACCTTGTCTTCCTCAAGCCTCATTAACTCTTCTCTCAACTGGAGGTTTTCTTTCTTCAATATGATCTGTTTCAACAGCGTCTTGAGAGTTCTTTTGATGCTTGAGAGTTGATGGTGTGAGTGTTTTGTTGATATTTGTAATCTATTAAATGGTAAATAAATATCCATGAGTTTAAAAACTAATCCAGATTGGTTATAAAGATACATGATTGGAAATTTTTAAATCTTAATACTTGGGCCTACCTCAGAAAATCTAATGTTTTCCCTTTTTATCTCTAGACGGCATCGCCCTTGTTTTGATTAGTGGTGAAACCTGATGACATTGAACCGTTGTGTCTACTTGGGAAGAAATTATTACATCTGAAATTCTTATCTTAACACGAAGTCCGAATGTTTCTCTTTGTTATCCATATCCGTATTTGAAAAATGGCCAGAAGCTGACTTATTTATACTAATTTCTCTTCCAGTTCATCATCGTTTAAAAATAATAAATGAGTTAGACGAAGATTTTTACTTTTCAACATATTGATTTCGTTAGTGTAAGTCATTGGTAAGATCCGATACTAAGTCTTTTCCGGAATCAAGGTGAGATTTTATCTCCAAGAGCTATTGCTAATAGTAACAATTTCAATTTTCTAAGTGTTCTGATAAATGAAACTCGCCTATTTATTTTCGCTTGAATTTATCAACTTCTCTTAATTCTTCTTCGACTACTCTTTCCTGTTTTAGTATTTTAGGCCAAATGATGGCCAAAATAATGGCTAGAGTGTTGGCCATTTTTTACATGAGAGGGCTGTTTGCAGATAGGGCATTGGATTATGCTTTTCTTAATTTTCTATGCATAGTCCTTAATTATCTTTCAATGTTATTGTTGAACAATTAATAGCATTAGGTTAATCCCTGGGGTATATTTATATACGAAGGTCCTTAACAATATAGGGTATGGGGTATAGGGGGTAGGGTAGTAGTAGCTAGTAGTGAAATTCAGAGGGTTTATTGTCCATTTAGTTATCCTTTATACGTTTCTTCCCTGAATGACCAATCGTCACCAAATTTTGTACATAATTCTGTCAAAATTTGATACAGTGCTTAACGGGGTTTTCATTTGTTTTTATTACTGTTTTAGAAATTTAATTTGCGTATTTATTACCTAGCTGGTTGCCGAATCCTAGTAAATGAAATTTTTGTTGCATTTATTTGCATAACCTCGTTTCTGTCAACAAAATTAGTTGCCAGAATGAACGATATCAATTAGTCTTCAGACCAAAATAGAGTTTTACTAAAACAACTACATTATATCATCTATTTGATAAATGAACTTTATAAACTAGTTTATTTCGAGACTTTTAATGCAAAAATATTCAAATTAAGTTAATGATATGCTATCTTAAAAAGCGAACGAAATGCTTTACTTTCGTTAGCCATGTTTTTCTATAAAAAAACTATATATTTAGTGGTGAAATATATTCAATTTGGGGTTTTAAGATATTTTCTTTCTCATGGCATGCCTGATCTAAGATATCGTGCGTTTTATTGATGTTTTTGATGTAGCAATCAATATGTCAGGCCTTATGATAAAGATGATGATGATGATGATGATGAATGACTCATCATTTAAATTCAAATTTGTTAAATAATGCAGTTAATTATGGGGATTTAACGAATAAAACATTGGAAGAAAACAAGGGTTCTGATTAAAGGAATCGGGACAAGGTAATAGATAAAAATCTTTTCACGATATAAGACCCTAGATTACAATCTTACAAGTAGATAACGAGTCGTTATCTAGTTGGTTGCCGAATAGTGAAAGTCTTGTCACTTTTATTTGCATATCTTCGTTTCTGTCAACGAAATGAGTTGCTAGAATGAATGATATCAATTAGTCCTCAGACCAAAATATAGTTTTACCAAAACAACTACATTATATGATCTATTTGACGAATGAACTTTATAAACTAGTTTATTTCGAGATTTTTAATAAAAAATATTCGATTAAAATAAATTGTTTTTCAATTAGTAAACTATATATCTAGTGGCGAAACTACAAAACAAACAAAATAAAAGAAAATATTAAAATTAAATTAATATGAGAATGGCTCTTGTGCAAAACTCTGGAATTAAACCAGGGAAAATGGGTAACAAACGAAAAAACTACTGAAATAGAATAGTTATATATTCCAATGTGAAATCTGTCCTATCACGCAAAAAAGTTGATGTAACACCGGTGCAAAACACTAGCATCAAACGGTATCAATCTGGCATTTTAAATTTCAATTCAATGTTCTTGGAAGTATATTTAATAATTTCTTAAAGTATTTTAAACGTAGATTCATAATGTTGATAGTATACTATCAAGTTTATTATAATAAACTTCTTGAAAAAAATTCATCAAGCTCGACCACCCATCATAGTTTATCATCATTTCCCTTACATTTTGCATGTCTTCTAGTTGATTTGTCCTGGAATATAAATTATGTGGATAAATAAATTTATTGGTATCTTAATAGCGATAAACCAAAAACCCCCGAAGGACATTACCGAAGGAATCTTGTTTAAAAGGATTAGGTTACACTCGGGGATTTTATTTATTTGAGATATGGTAAAATGATAAATGATATGGGATAATCTATGATCTCGACAGAAGTTCACCTGAGCCCATAAATATCTACTCCCCTGAAATGGTCAGGGTTGAGAACCGATACTCAAAAAAACTATGTTCTATAGCGATAGCGATACAGCATATTTTTTTTATGTTCGATAATCGAACGATAAAGTGAAAAAAAAGTATTGCAAATAAAATACTCGATAGAATTTCGATACTTAAAAAAAATATCTAAATGAAATATTTGTATTTTACTTTTATAAATTATATAAATAGATAAGCATTACAAAGAAAGGACAGACAAATTCGATTTTAGAAAAACTATGAATTCAAAATTATCATTAGAAAGGAGGGCTCTTGTTGCATTCCATTTATGAACGATTTCACAGTTTGTTAAAGCCTTGTCTTTTTAAAAAACCGTCTGCTCTGCTCGATACCCATTTCGAGAATCGAACCATACTCATTGAAAAAAGTATTGGGCGATACCAAAAAAAATTAAAAAAGTATTTTCGATACCAATTTTATCGTTTATTGAAACGATAGTCGCAACCCTGGAAATGGTACAAAAAAGAAAAAGTACCGCAAAAAAATTGGTTTCGCGCTTACTGGCATTGTCAGCGCACTGCATGTATGCATAGTTAGAGATACCTTGTGATGTGATGTGATGGCGGGTAGGTGCGTCTGCATAGATCCGGCGTAGCCGGATTTAGTAGACTTCTGTTCTTCTAATTGAAGACCCTCAGCACCGTGCACACTTGTGAGTTGATCTTCTGATTTGTTTCTTGGCAGGTTTTTTAGTTTTAGTTTTGTTTTTTGGAAGGGGTAAAAGAGGAGGAATGGTTTTTTTTTATCCTGGAGTTTTTCTGTGGTGTCTGGCAATGCTGTAGGGCTGTTTCCTGGAGAGAGGGCTGGACTGGTGGGACGACGTCTCGGCGATTTTGTTTTTAGTTGGTCAGTCGCGTGGGCTTCCTCGGCAAGAGAGGTGGCTCACGCTGCCTTGTTTTGTGTCGTGGACTTTCTTGTGAATTTTTCGTGAACTTTCTCTTTCAGTGAAGTGATTGTTGGCTGGATTTAGACCTGGGTTGTGGCTGGTGGATGCTGGATGCCTGATTATTTCTTGTGGATTTTAGCGTGGACTGCCGATTCTGGGAGTAGTGTGTTGAGCTGGAGATTGGGACTTGAAGATTGTTGATGGATTCTTTTTTAGTCTTGTTTTGTATTAAGTTTTTTTGTTTTGTTTTTTTTTTTGTTTCTGTTTTTTTTTTTTTTTTTTTTTTTTCTAATTTGCCTAGAAGATTTGCCGAAAATTTTTCTTTTTCTTTTCTCTAGGTGCTTGATGGGATTCGGTTGGTTACGAAGACCCACTGTTAGCCGTAGAAGAGGCACGATACATTTGGGATTTGTTTTGGTCACTGAAGGCCTTGGTTGTTTTTCTTTTTATTGGGGTAAGTTGCGCGGTACATTTCAAATTTTTTTAAGAAGGAAGAGAGTGGATGGAATCCCACCCCATCCGGTCTGGTTGAAGCCACACAACCGGAAAAAGTGCCTGGTCCCCGGGTGCCGGGTTCCCAACCAGTTTCTTCTGTCGGAGACAAGTTCCGTACCCGTTTCTGCGTAGATAATTTCAATAGGCGTGGATGGTTTTGACCCAAGTATGATTCTGAGGATAGATCGGGAGGTAGTGTCAATTTTCTGTAGGTGAGTTTTGCTGGCGGAGCCGTAGGCTAGTAGGCCGTAGTCTATGCGGCTGCGGACCAAGCTCTTGAAGAGGGTGCACAGGCTCTTGATGTTGGGGGCGTATGTAGCTTTAGAGATGATGGAGAAGACGTTCTTCAGGTGGGTACATTTATTCACCACCATTGAGATGTGGTCTTTCCATAGTAGTTTTGAGTCTAAGATCAGACCTAAAAATTTAATTTTGGGAGCGTTTGGAATGCGGTGGCCATGTAAGAAGAGTAGGGGGTCATTTCCTGGTTTGTACAACCGAGTGAAGGAGACGGTTGAGGATTTTGAGGCCGAAAATTTAAATTTCCATTTGCGGCCCCATCTTGACACTTTCTCGATGTAGGGTTGGAGGATCAGTTCCGCATCAATTGGACGCTTTACTGTTGCGTAGATTGTGACGTCGTCTGCAAATAGTAGGTGGTTTACATTTGTTGGAGGGAGCGGGAAGTCGTAGAGCATGACATTGAACAGGAGTGGGCTGATTACTGCTCCTAGTGGGACTCCGTTGGAAACCATTCTTGGATCTGAAGCGTGGCTTCCGATCCTGATGACAATCGAGCGGTCGTGGAGAAAGTTTGAGATCCAGCCTAGGCAGTTCCCGTGGATGGCAATTTTTGAAAGTTTGAAAAGGAGGCCGCTTGTCCAGACGTAGTCGTAGGCTTTGTTGATGTCAAGGAAGACGGCAACAGTGAATTTTTTTTTCTTTAAATCTTTTTTTGATGTCATGGTCAATTTTGATCAGGTGATCTGTGGTGCAGCGGTTTTTCCTGAAGCCAGCCTGCTCTGGGCCTATGACGTTCTTGGATTCCACGAACCAGGATAAGCGGTTGGTGATTATCCTCTCGAAAAGTTTACCTAGACATGAGGTGAGACTTATTGGCCGATAGGAACTAGCAGTGTCGGCGGGTTTTCCTGATTTTAGGAGGGGAATCACAATTGCCTTTTTCCAGAGATCGGGGACGAAATCGTTGGCGTATAGGACATTGAAGAGATGCAAAACGTTAAGTTTGTTGGTGGGCGAGAGGTTGGAAAGCATGTCGTTGTGGATTAGATCGGGGCCTGTTGCTTTGCTTTTGAGTTTTTTTAGGGATTGCTCCAATTCGTTGATGGTGAAGGCGTTGTTGAGGTCGTTTGGTTGTCGATCGGCAATACGTGAGGCGATGATGGGGTCTAGGGTAGCGTCGTCTTCACGGTAGTCGATTGATGAGCCGAAGAGGTCTAGAAAGATGTTGGCCTGTTCATCAGTTGAAGTGGTGAGGGCATCCTGTAGGTTTTTTAGGGGCGGGATGGCTGCGATACAGTTGTTACTTCTACCGATCATCGCTTTCATGAAAGACCATGCTGTTCTTTGCCCGTCCTGGGGGTTGAGGTTCGATATGAACAATTTCCAGGCATTTCTTTTCGCGGAGATGATAAGTCTTTTCTTTGCTGCGGCGGCTTTTTCCCAGGCTGATCGTTTGTCTGATGAAAGTGGTGAGCGACGCCATTCTCTCTCTGCTTGCTTCACCTTTTCCACTGCGGATGCACATTCTGGGTTCCACCACGGGCGACGGGGCTCCTTTGGGGGGGGTGGAGTGACGGTGTTGTTTTCTTGAAGTTTTTTTCATTAGCGGCAGTGATTGCGTACATGAATGAGTCGAATAGCTGATTAGGGGCAGTTTGGTCTTTGAAGGACGTTGCGGCGAGATGGTGGGTTAAGTCAGCGTTCCAGCTGGGCCATTTTGCCCTTGGGAGGATCCATGAAGGTGAATTGGAGGCAGATCTGATGGGGTCGGCGTTTAGCGTTGTTATGATGGGGAGATGGTCGCTTCCTGAGAAGGGACACAGGGAGGTGGAGGCGTTTAGAGCGAGGCTTGAAGATTAGATGAGGAGATCGATGGTTGATGATTTTCAAGACGACGGGTTGATTCTTGTGCCGAGGTCTTTTGGGGTGATGATCGTAGCGTCTGGGTGGTCTGTAATCGCGGCGAAGATGGATTTACCCGCGAGATTTTCCGTGGAGTTGGACTCCCATGAGCTGTGGTAGGCGTTAAAGTCACCTGCTACTATATAAGGGGAGTTGGGGTGGTAACAAAAGGTTGATTTCTTCTGCGGTGCAGTCACCTCTGGGAGAATAAACAGAGAAACAGTGGACTGGACCGCTTTTTGTTGGGACTTGGGCACCGATTACTTCAAGGGTGCCGGTAACTGGAGAGGGAATAGCGTGGGCTTGTGTTTGGTGTTCCTTAAGGGTCTGTTCTCGGTCCTGTCCTGTATATCCTATACACCACCCCGATCCATGAAATATCTACCAGCTATGGTATCTCTGATCATCAGTATGCTGATGATGACCAGAAATATGTATCATTTCGGATCTCCAATGATGGTGCTGATCAGCGGCGAGCTTTTTCTTCTCTATCAGCCTGCATAGCTGAAACGAAGAGATGGGGTGCGCAAAACCTGATCAAATACAACGACTCGAAGACTGAAGTCAGGTTGCTGTACTCCAAGCATGTGGGTGTTGAACCTGCTCCTTATCTCCTGACTGTTGGCGACGCTGATATTCGACCAGTCTCTACAGTGAGAAGTCTTGGTGTGATACTCGACTCGCACCTCACCATGGATGCTCAAGTTCGTTCGGCTTGCAAGAAGACTTTCTACCATTTGAGGACAATTTCTCAAATAAGAAAATTCCTCACCGAGTCTGCACTTGCTCAACTTATCCATGCCTTTGTCATCTCTCAACTAGCAACCGATTACTCCTATTCTCCTCGATCTCCATTGGCTCCCTATTGCATTTCGAATTGATTTCAAAATAGCTCTGCTCACGTATCGTTGTCTACACTGTCTGGCTCCTCGTTACTTGTCGTCCCTCCTCCGTCTACCTGTCTCCTCTCGCTTGGCCTGTGATAGACTAATTTCAATGAAGTCCCGTACCAAAACTTATGGCTGCCGGTCCTTCAAGACGTATGCTCCCCAGCTTTTGAATTCCCTTTCTCAGAATGTCCGTATTGCGTCTTCCCTAGCCCAGTTCCGCTCTCGCTTGAAGACCCATTTGATAACTGTAGCATTTAGAGATGTCATTGATCGACGTGCTCGTCGGGAAAGAAAGCGCCTTTGATCATGTTAATGAAAAAGGCGCTATATTAAGTGAAATACATTATTATTATTATTATTATTATTAAAGCTTATGGCAGCAATTTTCACCCTGTCTGGTATTGGAGAGGAGAAGGTGAGGATTACCGTTTCAGAGAGAATGTCGGGGTGACCTTTCATTGGGAGCCGTTTGACGTGGGTGACGTTTTGGGACGAGAGCGCCGCTAGGATTTCCTCTTCCTTGTCGGGGATGGGGACACCGAAGATGACTCCTTTGGAGGTATTTCTTGTTGTTCTTTGGATACGGGAAGGGCTGAGAGATCGCCTCCGTGCATTACTTCTGAATCTTTGACTTCGCCTGCGAGTTCTTTAAGGGCTAGGTGGAATGCGTCGCGTTCTCCCAAAGACATGGATTTGAAGTTAGGTCCCTAGTGGAGTTTTGTCGGGTCAATACTGGTGTTAAACTGGTGTGGATCCCCGGTGTGAGGTTTGATACCGGTGTCTGACACCGGTGTTACACCCACTTGTTTGCGTGATAGGGCGCGTTTCACACGAGTATTCTGAACCATTGGTTTTTAGTAATTTTTTGGTGTGTCATACTGGTTTAATTCCGATGAGAATGAGTTTTATACTAGGGCCATTCTCGTATTGATTCCATATTTTTATTGTCTTTCATTGCGCTATTTAATTTATTTAATTGAAGCTTGCTTTATTATCACAATTAGGGCTGTGGCCCGGGTAAAAAAAGGCGGGTCAAGGGCAACCCGGGTCATCAAAAACGGGCCATTTTCATGGCCCGGTTGTGACCCGGGTCAGGAATTTTGAACCCGGCTGACCTGGGTTGGCCCGAATTTGACCCGAAAATGACCCGAATTTGACCCGAATTTTTTTATAATATATTAAAAAGTATTCCTAAATCAGAACTACAATCAAATTGTATGGTTTTTCTTAGTTAATACAGCAACTGAACATTCGACTGTTTAGTTTTGCAAATTCCGATGCACAAAAATTAGTTACGAGTTGTAAAACGAATAAACGATCAAAATTTCAAGCTTCTTCTTCATCTTTTTTCTCTTCCTGCAGGGATTCTTCAATATCTTCTGATAAGAATTCTTCGACTTCCTTCTGTCCCACCAATAAAATTATATATGGTAGGCGTAGATGAGAGAGCGAAAATGGGTTCTATAACGTTCTATAATGTGGAACAGTCAAAGCAGAAGAGGAATTTCAGAAATCCGTGGACCGTTTTTATTTTTTTAAAATTATACAAGCATTTTAAATTACAAATTAAGTTAATGAACTTCGTAAATTAATTAATTCTACGCACGAATCTAATTTTTTTAAATGAAAAAAAAATAATTATTCATTAATTTACAGCTTCAAAGGGGGTAGTCCCATAAGACCCTGTGTTAAAGTCAGCCCACTAGCTTCACACCCTGCCAGAGTTGCCGATTGTTACACATTCCAGTTTTCGTCCCATTTTCGCAGTCTACGGCTCTGGAAAGTGCGCCTACCATCTTCCTTTATCATGTCTGTCATATTCAGCGAACTTTTTCCGAAATAATGAATGGCGCCACTTGTTCGGGTCGCCCGTGAATGACCCGAGTCGCCCAAAAAATGATCCGGGCGCCCAACCCGACAAAAATTTTGTGACCCGGGTCATCGTTTTTCGGGTCATTTTTTTGTGACCCGGGCCACAGCCCTAATTACAATTTTCTTTTTTTGTGTAACCTCATAATCATCAATTTGTAATTTGAGTTTAAATGGTCCGCCATTTATAATTATTTTCTCCATACCCAACATATGCAGAGAATACATCATTAGAATGCCAAAGGATCAATCACACAACATGTCTTAATGTGAGATGTCATGGAGGAGAGAAGACAAATTTCTTAATTTCGCTACTATATATATAGTTTTCTTATTGAAAAACGTGGCTAACGAAAGTAAAGCATTTCGTTCGCTTTTTAAGATATCAGATTATAATCTAATTCAGAATATTTTTACATAAATAATCTCAAAACAAATAAGTTTATAAAGTTCATTTGTCAAACCAATGATATGGTGTAGTAGTTTTGGTAAAACTATATTTTATTAAGGATAATAGCACTGACGTTCAATTCGTCAGGGAGCAATTGCTATCTTTCATAATTGTGAAATATTTATAAGTGTTTAAGGAAGCACACCAGAATAACACCCAGATTAGTCTGGTGTGAGAAACTGTAACTGCCGAATGAAAAAAAATTCTAAGTGTTTAAAAACGAATAAACAAGGAATAGCGGTTTTGAATACCAGTTGTATCTGAGTTTCATACTGGTGTACATAACCACGAATGACCCTCAATACTTAGAGTAAAAAATACAATTTTCTTGAGTGAGTAGTACTCTGATGAAACTCAGCTCAAACTGGTTTGAAAACTGAAGCCTTAAGGAAAAAAAGAGGGGCTTAAAAGAACAAAGAGGGGCGTTATATTGACTTGTAAAAAACTATCTGAGTTACGGATACCGATTTCAAACGTCATAAAAGGGGTTTCAAATGGGTTTGCCACTCCGTACTCATTTTACACCCAAAAGCTCCGCTAGGGGTCCGCTGTCTGTCAGTTTAATAATGACGGGGGGGGGGGAGGTGCGGTAGTCTAGACGCGGGATTACCAGATCCTAGAGCGGGGAAATCGGCGGGACGGCTAATAAAGGCTCTTTTGTGGGGGGGGGGGGAGACGCAAAGACGCTTTTTTTTCATTTTTAAACTCCGAGATACCTTTTTCTGCCGGAAAATATATTTTAGCTCTTTGTATATATTCGCTATGCCGCTTGCAAACACTTGTCAGCGCGAAAATAATTTTTCCAAGGTATTAGACGGCTTTTTTTTGCGTATTTTATGCAGAAGACGAACGGGCACTTCCTAGCATGAAAAACTAATAGTTTGGGAAATTGCGGATTTTTCACAAATAAAATGGCTTTTAATTTTATTTTTTAAAGAAAACCATATTCAACATTTCAACTTGATTACTTTTTCTACCGAACAATTTCCGGATTCCGATTTTTGACCGACATTCCTTTCAATTACTATGCTGGCATTGATCCACATTGCTACTTTGTTTTTATTATGATATCGTAGCTATATATTAAACGGGTATCGGAATCGGGTACATCGACACTCAACAGGACTTTACTCCGAAAAAGCTATGGTAGAAACCAAATGTTGGCTTTTGGTGTCTTTATTTGGTTCCCTCGCAAACCTAAGAACAATACATTTTTATTATATCTGTGGTACGGAAGACTGGGGTAAAAAACCACCATAAATAAAAGAAAACAAATTTTCTTATAAATTCAATGTTAAGTTTCCAAATTGTACATGTTTGTGGGATAACACAAATTTCAAAATATGTGATGTGACTAGATAAAAATATTTCAAATATTCCCATGCATTGGTAATTTCTTTGTTTCTCTTATTTCTGACGGCGTTGATACAGCTTTCGACTTTGAGTCTCGCCTGTTCCTTCCACCCCTTGGTGCCTGGACCCTCATTCCGGAGTTCTTGAAGCAGTTCCTCGGCGGATAAAAACCAATTATCGACTGTTAACCTGCAATGTAAGTCAACAATTTATTGAAAGTTTTTTTGGTGTCATTATTTGATTACTCTGGTACGCCGGGTTGGTGGCCCTTGAAGAGAAAATGAATTTTTCCGAGTGGAATTTTTTCATGTTCCATTTCCAGTATCCACTTTTCCTGTTTGGGTAGAGAATAATGTTATAGCTATGTTACGTTAGGTAATTATTTTTTTTACGGTGGGGGGTGATCTTACCAGAGATTTAAGTTTAGTTGGGAACGTGTCGATGCACGTTCCCGCAATCACAAATTCGGTTATTCCCTTTTTTTCGTAGAGAGAAGTCATGACGGGCAGGATGTGACCACTGTAGTGATGTGTTGAAATTTTATTTGGGCTGCAAGGTTTTTTTTTATGTCAAAAACTTACATTGGAGTGCTATTGTTTGGTGGGGAGTTTGCCCGGTGAACCATGTCCTTAGCTTCCGCCAAAGAGCAAGCGGTGCTGGTGACCTAAATGGCGCTTTTGGAACATCTTGTCACTCTTTCAGCTGCCAAATACTAAAAAAATGTTAAGGGGAAAAATAGATAGCTGTAATTCAATATTGAAATGTGATGTCAATATCTGTAATGTGATTTAGCAGAACAGCAAAATACATACACAATATCATTACCTGCTTGCCTTGATGAATTGCCATAGGCTCATATCTTGTGTTTACCTGACGTTCGAACGCAACCAAATATTACTATTTGTTTGCCTACAACGCGTTTACTGCGGAGTAATACGAATGGAATGCCGTTACGTGTGTCCTGTTTAAACATTCTTTCCCGAGTTGAGCACTTATTT
This sequence comes from Daphnia galeata, assembly GCA_030770115.1. Lineage (NCBI taxonomy): Eukaryota > Metazoa > Arthropoda > Branchiopoda > Diplostraca > Daphniidae > Daphnia > Daphnia galeata. Next base: position 6,395,574 of record CM061115.1, read on the forward strand.
GCTCTCCCGTAACACATATCACATAACCGAACGTCGTGCTAAACGTGGAATTGTATAATCAATTTGTCAGTTGATCCTCGACACTTTCCACACGTCAATCCTGCCGGTAGCTGATTTAAGTCCGTCACTTGTCGAAATGCCTGAGCGCTTCTATTGGTTTTCTTTTGCAAGAGCTGTAGATCCGGTAAATTATTTAACAGTCTACTGTTATTCTTCGCCATTCTTTTTTTTCCTTCCTGATCGCGGCACTTTGTTTCTCTTTTAAAAAACATTTTGATTGGGTTGTTTTCCAGTGCCTCGATCACGATGCTTTCCGGGATGGCAACACACAATTTTGGCGTAATTGTATCGGTATTTCTCATCACTAATTTTCTCTGCTTTTTTCAATGTTTTATTATAATTTTGTATTTTTTGTATTTCTGAAATTGAAGTGGATAGAAGCACTCATTTCTTAATCTTATCATTAGACTTCTATTTTTTCAAAAGAATCAAGCGTTTTTCCCATTACTAAATCCAATAGTGGAGACATTTTTAGTTAATTAACTTAATATTTTTTATAACATATGCTTAAATTTTAACTAACTTAATGGAAAGCTGGACATAGTGAGCATTCTTTTGTAATCACTTCGAACAAACTGAGGAACTACGTTTGTGGTCTATATGATTCTTTCGGTGCTAGTCTTTTTTTCATTGTTCGATGAAAGCGGATGATGTAATCGAGACTTATGGAAAAGCAATGCGAGCTGCGTCTTGTGCGAAAGGCAATCAACCTAAACATTTCATCAGTCTTTACAATCAAGTCCGAGATGGTGAAGTCCCGTTAAATTTCCCCGGAGAAATTGATTACATCGTGAATTATAATATTATAATACAAATACGAATTGGTAATATCTAATGCTTTCATCGAGAATAATCGTCAGTCATACAGCCTCAATCTTCGACCTTGGCAAAAGGCTGTTGTAAATGCCTTGTCAAACCAAAATGATCGCACTGTTTTGTGGGTGTTTGATTATGATGGGAATTCTGGCAAAACTGAGTTGGTTATTATTTAATATACAAATTGAATTATCAAATTTTGAAAGCATCAGATTCTCATGACGTTTGTGGCATGATAGAAAGCAATAGTAGTGGATTTGTTTTTGATTTTGCTGGAAGTGACACCTCAAAGTTAAATGATTTATTTTCACTAATCCAGGATTTGAAAGGTCATCTTTTGATTAGTACTAAGGATAGAGGTTCCGTCGAAACACCACGTTCTACTACAGTGGTTGTATTCGCACGTTGCAGGCGCAAAAGTTGTTATGAAGGAGCAAATTCTACAAACGCTTGATAGCGGAACAAAGGGAAAATTCGTTGGACGAAACTATTTATGCAGTTTGCGCAGAACGAATGATTGCATGGATTTAAGACGTTGATCCGCTGTATTGTCCAAACGTACAGTGCAGGCGTCGGTGCCATCCGATGATAAGCTGCATTAAATATTTCGATTACAAACTCCTGGTAATGCATTTGATCTCTGCCTTACTCCATCTCTGGAATTTCTCGGTTAAGCAACATTTCTTGTTCTCTTATTCTTCGTTTTTTTTTAAATCTAGCCAAGATGGCGTCTCTTCTACGTCTATGTTTTTGTTCGATATTGTTGAATAATAGGTCCATTCGCACTTCCCATTCAGGATCGTCTTCGATACCTTCATATAATGCTTCTAAAGCGTTGTCAGGCTGATTTTGGGGAAGAGCTTCACCACGTCTGGCTCCACGTCCAGCTCAGTCCAGCTCCACGTCCAGCTCCACGCCCCGCAGCGGCTGGGAGAGCCTCATTTACAAAAGCGACAAACTGATTTCCATTCCTGACTACTGGCTCGACAGGAAAATTTTCCCACTGTCCACTGTTAAAAAGGCTACGAATTTATCTTACCTTCTTACCCCGGAAAAAATGTACCCAAGCGAAATGTTCGTATCTTTGTACGAAATATAATTTGTGGTTTAAACTATGAAATACCGTGCAGTATGAATTTTAGTGGTTTAAAACCCCGAATAATATGCATAACACTTGAAGCCAAGAAAGAAACGGCATAATTTGTATTACAGTTTAGCCAAGTTAAACAAATAAGAAACGGCAAGACGTCTTTGGCCCCCTTTTTAGACAAGGTGGGGCTACTGTCGTGTACAACTGTACATGCAACCACACCAGACCCCCCATCGCAAAATGTTAGAGTATTTAGGGCCACCGTTGTCGACTTATACACACGACCCGTCCTCCGTCCTCCTTATTAATATTTTCGTGACTAGATATCGCACCTTTTTGTTTATGGTTCATTTTTTAACAAATCCATTTTGAATAATTCAATTAAACTATATAATTATACGATAGATGTAAATTGACAAGTAGCCACGAGTAATAGCTAATTATGTCACACATCATCACTGACCTTCTCTCCTTCCAACACACAACAAATTTATTTTTAAATCAACATATAATAAATATAAAATATCTTTTTCATTGAACCTCCAATGTTTTAAACGACTTCATTATAGGAGGGCAATATTAGGCAGATAATGTTACGGGATAATAAAAAATAAACGGGACAACAAATATATACAGAGTTTTTAGAAATAAACCTCACCCGGATTCAATTCTGGTTTTCAGCATAACGAATCCCTCCCTTGATATCCATTAACTTAAGACATCCTGATCATTTACTAAATTGTTGGGGTCTAATATACATAAAAAGTTAGCCTGTACAATAAATATCTAGTCACGAAAATATTAAGAAAGAGGAAAGGAGGGTTGGTGTCGTGTGTATTGTGTAGTAAATGACAGTGCCCCCCCCCCTCTCAGTGCTCTAACATTTTGCAATGGGGGTCTGTAATCTACGATATTATTTTATTATATTCAAAAATATTATATATTAAATATTATATAGAACGATTGGTGAGTGGTTAGAGGACACGATGCGAGAGGTATTGTATTGTATTGACATAATACCCCATAAAAGGTAAGGTATTGTATAAGACCCCATAAAACATGGGGCTTTTAATCCCATAACTGGTGGAACGGGAAAATTGGGGTTTTTATGCCGTAAAAAGTGTTGTGATTTTTAACAGTGGTCCACGCCAAGACCCGAACCACGTCCACGTGCTCGTCCCGTCCCTCGCCGCGTCCTCGTCCCCGTCCCTCGCCACGTCCGCGGCCAACGCCTCTTTCGATGTCCGCAACGGCCGGTAAAGGCGGATTGCTGATGTCAACATCAGCGAGTAAAAACATCAATGCTTGTAAAAATATACCTTCTTAAATCAGCAATATCAATTGCGTGGGGCCGTATATTCGTCGTCCTTGCTTTCTCTCTACACCATTCCACAAACGTGTATCGAATAACAAGGGTCGCGTGGTTTTCATGGTTGTGATGGCCAAGCTCCTGGTATTTTCCGTTTATGTCGCGAATGACTCTTGCCCGGCATCTACTGTCTGTACAAACAGAACAGCGGTACCTGAAACATAAATTATTCGATTTATTACTTAATGTTATTCTAGATTTTAAGCCCCCATGACAGGAAAAAAAATAATTCCATCAAGTACCGTCTAGTACTTAACATCACTTATACTTAACTTTATTACTTAAAATCTTCACTTATACTTAACTTTATTACTTACCATCTGTATTTTAATTATAATCTCGATTTTTAACACACATGCATACAAAAGCCTACCTTGTATTGTCTGTTGCAAACCCATTTTGGTGCCAAATCCATTGACCGACGCTGTCAATTAAAACAACTTGATTACGAAGGGCTCCAATCATTTCTACGTAACGAGCCATAGTACTGCATTTGCTAAGGGTCAATAAATAACTAGATCTCTTTTGCAATCACATCAGTTAAGACGTGTGGGGTGGGGGTGCACGTTTTTTTTTAAAGGGGGTTGACTTTTTAATTGGTTGAAAGGGAGAGAGTTAACTTTTAAATTGTTTTAAAGGGTGGGTAGTTAACTTTTCAACTGTTTAAAAGGAGGGGGTGAACTCTACGCGACGGAATGTTCCTCACTTCCGTTGCATCAAACACGACCTTGATGATCCCCATCCCCGCAAAATGAACATGCAGCAATCATGGAATGTTCAGAGTGAATCTATTGGGTATTTATCCATAGTAATGCTCTTGCTGAGGGTAAATGAAGGACTAGATCTTTTTTAAATAAAATCTGTTAACCCAAAGGATTTAAAATTTATTAAAAGGGGGAGGGGGGTTAACTTTTCTCTCTGACGCCTATAGGTTCCTCAATCCTCACCGATGAAACATCCACGACCTTGACGATGCTTATCCCTAACGTGACTAGAGTGAAAGTTGATTTTTAGTTTTATCGCGAAATGCACTAGAAATTCGGTGGCGATCAAAAGTTTCTTCCAATTCCACCACATTGTCCAAAACCGGTCCAACAGTTGTTTGCGAACGATGAAAGAAGGATAGAAACTTCGGGGATTTTTGTTTAATCGCTAAGATACCAAATTTCTTTATCCACATAACCTATATTCCATGACAAGTCGACTGGAAGACATGTAAAATGTAAAGGAAATGATGGTAAACTATATATGATGGGTTGTCGAACAAATAGCTTGATGAATTTTTTTTTAAAGAACTATATACTATATCTTTTTACTATCAATAATATGAATCTCCGTTCCAAATACATAAAGGAAATTTTTTAATTTACTCCTAAAAACATTGAATTGAAATTTAAAATGCCTTATTGATGCCGTTTGATACCAGTGTTTTACACCGGTGTTATACTTCCACTTTTTTGCGTGAAAGGACAAGTTTCACATGGGAATTTATAACTATTTTATTTTAATAGTTTATTGGATTGTTACACTGGTTTAATTTCAGAGTTTTGTACTAGAGCCAATCTCGTATTAATTTCAGACTATTAATGACAGAAACAAGTTTATGCAAATAAAAGCAACAAGAATTTCACTTACTAGGATTCGGAAACCAACTAGATAACCAGTACGCAAATGAAATAAAGTAACTGTCAGAAAAACAAACTGAAAATACGACGGTGACCTCCGCTAAATTATGATAGAATTTCGTACAAAATTTGGGGACGATTTATCAAGCGGGGAAAAAAGGTATACCAACATCAAACATATTGGACTTTTTTGTGCACAAAAATCCCTCTGAATTCTACCCTAATACCCTACCCCCTATACCCTACCCCCTATACCCTACCCCCTATATATATTCTTTAAGGACCTTCGTATATACCCTCAGGGATAAATATTATATATATTTTATGCGATAGGAAAGTGATGACCACATCCATGTATAGGTGTTTTGATTGCTTCACTGGACGTTGATGGGTTTCCGATGACACAATAAGAGAAAAACAAATAAAATGTGTGGATACAAAAATACAAAGAAAATGTGTGTATACACACATTTTATTTGTTTTTCTCTCCTTCGTTGACTTATTGTAAGGAAAAGAGAAAGAGAAGAAATGAGAAAAAGATATCTGGAAGGATATTATTATAAGTACGAGCTGCCGAGATTCATTTTCAAAAAGATTCGTAAAATAGTATCAAAGGATACCACAGCAGGATCAGCAGCATTAAGGACCAGAGCATTAAGGAATGCAGTAGCCTCTCACATCACATCAGTATTTGGATATTTGAATAACAGTATTGTCGAATTTCATATTTCCATCCGTTCTTTTCTAGGGTAGGCGGGGTTAGCTGAATCAAGCTTAAATAAAGAGCAATTTTTAGCTGACATCGGGAACAGCTATGTTTTGCTTGCTAATATCATGATTCTGTGTGTTGCAAAGTTAAGCTAACTAAAAGTTTACTAAACAAGGGATTTTTGCGATTTGCCTAAGCTTAAAAAGTACTTTTAAGCTATCTGTCGCGTACGGGCTATCTGGGATTTTATTGAATATTGAGCAACTTATTGTAAAAAAGGAAAACAAAAATACAAAAAAAATACAAAGAATTGCTTTTTTTCTGATTCACTATCCGTCTCGCAGTCAAAAAGAACTTTTTTGGTGTCTTGCTTAACGGCAAAAAGGGAGAACGAGTTAACGAGTAAAGGGATTCATACGCAGTCAACTCAATGATCATAATCATAGTGCCGTCTTCATTTTTTTTCCTGTACGAGAGATCGAGTTCTCACTTGTGAGAACTGGAATGGGCAACGTCAAGTCGATAGTACCAATAGGGGTGTCGTTTTTTTTGAAGCTCGATTGATTTGTAGACCTTTCTTTAGCTGGAAAGTTTTAGGATGACAAGATGGAATTTTTTCAGTCTTTATTTCTTTTGCAAATAGTTTTTCGATGTTAAAAGAGTGTGGAGCCCATTTGTAACTGATTTGAGCAAAAGTTGTACCTGGTCCACTACCAAGAAGCGTAAATTCCACGTCGGTTGTACAGCCAAGCAAAGAAGCGACAACAATATTACTTTGTCTTTTTCTGTGGCAGGATCTCTGAACAATTCCATTAAAATGGGTTGATTGTTGTGCACTAAATTTGAATCCGAGCTTACTTCATCGCAACTTTTACCGTCTGACTTAAATTGCTTTGTTTGACTGTTGCTGAAAGAGGCATCACCGAATTCAGTATCGTCTTCTGAGGGTCGTTTAACTATTATTTTAAATTGTAAAGACTACTAATATAAAAATACTAATTAAAGCATTTCATTGATAAATGCTTATGTTCGAATCCGTTTCTATTTCGAGTTTCATTGAAATTATTACGGAAGACATCTAGACTGTACTTTGAGAATTCTTCATCGAGTTTGTAAACGGCGGCAGCCGTTGAATCTCTAGTAATCTTTCCGTCAGCAAACATTTTGTCTAGAATTTTTTGAGCAGCACAAACTGGATTTATACATGTCCACCGAGGAGTCATAATTGTGAAAAAAGAAAAATTTTCTACGCTTATGCACGTAATGATGACAAAATTGAAAATTCACATTTTACAACCAACAATAACATGTATACTTCGTCTGCTAATTTTGTGGTGTTGCCAGATCTGAGGTAGTAAAAATAATATTTGCTTTAATATATCAAAAATTTTAGCTTCTTATCGCTTTTTATGCTATTAAATAATTTTGTCTGCTAATAAACATGCCCATGATTGACTTCCATCTACTTCTGCAGTGAAACATCCATAGATTAGTCTGATTATTTTTGAAAAATCAATTATTTGAAGGTTAGGCCGAATATTCGACTCCAATGTGAATTCCCAGATATTGGAAAATATCCAGATATTTGAAATATTCGATATCAGATGAAGGCCCAAACTTGCTCGAATGTGAAGATTTCGTCCTAATTTTTGGATTGCGTATTCTCAAGATGAACTCCTGCTAGGTTCTGGTCAGAAGTAGTAAAATAAACAAAAAAAAAGAAAAACTTCTGGTCTCTAAAAAATCAAATATTTGGTAAAAAAGGCGAATATTTCCTAGCCAAAAATGGCAAATTTTTACTTCATTGTTGTTTGTTGTTGTTTGAACCCCAAAAAGCGGGGAGTCCTTGGGACGTTGCAACCGTAACAACATGACATCTAAGGGACGTCTTTGGCTCAGGTGTGTTTTATCTGGGATTGGGTTTATACTATACTTAGTATTTATTTGTGACTTTCTCGTCTCTTAAAAGGCTCGAAATGTCTATATTACGGGGTATAACTGATGCCACGCAGATAATAAGGGCTATAATATTGGTCTCTCATTATGAAATGGGTGTCCTCATTAGAAGAAATTTGTTTTAAATGTTTCCCGCATTGCACAACCGTTCTAATCTACTGCATCGTATGCTTCAATTCTCAGGTTATATTCTTTACCTTTCTAATGTACTCTGTGTATTTTATCTATGTTTATTCTCATCTTACCTAGGGTAGACCGGGGCAATTGTGGACAGGGGCAATTGTAGACGGTGGACTTTTCTCCTAGTTATAGTGTATGGATTTTATTTTATTTTTAACTCTATGTTAAGCATAAGATTACAGTAGAGGTCCACGTAGTGGGACAAGTTGTGCGAGGGGGGAGCCTTCCCACTTTGCCGGTTTGTCCCAGTTGGTGGCACTCCATAAGAATAACACAAGAAGTGTTAGGCAACTAGGGGGATTTCAGCTTGGTGGCCTTGGCACTGCACCCTTGGTTCACTATCAGTTGCTTAACCCTATCCATTTCAGTCAGCATCACAAATGAGAAAACGCGTTCTCACTAGTTTTCTTTCTAAAAACAACAAACGTTCAAACAACGAAAGTACATTGATTATTAAAATGGTTAGTGGGTGCAAATTTTAAAATACAAAACATAAAGAAAACTAGTAATCACTGAAATTTGACTGAATATCATCATGAACTTAAAATACCAATTACTGGCAAGTTATCTCAATTGCCATTTCATATACACCAGTTTCCGTTTGCCCTCTTGCATTTGCTACTTTATAGTTTTGAAAAATTGTATATAAGTTTTACTGAAAATTTCTTAGTTAACTAGTTTTTTCACACACTACGCCAGTTAACAAGTGTACCTTCGTTTCGCAAAAACTGTTGTAAAAAAGAGCTTGAAGTTTAAACTCCCCGCGCAAGGTCAAAGAATATTGGGCTGGAGGGGTCTTTTTGGTGCAGGCTCCACCCCGTCCCACTTTGTAGGATTTCCCACTTCGCGAGCCTCCCACTACGTGGAGGCCTCCACAATTTTTTTTTAAGATATCAATAATCGTAGGAGCTACGCTAAAAAAGTAACTTTTTAATTTTTTTCCGCTGGTATCCCCCCCCCCTAGGCATCTTATTCTCTTCTGTTCTTTATATCTTTATATCCCTTCTGTTTTTAATCAAAATGAAATTAAAAAATAATGATTCAAAAGCCCATTCATTTCTGATTTGAGTGTTTATTTTTTAAATTTTCTACGTTACTTAGTTACTTAGCAACAAGATTCCTTCGGTAATGTCCTTCGGGAATTTTTGGTTTATCGCTAAGATACCAATAAATTTATTTATCCACATAATTTATATTCCAGGACAAATAAACTAGAAGACATGCAAAATGTAAGGGAAATGATGGTAAACTATAATGGGTGGTCGAACAAATAGCTTGATGAATTTTTTTCAAGAAGTTTATTACTATCAACAATATGAATCTACGTTCAAAATACTTTAAGAAATTATTTAATATACTTCCAAGAACATTGAATTGAAATTTAAAATGCCAGATTGATGCCGTTTGATGCCAGTGTTTTGCACCGGTGTTACATCAACTTTTTTGCGTGATAGGACAGATTTCACATTGGTATTTATAACTTTTCTATTTCAGCAGTTTTTTGGTTTGTTACCCATTTACCCCGGTTTAATTCCAGAGTTTTGTACAAGGGCCATTCTCATATTTATTTTATTTCAATATTTTGTTTTATTTTGTTTGTTTTATAGTTTCGCTACTAGATATATAGTTTCCTTATTGAAAAACATGGCTAACGAAAGTTAAGCATTTCGTTCGCTTTTTAAGATAGCATATTATTAACTTATTTAGAATATTTTGCATTACAAATCTCGAAATAAACTAGTTTACAAAGTTCATTCGTCAAATAGATGATATAATGTAGTTGTTTCGGTAAAACTATATTTTGGTCTGAGGACTAATTGATGTCATTCATTCTAGCAACTCATTTCGTTGACAGATATGAAGATATGCAAATAAAAGCGACAAGACTTTCACTATTTGGCGACCAACTAGATTACGACTCGTTATCTACTTGTAAGATTGTTATCTAGGGTCTTATATCGTTAAAAGATTTTTATCTATTACCTTGTCCCGATTCCTTTAATCGGAACCCTTGTTTTCTTCCAATGTTTTTATTTGTTAAATTCCCATAATTAACTGTATTATACAACAAATTTGAATTTGAATGATCAGTCATTCATCATCATCATCATCATCATTATTTATCATAAGGCCTGACATATTGATTGCTCCATTAAAAATATCAATAGAACGCATGATTTCTTTTATCAGGCATGTCATGAGAGAGAGAATATCTGTAAATCCAAAATTGAATAAATTTCGCCTTTTTAAGATAGCATATCATTAACTTATTTTGAATATTTCTGCATTAAAAATCTCGAAATAAACTAGTTTATAAAGTTCATTTGTCAAATAGATGATATAATGTAGTTGTTTTAATAAAACTCTATTTTGGTCTGAAGACTAATTGATATCATTCATTCTGGCAACTAATTTTGTTGACAGAAACGAGGTTATGCAAAAAAATGCAACAAGAATTTCATTTACTAGGATTCGGCAACCAACTACATAACCAGTACGCAAATGAAATAAAGTAACTGTCATAAAAACAAACTGAAAATACGACGGTGACCTCCGCTAAATTATGACAGAATTTCGTACAAAATTTGGTGACGATTGGTCAAGCAGGGAAAAAACGTATACCAACAAACATATTGGACTTTTTTGTGCACAATAAACCCTCTGAATTCTACCCTAATACCCTACCCCCTATACCCTACCCCCTATATATATTCTTTAAGGACCTTCGTATATATATACCAAATATATATACCCTCAGGGATTAAATTTATGTAGAAATATCTTTTCGGGGTAACTATGGACCGCAAAAACGGGACATACTTTAAAACCATGGCGACATACTTTGCAACCAGATGGCGAATTTACAAATATTTTTTTCTTAACTTTCAAACATCGTCTTCGAGTTTTTAAGTCATACCATTCGAAAAAGAATTAATTTTTTTTCGAATGGTACCAATTTTGTATTTAAATTTCCCTATTTTGGTGCCATTAAATCAAAAAAATTGACCTGTCCGAAAAATGAGACTTGGAAAAAATGCATTTCACTTAAAAAATAAAAAGTAAATAACTAATAAACCAAATGAAATTTTGAAAACAGATTTGATTACGGGTTAAATGTGGCTATCAAAGGGTTGTATTTGAAAAACTATTATTTATGTTTTATACAACGAAAATTCACCTAAATTGTGCAAACTACTATTTCGTCCACAATTGCCCCGGTCTACCCTATTTATAAGTTTAAAAATGGCATAACTTTGCTAAGTCTCAACTTCCTCCTAAATTCACTTCCCGATCTCTTGGTCATCAATCTCGTGTGACTAGATTTCAAAATTAACCGGGATCGACTTAACTTTTGACGCGCTTGTCACGACTCATTCAAACTGTGCTCGTTTTCTCGATAGCAGGGCTCTATGTGTAGCAGAATGCTGTACAATGTTTTCACTTAAAGGAGACGTGGATATTTCTATAGAAACCGTTTCTTCTGTTTGTATTCCTTTAATCGCAACACATCGGTATTGTGCTGTTGTTGCTGTTGCCATTCATATTTTTATTCGATAAGCATCACGTCTAGTGTGCCGCCGCGTCCGTACGCCATCAGCAGTTGCGCAACGAGAATGGCAATAGCTCAGCCTGGGGTCAACAATGTATTCATAAACAGGTCTAGCTGAGACGGATAAAGTATAATAAGGATTTATAGAAAATAAAAAAAGCCACTGCTCATGTTCGTGAGGGGAGAGAGTCACGCCATATTCAAAGAGGCTCACGGTCTCGTCATCGATTACATTTTCGTCAGTCTTTCGTGTCGCTGTCGTCCCCCGTTAGATTCTTATTTTTCTGAGCGCAATATGCATCGTCGTCAGATTTTGCAGGGCGTTGGTCACTCTCTTCGTGGTCTGCCGCTTGTATATGCATAAATAGTTCTGGAAATAACCGAACTTGGACGCTTATTAGAGCTTTCATCGTGATGGGGAATTCCAAATCGAGCCAACAAACCGTCCAATTCTATTCGACTATATCCACACGTCACTCTCTCTTGCTTTTCAGAAAAAAAAGCTGTGACTATTAATGTTAGGAGGGAATACAAGTTCGTGAGAAGCAAATAAATGAGCAGAGCGCCCAACCGCAAAGTATACATACACACATATTTGGAGACTTTCTTTCGCAGCAGAGACCGCGTGTCATAATTCCCTAAAGGAATCCTTAATTTTTAAGGGGAGTTTTATGTGAAATGAATTAGATAGTTGGTGACTGACTTTCACAGTAGATGAAGAAATTTATGTTATAATTCTTCCTACATACACCACAGCATAGACATCTCAAAGTGACGTGACATGTCTAATGACATGTTTTGAAACAACGTGAAAGGGGTTTCTCTCCTTCTTGCGGTCACTTCTGATGTTCTTCTTTTGTGAGGAAGACTCGTATTATAAGGAAAATGAAAATTCGTCCGGGTTGTTTGATGACTGTAATCCAAAGCACTTCGAGAGAGAGGAAGATGAAAATTATATTGCAAGGCATCAATCTTTTTCTTAATAATTGTCAATGACTGTTGTTGTAGGGATGTTGTGGTAGCAAAACTTTTGAAGACGGTTTGAGTCTTTTCTGATTGTTGCCCGTCACGTTGTCTACCGTCGCTACCTGCCCTACAATTATTGCACGGCCTAATGAATGGATTAAAAATTCAAAATATTTAAAACTGTGTCTTCTGTGTTCGAAAAGCTGAAAAGATAAAAGATAAAGAGAAATTTTCAAATTTTTTTCAAAAAAGCAGCCGCTCATTCGATATCACGAAAACAACACAAACGAACTGCAGTGAATTTTAACGATGGCGCCATCTGTTCATCATCAACCAGACTCCTCTTTTTACGTTCAGGCCCACCACTGGCTGGACGTTCAGGCCCCAATATATTCTTGCTTGTTATACAGCGCCACCACCACACCGCAGTCAATTGTCTGACCGTCGCTATTAATTAATAAGATATACTGTAGGCAGCGTACGTACGCCGCAAGGTACCCGAAGGGATTGGAATTTAAATTAACTTTAATTTTACCAATAAATATAAAGTTACGACAAATATGCAGGCATCCGTTATTGGGGTTGCAAGGTTCCCGTTGGAATATAAAAAAAATTAATTAATATCTCAAAGTTTTAAGTAAATATATATGCAGCTTATCTAACTCCGTGCGATTAATTAATGACTCAAAGTTTTTAGTAATATGTATGTAGCTAATAATACAAACACCCGTGCGACTTTGGTGCTGCGGGGCTGGAGCCCCGCCGCCCCACGCCACACGGGGACGGGTCTTAATTTATCTAAAGCTCATATTCTCAAAATATCCATTCAGATATTGAAATCCTGAATCAATATTGAATGAGATATTAGAATCCTGATTTAAAATTGAATGCGATATTGAAATACGCCTCGTGGCGGGGCAATCCGCAAACTGTTGAATTATATAAGCCCCGTCCATGTCGTAATAAATTTTTACTTTGCAGTGACGGTAGAAATTAGGTTTGGTTGGAATTGTGCCCATAACTAGGCCTAGTTATCAGCCTAGAGATAAAACTATAGGCAGTAACTTAATAAATGATTGGATTTCTCGTTTAATCCTATCCTATTTCAAGTAACGTTTCCTTTTAATATTATTTATCCCTGCCATCTGTGTTTATCCCTGCCATATCCCTGCCATTTATCGTCTGCTATAACAGCTACTGAAATTCTGTCAAAAAGTAACGATTTCTCCGTCTGATCAAACGCCTGAATAGATTTCAGCCAAATTTTCAGAAAAGATGTAAAAAATTCTCAGCTACGTAGTAGAGTTATTAAAATGTAATAAAAATGTTGATTACAATCAATAATTGCAAAAAACTAGTGCAGCCATCTATGTAGTGTCACGATAACTTCAAAAAGCCATCTGTGTAGTGTTACGAGAACTGAGGGTGCCCATGTAAACCATACGGCAAACGAAACTTTGACCAGTAACCCTTCGGGTAATTTCAGATAACATTAAGCAGAGTCATCCTGGCATGGTCTTTAAGTATGGTGGGGTAACTAATGCTTGGTATAGGCTATCTCGGCTGAAGCCAGGTCACAACTGATCAGCGCTGCCTGGTGGACAATTGGGTCAACTAACCCCAGTCGAGCTATAAACCCCCCCCCCCTTTTTAATTTTTCTGTTCCAATACGTGGTTGGCCCAGGATTCAATCCTGGGTCCTTCCGCTCGAAGCTGTCGCTCTAACTACTAGACCACTTGAATATACAAATAAGTTGTAATTAGTGGTCAGTAATTGTGGTAGTAATGGTATTAAATGTAATTCTTTTTGGTTCATATGGGGCACCAGAGAAACTACGACCAGTCCTGCAATTGGCTGTTACGAATTTTTCCAAAAGGCACTAAGCTACTCCTCCTGGTCCGGAAACTGGCTTCATTCGAAATTGGATCCTTAGATTAGATTAGATTTGTATTTATTACGCGCACTTTCCAACGATCAAGTGTCGCGCCAGAGGTCTGCGCCGGGAATCGAACACGGGTCTCCGGCGTGGTAGACGGGTGCCATTCTTCTGCACCATTCTTGAAAAGCCAATCAATAATAGGTTACCCACCATACTTATACACCATGATTCTGGTTCTTCTCGGTTTATTGAAAATTCCATAAGGGACCGATTGGTTTCGTGGTCCGGTTTTGCCATAGATAAAGTTAGTTTTTTTTGTGTCGTTTTTTTACAACTACAAACGTTACTTGTGGGTAGTTTTTATTCAGTTTAGGTGTCGGAAATATTTCCAATTTCCATCCCATCAATATATTTGTTTTATTTCAGCGTCACAACGCTGCCTTACTATCCCCTTGAATTGCTAAAAGCCACCCCTCCTTTGTTCTCGGCTGAGCTTCCCATTGCGGAATTTACGCTCGCCTCGGCCCTCGAACGGTCGCAAAATTCCGTCGCTCTCCATCATCCATTTTCTAATTCAACCTATTATTGTTATACAATTGAATTAAGATCAATATATAAAATACGAATACGAATATTTAAGAAACGCCAAATAATTTATTACATTTTCTCCATATACATATAATATACAGTCATGCGTGTAAGTTTCTTCAGCAGGCAAATGGCTCTGCATGTTTTTGTTTTAATTTGACGGAAGGGATACTTAACGCCCCTTTACCTATGCCTATTCTTTTTTCTCTTTACTAATCTCTTTCTTCAAATTCATTCAATTTTCCCACCTTTTTTAAAAGAAAAAAACAGAAACAAGGAAAAATATAAAGGGTTCGGTAGGCACCATAGTATCCCTTCTGTCAAATTAAAATCAAAACATATATAGCTATTTGCCTGCTGAAGAAACTTACACGCATGACTGTACATATAATGCATTAAAACGTGCATTAAAATAAAAAAGAAGAAGAATCACTAAAACTATATAGGTGACATTTTAGGGCAAGCCAGAGTATCCTCTATTTGCTCCGGAATCTTGAGAAGTTCGGACAAAACAACCTCCAGGAAATGAAATGAAGAAAAAAACATAAAAGAAAAGGAAGAAAAAAAATAAGAAGGGCACGAGACGAAACGGGGGAGTAGGTGTGCTCACCTTGGCGTTCTCTCGCTAACGGCCAGGTGATTAGAAGTAGAAGATGAAAACGTCCTTGTGTTGCAACCGACGACGACTCCCGACCTACGATAAAAATAATAACTCGTGGAGAAAAAAAAAAAAAACTGTCGACTACTATTTACTATGTAATTCTTTTCCTATTGTTTTCTTCTCTCAATAGTTTTAGTTGTCGTCCGAAGGGCAACACGTGGTAAGGGAGAGACTAGAAAGAGAAGAAAATGCCGCCACTCCGACACCCTATGGCGGTCAACAAATAATAATGTGATGCCAAAACGACTGGTACAGTAACTAATGTAAAGAATGAGACGTAATAAATTAACACATAATAAATAACTAATAATAAGTTTCAAATTAATTAATTTTCTTCTTCACAATGATGGATGGATGTATGGATGATTATGGATGATTATGGAGGCTGGGCAGCCAGGCAGGACAGCCTTTTACTGGTCGGATTTTTATGAGACATACTGTACGAGAAATAGTATAAGCTGAGAAAGACATTCGAGATGAGACTCGTGAAAAGCTGGCGATGCTCAGCAACACAGGACGCTATTCGCGTGGCAATTTCGAACTGTCAGGCGACAAATTAAACACATTCAACCAAAATATACTTTGTGCAAGATAATTATTCGTCAGATATCATTGAAACGACAAAAAAGAACACATCATAAGTCGAAATAGAAACCGAAACTTAAAAAAACCTATAGGCTAAAACTCTTATCGGCCAAATCTAAACAGAATACAGTCTCGACACAAAAATGCAAAGGCCCATTACAGAAGCCTTAAACGACAGGCACCGACATGAGCCAGAGATCATTTTGTTTTCTTTTTAAAAGAAGACACAAGATTACTATTTGTTAGATGTCTGAAAATTTGCTTTTTTATAAATATAACCGGCCGTGGCGCTGGCCATCAGATCCATCATCGAAACAGAAGAAGAAGAGAATTCCTCTTTACCTTATTCTACTTAACTGGTGGAATAAGTAAACGGTCCTCCCAACGGACATAATTGATCAAAGTTTTCCGGCCGACAGACGACAATAAAGTGAGAACTGTAAAGTTGAAATATTACGTCATCAAAACGGGTGATTCAAAAGAAACATGGATGGCAAAGTTCCATTATTATGTACGGTATATACACACCGGAGACGGCCGATGGTGTATTTACCTAAATCTGTGACTAGCTGTGAACAAGCTGCACCAAACAGAAAAAATGGTAACCAGGTGGACCAATTCTGCGATAATGGAAGGTATTCGAATAGCTGACGAAATGTTGATTCTGGAAGAGTTGTATGACTGGCGAGTCAGCATATTGTTTCTCCATCGAAATATTTCGATGATGTTCATCTGTTTTCGTATTCATTTTTTTGCATTTCGAAGAAAAGAAAATACAAAAATTGTTAAATATTTTTCCCGGATGTATTTAGCTTGTCGTTGACAGGTTAGATCGATTCATCTAGTGAATGTGTCGTAAAAAAGGAGAACTAAAAATGGAGAGACGGCAAAAAAAACAATAAAAAAGATAAAAGAGATTCTCTTTGATAGATGGAATCCATATAAGCACACTAGTACTGAAGAAAAGCAGTTAAAATGGATTGATCAATCCAGCCACAGCCAGCAAACAAAAGCAGAAAAACAAAAAAAAAGCCAAAAATAAGAAATAAGGAAATATACAAGACCGTTACTGGACTTATGGCAGCAGAGTAATGTATCGCCCCACTAACAAAAACTTTTTCCAGTGACATCGACGACGCCAGGGCGTAGATAACACTCGGCTATTCTATGTAGTATATCTAACAACAGAACGTCATTTAAATCTATTCGTACGTTGTAACCACACAAAGAATGGAAAATAGATTTATTCATTTTCCAGCTCATTATCATCATTTTTCAGTCAATTTCACTAAAATGTATAGAGATATGCGCGTACGTGCAGCACTGGACGACGCACACAAAATGATCCAATCTTTTTTCATGGCAATAAAGTCACGAAAAACGTTTGATGAAGAAAAACTCGTTAACAAAACTATGAATAACATGTACATCATTTTGTGGGCCTATATTGGAGCTCCTTTCTTATTAAAATAAAAAAACTGGCGCAATTTCCTGAAAAGGAAACTTTTTCATTTTTCACTCCCACGCCTCCATGGAACCACACGAAATGTTTTCATCTCTTTCTGTTCAAATAAAATAACAAATATCAAAGGAGAAAATTACGAAAAGCCAGAGAGTTATCCGGTACTGCAAAATTTTATTTTTAAGAAATTGAGGACGCTTCAGGGGAAATCGATTCCTCCTCCTCCTTCTCTCTTTCAGTTATCCATCAATAACTGTATAGACATTTTTTATGGCTTCAGGTTGAGTTCCCTTCTTATTAAAGAAAATATCGACAATATTACATGGTGGACAGTTTAGATAGTTCATCAAATTCCATCATGGGTGCCCCGATATATGTGTGGTTTCTTTTTGGAAAATCATTACAATATCCGGGTCTCTCTGCTCCTTGCAGAAAGCATGTTCGGTTATGTGCATATCCGTCCATACCTTAACGTAACCTTCTCTTCCCCGTCAGCCTCTCAGGATGCGATATTTACCTCGATCAACACGATTTCTATTTTCTAACGTCTAGCTAAAGGAAAGATAAAGAGAAAACGATGTGAAACCACAGATGCTTTGCAAGCACTGTGGATAAAAATCTCTTGAAAATTCGAAAAATTCAGTCGCAATTTTTCGGAAATCGCAACAATGCATCGTATTTAATAACAATTTGCATCAGTTTGTTCAGAATTTTTCGGAAAATTAAACGAAACAAATGACAATTTCCTAGCTAGTGTAGTTTTGGAGAAAAAAGCAAAAAACCGTGGAGAGGTAGCCAAAAATCGTGCTTTTTTTTCGTTTTGTACATCAGTTTTTCAGAAAACCAGACCTTTAAAAAAAACTCATTGTTGTACAGGATTAAAGTTTTAGTCCTGAACTATGGGCTATTTTCACCGTTTTCTTATATTCGGCCTATTGGCCGAGTTATTAACGATTAAAAAATCGAAAAATATTTCAGGCCATTTTCTGTTGTTTTTCGCCTTCATCCCCCCTGGGGATGAAGGCGAAGGAATCGAAGGAAATCGATATATATCGAAGGAATCGACCACCTAGCGGGGAGCAAACTCACCATGTTAACAAAGTTATCAAATATCCGTCTAAGGACACATTATTGTCTTTGAATTGTTCCATTACTGTAACTTTGGTTATTAAAGTATATTTGGAGATTAATTACTTGATTATAATTAATAATGCAACAATTCTAAGACATTAATCTTCCTTTTGATGACATGGTGAGTTTGCTCCCCGCTATGTGGTTGGGGATTTTTTTTGCACTAAGAAATCTAGTTTTCTAGAAGCTATGGATGAAGATAAAATCAACTCTCAGACAAAGTTTGCAGCAAGAAACAATACTTTACAGTCGGCAGTATCGTCATCTGACAATGGTAATGTAGCAGTATAGTTAAAATATTCTGTATTTAGTAACCTCTAATATCTATTAGATCATACCGATTATTCGAACAACAAATCAATGAAATCTGCTTCATCTTCGACTAGGAAATCTCAACTAAAGGTTACTGTTGACAATGTTAATTAGGATTGATTTTGACTTCATCTGTTTAATTTGGTGTTGGTTCTAGTTGAATGTGGATGACGACCATTCCGGCAGCAAGAAATCAAAGTTTGTTACCGAGACTTTGAAAGTCAGTAACTCACAAGCTCAAACAAGCAACCAAACAAAGTCTGCGTCGTCTTAATCTAAGCATCATCAGTCGCAAGTAAATATAATTCCTTTCACTATTTGCTATTATCACTATATAATTTACTGTTACTATTAAAGGAAACCGAATTGACCAGCCGAAAGATATCTAAATCTTCGTCATATAAGCAGCGGGAATTGGATTATTCATCTGATGATGAACATTCATCGCAATATCCCAAAATAGTCAACATTATTGAAATTGCAGGTGACAAAAAAAATTTCGAATGTTTCCCAATCGAAATTTTTTGTATTCACATTTCTCCTTTTTTATTCACGCTTCTATCAGATTTTCCATCGAAAAACAATTGCCGAGATTTAGTATCCATTCCAACTCGTGGTGAGTGTAGTGCTGTGAGAGGATGTTTTGGCAGTTCTTTAGCTGCAGCACTCTATTCTGAGGATGTGTCCAAAATCCGACCATGGGAGAATTTTCAACCACTGTAAGTTTGTTTTGTATTTGCACTTTCTGTCTTTCACGATTTTTATTTTCACGTTTTTCAGGTCTCCACGTCGGTTGGCTTGGTTGAATATTTCAATATTGGAACAATTAAAAAGGATGCAGTCAGTACCAGAAACCAGACAAAATAGCCTGGTGAATGAAGGTGAGGACGAAATGGACTTACTCTTCCCAATCAATGAAGAATCCGACTTCGAAGTAGTGGAGGACAAATTAAAGAAATGCTCGGTTTTCCGGAAGAAGCTGGTGGGTTTTAATTGTAAAATGCATAATCTGGATGGTTACAAATTTTTTCTTTTTAATTAACAGTTAGAAAACCTCATTCTCTTAGGTGGTAACACCTGGATGAAGATGATATTCAATATCATGGAATATCGCTGTTGACGGTAAAACTCGGCTCGACCTACACTTATAAAGGGACCAAAATAACGGACGGGTAACGATGGCTTTCGAAGAAAAACTCCTGGCTAGAATGATAAAAGGTGTTTTGTTATCCCATCACTTATTTACATGAATATTAAATGATATTGTTTTGTTTATGATCATTGGCCGTCCAACGAAGATTTCCGATATCAAGTAAGGTTGCAGACCAGCAGTTGAAAACAATAACAACAGAGCCAACAAATGACAACGTTGGCAGGCGGATCGGAAGATGGTTTACCGAAGCCAAAGATGTTCGGCGTCTAGCTTCGGAAAAGGAGCGTCGCGCTCATCTTAATATTGAAATATAACGTTGAGTTTTTTTTAACATTTTTCTAAACTCAGATGAAATACATTGCTAGCGCAAATTTTTTTTTATGTTCAGTTTGTTTGAAATAATGATTCCGACGCGAAAGGCGGCCACCCGCCTTCATGTCAGGATCGATGTATCCAGCAATAATTTTCTTTCCAAGGTGATTGCTGACGACGTCTCCTGCATGTCGGTCAAGGCCGTCCGCGGACTGAGAACAGTAATCAGGCGCCGGTGGACCACTGAACTAGCCAATGCATCGAATCAAGGGAGAGTGGCAAAGGGTCTCCTGCTGGATTCTTCAAGCGACATCGCCAGATTGACCTCAGCCCGCACTCAACTAAGGTTCGACGAGTGGAAGCTGATTCATCGCAGCCGGCTGTCCATCCTCCCTCTACTTGGTACGCCTGGCATCTCTGCCCCTGACAGCAGGTGCCGAAGGTGCAAGACGGGCGCAGAAACCACGTCACATGTTACCAGCCACTGTCCAGTCAACCTACCGGAAATTACGCGTCGCCATGACGCTATTTTGGAGGAGCCGGGCAACGTCATCCAAAAGGCCGGCCACACGGTGCGGGTTAACCTGGCTTTTCCTGGCACCATGCTCCGCCCGGATGTCGTAGTCACCTCCACGACACCTCAGATAATAATTGATTCGACCACCCCGTTTGATGCCCCGGAGTCCCTGCAGGCCGGATTTGACCGCAAGGTGGCCAAATATGGGCATCTTGGTCCAACGCTCCCTCTGGTGCTAGGCGCTTTAGGGTCCTGGTTGCCCTCCAACGATGCTGTGGCCAGCTCACTCAACATCCGGCCAAACGCGTGGAGGCGGTTCAGACGTAGGAGTAGACTCTCTGCCATCCAGGGCACCATGAAAGTGGTCTCTAACCACCTTCGCGCGACGGACGTGGACGAAGGGCTGGTGGACGTACCCGTGTAATAGCTGTTTCCGACTTGTGTGTTTTGCTCCTTTGCTCTTTTGCTTTTAGTGTTGTAAGTGTGCATCTGTCTTTCGATGTGTGTACGCATGTGTGTGTGTTTGCCATTCATTTATTCTTGTGTATCATTGTATTTTACTTTGTCGTGTTCTGCCATTCATTTTTATATTCTGTGTTCTCAGATCGTCAAGTTTTTCCCCATTTATGTATTTAAATTAGTGGATCGTACAAATTTACCATAGATATAACGTTGTCATGCCACCATGAAATAATAAACTCTATATACATCAACAAAAAGACAAAAATACAACAATAAATTGAAGTCGCACATACGTCGCAATGCAACATCGAAAATATATGTGGCATTCACTAGGTCGGAGAGATATTGTTTACCTATAGATACATCACTTCAAAACGACGAGTTAACTACATCGTAACAGCATACAGTTTCACCAGGGCCCAATTTTAACACCAAAAGAAAATAATTGGTGCATACCACATTTTAAAATTTGTGTTATTCCACAAAAATGTTTAATTTTTCAACTAAACAATGAATTCAGAAGGTAAATTTTTTAATTTGATTTCTTAAAGAGTTTGCTACCCAAGACCTCACAACAAACGGTATAATTTTAAATAATGGTCCTGGGAAATCCTAAAATGGGGACCCAACTAAAAAACCCAAAGACGAAATTTGGTTCATCCCATGGCCATTGTATTTAGACGGGGTATTACACATGCGAAAAATATAAATTATCGTTCTTAGGTTCTCTTAGAAAGGCAATTATATCAGTTTTAAATTTTTTTATACTTAGTGGAATACAGCAGTAATAAATGCTTCAAGATATGTTTTACAGCTGTTGAATTAGCATTAACATATATTTTAAAATTTATGGTATCCAACAAAAATGTGAATTTTTTTAAAGTAAACAATGAATTCGGAAGATGAAACTTTTATTTGATTTAGAAAAAGATTTGTTACCCCAGTTTTTCCTACAAATGGCCATAAGACACATTCTAAAGTTTGTGTGTCCCACAAAAATGTTAAATTTTAGAACTAAACAATTAATTCCGAAGATTACATTTTTTAATATGATTTCTAAAAGGTTTTGTTACCCCAAACGTCCCTAAAAACGGTATAATTTTAAATAATAGTCCTTGCGCATGCTGGGGTACCCAATTTTAACACCTAAAGAAAAAAATTGGTTTATACCCTAGCAATTGTATTAATACGGGGTATTACTCATGTGAAAAATATAAATTATCGTTCTGAGGTTCGCCTAGAAACGCAATTTTATAAGTTTTTAATTATTTATAACTTTGTTGAATACAGCAGTAATGAATGCTTCAAAAAATATATATTTTAAAGCTATCGAATTAGCCATAACACACATTTTAAAATAAGTGGTAATCTACAAAAGCATTAAATATTAAAAAAATGAATTAAGAAGATGAGATTCATTTAACAATACTTCAGTATATATTTAACAGCTGTTTAAGGACAGATTGCATGTTATAATTTTTGGAATACCACAAATATATTAGATTTTAAACTAAGCAATTAAATCTTGAGATCAAATTTTTAATTTTATTTCCATAAGGGTTTGTTATCCCAATCCTCCTTAAAAATGGTATAATTAATAATATTGGTTCCGGGGCATGCTATGGAACCCAGTTCAAACTCCCATGGACAAAAATTGTTTTATACCACAGTCATTGTATTTATACGAATATACGTGGTATAACATAAATTGTCTTCCTGATAAGTTAGTTTATGCCCTATCTTTCACGTTTTTGTTTTTATTAAAAATATTATGTTGAATACAACAGTACCCTAGTGGAGTTTTGTTGGATCGGATGCTCGGATTCCGTGTTGAACCAGTGTGCCTCACCCGTGTGAAGTGTGACACTGGTGAAACACACTGGTGTAACTCCTCTTGTTCGCGTGATGGGGCGGGTGTCATACGGATTTATTCACATTGGTGTTATATAGTGTTTTAAACTATTATCAAATTCGTGTTAATTCTATTTATTTCCCAGTAAATTCCAATTTCTTATACAAATTTCTAACTAGTCTAGAATTCCGATTTATTACATCAGATTTCTTGAATGCATGTTATTTATTTAATAATAATTTGATTTTTCATAATATATAAATTTTTCCATTTTTAATAAAAAAGTCCATATGTCAATCACAATGAATGCATTGGTACACGACTTTATAAATATGGCGTTCAAACTCATTAAGAGTAAGCTGGCCATGTACAGTATCCTGCAAAAAATCCGAACGCGATTTCTTTTTTTTTCTTTTTTTTTTAACATCTGGTGATAGAAAAATAAACTATTAGTTAACATCTAATCCTTTTCCGAGGTGATATTGGCGCGATAGACTAAAGGCAGGGAAATTCCCAGACATAGCCGTTGGGGCTTTCCCTTTTTATGAACTATGTAATGGCGTGTATTAGACTATTAGGATCTTATATAGATAGGGGTTGGGGGTTGGAATATAACGTTTTGAAATAAAAACTCGTCAACGTAATCATTTTAAACATTCTGTAACAAATAACAATATTTTAGTTCGTCGACTATTACTTCCTAACGTAAAACATAAAGAATATTTAATCATCATTCCTTAATGTCGAATTGGGGATTTGAACCGTTGCACTCAGTGATAACAATCGGACACTGTAACCATTATACCAAAAAATCATATGATGAATAGACGTTCAATATAATATAGATGGTGAACTTTCAACTAGTCTCTGAATCCGCCGATAGAGTGGTTCGAGGTTGCCATCTTGGAAGGGTTTTATCCCGGTTTTGGTGCAACCTCAAACACAAAAGCATTGGCATTTGCATAGAAAGAGTGCAAGCCGTAAAGGAGGAATGGAGGAGGCACGGTGTTGGTTTTGCCTCAGGCATAGTTACGCCTCCTCCATTCCTCTTCAATGCCTTGCACTCTTTTTATACAAATGCCAAATTAACATGTCACATGATTCATGTGACATGTTAATTTGGGACATTCTACTAACATGTGAATTGAAAAATCACTGAGCTATTGTGATATTTCATCAATGTCTTACGTGAATTATATAAGAATATAATGAGGTTCTCCTGATGCTTTTTATAAAATCACGAGAGTTCTCATGAGATTACATTATTCATTCAAGAAATTTCGCTTTCACTAGGAAGATATCCAAAATTTGAAATGTATTGTAATGACCCTAAGGCTACTGGCTGCACTCTTACCACACGGACATAAGAGTCACAGCGAAAGTAGCCGGCACCTCATCAGAGGATGCCCAAAAATTATATCGAGAAGCAGAAGAACTATACGAACAAAACTTTCAAGACATCGCCGACCAAACCTACGATACAACCCGATTTTTAGAAGAATTAAGAAATTCGAGTATCTGTAAGGAACTTAATAGTAAGGGGACACAAACAACATTAGATTTACAACTAATTTTAAAACGAAATACCGATCAAGCCGATCTTATATTTGCTTTACAAGAAAAAAATAGTAAATTACTCGACAAACCAAGGGTAAAAATTTCAACCATGGGGATGGGTGCAGGACCAGTACATGGAGCAGGAGGAAATAACAGTGGCAGTAATGACCCACAAAACCTAACAACTGATACAACTATCCTAGATAACGTCACCAAACCTATTGTAAAAGTATTAGGAGAACTTTTCTCCCGAGAAGACAAAAAATCGATTCCAGCATTTAAAGGAAAAAGCACAGACAAACTGATTACAGAATGGTTAAAAGCCACCGAACACGTAGCAAGAAATAATGATTGGGACGAAGACCAAAAATTAAGATTTTTCTCAGACAGACTTAAAGGCGAAGCTTTAGAATGGCACGAGGAGTATGTTGAGGAACAAGACTATCTATTGAACTATACCGATTGGCGTATAGATATTATAGAACGATTTAGGGATTCATTCGACATCGCAACGTTAAAACGCAATCTACAAAAACTTAAACAACGAACAGCAGAAAGTTGCCGAACGTTCATTTCTCGACTAAAAAACTTATACGAAAGCATTGAGGGAAAAGAAGATAAACAGGGGAATCCGAATAAATCAGTTATAGAAGACACACTCCGTCAAAAAGTTAAAAAAAAGCGAGACGAAACTCTTATCAAAATTCTTCTTCAAGGAATCTTACCCAAATTTAAGGCAGAGTTATATTTAAGGATGCCCGAAGATAGTAATGACTTCGAAGCTTTATGCAAACAGCTTATAATATCAGAGCAAATATTGCAAAATAAAGAAAGTAATGAGGACAAGGAACTAACAGCAGTAATTGCTGGGATTACTCATCATGAGAAACAACAAGACGACGAATTAACCCAACAAAAATTAGAGATAGGAAACCTTAAACAAAAAATAGCTGAGTTAGAAGCTTCTAGTAAAAGACGACACTCTGCACAGGAAAACCTAGCGACCGTCGCAGCAGTGGATCACTACGATCCAAGACAAACATCCTCGCTAGATCGCCATTCAAGACGAGATTCAAAAGTACGATTCACGAGACCATCATCATCGCAGAGTAGGGAATCCAGTTTTTCACGTCAACAACGACGAAATAACAGCTACTCGCGTAGCAGGGATCAAAGTCCAGCGCATTACAGGGAAAATCGTTTTCACAGCAACAAAAGATTATATTCAAACGATTAAGGGAACGAAAGAAACCAGCAACCAGTACAGCACTATAACAGGCGACAAAACCAAAATAATCGCAATAGTTATTCAAACCAGTTTAAGTGGCAAAGTAATAACAATGGTAGCCGGGAACAAGCAGATATACAAGAACAGGCGTCTTTTGCACAAAGGGATATAACTTGTTATAATTGCGGAAGAAGAGGACATATTGCTAGAGAATGTTGGACGGACATGGATCGCGCCAACCATAATTACGACCACGACTACTAGTATGGGAACATTAGCTAGTAATTCCATATTATCAATAAGTAACCTGACCCAACAAATAACCCAAACTCCCCACAACTAATAAGAATTGAACCTTAATTTTGATATGCGAACTAATTTACTATTACCGGCACTAATAAAGCCAGCCTGGTATCTTTTGATATTTTTTTTTTAGAGAGAAAACGATTAAATCAATAAAAAAAAATATAATGACAACGCTACCATTTTTTTTTAACCGTTTTAAGACAGGAATTCCATTCCTTAGGGAAGTATGAATTTCAAGTAACCATAAAAAAAAAGAGATCGTATTTTTCGACCATTTTTTTTTACATAATGAATAACCTTAAAGTGCATTTTAGGAGTAGAAACCATTTAATAAATACAAGGGATAACAAACCAGTAAGTATGCGAT
Source organism: Daphnia galeata (assembly GCA_030770115.1). Classification (NCBI taxonomy): domain Eukaryota; kingdom Metazoa; phylum Arthropoda; class Branchiopoda; order Diplostraca; family Daphniidae; genus Daphnia; species Daphnia galeata. The sequence continues at coordinate 6,422,268 of CM061115.1, forward strand.
TTGGGAACCGCTTTATTACATATTTTTATTTATTAAAAATTTGACAACATACCTTTCGGATCACAAACACTCCAAACTATTTAACGTGCTTTGAGCAAAATTAAAAAAAAGAACCATACAAATTAGATTAGTTTACTTCGATGATATTATCATTTGCAGTAAAAAATTTTGATGGCTACGTTGGGTTATTGAGCTATTTTTTATCCGCAATGTTAAGGTCAAATAGGACGAGTGTGAATTTCATTAAAATTCAATTAAGTTACATTGTTTCAAAGAGTGATAGTTCCACCAACCAAGAAAATAATATTCGTAAATCCCAATATCCAAACCAACTGATCAGAAAGAGCTAGGATCATTCCTAAGACTCGCGGGCTATCACCGAAAGTTCTCCATGCATCCGAAGAAAAAAAAAAAAAAAAAAGCATATCAACTTACAGCACTGACTATGAAAGCGTACAATAGAAATTGGGCAAGGAGGAAAGGGACGCCTTTAAATTGCATTAAGCAATACTTGATGTCTAAACCTATCCTGGGGTTTCCATACTTTCGCGAAAATTTATCATCTATACGGAAGCAACAGGGTACGGTTTAGACGCGGCATTGACAAAAGCAGACTCCAGCTCTTGCCGACCCATCGGAAACCAACGAAGCTAATTCTGCAGAACCTGGTGACCGAGAGGTCTGAATAACATATATTCTGAGCATCATAATAAACTGACGAATATTGTAAGATGCTGATAAAAAGAATGGCGCTGAAGCTAGCCAAGATGCTAGGGACCAGGCCCGACTTGAAGCCGACAAAGAGATCGGGGGCCAAGCAGAAATTGAAACCGAATTTAAAGACAAAGTTAAAAATAAAATGAGACAAAGAGCTAAAGGATATAAAGAAATTAAGGTCGACCCAAGAGTCAAGAACTAAATAAATAAAATAAGCTAATAAGCTAAGGAATATAAATAAACTAAAGCCGACCAAGGAGTCAGGAGCTAATCGTATAATAAGAAAAGACATATATGCCAAGAATGACATAAAAAAAAGATAGTAATTTACTGAAAGAAGATATAATTAACGTTAATAAAAGATTATTGGAATTACAAGTAAAAGTTAAAAGAATTTTAATAAAAAATCACGACCATATGCTAGCAGGGCACTTAAGTATAGCCAAAAAATAAAAACAGAATTAAAACAACATTAAAATGGAAAGGATTTAAAAAGAAAAAAAAACTTACGAAATTTATAACATATCCATCCAGGTTCCAGAAAGACAGAAACGAAACAGTAATAATTTTTACACTCTCCAACAAATTTTTTTTTTTCCCCCTACAACTATTACAAGGAAACAAAAAAAAAGCAAATAACAATAAACCTTGTTTTTCCAACGCCAAATTTCCCGAACGAAAATCCACCCGATACCCACATTGTATAGGCCTACATGAAATGGTGAACTGAAGTTTTTTTTTTTCTTTCCATTAAAAAAAATCATTCAAAAAAAAACTTAGAACCCTCGAGAAGTTATAACCAAACTCCAGAAATCCCAAGACAAAAGATTACTTTTTTCAAAACAAAGTCCCTACCACTTAAGGCCACGTCATTTAAAAAAAAACCATTAGTAAATACTTTCATTTTTCAAATACCTACTGTTAACGACCAATATTCAAACGTAAAGATTCAGCTCATATACAAAATAACTCTCGGTCAAAGATCAAACATTAAAAAGGAAAAGACACCCCTCCACCACGAAAATTGACCATTCTTTAATTTTTCTTAATTTACCCTTCCTGAAATACCCCTGGCACTACAGCAATCGAAAAGATATACAAAAGCAAGGAACTCCTGTTAGATCCATATCACACAAAAAAAAAAAAAAATTACATCTTGACTCACCTCTTCATATCAAAGTAAATCAAACCCACATAAATGTTTAGGCCCATACATCACTTGTAATCATATAATAATAGAGCAGGGCATGGTCTGAAAAAACCTATACCACTGTAAAATAAAAATGACCCACCAACATTATCAAGTAAAAATAATAACAGTATAAAAAAAAAAATATATTTTTGTTTCCCTTACAATCTGAAATGATGAAACAAACACACCAAAAGTAAAAAAAATTAAAAAAAAACTAATTTCCCACTATAAAAACCCACTTTATTTCTACCACATGCATATAAGTTTATTTTTTCTTTTCCTTCTAACAACAGTTTAAACAAAATCGTAATTATCTAAATCATCCGAATAATCATCGTCCGATTCATCTTCAACATGCAAAATACGACGCAGCGGAGGAATAAAATACAAATCATAGTAGGGCGCATCTTCCTCACGCACCAAAGGAAAATGAACGACACCTGGAGACGGGTAAAATACGTCTTCACCGGACTCTAACCACCACAGTATCCTAGAGTGCATCACGGAAAAAGTTCCGCGATAAACCTTCCTGCGGCCTAAATAATAATAATAATAAAAAAAAAAAAAAAACTATAAATATATTTTACCGATTTACGACAAAAAACAATATTACCACAGATACTCCTTCTCCTCCCATCGCTCTGGTTCAAAGGCGGGGAAAGTATTTAAAACTTGAGCATCAGTCAGATGTCCAGTAACCCCTACAACTCCACTAACAAACACAGCATAAATATTGGTTCCTAAAACTGACCAAATATTTCCGTTAAAATAACGTTGAATAGCCAACAAGCCGTTCACTACAGCCTCTCTGTTTCGTGAAACTTCAACAGGATTAACATTGAATGGCAGCACAAAAATCTGTTGTCCGGCCATTATAACGAAACTGGCGACACTAACCTCACACCCTACTGTACTTCCATTTAAGAACAAAAAAAAAGAAATAAAAAAAAAACACAAAAAAAAAAAAACAAACAGTAGATGGAACAAGTAGATAAAAAAAACCAATTTAAGAACAAAAACACAAATTAGAGAAAATACCCCGAAGCTTCAATCTTATTAAAGTTTTATGCCTAAACTCCTCCGAGAAAACGAATCACCTAGGAGCACATTAAAAGATAATAATACCTGCCGGACTAGTGAAAAGAAAAGAACACAATGAAGAACCAGGATGAGCAAACACAACCACTTTGACACTCGGACTATATCAACTTCTTTATTTATGATCCAAGGCAACGAAACAACAAGAAACACCACAGTCTACTTCTCTCGATTCAAAGCTGGAATATAAATAGACAAAAAGCCACCCCATCGAACAACCAAAACCGAAAAATTACAACAGTCCACACATGGAACAATTGGCACAGAAATTTGCCCACTTCAAAAATGAATCAGACGATACACTTATTAAAGTTGAACACACAATGGAAGAAAAACTAAAAAGGAGCCAGTCTACACGAGTAACCTATAAAAATTTATAGGATTGCTCCAACATCGGTGACGCCCTCCAAAAGTAGAAAAGTGTGCTAGTGAGGAGCCTTTAGATTAACAGCTTGCCTAGAGTGAATGATCGTTTTGGACCAAGCTGTTAAAACATCTTAATAACTCTTGAATATTATTTTGGTGAAGGGGGAAGAGAAGTGGTATGCAGTTTTATGATATTCACTTTTATATTTAATTAATGAACTAGGCTTGCTTACTATAAGACCATAAGTCCCGGAAATGTAACAATATCGTCTCCCGGCGGCATGTAAACCAAACTGGTTTAAAAAAAAAAAACAAAAAAACATACCATTTACTCTTAATATTTTAATTAACACTTTATTTGTTTTCTTCATGTTTAGTTACTGCTTCTTATCATGTTCTTACCTTATGATATGTTTTCTCTGTTCATTTAATTTTACACATCACTGAACAATTTATCTATGAACAGTTTTATCAATTCCTTGTGTTTTGCTCTTCCTCTGGTTTCCAGCTTCATTATTGTTTTCGTTATGTTGAATTAGAGGACTAATTCCTTTCCTTGTAAAGGGGGAAGGAATGTAATGACCCTAAGGCTACTGGCTGCACTCTTACCACACGGACATAAGAGTCACAGCGAAAGTAGCCGGCACCTCATCAGAGGATGCCCATATACGGCAACCGGCAGAATGCCACATATGGAAACCGGTACTTTCTGTATACGGGAGTCGCCGGCACATGCGAAACAAGACGTGTATGAATCTGCACGTCGCTTTCGCATGTTTCCGAAGGTCTCCGCGATAGGCACTGTGGCGTGCGTGAATCGCACGTAATGCTTTCTAACGTTTGCGAAAGTCTCCGCGATAGACGTTGGAGCGCGAGTTGTTCACTCGCGCTCCGGTATAAATTCGCGAGACTTTAGCAAAGAAAGCAGAGTAAGTTCAGCTCTTCTGCCAACCACAACTCTCTCTCTCTATCTCTCTTGCTCATTGCTTGTTTGTGTATCTTAATTTTATCAGCTAAATACACGGTGATCTTGTGACTACTACAGTATTCTAGTCGAAATCAAAATGTTGCCTTTGCCTTAATTTAAAATGTATTACCTAAATGTCAATCATATTCGTTCACATAAATGTGATGAAGGCCTATTAACTTTTTTCAATTTTTAACTTTTGAATAAAACCTAGATTTGAAGCCTATCGCAATCTATTTAAACTATGTTAATCTAAAACACTATTAAACTAGCCGCCATTCACATATATTTCCTTGTCTTTTTGCATTAGCCCTTTGCTACTCGTGGCGCTCCTATCGGAATGCCATGGAAACCTCTCACCCCCCTGAGCTATCCCAGCTGATGCCAGGGATAGCACGTTTGTCTACCTCTCCTGTTAGACCGTTGTAGTTGATTGATTGTTGTACGAAAATTTCCATAGGGATTCTGTACAACTTGGGTATACCCGAGGAAAGTTGCAATCTCTTACCAATACATGGCGATCTTTCCAATAGATAGGGATTTTCTTTTATGGGGGTATGAGTTTATTCCAATTTGTTAAAGATGGTAGATTTTATTTTATATCATTTTATTGATCAGCACGACACAATTTAATAGGCTGATAGCAACGCTCGCAATTTGGTTGGAAATTTAATGATTTCTAATTAAAGAATTATTACGACATAGGGTAATGGGGCTTATATAATTCAACGGTTTGCGGATTTCCCCGCCACAAGGTGTCTTTTTATCTTAATCAATCTTATCAATCATCAATCAATCTTATTCAATATTGATTCAGGATCTCAATATCTGAATGAATATTTAGAGAAAAACGACAAAGGTACGGCGTGGGGTGAAGCCCCGCCGCATCAAAGTCGCACGGTGTTTGTATTATTAGGTACACTAGGGTGTTTCATTCCCGCTCTTTATTTTGGTTTTACATCGCGGTTTGCCGATCGGGGTTCCAAATAATGTAAAACTCCCCTGCATTTTTTGATTCATGAGAAAAAAAAATATTTATGGTTCCCACCGCGTGAAAACGTTGAAAAAACCCAATTTTTCGTGATTTGTTTTAGGGAATTCACGGTAACCCTTCTAAAAAAATTTATTTTCAACGAGTGGAATCCTTAAATATATCTATTTTCAAAATATTTTTGGAGGGAACATAGAGAAGGACAATATCAATCATCCCTCTGAATCCCGTAATTTTTTTCCGGAACATTCTAAGCTACATATATATTACTTAAAACATGGTTTTTTATATTCCTACGGGAACCTTGCAACCCGCCATGGATGCCAGCATATTTTTCATAACTTTATATTTATTGGTAAAATTAAAGTTAATTTAAATTCCAATCCCTTCGGGTACCTTGCGGCGTACGTACGCTGCGTACACTCCTACAGTAAAATATTATAATTTTACTTTCAGCGGTTTGGGTAAAAAGGGGAAACATCGGTGCCATCTAGCATCAGCCAATGGTAATTCGTAAGCTCTTGCCGGCAATGAGTAGCAGAAGTGAGAAGTCATGCCGACTAAAACCAAAACAACGGTTTCCTAGGTAACCTAACCACACCTTAAATAGATTAGGATATCTGGTTCCTAGATGGCATTGGTGTTTCCCCATATTTTCAAATTTTCCGCGAATCAAATTAATTTATCTCTATAACAACAAATTGCAGGTATAGGAACATTGAAGAGTTCATTAGTTATTTTTGTTTGCTGATTCCGATTATCCCATTAAAAAATTTACATGGCCGACAAAGGAAACGGTGAAGAGTCCCGTCCTTTAGTTAGAGTAGTCCATGGTGTAAATACCTCAAAAGTGTGTTTTACGAACACCAAAAATGAAAGATTTATTCTTATACGCTAGGATTTCTCCGACTCCAAAGTCGCACGGAGTTAGTATTAGCTACATATATGTTACTTAAAACTTAGAGACATTAATTAATCGCGGATCTAATATTAGCTACTATATAATATCAAATATCTTATACTCCTACGAGAACCTTGCAACCCGCCAGGGATGCCAGGATAATAGGCCTCCCAATAAATTACCCGAAGGGTTACTGGTCAAAGTTTGCAACTGCTGGTATATATGTGTGTATGTGTGGTGGTATTTACATATTTCACCCTCAGCTACCTGAAGGGATACTGGTCAAAGTTTCGTTTGCAATATGGTTTACATTGGTATGGTTTTTACATGGGCACCCTCAATTCCACCCTCAGTTCTCGTAACACTACACAGATGCTGTTATAGCAGACGATAAATGGCAGGGATATGGCAGGGATAAACACAGATGGCAGGGATAAATAATATTATAAGGAAACGTTACTTGAAATAGGATAGGATTAAACGAGAAATCATTTATTAAGTTACTACCTATAGTTTTATCTCTAGGCTGATAACTAGGCCTAGTTATGGGCACAATTCCACCAAACCTAATTTCTACCGTCACTGCAAAGTAAAAATTTGTTACGACATTGGATGACGGGGCTTATATAATTCAACAGTTTGCGGATTGTCCCGCCACGAGGCGTATTTCAATATCGCATTCAATATTAAATCAGGATTCTAATACCTCATCCAATATTGATTCAGGATTTCAATATCTGAATGGATATTTAGAGAATATGAGCTTTAGATAAAGACCCGTCCCCGAGTGGCGTGGGGTGGCGGGGCTCCAGCCCCGCAGCACCAAAGTCACACGGGTGTTTGTATTATAAGCTACATATATATTACTAAAAACTTTGAGTCATTAATTAATTGCACGGAATTAGTATAAGCTGCATGTATATTTACTTAAAACTTTGAGATATTAATTAATGTTTTTTATATTCCAACGGGAACCTTGCAACCCCAATAACGGATGCCTGCATATTTGTCGTAAATTTATAAAGTTTATTGGTAAAATTAAAGTTAATTTAAATTCCAATCCCTTCGGGTACCTTGCGGCGTACGTACGCTGCCTACAGTTCTCGTAACACTACACAGATGGCTTTTTTTCAGTTATCGTAACACTACATAGATGGATGCACTAGTTTTTTGCAATTGATGATTGTAATCAACATTTTTATTACATTTCAATAACTCTGCTACATAGCGGAGGATATTTTACATATTTTCCGAAAATTTGGCTGAAATCTATTCAGGCATTTGATCAGACGGAGAAATTGCTACTTTTTGACAGAATTTCAGTAGCTGTTATAGCAGACGATAACACAGATGGCAGGGATAAATAATATTAAAAGTAAACGTTACTTGAAATAGGATAGAATTAAACGAGAAATCCAATCACATTTATAAAGTTACTGCCTATAGTTTTATCTCTAGGCTGATAACTAGGCCTAGTTATGGGCACAATTCCACCAAACCTAATTTCTACCGTCAATGCAAAGTAAAAAATTTTTAAGACATAGGGTGACGGGGCTTATATAATTCAACAGTTTGCGGATTGCCCCGCCACGAGGCCTATTTCAATATCGCATTCAATATTATATCAGGATTCTAATACCTCATTCAATATTGATTCAGGATTTCAATATCTGAATGGATATTTAGAGAATATGAGCTTTAGATAAAGACCCGTTCCCTTGTGGCGTGGGGCGGCGGGGCTCCAGCCCCGCAGCACCAGAGTCGCACGGGTGTTTGTATTATTAGCTACATATATATTACTAAAAACTTTGAGTCATTAATTAATCGCACGGAGTTAGTATAAGCTGCATATATATTTACTTAAAACTTTGAGATATTAATTAATTTTTTTTATATTCCAACGGGAACCTTGCAACCCCAATAACGGATGCCTGCATATTTGTCGTAACTTTATATTTATTCGTAAAATTAAAGTTATTTTAAATTGCAATCCCTTTATTCCGGTACGGATCTCGTAACACTACAGAGATGGCTTTTTGCATATCTCGTAACACAACATAGATGGCTTTTTGCAGTTATCGTAACACTACATAGATGGTGGGTCGTAACGCAATTATTGGTTGTAATCAACAGTTTTATTACATTTCAATAACTCTACTACGTAGCTGAGAATATTTTACTTCTTTTTTGAAAATTTGGCTGAAATCTATTCATGTGTTTCATCAGACAGAGAAATTGTTACTTTTTGACAGAATTGTATAGCTGTTACAGCGGACGATAACACAGAAACATGTAATTGTTAAAGCAGACGATAAATACCTTAGAGACTTCAGAATTTGATCGCAGGGACCTAGGTGCGCGAAAGTTAACTTAAAAAATCATGCAGTTAACTTTAAGTCTTTAACGTTAACAACGTGAAAAATATCATTAGAATTTAACGCGTTACAAATTTTAACGGAGTTAACTTCAACAAAAGCACCAAATCAGAGATCAAACCAGAGTCATCCTGGTTGTTTGACTTGGTTCTCGCTGCATTGCAAGTTCCATAAGGGGGTGGTGGCTGGTGGGATTCGTGGTCTGATTTTTCGATAGATAAAGCGCCTCTAACGGCCTTCACGGAACTTTCTGTGAGGTAAATCAAATGGAAGGCAAATCCAGATGGCTCTCTTTATTATGGCAACTCCTCCCACAAGCCAAATAAACCGGACCACGAAACCTATCACTCCCTTATGGAACTTTTAATGCAGCGAGAAAAGCAACCAGGATGACTCTGATCAAACAGACACAGATAGTAAAAATTTTACATCTCATCTCGACAATTTTGTTTGTTAGTTTCAAATTTTTTAGGGAAATCGATATTTTTTACAGTCGGCAACAGTAATTAGTTGTCTAATTTTCTCTAGACATGATTCAACCACGAAAATTTCAAGTGTAAATATTTTACGATTACACGAGTTTTTCTAGGTGTTTTTCATATGACTAGCAAAAGTTTGATGGAATTTACAATACAAAACGTGTATACCATATACAAATACACAGTGTTTGCTGAATCACCATTTTTGTGATTTATGAATCAAAATCATAAATCATTTTCCTTCAGTTTAAGACAAATCAAAAATCAAATCAAAAATCAAACTTTTTTTTTATTTAATTCATAAATCAAAATCAAAAATTAAATCAAAATTTTTTTTCACTATTGTGACAATAGTGACAAAAATTTGTGACAATCACTAAAAAACACAAAACACTATATGTTTAATACATTGTCCAGTCAAGCATAAGATTCATTTTTAAAAGTAAAATCTCTAACTTTTGCGATGCTGAACAGTCGTTCTATACTGGTGTACTGGATGAAAGGGTGGAGTTATATTTTTTAATGAGGGATTTAATAATTTGGGTATTTATGAAAGCATTAAAAATATCCGGATTCATTAGAAAGTAAATGGTTTACTTCGGTTATTAGGCAAGCATTGTTTGTGTGAAAATAAAAAATCAGAAGATTCTACTGGGGAAATCAATTTTTTGGTTTGCCGTGGATAGTCAAATGACGATTAATTTTTTAAAAACTATTGTTACGTGAACTCATCCTCAGACCTCAATCCAATTTAATTTGAATTCAGGATGAGTTTCAGCTGCAAGAGGTTGGGTATCATTCTTACATTTTACAGAATTTCGTATGATAAAAAACAAAAATTGCTAATTTTTTCTAAAAAGAATAAAAATTTTGATTTGATTTAAAATTCACTGTTTTTGTACTAATTTAAATCACAAATCAAATCAAATTCCTAATTTTGATTTAATTTTCGAAATTAAATCAAAAATGATTTAATTTCTATTTAATTCATTGAAACGATTTAAAATTAAATTTGATTCAGCAAACACTGCAAATACAACACGTGTTCATGTGCACATGAATATTATCATTACCCCACCAGTGTTGCTAGTAATATTATTACGGCTCAACTTTCCAATATTGCAACAGAAAACGTAGACAAAACTATTTTTTTTATGAAAATAGAAATATTTTATAACTATCTTAATCAGTGTTTCTTAACCTAAGAAAATGTGCTGCAATTTCCTCATCCTCTAAGTTAATTTCGTTAGTGAGGAAAACCAAGATCTCATTAAAATCCATGAATGGTAAAATCTGTTTAAAATGTTTTTGAAAAAAAGAGGTCGTTAATAGTAATTTACATCTGAAAAACGCACTATTTTTGAAGCGTTAAGGCGTACATTTTTTTAACTCAGTTAAAATCCATGTTCCAGTTAAATACAGTTAACTAGAGTTAACGGACACGACAAATGCAGTTAACGCGTTAAGGGTTTCAAAAATAACTTTTAACGCGTTAAGGAATTCTGGCAAAACGCACACCTCTGCGCATGGATAAAATTATCGTTACTTTTAAAAAGGATAGGATTAAACGAGCTATCCAATCCCTTATAAGATTACTGCCTGTATAGTTATCTCTAGGCTGATTACTAGGACTAGTTATCGGCACGATTCTCCCAAACCTAATGTCTACCGTCACTGCAAATTAAAAACGTGAGCTAGTGATTTAGTTCATAATAATTAATTGTTGCTTGATTTTAATTGCACATTGTTTTTTTTTCTAAGTTATCATTTAGGTGGAGGATTATTTAATGATAGTAGTCAGAGTGTGTGATAAATGAACACCATCAATCTCCAGTTAGAGAAGTGATAAGGAGTTATTTTTTAATCAAAATAAATTGGCGATTAGTTGACGCCAAACAGATTAAACTCCAAATATGAACCCATGGCAGCGAAATCAAATAGATGATCGTCCTGAATCAAGGTTCCTATATGGTGTATACAGTAAACTTAGTTTAAAAACGACAAACAACGTTTTAAAACAAACAAACGTGTAATAATAATGATAATAATAATAATATATTGAATTTGAACGCGCCTTTTCCACAGAGTTACCAAAGGCGCCGCTACCGGGCAATGCATATACATATTTACAGAGTTTTTTAATCGAAACGTGAAGCAAACAGAAGAGTTTTTAGGCGATTTTTAAATATTAGATTGACTGAGAAGAGCAAATGGCGGGAGGAAGATTATTCCAAAGATTGGCGGCATACACAGAAAAAGCCCGATCACTGTAGGTTTTAGTACGAGTGGGAGGTACAGCTAGCTTTTGTGAGGAGGAGGAGCGGAGAAAAACAGTGCCATTTGGTTTATGGAGTTGGAGGAGATTAGAAAGATAAAGAGGAGCACAACCGTTTAGACACTGGTAGTAAAGCAGAGCAACTTTAAAATCAATTCTGGGCCCGATGGGGAGCCAATTAACAGACCTCAAATGAGGTGTTATGGAGTCACACCGTCTTATGCCAGGGATTAGACGGGCAGCGCAGTTTTTGACGCTTTAAAGACGGTCGATACGACCACTGGTGACCCCAGCTAGAAGAGAGTTGCCGAAGTCAAGCTGGGACTTCACAGAATAATGGACCAGCTGTTTGAGAGCGGACGGCTTGAGGTGCTTTTTGATGCGAGTGATGCGATATAGGTGGTAGAACGCCTTCTTACACGACTGCCGAATGTGAGGGTCCATCGTGAGGTGATTGTCCATGACAAGTCCTATATTGTGAACAGCGACAGATTTTTTGATGAGAAGATCGCCAACGACGGGAGGAGACTGAGTGGGCTTCGTTTTAAAGTAGCTTTGATGAGATCAGAAGAGAATTTGTCTTGCAGTCGTTAAACTTGAGTTTGTTTTCTGCAGCCCACAACTTAGATTCTGCAATGCAGGATGGCATTGATAAAAACGCACAGCTCTGCTGCACGCCGTTGGTTGAGGGACCGAAAGAAATGTAGAGCTGCTCGTCATCGGCATAGCCGTGATCTAAAATCCCGTGAGTGGCGGCAATGTCTTTATCTTTCTGATTTTTAATTTGAAATTTATTCATAGCTTATATGGAATAATCCATAGACATTAATTATTGGCTCACTCTTTTCCCCGCTTTTTCCGTCGCAAGTGCCTGTCCCTACCCGCGGCATAGCCTGAGGGTTTTTATCCTTTGTTGAATTTGGCGCGGGATAAAAAAAAGGCACTTGCGACGGGAAAAGGGTGAGCCAATAATTGATGTCTATCAATTATCTTATTAACTTATGAATAATTTTTCAAATAAAAATCAGAAAGATAAAGAGCAATTCTTTATCTTTCTGATGAAAAAACCCCGATGGCTCTTCGATGAGAATTAGTATTTTTAAAAAATTCCCGCACGAGACACCGTAAGGCCTATCTCGCGCGGGTTAAAACACCAAAATTGGCAGGGGGTGAGCCAATACTTGTGGTGGGTACTGTACCTCTTACCTTGCCCAACCGATAGAGATTGAAGTTGGCGGCCCTCACAATGGCGGAAATCTGTCGATCCATTGTCAGGTCAGAGCTAAGAAGAACGCCTAGGACTCTGGCTGATGTTAAAGGTTCGAGGAGGTTTACACCGGCACGTAGGGGAAGCGTGATTAGCCTGTTGGCGAGTTCAGAGGGGGCAAAGTAGAGGACTTCGCTCTTTTGTGGGTATAATTTGACCCAGTTGTATGAAAACCAGTATATTAAGTCGCCAGCGCACATTGACAAGATCCTAAGTGCGTCTTTGTGTCCAAAATGGCAAATCCTGATTGGCCAGATGAGATTTCGAGAAGTGGCAACGCAGGATGTCTTGCTGCTCTATTTCCAATCATAAATTTAACAATGAAAAAATTGCCTAAACAAGATTAATTTGGTATCTTGGGATAGAAAATTAAATAAAGTTTTAATTCATTCAATTTCTAGACAAATTTATTGGTAATTTTCTGAATTACGAACGAAAAACCCCTATTTTTACTATACCCCCGAGAGGCGATCGGCCTACTAACCTAGCAAACCTGGTGGGGAATCTTGGGACCCTTTACTAAACCCCCGCCGGTCTTGGGGATAGCCCAGAGATAAACAGAGATTGGCTTCCCCTCTCTGTAGCAGACGAACGATTGCAAACTTCGTGGGGAAGTGAAAAGCAGACTAAATCTACTATGCGCAATAAAACGGGGGTGCTCAGTACTACAATTCCTAGTATGCTAGTATGGAGGCCAAGAAATGATTGGTCTGCTAGATTTGGAGGCCGATTCGCACTAGAAGTTGGTCAGAGTTTCGATTTTGCCAACGGGTTCCCATGACGAATTTTATAAGAAATCTGGCAAAAAGCGTTAGTTCTGAGCACCCCCGTAGACTGCGACAGTCGTCCATTGTGTCTCCCTTGCTCCCCCTATCTGAGTCCAATCTCTGTTTATCTCTGGGATAGCCGAGAGTGTACCTTTCGTCTTATATTGTGTCCAAAGCATGGTAGAACCAAGTCCATAACCAGAGGCATAGAGCTATGGTTTCCGCACTCAACGTTAAAGTTTTCCATAAGGCGACGAAGTCGTTTCCAAATTTCACAGACACGAAAAATTCTGCCACCTGGTGGGTGTGTATGTACACTACATGACAATCTCGGACTCGCCACGCTTTTCTTTTTAAAAAAAAGAAAAAATTTGTAAATTTGAAAAACTGATTAGTCTGAAATTCGACCCTCGGGGCACGAGGTTATCAGCCGGCCGACTTAACCACTTCACCACGATATAATAGGAAAGGTACACTCTCGGCTATCCCCAAGACCGGCGGGTGTTCAGTAAACGGTCCCAAGATTCCCCTCCAGGTTCGCTAGTATCGGAGGCCGATCGCCTCTCGGGGGTATAGTAAAAATTGGGGTTTTTCGTTCATAAAATAGAAAATTACCGATCAATGTGTCCAGAAATTGAATGAAATGAAACTTTATTTAATTTCCTATCCTAAGATACCAAATTCATCTTGTTTAGGCAATTTTTTCATTGTTAAATTTATGATTGAAAATTGCAATTTTTCGAAAATTGCGCCTTTCGCAACATTGCCTATTTCTCAATTTCACAGTTTTCTTCTCGAAAATCTGTGACTTTCTGGTAAAACGTGTTTTAAATTTCCAGCTGAGGCTTAATATGGTTAATTATGCAGTGTGTTATTTTACAAGATTTTTTATCACTGGTGAGAGAATGCAAACGTGATATTGTCGAAAAGGCAACGTTACGAAAGGCGCAATTTTCGAAAAATTGCGATTTTCAATCATAATTTTAAGAATGAAAAAATTGCCTAAACAAGATGAATTTGATATCTTAGGATAGAAAATTAAATAAAATTTCATTTCATTCAATTTCTGGACACATTGATGCGTAATTTTCTATTTTATGAACGAAAAACCACAATTTTTACTATACCCCCGAGAGGCGATCGGCCTCCGATACTAGCGAACCTGGCGGGGAATCTTGGGACCCTTTACTGAACACCCGCCGTTCCTTCCAAGAGACTGGGATAGCGCGAGAGTGTACCTTTCCTATTATATCGTGACTTCACCATCAAATTATACCGTTGTCTTACAAACAATTAGAATATTTTTTTTTTCGTACCAGTCTACCAGAGCAGCTACGTCTGTTAGTTGCAGGAAACTGTCGCCAGATGGTCCTCCGACTCGTGTCTGATTTCAAGGAGGCGGAATAGAGTTTGCTGGAGGGGGGGGGCTTATTGGAGTACCAAAAACGACGGCATCTCTGAGAGAAAATTCCGCCATAAGAGCCCTGCAACCATCGATTTCATGGCTCTGCCATAACCGAGGAAACAAACAGAATACTTTTAAGAATTTTTTTTTATTGGTTAGTCTGGACCAACCAAGAAATAAGCATTTTATTTTAACGTCCGTTTTGGTTTCAACCAGTTACCCGAAGGGTTACTGGTCAAAGTTTCGTTTGCCGTATGGTTTACATGGGCACCCTCAGTTCTCGTAACACTACACAGATGGCTTTTTGCAGTTATCGTGACACTACATAGATGGATGCACTAGTTTTTTAAAATTATTGATTGTAATCAACATTTTTATTACATTTCAATAACTCCACTACTTAGCTGAGGATATTTTACATCTTTTCTGAAAATTTGGCTGAAATCTATTCAGGCGTTTGATCAGACGGAGAAATTGCTACTTTTTGACAGAATTTCAGTAGCTGTTATAGCAGACGATAACACAGATGGCAGGGATAAACAGACGATAACTCAGATGGCAGGGATAAATAACATTAAAAGTAAACGTTACTTGAAATAGGATAGGATTAAACGAGAAATCCAATCATTTATAAAGTTACTGCCTATAGTTTTATCTCTAGGCTGATAACTAGGCCTAGTTATGTAAGGAAGCTAACTTGACTGATTAGCTGACTGATTATATAAAAGTGTATTATGGAGATAAGTGGTGGTCGTGAGGCGACCAGTACAATATGTGAGTAGAATGTAGACTGAATAGGGAGCTGTCTGCAGCGGGATAATATACGCTGCGGAGAGAGCAACATGAGAGGATATGCAAGACGATATGTAAGACGTCATCACATGTCCCTTTTTTTTTTTTTTTTTTTTGAGTAAAAACAAGACTAAACAAGTATTAAAGGGGTGCTGCAAACATATCAACTTTTGTAACGGTCAGGGGGCTTCGTTGTCCTGGTAGACCGTCGTAGTACAGCAAACGTAGGCGGCTTTGCTTTACCGCGCCTGCGAGGTTTAGCCTTTTCAGGTGATACTTCTGATGGGGCAGGTGCAGGAGGCATCGACGTCGGTGTCGATTTCGTCCCCGGCATAACTGGTATCCTTTTTCGGAGCATCCGGCGGTTACGGCGGAAAAGTCGACCTGCAGGAGTTTTCAACAAATAGTCCCGATTTGGACCAATTTCCACCACGACAGCGGGAGTTGACCAGCACTTCGAAATGCGGTGCTGAATGACGACATGATCGCCTACAGAAAAAGGCGGAAGTTGATGAGCTGTCTTGTTGTAGTGCTCGATCTGAATGTCTTTGGCACGTCTCGCCCTTTTTCCAGGACATCAGTCTTCTGTTGCCATTCTGGAGCGAATGAGCGACGATGAGCGGGTAGCGCGTCACGGACGGGGCGATTAAGCACCATCTGTGCCGGTGAGGCTGCGCCTGAACGAGGTGCATTCCTGAATAATAATAATGATTTAGCGAACTTATCAACGTCAAAAGATCCTGCTGTCCAAGATCCAGTGATGAGTTTCTTCATGCTCTTGACGGCGGCTTCTGCCAAACCATTCGACTGAGGGTAGTGCGGCGATGAGGTGCCTGTTGAAAAACCCCAGTTTTTCGCGAAATCTTTAAACTCCGCTGCGCTAAATTGAGGACCGTTGTCGCTCCAAACTTTCACCTGGTCCATGAACGAAAAAGTCACGAGAGGCGTCGACGATGCGTCGAGCTGTAGTGTTCTTGTTCTTAAACGGAATGACGTCAGGCCATCCGCTGTATTGGTCGACAAGAATAAGGAAATCGCGTCCGTTGACTGAGGCAATATCCATGTGGATCTGCTCGAATGGGCGTGTCGCAGCTTCACGCTGTTGAAGCGGCTCACGGGGAAGCGAAGGCTGATGCTCAGTGCAATGTTTGCAGGACTGAGCTGCCATGTCGATATCATTGTCCATTCCGGGCCAGTATATCGACAATCTTGCACGTTGTTTGAGCTTGGTCGCGCCTTGATGCATCTGAATAAGGTCCTGAAGGATAGGGCGGCGACATGACTCCGGGATGACAATCCTGGCTCCGGCCATGATCATCCCATCCGACTCGTCAATTGCAAGCTGAGTCCGTATGTTCCAAAACGGACGAAGTGAAAGAGAAAGATTACACTTATCGTTAGGGAAACCATTGATGATGGCTTCTCTCAATTCGACCATTTGTTTGTCTTCAAGTGCTGCCGTTTTGATTCTATCTAAAACCGGGTCAGCCACAGAAGTTTTGGAGCCTTTTATCGTGCTGATTATGGCCGCTCTTGCTGAAAAAGAGGGTGGCCCCTCGGCTAGTTCATCTTTGGGAGATGCAATGTCGACCGGCGCGCGAGATAATGCGTCGGCGTCGAGGTTGTCTTTTCCTCGCACCCAACGGGCAGTGAACTGGTACCGTTGCATCTTCAGTCTGAGGCGAAGAATGCGCGGATTGTCCAGTTTGTCAAGGCTGTAATCGTTTAAAATAGGTATTAAAGGTCTATGATCTGTAACAAGTTCAAAATGCGGGAGCCCTTCGACAAATTGACGGCACTTGTGCATTGCCCAAGCGGCGCTCAAACATTCCAACTCGATCATAGCGTAACGTGATTCTGCATCTGACAAATATCTTGATCCAGCCTGGACCATTCGCCAGTTTCCGCCTGCGTCCTTCTGCTTGAGGATAAAACCAAGTCCATAAAGGCGGGAAGCGTCGACGTGTAAAGCAGTCGGGTTATTCATGTCGTAAAAGGCCAGATCAGAGATTTCAGACAGAGCCTTCCTTGCGTTTTGAAAAGCCTGGTCGTGTGCCGTCGTCCACTCCCAAATGTAGCCTTTTTTCAAGAGGGGCGACAAAGGTTTGAGGGATTCGGCCACCTTTGTAGAAAAATGACCAACCTGCTGACATAAGCCATGGAAAGACCGTACGTCAGTGGCGTTGCGTGGCACTGGAAACTCTCTGATTGCCTTCATCAAATCCGGATGTGGACTGAAACCAGTCGAGTTCACGATGTATCCGCCGAATTTGGCTGATGGTTGCGCAAAGACAAGTTTACTTACGTTGATTGATACGCTGTGTTGCGCGGCCCTTTCAAAGAGACGTCGTACCAACACCAAATGCTCTTCGTAGGTCTTCGAGAAGACGAGAATGTCTTCTACAACTCTACGACAGTTTTCGAGATCGTCAAAGACCTCGGACACGCGACGGCAGTAATCATCTCCCGCGAGAGAGACACCGAACGGAAGACGCTTGTATTGATAACGACCGAACGGAGTCGAAAATGTAGTCATCTCTGCCGATTCATCATCCAGGAGCACCTGGTGGTATCCTTTTAGGGCATCGACGACAGTGAAAAAGTGCATGCCAGGTGGGATCGTCCTCACCGCTTGAAATGGCGTCGCAGTTTCAAAACGTGGGCGGATGATGCTTTTGTTTAAAATAGTAAAGTCCCCGCACACACGTATACCCCCGTCGCCCTTCGGAGCGATCACGATGGGGTGAACCCAAGATGTGGGCTTCGAAACCTTCCGTATGCAATCCTGTTGCTCAAGGAGGTCAAGCTCTTTCTTCAAAAGCGGCATGAGTGGCTCTGCGACGGGGCGTGAACCCCTGAACGCTACAGGAACAGCGTCTTTCTTGAGTTCAAAATGGCATGCCGGACCAGCCATTGGTCGGCAGACTCCGTCGAAAATAAGAGGAAAAGTGTTAGTTAAAATTCTCAAGTCGCCACGTTTTATACTCTCTGATGGGTGTGTATGAATATTAGCCAACAGGGTGGAAAACGCCACTTGATGCGCGTTGATGTTAAATATTTCAATGCGTTGATTAGGATAGCCAGCAGGAAGCATACCCAACCTCTTTTGAGTTGCTTTAGAAATAACCGGCTGCTTAAGATCCTGTAAAACGTGAATGATTGAAGTTGCTTTATTGTTTGAATTACCATTCGGCCAGCAGATTGTTGCTTTAAAATGGCCAAGGTTGATGATACGGCTTCCAATGGCCGTGATCATATTGATTTCCCCAGGCATCAATTTAATGGGTGAGAACTCGCTATGATACAAATCGGCTGGGATAGCGTCGATTTGCGCTCCGGTGTCTGGTAAGACGGAAAGGCTGATTGATTTACTGCCTTCGTTCGGAGAAATGTTCATTTGAACGAGCTCTAAAGCTCCAATGCCTGACACTTGGGTTGGAGAATCAGATTCCAATCCAATGCATCCTGTTTGAGCGGATGGGGTCGTATTCTTCTTGATGCCGTTGCTGTTGCACACTTTCTTGAAGTGTCCAGTTTTTCCGCATTTCCCACAGTCTTTTCCGTTAGCTGGGCAATCTGAACGCGGGTGACGGGTTTCACCACCACAATTCCAGCAACCTTTGGAAGAGGTGTCGAATTTCACAGACTTCCCGTCCTTCTTCGACGTTTGATTTGATTGAGAAGACGATGACTGCTGTTTGTTCTGAGGTTTAGACGATTTGTTCAACTTATCTTTCTTGTATGATGACTTTGATAGCCCTTGAATGGCCAATGCGTCGCCTTGTTTCAAATTTTTCGCTTGGGCGGAAGCGGCCTCCGCGACGCGGAGAATCTCAATCGCTTCATCCAACTTCAAATCGTCTCCTTTCTCCAGGAGTTTGCGGCGGACGTCATCATCATACACACCAAAAACAATCTGACCAAGGATGCGGGTTGGTTGGCATTCATTACAGCAGTCCTTGAAGAATTCGCATTTGCTAGCCAGTTCTCTGAGCTCGCAAAGCCAATTGTCGGCTGCTTCGTTTGCTCGCTGCTTCTTCATAGCGAACTGTTGACGCCAAACATGTCGATTACGACCCGCATTACACCTGTCATGTAATTGCTCAATGATGACTTCGTGATCTTCTAGCTGACTGTCGGACAAACCCATCGTTAAAACAGCTTGGAGAGTCTCTTTGGATAAGCAGGATAAGAGAATGTTGGTCTTGTATTCAGGACGATCGTCCTTCTCCAACACCGTGTCAATCGTCGACAAAGCTAAAAATATTTTCCATTGACAGTGCCATAGCTCGAATGTGTCCTTAAATTCGTCTAAATCGAATCGAGGCGGCGAGCCGTATGGCTTGAACGCTCTTGCGGCAGGTGCCATGCTTGAGAGGTCGACAACTTTTGCGCTACGTTCAAGTGCTTTACTACCAAAAATAGACTCACGAACTTCGTCGTCAGACATAAAGACTGACAAAAGAAATATTGACTATAGCGGCCGTGAATGTGGCTCTGTACCGTTCTCAAGAGCCCCTAAACAAAACACGCCCCCGCCAAGTGGACAATATTGTACGAAACTATCCGGTAAAAGTAAGCACAAACGACAATGAAAATATATTGTAAACTGTTCAACTTACTCCGTTTGATTCGGCAAGAACCAACTGCGCCATGTAAGGAAGCTAACTTTACTGATTAGCTGACTGATTATATAAAAGTGTATTATGGAGATAAGTGGTGGTCGTGAGGCGACCAGTACAATATGTGAGTAGAATGTAGACTGAATAGGGAGCTGTCTGCAGCGGGATAATATACGCTGCGGAGAGAGCAACATGAGAGGATATGCAAGACGATATGTAAGACGTCATCACAAGTTATGGGCACAATTCCACCAAACTTAATTTCTACCGTCACTGCAAAGTAAAAATTTATTACGACATAGGGTGACGGGGCTTATATAATTCAACAGTTTGCGGATTGCCCCACCACGAGGCGTATTTCAATATCGCATTCAATATTAAATCAGAATTTTAATATCTCAATCAATACTGATTCAGGATTTCAATATCTGAATGGATATTTAGAGAATATGAGCTTTAGTTAAGACCCGTCCCCGTGTGGCGTGGGGCGGCGGGGCTCCAGCCCCGCAGCACCAAAGTCGCACGGGTGTATAAGCTGCATATATATTTACTTAAAACTTTGAGTGATTAATTATTTTTTTTAATATTTCAACGGGAACCTTGCAACCCCAATAACGGATGCCTGCATATTTGTCGTAACTTTATATTTATTGGTAAAATTAAAGTTAATTTAAATTCCAATCCCTTCGGGTACCTTGCGGCGTACGTACGCTGCCTACAGTTTTTTTAACCATACACGCGCCTTAAAAGTTTGCCATAGTAGTTCAGCATTACATCGGTAGATGACGAAAAGCTCTCTTCTCCTGCCGCTTTCCACTCCCACAATCTATTTTCTACCACACACAGTTCCACTAGGATTACTATTGTCATTGCGTTTGTGCGTCTAATTATTGACCTAAACTGGGAGACTTCGATTGATATTTTAAAAGTCTGAACTTTTCTCTTTTGTAATTATTGAAAAGAATAAAATTTATTGATCGCCTCTTTATTTTAGAAAAGAGAAAAGGTAAATTAGAAATAGATTTTGATTTTGTAGAAAGTAGCCATTAAAAATTGTCTTAAACCTATCTGTAAATCTTTTAGTGAAAAAGTAGTCTGAAAATGGGAGATGGTACAGCAAATACCTCACAGCAACAATCTAGCCAACAACAAGCAAATCAAGCAGGATGGCAACAACAATATGCAGGCTATTATAATTATGCATCAATTCCTGGTCAATCTTACCAGTAAGTTCTTTTGTTATATTCTTTGGTTTTGCTTCACTATTTGACAATGGAGAGGGTTTTTATTAATATGAAATCCTAAATGAACTCAAGTAATGTATTCTTGATAAGTATTTTATTTTGAGGTCTAATTGCTAGGCCTACTTGATTTTTTTGCATTGACCCAATGTTTAATTAGAGTTCTTATCAAATTAATAGGCCGTATCCATACCAAGTACCAGGACAGATGACTTATTACCCATATGTGAGTTAATCTTTAAACAAAGTTCAAAACAGAAATTTTTCAATTAATATTTTTAATTAAATTTTTTTTCTCATATTTTTTTTTAGCCATATGGTTATCCTTCCCCTATGCAAGGCCAGTGGATGGGGCAAGGCACTTGGAATGGAAATGGATATCAAATGCCTCCTGTAACTTCTAGTTCAGGAAATGCCACTGCACCACCACCTTTGCCAAGTCTTCCACCACCCCCTCCACCTCCACCACCTCCTCCTTCTGTGTCGGCTTCATTTGAACCACCTCCTCCAGCTTCTATTAAATTCACCATTCCTTCCAAAGGCAGTAATAAGTTGCAGAAGGTGAAACAAGAAAATAAATCTCCTAGTACTATCCAAATTCCACAATATCCCACAAGCCCTCAAGTGGCTACCTCCAGTGGTCAGTTGAACATTCAGAGCAAATCTCCAGAACAGACATTATCACAAGTTAAGAGTTCAGGGATTCCAGTTGATTGGCCAGAAAGTCTCCGTCGTTATGTTGAGCGCTGTTTTGCCATGTGCCAATCATCTGTTGACAAAGATCTTGTTGAATTGATTCTTAAGGGGAAAATCACTTCAGCGTCTAGGGAGGGAAAAGCTCTAAGCAAAGATTGGGACAATGAACCGCTTCCGAATCTTCCAAGGGTAAGTTGGAAATAAATTTAATTTTCATTTTAGTATTGTTTTTAATTTTCCGATTGATGCTAAGGTGGAAAATGCCGTTCCAACAAGTGGAGTTGCTTCTAGTCTGAAAGCAGGGACATCCGGATTTAATGTGTCTCCTTTGAAAATCGGGGGTACTATTTTAGGATCCCCAGCCGCAGCTTCTGCATTCAGGATGCATCCGATTTCTGGACAGGATATCTCTCCGTTCAAAACTGCGCCGAGTAGCATAGGGATTTCAGCTGTCAAACCAGTTAATGATACTCCATCTTTCAAAAATGGAGCAGCTAGCAATTTGAGCAATAATTCCTATAAGACAGGAGCTTCCATACTAGGAATATCGGCTGTGAAGACATCAGTTGGATCTAAACAAAACCAGATCTCGTTTCAGTTTAAAGGACAAAGAAAGGCGCTTTACGGTACTGCTCTGAGAAAGTCGTCATCATCATCGTCAACATCTTCTCGTTCTCGAAGTCGGTCTCCCGTTGGTAGGCAACGTTCCAGCAGTCGCTCTCGGTCCAGATCTCGAAGCCGTTCTCCCTCCCGTTCACGATCTTCTCCTACTAGTCGCTCTTCACCTGCCAAGAAACTCACCAAATCCCAACAAAAGAAACTAAAAAAGAAGAATCAAAACCAGAAGAAGCTGGTGGGTGCAACTGGCAGAGTTGGTTTAGGTTTGGGGTCGGTCAACCGAACCATCTTGGGAGCGAATTGGACATCTCCAGACAAACTGCGTAAGCGTCAGGCGCGCTTCCAAGTGCCCAAAAAAACGCGGCTTACGACTTTGGGTGACAGCAGCTTGTACAGGGAAGACGTTACTGGGGAAGAAGATTGGTCGAATTTACTTATCGTTGGTACGTGTTGCGAAGTTGAGAAGCCATTTTTTAGGTTGACTGCTGCTCCCGATCCGTCGACTGTCAGACCTGTACCCATTCTGAGAAAAGCTCTTTATAAAGTGAGTTTGCATTTTTATTCGTATTTATGTTTATGGACTTCATTATAATTGAAATTTATGTGCAGGTTAAAACATCTTGGGTTGCTAATCCTGATTACCGTTCATGTTGTGATCAAATGAAATCAATTAGACAGGATTTGACAGTGCAGGGTATTAGGGATTCCTTCACAGTTGAAGTCTACGAAACACACGCCCGTCTAGCTCTGGAGACAGCAGACCACGAAGAATTCAATCAATGTCAGACGCAGTTAAAGGCTCTTCACCATGAATTAGGAGGGAAGAACCTTCTTGAATTTACTGCTTACAGGATTCTCTATTATATTTTTACCAAGAGTACCATGGGTATGTTCCTTGTATTTATTGTATTTCATTTTTTGTAATGACACATTTATTATACTTGCAACAATAGACTTAAACACGACTATGGCCAGCTTGACTCGTGAAGAAAAGACCGACGAATGTGTCGCTCATGCCTTAGAGGTACGTTCATCCTGGGCGTTGGCAAACTTTCGGCGTTTTTTCCGACTGTATAATCACGCTCCTCGAATGTCGGCACACTTGATGAGCTGGTTTGCCGACAGGGAGAGAAAGCTTGCTTTAAAGACACTCATCAAAGCGTACGTATTGTATTTATTTCATGTATTTATTTTTTTCTTTTCTTAATTTGTTAAGAAATGGTCATGCCTTATCTAACAGGGGATTCAGGCACCAAATTTCACTATTCATTTTACGTTTCTTTGATAATCATAGATAATATTATAAGTTTATAAACGTACAGCATTACTTTCCAGGATCAACGAACGGATTTTCATGCGATTTTTTATTGTTGTTGGAAAGGGTGGTCAAAATTCTTGGAAGTGCATCTTTTTTAAGAAAAAATTAATTCAGATCTCTTTTTTTCTTTTATTAAAAATTTCTTTGCTTTTTAGCCATTTTTAATTCTCTTAATGAAAAATCAGTTGTGTGAAAATTTCTTCCAATTGAATGCATTATTGCAAGATTTTGACCCTCTCATGTTGTTTCCAGTTGATTATTTTACCTGTATGTGAAATAATGGTCCTTACACTTATACCATTAGTTATCGTCCAAATATTCCTGTGGAGTTGGTGACGACGCAACTTGGATTTCCTACTCTGGACGCTTGGTACGACTTTTCAAAGGAGCTGCCTATCGTCTATTCTGATGATAGCAAAGCTCAGATCGATTGTAAAGCTAGTACTGCTAATTTGACTGCCTGGTGAATACGATGGTTGCTAGTGTTCTCTCTCGTTCAAGTTAGCCCTTTGATTCGAGGAAGCCTCATTGATAACAAGCTCCAGATTTTTCCTTTAAAAACCAGCCGAAGTTCCACCGAAGCAGTGATTCGGATACAATTGAGACACTTTCAGTATCCGTAGCCCAATGAAGCTAATTTTCGACTATAGATTTGCAGCAATGTTTGAGGGGATCTGGGCTGAGTTTCGATGATCCATTTATATGAAGGCTTTCACTGAAATTCCGCTGTTACATCCTTATATGACCTTTGCACGATTCTATTCTAAACGAATAGCTTGCATCTATTTAATTCAGTCGTTATTTTCCTTCTGTGTGATACTCGAAAAGTGTCGAAAATCATTTTCATCTTTGTTGCCTAGGCCAACTGCTTTCTTCGCATAATACATTTTGTCTGAAAATTACGTATCTCAGTTTACTTAATTTTCCATATTTGTAGTATCAACTTTCATATGATACGATATTGATAATTTTATCTATAAATGGTTTTTTAATATTTGAGGGAGAAGGAGAAATTCGGAAAACCAGTACAGCTAAAAAATAAAAAAATCTCGATAACTCGATTCGCATAAACTGACAGCAGTGCATTAACTATCGATTCTGTCTGTTGCTGGCTTGTGCTTTCCTCCATGTGCGTGTTCATAACTTCGACAACTTGCTCGAATACTTGCTCGAATAGTGGTTTGTATTATGTCGACCTCTTTATTGAAAAAAAGTTTGAGACTGTTTGAGGACGAAGAAAGACACCACAAATCAACGAAGAAAACACAAAGAGACGTTAAAGGCGCCATCGGGAAATCTGTCAGCGTCAAGAAACAAGCGACTGTTAAAGACAGAAAAGTTAAATCGGCAATTGATCAATTTGTCAAGAAAAATCCCAAGCAAGATAGAACACTGGAAAACTTGGCTCTACTTGATAAGCTGTCACACAAAAAATCAGTATCACAGGAATCTGCAAAAAAGGTAGAATTTCATTAAAAAATTTCATCTTATCAAAGTGTATTTCATTCAAAGTTTTAATTTTTTATCAGATTTTCTCATACCAGTTAAGGAAACAGCGTAAAACCATTGAAAAGAAGCCTCATAAAACAAAAGCAGAGTCCACTGTTTTCACTGAACAAGATTTTCTCAAGTTTGAACAAGAATACTTTGTGAAGGCATAAATACATAATTCATGGCAGTTGGTCATGATGTACTGATAGGGAAAATATTGCTCTTTTCATGTGTCATTTTTGCACTCTATTATACGTTTTGGACCATTTGTCTCCCATTGTTGGAATCCAATTTTTTTGTGCATCAATATTTTCTTGACAGCTTTTATGCCATTGGTGTTCCCTTATCTGTTCTGAGTGTGATGGTAACTGTATTATCTGTGTATGCACTTTGGCTCATGAAGTTTAGATGATCTTGGTCTTTATGTATTCATTACAAAATCTTAGGCAAGTTGGAAGGAGAATGTTGACAGTCGGTATATCAGGTAATTATATAACTGTATAATTAAAATGTTGACATAATCATGTAATTATTTGGTTTTGTGATGATGTTACAGGTGTAACATGTGGCGGTAAATCATCGATCGCCAGTCTTTTAAAAACCGCCTTTCCAAGAGCAAAATTCATATGCCAAGATGACTTTTATTTTCCCCACGATGGCTCATCAAAAGAATTGAGTAGCGCAAGTCTCCCTAATTGGGATTCTATTGAGAGTATCGATATGGTTTCCATGACACGCAAAGTTAAAGAGACTATTGACTCGTTCTCAAACGAAAAGCTGCCAACAGAAAACCTGCTCGTTATTGACGGATTTCTAATCTTCAATTATGCTCCACTAGCTGAACTATGCGATTTAAAGTACTTTTTGACGCTTCCGTTTGAAGAGTGCCTTGCTCGTCGCCAAAAGAGGACCTCATACCACATACCAGACCAGCCAACATATTTTACTGAAGTAGCGTGGCCCATGTATCTTGTACATTTAAAAGAGATGCGTCAGGAAGGTTTCGCCGATCAAATCCAATATCTTGACGGGACGATTGACTTGCAGAAAAACTTTAAACGTATCCTCAAAGATGTTCAAGCTTATCTTGATGGGGTGTGATATTGCAGATCACTTTCAATACAGTCATATTTCTCTTCACTGATTTACTGAAACTTCTTCTCTGTTCCGTGGTTATTGTTGCAACGAGACGTGTCAACTGAGTGTAATGTAAACATGTCATTGAGAACACGAGCTAGGAAAAAAAGTATTGATCTTTAACGTGCTTTCTAGACAGAACATCAAATTTCCACACCGGAAGTGACACCGACGAGAAACAGACACCCCAAGACCCAAATAGAAAACAGCCAAGGCCCGCTGCTGAAAATGTGTTTAAACGTGAAATAGATATATACTTACCAGCAATGACGAGCTTTCATGAACCACGTAAATAGAATAAATAGAATCATTTCTATCACATGCCTGAATTCTGTTATCGCCAGAAAATGGGAACTGGATGGTACCAGACTACCAGTACGTAGGCCTACATATGATAGTACGGGAAAGCTTGTGTTTTTGCTTTCATGTTTTGATTTTGTTCAAGTGAAGATTCCGCGAATATTCGGATAAACCGATAATTAAGGAAATGTATTTTGGAGCGTCAAAAACTTATTACACATAGAATACGGTCCTTTTAAAAATGACGAAATCAAAACATTTATTGTTGGTATTTTCCGATGTGGTTCAAATTAAGATTTCAGAGAGATATACCTAATAATGAGCCGACTACAAAATGTGTGTAATGAAAAGAAAATAAAAAAAGAGGAATTTTTCGTTAATTCATTTTGGTTATTATATTTATATAAAGGGAAAAAGTAACTAATAATTTTTTTTTTTTTTTTTTTTTTTTTGTGTGTAACTAACTGACCATATGTTTAAAATGAATCTGAATTTTTTTCTCTTGAAAAGATAAGAACACTAAAAAAGCTGCGTTATACCACACGATATGAGTAGAGTTTTGCTCTCACTCAGTTACCTCATTTATTGTCGCTCCAAGAGTATTAACCAAAAACGAATTTAAAAAATACAAAATTTGGAACCCGGAACGTTTTCGGCACACACTTTTCAATATGATCGCGGACCTACTGGAGTATTATCAATGGGTTTATACAAGCTTGAGGGATTCGCCAGTTCACTACAACAGGTCTTTAAGAATTTGTTGTTTTTAGGTCTTTAAAAGTGTTGAAAATTAAAAATAAAAAATCTATTGATTTCGGGGCTTAAAATTTTATTGAGTAATAACTAATAAGTAAGACGTTAAAGTCTATACCTTTGTAATTAGAGAAGCGATAATAATAGAAGTAATAATAATAACATAACAAAATAGAAATGTACTGTACAACCGTGAACCGTAGCAGAGCTTTCAAAATAATATCCTCTCTAAACATGAAGAACAATTTACTTACATTTATTGATTATATTGCTTCTTTGTTGGCCAATACGACAATAATACATGAAAAGAGTTTAGATGAGGCTATCTCTATTCTTTAAACGACAATACTTTTCAAAACTAAATTTTTTTGAGGTAGAAAACACTCAAC
The DNA here is from genome assembly GCA_030770115.1 of Daphnia galeata. NCBI lineage: Eukaryota > Metazoa > Arthropoda > Branchiopoda > Diplostraca > Daphniidae > Daphnia > Daphnia galeata. The sequence continues at coordinate 6,450,425 of CM061115.1, forward strand.
AATGATGTTAAACCAGATGATCTGTCATCAGAAGACTGTTTTAAGAATAAAATCATGGAAAAAGGAAAGAGGGGTTTCACCTATTTTCAAATAATTACGGTAAATATCTTGTAAATTTGATAAATTTTACCACCAACTCTTGTGTTTCTATATATACAAATATACGAAGGTACACCATTCAACTATTACCTATACTAATAAATCCTATAATAATAATAAGCCTTGTAATTGCCATATAGGTCAATTTTTTAAAGATTAGATTACGTAACATATGTTTGGCATCGGTTGGTTATTTCTTCGGTTTTTAAATTTAAGAAAGACCTTCTCCTATGCACAACGTATGCACAGAAATGTCGAACGTAAAAAAAATGTATATCGTACTGGCTTTATTTGTACCCCTATTTTTCAACAGCTTACGATACAGTCTGCATAATTGAATTAATTTTGGAGAGAATAGAATAAGTATTTTTCATTTAAAATAAGTGAGACTAACGCAATATTCTTTTTCATTCGGTTGGCGCATCCCGTTCGTGTTTTCTTTACAATTTTGAATATTTCGTGGCTAGATATAGCTAAGCCATGACTCCATGCCGCCCGAAAATATATTGGTTGTCGTCGCTACGCTGGTCTTTGTCGTCGAAGATGTTGTTGGTATAGAAGGCAAGTATGTTTGATGTTGTTGATAACCGTCGACAACATTAGGGGAACCCGAATTTCCTGCTATTGGCGAGTTTTGACCATAAAAGTAGTGAGCAGAACTGACATCAACGGCTGAAACCGTAGCACTTCTTGAAGAATTAGATCCAGAATGTTCTAATTGCTGTTGGGAAGCATTCATCGTTCCACCAACAGATTGAGAACGCTTCGTTATAAAAAGGTCAGAAGACTTGATTAGGATTGAATGAAAGCATTTGATGTTCAAATTTAAATTGAAACTTACCGGCGAGTAAAGCTCTTGATAGCTTGACTGATGTTGAGCCTGTTGGCCAGCTGGACTGTTACAGTTACTGTTACTGCGACTACTACTGCAGCTGCTATAGGCGAAATTTGTATTAGCAACAACAGCGACTGGCGACGCCACCGGTGAATGCAATGATGTGCAGCTTGGAGGAGATGAGACATAAGATTGGGCAGAATCACTTCTGTCTTCGGGTGAAGTTGGTTGATGTTGTTGTGGAGGGACGTATCCGTTTGAATTACCGTAATGATAAGTACGCTGGAGCAATGCACCAACGTTATTGGGAGTATGAGACCATGGCAAGTAAACACCAACGCCGCCGCCTTGATGATCCACGTAAGCGTGTTGCTCATACATACAATTATTAGAGGCAACAGAAGAGACAGGGATAGTGGAAGGATAGTTGGAATGAGAGTATGTCGATATGGGATTGTGGTTGAACGTCCCAGTCTCAATTCCTGAATTCACACCTGCTATAGTTGGATCATGGTGAAAGTAGAGGTTGTATTCTTCTTGATCAGCAGGAGCCGTAACTTCATTGCATAGGATATCAGCACCAGCATTGACGCTGGAAAAACTTTTGCAACCACCAGTGTCTGAAACATTAAATAATTTACGTTTGAAAGATTAGGACGCATATTTATTTTTGTTTTCACTTGCATAGTAAAATTGAATCACTCCCAAAAAAAGCGATTAAAATTTAAAATTCTTAAAAATTCTATAGCTTCACTTTTCATTCCAAAATCCAAATTTTGGTTTATTTTTGAAATTTTTAATATTAAATTTTATTATTTTTAAGGCCTATTTTTGGTTTTTATGTAAACATCTCGACATCAATTGCTATTACTAACCTGATGTCACTCCACGACTGTTTATTAGTATGTGAGCGTGTTCGTCGAGGCCTTCAGATAAAGGAACCCGACGTTCGAGTGCTGTTGTAGTCGATGGCGACTGGGAGGAGACGCAACTGTTCGCTTCGATTCCTAATTTCATTGCACATTTGAAAACAAAAGTAAATGAAACTGAAATCTCTTTTTTTTTTACGGTGATAATATGTAAAAACAAATGTTGTAAAATATAAGGGCTGGATTATCTGTTGTTATTTCAGTATACACAAATGAGACTCACCAGTACTGCGATTTGACGATGATGCTAGAGTTGGAGATGATGTCGTCACCTTCATCACTGAGCGGGTATGATTCCTTAACTTACTGCCGCTTGGTTTGGGTCCGATACGAGATGAATCGCGATCTTTTTGAATCCTTTGAGTCATTCATTGATGACGGTGAAAAAAAGAATTCTCGTGAAAATGATGTCGCTTTTTATTACATGGTTTCAATCATTTAAAATGTATAGTGAGTGTAACTAATATGAGTGTTATGTGCATATTCAAAGAGTGACTGAATTCAACAAAGGGAATATTAATTATTAAATGAATATTTTACGTCTCATAGGAGGTGTTGTTGAATTAGCCTAAATAAAAAAAAAACAACTAACCTTGCCGAAGAATGATGATGATTTTTCAAGCGCGTTTTTGTTGTAGCAGTGGTGACCATGGAGCTCGCCTTGCTCGATGGCGCTAACGGCATTTGAGACGATTTGGCGCCGGCAATTTTACGTCGCCGTGGTTGATATTTGTAATCGGGGTGTTCTTGCTTATGAAGCTCTCGTAGCCGCTCGGCCTGTTTAACAAATGGTCTCTTGTCGTCATCGCTCAATACCCTAAGAAAACATTAAAAATTGTATTGACATAATTGACTGTAAATAAAATCAGTTTCGTCAAATATCTCATAAGAAGTCCATAATAACACTTTAGTGTCGGATTTAATATGAGACCTAAATTCTGTGGCCGGCCACACAGTATGCATTACAATTAGTGTAGGCCTATTGCAATAAATTCTAAATGTCTTATTATGATGTTGATTAGACTGATGAGATCAGAGCAAAGTTGATGATAGTACTGTATATTTCAAGAGTTGCTTAACTACTTTCGTTTTCATATTAAAGTATGGTTTCTGTATACATGTGTGCATTCGGGAAAAGGAGCACAGCATACGTGTCACCTTGTGAATATTTAGATTTATATGATTATTGGGACTGGGACAGCTGCAGACAGTTAAGGTTCAATCAATTAGAACCTTTCATACACCAAATTGGAATATGACCCGCTGATTGCTGGTCGAAGTCACGTAGACTTTTGTTGTACAGGCCTATAATTCCAAGTTACCGACTTAGTACTACGTCATCAAAAATAAATAAATAAATACAAATACGATAAAATTCGTATTCCATGATTGTACGTTGCGTTACTTTTTACATTCCCTTACATCGATGCAATTTGCAAACAAACGATGAGCGGGTTTATTCATTTGAAAGAAAAAAAACGAAATATTGAGATTACAGAATCTCATAAAAATGTGTACATGCAGTTCTTCTATTGCCAATGTTTACATACAGTATACCGTATTGTATCATGTGTGTCATTTATGTCTGTTAAGTTTCTTGGAATTTCCAGAGAAGTTTCAAAAAATGTTTGCCGTGGCCTATTTACAGTCATTCTGTAAAAGATCTCACAAGTCACAATAAAATTATACTTTTCACGGAAATCTATTGTTGACAAACTTGAAAGAGCCTCGGTGAAATTAGTACGAGTACGAGTTGTTGAATATCAACTCAAATGTGTCGTGACCTTTTTCGGCCACTTTTATAGATTTTTTGTTGTTCATGTTGCTTCATTCAGCGGATAAGATTCCCGGGCCATTGTAAGATAGAAAGACGCCCCATAAGGGCACTTGCCCACTTAATTCTCTACTTGGTAGGTCTACAGTGAGCTGTAAGAAAGAGATCGTCTTGCCGCTCCTTAAAGCCACGACGAAGTGCTTACGAGGTCATCGAAGGAAAGAGGGAGAGTTTTCAAAAGAAGAGAACTAACTGATGTACAATAAAGAATGTCAACTAACGGACAACAAAAATTTCAAGCCAATGGAAAACAAAGTATATGTAGGCCCATTCGTGGTATATAGGAAACTATTGACTGTGCACTTGACCGTTGCGCATATTATGTGTCGTACCGTCTTTTTCTGAAAACATGTCCACAATGCTGCATTTCGAATACGCCTTTTGGAATGTTATTCCTGTTAGATTCTTCCCTCCATTTCTTTTGCTACTCAGCTCTACTCTCTATGCTATATCTACTCTGTCAACAGAAACGACGTTTGGAATGCTGTCTCTATACTAGTGTCTGACTCCCGAAAATGTTCTATCGTGACGTGGCTCGATGTATCATGCATGGGCTCTAGCTGTGCATTGTTCCGGGATGTCATATCTTTTCAGCACTCTTTCCTTGACTCTTTTAACCTTTGCTCTGACTAATTTTTTTAAAAAACTGCCTCCGTTTAGCTGATGCCTAGTATTTCTTTCATTTCTTTTTCATTCTTATTTCTTATTTCATTCATTTTTTTTTAAGAAGAAGAAAATGGGAAATGACAGCATATGGAAATGTAAACACAAAAAGATGAGCGCGCGTCAGGAGTATATACTGTAGAAATCAACAGAGTCCCAGCAAATGTTTGGAACAAGTTGTCACGGCGGTTTATAAACAACGAAACTCTGCTGATTGCAGCCCATTCCAACCGGGCTCGCCTATTGTATACTGAAAATGTCATTGGGTTGAAGCGCTCGAATGTTGGTGGTTGACGTTTTAGGTTACGAGTAACAGGGCTCGGTCGACACTTTCGACCTTTTCTTCTGGATAACAACAACGAAGCCTCAAAAAAATCCTAAAAAATATTCTTTGACTCTCTGAAATAGACTAATAGACTAATAGTAAGTAAATGGAATAAAACATAAGCTTCACAGGCGTTTCCAATCTAAGATTCATTGATAATTATAAGCAACTAGGGCATGTGTGTGGTCTTCAAAACATACCAAAAGATGATAATAACCATGGCTTCGCGGATCATGGCACATATATCCTCCCATGTGTTTCAATTTGAATCACTTTCCTTCGTTTCAAGTGTTACTCAAATTGATTTAATGTTCTATTTGGGTATATGTGATCGATGAAAACGAGTTCATAAACTGACTTCAAATTTAAGTTCTTATTTCAAACATCAAAACACGCGATCAAACATTTCATTGTAATAGTCCCTCCCTCTACCTAGAGACTGTATTTTCTGCATCCCAACAATTAATATTGTGCACAATTTTCACTTGTTAGTATACTTTTTTATGTGGAAAATCCTACTTTGCTGTACAGCACTGTTGCAATAACGGCCATAAAATAACCTTCGAAATCTGACTGGCCATTCCATAACCTTGTTTGTATAGAAATGGAAATCGATGAACATCGATTCGCAATATTCTCCAGTTTGACATATTGTCCATTTCTTATATATTTATTACATTTTCTCACTATTGTGGTATGCAGCATATATAGCAATCGCATTATAATGTTGAACGTCGAATGTTGAATTTCTAATGTGTTTCATGATATTGGGTACAAATAACGAATTTTTACCCAAATGTCGTTTACATGAATAAATTTTATGTCAAAATGATAAACGTTAAACTTTTTAAATAAAAATATTGCTTTCTAACGTTTTCTGTAAAGTCCGGTGCTTTTAAAAATATGCAATTTCAAATTTTCAATGATATTGCAAGATAAAAATGATGGGTCTATAAACTCTATATCTTTTTCATCGATACGCGCAATATTGTTTTCATCAAAACAATACATTATTTAAGAGTATTCTTAATTAACAATTATTTCTTGAACTTGTACTTGATGATGAAATGGCAAAAAAAAACCTTTTAAAATAAGAGCAATGATAACCTAAGCTATAAGGATTATATTATTCTAAAAGAGCATATTAAAAAGGGAGACAAATTTTCCAAAAAATATATTCCAAATAAAATTATTGAAAAATATTTTGAACGTTATTTGTTTAGTACTTTTTGTCGGGTTTTTATCTACACTTGTTCAGAAGTTAACAAATATCTGTAATCAGCTGATGAGTGTTATAGATATACCGCAATTGGGTATAAAAAGCAAAAGCCACCATACCCATTTAAGTCAATTTTGTGAGCCAAGGCTTATAAGAGTTATAACGTGATGAGAAATAGTCAATCGGATATAATTTGCTGTCATTGCTCTTGATGATACGTCGTCGTCAATTATTCAATACGAGTTGCTATGACTTTTCGGCTGAATGTGGCTCGTGACAAAAGCCAAGTCTCTGACTGGCTATCGGTTTATTTTCGACGAGTTCTCCCCAGTGCAAAAGGGTGATTAAAAATCGAGGAGGGTTGTAACGTCCGTCGTGGTGGGCAGCAAGGAGGCCGAACAGAAAAGGCGGCGGCAGTGGCCGCTGAAGGAAAGATTAGCCGACGTGAAAAGAAGCCGCTGACGGATGCGCTTACACACACACACACACATGGATTGGTAAACACGCAGCCAACACAGTGATCTGAGCCCTCCGACATCAGCAGACCTCTGCGACCCCTGTCTTCTTTTTTTTTTTTTTTTTCGTCTTCTTGTCAATATATATATAAACTGGGCGTTGCATCGATTTTGCCGTCTATAATATACCGCCTCTATACATATATATGTGCCAGCCCTATAGCTCTTTTTCCTCTTTCTTTCTGTCAGAGTGCAGGGCTATTTTCTAAGAGTCGTCAAGTCAAAAAGGATGAGAGACAAATAACAGAGGATCCGGCTACTGGAATTGAATTCGAGTGTTTTTCGGTAGTCGCTGAAGGATGAGTTTTGGGTGGAGTGCGCGAGACTTTTACAAATGATTGTTTCGATTTGAAAGTAAGATTGCAAACAGATTTTGTTTTAGAAATCGGGAGCTATCATTTGGACGCTGGAAATGCATCTCCTTTTTTATCTCTCTCTCTCTTTTTCTGTTATTTTCTGTTCTTAGTTTTTTTTTTTTGTTTTTTGGTTTTATTTTTGTTTCCTTTTCTCTGGTGCATCAACGGTAGCCCGTCAGCCAGGCTACATAATATAGCATTAGTGGCCATGCATGGAAGTAACTACTTATTGTTGATGGATATCCCTCAACCACGCGGCGGTGGTCCTCAGAGTTTCTCGTGTTTTTGTCCTGTCAAACCCTTTTTTTTCTATTATTTTTTTTTTTGTTTATCGAAAGAACACTACGTTTCTCATCCAAGTCTTCTTCTCTCTCTTTCTGTTCATTTGGTATTTTATAGATGAGTCGCGTCAAAGTCTCAAAGGTCCGGATCTATGGACGCGATGAGATGGGAGAGACAGCAGCTTCTGAACATATCAGACGCCGGGAAAACATATAGGGAGAGAAGCTACAAGACTCTGCCAAATAATGCTTTTAATGGAGGTCATCAGTAGCGCGATGATATGTCAGCTCGCTGTTCGGGATACAAAAAAAGAAAAATAATAATAAAATAATAAATAAAAGAAAAAAACATAAGAAGAAGAAGAAGAAGAGCTACAGAAAGCATTCTCATCTCAAACTTTGCCGCTGTCGCCGTTGCCGCCGCCGCCGCCGCCCGGCCGCACACACACACACACAACGCCATGTTCGGCCTGACTGATACATGACCATCGATGGTCCCTTGGCATGTGGCAATCAATCGAACGGACTGAATCCCTTTTGAGCATCATCATTTATCGGATAGCCCTGTTTCGTCTCTACCTGCTACTCGACGTCGTCGTTGCTCCCTGTTGTATTATATTATACGTTTGCGTTCTGTGTGTGTAGAGCTGATGCTGCGGTCGTATCTATCGCGACGTAGTATCGGAATTCATTCCCATATGACAGCAGACGAGTGATGGATTATTATTTGGGCGACATTGAGATTCGGTTATTCGGTTGGGAAACGGAATATATAGGCGGGATTACATCCACCATCAGAGATCGAGTTTGGTATAGAAAGGCAGATCACGGCGGTCACCAGCACTTTACATGCGGGCGTGCGCGCATACATACAAAGTGTACATTATTACAGAAATTGGTATGTACACGGTTTTTCTTCTCGAATTGCCATCCATTCAAGGTATCCGTTTTCCATAAACATGGCATTATAATATTGCACAATCATTAATTGGAAGGAATTAGTTATCCAAGTATTACATACATATTGATGTGCATATTCACTCTGATATCTGATATGCATACAAATAATTTTTTTTTAAACAAAGTTATTTTAATTCGATAAACTTTTCGGCAAAATTCAAATTCAGTAATATCGATCACTAAATCTAAAATTCTGAAAGAAAAGAAAATTGCCAAATACTTTACGCCGATCTTGTAAACAGGCTAGGCTACTATTCACTATATTGTGTGGTTCACGACATAGTATATTTATAAACGAACAAGGCGTTAAATTGGATATAAATGATTGTGCCGAAATCTCTCCGATAGCGCACTTTTTTATTTCGAAAAAGCCCATACATATTAATACAGACAATTATATAACACTTTGTCTTTAGTTATATAACTTTCGATATAATAATGGCTGTAACTTGAAAAAAAATATTTGTTTTCTCTATCTAATTATTTTGATCTAATCCGTCATATTTAAAGAGCTTCATTAGGAGTCATATTAAGCCTATAACTTAATCACTGACTATCTGAGCTTAATTTCTTTCTTTTTTGACCAGCTGGGTGTTTAAATACTGCGTGAATTGGATGTCATTTTTCTTTTTAAAATCGATGGAAATGTATGTACTGTGTATATAATAAAAGTAAAAAAGTTACATGATGCAATTAGAAGTGTAGATATGATTTTCCATTTGCTGTGAGAATAACGGGTAGAGAAAATTCGAAACATGCGTTCACATACAGTCGATATGTGGTAACACTTCAACTGTTTCAACTACTTTTAAGTTGAATTCGTACAAAGCTCAGAAATGATTGCAACGGCTGGCTGGCCTGGCTGTTGTTGACATTCCAGCGGCGCCACTAGGCTACAGAGAGACACGAACCGCCAAAGCCAGCAGTCGACCGTAAGACCAACAGAGCGGTTAATCAACCAAACAGAACTGTTATCAAGTTCAAAAAGAGCCGCTCGTCATAGACACGATCAGCCTGATTGGCTATTGTTATTACGAAAGTTGCCGGGACACATCAACCAAGGCATTTCCCTTTTTGCCTACGTGATGTGCCAGACATCACATTCAAATAAAACAATAATGACGAAAATAATAATGAATGGACATTGCACCTTTGGTTGCTGCTGTGCTGTGCTGTAATAATAATGAAATGCTGAAAAAAAAAAAAAACATTACCTCCATAATCGGCCGAGGGTTTTGCTCAATTCGGCATTGTGTAACTGCGGGTACTGGTCGGCTAATTGTCGCCTAGCCTCTTGAGCCCAAACCATGAATGCATTCATAGGTCGCTTGACGTGAGTATCTCTCTTTTCCGGGTTAGACCTGCTGTAATTCATATGCAGAATTTAAACAGTTAATCTATGTATATAACTAATTAACTATAGTCTGGATAGTATCACATAATACATGATCATTCGTTTCGAATTTCATTTGTAAAACGTAAAAAAAGAATCTGTGATATCCGTCACTTCATATACTGTCCCGTCACTTCCGGTCAGTAGGGCTGTATAGTGTACACAATCTATCCCAACATAATAGCTACACTGCTACATGTAGTACATACAGCCCCATGTTCATTTGTTCAAACGCGCATCGATCAGCCTTTCAGATAATCAAGCACCGCATCATTTCGGCCTAAATTTTAACAGAAATTTCAGAAAAGCATTTCATTTTCTCACCTAACATCGCTAATGAAGTAATGATGTTTTTGTTTCGTACATACGGTACGATACGTAAATATTTTAAAAGATTAAGGCCAGGAAGTCTAAAATATCAAATAATGTTTTGATAAGCACAACAGATTGTTACAACATGTAGCAACAAGTTCAATATTTTTAACATCTGACAATTGATTTCACGCTAGTCATAACGAAATCAAATCTTTTTAGGCCTGTATAGGCTAGCCTAATTCAGTTTGACCCTCTAGACCCTCAATCTATGAATCTTTATTCACTTTTTAAAACTAAAATTTCAAATGGGTAGCCCACTCTTTTTCTCAATGTGCAGCCTTTAAGAAAAAGCAGAAAAAAATGTTGAAATTACGGAAAATAAGGGAAATAATTGATAATAAAAAAAAAAATAAAGAATTCACGAAAAAGGAAAGTGAATGAAACAAGTAAAATTTCTCAATGTGCACTCTGAAAAGGAGTGAGCAGCACTTGGATATTTTTAAAAATCTTAGAATTCACCTGCTTGCCAGTGGGACGAGGCTCCAATCGTAACCTTGCAAAACCTTAGCAACGGCATTGCCAATATCCGACTTGGGTAAATGTTGTTGAGCCAGTTGCATGATGGATGCCCTGTTGCTACTGTGGTGGTGGTGAAGAGATGAGGAGGCCGTGGCCGACGAAATCACCGGTAAACTCATCTTCATTTTGATAACCGATGCCAGTTCGGCATCCGATGGATGCTGATAGGAGCACGTATCCATCCTTTTTTTTTAAATGGCAATTCTACCAATTGTTTTGTTGTGTAAAGGAATGTTCCTTTGCGATCAAAAACACGGCCGTTATTCAGTATCGTATCGTCAATGGCTAGCCAATTAAAACATTCACAACATTCAAACTCAAATGAATATTTTGTTTTGCAACTATGCAGCCCACGCTCAATAAACGATTCAACTGAAAAACTCTTCAATGTTTAACAAACTGTTAATAAAATGTTGAAAGCCAATTGAAATGAATTCACAAATATTTGAGTTCGAGACACAAAGAAAAAAGGTGGTGACTAATACAGCACATGCGTAATTCAACAGTCAATCGGCTGCGTCCACTTGTCTCCTCCAACTCTGATCTCGTTCGACTAACTCCCACTGCGTCTGTGCGGCCAAAGTTATAGGGAAAGAGAGCCGCAGCGTGTGCGCGGCGTGTGTTTTGTATCACCGGGAGGTGGGCTCCGATTGGTTCTCAAGTCTTCTCTCGAGTCAGCCAATAGATTCCGTCGGGTACGCCAGCCAACGCACTTCTCTTGTTGCATTTCTATTTCTATGTGAAATAATACACGAATGTTAATCCTATTTTTTCGCGATTTTTTTATACCGTAGACGTTTTTACTTCATTTTCAAAAGTTTTTACTTAACAAGTAATTGACCTAAGATTTTTTGGATACTCCGTCAAAATGTGATTTCGAAATGAAAATATAACAAAGGAATGTCCATATACTCTTATGGATATTTTTCAACCTAATATGCCAATTGTTTTGTCGGTATATCCATGGGACTATGAAAATGCCTAGATTTTTTTTCTCTAGTTTTGACGTTTTTCTAAAAAGACATCCAACTATAAATATATACTCCTGGCGATTACAGTGTTATAAGCTAGGCCTAGCTATAACGTAGAGGCTTTTTACTGTGATGCTTTGTGACTTTGTGAAGATTATTTGAAAAGCTGATGTAATGTTATTCGTATAGTTATATTTGTATTATAGTAATATTCGCGAGATATTTATTACAATATAGTATGATTACCAATCCGAATTGTTATGGTTGATTCAATGTATACTTGTGGCGGACGAACACGTGTAGAGTTCTACGTCCTACGTGTTTAATACATTACAATACCGGTAACTTTGCCTAAAAAATTGATGTGATTTTCCTTATCAACTTGACTGGCATCGGTGACCATAGGTTTGAGCAATTTTTAGCTATTTATAGGAAAACAGGGCGGTAGCCAAGTTTGTTAAGTCCTTTTTGTTCTATAAGCACATCGTCGCTTTCATTTGCTGATGTACATGCGGCAACTGAACTCCGATCCAACGCGAGGTCATAGTGCGGATCAATCACACCGCATTCGACTTGTTTATGCAGCAACTGATCGCACGTCCATTGCATTTACTTAACCTTCAACTGACCTCTACTTTAATGTTATTTACTATTGCCTATACAATTATTCCAATGAAAAGGGGGGGGGGAATATTTTTAAATACCAATTCTTCTGTTTCGCGATTTGAATATTTTTTGACACAAAATATCATTTGGAAAATTGTTCGCTTTCAAATTTGGAAAACATTCATCCATTTATTCTGGGAATTTATCGTTTAATGGACGTGCTTTTTTTTTTTGTTTAAATAGGCCTAGCAAATTAGATTACGTGTTTTGTAATAATATAGATTACACACTGTAGGCTACGGTTACTTGTGACAGTATCACATTGCAATTCAATACTGTCCAAATTTTAAATTTCAAAATTTGTCAAAGAAAACTGGGTCTTTTACTCTGGCATCCCTTGACAGTATATGTAACCTACACATTGAACTAAATTTGTTTTTCAAGCCTATCATTTTTCACAATGTGTTTTTTGCAAGCCAACCTACAAAGAATTAATCGGAAAAGTACACTGAAAGTGTCATTAGTATATCGTTTGAAACTTTCCCTTTGAACGAGAAACACTTAACGAACAAATCCTTTTCCTCGTCATTCTCCTTTTTTGTTACAGTAGTAAAAAAAATTTTGTTATGAAAAAAAAAATAATAATAGCAGAAGGTTTTTAAATTTATTTATTGGCACTTTAAGCCATGAGTTTTACATTCACGAACCATTTACATGGTCAGTATATAGTCTAGGTAAAATAAAATAACATCAGATAACGTAATTTTTTTAAAGGAAAGTTTCACGGATTTATATTGTGTGCGCAACGTTAGCGATTTGCTGTCACCTTAAGAGAAAGTCTATTATTGATTTTGTATACAGAAGTTACAAAAACTAAGAAAGCACAACTTTGAGACTAAGGCCAAGATGACGTATCCGATTCCAACCGTCATAATAGTATATATATATGGCCAAGATATGGACGAAATCAACTACCTAAAAGCTCACACAACCTTTCGTCACGATTACACGAGCCGAACTGTATCTAAGGAGCTAAACTTGTCTGGGATAATGTATCTATATACCATACAAAGGTAGATGTTTTTAGGATTTATTAGGCCTTTGTTATACTATTAGAATCTTATCCGTCTTATCTCTTTCTTGTTCGATTATCTTTCACCGATGGCATAAGACAAATGATAATGCATTAGGTAAAAAATATTATATTGAAAATCAATTTCAACGGCTTCTGAAAATGAAATCCCGACAGAATAAACAACTTAAAAAGTTGGATTCATTGATGTAACAAATCACTCTGTCTTTCCTAATAAAGCCTAAAGCCTATAGGCATTGTTATTGCGCAGAAAAAAGCTCAAATGATGGCTGCGAACTTTGAATGAGCGCTACTATTCGTGGCTTCTCGCCGTCGTCATCTCATCTTTCAGCACAAACGACGAAGGGCATGGGTGACGAGAAACAGCCGCGACTACGCCCATTCGTCTGTTGTCTGTCTCTTTCCGCTACGCTGCTTATTGGTATCGACATAGACGACATATATACTGATGTGCTGATGTACTGCCGCATCGTTGTTGCTGCTGTCGCCTCACATTCCGACAAGTTCATCACTATTTCACCATCATCTAGGCTAATTAGCGCAATCCCAATAACAAAGACAGCCCATAACAATTTTGATTGGACAAAGTCGCCTGCTGTAATAAAGGAAATACTAAACCCAACACAATGAATTTCGATGAAATTAAATGAATTGACAGCAAGGTTTTTCAAGCTATAGGAAATGATGTTCCTGCTGTTCCGCTGCTGCTGCTATACAAGTCTGCTTGCGCTATGCGTGCTATCTGGCGCGGCCAGAACCCCATGCCGAGTCCCGTTAACTGATAGAATCGTTTCTCTCTATAGCCTATACTCATCACGATGTTCCGCTTCACCGCAGGGGACATTTCAACCGACCAGCGGTAACATCTATACAAGCGGCGGCATAGAAAACAGCCTCGAGTAGAAATGGTCAAAATTCAACAAGAATATTAATAAAGAAAAACAAAGTACAGGAGAAAAAAAAAATTAGAACAAAATCAGATTCTAAAGAAAGCACGCAGTTCCAATCTAAGCAAGCTGTGTCAACGACTTGGGAATGTATACACTGTAACCAAACCTATATACGAAACTATTATCTATTCGAAATTCATGATCGAAACTCAGAAACCGCTAGGCTTACAATTGCTGTGTGCCTAAGATAGGAGAACAAATTCGCTCAATTCGACGTTATCTCCAATTTTTCCCTCGAAAACGAAAATGATGACAAGAACGGGAGAATTAGAAGTAAAACGATGAACTGCCTACAGTGTTTTTAATTGGAACGGAGTTGAGAGAAATAAAGAGGGTTGACATGGTTCGGTCATGGTTGTGTGTGTATCCTATACTAGCCTACTATATAGTGTTCAGCACACGAACTGAGAAAACAAATCCACCCTCAATCTCGCCCTTCTTTCTGTCTTTTTTTCCCTTTTTCGAGCTTTCTTCTCGTCCAAAGGGAGTCAACTTTCAAACGCACCGACGCCCGACTAGTCCAACCCGCAATCCACCGCGACCCCCGTCAGCTATTTAAACCCCCCCCCCCACACCCCCAAAAGCTTGTTTTGTTTTATTTTGTTATTTTTTAGTTATCCTAATTTTTTAGACCAGAGATAAACTGCTGCAGCATGTTCTCTTATTTCACTTGTCGAGAGAGTGCCAGCAGTATATTATAACTATAGAAGATGATGTTCGTTTGAAAGTTTCCGTCGTAATTCGTAATGAACTAGTAATTAATGACTCCTCTATTATATACAGTTGTAGATAAACTTTGATGGCATTGTGCCCTTGCAAAATTGCCTGCAATTATCTGCTGATGTACACAAATATGTCGATGTAGTTGCATGCAACACACAAGTCTAGAACGGAAAAAAATAAAACAGTCGAAAGAGAAGGTCTTACGGTCAAGCGACGACCCCACCCAGATGATGCGGGACTGCTGCGGAATGATGGGTCACGTGGCGGAAGTTGTTATATAGATTCTTACTGGTGCGTCCGATGCCGACCAAGTCGACCCCATTTGGTGTGAGATGCTGTTGAATGTCTACCATATACACGATCGCCGGTTCTATTTCATTTAACTTGCAAGGGCTAGACTCGAGATTTTTCAATGTTGCGTGTACATGGAGCAGCAAGTCCCAATAATATTCCAATGATGCAAGCCGAGAAAGAAAAAAAGAGTGGAATTGCTATAGATAAGATTAGCGATCGATATTTGGATAGTTTTGATTCTTATTTTTCTTATTCTTTATAGGATCATATCCGCAGCGCAAAGTGGGGAGATCGTGTGGCCCCTCGCTGAGCCGTCGGCTCTTTTGTGCCTCAGCGAACCTGCCGCCGTCGCGGTGACACTGCAGCTCAGCAACTCGTTCCATTCGTCCACAGCAGGAGAAAAAAAAAACCTCAAATATTTCTACATGAAATACGCTTCATTGCAGCAATACACTTATATAAGCAGGAATAAGGTGCAGACAGTTCTAGACTGTACGTAGATTGGACTCTCTCGGTCAGGAACTCAGGACTGTGTACAGCAATATAAGAGACTCGGTCGTTCGATGGCAGGCCGAGATCTGCACGATCGTCATAGAAGAAATATAGCGATCGGCGCCGTTGAGCAACGGTGATTTTTCACAAAATCTTTCGCTCGAATTTCCTTGTTCGTCGTTCGTCGTCGTCGTATCCTTATCTTTACCATCCGACATTACCAATCAACAAGCACAATCGTTTCAGCAGGCCTTTAGGCTAAGAAAGTGTAATGTCCTCTTAAAAAACGTTAGCTCCCACGGAGTGTAAGACTAAACCACGAGAAAGGGTCGAGTTTCGAGGATTGATCATCCATCAAGTTGTTTCAAATTATTTCGTGTTTTGTTTCAAAGGAGGGAGGCGCTTAAAGTTCTTTAAAGACTCACCGAGTCCACAGCGAGAAACACAGACATGACTAGACTGTATTTTGGTTTTTTCTATCTGGAGAAGACTACAGCAACTTTGATAGCGATAACCCGAATGAAAAACAAACATATCGAACGGCGTATACAGATTCTTAATCATTTCAGCACTCGTTTAACGTTTAATAACTGAAATATTTGATGATTTCGATCTGATTGTACACATGTATATTAGACATATCACATATTAGACATTAACGCGAATATTTCAAAAGAATTTTGGTTGTTTCTTTCCCGTCTCATTCATTCTTTTAAAAAATACGAATATCTTCAAACATAAATAATATTACAAATGATAAATGTTTACTACCAGCTACATACAGCAGTCGTCTCATTTTTATGAGCTTTTCACCATCATTGAACACAAAATGAAGGTTTTTTTTCAATAACGCCCCTTTTTAAAAAATTTCATGTTTGAATTACAGTAACAACTTGAATTGCTTTGCGCTATAATTCACGTGTTATCGCAGCAATAATGTCTTCTGTTTGAAATAAGAAAGAATTTCTGCGCTGTTTTTGTTTTGAGAGTAAAACGGGCGTGGTAGGGGAGGGCGTTTGTGCAGATGAGTGCAAAGCAAATATATACATATGTATAGTAATTGCTATCTGGTCGGTCACAGCTGGAGATTCAAAGCCGGACTGTCGTCAATCCTTTTGCCACGCCACACGTCCAGCTTTGTCTTTGAGTTAGGTTGAAGCTGCCGCACCACGGACTTGCTTCTGCGGTACGGCCAATGTTATGTTCCGCTACATTCCACCCCAATCCGAAAAGGCGAAAAGAGATGGAAATGAAGGTTCAAGATGCTGCAGTAGACTAGTGTATACGTACTGTTGAGTATATAGATCCGCTCGACCGCGCATTCGCTTCTCGCGTGTGTGTAGCACCGGAAACCGTAAAATGACCGCCCACTATAGCCGTCCGTGCTGATAAATGTACAAAGCTTCACGGTGCGCGACGACACATCATTAAGACAGCGACGCGGTTAACGCCAGTGCAAATGTGCCGACACATCACCCATCAGATAGCACGTGGAAAGGGATGGCTAATAATAATTTTTTTTTTCATTGCGGAAACTCGAACAGACATTCATTATGCCAGTGTTCTTAACTCTATTCAATATTAATTCAATCTGAATTCAATCCAATTTTCACCCATGCGGCGCTTGCTTAGTACAAGAGCTCGGATTTGGTCGGTATTGTTTTAAAAGTATTAATCACATTTCAAAGATGGCTCCATGACTCATTTACATCGCTGAATCTTTTCACTTAAAGTATCTTTTAACACTTATTCTGTTGAAACTATTTATAGATGTACTCTTATATTGGATAATTCTGTTTAGATACCTATGCAATACACTATCAGTGAAAAATGGTAAAAACTTGGAACAAACACAATTTTGCGTATTATCATTTACCATATAGCATGTGCAATCCTTTTCTCGACATTGACAAACTATAACAAGAAATATTTAGACAAGTTGAAGATTCTTACTTATCATTTCGAAATGTCCCCTTTATTTTAACTGTAAAAAGTCAATTTAACTACCAAGAAAAGATGAAAACAATTATTTCTATGGTTTTATAAGGATAATTAACATCGCCAAATAACAGATTTAGCAACAAAGACAGCATTTATTGTAAACTGTTTTAAAAGAGAACTTATTTTGTAATGTTTCCAACCTATTTTCTGCTGTAAAACTTACGACTAATTTAAAATTTGCTTGTTCCAAACTGTATTACCATGTTATATCATGGACACATTATAATCCATCATCACAATCACATAAAAAGCAAATCTGGAAACTTTTTTGCTTGTTGACTCACTATTAAAAATCATATACAGTATACACTATTGTGAATGATTTTTTTTTCTTTATAAATAAACAAGATACTAAAAAAAGTGGTTTATGTCACAAGCTCCAATTATAGGCATAGTTATGCACCAAAATGACAACATAATTACACTTTCTAGTTTCTACCCATTTTTATCTTCAAAATTATTATAATTTTCTTCACCTTCTTCTTCCTCTTCAAGATGACTGAGACAGCTTGGTATTTTTGTTTTTTGTGACAAAACTTCAATTCTTGTGGTCATCTTTTTCTTGCTTTCTTTTTGTTTTTTGGACCCTGAACCAAATTCAAATGCTGGCATACAGAGTTTTCCATCTCTGTAAGTTTTGCCTTTTTCTGATGTTTCTTTAAAAGTTCTAGGTTTCTTGAACACAATTTTCCCTGATGTATCAATAGGCTCATCAACATTATCAAGTTTACGTTTCCTCTCTTCCAAGTCTCTGAGGAATGACAAAGCAGCTGCGGTATTGGATTTGTCAGTTACATCAGAAGTTGTAGCTAAATTGTACTTAACCCATTTGTGTGGGTTTTTCTTGTGATCAGGAGTATCAGTTTTGTTCAGATGATGCTGTCTTCTTGGAGCATAAGATGACTTTTTCAATTTTGGCATGGGCCTTTTGAACATACTTTCTTCTCCCTTGTAAATCGTCACGTCGTCGTTTCTTGAATTCTCTTCTTCAATCACGATGTCACTCGTCGAAGAAGACAAAGCTGGTATTTCTGTGTTGGAAAGTTCTACAACAGGTAAATTCCCAAAAATTGATTCACGTCTTGCAGAAAACTCTTCATTTTGACACTGCAACGTGAAACTGTCATTACATTTTTTGGGTTCCATATTGTAGAAGGGAATTGTACCACACACACTTAAGAATCTCGATCTCCGAAAATCTACTCAAAAATTTACGATTCAAGGTTCACAAATTCAACGTAGCTAATTGTTAATGTCCCGCAAAAGGAATTGATTAAGACTGAAGTTAAAAAGAAGACAATATTCGACTGACAAGGAAGCAGACGAATTACCAAAGCAAAATCGTGCCATGTTGTCGACTTGTCGTTTATTCGTTTTTCATTATCGTTTATTAAGTCAGGAATCAGGATTTTTTTTTAAATAATCAAATAATTGAAATAGTAATTCACTGAAAATTATTTAAAGTTCGTTGCCTAAATTATTCAGTGAAGTTTTTTTTAGCGTTTTACGGGACTTCACTATGGCAACACTTTAAGCAGACACCATATAATGAAGTCGCCGATAGCTGAAAAGTCGAAAACACGTGGATCAGAAACTTCAACAGTTAAAATGGGTCGCACTCGCTCGTCTCCTACTGGAAATAAAACGAAGAGAAATCAATCGAACAAAAAGAATGTTACCCATACGATGGATTCTCCATCTGAGAATGCTAATGTTCAACATCCAATGATAACTTCAAAATGTGAATTACTAAAAACTTCGGTAAGTCAACAAACTACGGCTCAAAAAAATGTTGTCGTCACTTAAAATACTTGATTTTGCTCATTTTTAGGTTGAAGAAGCTGTTGCTGCAGCTTTCAAAGCATTCAAGCTAACTCTTCAGAAAACAAAAGGTGGACAACTGTTTGACAATGAACCTCACCCTGTCAATCTTCTTGTGTCAGCCATAAAGATTTCCGATTCTGATGCACAACCATTCAGAGTGTAAATTTAACAATGAAATTTTAATAACAAGTTAACAATATGAAGTTTTATTTCATTTCAGTAAGCTACTGAATCCATTTTTAAATGATGAATGTGACATTTGTTTAATTGTCAAAGATTTGGAAAAGGGATGGAAGGTTGATCATGAACCCACAACTCATCACTACCGAGAACTTCTTGAGGGAAAAAATGTTTCATTCATAACTGAGGTGAGCTCTCCCTGCCAAAAGTTATTTAGTGGTACAGTTAAATTGGAATGTAAATTCTCTTAGGTAATGCCTTTGAGACAGTTGAGGATTGAATTTAAACCATTTGAGGCAAGAGGAAAACTTGCTAAGCGTTTTGAAGTGGTATTAGTTGACAAAAGAGTTGCCAAGTTTATTCCTAGATATCTTGGCAAAGCTTTTTATCAAGCTGGAAAGTATGTTAACAGAATTTCAGTTTTCATGAAGTAATATTTAACTAATGGATTTATTTTTTTTTATCAATTTAAGATTACCTATTTCAATTGACATAGAAGCTGATGATCTTTTAACTGAAGTAAACCGAGCTTTAGCTACAAGTATGATGTCCATGTCGAATCATGGCGCCAGTACCCAGATGCAGGTTGGACTGTCAAACCAAACTGAGAAGCAAATAGTCGAAAATATCATGGCCGTTTATGAAACCATGCAAAAACAATTCCCAGGGAAATTTGCGAATATTCGTAGTTTATATATTAGGTTCGGAAACAACCCATGGACTGTCCCCATTTACGTCAGTTTTGGTAATTTAATTAGTGTTATGTGCTTTGGAATCTGTTAAATTTTTTTTTGGCTTAGCTACTCGAGATTCAGTTACATTGCCAGTCTCCAAGAAACTTGACAACCCACTCATTGACGATCTTAGCACGCTTGCACCCGGTTGGAAAGTTGCTGTTTACCCCAGCGGCGAAGTTAAAAAGATTAAAGACGAAGGATACCAACACACGGTTTTGGACGCTGCGATCGAAGTCTTTGAAGCGCCTGGAACGGCTAAGGAGCTAGATGGCGATGAAGAAATGTCTGATGCTGAAGTCGACGAAAAGATAACTAAAAACAAGAAGTCACGTAAAGCTCCCACAACAGTAAAGACCACGAGTAAAGCTGAAGCATCTGATGTTGAAGAAGACAAACCCAAAAATGGCGATAAATCATTAAAGATTTCAAGGAAGAAGAAACCAGCTGACGACAGCAGTGAAGACGAAGGCGATGCATTGGAAGAAGAATACATGAAAGAATTAGATATTCTTGAAGGAGATTTAGTCGGAGGAGACGCAGAAGAAGTCGAGGAAAATGAGGAAGTTGAAGAAAAAGAAGTAAAGAAAGCTGATTCTAAACTCAAGCAAATCAAGAAGAAAACATTTAAAAAATCTAACATCAAGAAAAAAGCCAAACATGCATGAATGTCTTTCTGAAATTTTCTTGTGTATTCATTGAACTGCTGGACAATAATAAAGTATCGTTATCGGCAATTCCTATTAATACTTATTGTTCGTGAGAATTTGCCAAATTTTTAAAATGATGTTGAATAATTGTATTGAATAAGTAAAATTGCATGATTTGAGAAGTTTATTTTTCAGTACTTCAGTTTTTTACTTCAATTTACCATAATTTTCCCTGAAAGCTATTGAAACTAGCTTGAACTAAACGGTAAACGGTAGTATTTCAACGCAGTATTTCAAATTTCACTCAAATTTTCCATCATTACTGACATTGAAGTTCAAGAAATTAACGCTAGATGTCGTCTTGTCGAAACTGTTGAACACGTGTGTCGCTGTTGAAAATGGAAAGAATGTAAGTAGAGTCTATGACAACTATGAGTGAGATATGTAATAATTTCTTATTATGGGAACTTGAACACAATTGAAACACAATCTTCTTTACTAATATATTAAATATATTATTATTCTCAGGATTTCCAAAAGAAAGTTATCAGAATCAGAAGAAAAAGAAGTCGTTCATGTTCTTGCACAGTTTAAATCCGAAAGTGGCGAGCTTTTGGAATCTCCAATTGATTTACCTCTTAATATAACTACAGAGAACTTGCAGTTAATTTGCAATGCATTCGTTAAAAAGAGCGACGAGGAAGCTACCCCATATACTTTTTTTGTTAAAGATGTAGAAGTTACTAGCAATCTAGCTGCTGCTCTAAAAAATGCTCTGTTAGACAGTGAAAAAGTATTGGAAATTATCTATCAACCTCAAGCTGTTTTTCAAGTTAGAGCAGTGACTCGATGTACAAGGTGAATTGAATTTGTAACATTATTTAATCAATAAAATAATCAAAATAAATATATTTTTCAGTTCATTACCTGGACACTCAGAAGCTGTCATTTCAGTAAGTTTCAGTCCTGACGGTAAGCAATTGGCTAGTGGCTCAGGTGATACAACTGTCAGATTCTGGGATCTCAATACAGAAAGTCCATTATTCACATGTAAAGGTAAAACATCTTTCAATATAATTGAAGACAGTTCATGGTTTAAACAGTGCTGTTTCAAATGAATGTTTAATTTCTTAGGACACAGACATTGGGTTCTGTGTACTGCTTGGGCTCCCAATGGACAAACTTTAGCATCAGCTTGCAAAAGTGGTGAAATTCGATTGTGGGATGCCCAAACTGGGGTACAAAAAGGCAAACCTCTTGTGGGTCATAAACAATGGGTTACTTGGCTTGTTTGGGAACCTTTTCACTTGAATCCACATTGTAGGAAGTTGGCAAGTTCCTCCAAAGATGGTGATGTCCGGATATGGGATGTAGTTCTTGGCACTTGTTTAATTAACCTTGCTGGGCATCAACAAGGAGTATCATGTATAAGATGGGGGGGGACAGGACTCATCTATTCTGCATCTCAGGTCATTATAAAGTACTTTATTATTATAAATCATAATATTCATTAAATATTGATCAGATTAATACTTAAATCCATAACATATTTAATATTCATGTATATAATTTATTTGAAATAAATGCATTTATATTTATTTTATTTTATCTTTCCTAAAAAAGGATCGTACAGTAAAAGTGTGGCGATCAGAAGACGGAATTTTATGCAGGACATTGCAAGGGCATGCTCATTGGGTCAATACGTTAGCCTTGAGTACCGACTACGTTCTACGAACCGGAGCTTTCGAGCCAGCAGAATTCGGGCGCCCTCAGAAAACCTTGACACATGAAGAAGCACAGGAAAAAGCCCTGGATCGATACAATCTAGTTCAAAAAGTCGGCCCTGAACGTTTAGTATCTGGTTCGGATGATTTCACTCTGTTTTTATGGAATCCTGAAACAGATAAAAAGCATCTAGGTGGTTTTCTTAAGCTATTTGTATTAACGTATTTAATGAAGACATTTTGTTTTCTAAACTTTTAGCCCGTATGACTGGCCATCAACAACTAGTTAATGACGTCAAATTTTCTCCTGACTCAAGAATGATTGCCTCAGCCTCATTCGACAAATCTATTAAAATCTGGGATGGAAGAACAGGCAATTTCATAACAACCCTCCGAGGTCACGTACAGGCTGTTTACCAAATTTCCTGGTCAGCGGATTCTCGTCTTCTCGTTAGCGGAAGTGCAGATTCTACTTTGAAAGGTTGTTAAGAGGTTTATGCGATATCCACTTGATTTCTTAATTTATATGAGGATGGACGCAATTTATCTTTCTGTTGAATTCTAGTTTGGAACTTGAGAACTAAGAAGTTGCATTTGGACTTGCCTGGACATGGCGATGAAGTATTTGCTGTTGATTGGAGTCCAGACTCGCAACGGGTTGTTTCCGGAGGACGAGATAAAGTTCTGAAAATGTAAATTTTAAAAGTTTTTGGGGAGGGGGGTTAGGAGTTATGTGGTTAAATTACAAATTATATATATTTTTAATACTTTACAGATGGCGATATTAGCAGAAATCGCCCAATCGATCAGGAAAAGCTAACTGTTGAGTGTTGTCTTTTTTACGTTACAAGAAGCAACCTTTAATACAATGGTCATAATTGCCAAACAGTTGTTAAATTAAGAATTTTTTTGTTTTTTTCTTTAAAACGTTATTGGGCTAATGCTGAATCAGATCAGAAGCAGAAAATATAATATAATGTCAGTTACACCTATATTAATAATAAAACTACGTTGTATGATTTGTGGGGAGCTCGACTGATAACTATCTCTATCAGTTAATACTATATGCTGCGTGGGTAGGTCTAAGTCTGGCTTGGCACTTCAAGACCGTTTGGGATAGCATCAATTGTTGCGGTGGTTCGACCGCAGTTCCTACCCAGTGGCAGACTGGTCATAGCATCAAATGTGTCGACTGGTACACGAGTCCCACTCCGGTCGGAAGGCCGGGTTCCTTCCACGTCATAAATGGAATAGTTATCAAGTACTTCAAAATTTAAAATACGTAGAAATAACTATTCATTATTTGTAAAAGATGAATCCGAGTAATGAGGGGTGATATAGGCAAGCGCAAGCCCCACGAATAGTTCATATTCCATAAGGCTATATGCGGCCTATGTCCAGAAAAAAGTAAAGTCGTGTCGTTCACAGTCACACGACAGCGTTTTTGAGCGGTATGTATTATATACTGTATAGACCTTATTGCAGTTATAAGTACGCGAAAAGCCAAAAGTCGTGCGCAGCTTACTCCAATGCGCACCACTGTGGCCTATAGGGGAACTAAACATTTTTTTTGCTTGACTACTACTTGAATCACCATACTTTACAGCAAAGTTGTCCAAACTCCAAAGGAAGGGGTTGGATCTAGCAGACTAAATTTTTTGTTCTGTTTACACATGGCCTATACCCCTGTGGTGTAGCTTTTTTACTCCCTTCCCCTTCCGTTCAACCTAACTGGGAGGTGGCGCACCTAGCGGTGAGATGTGGTGAGCCCATTAGCGCATGCAGTGAGCTACATCTCACCGCTAGGTTCGCCACCTCCCAGTTAGGTTGAACGGAAGGGGAAAAGCCGATTGAAATCTTTCAAAAAATCATAATTTAAAAACTAAAGGTAGTAAACTATAGTAAACTTGGTATCAATAGATACCTCGTTTAAAGCTCCGTAACGTAGTTACGCTTTAAACATCAACACAGCTCAAATAAAATTACCAAGTTGATTAACAAGCGATCTCCCACTCAAGTAGTCCAAAAACCGGCTTTTTGGGGGAGGCCGATTTTAAAACTAAATCCGGAAAGGGCCGTAGAAATTCCGGAATAGATTATTCTTGTTCAGAATTTAACGGCGGATTCAATGGCGCAAAGACCGGATTTCTATCTCCCACCGTTTGAGAGATATTCGTGATAGAAATCGGGAAATTTTGAATTCGTCCCCTCCGGTTCCCTCATAGTGCATCGCTTTTCTCGGTCCACAGGCCGAATTAAAAAAAATTAATTGTAAGAAAAAATGTCTTAGGTCTTCCTCTATTGGAATCCAAAAGGATTTTTTTTAAATCAATAATTGACCGAGATATGAACGATCTCGTGAGGTACCCATTTGGAACGATTTCCAAATCATTTTATTCGGGGTTGCCGTTTGGTTTTATTTATGTCTTTTCCTCCCCCCTCCCGTTTAATACATATAAAGGACAAAGAACGGAGAGAACGAAAAGACAAAAATACGGGAGGGGGGAGCGAAAGACATAAATAAACCAAACGACAACACTGAATAAAATGATTTGGAAATCGTTCCAAATGGGTACCTCACGAGATCGTTCATATCTCGGTCAATTATTGATTTAAAAAAAAATCCTTTTGGATTCCAATAGAGGAAGACCTAAGGCATTTTTTCTTACAATTAGTTTTTTTTAATTCGGCCTGTGGACCGAGAAAAGCGATGCACTATGAGGGAACCGGAGGGGTCAAATTCAAAATTTCCCGATTTCTATCACGAATATCTCCCAAACGGTGGGAGATAGAAATCCGGTCTTTGCGCCATTAAATCCGCCGTGAAATTCTGAACAAGAATAATCTGTTCCGGAATTTCTACGGCCCTTTCCGGATTTAGTTTCAACAGTGACCTCCCCCAAAACCGGACTACTTGAGTGGGAGATCGCTTGTTAAAAGACTTTGACTCACATTAAGACAATGAAAAAGGGGTCCCACGAGGGGGCAGCGTGCGGGGGTGCATTCACAAACTGGGTAGGGTACGCGTCATGCACTACCACTATTGCGGAATTTTGCCGTCTCTATTGGGCGAAGCCATCGGAAAAAAAAAAATTGTTCAATTCTTGTTAATTTTTTTAAAGTTAATTTTTAGAAAAAAAGGGATTTTTTGCAACCGTCGTATTTTTATACTCTGGTAACAAGGTCCTTGGGTATACGCCTTCGGGTTCAGGTTGAAATTTTTTAAAAGAAATATGCTGTGCGACTTTGGTGTGGTGGGCTACGCCCACCACCCCACGCCGCACTAATTATTACATGAATTAAGAGAGAAAAAAAAATAAAGACAATAAAACCCTCACTATCACTTTTATCAGAAAGGGAAAATCAAAATTCAAACTTTTGAACGAATTGCCTTCGGTATACCAAGTATACCTTGAGGGACAAGATCTTTGGGAATACATTCAGGTTGAAATTTTTTTTTGAAGTAGGCCTAATATGCTGTGCGACTTTGGTGCGGTGGGCTACGCCCAGCACCCCACGTCGCACTACTTTTTTAACATGAATTAAGAGAGAAAAAAAAATTAAGGCAATAATAAAACCCTCAATATCATTTTTATCAGAAAGAGAAAATCAAAATTCAAACTTTTGAACGAATTGCCTTCGGTATACAAAGTATACCCTCAGGGATAAATGCGCACCAAACATGCAGTTGCCCTAATACTCGAAAATCTACACATGAGGATTACGGAAAAAATACATTTAAAAAAATTTAAACAGATACGAACGAAAATATCCTGGAGACCTGTAAGAAATTAAGTTAAGAAGGTTGCCGAAATTTGGAAGAAATCGGCCAAGTAGAAAAAAAGAAGATAGCAAATAACGAAACTGACAATAAACCTTTTGGAGCCCAACTCCAAGAAAGGTATCGATTACTACGATACGATACGATACGATACACGATCAGAAACTCAAGAGCCTTCGATATACTAGAAGTATAACCCTCAGGAATAAAATGCTCACACCAAAGATGCAGTTGCCCTAAGACTAGAAAATCTACACATGGGGATTACGGAAAAAATACATAAAAAAAAACCAACCGATACGAATGAAAATATCCAGTCGTGTCGTTCGAAATTAGGAATAAATCGGTGAAGTAGAAAAAAAGAAGATAGCAAATAACGAAACTGACAATAAACCTTTTGGAGCCCAACTCCAAGAAAGGTATCGATTACTACGATACGATACACGATCAGAAACATATTAAGAGCCTTCGGTATACTAGAAGTATAACCCTCAGGGATAATTATATATGACAATGTTTTTCCGTGTTTGTTTGTCTAAAGCCTTCCCGTATTACTGTAAAGGTTGACCCAACGGGTTCATTGTGTCAAACCAATACGGAGAAAATAAACTTAACTATATGAGGCGAATTTACTCACAATGCATGTATAAAGTTAAGACCAAAAACAAATGCGGGTATAAACTATTCAGTAAATACAACAGTACAATAGTAGACAGATCTCATAACACATAAACACTTCTATAAAAATACAAGACAATAAAATAAACAAACGTTTACTTTAAAAGAAAGGTGGATAAAAGCGGGTAGCTGGTAGCGGCTCGAGCGTCAGGCAATTTCGGAGAATTTGGGAAAGCTCGAGTAGCGATGAGCGGAACTCGTTCGACTTTTGGAGGAGTTTTTAGAACATAGAAATATGTACGATAAAGGGAAAATAAAATGGGAGACAAGACTCAATTGACGTGAGTGAAGTTACGGGATGAAAGTGCGTACCGAATAGCTTTTGCGTCGGGGTTTTATACTTTTTGATTTTGCACGCGCAACATAGGGAGAAATACGTGGAAAAACGGGTCTAGTCTCGTTCAGTCCCTTTGGGAATAAAGTAGGCAAAAGCAGATATTTTCGGGAGGTAAACTATAAATGAATAATATCTGCTGACAATTAAATGAATAACATATAAGTGGGAAATATTGGCGAATGATTCAAACACGGAGTCTGAGTGCGCCATCTAGTATTAAAAGGGAAATAGTAAAAACAGAATAAAAGAGAGTCATTGCGCTAAAATAAGAAAAGGAAATAAGAGTAAAGCAAGAATAAAAGAGTAGAATGAAGACCATAAAAGAGTCGGGAAAAGCGGACGTTCCGTTACATTACAAATTGTAACACCTGAACTACCAGTATAAGGAAGGGCATGACATCCCCAGTCACGTCACGACTGTCGAATTAATGGCTAGTCACTTAATCAGCTGCAAGATGTCGGATCTCAAGTCTCTGACGACCAGATCATTACTAAAGTTGCTTCAACTCTTCTTACCTCTTACCGTCATGTAATTGCAGCTTCGGAAAACCTAGACGACGACAAAAAGACAATCAATCTCTTGCGAACTCGACTTATGAAGCAGACAGCCACGAATTAACAATACGGTGAGGTGGACACTGATGATGCTGCTTTCTTTGCTAGGAGATTTGATTGGTCAACTGGAGGGGCATCTCTTCCCGGTACACAAGAACCCAGCAAACCAATCACTGTTTGCAACTATTGTGACACATTTGGACGAAGAAGTAATCACGAAGAGTCGAGATGCTGGGAGAAGAAGAGGGATAAGAGGCAACAAGAAGAATCCAGAGCTAACATAACCTCCCTGGTAGCACACTGCTATCCATAGGACACCCATCCGACTCGTCCGACTTGGACGTCCGAGCTGACGGCCATAGGATGGGCGTTGGACAGCCTAATGTCACGCCGTCCGACGTCCGATTGTGGACGGACCATGGACGTCTCCAATCTGCCTCCATCTAGAGTACAGTCTATGGACGTCCTATTTCATGTCAAAAATGGACGTCCAAAAAGACCAAATACGGACAACCATGGGACATACGTCGAAGACGGCTTAAGGCCGTCGTTAATTGGTAGTCAATGAGAGGACTTTTTTACGTCCAGGATGGGACGGAACTCATTGGGACGTCCAAGGGATAGACGATGGATGGGAGTGTGCTATCAAGGTTCTAGCAGTCGTAATTGGCCACAAGGCTACGCTTATGCTACTCTGTCTTTGCTTTCAAACGTCAAGAAGTGCAACCAAGCAGATTGGTACGCAGATTCCGGAGCTTCACAGCATATGAGTGATCAGTTATGTCAGTTCCAGAACTGCAATCCAATCAAGCCTGGTAGCTGGCCGGTGAAGGGCATTGGTTTAATAGATAATAAGCCATTGCAGGTGCATGGTGTCGGCGAAATTCCCATTCGTTGCCGAGTCGATGGCAACTGGTTAGACGCTGTACACGCTCATTCACAACGCAATCTATGTCTCAGGATTGGGGCAAATCTTTTTTCCATCAGATGTGCAACTAAGCTTGGGGCGGTAGAATTTAAGCTAAGTTTGCCGGAAATGCTGACCATTGTCAAAGAAGAGATTGTTTTAGCTGTGGTCGCCTGTCATTCGTCCAACCTATATCGTCTTCACATCCAATCCACAAGGAGACCTGAACCAGCTGCTGTTTCCTCGGTAGCCCGATTGGCCAAACAGATATTCATTCAATGAGTGTATGGCATCATCGTTTTGGACTTATCTCCGGTTACTGTTGTTATAATAAATGGAATATACCGATGAGATCTGATGAAAGAGGATGTATTCTTGATATGCTTGTAACGATGAAGCCAAATGGTCTCCATTTGCAGCTTCACAGGCTGCCACGTACTCAGCTTCGGTGGTGGAAAGTGTCACGCAATGTTGCTGCTTACTTCCCCACACTACTGGTCCGTTGTTGAACATAAAAACGTTGCCGCTAGTGTCTGTTGGTCGCCGGCATAATCTGAAAACGAGAAAGGTACAAGCGGGCCGGAATTTGGGTCATCGCAAAAGCGCGGACCATAAATAAAATTCTCGGCAAGGTATGAAAGGATTCTTTTGGAGTGGACTTGTTCAGAATTTTTACAGGGACAGGATGCTTGGTTGACAGCAAAAGCTATTTCAGGCCGTGTGGTCACCACGATGTAAAGCAAGTTCCAACGGCCTCACGATAAAACCTTTTCAACATGCTGTCTATTTCAATAGGAGATGATGAACACATAACCTTGTCTAGGTGGCTGTGTGGATCAGAGGGGACGTTCTTCGGATAACAATCAGCCATATTGAATGTCTTGAGTAACTTTCGAAAGTAGTGTGACTGGTGAAGGATAAGAAGCTTTTGTGAATGAAAGCGTGAAATTTGCAGATCGACGAACATGGCTGCTAAGGGTGTCCGATTTTCGAATTTATTTATTTTTCGCGGCGATCATCTGTTTTGGGTTGTCTTATAGGGAGAAAAAAATATTCCAAAAAGTTGACAATTTTTACCCTCCCCAGCAGGCCAAAAACAGCAAAAAGTGACGTTTTTTCTATTTAAAAATTCAGTTATATTACTAATTTTGCAAAAACCTACCTCGATCATTTCAGGGTAGCTACATTGACATCTCCACTATACGTGTGAATATGGATTATATGAATAATAGAAGCGAGACCTTTAACGGTGTAGACCCTTGTTTATTCAGCTCATTCAAAGAAAAAGTAAACATAAAAACAAATCTGGCAACGCCATCCTTTAAGGACGGCGGTGCCTTCTCCCCTTTATCATCAGAACCTTTGAACACAAAAACATGTTTGAACACAATCAGGTCCAACAAAAAAAACTGAAGAATATCTTGATGAGTATCAATGAAGAGCCGAGGCACGAAGTGGGCAAGCGTTGTTAATTGCACTTCCTAAATAACAAAAATAAATAGGTTAATAAGATGAGGGAGGAGAGGGTGGGAGAAACGAGACCGTTAAAGGTCTCGCTTCTATTATTCATAAAATCCATATTATTCCTAATATTCGCTCTACCTTTAACGGTGACTTTAAAGATTAGACGTTGATTGTGTGAGTACACACTGCGCAACTTCGTTCCCAGATAACACACACCTGAGCCAATGACGTCCCTTAGATGTCGTGTTGGGACGGTTGCAACGTCCCAAGGACTCCCCATATTTCGGGGTTCTCGTCTTTGGGACTGGTTTTGGATGTGGCAATGTCCGCCTTGTCATCATCCCATTGTTGTGCCCAGCACAGCCCATGGGACGTCTCTAGGACGTGTCAAGTACGTACTTTACACCACCATTTATTAGCAATAAAATCTTCAGCCATGCTTAAAGTGTCCGACTCGGGAATCGAACCATAGACCTTTAGCATTCTAAACTAGTCATCTAACCACTGAGCTATTTCCTTCTTGCATATATTGTTATATTATATAATACGTTTTGTGTAATATCACCAGAGTCATCCAAAGTCATCATAAGGATGGCTCTGATTTCACAAATTATGAATTGGATTTCAACTTTCTTGACAAGATGACGATGAATCATGATGAAATATTTTATTGAGTGAAGAACATCAATGAAGAATAAAATGGAGTCTGCTGGACTCGAACCATACACAATTGATGCCGAATGCCAGGCAGCTACCCACTGAGCTATTTGAGATATATTGATATCCCTTTTTATTAAAGATGAGTCGTTGTTCCCGCGTAAAAACACGATAGTTATAAAATTTTCTAAGTGTTGTGTTGGAGCCAAAATGAAATGAATGGTACGGATAAGGTACGTTCACATGGGACTGTGAAAATTGCCGCGCTTCGGTGCTTTTTTTGTTTTAAAAGGGACGGCTTTTAGATGTTTTATACTTGAGCCTCTACCAGACGTCCCATTGGTACGTCTTTGGGGCTCGATTGGGACGAGAATTCCTATCTGGGTTATGATGAGACGAGCGTAAATAAAATCTATTAAACACCGAATCAGCCTTCCAGCTAGCTGCTTTGAGAATGTGATTAACGGGGACTCCCGCTTGTGCTGCTTCAGAAGAAGCTGAACCCCGAGTCGAATGGGCCCCAAAATCGCTGTTAATGCCTGCTGAAATCAAACCTTGTTTAATCCATCTCGCAACAGTTGAAGATCCCACTTCCTTATGAGGACGTTTTGTTATTGTAAGTTTGTGAGAGAGAATGGTTAAAGAGACACCCTCATTGTCTGGCAATGAAACAAAATAATTAAGAATCACATCAGGGTCCAACATTTTGTTGTAACGCGCACGCGTTGGTTTTGAATTGAAACACCCCTTTAACAACTGAACCACCAAAGAATGCTCCCTGATTCTATGCCCTTCTGCAGCGAAGGCTATAACGGGCATATTAACACTAGATCCGCATTCTCTTTCTTGATTTTGGCTAGACATCACAGAATTAAGGCAAAGGGTGGAAAAGCGTACGCTCGGAGATTGTAACAATTCAGGGAAAAGGCATTAACTGTTGCATTTGGCTGCGGGATCCAGCTCACAAATTTTGGTAACTGGCGATTCCAAGCCGATGCAAACAAATCCACTTCTGTTGGCTAAATTCGCTGTAGAGCCTTGAATCTGTCCGGTAGTAACATCCAGTCGCTCGCGTCGAGCGTCGAACGCGACTCCCTGTCTGCAATGGAATTCAAAACTCCCGGTAAATGAGAACCTAAAATAGAAATGTTATGAGATTTGCACCATTCAACGATTAGAGATGCAATGACAGAAAGTGAACGAGAGCGCGTACCACCGCCTTTATTAACATACGCAACAGCGGTGGAGTTGTCTAAAAACAACTGAACCGTAATATCTTTTGATTCTCGAGTAAAAGTTTGCAATGCATTAAGGGCGCCTAGCAACTCAAGTTCATTAATGTGGCGTGACTTGTCCGCTTTGCCAAGGGCGATGTAATGTCCTTGATGTAATGCGTCACAGACAGCACCCCAGCCTTGTAAAGAGGCATCAGAAAAAATAGACAAGTCTGGGCATGAAGGGAGAATGGCCTTGCCGTTGGAATGCCTAAGGTGGTTCACCCACCACTTCAAGTCTAGACATTCCTCGGGGGAGAGGGCGACAAACTTTTTTAAATCTCGAGAACAATGTATCGAACGGATATAAAATTGTTGCAAAAGTCTCGAATGACCTTGGGATAAAAAGGAACCATGTGAATCGACCAAGAGAAATTACCTAAAACTTTAGCAATGTCCCGTAATTTAACTTGTACTGCTTTAAGCAGCGATTCACACAAGCCAATGATGGAATCGTCTTTAGATGGGAGAGCCAGAGTCAAAACTCTTGAATCAATATCGAGGCCGAGATATTCAATCGTCTGGGAAGGAAAAAGGACCGATTTTTCCCAGCTAATTAAAAACCCAAGTGATTGCAATAAATTAATAGTGATACGGACATGATCAATCGTTTCGTAATAATATTAAGATATTTTCTTAAATTAAAAGCATTTTTTAAAACCTTCTCCCTATCCCTCGAGGTTTTCGAACTAAAAACTTCTCAAAAAGGGGGAATAGAGCAGTAAAACATCCTGCGTTGTCACTTCTGGAAATCTCATTTGGCCAATCAGAATTGGCCATTTTGGACACAAATGAGATTTCGGCCAATCAGATTGGCCATTTTGGACACAAATGAGAGGCAACGCAGGATGTCTTTATTACTGCTCTATTCTGCCTATTTCCTCAAGGTTAAGTCGGACCCCTCTTTTTAAGCGAAAAAACTTCGAGGGATAGGGAGAGGGTTTTAAAAAATGCATAAAAAAATAATAATTTAAATTTTTTACAAAATGTTTAATACACGATCTCCCATTGGTTCCTGGTAGTCCCACCCCCTGGGAAACTAGCTTACTTTTCCAAATGTTTACTTTGCAAACTGTACTTAAAATCCGAGAAAAAAACCATCCGGAATTTGACTTACACTACAAAGTCAAGTAAAAATTTAATTATTTTTTTTTACTTGAAAAAGTCAGCTTTGCATGACTTTTCTAGCAAGCAAAGTTGGAAATTCAGTCACTAGTCGGAATACGGCTGCTGGTGTCGCACACCACGCTCTTTCCCTATCTCTGAGCAAGGCCTATACTGAATGGTTAAGGCCAGTGAATTTGAATGTTGCCCTATGAAGGCGAGATGATCTGCAAAATTCCCTATCCTTTTCCCTGGAAAGAGCCAATCAGAAGATAAAAGGAGAACAAAGCTTCGCCATCTGGGGTTCGAAATTGTCAAGTAGGATGGGAACAATTGGAAAAATGTATTCATTCTATTTTCTATACCGCAATGCAACATAATGGTGTTGTGGTTAGCGAGTTAGACTAATAAATTTAAAGTCGAGTCGAGTTCGTTCCCCAAACTTTTTCATTTACTTCCAAACTAGTTGGCATCTTCAAAACGCCAGATGGCGTTACGAGATACGACAACCTTTTTCTTCTCAATGGCTCTCGCTGGGGCAGGGATAGCCTATCCCTGATCAATTCCCTATCCCGAATAGGGAATTTGGCCAAACCTTTCACCTTCATGGCAGTAGATACAAGTTCACTGGCCTTAACCATTCGGTACGCCTTCCTCTGAGAGGCGATTGACCTCTATTACTAGCGAACCTGGTGGGGACTCTAGGTAGCGCTTCTTAGACACATGCTGACCCAAGGAAAAGATAAACGAGAACTTATCCTGTTTTTAAGCGATGAAATTATGAGACTTATGAACTTAAAAGTAATGAAGAGGAAAAACGGAATTCGTTAGCTTTTTAAATAATCCGGCGATATTTTTCAAATTTTCGAACCGAATTGTCTATTCTAGAAATGTCTTATTGATTTCATTCATCTAAAAGACCAAACAAAAGAAATAGACAGCCTTGAAGTAAATGTTGAATCTATTTGCATTGACTGCGACAGTTTGGACCAAGATAAAAACCTTCTACCGGAAATCGAATTTCAACATTAAGGATTCCAGCAATACATCGCGAAACTCGATCGTAGCAAGATCCATTTGATCTAAGTAAGTTTTTTTTTTGTGTTATTTTCTTTTTTTCTTATTTCAATTTTATTATTTCTCAACTTTCCCCCAGTATTTTTCTTACTGACAATATATTTTTGGGTAATTAAAAAATTTATACTAATTTATCCTAAACTTTCCTATTTCATATATGATTCTTCCACCCTCTCCTACGTTTATTGCACTAGTCAACGTGCGAAGTTTAGCTTTTTGAAAATAAAATACAGATTCTTTGGTTGCTTCTGGTATTTACGCTGCTTACAAATGAAAATTAAACAAAAATCACCAAAAAAGAACAAGACTTTTTTTTTGTAAGATAACCAAAGATATGGAAGTTTTGATACCGATCGTAAGAGATAGCATTGTTATATTAAGACCAAACTGTTGACTCAGTAAACATATTTAAGGTGTCAAGGTTTCCAGCGGACTTACTATGTTGTGAGTGATAGTCTTATTTAAATACATTGGTTACATTAGCAACAGATTAAGGTTTGTGTTACTTTAAAAACAAGATCTAGATACCAGTCATGTTACATATACAAAGGGCTACCTTTCTTACTTCAAGATACATATGGCTTGTCAGTTGTCACACTTTCAGTCAGCAGCTGGACGGGAAAATTGAAGCATTAGATACGTGGTCACGAATCATTTTCCATTGTTCAATATATATTCAATGCATCAACAAGCAAAAAATGCGCAAAAACTCTTTTACGTTTTTGTCCTCATTTATGGATTGTTTGCAAATCCTTCTGAATCAATAACCCCTGAAGGTAAACACTTACATTAATATATATCAGTAAACAAGTAAAATTGCACCAGTATCCTTTTTTCTATGTCTTTAATCAATGTCTGTTCCTAGTCTAAGTGAAATTGCACCAGTATCCTTTTTTCTATGTATTTAATCAATGTCTGTTCCTAGTCTATAGTCTATGTTTATTTATTTACTTAGTCGAACAGCTTATCCGATCCTGGTCTCCTTTGATTTGGCTGCACAGCGAAGAAAGGTTTCTACCTAGTACGGTAGAATTTTTTTTACCAGAAGTTACAATTCAAGATGAACAAAGCATTGTCGTCCAAGACTATGTAACCCCTGAAACTCTAATTGGCGGAGAAAACAGTTCAGTATTACATATGCAAACACGCGAACCTTTAGGTTGGATATTTAATAAAAAATCTAATATTACTATTATAAAATTTCTTGAAAATCATTGTAAATTGTTGGTATTTAATGATAGATTGTCCAGCTTGTTATAACCTTGATGTATTTTTTGGCCAATCGATTAATAATGGAAGCGTGCCTGTCTACACAATCTATCGCGAATACGACGATGCATTTAACACTCTTGATGTTTCTTATTTCGCCTTCTACCCATATAATCGGGGAAAAGATGCGTGTGTCGGTAGAGTTGCTGATTTATTGAGAATCCTAGCGCAAAAACTAACAATATATTCCATAACTGTTTCCGTCCATATCTAAATTTCTTGTCAAATAACAGGTGTTCCAGTTAACGGAAGTTGTGTAGGAGCGGAGAAAAATCTTGGAAATCATGTTGGCGATTGGGAACATAATGCGTTGCGTTTCAGAGTTAGTTTTTCTCTTTTAATAATATAACTAATTAACAAAATTTTGAAAATTAATCCAAAATGGTTTCCCAAAAGAATGGACAGCCATATATAATTCATCTCAACGTTCATAGTTTTGGTTCTTATTATTTGTGGAATGAATCAACCAACAATTTTCACTTTTTTTTGGGAGAAGAAGTTCGAACAGCGGTATGACAATCTATCCATTTAAATTATTAAAAAAAAACTTCTCTCTATTCTTACGCAAGCAAGAATTCATCTATTTGAAAGTGTAGGTTGAT
The DNA here is from genome assembly GCA_030770115.1 of Daphnia galeata. Classification (NCBI taxonomy): domain Eukaryota; kingdom Metazoa; phylum Arthropoda; class Branchiopoda; order Diplostraca; family Daphniidae; genus Daphnia; species Daphnia galeata. Next base: position 6,486,675 of record CM061115.1, read on the forward strand.
CAGGATAACGAACCCGTTGAAATCGAAGAAAGGTATGAACCAAAGTATCCACCAACAGTTGAACTTATTGGAACACATCCCATTGTGTACAGTGCTAATGGTTCACATGGTCTTTGGGGATCTCCAGGTATGTACAAATAATTTCATGTTGATACCTTGTTTTTCATATTAACCGATTATTTACCAACATTTTCCATACGGTTAGACGTACACACTTATGTTCCCGGGTTGCCTCTTCAAGACTTTACAGACGAAGGAAAGCATATAATAACATATAATAATATCATATACTTAATACCATATAATAACAATTTCGATTTTGAATTATTTAACGAACTTTTTTGAATATGCAGGAATGGCTTGGACTACATGGGATAACCTTATTATCATTCCTTGGTTGCCCAGTAACACGAGGTGAGTTCATGCAGTTCAATACATAATTTTCCTTCACTGCATGTTAAAAGTTTAAAACAATAATTTTGACCAATAACCGAAATTATTGCAGCTATGAAGGAAACTTAAATTGGCTAAATTTCCTTGGTGACTGGGGTAACAGCGCAGAAGGGTGTGAATACGAAATCGTTACTGGTATTACGATTAAATGTGGCACAATAAAATCACCCCTAAATATTTGAATTTGTTTTTTCAAAGGAGAATGTGAACTTGGTTCGGGGCCAAGTGGTCCGAGAAGCAAAGTAGATTTTCCAGATCCACAACCTAAAACTTCCTTTTCATTAAACTTTTGAATACTGTCGAAGGTGAAAAGAATGAAATATAATATTGAATTAAGGGGGGCTTAAAGAATGAATATTTCAAGATAATTCGTGCATGCTATTCTTTATTTCTCTACCTTACTGTGTTACCCAGCTAAAAATAAAAAGATAAAAAATATTCTTTTCTCTTCTTAAAAAAACAGCTTACGATGACAACATATATATGGCATTATATGGCATTTTTGCTCCGAATGAGTAAACATTTCAAACTTTCGTCCCATGCAATCAGACTTGGTGCTTTGAAAAAGGCGAGATTTTAGGAAACATTACACCATCCCAGAAAAATTGTGGAAATATGGCCCATCTCTAGCAGGTTTCACTCCCCCAACCAGTAAGAAGAAATATTTATGCATTTCATCGAGAAGCATAGGCGAGAGTGTGATATTTCCACTCATTTTTCTCAGTTTTATAGTAACCCATCTCTAAAGTCTAATTTCTATTTGTACAACATAAATTTTCCGTAAATAAACCATGTTTTAGTTCAAAAAGTGTTTTGTAATCAATATTTTTCGGTGTATTTTTCATTCATTCTCATCTAAGTGTTAAAACGACATATTTGGTTGCTTGATAAATGTAAAGTCCTATTACGGATTTCTGTATAACATGAACGGGCTGTACTTACAGGGACCTCTAAAGGACGTTCGTTTAGTTCATCCGTTGGACGTCCTTCCCATATAGAACATAAACCGATTTTAGACGTTTAATTCAAGTTTTTCAAGACTGGTCAATACCACTTTAATTCATCTTGAAAAGAAGCATCTCCGACTCAAAGATTAGTTCTAATGGTCCTTATGTCCGTATATTTCTGATCCAAAATACGTCTATTTTCCAAAGGTAAAGAAACTTGAAAGATTACTTTTAGACTTGTTTCATTCATTTTCAGGCCGAAAATACATCCTTGTTTATAAAAGACCGTACGTAGAGTCGAAGACTGTGCCTTCATGTTAACTCTCTAGCTCGCTAACCACTACGCTATCTAGTTCGTAATATACTTTAGAAATTATATAACAATATTATATCAAACGGACTTTAACTTTTTTCCTTAAGTTACAGTAAATGATAAATCTTTAGAAAATCCTGATAGAGACAAATTTTAAACTCTTTTAAGATTATTGATGTACTAAGACCGATATAATCGTCAACAAAAATCGATTAATATCAAGCTATAAATGGTTTTATTTGTAATATCTTGTTGGCATCTTGAATAGATAACTTAAAGTCGTCTAAATTTGATCTCGTCTAGGAGGTCTTGGAATGACGGGTAAAAGACTTGTTCAAGACAAAATTTTCTATCTGGGACGCGCAGGTGGCGGAGGCAGAGAAACCAAAGCGATGCTGGTGGGAGTTGAGAGCGCAATGTCCGAACAGTAGCTGAAACGTCACTGCATTAGAGCGATGGCGCAAGAGCAAGGCAGCAGAGGTGACTTCTGGGAAAAACAGCCGAGTAGTAGCGCCATTGGGAGAGGAGATCCCCTTTTTGTTCCAAATTTCAGCCAGGAAGGCAGAAATAACATTTTTAGTGAGGGACTTTGATGGTATCGCCTCGGCGTTGGGTTCACCCCTTGTGGGATGGCCTGCCGAATGCCTAGCTAAGACGCAGCCAGGAGAAGACGAGTGGCATGCAATAAGGACATGACTGAACGAGGGCCTGTATAGCAGAGAACACATGTGCCTCTGTCAGACACAGAGAAGACGCAGGCTGAAATAACATTGGAGTGTCCTTGCCCTCTAACCAGATTTCAAAGTAATTAAAAGCATGCCGCCGATGGGAAATCATTTCCACGGCTTTGGAGAGTGCAGAGCATATTGCGTGCCTATAAGAGGTTGAGGTTGGCAACCAGGAGTTGAACACGTCTAAGACATTTGTAGAGTTAAGCTACGTTCACACGATAGCCCTTTTCTGCGTATTGCGCATTACGTATTACGTTTTTCGTTTACGTTTTCTCTACGTAATTTTCACTTCGTTTCTGACTTACGTTAAAATCTTCGTAGTCTGTTCACACTACACTTTGCACTTTTACGTTTAAAAAGTAGGCCTACGCATAGTGGTTGTAGAATTTGATTAATTGAATTTGTTGTTGAATTGTTTGACGCTGACTTATTTTTAAGATGATAATAAACCAGTAAGTTTCAACCAATTAGAAATTATAACAACACAATAATCTCATGATTCTTATTTTTCTTCTATATATAGACCTATTGTTAGCTACTTGATAGCAAGATTCAAGTAGGCCTGTGATGTAAAAAGTAGCCCCTGTTGTGGTGTAAAAAGTAGCCAACTGAAACTTGTCCAAATAAGAAATGCATAATAATTACAGGGCACTTGCTCTAGGGAACCAAGAAAAGATGATTCAATAATCAAAACACTGTACTTATGTAAACATTAAATTCCTTGTATTGCTGAAATACACTGACGTGGCACACAATACAAAGTTCTGTCAATGGGTATTATAAAATCAACAGCATAGATTTTGTACATAAACAAATAGTTGTAACTTTGCTGGTAGTTGTAGACGTCATATTTAAGGAAATAACAGTAAGCAAATTGAAAAATTACTAACTGTCAATTACTGAATTTAAAAATTATAATTAGCAGAAGTCAAAACTGTCAATATTGATAACTAAACAGCTGAAATCAAACAAAAAACAAAGTATGAAGACAAGCGTACTAGATTTTGTCTACGCAATGCGTAGAACGTTCCAAAATCTTATGTAAAAATGAGAGCCATCTCATTTTTACATAGTTACGTTTTGACTTCGTTTTCACTCCGCTTTGAGTTTACGAATTACGAACTACGTAGAGCGTTGTGTGTGAACAGCTTGACGTTTAGACAAACGCAATTCGTAACGCGAAAACGCTATACGTAGTACGTAAGATTGTACGTAAGACTGTCGTGTAAACGATACTTTAGAGGCAACCAAACAGAAACTAGCGACAGTCCCCTTGCGAGATGTTTGGATAGTTAGTCTCAGTACCTACGATCAGTAGGAAGAAGCGGGACGACAACTCCTGGCATGGAAGATATAAAGACTTTGCTGGCCCATGGAGGAAGCTCCGGCAAATTTAACAAGTTAACAGTTTTAGATAAGAAACGGGACGCGCTCAGACAGAATCTTAAAGTAGAATTAAGGGAGAGAAACCACCAGTCAGGTTAATAGATAGGTATCTTAGGCTGGCAAGTTTGAGGAGATGCAGATCAAGCGGCAGCTGATTGGCCAACACCAAAAGGGAATCAGTGGGAGCTGTTTTGAAGGACCGAGTGATAAGACTAGCGGCAAAGCGCTGGAAGGACCGTTGGGTTTTCTTTCCAGCCTGAGTTTTGAGTATAGACTGGTGTGTTTTTATGACTGAACATTAGGACCAAGATATTGTATTAAAGATAGTGTAACGTGCCAACTATGTTGGCGTGTATTCACGGTCTCAGAGCTACAAGGGAACAGCCACGACATAGAGGCACTACACACATATATACTAGCGAGGGTCGGGTGGCGGTGGCGGATGCACTACCGGTTGGCCTGAATACCAGCCGGATCGTGTAGCGTGGTCATTGACCACGCGACACCACGCCGACACCACGCCCCAAAAACAAAACAAAAAAAAACCGAGAACAAGATCGACGAAACAACATACTACAGAGACACAATAATGCATCAACACGCTACAATAATGCAAGAAAACGTACTGCAGGAACAAAAAGTCACACGCACTATACTAGAAGACAAAAAAACAAAGAAGAGCGAGAAGAAAACAAAATAAACATGGCACACTATACGACAATAAAAGAAGAGAAATACGAAAATGATAAGAAAAACGAAGGGTAAGTTGGCCGGCTCTCTCTCAGGCCCGAGCGGCCTCCTCCAGCTCAGTCAGTGCCGCCATGCAGGTCCGTTCATGGGCCTTCAGCCGTCCATCTAATTGCGTGAGGCAATCAGTCGTTGCCCATCGACGGCTGCGACGCTCCTCCATCTCGCCTCGCAGGGTACCTTCCAGCATTCCGACGCGTTCGTACAGCTCAGCCACCTCTCTCCCCCTCCCTCCCCCTCTGTGCACCCAGCACACAAACGCCCCACTACAAAGCAAGGTTGCCGCCAGCAACCCACCCCACAGCTCATGAGGATATGCCCGCGGGCGTAGCGCGCCTTCCCTCCTTTCTTTATCCCCCTCCTCAATCGCCCGTACCGTTTTTCCAAAGCTGTCAGCGGTTGCCTTGCCGCCGGCTATACGTTCCAAGGACGCTGCCAAAGATATGTGGGGGAATAAAGTTACCGGCTGCTCGCTGGCTCCACCCCTTTTCTCACTCCAGTCGGTTGCTACGGGCCAGTGTACTCCTTTCAGGCGTGGAGTAAAGTCGCTCCCCAACTTTGTCGACGTCATCGAATATTGGTGGCTGGCCTGTAATATCCATTCGTCCGTCTGAACGGAGCACCCTCGTGGAATCTCGACGATGCCCACCGATGGCAATTCAGCTTTGGGAAAATCACGAGCTCCAGTCACCAACGGGCAGGCCATCACCAGTGATCGAGGAATTTTCATCGACACCGCCCACTGCCGGTGTCCCAAGTATTTGGCCTCCGGGCCTCTCCATTCAACCACTACTTTGTCACAGTCCGCCTTTGTTCTCTCAGGGTCCTGCAGAAAGAGCGCCATCGCGCAAGTCTTTTGAAAATTTTTCCGGTAGATGGCTCCACGTGGCGGACAGACCGCACCCACCCGGCCTTGGCAAGAGCGTACGTCCGCTTCCGATAACTCAATAAACGTCTGTCGATCCATATCCACTGCCAAGAATGCAGGAATGTTGGCATATTGTAGCCCAAAATCTCCAGTCGCACCAAACACCGGCAAGACGAAGGTTTCATATAATTCAAAATTTCGTGTCACTTCAATAACTGGTAAATGAATAAACAGACGCAGGCCGTGAGTGGTTGCTGCCGAGACAACCTGCGCTTCCTGATAGGCTTTCCATAAATTGCCTGCTTGTAACGCAGGCGTGAGGTCCCATCCAGCATTCAAACGTGACCGAATTTCTTTAAGCACCTTACGCAGCCGGCTAGGTGGAAAAAGTTCAGGCGGTAGTTTCCCGACAGCCAGCATTGCCAGCCCCACACCAAAATCCTCCAACGTCATTCTGACCCAATCCAACGTCCGTTGCGCTGATCGAAAGGCATCGTCGATTCTTGAAGCCATGACGAATTGCCATTCCAATGAGTTCATGGTCTCGAGCATGTTGACCCTCCACCTGTTGACTTCCTTTTCCAACGCCCGGTGTGCCTTGTCGAGTTGCTGCATGATGAGCGCGTGCTCACCTAGTTCTCGCCAGGTGTCGTTCACCATCGAAGCCTGATGAGAAACGGCATGAACAATTGCTGTCGTTTCTTTACTGAGGGCCTGCAAGTGGTCGTTCACGCCCTCCAAGTCCCGCTCCGTCGCCACGCCAAACAGCCATTGCAACGTCGTTCCACCCGCGTCGACCAGGCCCCTCTTTCTTCGGTCCGTCGTTCCAATCAGAGCCCCCCTCAATACTTGGTAGCGGCCATCGATCACCTCCAAGCAGTCCAGCCCCTCACGGGCCCGATCACGTAACTGGGTTCGAAGACGCTCGCCTTCTTTCGCTTCAGCTCTTCTCGGATCGTCCCTCATTTGCCCCAAGTACCACTGGCGCACCGCTGCCAGCGCAGTCTCGATCGTGGTGAAGGACACGTCTGTAACGACCACCCACTCCGAGTCGCTGAAGAAGATATCCTCCTGATACTTAAAAATAACCCCGTCCCGGTTGAAAGATTCGAAGTGTCGTCCTTCTGCCGTCCCCACACCGAGAAGGGGAGCTAGCAGGCCCATCAGGAGAAAAACGGCTCCGATCGCCGCCTCTGCTGCGTTGTACCTCACTGGCGGTCTACGCACCCGTTCCGAACGCCGTCTCGTCTCCTCCGGCGCCGTCGTTTCCTCTCCTTCCTTGGCTGATACCTTTGGTGGCTTTTCCTGGCGGGTATCCGTCGGCACATCCTCCATTGCGTTCGTCTTCTTCCCTGCGTCCGCCATTGCTTGTTCGTCCTTACGTATGAAACGTTTCATTTTGACCACATGCACCGACTCCGTTTGTTTACTTCTCGGTCGCTTCACCTCGTAATTTAGAGATGACGTGCGCCGAACCACCGAGTACGGCCCAAGCCATCTATGCAGCAATTTCTCCGCTCGACCCACTTTCCTGAATGGTTTATACACTAGTACCTAAAAACGGGGTTTTTCCTGTCGACTCCTGCCTGCTGGTGTTGTAGGCAAAAGTTATATACGGCAGGATCTCGTCCCAGTTGGTGTGTTTGGAATTCACATACATTGACAGCATGTCTGCTAATCTGTGGTTTAGCCTTTCAACAAGACCATTGGCTTGTGGGTGGTACGGTGTGGTCGTTCTGTGGTCGACTTCCATCAAAAGCATGACCTCCTTCGTAAATTCCGCGACGAAACACTTCCCGCAGTCAGTTATGACACTCTCCGGAGCTCCGTGACGCAACACAATATCCTCGACAAAAAACTCGGCCGCGTCCCGCGCCGTTGCTGAGCGCAGGGCTTTTGTCTCTGCCCACTTAGTGAGATAGTCGACAGCGACGATTACGTTGACGTTACCCCCTGTCGTCGCGGGAAATGGTCCCAAAACATCGATGCCCACCTTCTCGAACGGTCGCTCTACGTGGATGACCTCCATCAATCCCTGTGGTTCCTTGGGTGGACTTTTCCTTGTTTGACATGGCACACACTCCTGTACGTAGCGTACTATGTGCTGGGCCATCCGTGGCCAGTAGTACCGTCCCTTGATGCGACTTATCGTTCGTGTCATTCCCAGGTGTGCAGCCCACTTGTCTCCGTGATACCCCTCCAATATTTCTTGTCTCTGTTCTGGCGGGACACACAGCCGCAGGCACATCCCTTGTACCCCCAGCGTCCGTCGGTGTAGCAGTCCGTTTATTACGACGAAGTTCTTGTAGCTTATTTCTCCTCGTTTGTGCTGGTTTGCTTTCCTCCCCAGGTGCAGAAATGCTTTCTTCCATGACGGTATAGCCTCCTGGCCCTCCCTTATTCTCTTCTTTTCCGTTTCCCAAGCCGCCGTAAAGACCGGTAATAGCTCATCCTCTTCATCGTCTGTTCCTTTCTCTGCTATCGGATATCGGGACAGGGCGTCTGCGTCTTCGTGAAGTCTACCACTCTTGTAGATTATTACGGGCTGATAAGTTTGTACAGATAGGGCCCATCGCGCAGGCCGTCCCGCTAGGTCTTTTTTCGTTGTCAACCAGCATAAGGCGTGATGATCGGTCACTACCTTCACCTCCGCTCCCCAGATATAGCTGTGGAATTTCTTCACGGCCCATACCAAAGCCAGACACTCCTTTTCTGTTATCGAATAATTCCGTTCCGCCTTCGTTAGCAGACGACTGGCGAATGCGATGGGTCTCTCCCCTGTTTCATCCCTCTGGACCAGAGCTGCCCCAATCCCGTAGTCGCACGCATCTGGGTGGATCTCGAAGGGCCGCTCCACTTCCGGGTAGGCTAACCTGGTAACCTTTACCAACGCTTCTTGTAGTGTATTGAAGCTCTTCTCCGCCTCCTCTGTCCAGATGAATGGTCCCTTTTTCCCAACTAGATCGTGCAACGGCTTTGCCATCATTGCAAACCCATCGATGAACCTCCTATAATAGGAGAGGAGCCCTAAGAACGCCCGCAATGCCTTCAATTTCTTTGCGTTGCCCTCTTGTCGTGCCGGACGTGGGAAATTTTTCACGGCTTCCACCTTCTCCGGATCCGGTGACACTCCATGCCTGTCAATGATGTGACCCAGGGCTTTTAGCTTGGGCTGTGCAAATTCACACTTATCCAGTTTAACCATAAGGTTCGCCCCCCTTAATCGATCCAAGACCAAGCGCAATCCTTGTACGTGCTCCTCAAACGTTCTGGAGTACACAACTATATCGTCCAGGTATACTAAGCAGGTAGTCCACTTGAGACCGCTCAGTACTACGTCCATCATTCGTTGAAATGTACCTGGAGCTGAACACAGCCCCATTGCCATAACCTTGAACTGATAGAGGCCATCTGCTGTGACAAACGCTGTCTTCGGTCGATCGCTCTCTTTGATTGGAACTTGCCAATAGCCCGACTGCAGATCCATTATCGAAAAAAATGCCGCCCCTTCCAGTCTAGCAAGTGTCTCTTCTATACGTGGTAGAGGGTACACATCACTTATTGTCACTGCGTTAAGCCGTCGGTAGTCGACGCAAAACCTCCATGTTCCATCCTTCTTCCGTACCAGAAGGACTCCCGCTCCCCATGGGCTGTTCGAGGGTTCTATCACTTCCGCGTCCAACAGATCTTTGCAATGCTCCTCCACGATTACTCGTTCCTTCCACGCTTTTGCGGAGGGGGCCTGCCTGATGGGTCTTGCCGATCCGGTGTCAATAGAATGCTCCGCTGCCGTGCACCTTCCCAGTTTTTCTCCTTTCCCTGCGAAACGGTCGTCGTATTCTAATAACACTTTGAGAATTTTCTTCCGCTGACCCGGGGACAATCCGCTAAATATCCTGCTGTCGAAATCCTGCGCCGGTTTCGTTTCTTCTTTTCCCGCCGACATTGCTGCAAAAACCGCGTCCCACGAATTTTCTTCCGCGATTTCTTCTATCTCCTCGATTTCACCTAACACCGTTCCGGCTCCTAACCACTGTTTTCGGTCCGAGAGGTTCGTAATCACTATCTGATCCAGCGTTTTTTTCCCGTCCACCACTGCCCTCCCCACCGATACTCTTTTCGTTTTCATCAGTGTTTCGGAAGGCTCTATCATTGCGCTGTTTCCACTCCCTTCCAGATCCAGTGGCTCCGTGGGCACGACTTTCATCGTTCTTCCTGGTACCCATACCGCTTCCCGCAACACCACTCTTTTCCTGCTCTTCATTTCTTCATTTCTCACGGCTCCAATCGGCATTTCGCCGATGACGATTTCCGGAAGTGCACCGATCTTCATTCTCGTCCCTAGCTTCTTCAGAAAATCTTCTCCCAGCAGAAGTTCTATGTCCCCGTCCAGTATTAGAACCTCCCCCTCCACTCTCGTCACTCCATCTGACACTGACAGCCAGGCTGCTCCGCCTGGTGTAATCTCTTTACCATCAATTGCTACGAGACGATTCTTCCGCCAAGGAGTTATTGCTAGTTCCAGTTCTTCCGCTAACTTAGATGAGCACACCGACACCACCGCCCCGGTGTCAATCACGGCTGATACCCTCTTGTCTCCGCATAATACTTCCTGGGTAACCATCCGTTTAACGTCGATCTTCAGAATTGGTAACGTCCCCTCCTGCTGGCTTCCTCCCGATCCTACCAGGCCCATCAGTTGATTGCCCTTGTTTTCCTGCCACTGACCTGGTGCCCGACCCTGTTGCTGATACTTTGGGCAAAATGGACGAATGTGTCCTACTTCATTACACCCGAAAGAGATGACCTTTCCGTCCTCCGTTCGGCTTCTACGTCGTGGCGTCGTTGGACAATCTCTATTTAAGTGTCCTACCTGGTTGCATCCGAAGCAGATTGGTTATCCATCCGGTGTCCATTTCGGTTCTCGGTTATTCCACCCAGGGCGTTGTTGTATGTTTCCTGGGTTCCATCCCTGTTGCGGAGGTTGTCCTGCCGGCTTCGGCGCGATCGCCCCCATTAATCCTTCCATCATTTTCTCAAGCCGCTCCAGTCTGTCCTCCTTCACCGGTGGCATCTGCTTACCTAACATCCCCATAGCCCAGTCTTCCTGGCGAGCCCTCGATGTCATCTCCTGGTATCTTCTTACTTCTCTTAGAAACTCATCACACGAGGCAGGCTTCAGGCTCCACAGTTTTTCAGTCAGGCTCGGTTTCAATCCTCTCCACATGTGGCTGAGTTTTGCCGCCTCCGACATATTCGGATCCACCTTTCTGCAAAGGTCTAGCATGTCGTAGATAAATTCTATCGTTGATTCCTCTGGCTCCTGTTTCCGCTCCTTCAGCCGTCTCTCGTTGAACTGGTCCTGGTTTACAGGGGTAAATTGGGTCAGAATTTGCTCCCTTACCCCTACGACCCTGGGTGGCCCATTCTGTGTCCTCCAATCGGCTGACAGCTGACCCGCCGCTTCCGCACACGTAAACCACTTCTGTGCTGCCCCCGTCAACGACAATTCCACGTGACCTCGTAATTCGTCGTCCCCCCATCTGTTGTACCGTCCAATTCTTTCGAATTTGTACATCCAATCACCCACATCTTCATTCTCTTTCCCTGCGAACGCTGGTGGCTGCAGGAATTTTATCTGGGCCGCCATCTGTCCTCCTCTTCTTCCTTGCTGACCGCCAACGTTTCCCTGTGGGCTACTTGGACGTCTCGGCAGACCCCGACGACTTCTCGTTGCTCGGAAAAGTGAGCTTAAATTCGAAGATCTTCTCCTGAATTCTGAATGATCCCACTCGGGTTGAGCTCCTCCTGTCCTCCTTGCGTCGATTTCTTCGTCCACGTCCTCCCACTGCTCCGACTCTCCGTCGTCAAAAGTAAGTGGGTACGCCTGTTGGACGGCCGTCGGTTGAGCGAAGCTGAGCTGTTTCTTTTCGACTCCCGGCCGCTCCTCTCCACAATCCTCGTTCTTCCCTAGCAGGGGTCGACTTCTCGTCCTCGGGCTAACTCCTCTGGCCACAAATCGTCCTCTCTCGTCTCTCTTTCTGATCCTCCGCATTTACTCACTCCTTCCAAAATTCCAGCTGTTGCAGGGCGACCTCTCCCTGCTCACTGTTCACCAGACCACTTTCTAACTCACCGTCTTCACACTATCCCACTCGCCTCGACACGAACAACTCACAAAACAAACAACAAACTAACAACAACCCACCACTCGCCGCGCTTCTCTCGACACGTGAAAAAAACTTTGACTATACCCTGCGTCTCCACCATGTAACGTGCCAACTATGTTGGCGTGTATTCACGGTCTCAGAGCTACAAGGGAACAGCCACGACATAGAGGCACTACACACATATATACTAGCGAGGGTCGGGTGGCGGTGGCGGATGCACTACCGGTTGGCCTGAATACCAGCCGGATCGTGTAGCGTGGTCATTGACCACGTGACAATAGCATGACAGAATATAGTTTCAGTTAAGTCTTACCCGATGTGTAATGACTTGAGACGGACAGGGAGAGCTCGTGAGACCCAATGTATTGACTCCGGGTTTAACCGACGTGATACGAGCTCGTTAGGCGAGTCCAGACTGACTCGTTCAGATTACACTTGGGGAAAGCTGGCCATCTCGCGGAGGGGGAATGTAACATGCCCTTTTTCCCTTTCTTTGTTTTTTTTCTTGTTTGCATAAGGGAAAACAGGCATATGGGGCATAATCATACACTTCGTGGTTGCGGAGGAGGGGACATAAGACCGATACTTATGATATTGAAAATTTTACTATAGATAAATACTAGTGTAATAAACCTTATACTAAAAGCCCGACTTCATATCTTAAGCGCAACAAATAAAAAAAAATTAAAAACTATGTTTTTGAGCCTTTTTTTTCGAAAAAATTGACGGAGGGGGGGTTAAACATTTTTTTTTACATTTTATTTTTACAGATTTCGTTTTCTTTCCTATTTTAACACCCCGATTGTAATTCCCAACAGGATCAAAAAATAAAACCCGAAAATGAAACACCCTACGGTAGCCGGCAAAGTCTCCTTCTTCTACTGCGAATGCACCGATGGTCTTCTTCGCGTTGAATGAGACATTGTGCTTGTCTGCGCGCTCCATAATTTGTCTTGATAAGTCGAGCATTTCTGGGTACGTGGTGGCGTAGACGCACATGTCTTCGACACAACTCGCGATGGGTAAGTCGCCGAAGACTTGGTAATAGCGACTGCCAAAGCTGTGTCTTGAATGGTTGATCCCCATTGGGAGGCGGGTATATTGAAATAGGCCAAATAGGGTTGAGAACGTCGTCAGAGCCATTGATTCCTCGTCGATTGGAATCATTTGGTAACCTTTGAGGCCGTCGAACATCGTGAAGTAATTCATTCCAGGTGGGATCGACCGTACGGCTTCGAAAGACGTTTTGTTTGGGAAAATCGTGCCGACGAGCCATTTGTTGAGCTCACGGTAGTCGACCGTGATGCGGATGTCACCTGATATTGAGTCTTTGGGCATTGTGCTGACGCCGCTGATGAATGGTGTGAGGGCTCATGGTGGCACTGGGTGGACGAGGCCTTGTTCGACCTGGCTCATTAGTTCGTCCTTGAACATTTGGATGAGCGGCTCCGCAATGTTGCGGTAGCCTGACAGTAGCCAAACAGCGGTTGTCATCACAGCGGTTGCAGCACGTCTCGAACTCGCATTTTCTCGCTAGGTCGCGCAGTTCGCATAGCCAGTTGTCAATTGAGAGCCCTTGTCGTTGCGTGCAGGACTTGAATTGTTGGCGGCAAACTCGTTTGTTCTTCCCGGCATTGCATCGCTCTCTCAAGTAGTCGATGATTTGAGTAACGTCATCCATTGCCCTGGCTCCGAGGCCGGCGTTGACTACGGTTTCAGCCTGTTTGGCGACATGCAGGATAATAGCAAAGTCACCATGTATTTTGGCTGTTTTGGCCCTGGGACCAGATCTTTTATGGTGGACAGTTCGATAAATATTTTCCATTGGGTCTCCCACACGTCGAATGAGTCTTTTCTCTTCTCCATGTCAAAAGTAGGGGCTTGTCCGTGTGGTTTGAAAGGTTTTATCGGCTTTATCATTAAGGCATTTACTGCGGCGATGGCTGCTTCGACTTCGGTATTTGCCATGATGGCGGCTACTCGGGCTTGGGTGACGTGTGCATTGGCTGCGGTGGCGGCTGCTGCTTCAGCTGTGGTGGCGTCTGTGGCAGCGTTCAGCGCTGTCATTTGGGCTGTAGCGAGTCCGGTGGAAGCGGCATGGAAGCAGCGAGTTGGGCTGCGTCCATTTTGAGTGTTGTTCTCCTGTGTGTGGATGCTAGGAGGTTCACTCGTGGCGGCGGCGTGTTTGTGTTTGGCTTGGCGTGAGTGTTGCCACCCTCTGCGTGAGCAGTGGAAAGCGAACACGTGTCGTTGTCTGCTAGTTCTCTCTCTCTGGTGTGTGGGTTTCTCCACTACTATGACGACTAACTTGAGACGGGTGTGGGTTGGTGGTGTGGGAGTAGCGCAGTTTTGGTTGTCGGTATTGACTGCTGTTGTAGTCTGAGAAGTAGACTGTGACTGAGTGTATTCTGCTTGGAGTCGGGTGATATACCCAGACGCTCCGCATACCACTAGAGGGCGACCTCTAGCGGTAGTATTTTAAGTACAAGATACAACATCTCCCTTTTTCCACATACGAGAAGACAACGGAAACCAAACACATGGGATATGAACAATTCTGAGTTAGACAAAGTTGAATTCCTACTCACACACACTCATACGCCTCCTTCCACACGGACCACATCCAACAAAACGAAAGAATACAGACGACACCACATTAGTGAAAAGAATGATCAGGAGAGGCATATGAGCGACAATCAAGCAGAAAGAAACAACAAAAACCGAAAAGAAAGCGAACAAAACTTATACACCAGAACGGTGATTAACGCCAAACTTGATGCCCGAACGAGTGGTTCCGAACGGCTCAGGAACGGGTGGAACAGGAGGGACGGCCACCACCGGCGACGCGATCAGGCCAGGTGAACCAACCGGCCGGGCAGCAAACAGACGGACTGGAGTTCGTACGTTGGGTGATGAGGAATTTGCCGGACGACCCGCAGGAGACGACGAACCAACCAACGGAGAAGCTGTAGGAAACGCCAAGACAGGCTGGCAACTATTAAGACGCGGCACATCAGGCGACACAGGACCAGTTTCGCACGGAGCTGCAACCGGCGGTGGAGCAACGGATGTTACCGGAATGGAGCTTGACGCCGGAGCAACCGGACGTGACGGCAGCGCCACTGCTGGACCCAACGTAACGGCGGGACCAAACGGCCCACGACTGGGAGTGATTAGGGCTCCAGCTCGGCTGTCGACATTGATGGCCCAACGCGTCCGTCGGAAAGAGCGACCATCTGACAGACGGACCAAATATGATTGCGGCTCCTTACACACCACCTGAATAATGCCCGCCAGCCATTTACGTCCAACACGTGCACGAACTGACTGTCCCACTTGAAGAAACGACGATCGAGCTCCCGGTGATCTAGCGGCATCAAACGACGCCTTTGCTTGACGGGCCGCCAGCACCGAAGATACCAGTGACGCAGGGTAGAACTGTGGTTTCAAAGAAGAAGGAACAAACGGGAGACTTCCACGAAAATTCCGGCCCTGTAATAAAACTGACGGAGCCGGAAGCGTGCTCGACACCGGTGTGGAACGAATCGCCGTCAGGGCGTCCCACAGGGACTTTCCGTCTTCAAACATCTTCAGCAACGTATTTTTGACAGTTTGAATGTGCCGTTCCACTAAACCATTGGACTGGGCAAAATGCGGGCTAGACGTCACCTGGACCACGCCCATGGCTCTACAAAATTCACGAAACTCCGCACTGGCGAATTGAGTTCCGTTATCCGATTCTAACTCTTCCGGACGCCCAAAGTCACTGAAGAAACGGGACATCTCGGCAATAAGGGCAGACGACGTCGTGGACTTCATTGTCACAACACATGGCCACTTACTATACGAGTCCACCACCAGAAGATAGTTGACTTGACGGAACTCAAACAGGTCGGCCGACACCATCTGGAACGCATTTTCCGGAATACGTACTGGAAACAACGGCAGTTTAGGATTTACATGGCGATTTTCCTGACAGACCGAACAGCTTGCCACCAAATTGCGGATGTGATCCTCGCAGCCCGGCCAGTACACCGACGATCTCGCACGCAGGACACTTTTCGTCTCTCCAAAGTGGCCATCGTGAATTTTATCCATTATTTCGCGTCGTAAGGCCACTGGAACCACCAGACGGCTACCAGAGTACCAAGAGTACGACGCCATCCACCACGGCCAAATCACACCGGACTGACCAGAAAGGTTTGACTGCCACTGGACACTGACTGCGACGTTCCGGCCAACCGGCTTCCATGACTGACCGCAGAAGACAGAGCGTTGGATCAGCAGCCGTTGCGTTAGCGAACCGCTGTCTAGTCGACTCCGGGGGAATTAAACTATTAATCACGTGATGAACTTGTTCTTCACAACTGGCCGTTTCGTCATCCACGTACACTCTTGGTGACGGCGCTCTGCTCAGCGTATCCGCGATGAACAATTCTTTACCCGGCTTATACGTCTGCTGGAAATCAAATCGTTGTAGTTGAAGCCGCATTCTTTGAATCCTCGGCGAGCACGAAGCAATAGGCTTATCCAGCAAACCAACCAGCGGCTTATGGTCGGACTCCACAACAACACGCTGTCCGTACACATATTGCCGAAACCGCATAAGGCCAAACTGAACGGCCAGTAACTCCTTCTCGATCTGGCAATATCGTTTTTGCGTCACAGTTAGGGTGGTTGAAGAAAACGCAACAGGCTGGCCCTTTTGCATCAACACTGCCCCGATGCCAAACGGAGACGCGTCCACTGAGACCACCACTGGATAAGATACATCGAACAAACGCAGCACCGGCAGCGACGAAATATGTGACTTCAGATTAGCCATAGCTTGTTTCTGTTGACTGTCCCAAACCCAGGCCGCATCCTTCTTTAAAATATCCCGGAGAGGACGCGTTATAGTAGCCAAATTCTGGCAAAATTTGTCGAGATAAGTTACCATTCCTAAAAGTCGAACCAGTCCAGGCTTGTCCACCGGATCAGGCATATTCACGATAGCCTCGACCTTCTCAGGATCTGGACGCAGTGTTCCACTTCCTATTACATGTCCCAACCACGGCAACTGTTCCAGAAAAAATCGACACTTTTTAAGTTGCAGTTTTAGATTAGTTTCACGACATCGCACGAATACCTTTCGAAGGTTATTTTCCAGCTCCTCAGTCGTCTCACCAACCACCAAAAAGTCGTCAAAGTAAATAATCACTCCCGGGATATCTCCGAACAGGTCGGACATCACTTGTAGATATACTTCAGGGGCCGACTTGAGTCCAAATGGAAGGCGGAGAAACCGATATCGACCTTTTGGAGTCGCCATCGTACACAGATATGACGCTCTATCTGAAAGTGGAATCTGATAGAACCCGGAAGCAGCATCCAAACTACAAAAGTATTTAGCTTTACCGATTTTCGCAAAGAGTTGCTCCACAGTAGGAACGGCAAAATGCTGGCGAAGAATAGCTTTGTTTAATTCAGACGGATCCAAACATATTCTCACGTCACCATCTGGTTTGCCGACTACCAGCATGCGGCTCACCCACTAAGTCGGCTCCACCACTGGCACGATGATTTCGTCCTTCACCATCTGATCCAGTTTCTTATACACTTTTCCTTCCAGAAGAAACGGCAACCGACTGGCCGCACAGACCACTGGATCGACAAAGTTCGGACCAGTTGCTAGCTTAATGTCATGGACCACCGGCAACTTTCCAATACCCACGAACACGTCTTGAAACTCATTCACAACTGGCGGCAGATCTCGTTGTTTCTCTGTAGACACAGAATGTACTCGCTTGATGAGTTGCATCGCGTTACAAGTTGGAAGACCAAGAATCGGTGGTTGACCAGGCTCGTCAACTACAATAAACTTCACCTTGAAACTGACTCCGTGTCGCTTAACAACACCCTCAAACACTCCCATCACGTTCAGATAACCACCCTTCGCACCATAGTTTCGAACTCGCGGACCAGGGTCTAACCGGCCACCTGACTGTTTGATGCGTCGATATGACTCAAAGGGCAGAACGTTGCACGTAGCTCCAGAGTCTAGTTTGAAGCGAATGTTTTCTCCCCCATCAATCGATAACTCTTCGTGCCACTCATATTTTATGCCACCAGTGTCACAATCAGAGCTCTTAAACTCATCAAGCACATATTCTTCATCCAGGTATCGAACATCTTCACGTGTCGACGTACTCTCTTCCTCTTCCATGGTGTGTAGCCTTTGTTGCATGAACGTTCCCCGTTGGGCTGGATACCGCTGACGTTGTCCAAAATTTTGTTTCGGCGGTGGTGCCCCCTGGCGGTCGTTTCGCGAATGACGTTGTTGGCGGTCTTCTTGATTACTACACCTCTTGGAATAATGGCCCAACTTGCCACATGAATAACAGGTGACACCAGCAGCAGAACATTGCCCTTTTTTGTGTCGGCGTCCACAATTGTGACAATTGGGTTGCTCCTCTCCTCCGAATCGACTCCTATTCGCTTGCTGGTGTGAACGCTCTGCCGGAGGCCGATCTTTGATTGCATGAACCTGAGCTTCAGGACGAGAAGCAATTTGGCCCAACTGCATTGACGACGCCTCACATGCTCTAACAATGGCGCACACCCCAGGCAGTGTTAGATTCCCTTCAAATAAAAGTTTTTCACGCACGAGGTCACTTGCGACATCAAGAACAATCTGATCCCTCAACACCGAATTGATGACCGCACTCGTACCGTAATTGCAAGACTTGACCATGCTACGCAAATCCACAAGCCACGTGTCAAACAACTCACCCGGCTTTTGATGTCGCTTATGAAAACAAAAACGGTCAAATACCTCACTTTTGAGCGGTTCGAAATAGTCAGTAAACTCATCCAACACTGAAGCAATCTTCTTAGCATCACCAGGATCTGTAAACTGAAAGGTCTCATAAATTTTTACCCCATCACGACCCAGCAACGACAGTAACACCCCAACAATAACTTCTTCATCTTTTTCTGCCTTGCGAGTGGCGAGGATGAACCACTCAAACTGTTGACGCCACTGAGCCCACTCCAGAGCCAAGTTCGAGGCAGCAAAATTAAACGGATCTGGGAATTTCAGTGCAGTTGCCATTGTTAATGTTATGCACTAAGATAGGATCAAGTTTTTAGCCACAGATAGTCACAGATGCACACGATACAAACGGATTCAAATCAATCTCCACGTGCAAACAGAGCTCAACGTGAGAGAGCACACTTCTGACACCATGTTGTAGTCTGAGAAGTAGACTGTGACTGAGTGTATTCTGCTTGGAGTCGGGTGATATACCCAGACGCTCCGCATACCACTAGAGGGCGACCTCTAGCGGTAGTATTTTAAGTACAAGATACAACAACTGCCGTTTCTTCTTCCACTGTCTTGGAGTCTTCTGGTGTAGTGGTGGCTACAGGTGCGGTTGTTGGTTGCTTAATAGGGTAGGCGAGATTACCCAGTTGGTGGAATAAGCCTCGTTACTGTTGGTGGTTAGTTGGTATTTGCTTGAGCTGGCTGGTTGGTGGTGAGGTCAGTTATGGGTGCCTCGGCAGGATTGGCCAGGCATCCAAGGTGTTGCAAAACGGGCCCGAAGTCTTTACTAGGGTGCTCCAATCTGGCTTTCTTTTTCTCTTTCCGTTTGGCCTTCTGCTTCTCTTCCCGCAACTTGTTGGACTTCGAGCTTGGTGGGTTGTCTTTCCGCTAAATTCTCGTACGTGGCGGGGGCGAGGCTTATCCCCCTGTGCGTGAGCACTGGAAAATCAACTTCTAATTGCTGAGATTTAGAGAGGTTGGTGTGACAAACCCGGCGTTGGAAGTTGTCGGTGTGTGGCGGCGGCGCGGTGAACTAATAGCGTGGCGATCACGTTTTTTGGACGGGGGTGGCGGAAATTTCGCGCGATTTTCGTACGTGGCGAGGGTGAGGCTGATCCCCCTGTGCGTGAGAAATGGAAAATCAACTTATAATTGCTGAGATTTAGAGAAGCTGGTTTGACGAACCCAGCGTTGGATGTTGGCGGTGTGTGGTGGCGGGGTGGTGAACTAATTGCGTGGCGATCACGTTTTTGATCGGGGGTGGCGAGAATCTAGTTAAATTTCACACTTTTCACTAAAATTCGGCGACACGTAGGTTCGTTAAAGTATCTGCGCCATTTAATGACTTAAGACGGACAGGGAGGGCTCGTGAGACACAATGTATTGACTCCGGGTTTAACCGACGGGTTGCGAGCTCGTTAGGCGAGCCCAGACTGACTTGTTCAGATTACACTAGGGGAAAGCTGGCCATCTCGCGGAGGGGGAATGTAACACTATGATAATTTGGAGAGAAGTGAGTGCTGTCATATGGATAGGTAGCAGACGTTAACTATGTCTTCCATGCGACATCTTACTGGGAGCGGGGTTAGGCATCACTGAGGTAAAGCAACACCACTTGGGTGCGCATGAGTTGGAAGGAAATCACAATTTACACCACTTCCCTCAAGTTAAGTGCACCCCAAACAAAAATATTGTAATTCAGAGGCAAGGGGAAAGAAGCGTCTCAACTTATAAATAATAGTGCAGTTCAAAGGCATCTGAAAAAAAGGAGCTGATCGTCCCTTAAATTAGGCATTCTGAATACTGAGCTCTTGAACGGCCAGGTTGTGGCGCAACATTTCAAATCTTCCAAGTCATATTGCCTCCTTTGTTCCATCAGAGGCTGCGATGAATTCTGATTGCGTAGTGGATAGAGCAATACAGGTTAATTGGCGACGGCTGTGCCAGGAGATGGGACCATTGTTGAGGATGAAAATGGAATGAAGTGAGACAAATCGGATGAGAGTAACAGAGATGTATTCTCGTCCGTGTACTGGGACCAACTGGCCTAGCTGAGTTCGGGGGGGAGGGGGGCGACATTGCCAGGTCATCACATGTCTCTTTCTCCAAGGTACAAAACACGCAACAGACCGCAGTAAATGAAACAGAAATCAAAAAACCGTATCAAAAGGGGAAAAGATTCACAGAGACTACATTAGGAGAAAACGTCTGGATGGGTGTGAGGTCAACAACGAGAGAATTATGAGTTAAACGAGGTGACCAATAAACGAAGCATAAATGAACACGCAAAAATTTCGTAAATCGCTTCTTTTAACCGACACCGAGGCATTATGGTTTTCGGGACGCGATCTGCTGAGAGCGACGAAGACCGACCGATGAAGGGACCGTGGATGCGGCGGGAACGGGAGGATCCGCCAGGAATGATGGTGAGTCTGCAACCGGAGGATGGCAAGCGACAGGCGGCCGAGAAGGGCTATGAGGGACGACAGCTGGAGCACGCAGGCGAAGAAAACGTCGGTTACGGCGGAACAAACGACCAGCCGGGGTTTTAATTAGATAGTCCCTGAAGGCGCCGACTTCCACGATAACCCCCGGGGTTGACCAGCGTTTAGACTTGTGATGCTGGATGACGACACTATCTCCGATGTGAAGAGCTGGAAGGGGGTGCGTTGACCGATTGTAATGCTGCTTCTGGAGCTCTCTGGCGCGGAGCGCCCGTTTTTCAAGAATTCCAGCAGCCTTTTGCCACTCAGGAGCAAATGAACGCCGGTGAGCCGGAATGGCGTCGCGAGTGGGCCGGTTGAAGACAACCTGGGAGGGGGAAGCACCCCCGGCGATAGGGGCATTACGGAAGAGGAGGAGGCCCTTTCCGAACTTATCCAGGTCGAAGGAACCCGAGGTCCAGGAACCCGCGATGAGCTTTTTCATCGATTTTACGGTGGCCTCCGCGTGACCGTTAGATTTTGGGTGATGAGGTGAAGAACGGCCATGAGAAATGTCCCATTCCTTCAAAAAAGAAAGGTATTCATCCGACTTAAACTGCGGGCCGCCGTCCGACCACAGCTTTATGGGCGCGCCCGCTCCGCAAGTGAAGAAAGAGCGGAATGCATCGATGATCCGGCGTGAAGACGTGTTGGTGTCGGGGAATGGATACACTTGAGGCCATCCACTGAACTGGTCGGCAATGATTAAAAATCCCTTCCGCGAAAGGTGCCTAGATCGGCGAATATAAATTCAAATGGACGGGAAGCCGGCTCATGAGAAAGGAGGGGTTCCGGTGGGTGTGAAGGGAGGCGCTCGGAGCAAGTCGGACAGGATTTGACGGCCATGGCAATATCATTGTCAATTGAAGGCCAATATACCGACTGGCGTGTGCGTTGGCGAATTTTGGTTGCGCCCTGGTGCATCAGGAGGAGCCGACGTAGAATTTCTGGGCGTAAAGACGCCGGAATGACGACACGAGGACCAACGAGGATGATGTCATCGTCGACGGAAAGTTGGCTGCGGACCTGCCAAAATGGGCGGAGCTCCATAGGAAGGTTGCATTTATCATTCGGGAAGCCCTGGAGAATGGTGCGACGGAGCGAAATCATTACAGGATCGACAGCAGACGCAGTAGACACCGATGACAGCAAAATATCCGGATTGGCTGAGCTGGATCCTTCCATAACGTCCATCAGATGAACGCGCTCGGAAGCTGAACGGGGGCCTTCCGCGATCTCGTCCGTTGGAGAAGGTTGATCAACGGGGGAGCGGGATAATGCGTCGGCCATGACGTTTTGTTTTCCCGGGACCCACGACGCGGTGAACGAATAGCGCTGCATTGAAAGGCGGAGGCGCAGAATCCGGGGGTTGTCCAGTTTATCTAAAAAATAGTCGTTTAGAATGGGAATGAGGGGTCGGTGGTCCGTAAGGAGGTGAAACGACGGTAGGCCCTCAAGAAATTGCCGGCATTTTCGCATAGCCCATGCCGCAGCCAAACACTCCAGCTCAATCATGGCGTAGCGGGATTCTGCATCCGACAGGAACCGGGATCCGGCTTGAACGACAATCCAACTGCCATCAGTCTGCTGCTGACGGAGGATGAACCCCAATCCACGGAGCCGAGACGCATCAACATGAAGGGATGTCGGTCGAGCGGGGTTGTAAAATGCCAACTCGGATATGGAGGTAGAGGACAAGGCTGCTCTGGCTGCTTGAAAATCCGTGTCGTGCTGTGGAGTCCATTCCCAAACGAATTCTTTGCGTAATAGGGGAGACAACGGACGAAGCAGGGATGCCAGGTCGTCCGAAAAGTTCCCGACCTGCTGACAGAGGCCGTGGAAGGCCCGCATCTCGGACACGCAGGTTGGCTTCGGGAACTCACGAATGGCCTTGAGCAGATCAGGGTTGGGTTGAAATCCACTCTCACCGACGACGTAGCCGCCGAACAATACGGACGGTTGAGCAAACTTAATTTTCTTGACGTTGATAGCAATTTGATGATCCGCTGCGAGATGAAATAGGCGCCTCACCAAGTCGACGTGTTCGGTCCAAGTGGCGGAAAAAACTAGGACGTCTTCGACTACGCGCCGGCAGTTCGGGAAATCATCGAAAACATCAGCTAAACGCCGGCCGTAGTCGTCGCCAGCGAGAGAAACACCAAAAGGGAGGCGGAGATATTTGTAACGGCCAAATGGAGTGGAAATGGTTGTCATGAGGCTGGACTCGTCGTCAAGTTCCACTTGGTGGTATCCTTTAAGAGCGTCAATTACCGTGAAAAATTTCATCCCCGGGGGAATTGTGCGGACCGCTTGAAAAGGAGTCGGTGCCTCGAAAATTGGCCTGATGATGCACCGGTTGAGAGACGTGAAATCACCGCAAATCCTTATTTCGTCGTTCGCCTTTGGCACGACCACTATGGGGTGGACCCAAGCAGTCGGTTCTGTCACCTTGACCATGACGTTTTGCTGCTCCAATGAATCTAATTCACGTTTAACCTTCGGCATTAAAGGGACCGAAATGGGGCGCGAACCACGGATTGACGAGGGAACGGCATCATCCTTGAGCTGGAAATGGCATGGAGCGCCACGCATCGGCCGGCAGACACCATCGAAGATGGAAGGTACTTCCGACATCAATTCAATCAATGTTGACTGGATGACTGGCGACTCTGGAACACTCGATTCGGAAGAGAGAATGGATGCCAACACGCAGGTGTGGGGGTATTGGGCAGGAAGCATTCCAAGTTTCTTTTGTGTTTCCTTTGAAACCACCGGCTGCTGAAGATCTTGAAGGACATGGATCGATGTAGCGACCGGACCGCAGGAACTGGTGGCCCAAAACAACGATGCGTGAAACTGGCCAAGTGATATTATAGAAGAACCTGTGGCAGTCACGGCTTTGGGGCCGTGAGAAGATAACGGAATGTATTTGAAGTGACGTTGATATAAGCCAACCGGGATGGCGTCGATGGATGCTCCGGAATCTGGAAGCATTTGAATGAAATATTCTGCGTCGCTGCAGGTAGGAGTGATACCGAGCCGGACCATGTCGTCTTGAAGGATGGATTGAATGGTGATGCTACCGGCGATTTCGGTTTTAGGTGATGAACTACCTTGGGAGCACACTGACTGAAAATGGCCCGATTTGTGGCACGTATGGCACTCCTTTCCGAACGCAGGGCATTCCTCCTTTGCATGGCGGGACGCAGCTCCACAGCTCCAGCAACCATACGGTTGACAACCGGGAGGGTGCCATCGGACAGGTGGTTTACCGCGGGGCTGACTCCTCTGTGAACCTGCTTGTCTGTCGTTGGGCCGCTTTCCTGTCGCTGATTTAATTTGATTGACCGGTGCCGTGGTGCCTTGCTTCATGTTGGATGACTGCAGACGCGTGGCCTCTGCCGTGCGAACAATGGTGATAGCTTTTTCCAGTGTCAACTTAGCGCCGAGCTCCAATAACTTGCGACGCACATCGTCGTCCAGAACACCGAAGACCATTTGCCCCAACAGCCGCGTGTTCTGGCAGGCAGCGCAGCAATCCTTTTCAAACTCGCACTTGCGGGATAAATCTCGAAGGTCGCTGAGCCAACTGTCGATGGACTCGGCCTCACGTTGAACACGAGAGGCAAACTGCTGGCGCCAGACATGGCAGTTACGGCCAGCGTTGCACCGCTCCTGCAGTTTCTTGATGATGACATCAGCATCTTCCAGGTCAGTCGCGGATAAACCCATCGTTAACACCGCCTTCAGTGTGGAATTGGAAAGGCAGGACAGCAGAATATTTGCGATATACTGTGGGCGCTCAGGCTGGGGCAGCGCCGTGTTGATAGTTGAAAGGGAGAGAAAAATCTTCCACTGTTGATGCCATATCTCGAAGGAATCCTTGAATTCTTCCACATCGAGAGGAGGTGGCGTGCCATAGGGTTTGAACGGTTTGGGAGGCATCGCGACACGACGTGGAATGGATCACTGATCAGAATGGGGATGAACAATAATAATTGAAAAGGGACGGAACGAGAATGAATTGAATTTGAATGAAGGTGAATGAAATATTTGAAAGAAAATGAGTGGCCAGTACGGAGATGAGAATAAATGAGAAGGGGACTGTGGGTGGAATGATAGACACTGAAATGTGGGAGAATAGAATGAATTTGGAAATCCACGAATGCGGAAATGGAAGTGTGGAACGAGAATGGTGGAACGCGAGTGGACAGGGGGGAAAGAGAAAAGCAAAATGGCGGCTCGCAAAAAAAAAAACGAAAAATGAAATGTCTGAAGAAACTAGCGCGAAACGGGAGGAAGTACTCAAAAGTAATGAACGGGCGACGAGTGGGGCACACCAGAGTGACGTTGATGGAAACAAAAAAAAATGAGATGGCGGGCGCGCAACATGTGGGCCTTCTTCAAGAATGAAACAGAAAACGGACACGAACGAACAAGAGATAATGGGAATACAAGAATAATAATGCCGATGAACTGAAATAGGGGTGAGAATGGGGCAATAGTAGACTCAAGTGATGAAAATTGAACGGAAACGGGCCGGCGTCATGAGGAAACTCACACAAAACAAAATGGCGGCCTCCACAAAACCACGCTGGGATGATGAGCACCGAAAGGGAATGGGCGATCGCAAGGGAGGAAAGCACCCAATCCAAAATGGCGGCCTCCACCAAAACCACGCTGTGAAACGGCCGGGGGGGAAATCACAAGAATACTGGAAACGAGTTGAAAATTGCCTGTTCACATTCACACACCCTACAAAACTGAAGTTGTGATCGGGAATAAGTTCGAGAATTCACGAAGAATAAATCAACTGCGCCATGGAATGAAGTGAGACAAATCGGATGAGAGTAACAGAGATGTATTCTCGTCCGTGTACTGGGACCAACTGGCCTAGCTGAGTTCGGGGGGGAGGGGGGCGACATTGCCAGGTCATCACAGAAAACTGCTCCGGATGTTGAACGCCTATTCTCCAGATCTCTGGCATAATCCGCATCGACGCAGCCACAGAGTTGGTTGCTGCCAACACCAAATGAAAGTCCATAGTTAATTGTTTTGTGCAGGTAGACCAGGTTCTCTTCAGCCCCTTCCAGTGTTCCATACCAGGGTTTTGGGAAAAACGTGAAACCTGTCCAACGGCAAATGAGATGTCTGGTCGTGTCAGATTGGCACCCATATAGAACATAAACCGATTTTAGACGTTTAATTCAAGTTTTTCAAGACTGGTCTATGCCACTTTAATTCATCTGGAAAAGAAGAATCTCCGACTTAAAGATTAGTTCTAATGGTCTTAATGTCCGTATATTTCCGATCCAAAGGTAAAGAATATACCTATGTAACAAAAGACCGTACCCAGAGTCGAACACTGAACCTTCATGTTAACTCGCTAGCATGCTAATCACTACGCTATCTAATTCGTAACACATTATAGAAATTATATAGCAAAATTATATCAAACAAACACTTTTTTCCTTTAGTTACAGTAAATGATAAATCTTTAGAAAATCTTGATAGAGACAAATTTAAAACTCTTTTTGTTTCACCAATTAAATACTTCTTGCGGCCGGAAAAAATTCGGACGGAATAGACTACGTCGTACTAAGATTACATAAAGAGTTCTTATATCCGCTTTATATTGATGTACTAAGACCGATATAATCGTCAACAAAAATCGATTAATATCAAGCTATAAATGGTTTTATCTGTAATATTTTGTTGGCATCTTGAATAGATAACTTAAAGTCGTCTAGATTTGATCTCGTCTAGAAGTTCTTGGAATGACGGGTAAAAGCCTTGTTCAAGACAAAATTTTCTATCTGGGCAAGGTGCATTAGGGAACCAAGCCCCTCCAAAAAAGGAACATTGGCCATTGGTATTTTTTCTTCCTCAGACCTCAGTGCGAGGGCACATGGATGGCGACAGTTTAACGCAAGGGTCAGCTGTAACGGTGATGGTGCTGCAGTCTGTCATGCCAAATCTTGCTAGAATTTTCTTTATGTAGTCTGGTTGAGAGAGGTGAATAGTTTTCTGAGGCGGTTGTGCTCAATGTTGACACCAATGAATCGGTCGGCGGGAAGGGAGCGTATTTCGAATTCTTTGCCAAAGAATTCAACAATTCCCAGTAGAATTGTGTTTCGGTTGCTAAGGATCAGGCCGTCATCGACGTACAAGATGAAGAAGGTTATTCTGGCTCCCCCGGACGGAGCTGGCGGTAGTAAATGCAGGGATCACATGTAGATCTTTCAAGGCCGAAAGCTAAAATGAATTCATTAAATTTTACGTTCCAAACGCGGGAGGCTTGTTTTAAGCCATAGAGACTTTTGACAAGATGACACACCTCTTCTTCTTTTCCAGGAATTGTGAAACCTTCCGGTTGTTTCATATAAATTTCTTCTTCCAGTGTTCAATAGAGGAATGCAGTTTTTACTTCGAGTTGGATCATTTTGAGATCTTTTTCTGCTGCAATGGCCATAACCATACGGAAGGAATAAGTCTTGGCAACTGGTGCATAAGTCTCGGTGTAGTCGAGGCCGTGAATTTGAGCATATCCTTTGATCACGAATCTTGCCTTTTAACGTGGGGAAGTTGTCTTGAAACCAGGCTTGTACTTTAAGATCCACTTTCCTTCGATTGCTTTTCGGTCGGGTGGTAATTGGCATAGTTTCCAAGTGTTGTTCTTGATTAGAGAGCTGTATTCTTCGTTTATCGCTTCAATCCAGAATTTAGCCTCCCTCACCGAACGGCTTGTTTGGTGATTGACTGCATTTGTCTTGCTCTAATGCGCGTTGAGTGGCATAGTTGATCGATGCTGTTGACTTGATGAGCTTCTGTTGAAGTTGGAGTAGCGTCATGGGCATCTTGAACTGTGAAAATATCGCTTTCCTGAGTAACTTCATTGTGAATCACGGGATCAGTTGGAAGAGTTGATCCTTGACCAAGTGTTTCGTTTGTGACGAAAAGAATTTCTTCTTCGGTTACAGCTACTAGGCAAGCTTCGACTTCGTTAGGAGTTTCTTTCGGAACACAAGAATCTCTTGTGTTCATCGATGCTTCTTCGTCGCTTTCAGTGAGCTGTAATTGCTCCTTTAAAAGAGAAGAGAAAGAAAAAAAGATTTATATGAGTTATTCAGAAGAAATGTATATGTGGATGAACCTTCGAGGGTGGCAGATCCTTTGTTAAATGGTCACGGTAGAGAACAGTTTCACCGATTTTTACGTCTTTGCTTACGATGATTTTTCCTGTTGTGGGAATATAAATTCTGTATGTGTTTTCAGTTGAGCACCGTCCAACGAAGAAACCTTCTTGACTACGTGGTTCCAGTTTTGATGAGAAGGTTGGGTTTCTGACAAAGGCTTTAGATCCAAAAATCCTGATAAGAGTCATATCGGGTTTCCTTTCGTTCCAATACTCATAGGGAGTGAATTGGGTAGTTCTTGACAGGACCCGATTTTTTATGTAGGTGGTGTATGAGATGGCTTCTGCCCACAAGCAGGCAGGTAGGCCGCTTTCAATTATCATACATCGGACTGGTTCTAGAAGAGTCCGGTTGAGGCGTTCTGCTGAGCCATTTTGTTCTGGCGTGTGAGGAGCGCTAGTTTCGTGACGAATCCCATGTTGAGCGAGCCACTCGGCGTTTTTCTTGTTGACATATTCCCCTTTGCCATTGTCCGAACAAAGTGTGAGCATGTAAAAGCCAGTTTCGTTTAGGAGAAGGGCGTGGTAAAGTCGAATCAGGGCCGGAACTTCGTTTTTCCTTTTCACGACGTATACTGTGGTATATCCGCTATAGTCGTCCTTAAAGGTGACAAAATAACGGGCTCTTCCAATGCTTGTGGTGGCGATGGGACCCCATACATCTGAGTGGGTCAGTTCACCGATTCTTGTTGCTCTTTTCCTTCCGGTTTTCAGAGATATTCTGGAGAATTTGCCAAAATCGCAGTTGGAGCAGAGTGTCGCTGGGATGTCACGGTCGCCATTGATGTTTAAGCCAACGGTCAGATCTTCTTTTACCATCTTCAAGAGTGTGTGGTAGCCTATGTTGCCTAGGCGGCAATGCCACGTGATGATCGACGCTCGAAGGTCTGCTTCAAGCGCGACGAGTTGCTGCACTGACGGAGAAGAGGTTTGAGCCAAGTCCAGGTACATATAGGACTTCCGTTAGTGTCCTGGATGTTGTTATCTGATCAACTTCCACAATGACGTCAATGTTGCCGACGCCAAGAGGGTCCAGTTCAGAGTCTCCGATGCCCGGGAGGAGCAGAAAGGGGAAGAAAAACAAGTAAAAACAAAAAAAAAATAAGGTGAGAGGCTCCTTTTTGGCCCCCCAGAAGAATTTTGTTATTTACCTTTGACGGACCAAGTGCCGGCTTTGATTGGTTTGAAGGTTGTGAAAAAACGTCTTTGGTCACTCATGTGTTTGGAGGCTCCTGAGTCCACGAGGAATGTCAGTATGCTTCTTGGGTCTCACATAACACAAGTCAGTCCGGTGGATGTCCAAAAGATGTCAACTTCGGACATTGGTCCTATCCTTTGGATGTCGGCTAGACACCCTTCGGACATCCCAACAGCCGAAACGGAGATCCAAGGGATGTCCTTTTTTTATTTTTGTCCGCCCTAGCCAGCGCCACAGGCTGTTCTACCAACATTCAAAACAGACATGTTCCGGATAAAATTGCAACACGTTGAGAATATTGTTTAATATATTATTTCCCTCAATATACTACTTCGTAATACGTGGCCACTATCAGATTCAAACACTTAACCTTTGTGTTTCTAAAGGCCCGTTCAGACTGGTGTTTTTCTATGTTAAGTTTGCGTAAGTCATTGTGTTGGTTCGCCATAAAATTAATAAAATGGCGCTTCCCATTCGCCTTGCATTATTTCGCCTTGCGTCTAGTGTGTAATGGCTTTATGCCAATTTTCCAAAGAAAGGGGGGCGTTTTGGGAGTGTTAGGGTAGCGCGGCAATTTTTACCCCCTTCTGATTGGCTCTCCCTTGTGTCAGGAAATGTCAACACAAGAGACACCAAAATTCGTATGTCTAATTTCAAGCCGTTGGGAAAAGGCTTTTTTATGTCATTGTGCCATCCTGACGTATTTTGGGCGTATTCAGCCCAAAACATTGCGCGGATTTTGCCTGACACAAGGGGCATAACGGCATAATGACATAAAAAAGTGCCAGTCTGGAGGGGCCTTAAGACAGCTTGCTAACCACTAAGCTGCTAGGTGTTGATAATAACGAACAAAATAAACATTGAAATTATATCTATTAGACTTTAAACTTTTTTCCCAAGCTACGGGGAAAAAATGATAAATCATTGTAAAATCCCGAAATAGAAAAGTTTTAAACTCTTTTTTTTACCCAATTAAATAATCATTGCATAAATAAACATCATTGCCCAACAAAAAAAGTTATTTTCGGACCCTTAAAAACCCAGATTGGGACTCATTTATTAGACTTACAAAAGCCGTCTTTTATCGCACGGTCACGCAAACAACGTCTTTTGTCCCAAATAAAACCGGGAGTGTTGTCTTGGATAGCACTGTTATAATGTTGAGGAGACTGACTGACTCGCTGAAGGTCAAAAAGAGGTCTGATGTTCACTGGTTCTCTCGAATAAATTTAACTTTATTTTGGTGCCATTAAAAACTAGTAGTTCAGTAGAATTTATCTTCAGTATTACAAATTTCCAAATATTTCTACATTTGTCATTGCTATAGTGTATGTGCTTCCCTAACCGAAGAAGAGCATCATTTACTGGCGTTTTTTACGCCCAAATTATGTTTGATTTCTTCATCACATTCCCATAGAGTGGTTTGCGATCGATGGAGGAACAACTCGAGGAAATGCTTGGGACGATGTCAGTTTTGCCTCAGGCATAGTTATGCCTACTTCATTCCTCCCTCAAGGTTTGCACTGTTTCTCTACAAATACGGTGAACCACTCTAAAGTCTAATTTCTATCTGTACAACATAAATTTTCCGTAAATAAACCATGTTTTCGTTCAAAAAGTGTTTTGTAATCAATATTTCCCGGTGTATTTTTCATTCATTCTCATCTAAGTGTTAAAACAACATATTTGGTTGGTTGCTAAATGTAAAGTCCTATTACGGATTTCTGTATAACATGAACGGGCTGTACTTATAGGACCCTCCAAAGGACGTTCCTTAAGTTCATCCGTTGGACGTCCTTTTGAGAGCCACAGATGGATAGGCTGTGCCTTGGCTGATCGGCTCTCATTCGGACATCCGACGGCTGAACTGTGCTATGTGGGGTCCAGATTTGATAGGGACAACAAGGCGTTGGATGAATTGGATTGGTGTCCCCCACCTCTGCCTCTGCCTCGTCAGACGCGTGGAAGAGGGGTCTCTAACCATGCTTGTCTAAGAAAGTTCTGTACCGGGCCACCGCTTTGACTTGTTCAGCAAAATCTTAGTTACCGGCCTTTTGACAGCCAGTACAATTCAGAGATTTCCAGGCTCTAGGTTCGACAGCGCACTCCAGGGTACGATGGTTTCCTGCACACTTCCCACATACGACAGGTTTAGAGCAAAGTTCCTGAGTATGTCCGTATTTCTGGCACTTGAAACAACGTCTCACTTTGCGATCAAGATCCACAGGGACAACACGAAAGTCCCTACCCAAGATGGAAGCTTTCCCAAGGAAGAGAATGTCATCCCTAGCCTGTTTAGAGCGGAGAAAGAGTTTGACGTGTCCCTCCGTAGTGTTTGGTTTAGTGTAGACTACCTTGAACGAGTGAATGGATCCTCTCAAGGTTTTGTTACGGTGTTCAAGTTTCTTCTTTAGGAACTCGGGATCAGACACATTGACAAAAAGAGCAACCACTGGGAATATCACATTTAATTTCGAAGCGGGAGCAAATTGAAATTGAAAGTCGGGTTTTCCATTTAGGATAGTACCAGCTTTGGCAACGTCGACGTCGCTGTCAAGCGTAACGTAAACCCTATTATTTTTATATCTGACGTGGAAAGGAATAAGGCCGCTATTTAGGGTGTCAGAGCTTCTCTACAGCGTGAATATCGAGGACGTTGGCTATGGCACCGGCCACGCAATTAGCAACCAAGACTGATTTGCAGGCTGGCTACGAGCTACAGACGCATAGGAAGGCCCTGTACTGCACGGAGGGGGGAGGGGAGTAGCGAAATGATTAAGTTTTAAAATAGAGTCAGCAAAGGACACCTTGATTTTTACTATTTTCTCCTCAAGTTCAAAAATACGGGTTTCTTTAGTTTTCAATGTGGCGGAGAGAATCTGCACCTTGTCTTTAAGAGATTCAACGGAAGAAGTACTGCAGTCGGATAGAAAACTGACACTGTAAATAGGCGAGAGACAAGATCCTCTTTGCTTAGATCGTAGATGGCAGTAGCTGAGTTTTCCTCAAGAAACAGTTCAAGGTTGGTTTTCCCTTTTTTGCTTAACGTGGAGACATCACTGCCGGGAGATACGGCGAGTAAACGTTTACTACTGCGAGTCGGACCGGCGGATTGGCTGAGTTTGGATTTAATGGCATTGCAAACGGAAGAGCAGCAACGGTGGTTTTTCTGTCAAGCAACAAAACGTTTGTTGCAACTTAGACACTTCTGTATGCTATTATCCGGCTGGCCATCAGAGGCCTCGCCGTCGCTACCCATGCCCCACCCAGTAGAAGAGAGGTTGAGCACAAACAAGACTCAAGTAAAGAATGAAGGAAAAAATGCAGGAGATCCTCTTCCACACTGGGAGGAATGCAAAGACGAACAAGGCGTCAGAAGGAAACTACGAATACCCCCAGTTCCCTCCCCCCCCCCTCACACAGAGCATGAGTAGAGTGACCAGTGTCCAACCCCCCCCCCCCCCATCATCAGCCCATCCTGACATATCCTTGTACTGGAAAGTCTTGTACTTGTCGACATTGAAATTCTCTGCTCTTCACTCCACTCTGTTAGTGACACAATATCAAGCCTTTCTCAACAGGGAAACAATTTTAAATTGGATTCTGAAACCAAATGAAGAAGAAGGGTATTTGGTGTACGTGTGTGAACAACGTCTTCTTACCTGTGATAGATCCATGTTTAATATTTCAACATTCTTCCAAGCTTCCTCTACCGAGTTCAGCACCAGTGAAGAAGAGAATTTCAGTGTCAGACTTCACATCAATGGGCTTAATCCATTCCATGTTCACGAGTTAATATTAGAAGCCTTTCAATTTAATTCAAACTATTACCGACAAAATTACTTTAGTGAAGTTACAAACCGTTTTTTATCTTCATTCACACCTTTTTCGGCATGGTACTGTAAAGATTTGCAATATTGGCCGTCTGTTTGCGTCAATTCATATAAATTGTGTTTCATCAATTACTATTTTATTTCTAACTAATGTTTGTAAGTTTAGATAGCACTGTGTACTAGAAATCCATACCAACATTCCAAATTACCAAATTTCCCAAATGTTCCCCTAATTTTCGTTGATGAATAGAGTTTATTTTCATGACAACATGACAATGATGTATCTATAAAATGTAGACGATATTAAAGTATAAATACTGTTGGACAATATAAATAAATCAAAAGATAAAGTAAAATATAGTGAAGTAGAATATAGTGAAGTAGAATGAAATCAGCATTTAGTTATGGCACCAGAGCTAACAGGTCCTCTCCATCATCGTTGTCGTCTGCGCGGAGGTGATTCGAGACTATCTTCATGGAGCCCTGGATGGCAGCGAGCCGACTCTTGCGCCTGAGACGGCGCCATGCGTGGGGCCGGATGCCAAGAGAGGTGGCCACCGCGTTGTTGGAGGGCAATCAAGACCCTAGAGCACCCACCACAAATGGAAGCGTGGGGCCAAGGTGCCCATACTTGGTCACTTTAAGGTTGTATCCAGCCTGGAGGGATTCCGGGGCGTCGAACGGCACCATCACGTCGATGATCAGCTGAGGTGTTGAGGAGGTGACCACATCCGGATGGAGAGTCGTACCCGGGAACGCGAGGTTGATCCGAACAGTGTGGCCGGCCTTACGGATGACGTTGGCCAGCCCCTCCAAGATAACGTCGTGGCGTCGCCCAATCTCCGGCAAGTTGACTTGGCAGTGGCTGGTGACGTGTGACGTGGTCTCAGCGTCCACCCGGCACCTGCGACGTCTGTTGTCCAGGGCAGCAACTCTAGGTGTACCCAGTAGAGGGAGGATGGATAAGCGGCTCCGATGGAGGAACTTCCATTCCTCAAAGCTGAGTTGAGTTCGGGATGATCACTTTCGATGGGGAACTATCGCTGGATACATCGATCCTGACGTGTAGGCGTCCAGCTGCTTTCCGCGTGCGAGTCCAGGTGTTTGGGCCACACCCATAAAAACGAGTATCGTACAGGCCACCTTCCGTTGAGCCAGACAAGTAATCTGAGAGGGGGAGTGGACTGTTTGAGGGCTGGCTAACATCATTATCTCTAGCATCAATGGAAACGGTCGCAAAATGAGAAAAACGAGATTTTAACATAAAAAACTTCTACTAAACCGGAAACTTTGAATTCAATTTCTAGGCTTCCAGTTGGTTTTAAAAATCTGATATTTACAGAATGCATGTTCAATGCATTGCTAACACGCTGTAAAAAAATCAGAATATTCTATTTTTTCCGCGACGGAAAAATTCGAGTTGGGATGGAATGACCCTAAGAGAAAATCACATCCAAATTTAACAACCAAAGTAGCCTCACAGACTACAATCCAACAAATTTTGAAGAAAGTGTCTACTTAAATCAAGGTAATGCAAACGTTATTAGTTTTTAATTGTTTAAAAGTAGTTGTCTTTGGATTACCTTACTATGCGAGCAGATCCACTGTCTTCAGTTTACAAGAGAGTATCGACAACTCGAATAATAACATAACAATTTTATTATTTTGAAATGCTTTAAATTTTTATAATTGATTTTTAATCATTAACAATGTTTGGGATTTCGTTTATTTTATTTTCTTGTCGTCTTTTTCTTTCTCGTATATTTCGCTGGGCCCTGTGCCTTATGTTTCGTGGTGATGGTGGTTCATTTTGGAAATGTTCCCTTAGACATTCTGCTTCATTCTTAGCGTTTCGGTGATCACAAGTTGCAATACTGCATATTATCAAAGACCCGTCTAAGGGCCCATTATTGTCTTGGAATTAGTCGATTACTATTACGTTGGTTATAAAAATAGAATGGGAGATTAATTACTTGGTTATATTTAATGATATAACAATTCAAATACAAAAATTTCACCTTATTGACAACATACTGGGATAAAGGCCAAAAACATAAAATGTTATGTATTGTATAGAGCAAGTGACTGTCGCGTACCTTCCCCTGTTTGTGAACGCATTCGGGCGGGTAGCGCCATGTTTATCTCGCGAAAACTGGCCTTGTGAGGAATTCTCATAAGAAGAAGAGGGGTGGTCTTGAAAAAATATTTGTGATACTTTTTCAATTTATCGTAGAATCCTACCAATAGTTTTGTGATAAAGGTAAATGAACGAGCTACATTTTAATATAATTTTATCCGGGAATTCTGCCTATCTCCCTAAGGTTAATTAAGCCGTCAGCCGGACCCCTCTTTTTGAGCAAAAAACCTTCCAGGGATAGAAGGGTGGTTTTAAAAAATTCCTTAAAATTATGAAAATACCTTAATATTATGAAATAAGTATTAATTTATCTTTGAGTTCAAACCAGGTTTCGCTATTCGCTATGTTGCGCAATACTTTTTATCGATTAAAAAAAAGCTAGTTTAAACACTGTGCTTGTGGTAGAAAAATGGGGTGTTCTTAATTTGTGAACGAGGGTGTAGGGACTTGGGGGTAAGTCCTACAAAAATGTCAAGTGTGTATGATTTGTAGATCGACTTTCATCTGATCGGGAAAAAAAGAAAAAAAAAATCTCCAGCCGTTAAAAAGTTACGCGAGTTGCAATGAGACATGTATATAGTGCCATAAGAATACACGCAAAAGGAGGGGTGTGAAGTTTGGTTGGTACTGTACGTATCTGTATTTGTATAAAAAACCCTCCTCGAAAATATTAATGTTTACTATTTAAAAAATAGAAAAGAAAATGAAAAATTTGGAAAATGTAGTAATATGTAATGAATTTTTTAAGTTCGTGGCGTCAGCCCACAACAAAACAAGCAACCAAACGCTATGTGCTTGCGGCGGTCTTTTTATGAACCAAAGTGACAATCATTTTTTTCGGCGAACTTAAAGCTGAATTACTTCAGAACGGCTTGACATATTTGCGAATGACTTTTTTAGTATTATATATCATTATCTTAAGTATTTTTGTAAATCAATAGAAAAATTTGAGGACCAAACAATTACTATGAAAAGAAAATCTACGGAGGGACTATCCAGCAGTAGGCCTTGGCCTACCTTGCTCTCCTGCAAGTTATTTCATCATTTGGCAGCGTCGCATTTCGAAAAATATAAAAAAGTTGACAATTGTTGACTGTGAGTCGTTTGACTGGAGTGTTAAGAAGAACTGTTTATAATTTTGGTCTTCTGTGTTATGGGAAACGTTTAATTTGAATTTTTCAATGGCTGAGTATTTAGATATGGAAGATGAAAACCTCCTTGAAGTGATACTAAGCAACCTGTTTCGGAAAGAATCAAACAGTGATCGATTTTTCTCTAAGACGAACTGCTCTGGATCGTCAGAACATCGTAGAACACGATGAAAAGTTTAAGAAACTAAAAGAACAAATTGAGGTACTAAAATTGAATTTAGAAACAAATCATGCTTCCATACAAAATAATACTCGTTTTCAGACTAAAAAAATGCCGAAACTCTCTTAAATTCATGGCTCCACTCCATCACATCCTCATGCGGAAGCCCACGGAACACAGGGGATCTCTCTCTTTGAAATTGCCAACATGAACTGCAAGGGGAAAAACGGGGACTTGCTGTGGAATGTTCTCCCAAGCACCTACAATCTGTTGCCCATGCCCGAGCTACCCAGCTTCTAGAGCGTCCGCCATTTCCCACGGAACGATACGTTAGGTCTGACTACAATTGACTCCCACCCAAAACTACCTAAACGGTGAGGAAACGGAGGGAAAGGAACCCTGATAATTGGACCAACACTTTGACTGCTGAGTGTTACAGCGTGTTTCTCGTCGGAGTCAAGCCTCTCACCTGAAACGTAAAAATATTTGATTAGGGGACACAACTCTCAAATAACAGCTGTCTCTCTCTCAAATAACACAACAGCTCGATTAACAGGGAGACACAAAGAGCTGAATCAATACTCAAAAGCTAAATAAATCCAAAGAAAAGATGAATAAATTGTACACCGAATAACTTGAAAATCAATGTCCAGTAAAACACAACAACGTCACAGCGACATAGGGGGAAAAACGTCGGCCACAGAATCACAGCGAAGTCGTCGACGCTACGTCGTCTCTCAATTTTTACAAAATCCGATTCCGAATTTCTCCAACACATATCTAGAAATAAAGCAAAGACAGATCAATTGCTCAAAACACATAAATCAAAACGATACATGACCAAATTGGGAACAGAAGCGATGCGTTCGACGACGAACATCCCACGACGCGTCGTAAATAGGACGTTGATCGCTCGACGCAACAGTTTTAAATTACACAACAATGTCCACAAATCAATAAATCAAAAATTAACAATCAACAAGTGCAGCCATAGCCATACCCTGCATCTCCACCAATGTCACGAGTGATTTTTCAATGGCTTGATTACAGTTGTTGAATGCGACTCTACAATGAAAATCACTGAGTTGCTGGCCAACCACACTGGCTCAGATCAATCCGGTGATTCACACCATTGGTCTACACTTACTCTAACACCATTGGTGCCCCTAGTGGGTTGGACGATCGTAGTCTTTCTTCCCTAAGTGTCCACACTAAAACCCTATGTATGCTAGCAAGGAAAGAGTTTAATTTTTTAACGCTAGATTATTCACAACAAAAGTTTTTGTTTTGCTGCTGAAATGAACATAATAATTGGTACCGAACCGGACACAATTGGTACCGAAACTGCTGGTTTATTTCATATACTAGGGCATTTTAAATACAAGGGGGGACTAAACGTTTTTTATGGGTGCCGAAAACGCCAAAATGAAAAGTGCAGAAAAAAGTGACGAAACGGGTGGAAACCAGCTTTTAACTCAAATGGATGTGATGCTCGACCCAAGTCCACTGAAAATTCAAACAGTTGGAACACTCCTAAAGCTGTTGATTCTGATGACTGGGATGTTCTAGCCAAGACAAGTAAATTTGATGATTCAGATAATCAGCTAGTAGGTGGTTGTGGTCAAGCTTTCTACGAGGTAAAAACAACATTTCATTCAAGTTTTTTAAAACTTTAAACACCTGTTCTTTGCAGTGTCATAAAGGACACATTTCTATGGATTGCCTTAATGCTGGTAGTGAAGTTGTTAGATGACCAAGCCACAAGGTAAGCAGAAAGACTTAATGTATTTTTTACAACTCAAAGAGAGAATCGTAAATGTGTCGCACTTAACCTATCATTAATATTATTTCTACGTCGTCAAGAAGAGGTACGACAAGCCTGGTCGTTCTTCTAATGATGTTATTCAATAGGATGTTGACGTAACATTGACGAGGTTGTTGGTGCCTTTCAAAGCGATCCGACGTGGTAGGAAACAAACGACGTCTTATCCAGGCGATGTACGGAGACACGGACTTATTTCTGTGCAATAATGTGCAATAATGAAAATGCTACCTCATATGGAAGTCACGCTGTCAGATAATTTACCTGGCGTAGCTGAGAAACACAAAGAAATTATGAAGATGGCCGTCCTTCATTGGATCTGGAACATCACCCATACCAATGACTTTTCCGGCGAATATTGGACTGCTTCTTGGGCTAAGGGGGTTATTATTACTTGAAATTAAAGCTACCCCCAAGCCTGACAACACTGGATCTTCGAAACACGACGAAAATTTTTGTGTACATTGAATCCTTTATTTGGTGGTGGGGCAAAAGAGTTATCATGGAATGTCGACATCAGAAGAGCAAACCACCTGGCGGTTCAGGAGAAGGAACACCAGGGACTCATGCAGATCACATATGTTTAAGCATTTGTTCATACTAACTTGAATGGAGAGGATGTTACAGCAAAAACCTCTACCAATCCTAGCGATGTATATGATCGAGGTGGTAGTGGAGATAACCCAGCTTGCTATAAGGTAAATAACTAATATAGATTGTATATTTTACATTGGTACTAATCTGAAATCATAGCGTCAAGAGGTAGGACACATTGCAAGAGATTGTCCCAATTCTGAGGGTGGAGGTAGCCGAGTAAGTCTTCGAAATGAAAATAGATATGCTGTGAGTTATTCATTCAGCTCATTCAGCAGGAAAACGAATCTCCTTTAAAGAAAACAACTAGTTTTACCATTGAAGGAAAGAGCAGTGCTAATTATAACAAGGTAAATTTATAATTTGGTCTGGTTTATGAATTCCTATGATTCTATTATCTAACTTTTAGATGCAGTCTGGAGAAATAGCTGTAATCGAAGAATTTCCTGAGGGTTTATCAACCGAAGTGACGTCTAAACGCTTAACCCGGATTAAGAAACCGGTAACAAATTTACAATTGGTTTTTTTAAACCTGTGTGTCTAAATTTATTTAACGTTATCGCAACTTTTCTGACGTAGGTAAAGAATTTCGTTTCTGTGAACTATGGGGAAAGGAAATGGACCCCCGAGAACAAACTTCAATTGATTTCCACTGTAGAAAATTATGGATTCAAAGGAAACTTTGCCGAAATAGCTCTGAAGTTAGAACAGAGATCCGATACCAGCCTACGCTATTTAATCAATGATCTTGAACGTAGACTTAAGAAAAACAATTAGGAAGCAGAGCTGGAACAAAAAATAGACGAACTTTGCAGGATGGATGCATGGCATCTCTATGAAAATATAAGTGTTGTGTTGGAGTTGAAGTCATTGTTTGGCAAGTTCCCAAATGCGTGTCTAGTCGGCGGGGTAAATTATTCAGCCTGCTACGGATATTTGGCGTCTTTGACTCGAGGAGAAGTTCAACAGAATCTTGAACCACCAACTAAGATGAAATTCTGGGAACTCTTTCTCCGATTCAAACAAAAAAAGTCATCGTTTCGGAAAATTTTGAGAATATTAAGGATTTTATTATGTCATACGCATTCCATAATCCGTATAAATGATTCCACTGAGTTTTTTTTTGTACGTTAAAAATATTTTTTCGAAATTGTTCTGGTATCAACCCATTTTAGAAGACTAATAAATGAGTGTTGAATTTTCATGTTACGGTACGAATAAACAAGAATATGGCACATAAGGTTATGCTGCAACAGAACTGTATTTAATAATGTCTATAGGAATATTCCACTTAAAATATAACTTACATAGAGATTCCTTTAGACGGGAACACGAGAAAATACCAGAGTACAATACTTTTGACAGATGCCAGGTAATCAGAGAGAGAGTAGGAAACTTGACGCACGGCTTATATAGAAGACGTGTGTCACCAGATGGAGTTTGGTACATTGACATTAGGGTGGGTTGAACTGACAGAGCCATCTAGTTTGCACATAATTCAATATTCTCCCTCAAGCTGATGGCTCTGAAG
The DNA here is from genome assembly GCA_030770115.1 of Daphnia galeata. Classification (NCBI taxonomy): domain Eukaryota; kingdom Metazoa; phylum Arthropoda; class Branchiopoda; order Diplostraca; family Daphniidae; genus Daphnia; species Daphnia galeata. The sequence continues at coordinate 6,527,199 of CM061115.1, forward strand.
ATGGGACCTGTACTACACCTAATGTTTCACGGAGTCGTTCAAACCTTGGGACTGCCAATGCTTTCGTGAAGATATCTGCTGATTGTTGATCTGTGGGAATGTAGATGACATTTATTGTTCCGTCTTCTTGAGCCTCTCTGATATAAAAAAGACGAACGTCGATGTGTTTCGTGCGCTGGTGGAATGCGGGATTCTTTACTAGCGCTATTGCAATTTGATTGTCACAGTGCAGTGATGTTGGTTTGTTGACCTCGCCAAGCTCAGATAGTAGCTGCTGTAACCATACGGCTTCCTTAGTTGCTTCTGCAGCAGCTATGAATTCTGCTTCAGTGGTGGAGAGCGCAACACATTGTTGTCGTCGACTGGTCCACGAGACTGGTCCACCGAGGTGAAGAAACACGAACCCGCTCGTGGATCGACGAGTTTGAAGATCTCCAGCATAATCCGAGTCGCAAAAGCCGGTGAGCGTGTCACCATCCTTGTTGAATCGTAGACCGAGGTTGAGTGTCTTTTTGAGGTACGCTAATATTCTCTTCACAGCTCGCCAGTGTTGTTTTCCCGGATTCTGTACAAATTGGGCTACTTGTCCAATAGCATACGAGATGTCTGGTCTAGTCATTACCATGATGTGCATTAGTGATCCCACAGCTTCTCTATAGGGAACATTCTTCATCTCAGCTTCTTCTTCCGGATTTTTTGGACACATTTCTGGAGAGAGTCGGCAGCATGGATCTGCTGGAATGGCTACAGGGGTACAATCTGACATATTAAATTTCTCTAATAATTTGACAATGTAATCCGGTTGTGAGAGATATATTGTGTGTTGAGGTCGGTCACGTGTGATATTAATGCCAATGAAGCGGTCAGCAGGCAGAGATCGAATTTCAAATTCAGTTTTCAGGTGCTCTAAGATATCTGTAAGAATTTGTTGACGATTACTGAAAATGATTCCGTCGTCGACGTAGATTATTAGCACTGTGAATTCTTCATCTATTTCTCCCTTACGTAGATGACGGAAGTATACGCAGGGGTCAGCTAGGCTCTGTGTTAGACCAAATTTCAGGATGAATGCATGAAACTTCTTGTTCCAGGCTCGAGAAGCTTGTTTGAGACCATAAATGCTTTTAAGTAGACGGCATACTTGTTCTTCTTTTCCAGAAGTTACGAATCCTTCCGGTTGCTGCATGTAAATTTCTTCTTGGAGCTCTCCATAAAGAAAGGCGGTCTTAATGTCCAGTTGGATCATCTCAAGGTCCTTGGCGGCTGCTATTGCGAGTACTGCTCGAAGGGAGTAATGCTTGACTACAGGGGCGAATGTATCGAGGTAATCTAATCCAAAAATTTGAGAATAGCCTTTAACAACAAACCGGGCTTTGAACCTTGGAGCTACTTGTTTGTGTCCGGGTTTGAATTTAAAGATCCATTTCCCTTCAATGGCCTTTCTTCCTGGTGGTAGTTCGCAGAGGGTCCAAGTTTTGTTCTGCATGAGAGACTCGTACTCATCGAAGATTGCTGGGATCCAATGTTCAGCATCTTCACCTGTGGTGGCTTCCATGTAGGTTGATGGTTCAGAGGGCTGTGATTGATTTGTTTTTGCGTTTCGAGTTTGGGCTGGCATTCCAAATAAAATGGCTTGTTGCGCTAGAGTTTTTCTATATTCAAGGTACCTTTCAGAGTAATGTGGACGACGTGATGATCTTCGATGGGTGGTTTCTGAATGCTCAATGCTGTTCTCTTCATTGGAAGTCATTTCTATTGTGTCCATTTCAATTTCAGTTGTAGCGTTCTCTCTTGAATCATGATGAACCAGGTCTTCATGGCTACTTTTTTCTTCCTGGATAATAGTTTCTTCTTCTTGATTAGTTCCTTCTTGTGGAATCGGGAGGTTATGCAACACGTCATGAGTTGTTTGGTCTGTACTAGTTGGAGTTTCGTGCTCAAGATCCATTTCCTCAGTGATGATTTCTTCATTTTTCGTTGGTGACAACTTGGGTGCTTGGGTAGTTTGATACATGACTGTCTCATCTATCTTCACATCGTGACTCACGATAATTCGTGGTGGTGAGGAGGGAATGTAGATGCGACTTGCCTTTTGTGTGTTGCTTATCCCTACAAATGCACCTTCTTCACATCTTGCGTCGAGTTTCTTAACATTTGGACGTCTTACGAACGCTCTGGATCCAAAAATGCGTATGTTCGAGACGTCTGGCTTCCTTTTATTCCACGCTTCGAAGGGAGTTATTTTACCTGTGCTGGATAGTACTCGATTACGAATGTATACAAGATAGGCGACTGCTTCTGCCCAAAGTGAGGGGGGTAGGTTGCTTGCGAGTAGCATACTGCGGGCGCCATCCATGATGGTTCTATTTCCTCTTTCGGCGACGCCATTTTGAGCTGGTGTGTATGCTGCACTCGTTTCGTGACGAATCCCTCTTTCGGCAAGGTATTGTTTGAAAGAATTCCCTTCGAACTCGCCTCCATTATCAGATCGTAGTGTGCGGACTCTGTTTCCTGTTTCGTTTAGGAGGGATGCAACAAACAGACGGAATAATGCAGGTACCTCTGATTTGTTCTTCATGAAGTAAACTACTCTCCAGCCACTGAAGTCATCAGTGAATAGCACACAGTAGCGTGCGTGGCCTAAGCTTAAGGATGGCATGGGTCCGCAAACATCCGAATGTATAAGCTCGCCAATGCTGGTTGCTCTCGTTCTTCCTTTTTTCAGAGGACGTCGGTGAAACTTTCCAAGTTCACATGGCGTGCATAGTGTCGTTGGGACTGAACGTTCAGCAGTTAAGTTTAGGCGTTTAGTAAGATCTTGAGTTACCATTTTGAGAATTGACTGGTGATTCGTATGTCCAAGTCTCTGATGCCAGATCGTTAACGACGCTCGAAGGTTTGCGTTGAAAGCTTTGTCACTTTGGGTTGGCGCGCTGATTGGAGTTGTAGTTGCTTGAGGTATGAGGTCTAGTAGATAGAGTGTGTCACCTGTGCGCCTGCCTTTTAGAACGAGTGAATCTCCATTGTAGAACCGAACTTGATCGCCTTGGAATCGCGCCTCTAGTCCATGTTCGGTGGCAGCACCGATTGAAAATAAATTTGTGCCAAGTCCTGGTACGTACAGTACGTCTCTAATGTTGCGTGTAGTTTTTGATCCATCGATGTCGATGATGACTTTAATGTTGCCTCTTCCACGAACTTCAAGATGATTGTCTCCTATTCCAATTATAGACCAGGTGCCTGCTTCGACCGGCGTGAAAGCTTCAAAAAGGTTCCTCTGGTCAGACATGTGTTTGGTCGCGCCCGAGTCGGCAAAGAATGCAAAAGCACTCTCTGGATTCGAAGAGCTGGATGAAAGAAAAGCATGATCTTTGTTTGTGTTTCTCTCGGCTTCTGCCCTTTTCTTCTTTCTACAATCCTTTGTTTCATGGCCACGGATATAGCAATAGCCACAACGAACTTCATTGCGTCGTGAGTTAGATTGTTGATAAGTACCTTTAGATGAGAAAGAAAGTTAGGGTAGAAAATAAAAAAAAAGGTATGTGTTGATATGAACCTCGAACTGTGTGACTGTTGCCATGCTTTCTTGGATTGTGACCACCTTTTGTCCTGTTGTGATGATGGGCTGAAAAGGCTGTGTGATCTGTCGTATCACTGTTCTCATATGACTTAACCACATTTTCTTCCAGTCGAAGTCGTTGCAGTAGATTATCAATAGTTCTTTCATTGAGTGGAACATTGGCCCAAACAGATCTTACTATTCTGAACTTCTCTGGAATTGTTGCTAGGGCTTTTGTAACAAGCTGCATATTGTCGAGAGGTTGACCAAGTTCCTTCAGTTTATCAGCTATACTTGAAAGTTTCTGAATATGAACTGTCATGTCATCACCTGTTGTGAAGATTGAGAAGAGATGTTGAATAGATCTATATATATATATTTTTAAATTACCAGGATGATAATTGAAATCATAGAAGCTTTGCCAAAGTAGATGTAAGTTCTCTGCTGCCTTGAGTTTGTACTGTGTGTCTAGTTTCGTCCACATGGCTGCTGCTGACTCACAGGAGTACAGATTCTCTTTCATTGGCTTTGCAAGAGTAGCAAAAATGTAGTTTCTGGCTGTTACATCTTTTTGATTCCATTGTTCAATCTCTGCCATGTTGGTGATGACATCTTGATCGTCTCTTGTCTGTAAGGAAGACAGAGAGAACATGTGTTATTAAACTAAACATGTGTGTAGTTCTATACGTGTCAAGAAATTAACATGTATGTCTAGTTCCACATGTGTTGCAATTGAACATGTGTTTGAATTTTACATGTGTTTGCAATTGACATGTGTGAATGAATGATAAACGTAGTTGAGTGACATGTGTTTTTAGATTAACATGTGTTACCTCAACGGGCAGTGTGTGCCCAACTCTTCCTTCTACGAGTCCAAGTAGACCAAGTTGTTGGAACATCATGCGTAGTTCATAGTTCCATTCTCTGTAATTGCTTCCATCAAATTTTGGGACATGACCCACATCTCGAAGGTGGTTGTCATTGGGATTGTTGGCCATTTCACTGTTAACATGAAAGAATATGAGAGTGGTTATGCGAATTCTGGGCCCATAACCTGTTGAATTTTCATGTTACGGTACGAATAAACAAGAATATGGCACATAAGGTTATGCTGCAACAGAACTGTATTTAATAATGTCTATAGGAATATTCCACTTACAATATAACTTACATAGAGATTCCTTTAGACGGGAACACGAGAAAATACCAGAGTACAATACTTTTGACAGATGCCAGGTAATCAGAGAGAGAGTAGGAAACTTGACGCACGGCTTATATAGAAGACGTGTGTCACCAGATGGAGTTTGGTACATTGACATTAGGGTGGGTTGAACTGACAGAGCCATCTAGTTTGCACATAATTCAATAATGAGTTATAAATGATTAAAGATTTTATCAATCGTTCGGATGTCTTTCGTTCGTTTGGTCATTGGTGTCCGCCTTCGAGATTTGGTTGCCCTTGCTCTATGCCTTTGTTTGTCGATGTGAATTGTAACAAGTTTAAAAAATTCTGTTTTTTTTTTATCATTTACTTACTGACTTCGTGGCACCTTCGAGATTTTGATCGTGCGTTTTCGGTTTTTAAATATTAATTCCATTCCACGGACAGACTCGTCTGGGAATTCGTGGAAATTGACCAACCGGGAAAATGTAAGAAACTCTTTTGTTTGAAAACAGTTTACATTTCCACTGGAAAAGTATTTGACTGTTTGTTGATGTCACAGATATGCTCGACTACACGGGCAATTATGATATTATACAAGTTTGATTTATCACTTTTAATTAAATGATTGTAGATGCACCGCTGTAGACAATCTGGTTCAATCAATTTCTCGGGATCCTCTTGGAAGTGACCAGGCTCAAATATTGGTCCAGTGCCTGCATGCCATAATCTTGCACGTTCCTGCATGACTGGATGATCATAAGTATTATGCATGATCTGAGTAGGACTACGCTGTTACTCACAGGGCCCCCAGATCAATCCAGAGTGTAAATCCTCTTAATATTTTGCACACATCATTACTTTTCTGTAGAACCATGGAAGAGAGTATATCACGTCCCATTTAGAACTGTGCCAGTTTTCTGTGGTGTTATCTGGCGGCTGTCTAAAATATCTTTTAGCAAAAACGTTTGATATTCTAAAAAAAAACAATATTTTTATACGCAATTTTAAGATTATAGCAACTAATCGGTTGACTAAATGGTAGAGGCAAGGATTAGTATGTCGAAAGTCTATGGTTCTAACAGCTCTAGGTACAATTACATTTTATGTTTTTTTTTAAACTCTTTTCTCATATTTTAATGAAAACTGATAAAACACATTATTCTGTCAAGAAATGTCTTTTTTAAGTTTTTTGGTGGAATTAGGAGATTTTATTTTCAAATAACTCAAATTTGAAATCAAATTCAAAATCAAGATTTGAAGCCGGAAATCGCAGAATCCGAAGAGATTCCTATCACGTCCCGCAATCTGTCAGCTGGTGCGGGCGTTTGTCATCTCCCAACTTGACTATGGAAACTCCTGCTCGTTAGTTTTCCTTACTCTCAACTAGAGAGACTGCAGCGTGTCCAGAACTCAGCAGATCGCTTAACTACTGGTCGTCGTACTCACGAAATCCAGGTAAAAATCCGGTTAAAGGAGAAATAAACGAAAACGGTGTAGCGCCGAGGCATTTTCGGTTACGTCGGGTAGCGTTTTTTACGAGTCCTTAGGTAACTGGTCCATCGTGGAGAAGGAAGAGGAATCCTGAAGTAGATCTCCGAGAATCTGGATCGCCGGCGTAGTCAGTCACATTATCCTATAAGCCCATTTTTTGTTGAACCGTAGCAGATTCCGTGGTTCATCGTCCCTTTAAGGTAGGAAAGGATGCGACGGACTGCTGACCAATTATCAGTTCCTGAATCTTCACAGAACTGGGCGACCTGCCCAACAACAAAGGATATGTCAGGCCGAGAGGCTAGTCCTAAATACAATAAAATCCCCACAGCTTCTCTGGAGCGGCGAAATTCATTCAAGAAAGTGCTTCCAATTAAACCTATGTTGTTTTCAAACTTATGCGCACCATAAGTCGCGCCACATTCTGAAGGAGCTGCTTAGCCCTCTTCACTCTCTTCCCCCCTCCTTTATTAGTCCTCTTCCACCAGGATTGATGTTCCGATAGTTGATGATTGTCTATTGATTGTACAAATTACACTCAAACTTCTATCACTCGATTGACACTGCAAGTGGTTATACAGTCCACTACCTAGAAATACCCTTTCGAGCTAACATCTGGTCCTTCGAGCCGGAGCTGTACCTTCGGATTTTCGACTGATTTCAAGAATTGCTGCAGATTCAAGCAGAACTGATTGGCACACTGCCTTAGGCAGTTTCTCTTCGTGATTTTGAAGATTTTGCTGCAGATACAATCAGACCTGATTGACACACTGCCGTAGGCAGTTTCTCTTCGTGATTTTGAAAATTTTTCTGCAGATACAAGCAGACCTGATTGACACACTGCCGTAGGCAGTTTCTCTTCGTGATTTTGAAGATTTTGCTGCAGATACAAGCAGACCTGATTAACACACTGCCTTAGGCAGTCTCTTCGTGATTTTGAAGATTCCGCTGCAGATCCAAGCAGACTTGACAGATTCACTGCCAACTTGGGAGATTACATTCCTGCGCTATTTTATTATACTCCTCTTCGTAGCAGTAATGGCACACCCTACCTTGTCCATCGACCAATGTAGAAAACGTCAAAAGGTTCTACGACAGAAATCACTGGATGTGGCAACCGCATTCGAAAGGTTATTGATGGCTCCTTGTCACGTCGCGAAGCTAAACGACTATTGGAAGAAGACAAAACCCTCCTCGGGGAAACATCATCCGTCAACGATCGTCTGCTGGAACTACTTGAAGAGGAAGAAGGTTCTACACAGCAGCAGCAATTCCTTCGTTATGGAGAGGACGTTGACGCGATGGCCGACGCAGTGGCGGAGTACCTGGATAGTCGAATTGATGACGAAGAATCAATGGCAGGAGAACGCATTTCGGAACCCACCCAAGAGTTCTTGGATGCCAAACAACGGGCCTTAGACACCATGAAACTTTACGAGGAGGCTCAACAGGCGGCTTAACCGCAAAGAAGGAGATGGAAGATGCGAAGCAAGCCTTCCAGGTTTTACAACGAGATGAGGATGAACTCGACGACGATCCTACCAGCTACTCTGTTCCTCTTACCATGTCATCGCATGGAACAACACGGGTGAAAGCTCCCGAAGATTGGATCGAGGAGTATTGCAGCGGAAAAGAGAAGCCCCTCGTGATCCGGGGCGATAATCGCCATTCATCCGTACGTGTAGATTTGGAGATTTACTCTGGAAGAGCGGTTGATTGGTTCGAATGGATTGAACTCTTCCACGCTCTTGTACATCGAACAAACAAATCACCCGGAGAAAAGTTGGCGATTCTTAAGAGGAACGTACGAGGCGAGACGGCAGATATGGTATATGGACTTGGTGGTGGAGAAGGAGCATACAAAGACGCTTTGCGTCGATTGAAGGCAACATGTGGCAGCCGGTCGGTGATGCGGGCCGTTCATCTTGAAACACTGAACCGCGAGGAACCCCCAAAAGGAAACCCGGCTTCCTTCCGCTGGTATGCAGAGAAGGTGCGGACCATCCTATTTGATTTGAGCTACATCGGGGAATCTGGACACGCGGACATCATCGAGCGACTGGCGCAGAAACTACAGATTCAGGATCGGCTCTCATGGAACGATAGCCGTCGGGGCGGACTGGAACACCGCACAATCAACGAGTTTGGGGTCTGGTTATGCACCAGGGCCTCGGCTTATCAAAACGCCTACTCAATAGCAGCCGACCAGTATCAGAAACCTAGCCAGTTTTCACTACCACCACAGCAGCGGCAACATCATCCTGCAAGACGTAATGCACAGACTCATCATGGCGCTGGCTCCACTACGCGACAAGAAAACAAGCCAATTACCGAAAAGAAGACAGACGATTTTTGTTTCAAATGTGAGGGTTCACATCGTCTACACACATGCACATTCTTCAGAGCCCTCTCCGTGAGCGAACGGACAACGTTTGTGATCCGACGAGGTCTGTGCTTATGCTGTTTCGGCGTACGTCATGGCGCCCGGGATTGCAGAGACAAAAAGGCGTGTAATGTTGGAGGCTGCAAGCTGTCCCACCATCCACTACTGCATAATGAAGCTGCACATGGAGACGCGAGAACTCATCATGCTGTAACTACCGAGACCGAATTGATTGCTTTTGGGGTCATCCAGATAGACGCCGTCGCCTCAGATGGGGAGCTGGTACCAATGAAGGTTTTGATCGATCCCGGAAGTAACTCAACCTTCTTTTGTGAAGGGGCTATCCGTGCCCTGAAGCTTCATGGGAACCGACAGACGCTCCGGATTAACGGAGTAGCAGATTCCTTGACCACATTCCAATCTGAATATTTGGAGCTGTCGATCAGGACCCTCTTCGGGGAGGTGGTCACCCTTTAAGGATCGACATTGCCCTCAGTGACTCGACCAGTCCCATTCTTCAATTGGGAGATGCTGAGAAAAAGATGGCAGCACCTAGATGACCTCCCCGAACTTCGGTCAGCAGGTGGCCGGATTGATATTCTAATTGGACTGAATAACAACACCCTCACCACTCCGACTGAATCGAGAATTGGAGGAGATGACGAACCGACCGCCGAGAAGACACGGCTCGGTTGGGTCGTTAAAAGAGTAGTGGAAGAAGGAAGAAGAACAAGAGCCCGTGTCCATCAAGCTCTGGCATCAACCGATGTCGGGCCCCAGTTGCTGGAACTTATGCGCCGCTTTTGTGACACTGAGATGTCCGGGACCGAATACAAACTTGACTGCATATCCCCAACAAACAAGGCCGCCACGGAATTGTTGGATCGAGCCACAAGGAAGCTGGAGATTGGATACGAAGCTCCCGTTTAATGGAAAGATGGACTCAACCCGTCTCTTCCTGACAATCGAGAGGTGGCCGAAGTTCGTCTCCAAGGACTCTTCAACAAATTCCAGCGGAGCCCCCCAGAGCGGAAATATGAATACTGGTACCGTAAGGCAATGCAAATGAATTTCGGATACGCAGGGATACGCCAGACGGCTCTCAACATTGTCTCCGGGAAGGACTTCGATCCTGCGAAAAGAGTGCGTGCCAGTTTTTATCCCATAGTCTAGCGTCGCAACGTCGAGCCATCGACTCCGGTGACCCTGCAAACAAACGTAAAAAAAAGATTTGTTGGCTGCGAATTCCGCACATATTAGTAATTTACTAGTGGAAAAAACCACGTGTGTCCTCGTCAACAATTAGATCTTCGATGACTCTTCTATTTTGTGTTCTCTGTTTTTGGGGATTCTCTTTTTTTTTACGTTCGTAGCTCTTGTCCAAAGTTACTGTAGGGATTTTAAAAATGAGTGCACGAAAAAATGGGAGACAAATGTCTGAAATATTTCAGAATTTGAGGGCAAATCACAACAGGAAAGATAGTAAGGGTAAGAAAAACCGCCCTGATCCGACCAGCGAAAGCACCAAGCTGAGAAAAAGACTCGAGATTTATGAAAGGGTAACAACTTTTATTTAATTCCTATTTTCTCTGTCTATATTTCATTAGTTTGAACTAAAATGAGCAGGCTGAGCTTTTGTCAAAAGCCTACAAAGCTCAAGTTATTGTTATGATCCACTTTCCAACCTCAAGACAATCCACTACGTATGGGGAATCGTTTGGTGAAATTGCAAAGATGTATCTTAATTCAAACAATAAAAGTGTCGAGAAAAATTTTTTTGACCTTTGCAATGCTGCAGACAAAGGTACTTAACATCTTTAATAATTTATGATTTTTGTTTGTTATAAACTTTACTTGTGTCTTTATATGTATTGATGTCAATTCTCTTGCTTGCCCACAAAATATTCCTCTTACTGTTCCAAATCTTGGTGAAGAACAAGGGGAAGAAGTTGGGGGTGAAACTGTTGAAGAAGTTGTTGAAACTGATCAACAAATTTTTTTCGAGATGGATCTTGATGAGGGAAATGATGCACATTTGACTAGTATTATTTATTGGTGTTCCCTTTTTTGTTACCATTCTGTAGCGGGGATATCCCTGATACCCCGCTGGCATTACGACGACCCCCGTTTCCCCCTGCTAGATGTCACGACTGGTGACAACCCCTTCTTCTTTCCGCCACCCTCTCTTTTTGGCTCTCTCTGGTTTTAGGCTGTGAAGCTGAACGCACTTGTCCGCTCTCGGCTGATTGTGTCTTGTTGTGTGTATTACGGTAGCCGCGCTAGGCTCCGTCGTGTAAGGTATGATAATTAATTACATGTGATTGTCTCTTGTATTTTTTGTAAAGTCTTGGGTTGTGGTCAGAAAGGGTTAACTTGTGGGCACTATCCCGCAACAATTGGTGTCAGAAGAGGGATATAGGCCTTAGAAAAATTCACTTTCGTGAAACTGCTTGTGGAACTTTAGCCCAGAATTAATTATATTTTGTTCTTTGTCGAAATCACGAAAAATTCTTTTCCCGCTCACCCCTTGTCATTTCATTTTTTTCGGGTGACTTTTTTTTTTTGGTTGCCGTTGGCTATAGCGTGGTCTTATGTAAAATTTTTTCTTTTTTTGGTTGCCGTTGGCTATAGCGTGGTCTTATGTAAAATTTTTCTTTTTTTTGGTTGCCGTTGGCTATAGCGTGGTCTTATGTAAAATTTTTTCTTTTTTTTGATTGCCGTTGGCTATAGCGTGGTCTTATGTAATTTCTTTTGTTGCCAAGGCGATAGCGCGGGTGTCCAGACTCTTAAGGAATTCTTGTGTGTGTTATTTATGCCGCCTAAACGGGTTGCTGTGCCCAGTACAGCCACCTGTTACGTAATAAAGCTGCTCAAGGAGATCATCAATCGACATGGAGTACCGAGCAGAATGATTTCGGATCCGGGTTCGGCATTTAAGAGCCGCGAGTTAGCCACGGAGCTGGATAAATGGAAGATCCGCCACGTCATCGCCACCGCAGAGCATCCCCAAACGAACGGATTGGTGGAGAGGTTGAACCGAACAGCCGCAAGAGCCATTGCTGGATTTATTGCCCCTCACCATCGGGACTGGGACGAGCGGTTGTCTGATGCTGTATCCGCCATTAACTCTGCTAAACAGTCAACGACGAAACATTCACCGTTCCAGCTTGTCTATGGACGACTTCCCAATAGACCGGATAACAATCTGTTCGAGTGGCCAGAAGATGCACCAGTGTCGAGAAAAAAGTTCATCAAGCGTGTGGAACAATTGAGAAAGGCGGCCAGACTCAATATTATCCGCCGTCAGGAAAAGACAAAATTGCTGTGCGATGCTCGCAGAAAAGCATCGAAGCCGTATCATCAAGGTGACCTTGTGTTGGTGCGTCGGATGTTGAAGAAAAAAGGATTTACAAAGAAGTTTTTGCCAAAATACATCGGCCCGTTCCAGGTAGTCAAGAAAGTGGCGGAAACTACTTATCTAGTGGAAGAGCTGCCATCTAGAAGAAAGAGGAAAGAGGTTCGGAGATTTAACGCTCATGTTGTGCAATTAAAACCATTTCGAGCGAGGAGTGACGAGTGGCATGTGAGCGAACTCGACGAACCAACCGAAGGTGAAAACGACAATGAAAGTGGACGTGAAACTGAAGTTCCTGTTGATCCGGTCGCGGAAGAAATTCCGGCCCAGCAGGTGCCTGTCCTTGAATTTCCAAGTCGACCGCCAGTGAGAACAAGAAGCGGAAGAATTTCCCGTCTCCCCACCATCCTCGAAAATTTTGTGTTGACTTAATAGTGTGGATTTTGTTTCCATTTTGTTTGTTTTTTTGTTTTTTGTGTCTCTACTTGACTATTTTGTTCTGTTGAATAGCGCTTTGCTCCAACCGTCCATAGTTTCCCCCGTCCGTGAGCCATTTTTTGATTTTGAATATCCCACCCAAAAGTAGGAATTGAATTCATAAGAAGGGAGGGATAAAGCTTTATTGTTGTATTGAATGGGTTGGTTATAGCGCAGGTTCAAGTTTAGTGTAACAGATAAATTTGTGTCAAGATTCTGTATTTAGTGTGTGTTATGAGTGTTCAGTGCCTTTGGTACGGGTGGAATGTTATGGTGTTATTGTTGATGTGTACTATGTGTATCGTGAAAAGTCACAGGCCAGGAAAGGCCGAATGTAGCGGGGATATCCCTGATACCCCGCTGGCATTACGACGACCCCCGTTTCCCCCTGCTAGATGTCACGACTGGTGACAACCCCTTCTTCTTTCCGCCACCCTCTCTTTTTGGCTCTCTCTGGTTTTAGGCTGTGAAGCTGAACGCACTTGTCCGCTCTCGGCTGATTGTGTCTTGTTGTGTGTAATACGGTAGCCGCGCTAGGCTCCGTCGTGTAAGGTATGATAATTAATTACATGTGATTGTCTCTTGTATTTTGTGTGTCTTGTTTTGGGAGAAAGTCTTGGGTTGTGGTCAGAAAGGGTTAACTTGTGGGCACTATCCCGCAACAATTCATATTAATTATTTTATTTTCTAGCATTTGAAATGGTTCTCCGGAAGTATGGACACTTAGATTGTGGAATTGTCCCGAAGATATCTACTGCTTCGTCTTCGCCATCAGCCATAGCTGGTACATCATCGAGCCAAGAAGTTCAGCCTCAAAGTCCAGCCTCCGTCCGGAACAAGGACCAAACGACTACGTTGGTTAAAGAAGTCCTATGTGCTAAAAATACTGTGATGACTTATGGCGGTAAAAGAAAACCTGCTGCGTCGTCATCAAAATCGGCTTCAAATTCACCGTCAAAAATGCGGAAATCTGATAGGAGACCAAACAAGAAATCAAAATCTGAGGGAGAAACTAAGAACGAGGACCAATGTCAAGCGAAACCGTGCAAATTAGTAATGCGGAAACAATTATTTATTTATTGAACTATTATTCACTGTATATTTTTTATTTTAGCCAAAAGGAAAGCAAACTTGGGTGCAATGTGAACCATCTTGTAAAATGTGGTTTCATATTCGGTTGGTGAAATATTTTCAAAATATTTGGTAGTATTTCTAATATCTTTGTTTTTATTTTATTTTTCAGGTGTGTAGGACTGAACGCGAAGTCACCTGTACTTAAGGACTCAACCCCCTACTTTTGTGAGAATTGCCGAAGAGACTAAAAGTAATTGAAGACGAACGAAGCCAAGTCAAGTTCCAACCCCGTTGTTTCTTTTTTCATTTTTTTTTAAACTGTTCAACGACATGTTTTGAATAGTTGAAATAATCAAGAAATGTTCAGGTTGTTTGTCGAATCAGTTCACTTAAATAAAGAAATGTTTTCCAAATGCCCTTGTGTAAAAGTTATGCATCAATGTATCTTACGATTGTTGAGTCAACCTGAAGATGAAGATTCACTCGAGTGCCTTTGTGTATTCAACTAACAGTATAAAACGTTATATTAACCTATTCCTAACAGTAAAATCTCATCTCGAATTCGAAGCTAGTTTTTTGACAAGTGGAATTCTTCTTCTGTCCAAGTCAGTATATTCGTTGACACATTATCAGGTTCAGGGTGACCACCAGTCTATATTCCTATCTAGCTTGCCTTTATCTTCGCCTGTCCACATAGCACGTTTCAAAAAAGGAATTTGCTATCTGAAGTTAGCAATAGGGATCCCACACCCAATGGGTTTAAACTTCAACGTTTTGGTTTATTTCACTACAAACGCATTTTGTATAGAACTTATTTCGTGTTTAATTTATTAGGTGACGCGAAATAAGTATGACGGTTATAATGGGATTAACGGGATCTCTTTGACAAACTTTTTGTATAATGTTATCTGTTGACCTCTCTCATCAGGTCCCTATGAAACTGACCAGGGAGCTGCGGTAAAATGGATAAAAGTAACATGTATATAAAAAAAAGTTATCCATGAGAATTGAGAGACATTGTTTTCTTTGAAATCGCTTAGATATTTTATTGATCTTTTTATGGGTCAACAGCAAAAAGTGGTTCACCATTTATAAGCATTAACTGTATTAGGTTTACTACAGCATGGAAAAAGCATGGGTGCAAATACAGAGCATGTCGAAATGTATTTTTTATGCAACAAAACTGTTTGGTTCGAGTTTACTGTTTCGTGTCGCGCTAATATTGTCTTTTTGTGTGGGTCACCATTGGGATTTTCAAAGAAATTCTGATCGCGGTACCCCTTATCAGCTAGTGCTTTTTCATTAGGCAAAAGACGATGGATAAAAACATTTCTAGCTAATTTAAGATCAGGCCATTCACCACATGGCAGGCCACCGTAAGCCCAAACAATATGACCTGTTCGTATGCAGAGGCCGACTTCGTATCGTAGGCCAGGTCCTCTAAACTTATGGGAATACCATTAGGGATCAAAGTTAGTAGGTTCCATAATCCTAAAGTCTGTTCCATCAAGAGAGACGAATGTTGACGTGGCTTCTAGAGCGTTATCAAGACGGCTTTCCCAGTCAAGCTAATGAGGGCATAAAAATAAAAATTTTAGAATGAGTGAAATTTAGTAGCAAAGAATATTGAAAACATTTACAACTGAATGGTGTCCTATCAAATGAATAAAGATTAGGGACCATTTTCTGACTCCAGAAAATGGTCCACAAGTTAGAAAAAACTTAAGTTTAATGCCAAGTTTTGGTTATCAAAAGTGTTCTTTTTTACGTTTTTTGGCACTTTTGCACACTTTTGATAACCAAAACTTGGCATTAAACTTAATTTTTTTTCTAACTTGTGGCCAAAACTAGGCAAAAGTTGATTCTGGCTATCTAGTTTTGCCAAACTTGTGCCGTATTCTAAAAAATTGACCGAGTTTGTGTCTCTTGAAGTTTCCAAAATGTTGGGTAGCAAAACCCATAATGCACTTTTGACTATGGGAAAAAAAACCCAATTTTTCGCTTTTTTTAAATTTTTTAAATTCATTTACTTAATTTCTAAGTCACCTTTTGCTAAAATTATGTTTGAATCAAATTTACTTTTAAGAAATTTTAAGAAAAAGAAAATATATACAAGTGTTAATTTAAAATCTGGCAACACTGAACCAGCAGACGACTTATTCTTTTTTTGCCACAAAGTATGCGTACAAAGTTTGTCTTCCACGTTTTTTTGGTGATAAAAATTGAAAATGGTTTGGAATCGCAATTCTAATAACCCGGCACACGTGGCACTCGATAAGTTGTTCCAAGAAAACCAAATCAAGGCAGACACTAAACCAAGCCTTATTTACCACAAGAAGGGGAACGACGTGTTTAAAAATTTCCCATTGAGTACTTTTCGTAATGTGTTCTTGGAGCTAAAAACTAAATACGGTCTTTCATGTAAGTAATAGAAACTCATTTTGTCATTGCGCACATTTTATTAACTGTTCGTTAAAAATTTAAGTGAAGGGGTCGCAAGATGCTGATGCTGATGATTCGGCCAACAATAACACTGGGGAGCCAAGTAGTAAACGCGTCAAGTTAGACAAGCGAGCGGACGAAGAACAACCGAGGGATGATGAGGCATTGAGTGTTGTTCACTAGAACCAGCCAGTTCTGCTTGCCCGAATCGACTATCGTTGGCCGCAAATTTGTGTCAATATTGAAGCAATATTTTCGAAGGAAATCGCTAGTGGCCTCCCGTCTTGCCATCCCAAGATAGTAGAATTGAAAAAAGATTTTGAATCAACTCGTGAATCCATAGAGGAAATACCCCGTGGTTCCATCGAGATAACTTTGCCTATTTCTGTTCAAACTGTATCAAGTTCGATTTCCATTACGGGAAGAAGAACCGTAGAAGGGGTTAAGCTAACGATAGTAGAGCTTATGTCTTTTGAAAGCCGATATGCAGTAAAAAAAGAAGACAAAAAAGTAGTTTTTGATGATATGGAAGACTCAATGTTAATTCAAAAAAAAATGACTGATTTGAAAGGTTATTTGTTCATAGTATTTATTTGATTATTTTGTACAAATAAATGTCACTGTGAAATGGTATTGCTCTTTTTACTTTATTAATCCATTTTACCGCAGCTCCCAGCTATATATGTTGTACCTATGTGTGTGTCTGACTCGTAGAAACCTCCTATGCACACATCCAAGACTGGTTCCCACCAGGTACGAATAAGTGCCCTTTCAGTTCTGTGTCACAAACTAACTATGCCCTCTTCCACCAGGATTGATGTTCCGATAGTTGATGTTTGTCTATTTATTGTACAAATTACACTCCAACTTCTATCACTCGATTGACACTTCAATTGTTTATACAGTCCACTACCTAGAAATACCCTTTCGAGCTAACATTTTCTGTATGGGAATTGATAAGATGGGCTTTTTCCAGTTTTCTTTTGAAGATAAGTTTCAGGGATGACCGGCAGATCCTTTGGAAGGCAATCCAGCATGTGGAATCGCCACAATATTTTGCGAATGTAGTTAGGTTGTGAGACGAACAGCGTATGATCGGAACGATTTTTTGAGATGGAAAGACCGCCGAAATGATTGGCAGGACTGTGGCGCATTTCAAAGTGTTGGCTCAAGTAGCTGATGATTTCCTGGACCAAAGACTCGTTGTTGCTGCAGACGAGGCCATCGTCTACCCATGTGGCAACAGATACGAATTCTTCTTAGTGATGACATAGGTAGAGGCAAGGATCCGCATCACTCGGGCATAGACCAAATTTTATTAGAAAAGTATCGAAGTGGCATTCCACACCCTTGAGGCTTGTTTGAGCCCATAAAGGCAATTGTGTTTGCTTTTGACGGCAAGCCTGTTTTTCTTTTCCGGCAACTGCGAACCCTTCCGGCTGCTGAAAGTCGATTTTTTTCATCCAGCTTTCCATATAGAAAGGCCGTTTTGATGTCCAGTTGTGACATCTCGAGGTTGTTTGCAGCAACGAAGGACAGTATGACTCGGAGGGTGTCGTATTTAACAACTGGAGGAATGTCTCTCCGTAATCAATCACATCTGGCTTTGAAGCGAGGAGCTGAGCCACGTACACCAGGCTTGAATTTGAAGACCCAGCGTGACTTGATGGCCGTCCGTCCTGGAGGTATCTGAGAAATGGACCTTGTTTTGTTTAATATTAATGAGTCGTACTCATCTTTTATGGCCACCTTCCACAAGTCTCCTTCGGCCGTCTGCATGGCTTCAATGTAGCTGTCCGGCTCGTAGATTTCATCTTGAGATGTGACTGATTTGAGTGACTCCCGTTGACGTCTAGGCTGAAGTATGCGCAATGGATACGGTGAAACGCGCGTTGAAACTGTGAAATTTGTTGACTGTTTGCTGGTGGATATTGATTTTTTCGTTTGTCTCGTGAGGTGGCTCGGGTTGAGTATCAGTAGCTGCAGCTTCAATCTCCTCATCAACCTGAGGCACCAAGGGATTTTCCTGAAATGTAGTTGGTGTTGACTGTAGCTCTGACGTAATCAATGGCAGAGGTTGTCTGACAAACAATTGGAGAGGATTATTATCTTACGGAATAGGAAAAGTTGAGACTCAAGTGTTGAAATGTCGTTAAGCTGCTCGTCGAAGATAACATTCTCTGCTAATTTTGATCCTTCATCCTATCGGATACCAAAAACGATAAGCCTTCTGAGTAAGAGCATACCCAACAAAGAATCATTTCAGGAATTTTGGCATCAAACTTCCGTCGGTCGGCTTTAGGTATGTGGATGAATGCGATGAAGCCGAAAATTCTCAGATGAGAGACGTTTGGTTTAAGGCCGTAACACTTTTGGTGTGGTATGACGGACGAGATGCTGTTGCTTACGCGATTCGGGACATAAACGGAGCAGGTGATCGCTTCTCTCCATAGTTCAAGTGGCAAATGTTTGGCATGTATAAGACTCCATCCTGCTTCGAATATGGTACGATTAGCTCTTTCTGCTATACCCCATTTTGTTCCGGAGTGTATGGTGCAGATGTCTCAAAGCGAATCCCTTTTTCTGCCAGCCAGGTTTTGAATGAGGTGCTAATGAACTCGCCGTCGTTGTCTGATCTGAGCGTGTGGACGAGATTGTTTGTTTTGCTGCGTAATAGGCTGACGTATTCCTTAAAGAAATCAGCAACTGCGGCCTTCAGTTTCAGAAAGATAACATGACGCCACCCGCTGAAGTCGTCTTTGAATAGTACGAAGAAGCTCGCTCCGTTCGGTGTAGTGATATGCTTTGGGCCACACACATCCGCATCATGGATCAGCTGCCCAACTTGATTGGCTCTTGTTCTCCCGATCGGAATAAAGGCGAACGGTGCATCTTTCCGGCTACACAACCAACACAAGGATGATTGGGGACGACTTTGTCAGCTGGTATAGTCAATCCATCGACTACATTATTAGAGGCCATCTTGATGATTGTTTTATAACTTGTGTGTGCCAGTCGTTGATGCCAGATGTCCATGGAGTATGAATTTTACAGATTTTACGATTCGTTTTACGACAGATTTTGTAATTTTTGGTCTTGAATAATAGACAGAAATTTTGCGGTGCGACCAAAATATAAAAAATTAACTCTTTAAATAGTTTTTTCGTAATTTTTGAAAAACATCTAAAAAACATGGTCGCCACTACTAGTGGCCTCTGGTGGGTGTGACTATAACTTTTCACCTTAGTTGAAAATTTTAGCAGAATGATCTCAAAAAAACCTTCCGGAATTTAGTAAGACAACAATTTAAGCAACTTGGCCAAATTTGTGAAGTGAATCGGTTAACTAGGAAAAAAGAAGATAGGTTCAAACGAAACGGACAATAAGCCTTTTGGAGCCCAACTCTCCAATATATATCGATTACTAAATCGATACGGGCGACACGATCAGAAACTTCATTGCCTTTGGTATACTTAAAAGTATAACCCTCAGGGATAAATACGATAAATTTACGGAGCACCTAGGACGTCCTGTGTTTTAGCGGCCTCCCACTTTCCACTTCCCACTCAAGTGGTCCAAAAACCGGCTTTTTGGGGGAGGCCGATTTTGAAACCAAATCCGGAAATGGCCGTAGAAATTCCAGAATAGCTTATTCTTGTTCAGAATTTCACGGCGGATTTGATGGCGCAAAGACCGGATTTCTATCTCAGATATTCGTGAATGAAAACGGGAAAAATCGGGAAATTTAGAATTCGCTCCCCCCCCCCAGAGTGCATCGCTTTTCTCGGTCCAAAGGCCGAATAAAAAAAAACTAATTGTAAGAAAAAGTTCCTTATGTCTTCCTCTATTGGAATCCAAAAGGATTTTTTTTTATTCAATCATTGGCCGAGTCATGACAACATTGGTGGCAACTGTTGCCCATGAGTTAAATCTCTTATGGACATGGAACTATTGTTGTAAGTTAGAGATTGTGTGTGTAGATGGCAGCACTTTCGTAGTAACGATGCCTTGAGGGAAGATCATTGACGGAAAACTTTCAATTTTTTTCTTATGGGACCTTATAACACAGAGACTGGGAACCAGCTAATCTAAGGCATGGTCTTAGATAAGCTGACCAATATTAGTAAAATAAAATTTATTTATTTTTGTCATCTGAAATTAATCAATTAGAAATAAAAAATCAATCTGTTTTACGCATGTTTATCATAGCCCTACAACTTTGTTTTGTTTACGAGCCATACGAGGGACTTAGAAAATTTCTGTGTTGTTTCAGTGTTAGCTTTCACCCTTCCAACACCAGGTCGCGGGGATGTCGCAGTAACCAAAGATCATAAAAAAATCAGCTGCCTTATGGAACCTTATAACACAGACACTGGGAAGTGGGAATCATTATACATGGTGTATAAGTATGGTGGAGGAACTCCATGCTTAGGATAGCCTATCTCGGCTGAAGCCAGGTCGCACCTGTTCAGCGCTGCCTGGTGGACAATTGGGTCAACTTTGAGCCCCTCCCCCTTTGAAAATTTTCTAAGTCCGATCGCACATTACTTTGTGTATTTATGTATTATAATAAAGCCATAATAGCCTTTTTTTATATATTGTTATTCGACTGAGTGGATTTATATTACATTAGAATTATATGAAAAAACCAAAAAATTTTAAAAAAGTTTCTATCGAAAGGATCACCTAGTAATCGAACCTGGGTTCTTCTGCTAATCTGCTCCCCGAACCGTGGCTCTAACCACTACATCACTGCTGCACATTAAAAAAGGCCACTGGGTGTCCGCGTTCGAGATTTTATTGGCTTTTTTGTATTTTGTCTGTGGTCCCCAAAAAAATGAGGACAGCATAGAGTGCATAGACTACGATCCAAAATTTTTCTAAAACAAATGACAAACGACAGCCGCGTTCGCTGTTTCTAAACAAACACAAATTAAAAATTAATGTTTGCCTGTTTCACCTCAATTCGGTTAGGTTAGGTAACGTTAGGCTTGGTTAGGTTAGGTTACTTTAGGCTAGGTTGGGTTAGATTACGTTAGGCTAGATTTGGTTAGCTTCTTTTACTTTGACACAAAAATGAAAACTTCTGCGCCTAATGTAAATAGACCAGGTTCGGATGCTGCGTTGCCAAATTTAAAAAAATCCAGGAGGGTTTCGATTGCAGGGGGAGATAGGAAAAAAGGGGGTTTTTGATTTATTTACCCTAGTAATACTTTTCCAATTAAGGAAATGTTCTAGAATACTACACTTTAAGACATGCTGCGTCTTCTCCAGTCATTTTAAATAATTAATCATCCCTAGTTTATCTATGAAAATTAATTCAAGTCAAAGGGTAGGGCGCTATGGATGCTGTTTAGTATAATTCACTTGACTTTTGAGTTTTGACAGCTATATTATTATCACTAGAAACGAAAAAAATACTAAATTGTTAGCATAATTCAGTTTTTAAGTATAATTCACTTGACTTTTGAGTTTTGACAGCTATATTATTATCACTAGAAACGAAAAAAATACTAAACAGCATCCTATGATTCCTTTCCTCGGACTTGAATTAATTTTCATAGAAAAAATTATAAATCACTCGACCAGATAATTCGAGGAAATTTCTCTACTGAGAGTGCAGACAGAAGTAAATGTCAAAACATAAACATTAAACAAATGAAGAACGTCGCTCACAATACCAGAACTGTGGCGATCCTCAAAACACAAATTGAAAATTAACAAACCAACTTTTCATCACCTAAAATACCCTATGGCATGCAGTTTTACATGGGGAATCCAACTGTAGGTGAATTTCACCCAAAAAACAAAATCCCGCGGCACAGGAGGGTCCCCCAATTTTCCAACCTGATATCAACCAATCACAGCCCGACTTTAACGCGCGAAATTTGAATTTCGATCAAAAAAAATATATATAAAATCAACTGAAAATTCTTATTGTGGATTTCCACCCCAGACACGTAGTTGGATGCGGCGAATCCAAAAAAAATAACTTGAAATCGATAAAATGTCCAATTTCCACGGGAAAATTCTGCCCAATTTCAACCAATGGCAACCGGGCTGGAAACCCAGGGGAAGCAATAAACAGTTCGGGGCCCATAAACACGGCAATAGCCTTCTAGTTTTACTAAAGTAAATCTCTCAGGGAATTACCCGAAGGGTTACTGGTCAAAGTTTCGTTTGCCGTATGGTTTACATTGGTATGATTTTTACATGGGCATCCTCAGTTCTTGTAACACTACACAGATGGCTTTTTGCAGTTCTCGTGACACTACATAGATGGATGCACTAGTTTTTGGCAATTATTGATTGTAATCAACATTTTTATTACATTTCAATAACACTATTACGTAGCTGAGGATTTTTTACATCTTTTCTGAAAATTTGGCTTAAATCTATTCAGGCGTTTGATCAGACGGAGAAATTGCTACTTTTTGACAGAATTTCAGGAACTGTTATAGCAGACGATAACAAAGAAACATTTGAAATTGTGAATGTTATAGCAGACGATAAATACCTCAGAGACATGTGAATTTTATGGCAGGGAATGATAAAATATTAAAAATAAACGTTACTTGAATAGGATAGGATTCAACGAGAAATCCAATCCTTTATAAAGTTACTGCGTATAGTTATCTCTAGGCTGACAACTAGGCCTAGTTATCAGCACAATTCCAACAAACCTAATTTCTACCGTTATGAAATAGGGTGACGGGGCTTATATAATTCAACAGTTTGCGAATTGCCCCGCCACGAGGCGTATTTCAATATCGCATTCAATATTAAATCAGGATTCTAATATATAATTCAATATTGATTCAGGATTTCAATATCTGAATGGATATTTAGAGAATATGAGCTTTAGATAAAGACCCGTCCCCGTTTGGCGTGGGGCGGCGGGGCTCCAGCCCCGCAGCACCAAAGTCGAACGGGTGTTTGTATTATTAGCTACATATATATTACTAAAAACTTTGAGTCATTAATTAATCGCACGGAGTTAGTATAAGCTGCATATATATTTACTTAAAACTTTGAGATATTATTAATTAATTGGTTTTATATTCCAACGGGAACCTTGCAACCCTAATAACGGATGCCTACATATTTGTCGTAACTTTATATTTATTGGTAAAATTAAAGTTAATTAAAATTCCAGCCCCTTCGGGTACCTTGCGGCGTACGTACGCTGCCTACAGTATAATTACTGGTTAGCAATGGTTGGAATGTAGTTACTATTTTGGTTCATAGGGGGCACTCACGAAGTGCGACCAGCCCTGCCATTGGCTGTTGTAGGCTGTTAAGAATTTAGGCAAAAGGCACTAAGCTCCTCCTGCTGGTACGGGAACTGGCTTCACTCGAGATGGGCTCTTAAATGACAAGCTCCTCCACTCCACCATACCACCATACTTATACACCGCATTATATCTAAGACCATGGCCTGCGCCTGCCTTGCTCTACTGCAAGTTATTTCATCATTTGGCAGCGTCGCATTTCGAAAAATATAATATAAAAAAGTTGACTGAGTCGGTTGACTGGTTGAGTGTCAAAAAGAACTGTTTATAATTTTTGTCTTCTGTGTTGTTTGAAACGTTTAATTTGAATTTTTCAATGGCTGAGTATTTAGATATGGAAGATGAAAACTTCCTTGAAGTAATACTAAGCAACCTGTTTCGGAAAGAATCAAACGGTGACGCAATCGATTTTTTTCTAAGACGAACTGTTCTAGATCGTCAGAACAACGTAGAACACGATGGAAAGTTTAAGAAACTAAAAGAACAAATTGAGGTACTAAAATTGAACTTAGAAACAAATCATGGTTCCATCTAAAATAATACACGTTTTCACACTAAAACAGAAATGTGGTGGACATCTCAATAAAGAACCTAGTGGTTGTCATTCCATAGAACTTGTGTTTTCTGAAGAGATTACCAGCATTGAAGAAATTGATTCTGACCTTTTTAAAGCTGAATACATAGAAGAATGCATCAAGTGTGGAGATCTTCTTGATTTGGAGGAATTCAGGTTAGTACTTCATAATTCATATGATCAAAAACAGAATAATTTTAAATAGTGTGATTAATGAATTACTATAAGACTTGGCAAATCACCTTATGATTCAATCAACATCAACATGATTATGAAAGGACATGAAACATGGGATTCAGTATCAAGAAATAGGTATTTCATTTTTAATATCCAATTTGTAAGTGTTGCTCCTATGAAGAAGATTTTATAACATTTTTCATATTTCAATTAAAAGTCGTCAGAGAGGCAAAAAGTTACCAGACTTTGGATTACCACTACAAACATCTCCAGAAACATTCAAAAGCAACACTCATGGGAAAAAGTATATTTTTTTTTTCAATTTCACAATGTGTAATAATAACCTGAAGGATTTTATTTTTATAGAAGTCGCGTTGAATACTCTGTCGAAGAAGATTTTGAAATCCTAAAGTTTTTGCTAGCAAATAATTTGTATGATAAAGTAGGAGGAAATGCTACATGGAAAATAGTTCACAGAGTAATGGGTTTGATCATCAAGATAAAGCTTAATTTTATGTAAAATTATGTTATCCACCTTAGGCATTTCCGAACCATTCATATCAATCTTTACACAACCGTTTTCGCCGCTTTATCCTTCCTAACCTGAAAAAATATAAAGGTCTTACGAATAGTGAACGTAATCTCTTCAATCGGATTTCGTCCAATGACTCACATGCATCCTCACCAGTAAAAACCATTGAAGTAAGCAATCAGAAGCTATAACTTGTTCTTCAAATTTACCTAAGGCAAACCATATTTCAGACAGAGATTGGTGGTATTTCGTCAGGCAGTGAGAGTCAAAAGTACCTTTCGGCCACTGAAAATGTCGGATCTTTAGAGAAACAAGAAGAATTAAATATTGATCTTCCATCTATCAGAGAAAAAATTGCAGTTAACCAGTCCAAGGGCAAGGTCAGAATCAATGGATTAAAAGGGAAAAATCATATTTTGTCGAGCAGAGTAAATAATTGGACGGCCGTAGATTGACTGGTTCTCAGTAATGTAAGCCTTTTTTTCTTTATCTTTCATTTTTCAGATGGAAAAAACGTTACATTTACGAACAACTGAAGATATTGATAGGGACGAGAACACTCCTATGACACCTAATAGTCTAGCAATGATACTTGGTAATCTTTTTCGGAAGGAATCAAACGGCGACCCTATCGAATTTTACGTCCGCCGAACTCGTTTTTGTCAGAAGAACATTGTCGAATTGGAAGGCAAATGTAGTAGGTTAAATGAACAAATTGAGGTACGTTTTACGTTTTTCGATGTTCTACTGAATAAATGAGATGCCGTTTTCGATGGATTCTTGAAAACAAATCATAAATCATTTTTTTAGAAATGCGGAGGGAATTTTGGGGAAACGCCTCATAGTTGCTACTCCATAGAACTTGTTTTTCCTGAAATGATTGATGACATCGATGCAATTGATTCTGACGTTTTCAAGGCTGAATACATAGAAGAATGCATCAAATGTGGAGATCTTCTTGATTTAGAAGCTTTCAGGTAAGATTATTTTAAGTACAATAAGCACGATCAGATGATGAATGGGAAATGATTGGCCACAGTTTTATCTCTAAATTTTTTCAGACTGGGCAAGTCACCCTATGATGGATCAGTCGACATCAATAACATAATGAAAGGGTATGATTCGTGGAACTCTGTAACACGATGCACTCATACAAAAGGAAAGAAACCGCCAGATTTCGGATCATCCCCCGAAACAGTTCAAAGTTGCTCTCCAGGGAAAAAGTTTGTATAGGATGCTTAATTTTTACGTTTCAAAGTTTAAAGTAATGGGAAAATGTTGTCTTTAGGAGACGGGTTGAATACTCTCTTGAAGAAGATTTGGCTATTTTAAAATATTTGTTGTACAATAATTTGTATGATAAAATTGAAGGAAAAACCACGTGGGAAATAGTTAATCGTGTAAGTCAGTTAAGCAAATTTAATGCGCAGAAATGACAAGAATCAGTTATGATTGAGAAAAAATAATTATCTCATATTTTTTGTTCGTTTGTTTAGGAGTTTCCGAAGTACTCTCCGCAGTCATTACAAAACCGATTCCATCAATGTATTCTTCCAAATCTCTACAACTACAGAGGTTTGACAAAAAGTGAACGCAACCTTTTTAATGGTTCGTTGAATGATACCTCCTCGCGTGCGCCCTCGCCAAAAAGAAACGTACCGGTATTCACTCTAAAGTAACTGTTTTAGATTTTTTGAAACAATACTCGTTAAATTTACAGTCCGTGAGCCAAAATGAATCTTCGACTGCTGATGAGATAAGTGAATCAGAATCAAGCCACTTGGTAAAACTTATTATTTCACCCACTGCTACTATTTGAAAGCTTGAAGTTAATTGATGTCTCGGTCCAGGTTTCGATACCAGAAACAAGAGTAGCAGCAGCATCATCATCAGCAACAAGGGTTATTATAGAAGAAAGCAGTCTTTCATCTAACGACGATTTGGAAACTACCAAATCATCTACGATCAGAAAAAACGGCGAAAAACGTGCTGAGTAAGCCCTTATACACTATGCAGAGATCAGTAGTAAAATTCAATTATCCCTAACTTACATATGAAACGATATTCTAATTTTCAGGGATTTTACTTTCAAAGTCGATCAAAGTATTCTTCAATACATAGTTCTGCACAAGAGATACTCAGAAATTTCTGGAACAAAGTTATGGATGGATATTCAAGAATCACTGTTTCAAAGTAGAACTTTAATCATTTTATTATATTTTGAGGTATCTATCAAATTACTATTATTATTAATTTGAAATGTTTTTGCATTTTCAAAGATACAGAACGGGATTGGAAATCTATTCAGCGTCGGTTTCAAAACGTTATTGTAAAAAACTTGGAATCCAAAGAATACGATCTCGATAAAGATGTTATTCACAAATTTCATTCCAATCATTTGTCTTCTTCAAGCGAGCTGGATAGTGATTTTGATGAGGCTACATCTTACGTGAAAACGCACAAATCTGCGTATGTTTTCTTTCAAAGTACTGATTATCATGGTAACGTACTTAATCATTCTTGTTTATGGTTATCAGGCCCAGATTGTACACTTGCGATGAAGACAATTTAATCCTTAATTACATCATCAGGGAAAAAAGATACGAAGAAGTAAGAGGAAAAAAGTTATGGGTTGATATCCAGGATAAGGTTTTACACGGTAGATGATTCGATTTATTTTTGTCTTGTACTCTTCATTAAGAGCTTTATTAATTATTTTAGAGCAAAATCGTTCATGGGAATCGGCTAAAAATCGTTTCCTTCGAACCATCTTTAAAAATCTCCACAAATTTCGTCTCAGTGCAGATATTATCAAAAAATTTGAACGCGGAGCAGTTGTTCAGAGTATTGAATTCTTCAATCAACAAAAATATTAAATGTGCGTGAAAATATTTGTTTTGATTTCTAGGAAATCTAGGTGGATGCCATGATAGAAGGAGGCAAAGAAGCGATGTTAATAGAAGTATTAATACTTCCCTACTTAATTTAGTTATTTTCTTTTAACCTGCTCTACATTTTCAGAGAAAATCAATATAAAAGAGGAAGAATCCGAAGAGGAAGTGCTTCCTAAACATCCTGCTTTAGCCATGAAAAAAATCCCAACTCCAGTAATGAATATGAACATCTATCATTTTGGGTTTATGTGTGAATTTGTGCTATATCAATCAATATTTTTTATTCTTATTTTTTAGTCAAAGAAGCAGAAACGTCAACTATTTAGACAGCCTATCATCCCTCTTCCAATCGTTTTTTCTCCTCAGCCAGTCCCATCAATAATAGTTAACAAAAAAGTATGTAAACTAAGTTATAAGAAAAATATTTAAATATTTATATTTCTTATTTATGCATATTCTTTTTCTTCCGAAAGTGGCTTTACACTGTTTAGATCACTGTAAAACGTGATTTCTTTATACTTTTTTTAACATGCTCATAATTATTTTGATTCATTGTCAATCTACGTGTTTTCGATCGATAGGTTGAATCGTCGAAAAATAAAATGAAACCATGTGAAAAGAAGAAAGATGCGTCAACTAAGGATGAAATATTGAAGTCACACGAAGCTGTATCTAACCTTGAAACGTCACCTAGGAAACCTGTAACGGAGATCGTTCCCGCTTTAGTTACGACATCTCCAACAAGACTACCATCTTCAGATTGTGGAACTGAAGATCTTTCTAATAATATCTGTCCACTTCCTAAGCCATTGCGATCGGCGCCTTCCATACGGTGCTCTGTGGTTGTCAAGAAACTGACGCAAGATGATTTGGATAAGTTTGGTTGTAAAGGCAGTTTAACCCAGAAAAATTCATCTTCTATACACGCTGAGCCCATTCTTCCAGTTTCAATTCCGCCAAAAACTCCATCAACAACCTCTCGTTTTACGGTAGAGATATCTCCTTGTCTTCTTGCCGCTAGACTGTCTGCGGCTGGATCATTTATGCCACCAATTTCATCAGCTATCCCTGAAATAGCACGCTCACCAGTATCTCCGTCTCAAGAATCCACCAGAAACGGTAAACAGCTACCAACGATATTAAAAGACGTCATTGATGAAGTGTCCTCGCCCGAGACATCAACAAGAATTTCACCTGAGGATTCACCCCTTTCTACAAGATCTTCGACGACAATTGAAAATTGTGACATCTATGACGAAATAAATAGTGAAGTTAACTTAGTCACTGAGATGGATTCGTCGATGCCAATAAATGCTTCCAATCTTCCGTTTCAAACAAAAATTCCGAACCAAAGTTTTGCAAGATTGATGAAAGATGACCAGTCAAGCGATGGCTACCATACTCCCGAAGGTTAACTATGTCCTTGCAACCCAAACATTTCTAGCAAAAATTTTGCTTTACTTTTATTTGTACTTTTCATATTTGAGCTAAACACTACCTATAATTGCAGAATTTGGAAAGTGAGACAGGCAAAGAACACAACGGAAATTGTTTAAATGTATATTTTATTTTAATTTAAGTATTCAGCACGGATAAATAAATTGTTCACAGTTCGGAATATTTCACTCTTCTAAAAGTTATTATTGACGTTTTCACAAATTGGGGTTTTTTCTTCTAATAAATTTCTTTCGATAGATTCGATTCAAATTAAATTTTCAACACTCTTATTTTTTATTTCCTACCCACACATCAGCAAATGACCTTTTAGCTCTTTAAAATATTTATTGATGTAATTGTAGCTTTCTTATTAACGGTGGGTAGTAACTTCACAATTGGTGGGTCGATGATGAGTTCATGACAGGAATATTGCAAATTCTGGTCAACACTTGACTTTGCTCACAAGAACTAATGGCTATGAGCTCTTCCATTTCCATAATTTTATTATCAGCATGTTATCAGGTAATTCTGATTTAACTGCTTTTTTTTTACTATTAGGTGTCCCTTGGGTACAGTTTACAAGCCAGCATGTTCGGTTTTTTTTAATTTAACGCTTCGACATGGTATAAGAGGCTTCGCGAATAAATATTTTATAATTATATTATTATATAATAATTATCTTTTATATGCGCTTTCAAGAGCGAGTAATGTTCCGCTCTTGTTTTGTATTATGGTCTTCCACTTATGAGGCAAAATGCAGTAGAATAAGTGCAGCAGTATAATATAATCTATACCAATTGATACAGTATATTATAGGACCGCGCACCTAATAGCGACATTGTGTGACTTGATATATCTGTACTTTAATGTGTCTGTGATTTCCACCCGTGTTTTTTCGTCTAACAGTAGAAATTAATAACTTCGGAATTGTATTATGTTACCGCCATCTTTATAAAAACAATATTACCCACCGGTACAGTATTGTTTCAATTTATGTCCGCCGATTTCTTAGTCACCAATATGCAATCACCATTATTATCAAGACATTCAAAATAATAGTAACTTTTGTTCACCAATGGGTGTGAAATGCCATTGAAGCATTTTGTATCTAGAATCAATATGTATTATATCCTCGATTAGAGCAAACCATCATTAATAAAGAAGGTTAGCACTGCAAAAGGCAAGATGTAGCAAAGTTAGTTTTTACTTTTGACTCTTGATCTATTGACTATGATCGTCGTTATTCAACCTAGAAAGTTAATAACATGAAAGGCAAAAAACGTGAAGTAAATGAACAACATGATACGATCCAAAGCGACGCAAATGTTGGTCCAATGTTGTTTTATTTCGATTTCTTGAGATTCACCTCCATCAGGAACAAATTGCTGCGAACTTTTCTCGGTGAGCTCTTTTGCTACTAAAAGGTTACTGCTAGAGTACTAAAAACAGTAAAATAAAATCGTAAGATTGGGCATAGCAAATAAATGAAAGAAAAAGAGCATTAAAAATATTTAATAACCTTGTGCGAGACCCCAAGGATAGTCCCAATACGGCCTGATAAACAGCTTTGAATGAATGTCGGTGGCGGTGCCGATTTCGATGGAAGTCGTGTCCAGCGTAGAGATAGTATGGTGGATAGAATGGAAGAAATCGCCACGACCAATGACCCATTGTAAAAAGAAACTAGTAAACAAATATCAAATAAATTTAAAGTTTGAAAATATATATCACAGAACAAAGGTATCGCATCTTTTTGAATTGTAAATGAATTACCAATCAAAGGCGTATTAACATTTCCAGCCGGGAGTATGGTTTTAAAGTATAGCAGGTAAGAGCACAATACAGCCAAATTAAACAATCCCACAATCAATTTTGAACCGATTGTTGGCGGAATGAAGAAATTTGCCAGGATGAGAACCACGATTACTAACGAGACGAAAATAATATGTAACCATTGAAGATTTACAGCATTAAAAAAAAAAACAATATACGAACCTATAGTAGGCGTAGTTATGGCTGAAGCTGTTGACAGAGTCCTTTGAATGGTAAAATTTATCTTCAGCGATTGGTAGGGTTCAGGACAACAATCATATTTTTTTTCTTCAACGGAAACTTTTGTTGACATTAGATTCCATTGGGACATTCTTTTGTTTATCAGATCGTCAATGTTCAACTTAAAAATGAAATTTTGAAAACGAATTGGTCTTGAGAATATATTGTAACCTATGTTGATGCAAACTGTACCGTTGTCTCGTTGTTCGTTGGAAAAATGTTCATTTTAAGCGCATTGTGAGTCCATGAGCCAACAGTCGTTGTACATGTCACGCTATCAAACGGATAACGAGTCGCATCAGGAATACAGATGGAAACTAGATTGCTGATAGGAACTAAAATAACGCTACCGTCGTAGCTTATTAGGGCACCCGACGATGCAAATGTACGCTCTTTGGATAGTAACCCATAGGAATTGTAAACCTTAATTTTTAAAATTATTATTATTTAATCACGTATTTAAAATATATTTACACTTTTAGTAAATTGGGTGAAAGCTAGGTAGACATAGGCACCTCAAGATCAGGTTTCCATATTTTCTCATTTGGCAGGTGGATGGTCTCTAGACCTTCGTATTCCGCAGGAGACCATGTAAAACGAGGGTCTTTCCATTTCTGTAATAATTATATATTTCATTAACAAATCTTTGAAATAAATTTCGCACAAATTTTAAATACCATATAAAAAAATCCAATGGCTGAGAAACGCGATTGCAATTCATTCTAGATCACAATATAGAATCAAGAGGAAAATATTTTCATAATCTTCATTTCTTTATATTAAAAGAGATTTACAAAATCAAAGCTGGTAAGTCTCATTGAAAGTTCAACATTAAGCGCCTCCGTGTGATTAATCACGGGCCGGATTTGATTGTTGTAAGATTGTAGAAGAGAGACGTGAAGCTTTTCAATAACGTTAAAGTAATCAGCTCCTACAGCAGAGGGCTGCCAAAACACTAGAAATAGGAAAAGATGATTGATTCAGGTGAAAAATTAAAGACTGAAAAAATGAACAGTTGAAAATCAAATCGCTCCACACAGAATTTAAATATAGCCTATAGTTTAATTTACAGCTATTTTGATTATTATTCTGCATCGTAAATTTTATATGTTAACTAAAAATGGATAGCACTTTTGATGTTAAGATTAACTAAAAATGTTCTGAGAGTTTACGATACGACAAGATTATATATATTTTTTAAAATTAAGGCGTAAGTTAAAAGGAAAGCGAAAATGCCAACGAGACAAATTGAGTGAACCTTGAAACAACCTTGCTGTACCCAGCTTGTTTTTAGCAATCTGAATGCGTAAATGGGCTTGTGAAACGTTTAGCGTCACGTTGAGCGCTGACTAGTGACTGCTACACTATTCAAATACTGAATTCACTACTAATTTCACTATTTAAGTACTTTTAATATAGCTAATACTCTTTTAATAGTTCATAATAATTCACATTTCAAAAGATCTGATGATTACAGTTCTAATTTATCTTATTTGATATGTGTAATTTTTTGTTAGGCCTACTTAAGGACGAGCTTAAGAATATCGTTTTACTAGCGCGCTTACAGGTCAATAAAGATGCGAAAGAACCAACTTTGGCACACAAAAAACTGTAGGCTTTCCAGATGCAAAAGTTTTTGTTGCGTGTAAGTTTAACAAGTAACAATTATACTTACTTAAAACCATAGCGAGGGATAAGCAGTGGCGGATAAAGAATAGTGGACGAGACATCCTCAGGAGAACTTCTGTCTTTGAGTGATCAGTGTTTTATGGTGAGTGAGGAGAATGGTTGGTTGACCAGTTTATATACTAGCACAACTAATAGAAGCCAAAAGAGCAAGAACTCGACCAGAGACCATAGCAACAGCAAAGAATATTGTAAGCGGCCATTTGATTGGCGAACTGAAAAAGGATGTTTCGTCCATTTCACAACTGCGTGGTTGGAACCGGATCCTCTAGTTGATTTTTTATTGAACCCGACTTCTTGCGTCCACAATTGTATTCAAAGTCATCATACTCTTCAATAGATACTACCATCAATAATGGGGCGAAACAGGAAACCCAATGAGATTGAAAAGAACGGAACGTCTGAAAAGTTGTAACTCTTGATCGAAGACGAGCAAACTCCGGCAAACTCAACTAACAAGTTGGATCGCTACTTTCAGTAAGTGGCAATACACTAATCCGTTCATCAAAAGTGTTACTGGGAATCCAAAAAGTGAACACATGCAGGGGCAGAATTTCTGTTTAAAAATGTAAGTATAATATTAGACGAAGAAGAAAGGACATTAGGAACAGAGGAGAGAACTGGAAAAGAAGGGAGCTATAGCGCGCAAAATTGTAGACAATTAATCTTATCTGCACTAATCTGAATTTGGAGGGAAAACAAAGAATATAGAACTGCTGCGCAAGAAAATATGAAAATATGTTAAAATCGCGTGACTCAACACTTAAAAAAGATGGTCAAATGCGAGAGGCAAACAAATATCTGTTGGCCTTGTGAGGATACAACACGTCACGTTGGAATCCGAAAATATAATGGCTGATAAACAGAGAAACATTTAAATAGATCAAGGTGAATGTGTGAGTACAGATTGCGAATATATGATATCGAACTTGTTCATTTCCTTATTTTCGGCTGATTTATCACTCGATTTCATAAACTGTCGAATCTAGCAAATAGTTGTTAGGACAATTTTCGCGTCATTAGAAGATGAAAACTAGGTTATTCGACAGAGGAAAAATTCGTGGGAGGTAGATCGATAGTGTGCGATTCATTGCCAAATATCAGTCTTAATCGTTTAGTGGTCGGCAACACTCCCATCCGCGATGAATCTGTAGCTACTGGAGGAGACCTACGTCTTTGTGTTCGACGCACTCGGCTTTTGTGAGGTTGTTCCTGTTCATTTTCAGGTTCCATTTCTAATCCTTCGACTCGAAGGACCTCATATACTGGATGGATCAAATTCTGTTGATGAAGATGGCTACCAGATTCAATGACTTCGTCTAAAACAGGACTACGCTTCATTCTTAACGTCAGTTTAAGACGACCGCCTGGTGACGTCATCAACGCAGGCTGGGGAGATGCAAGACCACGAGACGATGGAGGAGGCGGAGTAGCACAACGTTCTTTTCTTTCCTCGACAGTCTCTTCAACGGTAGTTTCTTTTTCGGATGTTTGCAAACTTTCTGTTTGAGTTCCATTTTCGTGTTCAAAATCGTTAAATTCGTAAACGTCGCTTCCGTGGCTGACGCCTTCTGTTTCCGCCGTGGAAACATGGGAGCTTACAGCAGATTTTTCTGTTGGTGATGTAGTTTCAAGTGTTTTTTTGTTTCGTAAACGCATCCCAGATCGTGTACCATCGTTGTTAACTGGTTGAGAATCTGCCAAAATGGTAGTTTGAACCACATCAGCTGGGGTACTACGAACTGTACGAGAACGTAGGCTTCTCACTGTTCCGCTAGTTGGTTTTTTATCATCAACGCTAATAAGACTGACAACATTTTGATGTGTGGTATTTGCTATACTTGTTCCATTAACTTCTTTCCTAGTTTGCAATCGTCGACGACGTTTGGCACCCACACGTGTGGTGACAGGAACTTTGGTGTCGTGGTGGCTGCTAACACTACCACTGCTGCCGCCACTCTCTTCACTGTTGGTTTTTCTCTCGTTACACATAGCGTAACCTTGAGCAACCAATAATTCGGCATCGTATCTAACGAAAAGAATACACCATTTGAAAAGCTGATTTGAAAAGCAATACTTTTTCATGAACACTTTTAACATACCTAGTGAGACCTTTTCGCCGAAGCTCTTTTACGTCTAGAGGTTTCGACATAACCTCTCTATCTTCTAGTCGTACGGGAGTAGGTGCATTTCGATTAGATGAGGAACGACTTGTTGCTGTTGGCGCCGGTTCTTTATCTGTCTGCTTTTTCACACGACTCAATCTTAAATGTGTTTCACGGAGGCGGTAACGCTCTTCTTTAGTGGCAGCTTCAGGACTGTTTTTCTTGTTTTTGGCAAATGCACCAGTCCCACGCCGTTCACAAGTTTCACATTCACAAAAGCAGTTATTGTCACCGAAAAAATCTTCGCCATAGAAACAAGTTATCTCTTCCCCAGCCTCAATGTCTCTTAATATTCGAACACAGGCGGTTCCGCGACCAGTGGCAACAAACTATAGAACAAAAAAACACATTTAACCATGATGAATTAATATTAATAAAATAATGAAACTAATGAATAAAAATTCAACCTTGCAGTTTGAGCGACAATCGTGATTGATAAATGCTGCTGGTCCAAGCCATAGCTGTGCACAGTTTTTGCGACAACTATACATTACAGAAAAGTCATTTTTTCCGGGATGTAAAAGTTGAGCTTCTTCATCAGGACTCAGTTCAGCTATACATCCCACTAATAAAGAAATCTGCTCATTTTTGTACCTGATAAGACAAAGAAAAAAAATAAGGTCGTTTCTCATCAAAATCATATCCTGAAAATGATGGATAACTTGCCACTTTTTTGTAGTGCAAAGTTTTGCTCCCTTTTGTCCCTCCATGGAATATCTGAAACAAGCTTGAATAGTGAAGCCTGCTGATTCATGGAACATCCCCAAATAACGAACGATCTGACGAATATTGAACAAATAAATAGTAGCTAGCACAATTTTTTTTTTTATGATATAGACCTACATGTTCTTTGACATTCATTTGTTGTTGCTTATTCTTGTTAGAAAGAAAATTCCAGACATAATCACTAGATGTCAGTTGTTTGTAGGCTTTCTCATAATCTTGATGTTCAATGAAATCTATGACAGCTTGCTTCAATTCTTCTCTATTGGCTTTGGGTGGCCTATAACTTCATTACAAATAAGATAAAATATTAAAATAAGCAATTTTAAAGCCAAAAGCCTCAGCTTAATATGAATAAAAGAAAGAGGCAAACCGGAGATTCATCTTGTGAGTGGAAAAACCAAGAAAGGGGTCCAGGACAAGTCCAGTAGCCAGGTCATCATTCTCTGAAAGCTCTTTAGGAGTCATTCCTGATCCTTGTGAGCGAAAAGCTGCTCGGCTGTTGAGACTCTGGATCACCATTCTATGAAAGCACAATATTGAAATATAAAACAGATAGATCACAGATAATTTTAAATAGGAAATGCATTCATTCAACACATATTTAAAAAAAAGTAAGCTGTCACAAATCAACTAATTAATAACTAGCAAATCCAAAAATGCATCAATTGTTAGGCCTTGAACTCCTGACATTGCCTAAGGGATATTGTGTACCTGTCAAACTCAACACATAATAGGAAAATCCCCAAGTAAGTTAATTTTTTTTCCCACAAATAAATTAGAAACGTATTGATGACTGCTGGCAAAATGGAATTATTCTTTAATTTCACAAAAGAAAGTAAAAAGTTGAAGCAAAAATTGATGGTAGAAAAAAATTTCTTCGGATTTACACAACAGCGTTGCAACTAAACAAAGTAAACAATATTGCCGCAACCAGAGTCACCGTCCGCAATGCTAAATGTTCAAATAAAATTACAAAATTACAATTTTTGAAATTTAAATCAGAGGAAAATACAAAATAAGATTTTGAATTATATAAATATATTTCGATCAATAATAACGTAAATAGTTTTGTGGTTATTAGTTAACCATTCAGATTCATGTCGCAGACTGTGGCAGACGTCATCTGATTTGGGTCAAGTTTTAGTGGAATGGACTTTAGTTATTTACTAGATCTTGCAAAACAAAATGAAGAACAAGCAAAAGAAGCGGTATGTAATTTACCTTTTTTTCTACGTAATTTGGGATTTTACAGTTGTCTGTGTTTAGGTTCAAGTCAAAAGATACAGTACTCAAGTATCAGCCTCGAAAAAAATTCCTCGCTCCGGGGTTCAATCTGAAGCCGTTCGTGCCTTCTTAGCTCGAAAAGATCATGAAGAGAAACAGAAAAGATTGGAAGAGAAGAAAAAGAAAGAGGTATTTCAAGAATAAACAATTATTTGATTATAGAATTGAATAAATGTTGTTTATTTTTACAGGTACTGCTGTCATTGCGTGCACAGGATCGTAAGTCTAATGCAAGAGTTCAGGCTATGTTGAAAAGAACAAAAAGTGGAAACAAAGCAGTTTTAGATGAGGCTAAAAATTCATTAAATACAGCTGTTACAGCTGCTGGTAAGATGCATACATTTCATGGTTCTTTGTTGACATGTTTGGTGACATTCATTTTTATGTACAAAGGACTTGATGTTCAACCAGATGAAGATGATTATGGCTATGTTTCCCATGAAGCATCTGCAGCATATAAAAAACTTATCGACAAATATAGTAGCACAGATACTTCAAACAGTAACAGCCAAAAAGGAAGAACTCATAAAGAGTTGAGAAATGCCAAGGTATGAATAAAAATAATGCTTATTTTTAATATCTTTAACATACTGTTGACAAAGTAAGCTTACAACTGTTTTAACAATAGGATAGAGTGAAAAATGCTCTTGACAAAATTGAAGAGCAAGAAAGTTCAACTCATCGAAAAAGACGCACTAATAACAAACCTATAATGTTGAAAGAAAAAGATGACGATTTATTGAAAGTTGATAAGTCTCGTAATAACGATAGAGATGTACAAAAAAAAGTGCGACCCAAGGGCCTTCCTCCAGAGGCAGCTCTTAGTTTTGATCAAATCCTCAAACTAGCTGCCGCAAAGCAGCACGAACCAATAAAGCTTGAAAAAAAATTGGATCTCCCTGAAAAAAAAGAACCAGAATCCAATCGACTAATGACCAAAAAAGAAAAAGAAGATCTCATGCGAAGGAAAGAAGAGGAACGAGAACGTCAACTACGTAAAGAAGGAAAATTACCCCCTATTACTCCTGACAATGCTGCATCTGCTGTACCTGCCAAAAGTAAAGAAAAACCACCGACTAAATCGATTGCTTCTAAAGAGCCCGTGAAAGCACCGTCGTTAATGAATGGCAAAACTCTTAATCCGGGCCCTAATACGAGTTTGATGGCGACTAAACCGAATGTACGAGCTGATGACCAAAAGAGCTTGGCTGTGAAGCCAAACAATGCCCAGCGCCCAGGAGTATCAAAATTAGTTCAAAATAAACAAGGGCCTCCTCAAATGAAAAGCCAACCTTCAAAAACTCTGCCACCGTCCCAGTTGTCAAGAGTCCCACAAGGAAAAGGAAAGTCACTCGCTAAGCCTCCAGTTGGTGCAAGTCGACCTTTCCCACCTTATAGAGATATTCGCCCTGTTGAGCGTGCCTACAAAAGTATTAAATTAAATATGTTTAGTGTTAAATTGTACTTTAATATTTATTTGATAATTAAAGGATCTATGGAAAGTGATGAAGAAGAAGATTCTGAATTAGATGATTTCATCGACGACGGTCCTGATGAAGCGGAAGATTATTCCAAACATATACAGGACATTTTTGGTTACAACAGGAATAGGTAAGCTGAAAGACGTTTTTCTCAATACGGCATGTAAAACATGTGATTTAATAGGTACCGCATCGAGAGCGACGATGAAGATGAATGCATGGAATCAAGTTTTGCTCAGCAGATGAAAGAAGAATGTATCAGTACTAAAATTGGTAATGTTAATTGAAGATTTGTCAGTTATCTCGTTAAAAATTCGCAAACTTTTGTATTTTCTAGGTATTTTGGAAGATCTGGAACAGGAGCGTCTATTGCGCGAGGAGGAAGAAGCAGAAAGGAAAAGAAAGGTGGCCTCTGCTAAGAGAGCAAAAACTCGCAAATGATGCTTGTCAGCATTTGCATTAGTGCATTTCTACATCTCTTAAAATCTTAAACATAAAAAAATGCTTCTGTTTTATCAGGGAACATTTATATCTACTGTGGTACATGGTTTAGCGATTGTTTTCTACTCTACAGTCACAGAACTAATCGTGTTTCTTTTTCTGAAGGCGTGTTGTTTGCTTCGCCAATATTGTTGCTATTTTGGATGTGACTTGTGGGATGATTCTAGTAATCAACTATTATCACATCGAAGTTGACCGTTTTCATTCTGGGAATGACTTTTTGGTAAAATTATTGTGGGCACAATGCAATTCCTGCGGAGCAAAATCTCGGATGCGGTGTTTATAGCCGGAAAAAAGGCCTTTGCATTTTCATAATGATGATTCCAATCTTTTGTGTCTAATAAAATTGGTCATGAATTATTTAAGAGTTGATTTCTTTAAATTTAAGTTTTATTTGATTTCTTTTTTAAGTGAACAGAACTTGTTTCATTTGCTTTTGCTTTTTCCTTTCCATATTCACTGTTAATCAGCCGATTGTCATGAAGGTTTGTCATGGTTTTGTCTTTTTGTGGTCAATTTTGGTAATGGTCGCTATCAAGTGTCAGCACAGCACCGGGAGTTCAGTTCAAAGCTTTTCCTTAACAGGATCCATTTACACGGTTGCTTTCTTTCTTTTACATTTCACTTATTCCAACCAAACGAGGTGTGACTAAATAGTAAATACCAGTTTATAATAAGAGTTGAAAATTGATAAGATAATGATATTTATTTATTCAAATTATATGGTTAAAGTAACATATTTCTAATTCAGACAAAATTGTGTATCAAAAAATTATGCTAATATAATATTAAGTAGGGCATCCAGAGTCTATGCTAAACAGTACGGAATATACGTGTGTTATATTGGTCAATTTATGGTTTTTGGGTTTCTTTTTTTCTGAAACTAGAGATAAGTCCGCTTATGTGATTGTGTGTCCATGTGGTGCCTTAGCATTGAAAAAGATGATGGTCTAAGATTACGGTTTTGTTTTCATATTTTAAGGTTGCCATCCAATCCACATATGCCTTATATTTTTTGTATAACAGTACACATGGGATTACCGCTATTTCAGTATTTCGAGTTTCGACGCATGCGCTTATACCGAATGTTCTTTGACGCAATGAAAATATCAGCTGTTACTTTGAAGTTTGAGTTGAATCCGATATGTGAATATACTGTACAACAATTGTATTTCATATTTTTCTCATTTCATCAATTCCAGCGTTATTGTCCAGTGTCAAGCGAAGGTCAGCCGTTTTTTAAGCCTCTGTAAGGAAACATGTTTAATTGTTTATTGTATGTTCTAACCTGAAGTTGAAATGCTTATAAGTTTTGTTTTTTTAGGTCAACGTCCCGTTGTCCTAAATTTTATAAGTTACCTGACCCCTCAAAGGACGGTGAGAACAAAGTTTACATTCCCTTTTCTTTAAAAAAACTTGGAAATGTGGGATGAACTTTCAGTTCTCTTTCCTCTTTCAAAAAGGGCCCCAAGTCGACTATAAACCCATAGACATACAGACTGAATATAGACTGAATATAGCTAGTGGGACCCATCAGTTGATCAAGTGATACACACATTGCTAGTCGCATAGGAGAGAGCTCTCTGAAATACGTTATTTCGAGAAGAAAATAACAGCTGGCTTTAGAACTGCGGAGTTGATAAGGGGGAAAAATGGAACGCAGTGACAGATTTTTCAAGTGAAATAATCCATGCACCATTGTATTTCGAGCTGAACGTGTTCACAGTTTATCACCATGTCACATCATTCAGTTATAGTAATTGCAATATGTTGGATTTTCATCTGTAGTAACAGTGCATTGCCATTCTTTGAACTAGGTTGGTAATCATATAAACAAATTTGCTTATGTTTTATTATTGTATTTTTTACGGGGCAGTGGGGCATCAACACAAAACATTTGAGATCCCATTCTGCATGAGCCAAAAAAATTTTCGTTATCGGTATTTCCAAATATACAGATGTAATACGTAAAAAAGTACACAATGAAATCAGAAATTAAAAAACCTAATATCTTTATCATTGTGTTACTTAAATAGACCGGTTTGCGGTTTAAACTAGACCTACTTTCTATCTTATGCGAGTACATCATCCTTATTTAGGCCTATCTGTTTTATTTTTATCAGATAACATGCTGCTGAAGAACTTCACAGTTAATAGGAAAGAAACAAATATGCAAATAACTGGCCGCGCTTTCCCGTCGGTGTCCGATATTAACCCGGAAATTGGAACCGATCTAACCCAAGTGACGTGGGCTCATGCAGTAGACAACAGAAAAAAGCTCAGACGTGCGTTAAGAGGTAAGCAATTGTAGAAACATATGTAAACCGCAAGCGTACACGGTCAATTATATTATTTTACAATTAAATTGGTCAAATGATCAGGTATGCAAATACAAAATCGCACGACAAAGAAACATTTTTACTATCCCGTCATTCGAGTTCTTGGGTTCTAATAATAGTCTGTATTATATTTTGAAAAGCGCCCGTGAATTAGCAGTCCAATACAATCTCCCCTTTTTTCCTCCAATTGCACATTTTCTCTATATATGGGGTGAAAATCACCACCTTTGAGCTTTCCTTGTGATCAGCTTGGCGCCTTCCGCATAAATAAAGAGCTGGTAAATAGTTTTTCAAGAAACATTACCGTATTTAATATGCGTCTCAAGGTCTGAGCTTTCGGGCATTGTTGTTCTGAGGGTTCCTAAACATGAGTAATGTTTAAGTATTGATAAAAATTAATTGCTTGCTCGTAAGGCAGCTAGGCTAGTTCTGTCTAGTTTATCTTCGCTTTTGGGCATTAAACATCATTGGAATGCGGAGGGGTTGGATAAAGTCTAATCACCACAGGGCTTTAGCCTTCCAAAGTACCTACCTGCAAACCGCATTCTTCGACAGACAATGAAATGCGGAAAAGACTCGAATTTCTCGGCCATTTCCCCCTATTCGTCGTCTAAACTCCTGTACTTTTGTTCTGAATGGAAATACTAGGTGACAAATTGTCAAGCTAATGAGGAGCACGATGGTTTCTATTTATTTGTTGTGTACAAAATGATTGGGTTCCAAAAAATATTTTAAATTGATTAATAAAGATCTATCTGATTTAAACAAGGTAGCGTGATGATGATTGAAGCAGATGTTTCGCTGGGAAAGTTAAAAAGCGACCCGCATTCTGAAAACAGACCAATTATGGCACATCCGCCTATATCAGCAAGTGACCTGTCACTTGAAGACTTTTTAGGTATGATATTGATATACAAATTTCATTCCTTTATTAAGTACAATAACTCAAATAAATATAAAATTG
This sequence comes from Daphnia galeata, assembly GCA_030770115.1. Classification (NCBI taxonomy): domain Eukaryota; kingdom Metazoa; phylum Arthropoda; class Branchiopoda; order Diplostraca; family Daphniidae; genus Daphnia; species Daphnia galeata. The sequence goes on from CM061115.1 coordinate 6,569,249, forward strand.
CTTGTGTAAATTGTAGAATAGCGACAAACACCCGAAATTAATATAAAGTTATTATCGTTTTATTAATTTACTTATTAATAAAATCATTGTTATCTCAATTAAACGCATCCTAATAGACGAGATCCTAGATGACACCCAATACAAGGGAATCAAACTGGATATTAAAAGTATTGACGTACTCGAGCGAGCTCTCCAGATAGTCAAGTCGAGAGAACATAAAGTAAGTCTCAACCCTAAATTATAGTACTCAACAATAGTTGAGTAAACAGTTATATATGTATTTTCAAACGTGGAATTTATTTTGAATCCTTGTTTAAACTACCCTAGATACGGGTACCTCTTTGGCTAAATGCTGACATTATCAAGGGGCCAGTGGATTCTACTTCACAACCTTTAGATGCCCATTTATTTTTGAGCTTAACCAAATACTACTTTCCCACTGCAGTCATCAGCTCAGGGTGGACGACGAAGTAAGCCATCGCATCATTTTGTTAGCGCTAAGTTAAAGCAGTTCTAAAGACATCTATTGCTGTTAAATTTAATTGATCTAAAATAGTAATTGATCGATTTCCAATGCTTAGACTCGCAAAAGGTGGTTCTTATACTTTCGATCACGTTCGGAATATGAGAGATGCCCTAATAGCAGCTCAAGTAACCGCTCCCGTAACATTTCCAATTCGAGCCGCACTCTCAACATCTGTGGAATCTCGAGAGAATATGTTGTGGCTTCTAAATCAAGTATGTATAGTGTTTGATTTGCCTTTAGTTGAATATAACGTTGCATGCGCCTTATTATTGAAATATTTTACGTTCAATAATATTTAATTGATTTTCTTTGTTGTGCAGATACCGGGAAGTACAGTGACAATCTGGAGTTCCTATGGCGATGAAGTAGATGTACCTGAGCTATTGGATTTCATAGATTTCATTGGCAAAGAGTTTATTGTAAGAAATATTTATACGTAGTTCTATTTATTTTTAAGCTTAATTAAAATATTTCATTTTATTGCTTCATTACTTAAACTTAATTATTATTATTTTTTAGTATATCGACGTCCACAGCGGTTTGCGTTGTCGAATGTCACGTTATAGGGCAATGAGATCAGCATCGTCTTGGTTTTTGGGTTCTTGGTCCATTGGACGAACTGGCCGAATTTCAGCAGGTGCAGGTTTATTTGCTTTGTTGACGTATGTAACGTGTGCGACTTCCTTTTTACCATGGAACACAGATTCGTACAACATACAATGACAAATTACATTCGGTTAATTAAATGCTTGATTAAACGAATACTAAGATTTATACATACAGTATTTATTATTTGATGCGTGATATCAAATCTCAGAATTTCTATTACGTGTAAATCACTATCTCGATGTTTTTGCCGAGTTTTTGCTTTTGATATTGTTTCACACACCACCACATTTCAAATTGTTTCAAATATAATGCATTGAAAAATCTGAGTTATTATTTTCATTTCCCTTATAATAGATACTGTAATAACGCAACTTTCATCTTCCTCAGGACTGTGTTATTCCTTCGGGTTGTTGACAAAATTCAAACTATAATAACCTTCATTTCTTATTATACCATAATAACCTTCTTTTATAATTGTTTTGGTTGTCATATGAAAAAATGCGATGGTGATATCTAAAAAAAATCCCCGTCTAATCTATTTTCTCCTAATACCTAAGGGCAAGGGCTTTTTCAATCATTATATACATCCAATTCCTGCATAGTAAATCTATAGTTCAATATTACTGTAATGCGCAATCAGCTTTTCTACACTCCTGGGTTGAATTTGAACAACTTTCTTCGTCGTGGTATAGCCCTAGGTTTTGTATTCATGTACAAGTACGGAGGGCTTCAACGTGCACACTGTTATGTGACCACGAACTTGATTTGGCTGTGGGCTAAAGAATGGCCCCCTGGCCATCAAGCCGCTTTCACTCTCTCTTTCTCTTTTGACCAATCAACTGGCTGCAAACCAAATTCTAGTCATGCACAAACCGTCAGAGTAAAGAAAGTGTTTTATTTTATTTGTGTTTTTTTTCCCCTTTTTTTGTTTTTTTGTTTTGAAGAATACCTAGCGTGAGAAAGTCTTCAGTCGAATTCGAGTTGCTGGCAACGACTGAACTGCAATTCTCGTATCGTAATCTTGTTTCACAGTGAACCTTTTTAAAAACATCGAGTAGTACTTTGAAGTCCTTTCTATCTATACTGTATCCTATAAGATGTCTCGCTACCAATGGTTAAGTGTAACTTTTATTTTCCTTCCCTCTGTATTATTGGTTAATGCAGTAGGTTGGACAATGATTCTTTTGTTTATGCAAGTCAAAAGCGCCTACATACACGGTAACGAAAGAACATCAATACCGTCTGTGGCCAAATTTTTCCCGCAAATACAGTCAGATCTTTCGCGCGTCAAGTGGGGACATGGAATCAACAGTAGGGTCCAGCTCATCCAATCACTTCAAGGTGAGTATTTCTTAATTATCCTGTAAGTATAGTAGCTAATCAAAAAAGCAGTAGGGATGAATAAATAACGGATTAATATTTTCTTACTCAAAATACCAATTAAAAGTTTAAAACGATGTAAAATATGCGCTGTTCAATTTGAAAAATAATTATAAGGTGAAATAACTTTTAAATTATTTATAATTAGCGTAAATATTATTTTACCTGTTAAAATTGGTTCGAATTTGTATGCGATATTTTATGCCTTCTCAAAAGCATTTAACTTTAAATGTTTCTAAAAATAGGAAATGACATGATGATTGAAGCAGATGTGTCAATGGGAACGGTAACAGGCCGTGAAGGGATTTTTTTGCCAATCATGGCTCATCCACCTTTTAAATCTTCCGACTTGAGTTTGGAAGAGTTTCTAGATATTACGCTGAATAGCAGATCGCCTAAGGGAATCAAACTAGATTTCAAAGACATGGAAGCAGTTGAAATGTCACTGAAGACCATAAAAGCTCGAGCTAACAAGGTATGTTTATATGACTCAGTATCTAAAAATTCAAGGGTCATTTGACTTAATTTCTTATTATCGACGGGAAATTTATTTTATTGACTCACAAAGATTTATGCACCCCTTTGGTTAAACGCGGATATTATTCAAGGGCCCGTCAACGCAACCACAAGGCCACTTGGTGAGAATATAAACAGGCTTTTACGGTGTTACAAACACGCGTTTGATGGAATAATTTAATGAATTTATTGATTGTTTATTTGTTTCATTTATAATCTTATTGATGTAATGGGCGTTGATTCTATATTTTTAAAAAACATTGCAGATCAATATGCAAATATAGACCTTATTTATATGTAAGATAATAAATAAGACAAGACCTTTTTTGCAGATGCAAGGCGATTTCTAAATCTGACAAAAAGCTACTTTCCAGAAGCTGTTCTCTCTGTTGGATGGACAACAAGGTTTACTATTTCCTGAATGACTCAAGTCGTTCTCAATCGTTACGCTAAATAATTTTCTTTTGCCGAAAAGGTATGGTCCTGATGTGACTTCATGGCCATTGCAGATCATCAACGAAGGTTCTTATACAATGAACCACATGATTCAACTGCGTGATGCTCTCAAAGCAGCTCAAATTCGCCAGCCAGTAACGTTTCCTATTCGAGCTGGTTTATGTACCACACAAGAGTCTCAGCGTAGCATCATTTGGTTACTAGAACAGGTACGTGGTATATACTAAATAATAGCTAAATCTTGAATTGATTTTTTAAAAACAACTAATTAATACAGTCTATTAATTATATTATTATTTTTAAAATGCATATCGCGTGTAATTTTTTTCACGATTAAACTACCTGTAAGATTAATGAGATAACATGTTGAAGCCTAATACCGTACATGAATAGTAAACATAGAAATCTCACCATAAAATCCCACCAATCCCTTACTTTCTCTGATGTGAAATTTGAAATAAGTGAGCCAAGCTGCATGGGGAAAGGATACTATCCGATAAAAGCATGTTATGTTTATTCTGGCCCAGTTCTTCATCAGCTTTTATGGCGATCGATCTGTATATTATTACTAATTTTTATTCTACTTTCTCTGTTTGAGAAGTTCTACACTTTTAATGCTAGATTGCTAAAAAAGATTGTTTATTTTTTTAATTTTAACATTACTTAAATAAGGTCACTGCCTTAATAGTAGGTATACATGCGTATACATGTAAATTCGAGTAAGATGATGTAATGATTTTTTATTTTAGATTGAAGATAGCACGCTCACAATTTGGAGTGGACCATTCGACACTGTCGACGTGCCCGGATTGATGAAACTTATTAAACATGTTGGCACGAAAAGAATTTACATTGACGTCAGTAGTGGTCTCCTTTGTGAAATTCAGCATTTCAACGATCGTTATTAGCTATTCATTCTAATGAGAATAAAATGAAGAGCGAAACATTTTACTATAATCGCCTCTAAAACGATGGACGAGACTGAGTTGCGCAATGACTTGCCAATATAGAGCCCACCTTGCCGTGCAATAAGCTTTATTAATATCGTGTTGTAATAAAACGTCTGTAACAACACCATCATTCACTTTGCGGATTGAATAAATATCGTTTTGTGTTCTTATTAAAAGTCAACGCTTTAATTTGAAGATTCCTTTTTTAAATTTTAGCTATTTGGACTTTCAGGGTTTTATATAATAATGAAGAGAGTATAAGCTTATATTGGGCTGTTCGATTCATCATTACCGGTCTAAATTATTCCGTATAAAACGAACAATTAAATTCCATTATACTGCAAACCACAAATAGCACATGATGATGACTTGATGAACTTGTGACTTTTACGCCACTTTATATTCGTTCTGTTTCTTGAATTATGTTGGAAACAATTTTAAAAAATTCTATCTACAAACGACCGTAGCAAAACGGCCGTTGCTAGGCAACATCAAGGGTGCGAGCTATCACAACATTGATGCCATGCCACCCGGCCCCAGTCCATCCAATATACTTCAGCTAAACATTTTTCAAATTTGAATCAATCTACACTGTGGCACTTCATTTTCTTTGCGAACTCGAACAACCTTGAAGAGTCATTTTCAAATATATTTTACGCAACACTTTCCAAGTTTGAATGCGTCAATCTCGATCTGCTACTCTAAAAGTAAGTATTTAAAATTTAATACAGTAAAAAGAGCAAGTTTATCTTTGTACAAAGTTTACCGTCATTATTGACCTTATTATTGATTGAATGAAACTTTGTATGTATATAACGAACTGAAAAAGATGATGCTGGATAAAGCTCCGAATGACCGACAAATTCACAAACTTCCGTCCGCTTATTTGCAATCGAGTACACCTTACGCAGGTTCCGACTTCCGTCCCGAAGTCAAATCAGCATGCATTTCCAACCGCTTGATAACTGCGGGCTTAAAAATTTCTAAAATAATTGTTCTTGGAAATGTGGCAGTGGGAAAATCTTGTCTCGTCAATCGGTAATAACTAACAATTTGGATTTATTGTAAAAAAAAAAACTTATTTGAGAATCTTGAAATCATGAATTTATTTTGAATTTCTTAGATTTTGTCACAGCGTATTCGACCAAAATTACAAAGCAACAATAGGAGTCGATTTTGAAGTGGAAAGATTTGATGTTCTACAAGTGCCCTTTAATTTACAAATGTAATTTTGCCTTTTTGTGTGATGTTTGTGTGTTTTACAATAATATGTAAGTCCTTCATTTTAGATGGGACACTGCAGGACAAGAGAGGTTTAAATGCATCGCTTCATCATATTACCGTGGCGCTCATGGTAAATTCATTTATTATATACCACATACAATTATACAGAATATTCGTTTATTACTTTATTAAACGTCACAATAATTAATTGAAAATAATTTTCCATGATTCGTATCCTCTGTTTACAAAGCAATTGTCATTGTATTTGATGTGACCAATCTTTATTCGTTGTCATCCTGCCCTGCTTGGTTGGAAGATGCACTGAAAGCTAATACAGTTCGTCCTCTCGTGTTTTTGGTTGGGGCCAAAAGGGATTTGATGGTAAAGATGGCTTTAGCTATTAATTTTTCGCCTTTCATTCAAAGTATATTATAGCCTCATAGTCACGTTTCATGTTTTCATTATTGCTTTATTTTTCCGATGTAGTCGGAAGCTGCATACAGGCACGTAGAAGATCAGGCGACACGCATGGCTCGGGCACTGCAAGCAGAATACTGGGTAAGATTAAATATATACGTATTACATATATTTATTTCTACCTTGAAACGCTATTCAAAATGTTTTTGTATTTAGTGTGTTTCATCAAAATTGGGGTTGAACGTTGACCGATTTTTTAATCGAATTGCTGCATTGACTTTCAACATGGCAATGCTTCAAGAGTGTCAAGAAATTACTGGTCCGTCCAAAGAAATTGGCAATGGTCTCGTCAGTAAGTTATCTAATTTGGGCAATTGTTTTCTTGACCTGAAATTAATATAACATTTCGTTTTTGAAAGCTCTTAGAAGGACTGAGGAAGAGGATAAAAGTGGTAACGAGAAAAAAAAAGCGATCGATAAATAAGTGTTGCTGAAATGATAAAACCGAAAATAGTTAGGCCTATCCATAATAAACGTATTCTCCTAATAAAAAATAAATTACAAAAAAATATTTTGTGAGATTTTTGGTGTGAGTTCAATAAACATGATGCGCTTATTTGGTTTCGTGATTTTGTATACTTGTTCATTTTATTTAACAGTAGACTGGTAATTCGAATACACCGGGTCTACAATCCGTTACTATGGTAACGGTACATTGGTCGTATCCACAACAGCAGCCACAATCCTGTCTGAAGTTTCAGATTAATAAGCACAAAAGCATTCGTGGTTGGGTTTTTGTAACGAATTGGTATGTGTACCCGCTGCCGTGTTGCAGCACTCTCTTTTTATATTAGAATATTTAATCAGGCTATCGTATGAACCAGGTAAATATATGGCAAATTGCTCTATACACTTTTTTATTCAATTTCTATTCAGACCTCTATAAAAAATTACATATGATTAATTATCGGTTTTGTTTTTCCTTCAGGTAGTACAGTTGATACCGATCAGGTAAAATTTGTTCAAATTAAATAATTATGTAATTTATTTTAATTTTTTATTATCATTTAATATTTACACCTTTTAATTCTATATAATAACTAAATCTTGACAACCGAATAAGATGTGCTCTGCTCTTTTTCCATACCTTTGAATTCAGGTTACCTAGGAAACAGTAAAGAAATAAATAACATAAGTAAATTAATATAGTTTGGGGAAGTATTTTTATTTATGTGAATTATTAGCTCTAAATGTTACATAATAAAGGTCTCCAAACAGGTTTGCTTTGTAAAATTAGAAACAAAATAATAATATACATATCAATTACAAGTTCTTCATATTTTGTTTGAAGAAATGGAAAAACCGGACATGATGGAAGCATCTTCATCAAATAGCTCTGCATGGAGGCAGAAGAAATTAGATCAGCAGGTAAACTCTATATAGAGTTTTAAATTTCTTTTTCTAAAACAGTGTAATTCTAGCGCCAATTGGTGGAGCAAAGACAGAAAGCAAAACGTCAACAACCAGCACTGATTCATGCATCACAACTCCGACCTTTGTCCAGCAGATCTGCAATATCTGGAAAATCAAATACAGGTGACTATTATGTATAGATACAAAATGCACCAGCAGTTTTCAATTTACTTTAATTTGCTATGCAGATACTGATGACCACAATTCAAGCATATTAACTGCCGTCCAAGTGCTACCTGTTGTTGGTCAATCATCAGATTATGATGATGATCAGACAATTTCAGTACCAGCACTCATGGATTCTAACAAATTAGCTAACCAATTTCGAAGTTTCAGTTTATCACCTGTTTCAGCCGACATTTCAGAGCCAGAAACTGAAACAGAAGAGGACCAAGAATCTAGACCTTACCTTCGTAAGGAACCACACAAAGAGAAAAAACGACCACGTCCACTATCTACACCTATAGAAAGCAACAATTCTCCCTCTCATGTAACTTTTTTATTTACATAAGAAAATTTGCGATATCATTTTAAAAATCTTTTTTTCCATAGGATCATCTAGATTATAGACAAGGCTCCGGCATATTAAGTGGATCTTCACAACTTAATGATATTCAGGAGAATTTGGACCAATTTGTTTTCAAGGCTGCCCCTAAAGAATCTCAGATGAAATGCCGCATTACTCGTGATCGAAAGGGAATGGATCGTGGGTTGTATCCAACTTATTTCCTACACCTTGAACGCGAAGACGGCAAAAAAATTTTCCTTCTTGCTGGAAGGAAACGGAAGAAAAGCGCAACTAGCAATTATATAATATCTACAGATCCAACCGATCTCTCTCGTGGTGGAGAAGCGTTCGCGGCCAAACTCCGTTCTAATGTTTTCGGCACTCACTTCACTCTCTACGATGACGGACATAAATATAGTAGTCGCCAAGAACTTGCTGCAATTATATATGTAAGGACACTTGATATGAAATGTTTTTCAACTTTCACTTTCCACTTTTTCACCTACCAGGATACTAACGTACTTGGATTTAAGGGTCCAAGAAAAATGACCATTGTTATTCCGGCTATGTCCATCGAGCAACAGCGTGTTGATATCTGTCCTTCAGTAGAGCACGAAGGGATTATTGGTAAATCACATCGTATTCTCCATTGCTTTGGGATTACTTGTACCTTTATTTACATTAGTTACGCGCTTGCTATGTAACAACTCTTGTATAAAAATGCTTGTCTAGTTTCTATTGACTGTTTACATGAATGACCTGATTTTTTATGATAGATCGATGGAAGCGGAAAATGAGTGATGACCTTTTACAGCTTCACAACAAAACCCCGGTGTGGAATGATGATACTCAGTCATATGTGCTCAACTTCCATGGACGAGTTACTCAGGCGTCGGTGAAAAATTTTCAGCTCGTCCACGAAGATGATGGTATTGAACTTTGTAAAATTTTGAATTATTCTTGTCTTATTCTAACAACATTTGCAGCTGACTACATCGTAATGCAATTTGGTCGCGTAGCTGAAGACGTTTTTACCATGGATTTTCGATATCCAATGTGCGCCGTTCAAGCCTTTGCTGTTGCATTGAGCAGTTTTGATGGCAAACTGGCGTGTGAATGACCATTTGTTTTTAAAGAGAGATCAGATCAACGATTTCATTTTCAAAGTACATTAATTCTAGTCATTAACCCATTGTTGACTCGATGCACTATATTTTTCCCCGCCTTGCACTTTTGACAATCTTGGTAATTATAATACAAAGGCAGATCGAAATTAAAGAATGTGTTATAGACATTGCCGCTACCCCTTGTCCCTGTATATTTCATGTGCTTATTACGAACTCTATAAAGAATGGGATGAAGTACCAACTCGTAGGAACCACAATTGTAAAAATCAAGTTAAAGAAATAGAAGGATAAGCCAGAAAATTTTCACATACTTTAATCTCCAAAGTAGAAAGAAACCGAGCCCCTATTAAATTCGAAGTTGGTTATCTCAGATTTATCGTTATTATGGTTATGGCAATAACTGAAACTGTGTGGTTCACTAAAGGCATTGCGGACAGTTAACCCGTGTTTACTCTCTTTACTGCGCAAATTCTCTCCAGCATGAGTTGATGATACAGTAGTGAAACGTACCACATCATTAGCTACTTCATTGGTGAGGAAAATAAGGGCAGAACGAGCTTCTTCTAAGCCGTGATGAGCAGCTTGACGTAAATGTGAAAAAGCTTCAGACAGGTCATTCTCTTTTGACTTTTCATTGTTCAAATAACGCCGATAAAACAGCAAACCCAAATTGTATTGTGCAGCAGGATGATTTTTGGTAGCTGCTTCCTTATAATGTTTAAAGGCCTATAAAATCGATATTTAGTTAATTAAATTACAAAATTTAGATTACTTATTTGTGCTTTTAAAAATACCTTATCTAAATTTTGGGATGTGCCTATACCTTGTTCACAGCAGATGCCTAAATTATATGATCCCTTGGCACTGCCCAATCTTCTAGATTCCAGGAAGCAATTGAATGCCTCGCTTTGGTACGCGGAAAAACGATCGGTTTTAGAGTTTTTGATTAGATGATCATATTCTGACAATACTTTCTTCTTGGCCGAGTTTATTAGTTCTACTCCCACTGAGTTTTGCCATTCAGCCAATTCTAAATTGTTACTTGTTTCAAGATTTTGTAGCATCCCTGCTAAGGTCTGCATTAATAATGCATTGACAATTAAAGACTAATTTACCCAAAGAAAAAGATAAAATAGATATTACCTCATTGATTTCTTCAGAAAGTGCAAGAGAAGTAGTGTGACTCAAATATTTGTCAGAAGCCTGAATTGCAGTGTTTTTGGTGTGCAAATCAGTGTATAACACATTGGAGTTTGAGGATACATCATTTATAGTTAGCCTAACTCCCTTATTTAATGAAGGTAATAAAGCTCTGTTGGTTAACACTTTCACTAAACTTGCTGAATGATCAATACAAGGTAGCCTGCTTTGTTTTTGCCTGAATTGGCCATACTCCCAGCCCAAGGCAACAACTGAACTCTACATACAAAGTTAACACAATATTAGTCGATATTGTAAACAATTTGATTTCTAAAACATTTTAATAAAACAATAATTATAATGCATGTTTTTACCAAGCCACATATTTCAAGAAATATGGATTTCGACAGGTTCCATTTGAACTTGAGCCTTTGATAATTGTTTGAATCTCCAAATTTGTTTTCACATTCAAGAGTTGAGTTTTTATCCTTAATTGATGAAATAACATCTAATGTCTGTTGATTGGAATTTTTGTCCTCATTGTCAGATGATGAAGAAATGGGACCAGAGTTTATGTTTGTTGTCTCAACATTAACAGAACTTCCGACATATAACTGCCGGAAATCTACATGATACACAGGAATCAGACATTAATAAAATCAATAAACAAGGATTAGCATTGGTACTCGCCTTTGCAGAAGTTTTTCCAAAGTCTTAACATATTCTATTTGACATTACGATGACTGGTAAAATCATATATGTACGTCATAAAAACAATAAATCTAGCCTAGTGCCCAACTGCCCACAAAGGCACCTAGGTGTCAGCTGACAGTACACTACACTAATAGTTTTGTCAGATGGTTTTGTAGTCTGCTAAACTGTAGGCTGTAGCGCACTAGCGCCGCGTTGCCGTACACCGATCACTCAATCAAATAATCCGGCAATGTTGTCTCACTTGTCTGACAGTATTTGACAGGATTGCGGTGTACCGGTTTTGTTATTTTTATTTGATAGTTTAGTTTGTGTCGCTGGGAAAAATGCAAATCTCCAATAAAGACATATCATCTATTAAAACCAGAGCCATACAATGCGATATTTTGACCCGAAATCCTGTTAATATCCATTCAATGAAGGTAATTAATATTAACTTCTTTCCAATTCCAAAGAATTTCATATTATTTACGTTTTTTTCAGTTTATTACTTCGAACCAACTACAGAAAGCAGTTGAGAATGCCAAATGTGATCTTCGTTACGTGGTTAGTCAATCTTTAAACACAAATCATGCGTCGGAAACATCCAAACTTCACAAGAAAATGAAACTGAAGGATACAGCCTCTACACTTAACAGTTCTTCCAGTAAAATCAATAGTGGTGTAAAAACAAATGATGTTGATAGAAGACAAGATAAAATTTTTAGCCCTGAAGAAATCATATTTCCCAGAGAAAGCAGGAACATTAAATCAAAAGTGTACATTCCAAGGAAAACAATCTCAGAAAATTCTAGCCTTAATGGAATTGGGCAAGTGCAAGTAACAGAAAATTTGAGTAAGGAAGATATCAAGTGGCTTGGAAAGAATTATGATATTAATCAAAGTGGAAAAGTTATTTTCAAAAATATTGAGCCAAAGTTTTGCTGTGAAACCAAGTGTAGCAGATTTACTCTTCCGCAAATTAAGAAATCTGAAACAAAAAGTAACATTTATAAAACAGCTACTGATTTAATTAACCGCGTTCAAGTACGCGAGCAGCAGTTGTGGAAGCAGTTGGCTGAAATGTCTCTTACTTCCGTTGCATCTTCTAAATCTTGCGCACGGAATACTTCATCTCTAGAGAATTACCAGCCTTCGTTGATTAATTCACCAGAAGAACAAATTGTTGTCGAAGAAAATTTAGATTTACAGAATTGCACTGATATATCTTTAACTTCCTCGAACCATAGATTTCCTCTTAACACAGAAAATATAGTTTGCTTGCTTGGTGAAGAATGGCTTAACGATATTTTAAGAGCCGAACTGGGAATATTGATAGACGAACGTACATAAGTATCTGATAAGATTAGGGAATTCCTGTTAAATTGCAATTGTTTCAGTATTGTATTCCAATTCAAAAACCGTTTTGTTTGTAGGATGTAGCGTTGTCTTCTTTAAGATGGATGTGTATGTACTTATTATACTAGTTCAATATAATTAAGTACAATTCATCCTCTTTTACTGTCTGAAAAGGTTGAAATAAAAATATTTCGAAGAATTTGATGCTCGTGGCATAGCCAGAAATTATTTGTTTACTATTGTGCTCGTGAAAAGAAAATTATAAGCTTAATTTTAAATAAACTGTTGATGTCTATAAAAATGAAATAACGAGGTGTCGGTGTGGAGACAGGTCCCACTTGGTGTTTAAAAAAAAAAAAAATTTTCTGATCCCCTCATTCGCACGCAAGTTTTTCTCTAGGATCTTTGAAATTTCTCAACTGAAAAATGAATGCTATCCTTCAGAGATGGCGTTCGATCACCAAAAAGTGATCGATAGTTCACTCATCATTCAAAAATGTAAGATTGCTCGCTCAACCACATACTACGAAGTAAACACTGAACTCGCCTATACCTTTCTGTAGGCGGTGCTTGAGCTTGCCGCTAGGGTGCAGGTCATATGAAGTGGAGAATTTTTCAGCTATTTTCCCGTTTCTCTACTTATTACGTGCTTCACACACACGGGATTTGCGAATGTTCTGTTTGGTGCAATTTTTTGAAATTTGCACCATTATTATCCATTGCCCTTCACGATGGCCCTTGAATTATTTCATAATTTTCGAAGAACTCGACGGTGCGTTTCAAAAATGTTTTATTTAACCCAATTTCCCCTCAATTCTAGGACCAGGGGTGTAGAAGAGATGGTTGCCCCACTTGTATCCTTTTTCTCCATAAACCTCTGAAGATTTGTCTAACATGAGGGCAGCGCCATCTGTTGCGTGTAAAAGAGAATAATTTCAAACGTTTAGGCGGTAAACTCCAACTACTGTTACTTTTAAGTTTTAATCCAGGAATAAATTGAAGTTTTAAATGATACGTTTTATTTTTTTAAATCCGATTAGATTCAGTTTTGCATTACAAAATTAAATAAATGAAAAAAGTAAATAATAATAGTATAAGTAATTAATAATTTTTTTTTGGTTTTGAGCTTCATTTAATTTAGTTCAACGACCTTCAATAGAATTACTATTTTGGTTGAGATTATTCCCCAAGGTAAGGGTACGAAGCAGAAGCAAACGTAAAGAAATAAACTAAATTGGAGTAAAGAACGAAAACCATTAAGAACCAGAATAACTTCAGTGTCTCAAGGGTCAGATTAGATGATTGGCTCGCGCTTTTACTGTCGCAAATGCCTGTCCCTACTCGCGGCATAGCCTGAGGTGTTTACTTTGGTGAGGGATAACAAAGGCACTTGCGACGGAAAAAGGGTGAGCCAATAATTGATTTCTATCAATTATCTCATTAACATGCGAATAATTTTTAAAATAAAAATCAGAAAGATAAAGACTAATCCTTTATCTTTAAAGATTGTAGCAGTTGTTATTGACCACACTCAAGAGTCAGTGATTGTCCTCGTGACAATCACATGCACTAATCATGACAGTCTGTATCATAATGGGTAGGGGAGACCGGAGTCAACATGGACACGGGTCATATTAGACAAAGACCATAAGTGCTCCATGTTATGGTAAAAAAAATTTTTTTTTTTAAATTTTTGTATGTACTAGAACGTTTAACGTTCTAGAAAAAAATATTCATTAATATTGAATCATTATTGCTCTTGTTATCGCATAATGTAAAAAATTACCCTGTTTGATGTAATATGTCCCCCTATTACTCTAAGTATTTTTAATGTGAAAAACACTACAAATGAATAAAATAATGATAGGTGAAATAGCCAATTCATTTCTTAATTGATTGATACAAAAATTAAATGTTAGTGCCTTTTCAGTAAAAAGTTATGAACGAAATACTAAATAGCACCGAGTTGTGTCATTTTGGACACCTAATTTTGGGGTGTAATTGGACCAAGCTAACTATAGCAACGAGGGGAGCTTGCCGCCTTAGGGCATAATTTACAGGCAAATGTCAAATTTTCCCCCCTCTTTTCTAAAACACTCGTAACTCTTCATTGTTTTACACAAACGTGTCATTATCAGTGTGCATGAATAAAGAAAGGGCAGATGAACATTCTAAAATTTTTTTTAATTTTTTCCGTTTATTATTTTACGTTTTATCATGATTGTCCAGTTTTAGACAGAGCCTGTCCAATTTTGCCCCGTCTTTTTCAAAAAGGCCCAAAAAATTTGACTTTTTCAAATCGTCACAACTACTTTATTTTTAAACGGAAAAATGTATAAAAAATATGGGAAGTAAACAAATGTACATTTAACGAAACACACGAAAAAAAAATTAGGAAAAAGTGAAAACGACAAGAAATATTGCAAAAAGAAAAATTTTGTCCACGTTGACTCCGGTCTCCCCTAAGGACACATTCACCAGTCGCCCTATATAAGCGGAGTCTCTCCCAGACTCAGAAGGACTCTTCACCAGTTGCTACAAGTAATGTGCAACTGTATGTGTATAAGTGTATAGTGTACAAAAAAAAGTGTTCTCTCCACTTCTACATTTCTACTTATTGTCCATGTAACTAACCCAGAGATAAGGAGATGGCTCACTCTGCAGAAAGTCCAGCAGTCGACGTTTTTTCCCTTCCCCTCCTTAGAAGACGAATTCAACTGTAGTGCCTCTATCGGCGAGCTCCAGAAGCTTTGTTTTTAGGGGCGGGTGTGTGTGTGTAGGGGGACAGGGGGGGGGGAGGGGTCAGAGAGGGAGAAAACATAAGGGGACCCGCCACAGACGAAGCTTCCGGATCTCTGAACCACGGACCTCTGAACTTTATGTTGCCAGTCTAACTAGCTAGCTAATATACCAAACATTTTATGATGATCGAGATAAAAAAAGTATCCATTTTTCCAATTGTTCTTTGTACTTTGATTTTTATTTTCATTCTATTTTTCCCAACTGGATTTAGGATTTGACTAAAGGTGATTGATATCAGCAGCATGCAGGTAATTATAAATTCGCCAATTTCCATTTTAACATATTACATTAACTCCCTTTTTCCGAGCAGACTCTGATTAAGTAATAGCAGAAATGATAAGAAAACACCAATGATCATAGGTGAAAAATTGATCAAAAGTGACTAATTCTCAATAAATCACTTTTTTCAATATTTAAATCCATGGTGATTAATAAAAATTTTGATTTATAATAACAATATTTAAATATATTTCCCGTTCTATATTTGACTTGCCTTGATCGATCGTATTATATTTCCGGTTATAAAGACTTGTGCGAAGAGTTTTATAAAAATTCACATCTCGAGATGTGAATACCATATACCTACAACATATCTTGAAGATACAAATCGCATGGATTTTATAGATATACAATTTGATATATCTTAGTGATAACCTTGTAAGGCACTTTTATGGACGTGTAAAAAATGCGCTTAATTAAGTTCAATAGACACAGAAATTTTAAGAGAACTAGTTTATTTGTATATTACCACTTGAAGATCTTGTAGAGAGGAGTTACTCAGCGGACTGACTGACTACTCGATCTTTTCAGTGGCTTTTTATACTCCACAGTTTACATAGAATTTGGCATACAGTAAACGCTCCTCGGATAAAGGAAGACGTGAGTGGATAGAGGAAGGAAGGAGGACGTGGATAGAGGAAGGAAGGAGGACGTGGATATAGGAAGGAAAGACGTGGCCAACGGAAAGGTTGTGTGGATCCGTAGCCACAAGAATGAAGGGTGCGACCTAGTATCGGCGCACTACAAACCTCCCCCCCCCCCCCCCCCCCCCCCCCCCCCCCCCCCCCTATAAAAGACACGTCCACGGGTCTTAAAAGGGGAAGATGATACCACACAACACAGTAGGAAAAAAAAAAACTAAACGCACATAATCAATGGGGGGCAGTAATAAATCAACTAGTTAGGTCAACGCAGGGGGCGAAGACCGTCTAGACGTAGGGTAAATGAGAGAGACAAAAAACTTTTGTTGAGAGAGATAAAAGAAAATTTCAACGCGTGTTGCGTACATAAAAATAAAAAATAGTTGAATGTAGGCTGAGAAAAAAAAATTTCATTTAGAATAACATTATTGGTTTTCGTAAAACTGTCGCACTAGAAAACGTTTGTCGTTGTCGTATTGCGACATCAGGAACTGTATGTCGACAATCAGTTTTGTTGACAAATTCTCGAGCTTAGTCTCGAGCGTTTCTCTTCTTTCTGCAGGGCTGGTATAAAATCGACGCGCCTCAAACAGAGATTCGTACGATGGCGGTTGCTCGTTGTTTACCGATGATGTGTTGTTGACGACGGCTGCCGGAGTCTGACGATTTAATTGACGATTCAAATAATCTTGGTATTCATTTTGGTTATGAATGCTTAAACCTTGTAAGTTATTTTTGGGCACTGTCGATGAACTATCGACTCTGTCGAGTGGTATACGGCGCGTATTGCCGTATATTTCAAATCTCGACGGACGTCGTTCTGTAGTAACACTTTGTCTATCTCCGCTTACACCCGGCACAGGTACGTTGCCGGTCGTAAGGTATAGCATCTGATCGTCGGCGAGAGTCACTGTTCCGTTCACTTTCACTTTCACTGCTACTGCTGCCTAATAATAAGCGTCCTCTTCCGTAACCGGACATTATAGATGATGACTGTTTTGGTGAGAGTACAAACGAAGATTGTTGAAATGGTTCCACACTTGGTTTTTTTTAGTTTGTCTTTCAGAGAGTTATCGAGTGCGCCCCCTCAATTGTAATTTAACACTTTAAGTGTCTTATTGGTGTGTGGCGGGAAAAAACTCTGGAAAGAGTTCACTGCTTTCAGTTGCAGTGGTCCATTCCACATTTAGCAATGGTTTGAAAACTTCATTATAGAGGTCACTTTCCGTTCCAATGTCTTGGTTTACTACTATAGTTGCTGCCGTTTCTTGATAATTGTTTAATATCGTAGTTCTTGCGCCGCATTTTACTAGAAATTTCGCCAGTTCCACATTCTGAAACATAGCGCAATAATGTAAAGCCGTATTGCCTTCCATATCTCTCTCGCGTCTATTGAATTTTGTTGACTTTTATACTTTTATAATCAATGTCGCTCATTAATGGGTCGTCGGTATCAATGAAGAGAAAAGGGTCGTTCTGGTTGGCTGACCCATTAAATAACATTATTGCTGCTTCTGTGCTGTTAAAATAGGCTGCCGTTATAAGAGGCGTCCTTAGGTTTTTATCCACAAAAGTCAGATTTGCGCGTTTTTCTTTCAAAATCTGGACCGCTGTTTAATTATTTAATTTGCATGCCACATGCAGAGGAGTTTCTGCGTTGTTATTCGGCGAATATATATTCATTTTTGTTTTCAGTACTTTTTGGATCACATAACTATTTCCGTGGGAGCATGCTATGTGTAACGGAGTGTCTCCGTTGTTATCCATGGTGTCGACATCGAAATGCTTTGTTTCACTCAGCATCATTATTGCCTTTTCGTTGTTGTTTTTTAGAGCTATAGTTAACGGAGTGTCACCATTAATGTCTCTTATATTTTTTGATGTCCTATTTATTATTAGTAGGGCTGCCAGTGCATACGGCGCGTTTTTCTTTGCTGCCCAATGTAAAAGTGTTCTTTTAAATTGGTCTTGCTTATCCAGGTTGACCAATGGAAGAAAAAGTCTTATCATATTTGCTTTGTTTCTTTTAATAGATAATGAAAATGGTGTTTCACCATCATTGTTTTCTAGACTGATATCGATGCCTTTTTTAGCAAGCAACATTCTTCCTATAGTGATGTTTTCATTTTCAATGCATATGTGTAAAGGCGTGTTTCCATATATATCTTTAGCGTTTACGTTCACATCATTGCGTAGTAGAAGTTTTTTAGCTGTTGTAAACAAGCTTGCTTCAACACAATAATGTAATAAAGGTGTCTTTTGAAGCACATCGGATACGGTGATGTCGGTACCTTGAGCAATTAATTTCTCTGCGTACCTGTAAGCTCCTATTTGTGTTGCTATAATAAGTGATGTTTCGCCGAGATGATTTTTAATTGATGGGTCAATTGTATAAAAACTATTCAGTTGTCTAGTTCGACGTCTTTTACTTGGTCGTGTTTCAACTGGTTTCACATACATACGTCGTTTTGTTGATGTATTAACAGTTGGAGGTGAGGCGTCCATGGTATACGTTGAAGGCTAACTTCTAACTCTTCCTTTTTTTTCATTTTACTTCGTCTTATATAGGGAATCTGTAGTTGAGGGGGGTTTTTACTTTGTGGGAGATTTTTGTGTTTTATACGGAATATTGATGCTGATCTTTGGTCATCGGTGGCCGATCAGTGTGGGAGGTGGCAGGTGGCTGTTGGAGTTAAAGTATAGGGGGTAAAAAAAAAACGGTTTTTTCCATGGTTCACTTTTATGTTACACTAGGCTTTCTTCTCGTTGTCCTTCCGCTCGTTTTCTTTCTAGAGTATCCTTCAGTAGAAGTCTTCGGTTTTCCTCCAGTTGATCGGCGTAGCGCTCGAAGCGTCTTCTTGTTTGCAACGTTCGTGCGCGAAGGAAAATTATTACTGTCAATATAATCAGTATTAAAGTGAACATTATTGCAATTGTTGCAATCAATCCTTTTCGGATGTTTTCCCATACTGTAAATGTTCCAAATCTTGATTCAGAGTTTTGATCTTCTGTATATGTTGTTCTTGAGTCTGCATTTGATATATGAATTCTCGTTATGAGTTCATTTATCGCGTTGGTCCTTTCAACTTCTTGTTTCTGGTAATATTCATGGTGATTTAGTTGATAATTATTAGCTTCGATGTCATTTAATTCGTTAAATTTAATTGCTTAACGGAGTGCTGATCGATGGTGAGTAGGGTGAACGAAAATCCAGTCGTTCACTTTCTTTTTCCCCATAAATGTTTTTCCATTAAAATTTACTAGTCCGTCTTCCCAAAAACATTCCCTGAACGGATGAAGAGAATATCCATCTCGTCCAATGGTTTGGTTGTCAAAGAAAGGTTCGTATCCGCAAGATGTTTCTTTCGCGCTGACTGTAATGTTTATCACTTTACATTTTTGTATAATAAAGGAGTCTCCCATAGGTTTTAGTCGGTTACATATGTCAAGATTGTTTGCTTGGGCTGCCAATATTCCACTTGATTCGGCTAGCAGCGCTGTTGTATATCGTGCGGTTTTTAAGTTGTCACAATATATTCGTTTTAGTTCATTTTCAATTATATTTTCATTGTTTACTGATTTATCTTCGACAAATTGGTGGTGCTGTAAAAGCAGGGGTTCTTTTGCTTCTAAATCCTCTGTAGCTGGGTTGTTTGGCGTCCCGAAGATCCATTTTTGGTTGTTTTCTCCGGTACAAGTATTTAACGTTACACTTTGATTACTGTTCATTCGTAGGCACTGCACTATCATTTTATTTCCCATTGAAATTTCTAAAGTGTTTGGGTTCCATTCCAAAGCGTGGATTCCTTGAAACACCCATCTACATTCTTCTATTCGGCGGGTAAAGTGGGACATGAAGATACACATTTTATTTTTATTGGGGTGGGAAAAATTTTGAAAATTTAATCGATTGTTTGATACTGAAAATTGTCCATCGGGTTACACTGCTGCAGTTTACTGGGAGTCTAATATGTTCGTTTATACATAATTTGGTCTCTAAGTTGAAGATGTGAGTTCTATTTTTAGGTTGGATTCGCACGTATGCTCCATTTATATTTTTTAATTTATGTAGATTATGATTACAGATTGTTTGAATTTCATCTGTATAGATGTAATCCAATTGTCCGGGTGTATCTACTAATTTATAGGTATTTTCGCTAATTTTTATAATTGATCCTGAACTTTTTCTTAATTGTTTGATTTTACATTCTTTTTCAAGGTTTCTATTTTGTTTTGACCAAATTATAACTGAGTCGTCGTGAAAAACAAACGTTTCGTTTCCATTTACTTTTAAAGGGCCATAAGGTGCAGTTACTGGGCATACACTGCAATCTTTTTTCAAAATATTTTTCTGCAACATGCAGTTTTCTGCTTTAAACGTTTCTGTTTGCATCCATACGCCTTCACCTGTCGGTTCCGACGTGAAGACGTATTGATTTCCATTTTCTGCCATTTTATTTTCACCACATAACTTTGTTTGTTGCATACGGATGCAATCGTCTTCGGAGAGGTGCTGTATTTCTGAGTATAATACAGTATCATATCCACCAATTGTAAGGCACACATCAGCAGCATAATAGAACGAACGCGCTGTGCTCAACTCGAGTGAAAGTTTTTTTAACGCTGGGCGCATTATTATTATTTATTTTTTTCTTATCCAAAAACAGAGCCAGTCGTTAATGGTTGAGGCAAGGTCGAACAACAACAACATCATAGAAAAAAAAAATATTTTAATTTTCATCTTTACATTCGTCTACGCCTTTTTGGAATATTTTCTTTCATATGTCCCCTCGAAAAAAATTCCCCATTTATTTTGTTGTGATGTAATAATAATAATACGGAAGCTTGTTGATGATCGTTTCCGCTCGATTTGACATGGAGAAAAGGTTATCTTCCAGTTTTTTTTTGTTATCTCTACCGCGTCGTACCACATTTGTGAAAAAATCATGTTCACATCTGTCATATCCCGATTTCTGACAGGCTGAATCATATCCTGTGGTTCCGTTGCTTCTCTTCCATACATGAGATAAAATGGACTGTAGCCTGTACTAGAGTGAACTGCAGTGTTGTAAGCAAAAGTTGCTGACGGAAGGAAATCAGACCATTTGCTTGGTTCTTCTGATACGTAATTTGCTATTATATCTGCTAGAGTTCTATTCACTCTTTCGACCATTCCGTCACATTGTGGTCTATAAGCTGTTGTCTTGACTCTCGTGATGCCGTATTGTTTATACAGTATACTCATGAGGTCAGACTGAAAATTTGTCCCTTGGTCAGTTAATACCTTTTCTGGAACTCCATGAATTAAAATTACATTATTTACAAAAGTTCTCGCTACTGTTTCAGCTGTTTGATCTGGCATCGGTGCCGTAATTATATATCTTGTTAAGTATTCTGCCATTAATAATATGTATTGATTTACTTCTTTCCCTGATTGAGTCAATGGTCCCATGATGTCCATGGCCATGACTTGCCAGACTGTTTCTGGAGGGGGGATAGGGTTTAAAGGTGATTTGTGATTTCCTATTGCTTTTCTTTTGGCGCAGATTTCACATCCACGTACATATTCCTTAATATCTTTTCCCATTTTAGGCCATTTAAATCTACGTTGAATCCTTGCCGCTGTTTTCTTTATTCCTAAATGTCCTGCGTATGGACTGTCGTGAAATCTTTTTAAAATCTTTTCTTTTAAGGATTCCGGTACTAGGATTCTTCCTGCTGTCGTTCCTAAGAGACCATTAACTAGTTCAGTTATTTCTTCATCGTCATCGATGTTATCGTCTTCTCACAGATATCCTTCGTCACCGTCTCGGGGGCTTTCTTTGTTTTTATTATTCTTTTTAAAAATTTTTATTTCTATTTCAATATCGTTTAATAATTCTTCTTTAATTCTCTTTTCTTCTTCATATTTAGTGCGCACACTTTTACAATATTTATCTTTCTCTTGCTCTTCTGCGAAATTTACTTTGGTCAACGCGTTTATAACTGGTGTAACTTCAGGTTGCGTTGTTGTTGCTCCATCGGTTTCGGGAATTCTGCTAAGGCAATCAGCGTTTTGATTTACTTTTCCAGCTCTGTAGTCGATTGCGATATCGTAATCTTGCAGGCATAAAGCCCATATAGCTAATTTTGCTGAAGTTTCTTTCTTTCTCAATAATTCTCTTAGGGGCTTATGGTCACTTAAAACTTGAAATCTTCTTCCGTATAAGTACGGGTAAAACTGCTTTACAGCATGTACAATTGCTTCTTTCTCTATAATGCTCCAATTTTTCTCGACATCATTCAAATGTCGTGACGCGTACGCAATGACTACTTCTTTTTCTTCTCCATTTTCTTTATGCATTTGGCTTAATACTGATCCTACACCATATCCTGACGCATCTGTATGAATAAGGAACTCTCGCGAAAAGTCCGGATAGCGTAAGATTCGTGGATTGATTAAGCATTTTTTTGAAAATTGGAAAGCATCTTCTTCTTCTTGTGTCCATTTCCACGGAACATTATTCCGTGTTAACATTGTCAAAGCATGCGCTTTGGTAGCAAAATTTTTAATAAATTTCCTGTAATAACCTGCTAGTCCGAGAAAACTCTTTAAATGGCTAATGTTTGTGGGAGTTGGAAAACTTTCGATCGCTTTTGTCTTTTTGGGATCCGGTGTGATTCCTGTTTGAGAGATCACATGTCCTAAATAGTTAACTGATGTTTGCAAGAACGTACATTTGGATATTTTAATTTTTAATCCTGCTTTTCTAAGAAGGTCTAAAACCTTTTCTATGTGCACAATGTGCTGCTCTAAAGTTTTTGAATATATAATTACATCGTCTAAGTAAACTAACGCAAATTTCTTGATTACCGATTTTAACACATCGTTCATAAAACCACGATATAAGAGGAAAGGTACACTCTCGAGCTATCCCTGGCTCTTGGAAGAAACGGCGGGTTTTTAGTACAGGGTCCTAAGATTCCCCACCAGATTCGCTAGGTTAGTAGGCCGATCGCCTCTCGGGGGAATAGTAAAAAAAGGGGTTTTTCGTTCGTAATTCAGAAAATTACCAATCAATTTGTCCAGAAATTGAAAGAATTGAAACTTTATTTAATTCCCTATCCTAAGATACCAAATTTATCATGTTTAGGCAATTTTTTTATTGTTGAATTTATGATAGAAAATCGCAATTTTAGAAAATTGCGCCTTTCGCAACATTGCCTATTTCTCAATATCACGCTTGTCTTCTCTCTACCAGTGATTAAAACTTCTTGTAAAAGAACACACTTTATATTTAACCATATTTTTCCTCAATTGGAAACTCAAAATACTTCCTACAACTAACTCACTAGTTTTCGAGAAGAAAACCGTGATATTGAGAAATAGGCAATGTTGCGAAAGGCGCAATTTAATCCGGAGTTATTTCCTCTTGAGCCGGAGACTGTTACTCTGTTAAACGCTGCTACCGTTTTTGTTTCCAAGCTTGGGTTTTCAGGATGATTGATACCTGTGGCCACCATCTGGGAAATGATTTGTTCCAGGTTGTTGATTTTCTCTGCGTTCTTCTCGTTCTCTTTTGAAATTACAGTAACAGCAGAAG
Organism: Daphnia galeata; assembly: GCA_030770115.1. Classification (NCBI taxonomy): domain Eukaryota; kingdom Metazoa; phylum Arthropoda; class Branchiopoda; order Diplostraca; family Daphniidae; genus Daphnia; species Daphnia galeata. Next base: position 6,592,929 of record CM061115.1, read on the forward strand.
TTAGGTCGTTATTCTTTGATATCTTCTTGATTTCTACTATTTTTTCACATTCCTCAGCCATGTCTATTGTTTGCGCATAAGTCGCATTGTGAATATTTGGCCTATTCCATACTAAATCTGCTATTGCTGTCTTTAGACCATTTAGTAAGACGTCTTTTTTAGTTTCATTTCTTAATGCTATAACAGTTACGTTTAAGCTTGTCGCCGCATTTTCACCATAAGCAATTTTATAGTAGTCATCGATTCTTATTTTGAAGTCTCTGACCCTTTCTGTGTCTTCCTGTTTCAGAGTTTTAAGCTGTTCTTTTTTTCTTGCCTTAGTTATGTTATCAGCGAGGCCCTCCTGTATGTGAAGTTTCCATGTTTGGTAGTTTATTTTCTGGGCTGGAGTTAATGAATCATTGAAATTTGCTGCAGATTTAATTGACTTTTCTTGAAAAAAACGGAGTCTTTGTTCGTTCGTCCATTCTGCGTTTGTTGCTATTCTTTCGGCTATTTTGAACCATTCTTCTATTGCTAGTTTACCTTCTATCTCGCCTGTAAAAAATGGTTTCTTTCTTAGCTGTTTGTGCATTTATAACTCCGAGTCCATTTTCCAAAATCTGGGCTTGTCTTTCTACCGCTGTTCACCAGGCACTTACTGCTGCTTGTGTTAATACCATATCTTCGTCGAAAAATTGAGCTGGTATGTATGGCTGTACTTGGTTGTCTAGTACCTCGGTCGGGTCGAATAACTGTCCAAGTCCTGTAGATTGTCGCTGGTTTTGTTGTACTTCTGCCTCTTCTCCTTCTACTGGGTTTTCTTGTTCTTCGTTATCCTCTTCTTCGAGGTTGAGTTCTTGCTCTTGTCGTACCTCGTCCTGTTCTTGTTCTATTGGGTTATTATGTTCTTCGTTATCCTCTTGTTCGTGTTCGATTAAGTCCTCTTCTTGTATGCCTTCGTTGTTTCGCGGTTGTAGGCGAAAATATTCAAGTTGGTCTTCAAGTGTGTCGTTTTGAGGGAATCGATTTTGTATGTCTCTGTGTCTTATGTCAAATATGCTTATGAATGGAGGGAACCTAGTATGGAAATAATTTCTCCTAGCTCCTTCGTAGCTTTCAGTGTCTTCTTCCAAAGTATTGGTTTTTCAACTGGAGTTGTTAGTTGTATAACAACTTTGCATCTGCTACACTGTCCTACTGTGGCGTATGCTGAATGTGAGACAGTTGCGTTACAATTTGCACACTGGCTTGCGAGTTCCTCTACGTTACGTGGTGGTGCTGCCTGAGCCTGAGCTTGATCTAGAGCCTGAGCTTGATCTTGTGCTTGAGCTTGATCTTGAGCTTGAGCCTGATCGTTTTCTTCGGTGTAGTCAAATAATTCACTAACGCGATTTTTCTTTATTGGTACTTGGTTAAGGAGGGCAAAATTATCGTTTTCCAGGGTCGACGATGTTGCTCTTTGTTCTTTCCTTTGCTTATATATAACAAAATTGGGGTCTAGTAGGTCTTTATATTTTAGTTCAAGGCCTGCAATATCTGCCTCTAATTGTTCAATTTCTCTAGAATCTCTTTCTTTTGGGCGATGTTGTCTACCTTTTATATAATCGATTCTGAGTTCAGCCGATGCTAGCTCCGATTTGACTTTTTTCTTTAATTTCTCTAGCTCCGCGGGTGTTAATATCTCTTTTGTCGGAGAAGTTTCGGCTTCTCCCGTCTGCGATTTTGACTTACGGAAAAATTGAGGGATTTTATTCATTACTTACATCGGAAATGAGATGATCGTAGTCTAGTTGGTCTAAGGTACGTAAGGTTCGCACGTTCACCAATTGTAAGGCACTTTTATGGACGTGTAAAAGTTGCGCTTACTTAAGTTCAATAGACACAGACAATTTTAAGAGAACTAGTTTATTTGTATATTACCACTTGAAGATCTTGTAGAGAGGAGTTACTCAGCGGACTGACTGACTACTCGATCTTTTCAGTGGCTTTTTATACTCCACAGTTTACATAGAATTTGGCATACAGTAAACGCTCCTCGGATAAAGGAAGACGTGAGTGGATAGAGGAAGGAAGGAGGACGTGGATAGAGGAAGGAAGGAAAGACGTGGCCAACGGAAAGGTTGTGTGGATCCGTAGCCACAAGAAGGAAGGGTGCGACCTAGTATCGGCGCACTACAACCTGTAGATATCTTAGAGATTTAAAACAACAGTTAGACATGTTAATATCTATAAGATATCTATAAAATATCATGTTCTACTTGTGTTTAATCTTTTCAATATCAATCAACCATACATAAAATATCTAACATCAGAAATATGTCTAAAATTATGTTATAAGTATATAAATTAAACATATAACTGATGTGTTTAAAATGTCAATTTTACCCATCAAATGAACGCCAAGAAAATGTCGCAAAAATGTTTCGGAATTAAGACAGTCAGTTTAAAAAAGTGTTCAGACAGTGTGTTTTAAAAAATGGTGTGAAAAAGGCTATATTTAAATAAATGAATAAATTTGAAAGATTCGACAATCATTTATCAATAAAGATACCAATTTTTAATAAATTCACTTTCAAGAAAATAATAGTGTAGTGGACGACTACGAAATGTGGTAGTACTTTTATGTTGGTTATATAGTTTATACTGATTAAAAGAAATGAAATTTATTAATCCGATATCATTATGATGTCAAGAATAGTTAGTGATTTGATCTGTTATACATTGTTGAATGACCCTAAAACCAATCAACTATAGATCCATACATATAAATATTAGACCGTTTTTAAAAGTCATTCAAATGTATATATAAAATATTTAATATTGTTAATTGATAAAGTAGAGACATCATCCCAGGTAGCACAGTGATGTCATATAGATATTCATTTTACCTTTCTTTTATATACAGTTTTTGATATCAAATTAATGTTGTTCCGATGCAGTGGTTGTCGCCTAGGGTGTCCCATTCCCGCATTATTTTTGATTTTGAATACCGGACTTTTGGCAAAGTGTTTGAATATATAAAAAAAAAAATCTCATTTTTTTTTTATTTTTATTTTAACTTTTAGGGGTCGCTGTTTTAATAAAACCGAAAAATGACGTTTTTTTTTAATATTAAAAATTATTTTGACATGAAGATTTAATTTTTAAATAACGGGGATCGGATATGTTATTCCCTGTACCTTAAGCTATGTGTGGTCCAAATATTATCAATTTCTAAGTAAATTTAGGGGTCGCTGTTTAAAAAAACATTTCGCAGTTCCCTAAATATACTAAATTTCGCGCGTTTTTTAATATAAATTATGAAAGCCAATCACGCAAAGCTGCAATCATTTTTTGATTTCGTTACAGTCACTGCGCTTTCATTTTTCACTTGCAGTATTAGCTCTTTCTGTTTAAAATGAGTCGTAGAAAAAGTGACTGGTTAGTTGGCCCAACGAAAGAAAAAAGTTTGTCAGAGAGTACTCAACTTCCAACGTATCGGTGTGTTATTTCTCGTTACTTGTACTTGCGCAGTGAAAAAAAAGATGAATCTGTGAGAAACCTCTTTAAAATAGTGTACTGTGAACTTGTAAACACGTGGTCAAAGACTTGCATTCCTATCAAGGAGAAGAGAAAAGTGTTGGATTTTCTTGTTTACTTTCATAAACAATGGGAGTCCATGAAAAAACTAAATAAGTCTGATGTTCGCAATCCAACAAAAGTAATTAAGAAAAAAATTGAAACATTTAAGAAGAAACTTGATAGTCTTTGTGATTTGTCCGTTGTCAATGTGTATGAAACCATGCGTTTATCTCGGCTACCATCATGGGAACATGATTTGCAGTTTTTACGTGACCAACGAAAGAGTCGTAAGCTTTACCTAGGAGGTATACTTTTACCAGATCCGAGAGATATTATACGAGAAAAAAAATGCAGATATCCAAACGCAATTATTACACGATCGGGTAGTAAGATCTCGTCAACAATTGAGTGATGCAGAGATAAGATTGGAATTAGAAGACAGCACCGATGATGAGCTTGATCCCATGTCAGAAAGTGAAGATGATGCCTTTTGTCTGCCAAGTTACAACAGACGTAAAACACCAGAGGCAGTAAATCTAAGAATATCACCATCAGATCTCATCACAGGATCTGCACAGTGCGCTGACCGAATCGGTCTTTCAGTTCGAAGCCATCTTTTAATTTCTGCGGACTTATCTGATTTCTCTTTGTCGAAATCTTCTATTTTGAGGAAAAGACTAGCTACTCGAATTGAGCTTGCAGCAGCAATTAAAAGCGGTAAAATTAGATCATAAATCTCTAGTTTCTATTAATTCACTACCTAAAAATATATTTCAGAATGGTTAAATAACAATCCGAAAAATCTTATGGTTCATTGGGACACGAAGCTGTTTAGTTCGAATAATGGCCATAAACAAGAAAGAATTGCAGTTATCGTAAGCGGAAGTCAACCAGGGTATAGGTGTTAAATATCTTTCAGTCTATAAGATAAGGAATCTAATTATTTGAATGAATTGCAGCCCTAAAATGCTTGGAACTCCACCAGTTGAGAACTCTACTGGACGTACACAAATGATGGCCACGATTGAAATGCTTGATGATTGGAAAGTTAAGGAACTGGTCGTTGGCATGGGATTCGATACGACTTCAAGTAACTCCGGTATTAGACTGGGGGGCTGCTCTTTGATGGAGAATGAACTGAAAAGGCCTCTACTCTGGTGCGCTTGCCGTCACCACTCCTACGAGCTTCACATCAAACATGCTTGGCAATCATTAAGAGGAGAAAGAACTTGTCCAGAAGAAGTGTTGTTCAAGAAATTTAAATGTAACTGGGACGATATGGATCGTGACACAAGCAACTTAACTCTATTTGATTGGCCTCAAGACAAAAATTCGGATATCTGGCAGCAAGCTAAAACCGTTAAGAAATGGGCCGAGGACTGCACTTTGAAAGAAACGTTTCCTAGAGAGGACTACAGAGAACTCATCGAACTTACTCTGATTTACCTTGGAGGATCTCTTCCAGCTCGTAATTTTCATCTACGAAAGCCGGGGGCAGTACATCATGCTCGCTTCATGAGCAAGGCAATATATTGTTGGGGATCACACTGCATGAGTGTTGAAAACACAATATAAACAAGTTTATAATTACTTTTACTACCTGTAGACACTAAACTGCAGTGTTGATCGATTGGGGTTGAATTAAATAATTACAATAACACTAAGATACTTTTAACTGCTTTATTTGGGGATATCCAAGAAAACGTGTTCATACGAAAAACGAACGCAAAAAGCAGACGAACAACTCAAAGTAAGAAAAGGGGGGACGGAGATGAAGTGACACACAGCGTTGCCATACCTCATACAAGAAGAGCGGATGACTTGTTGAAAATAGTTTCCAACACTCCCCCTCAGACGCGCTTCTCTTGCTTCCTTTATCCGTTCATTTTTGGCACCTCAACAATTCCTAGCCGTTCACGTAGATTGGTGAAACGAGGTTCAGGTAAAGCCTTTGTGAAGATGTCAGCCAATTGGTGCGTCGATTCGACGTACTCCATTTCGACTGATCCTTCCTTCTGCTGTTCACGGATATAATGATATCGGATATCGATGTGCTTTGTCTTTTGTCTTTGATTCGGATGTTTGGTTAACTGGATCGCTCCTTGGTTGTCGCAGAGGATACGGACAGGAAAACCATCCCATTCAGTCATCAGATTTGCTAGAATGCGTCTGATACAAACAGCTTCCTTTACAGTTTCACTGGCCGCGATGTATTCAGCTGTGGTGGTAGATGTAGCTACACAGCGTTGTCGACGACTGCACCACGCAATTGGCCCTCCATATAGAAGAAAAACACTGCCAGTGGTTGACAGTCTCGAGTCAAGACATCCTCCATAGTCAGCATCTGTATAGCCAACGAGGGGCGATCTTTTATCTGATCCGTTGAAGCAAATTCCGTGTTGAGCAGTCCCGCTGAGGTAAGAGATGATGCGTCGAACTGCTTTCCAATGAGATTGGTCATGGTTTTCACAATAGCGTGATACTACGCCTACTGCGAAAGATATGTCCGGTCTGGTAACGATGGAGAGGAAAAGCAGACTTCCGATGGCCTCACGATACGGTACTTTTTCGTTGCTATCATTTTTGGTTGGCTCCATAAGGTGCGTATTGGAATCGGCCGGCGTTGCTTTCGGTGCACAGGATTCCATTCTGAAAGTTCGCACAATTTTCTTTATGTAGTCTGGTTGTGATAGGAAAATCTTCTGTTTTTGTCGGTCTCTCGTGATCGTCACTCCAACAAATAGACTGACCGGATGTGACCGTATCTTGAAACGTTCATTCAGTGCTGCTAAAAGGGCATCAATTGTTTGTTGGTTTTTGCTTGTGATGATGCCGTCATCCACCCAGAAGATGATATAAGTTTTCTCATTGTTGGTTTTTCGAATGTAGAGGAAGGGATCTGCGTCGCTTTGTTTGAAACCTTGCTCAGTAAGGAAATCGGTGAGTCGTTCCCCCCAGACGAAGGATGCCTGCTTGAGGCCATAAATGCTCTTCCGTAATCGACATGCCTCATGCTCACGTCCAGGGATGGCTAATCCTTCGGGCTGCGCCATGTAGATTTCCTCCTTCAGTACACCATGAAGAAACGCCGACTGGACGTCCATCTGAAACATTTCCAGATCCTCTGCTGCGACTATCGACATCAAAGTCCGCAGCGTGTCGTGAGTGACAACGGCGGCGTACGTTTCGTCGTAATCGATGCCGGGACGTTGACTGTAACCGCAGGCAACAAGACGAGCTCTGTATCTGGAAGCTTGTCCATTTGCCGCGGGTTTGAATTTGAAAATCCATTTGCATTTTATGGGCACTCTCTCTGGTGGACAGGGGACAACAGACCAAGTTTCATTTGTCATCAGTGCTTGATACTCTTCATTGATGGCCATCTTCCAAAAATCAGCATCGGTAGAGGTGACAGCTTCTATGTAACTTGATGGTTCGAAAACGGTGACATCATCAAGTCGTGCAGATTTAGCGAGATCTGGCCATTGTTTCAATGGAATTCTTCCACGGGCAGAACGACGTACAGACTGGTCGTGGTGTACTTCATCTGGTGTTGTCGGAATAGTCACGGACGGAGGGGGGTCGTCAATAGGAATGTGTTGCCGCTCCCCCATTTCGCCAGCCTCCTGTTGATGGTTATCTGGTAAGATATCCTCCTCCGGGATAATGAAAAAGAAACTTGCTTCTTGGGCACTTCTGGAGAACTGATTATCGGTTGGTGATACTCCATGCGATGACTGGATACCGGTGGATCAGAAGGGATGGCAGCCAAACGATGATGCTCGTCAAAAGTAGCATTGATACTGATTTTGATGCTTTTCGATACTGGCTCCCAAAAGCGATATGCCTTTTGAGTCTCGCTGTATCCAACAAATATACATCGTAGGCTCTTCTGGTCCCATTTTTTCCTTTCTATCTTAGGTATGTGTACATAAGCAATCGATCCGAAAACCCTGAGATGAGTCAAGTTTGGTTTTCGATGATGCCAAGTTTCGTAAGGAGTTAGAGGTGATGCTTTACAGAGTACACGATTTAAGGAATAAACTGTGAAAGCTGCTGCTTCTGCCCATAGGTATTTGGGAAGTCGACATTCCTTGATGAGATTTAACGTTCCGCCAGTTACTTCTTCCCCCCATGGTTCTGATAGAGGGTGTTGATCGTACAAACAGCTTCTGGCTCCTTCTGTTATGGTCCTTATTCCTCTCTCGGACACACCGTCTTGTTCTGGAGTGTGAGGGGCACTGGATTCGTGTCGTATTCCTTTTGTGTTCAGCCAGATAGCGAAATCTTTACTCGACCATTCTCCTCCTCCATCAGTTCGTAGAACTCGAACTAGGTTTCCTGTTTGACCACGGATGGTGTGGATCAATTCCATGAATCGATTCAATGCTTCTGACTTCATTTTCAGGAAGAATATGAATCTCCAACCACTGTAGTCATCAATGAATAAAGCGTAGTAGAGGGCTCCTCCCGGTGTGGGTTGTTCCATTGGGCCGCATAGATCGGAATGTATCATTTCACCACAGTAGGTTGCTCGAGTCCGTCCGGCTGGAAATGATGACCGTCGATGTTTTCCGTGAGAACACCCAGCACATGGTTCCAAGGGTATGGTTGTAGTCCCCAAATCCAATCCATCGACGACACCGCTTGACGCCATCTTAATGATGTTTTTGTAGCTAACATGGGCAAGTCGCCTGTGCCATGTGTTTAAAGTGGGAGAAATTGATGAGACTAGAGCTGTTCCAAGAACTCCTTCCAGTTGTGGTCGAGGTTGAATTGCTAGAAGGTAGAGTGTCCTCCCTACTCTTTCTCCCATCATCACCAAATCTCCGTTTTGTGTGAAAAAGTTGACACAAGTTCCACTGAAAGTTGCCTTGACTCCTAGATCTGTGACTGCCGCAATGGAGAATAGATTTTTCCCGAGTTCCGGTACGTAGAGGACATTCTTGATCATTCCTGGATTTCTGTTACCATTGATCATTGTCCAGATTGGAACGTCTCCTTTTCCCTTGACTTCATACTTTGAGGAGCCAATTCCATTCACACACCATGATCCTTCTGGGATTGAGATAAAATTCATCATCGCTTCCCGCTGGTCTGACATGTGTTGTGTAGCTCCGCTGTCGGCAAACCAATCTGCTGTGCTTCGTGTATCATAGCGGGGGGTGGTAGATACTAGACTGAAATCTTGATCTTCAATTGGCACCTTTTGTTCACGATTAACTGCTAACTTTCCTTGATCCATTCTCATTCTCTTCGCTGCTAATTCCGCTTTCTCCTGGTCAGCTTTATCATGACGTCGTTTTGTATGGCAATCTTCGGTGTTGTGATTGTTCATAGTGCAGTAGTTGCAGAAACGTGATGTTTTTCCTCCATAATTGCCGTTCTTATTTTCATTTTGGGTGTTTTGATGTTCACGGTTAGAATAAACTCGGCCTCCCTTCTTTGAATTCCATTTTCCTCCTTGATTAAGCCAGTGACTCTTTGACTGTTGGGCTGACATTCCTTTGTGCTCTTCTTCTTGTTTTCCACGATTCTGTTGATGTTCATCGTGATGGTGTCCAGTTGTTTTAGATGAGCTTGAATGGAATGCAGTATCTTGATTTGTAGTCACCTTCGGTTTAAGTTTGGCCATTTCTCTTTCTTCCATAAGGAGAAAAGATGTTAGAGATGCTAAAGTTTGCCTATCGACGGGTGTTTGTCGCCAGTTGGACTTGAAATTTCGAAAATCATCAGGTAGTGTGCAAACTATTTTTGTCACTAACTCAGCATCTTGCACAGCCTTTCCTACTTCACCCAAATGACGAGCGATCGCTTTAATCTCCGCAATATGTGTCTTAACACTGAAAGGTTCTTTGTGCTGATACTGGTAGAATCTTGCTTGAAGATCATATAGATTGTCGTTTGCCTGTTCAAGATGTTGGGCAGTGAGGTTAACCCACATCTGATTGGCTGTTTTACAGTCTACTAAGATTTGCTGTTGTTCAATCTATTGAGAGAAATTAGAACACATTAGTTATGTGTTTCATTTTTCCATTTTGCTAGACATTATACCTCAATCGTGGAGAGTATATAGCCTCTAGCTAGACAGTCTCTTTTCTTCCAATCTGAAATGACACCTCCGTTTCTTAGAAAGGTTCTATCATCATTGAATTCCTGCGTGCAGAAATGTATTTGGAATTAATAAAAATTTTAAAAATCAATACGTGATTGATATTTTCTACCTCTTTGGGTATTGGTTGTTCACCAGTCACTAGGTCAGTGAGGTTGTGTTGTTCGAATAGAACAAAGAGTCCCAATTTCCATAAAGAGTAGTTCTGTCCATCGTACTTAGCGATGTGTGCAGTTTCTCTGTGGGTACTCATGTTGGTCGCAACGTGGCAAGACCTGGGCCCATAACCTGTTGGGGATCACACTGCATGAGTGTTGAAAACACAATATAAACAAGTTTATAATTACTTTTACTACCTGTAGACACTAAACTGCAGTGTTGATCGATTGGGGTTGAATTAAATAATTACAATAACACTAAGATACTTTTAACTGCTTTATTTGGGGATATCCAAGAAAACGTGTTCATACGAAAAACGAACGCAAAAAGCAGACGAACAACTCAAAGTAAGAAAAGGGGGGACGGAGATGAAGTGACACACAGCGTTGCCATACTTCATACAAGAAGAGCGGATGACTTGTTGAAAATAGTTTCCAACATATATCTGTTGAAAATGGAACTCATGTCAGAGCGATTTGATTTCACGGTAGAAGAGCGACGGCAAGTAAATCAGATGGCTGTTTTCATTAGCCTTTTTTATGCGCGTTTTTTTTTTACGATCTCGCATCGCCGTATTCGCACCTATTGATGATTTACAATTTATTGGTAACATGATGTGGTTTCGTGAAGAAAATGAAACTATTGCAAACGCTGTGTTATTGTCCGTTTCCCGTCATTGTTGGTACTTGACAGAAGAGTTGGTTGTACTCGCTTTATTCAATGAAAAACTCGGATCTTTTACTCGGTACCTAATTGCTAGAAAGTTATTTGCTACTCCTCGACCAACTAATTTTGAAATTGGGAAGCCTAAGTTTCCGAAATTTGAAAAAAATAATCCCCCTAAGCTACTTGATCTAATTGGTCCTCGCTCTTGGCTTATATTTTCCCTAATTGGACTTAAACAAAGTCAAGACTGGATGCAGCTCCCAAGCGAATATTGGAATAAGATGACGGACTATCGGACTATGAGAGACTTCTGTTTCAATCTCGAGGTAGTTAACGACTGTGCCGAGCGTGGAATTAAAATAATAGAAGACTTTGCAGCAATAACTAAAAATGAAGCGCAATTCCAATTTCTTTTGCAATGTGTTGAAGAACATCGTAGAATAATACCATCTTTTGAGCAATCAGTTTTGAATGGTGGTTGAGAATTACAATTAATGCTGTATTCTAAGGTCTATGTTATTCCCTTTTGTAACTTATTGCGGTTTTATACATTAGGCCTATGATGAACACTTAATAAACTAAGAATTGGTAAAAAGTGAAATGTTTTTTTTAAACAGCGACCCCTAAATTTACTTAGAAATTGATAATATTTGGACACCACATAGCTTAAGGTACAGAGAATAACATATCCGAGCCCCGTTATTTAAAAATTAAATATTCATGTCAAAATAATTTTTAATATTAAAAAAAAACGTCATTTTTCGGTTTTATTAAAATAGCGACCCCTAAAAGTTAAAAAAAATTTAAAAAAAAATGGGATTTTTTTTTTATATATTCAAACACTTTGCCAAAAGTCCGGTATTCAAAATCAAAAATAATGCGGGAATGGGACACCCTATTGTCGCCACTTCTAAGGTTTTTTTATGTTATTTTGACATCAAATTATTACATCATTTTGACATCATAAACCGATGTTTATCCAATGAAAAACGAAATGATCATTAACCAGATTATAGTATAAAAGATACTTGTCATCACCGAAGCACGAACCTTCGACTTTTGAGGTTGCTTAACGGACTCGCTCACCATTATACCACAATATATTAATTAGCATAAATATAAAAAAGGGAGCGATTTTCCAATTGTTCTTTGTACTTTAATTTAAATTTTCATTCCATTTCTCCCAACTGGATTTAGGATTTGACTAAAGGTGATTATGCAGGTTATCAATTCACCAAATTGCATTTTTAACATATTGCATTATTTCCCCTTTTCCGAGCAGACTCTGATTAAGGAATAGCAGAAATAGTAAGAGAAGACCAATGATCATAGGTGAAAAATTGAAAAAAGTGACTAATTGAATATTAGACACTTTTTTCAATTTTTATGACTTAATCCATAGTGATTATTAAGAATTATAATTTATGAATAACAATATCTATAAATATATTTCCCGCGCTTATATTTGACTTTCCTTGACAATCGTATTATATTTCCGGTTATAAAAACTTGTGAGAAGAATTTAATAAAAAATCACATTTCGAGATGTGAATACCATAAATCTACAACATATCTTTAAGATACAAATCGTATGGATTTTATAGATATGCAATTTGATATATCTTACTGATAACCTGTAGATATATTAGAGATTTAAAACAACAGTTAGACATGTTAATATCTATAAGATATCAATTAAACATAAAGCTGATGTGTTTAAAATGTCAATTTTACCCATCACATGAAGGCCAAGATAATGTCGCAAAAATGTTGCGGAATCAACAAAAAATTGCGGACAGTCTGTGTATTAAAAAATGGTGTGAAAAGGGCTGTACTTAAATAATGAATAAATTTGTAAGATTCGTAAAGATACCACTTTACAATTAATTCACTTTTAAAAAAAGAATAGTGTAATGGACGACTACGCGCATAATTTTATGTTGGTAATGTAGTTTATACTGATAAAAAATGAAATATATTAATTCGATATCATTATGATGTCAAGAATGATTAGTGATTAGATCTGTTGTATGACATTATTGAATGACCCTAAAACCACTTAGCTATAAATCTATGTATATAAATATTAGACCGTTATAAGTCATTCAAATGTATACACAAAATATTTAATATTGTTAATTGATAAAAAAGAGACATCAAAGCATTATCAACAATTTTACATACTTACTTGGACTTGTGATTATAAATTTTTTATTTTTAGTTAATTTCAATATTTTAAGGATAAAAATGCCATAATTAAAGAATTTCGACATTAAAAATGAAATATTTATAGCACTAGTAATTTGACATCACTATTACATTGATTACACATCAGAAATAAGAATATCACAAAAATGATACAAAAACAATCTATATGCGTACACGGAAATGAATGAAATGACAAATAATAAAAAATGTTAAGGTTATTTCAGCATACGAGTTAGAAGTAATATAACAATGATTTTTCTCAACTTGTATGTAATGTTATTTTGACATTAATGTGATATCAATTGAACATCAACCTTCGAATATCATTGAAATGTTGCAAATATGATACACATTAGACATTCTTAAAAAATAAAAATTCGCCCAAACAATAACAAAAAATGCAATTTTTAAATTTTTACTTATAAAATTGAAACAAAAATAGTAAGAAAAAAAATTTAACATTTCGAAAATTTTTGCGAAGTAAATTAATGTTCACAATCATCGGAATTCAGCTAGAATATCAATCCACTTATATAATAGGTTTTATTGCTAGAGTACTATATTAAATAAAAAAACACGTGATAAAAAAAGATGTTTATTTGATGTCAAAATCATAACGAAAATTGATACATGATACGATTACGATATTTGTATATATTAACGATATAAAAAATATATGAATAGACATCGTGTGCTACCTGGGATAGCAATATCAACAATTTTAGATAGGGTAATGTTCCTAATTCGGGACACTTTTTTGGCTATAGCCACTTTGCAGGCTTTAGAATAGGCCAACGCGTTTCTAAATCGGGACACCGGTAAAAACTATGGGACAGAGATTCCAAAAACGGGACACCTACTAGCGCCATCTATCATCAACCAGTTTATTAAATTACTTTTTCCGTAAACTTATTGTAAATTTGATTGGTCTAGTAGTGGTTAACGTGCCAATCTACTGAAGATTAATGTTCTTAGTCCTGCGGTTCAAATCTTGGATAATGCAGTTTCTTTAAAATTCCAATTTTTTCTTAACAAGGTTTAAAGGTTCTTTTTAATCTAATTTTATCTTAACAAGGTTTAAAGAATCATGGATAACTATCAAATCTTACCCTATAGTCTCAAAATAAATTTCTTTAAAAGTCATTCACTAAACATGTGGTGACGCAAAAATTCTATAGACACGTTCTATTTTATTTAGAAACATTTACAGATATTGTGGCACAGTGGGTGAAGTCATGAAGTGCCACTACGGAAACATACTAAAATATATTTTGGGTTCAAATCCAAGTTAAGTCAATTTACGAAATTATTCAAAAACTGCCTCAGGGCTGTCCCGAATTTATAACACAGTAAGTATACCCGTAAAATAAGTCCATTTAAATAATGAGGTTTATTTTAGAAATACTATTCTTTAACGCAATGTAAAGTATATGTCAAGTGGTACAGTGGGTAGAGTCGATACCCAATGAAATTTGTTATTAATTGCTAATAGGTTCCACTCCAGATAGAACCATTTTGTGAAATTATTCAAAAATTCCCTCAGGGCTGTCCCGAATTTATAACACAGTCGGTATACCCGTAAAATTTATTCCTTTTAAATAAAGAGGTTTATTTTACGACCACTTTTATTTACCACAGCCACACATGCAAGTAAAGTGGCACAATGGGTAAAGTGCATCTCTTCAAAGTTGGCTTTTACTGCTAGTGGGTTCAATACCGAGTGTAACCATTTTACCAAATTATTCGAAAATCGCCTAAGGGCTGTCCCGAATTTATAACACAGTCAGTATACCCGTAAAAATATTCCCCTTAAATAAAGAGCTTTATTTTACAATTAATTTTAATTTAAACCAATTTGAAATGCATCTAAAATGTCACAGTGGTTATGGTCCTTACCATACGACGTTCCGTTTTAACAGACTATGGGTTCAATACGGGGTCAAGTCATTTTACCAAATTATTCAAAGATTGCCTAAGGGCTGTCCCGAATTTATAACACAGTCGGTATACCCGTAAAATTTATTCCTTTTAAATAAAGAGGTTTATTTTACCACCACTTTTATTTACCACAGCCATATAATCGAGTAAAGTGGCACAATGGGTAAAGTCCATCTCTATGAAGTTTGCTTTTACTCCTAGTGGGTTCAATACCGGGTGAAACCATTTTACCAAATTATTCAAAGATTGCCTAAAGGCTGTCCCGAATTTATAACACAGTCACTATACCCGTAAAAATATTCCCTTTTAATAAAGGGCTTTATTTTAATATTAATTTTTTTCACCCCTATTGCAAGAACAAATAAAGTGGCACAGTGGGTATGGTCCTTTCCATGCGAAATTGGTTTTCAACTGCTACTAGGTTCGACTCGAGGAAATATTTTTGGTTTTACATGTTTCACCTGAAGTTGAACCCATTAGCAGGTAATAGCAAACTTCGTTGGGTATCGACTCTACCCACATGTATTTTATATTGCGGTAAACAAGACTATTTCTAAAATAAACCTCATTATTTAAATGGAATAACTTTACTGCTATACTGACTGTCTTATAAATTCGGGACAGCCCTGGGGCAGTTTTTGAATAATCTGGTAAAATGACTTAACGTGGTATTGAACCCATAAGCTGTTATTAGGGAACTTCGTATGGACTTCGTATGGGTATGGACCATACCCACTGTGCCACTTTACTTGTGCATGTATTGTGTGGTAAATAACATTACTGTTGAAATAAAGCTCTTTATTTAATGAAAATATTTTTACGGGTATACTGACTGTGTTATAAATTCGGGACAGCCCTTAGGCGATTTTCGAATAATTTGGTAAAATGTTTACACTGGGTATTGAACCCATTAGCAGTAAAAGCCAACTTCGAAGAGGTGGACTTTACCCACTGTGCCACTTTAATTGCATTAATAGCTGTGGTAAATAAAAGTGGTGGTAAATAAACCTCTTTATTTAAAAGGAATAAATTTTACGGGTATAGCGACTGTGTTATAAATTCGGGACAGCCCTGAGGCAATTTTTGAATAACTTGGTAAAAAGACTTGACCCAGGATTGAACCCACAAATTATTAATAGGGCACTTCGTTGGGCCAGGACCATACCCACTGTGCCACTTTACTTGTGTATGAAATTGTGGTAAATAGTATTAGTGTTAAAATAAAGCTCATAATTAAATGGGAATATTTTTTACGGGTATACCGACTGTGTTATAAATTCGGGACAGCCCTGAGGCAATCTTTGAATAATTTGGTAAAAAGACTTGACCCAGTATTGAACCCACAAACTGATAATGGGGAACTTTGTTGGGTAAGGACCATATCCACTGTGCCACTTTAGTTGAATTTGAAATAGGGGTAAATAATCCTGATGATAAAATAAAGCTCTTAATTAAATGTGAATATTTTTACGGGTATACCGACTGTGTTATAAATTCGGGACAGCCCTGAGGCAATCTTTGAATAATTTGGTAAAAAGACTAGACCCAATATTGAACCCACAAGCTGTTAATGGGGAA
This sequence comes from Daphnia galeata, assembly GCA_030770115.1. NCBI lineage: Eukaryota > Metazoa > Arthropoda > Branchiopoda > Diplostraca > Daphniidae > Daphnia > Daphnia galeata. The sequence goes on from CM061115.1 coordinate 6,609,133, forward strand.
CTTCGTTGGGCAAGTACCATACCCACTGTGCCACTTTACTTGTGTATGAAATTGTGGTAAATAGTATGAGTGTTGAAATAAAGCTCATAATTAAATGGGAATATTTTTTACGGGTATACCGACTGTGTTATAAATTCGGGACAGCCCTGAGGCAATCTTTGAATAATTTGGTAAAAAGACTTGACCCAGTATTGAACCCACAAACTGATAATGGGGAACTTTGTTGGGTAAGGACCATACCCACTGTGTCACTTTAGTTGAATTTGAAATAGGGGTAAATAATACTGATGATAAAATAAAGCTCTTAATTAAATGTGAATATTTTTTACGGGTATACCTACTGTGTTATAAATTCAGGACACCCCTGAGGCGATTTTCAACAAATTTCAAAATGTTTCTCCATTTGGAGTGGAACGATGAACACCAAATGTAAAAGATGCAATTACAAGACTATTGCCACTGTGCCAAACTATTGTTTTAGTATTGAGCTTATCTTTTATTAAAAAGGAATCAATTTAAAAAGGGAATTTAAGTAGAAACGATGCATATTCAGTATGCTACCTACAGTTACGAACAGAATAAGAGAAATACTTACCTGGGATCGAACACACATTTCGTTATTTTCTCAAATTTCCAGCCGATGAAGATAACCACTCTGCCAATATGCTCTTTGCAAATTGAAAGTATAAGAAAAATAATATTTTGAATGTTTTAAACACACAAGTTCTTTGACACTTCTACTAGTGCCATCTGGCGAACTGGTGAACTTTTATTTGTCCCGTTTTTGTGTATAAGGGTGTCCCGAATTTGTGTTATGGGTTTTATCCCCAGCAAGCTTGTTTCAGAATAATTCGGTTAATTTGATGACTAAAATAAGTTTTTTTATGTGTAATCGAGAGCATTTGCCGGGTTCTTTAATCTAAGTCTAAAAACAGTGTGAAATAACTAACAGATTTGTTATTTCAGACTTATTTCGACCCCCCAAAATCTTGATTTTTTTCTAAGTCTTTTCTGTAGTTTTCTTTTTGAAATTTTGGAAAAACTTCGTATAATTACATAAATCTAGTTGCATAAACACATGTAAAAGAGTAAATCCTTCCATTTTTATTAGTTTACCGCACGAAATTAGCTTAATTGTCCTTTTATTCCAAAAAAGCTTATTTCGTCCCGAATTAGAAATTGTCAGGCCTGTCCCGAATTAGGAACTTTACCCTACTTACTTGGACTTGTGATGATTACTTTTTTATTTTTAGTTAATTTCAATATTTTAAGGATAACAATGCCATAATAAAAGAATTTCGAGATTTACAAATGAAATTTTTTACAGTACTATTAATTTGACATCACTATTACATTGATTACACATCAGAAAAACGAACATCACAAAAATGATATAAAAACAATAGATATGCGTACACGGAAATGATGAAAAGATGAATAATAAAAAATGTTTATTTAAGTTTATTTCAGCATAGGCGTTACAAGTAATAACAATGATTATTTTCAACTTGTATGAAATGTTATTTTGACATCAATGTGATATCAATTGAACATTAACTATTCGAATATCATTGAAATGTTGCTAATATGATATACACATTAGACATTCTTCAAAAATTACAATTCGCCCAAACAATAACCAAAAATGCAATTTTTAAATGTTTCATTATATATTTGAAACAAAAATAGTAAAAAATTTAAAATTTAAAATTTAAAATTTTGAAATTTTTTGCGAAGTAAATGTTCACAATCATCGGAATTCAACTTGAATATCAATCCACTTATGCAATAAACTTTATTGCTGAAGTTATCTATTTAATGAAAAAAGGCGTGATAAATAAACGATGTTCATTTGATGTCCAAATCATAACGAAAATTGATACATGATACGATTACGATATTCGTATACATTAACCATAACAAAAATATGTAAATCAGACATCGTGTGCTACCTGGGTATGATTTTTAACACTATCGATGCTAAATTGCGGGATTTTTAAATATTATATTGGAAAAACCAAGAATTAGATTTACGCGGAAATCTTGAATTGTTTTTTTTTCAATCCAGCAATAATGCGGAAAAACTCCTAGACTTTTATTCTCTATTTAATTCAGAAATCTGGAAAAGTGAATCGTGTAAATGCGTCATGGTTCACCAAACTCATAACTTTACCGTTTATATCGTAAATAAGAATCTTTTTCGAGTTTTTCCTCCAATTTTGTTAAAGTCATTTAGCTTTCTTTAAATATCGAACCATAGTTATCTCACTCGGGTTTTTCTTGTGTACAAGTATTTTTATTTACGCAAAAAAGTAAATACATTAATTTCTTTGAAATTTAGCAATAATTTATTTTACCAATGTCCCTTTGTAATTATGTACCAAAATTATGAGTATTTTTAGTTCTTATAAATTAAATTACTTGTGTCACGGTGTACCTATGCTTATTTTGTTTTATGAAAAATTCGCAGTTTTTGTAAAACAGTATTACTGTGAAGAAAATTATACGTGACAATATTTATGTATAACATATTTTACCACTTACTAGTGAAAATTCACTTATGCGCATCGTACAAATGAGATTTTGTTTCTGTGCTGCGTAGCCAGAGAAGGCACTTCTTTTGATAAACAGGTGCATTTTAACTTTGAATTCCCTCAACACTGACGTAAAACCGTGATCGGAATGTGCTGTGCACTGATACAACTCCAGCACAATCCCGAAAACGTCTAGTGCTGCTTTATTCCCAAAGAAATCCATTATGCTATATCAATACCTTGCCTTTGCCTTTGTCGGAAATATTTTCCTCCAAATACATTTTGTTTTATCGCAGCGTCACAATGCTGCCTTCCTTTTCCTTTTCTTGCTAAAAGATTGAACCCTACCTCTCTTTACCCGTTCTCCTCCTAATTTGATGCCCCCCTTTGTTCTATAACAAAGAAGGCAGAGTGGGCTCCTACCTCATGGAGAACGGTCACTGTCAACGTGCTCTCTCACTCTCTACCTCCATCTTTCACAACGTAGTGTCCGCTGTACTTAGTAATTCAATTAATCCAATTTAAAGCAAGACAGAGTCGTATAATTTCTCGACAGGCTTCATGAAGTGAGTGACTGTCACCGTAAACGTTTTTGCTCTATTTTTGGTGAAGTCTGGCCGCCGTGTCCAGTGAGCAGGAGTGCATTCATTCAATGCAAGATAATGAAGTGGGCTTTTTCCAGAGTCGTCTACCGCATTTGGATTGGCTCCTGCATCCAGCAGTAGTGCAATGACCTGGAAGATCGAGTCAGTCGGTTTGAGAATAACGGCAGTAGGTTGCTGGTATGGCATCTGAGAGGCAAAATATGGAACCGATTGGTTAGTCGCACCAAATTGGGTTGACTGTTGAGCAAAATCCATTGAGGTGTTTTGAACTCCTTGTTGAAGAGGTGAACGTGACCTACGGTTACGTTTTTTTCGAATCATCAGAGAATTCTTGACGTGTTTTGGCCAGAAAGTTGTTGGTTAATTGTCTCATTGTGTTGGTTATAGTAGAGCGGATAACCCCTTCCATTCGTGATAGCTTGCCAATTGGGGGAGTCTGGTTAGAACTCAATTGTTCGGTCCATGAGTCAAACTGTATGAACTCGGATATACTAGTTGGGAGATTTTCATCATCAATGATTTCCTGAATATCTCTGGTGGTAAGAAGCATCTTAATTTCATCTCCGTTGGCATTAGCAGGGTGTACAATATCCCATTTTAACCAACTAGCGCATTGATCGCAAGAGAGTTGAAAAGGGGCACATGGGTGAAAAATGTGCCGTCCATTATCGCCCAAGTCCAAAGTATAAAAGGATTTTGGTGGGCGATTATCTTCTCCCCAGATGATTTTGTGGAAAAAATGAGTCCAATATCTTCCTGGGCTAGTTTTTAATACAATGAAGCTGAGGTTGTAGTTTTTTCCATCAATTTCCGTAAACGTACGAGGGACATGGAAGCTCATAATTGTTCTGTAATCTGTATTGATATATAAAGAAAGTAGTTTGGTATTATTTTATTTAAAAGAATGTTAAACAAGTGAGGCAGATATAATCCATAACTGATTTAAAGAATGGTTGTGGGATTTGAAAAGAATCAGTGGATAATATTGTTAAGTTCGTGAAGCCGAATGATCACAACGTGAAGCTGAATGATCATGAAGTCAAGCTAAATATTAACGGCGTTAAGCTAAACATTAATGGCGTGAAGCTGAATGATCACAGCGTTAAGTTATAAACTCATGGCATAAAGTCAAGTAAACTCAAGCATAAGGATCACAGCTTTAAGCTTAATGGTCACGACGTGAAGTTGAATGATCACGTCACGAAGCTGAATAATCACGGCGTGAAGCTGAATGTTCACAGCGTTAAACTAAATGATCACAGATATAATTATGCAACCTATGCTTTTAGCAGTAGGTTCGGTGTGTTGGATATCGAATATCTTGAAATCGAGACGCTTTTTTGTAGTCAAACGGTTAAGTTACCAAAAGGTCTTCGGGTGTAGTATAATCCGCAAATATTGCATTGAGAATTCTTATTATAATAAACGAAAGCTTCGACAATCCCTGCTCTCTGTTATTTTTCTCATCTTCTCTTGGTTAGTGGTTGTAAAAAGTTTCTAGAAAGTCGCATACAATATCTATGCCGTTGCAGAGCTTTGTAAACGTCAAAATTGTTTCCGACATCCTGCGGGTATACTCAACCCATCTGTGGTCTTGAAGTGCATATTGTGAATGTATGTTAAGGTTGTGTGGCGCTCTCGCACCAGGGTTTTCTGGAGCAGACAGCTGACAACGTCCTGGCAAAAAAGAGACCCAGCAGACGACGACGCCTTCAAGTGGACACGCTGCTTTTGCTAATTTTCACTGACATCAAAATTAATTCTCTTTGGTGTATCTCTTTTCGCTGTCTTGAATACAAGGTCCAATTGATCAAGTGTTCACAAGGTGCCAAACCCCGCTCGAAAAACATATTGCAGGTAATTGGCTTTAAAAATCTTCAATATAACCATTTCTGATAAACGAGCTCAATAAAACGTGTACGAACTCGAATCAAGCATTTATACGAACTCAGAAAAGAACGCATTAAAAATTATACGAACTCAAAATGAACTCAATATTATTCTCAATATAGTTCTTACTAACCATACATCATCATGCTAATTCTTTCTTTCTATCATAGGTTAAGCCCATCTTAAACTTTGTCGAGTAGTTTTCAACGGTTTCAATCCACAATTTTTCACCTTGCCTCAAGGCTACGGTCTCAACACATTCTTGTAATACAATTTATTAATTTATTAATTATTATACGAATACTCATATACCCCTTATGGCACAGGCTGCCAAATAGTTTTCAGCAGTTGTAATACGATTTATTAATTTATTTATCATTATACGAATACTTATAAGCCCTTTATTGCATAGGCTACACTTAACAATCAACCGGCCACCTGATCCATTTTCTTGTGGCATCATCATTGCTAGTACATTTAGAATCTGAACTCGTACAGACTCGTAGAAGAACCTAATATCTATCCAGCTGGGTTCGTTGCACTACAAATAAATGCAAATCAAAGATTTTCAAGATCAAAGATTCCGACCTATTTCAGCTACGTGCCAACACGCATCAGAATCAACACAGCAGCCTAATCAACAGGCGGGCAGCAAGAGCCAATTGTCAAAGGGAATCCAACCTCTTGGCAGACATCCTAACCCGCATACAGAATATCAATGACCAGTACATTGTTACAGCCCAACTGGACGTTCAAGAAAGAAACGCTGCTGAGGCTTACTTCCAATAAGTATCACAACTGAATGACTCAACAGGCGGTCAGACAATACGTTGGGCACGCACCTGTTGAGAGAGTTATGATGACCTCTTGCGTAATCAACAAAGAAATGATGAAGACCTCATAAATAAAATAGGTCAAGAAGAACGTATAATTCAACTCAACAACCCGGATGTCCCTTTTGGTCCACCAGATCTCTCGTCAACCCCCATGACCAAGTGCAACGTTCGGATGCCGTCAACTCAAATTACAGCCTTTGCTCCATCTGCTGCGCTTCCACCTGCGTCTTTCTCTTCATCCAGTCGCTGGCCAAAAATTATCGTACAACCATTCAACGGCGATCCAAGAAAATGGAAAAAATTTGACCATGACGTCGGGGCAACAATCAAGGACACCACTATGCCTGATTCCCTCAAACTTCTGAGCCTTCAAGAAGTGCTAATGGACGAGATACGAAAGAGAATGACCCATATATTCAACAACGGATACAGCTTCGAGCAGGCATATTAGGAGTTGTCGGAGAAATATGGCTCTCCTGGGTTGGTCATGCAAGCGCACAACAATCATCTGCTGCAAGCCCAACCAGTTAGAGTAGGAGACTTCAATGCCCTTTTCATCCTTGCTGCGGACGTTCGTGAGGTGGTATCAAGTGTTTCGGATGAGCACATAGTCGCATTCACTTACTCCACTGTAATTTTCTCACTGGCGTCAAACTTCACTCCCAACTCCAAATTGACTGGGGCAAGTTTGCCTATGCGTTGCGACCAAATCTCCCATCGCTTAAAGACTTCGATACATGGATCGATGTTGCAGTCGGCGCAGAAGAAAACCGTGGCAATCGATTCTCGGTGTCAGCAGCTAATCCGCAGGCCAACTACAATCCCCGTCAGCAACAATCCGGCTACGGTCAGGCAGGCAGCAGCGGATATCGTCAACATCAAGGCATTTCTGGAAAAACAACCAACAACCCGGCTCAAGGCCCCACCGTTCTTACGCAATCCGTAGCACAAGAAACAAACAGGCTTCCAATTCCTCGATGTCCGGCATGCAACGAGAGTCCAGGCCATCGTCTTGACATCTGCAACACATTCAAACGAATGTTGGTCAACCAACGCGCTGCCTTCGTAGCTGACAACAACTATTGCTCCAAGTGCCTTACCAGGGGGCATTATGGACGAGACTGCCGATTCCCCAATATGAAATGTCAGACTTGCGAGTAAACCCATCATACTTTGCTCCATGGTGACGATCAAAAATTTCCCAAAAAGAAAGGTAAAATTTCACCTAATGTGTCTATGATCCGTAGCCCTCCAAAAAACATACTACAGCCTGTGCTGTTAACAATAGTTCCTGTCACGGTAATCAAAGGAGCCCTTAGTGTTGACTCGTATGCCATTTTGGACCCGGGCAGTGAGGCCACTTTAACAAAAAAATCCCTAGTAGCTAACTTACGTTTATCAGGCAAGCCCATCAGAGTAAAATTTGGAAATTTCAAAAGTTCTGTAGAGATGCAGTCCGAAATAGTATAATTCGTTCTTAAAGCATCAAATGACATCGTAGAAGGAACTGAAGTGTTCGTCGTTCCTGAAATTAACCTTTCCTGTCGTAAAAATAATTGGCCATTGTTAAAGAAGAATTGGAGTCACCTCATCGACCTCAACCTGCCTCCAGTTGACACCTCGTTGGTCAAAATTCTAATTGGCATGGACCAAGTTTGTTTGCATATGTTCCTTGAAATAAGAAACCCCAATGTAGGAGAACCTGGTCCAATAGCCGTCCAAACGCTTTTCGGTTGGGCAATTGTTGGAAGGATACCCGCAGCACTAATGGCAGGACCAAGCAACAAAAAATATAAACACACAATCAATATCGGGAGATTTTTCACTGCCCGCCCTAACGGAACAATTTCACCTAACTGAATCATTTGGCATCGATCTGACAGCACCGAAAAAAATTTCCTTCGACGACTCACAGGCACTCAAAGTACTCGAAAGTTCGATCAAATTCATTGGTTGTGGTTGGCAGGTAGATCTACCACTACGCTGTCCCAATCTAAATTTACCCAATAATCGAAACCAGGCGATATCTCGCTATTTTGGTATGGAGAGGAGACTATCGAAAGCAGAAAATCTCGCCATCGTTTTAAGTACAATTCAATTATGACCAAACTTATCGAATCTGGTGTAGCAAAGCTTGTTCCTCAACCCGAAATTGATGCACCGGAAGGAATGATTTGGTATCTACCCCATCATTTCGTAGTCTACCCAAACAAACCTGGTAAGATCAGAGTGGTGATGGACTGGGCTGTTCAATATCGCGACTGCGTGCTAAACAAACAATTGTTGATTCCAAGTCTCGTCGGTGTTATACTTCGTACGCGACAATTTCGCGTGGCGGTGTCAGCAGATATCGAAGCCTTTTATCATCGCATCGGAGTAACAGAGCAGCATCAGCAATCTGTTCAACGTTTTGTTTTTCGGGAATTTGGAACCCAGAGCCCACTACTAACCTACCAACTGACCACACTAATATTTGGCGCTATTAATGCTTCAACAGCGGCAATTTGGGTTTTACGGCATGCTGTCAGGCAAAACAAAGAATATGCAAATGTTGCTGCAACCGTTGAAGACGACTATTATTCAGACAACATGTCGAAATCATTTGAAAGTGACGAAGAAGCAAAACAATTCTCCAAAGATTCCATGGCGTCGCTGGCGGCAGGAGGTTTCAAATTAACAGGCTTCGCATCTTCCTCTAAGCAAGTTCTATCAACTATTCTTGAAATGGAAAGGGACGCCACTCTTCGTGACTTGCATGTTGACGCCCTGCCAACTGAGTATGTGATTGGACTTGGCTGGGATCGTGCCTAAGATCGGTACCGTATTCGTGTGAAACCTATGCATGAGGTGAGTACAAATCGAGAATTTCTTTCGGCTCTTACCCGTTCGTTCGACCCGCTCGGTTTTTGCTTGCGGTTTTGACCTTCACCAAAATTTTGTTTCAATCAACTTGCACTTCACGCAAGTTGGATAAAAAAGCTTTCAAGCCCCTCGGTTGGGATGAACCTTTGCCCATTGAAATCTTGGCAAAGTGGAACAGATTCGCAAGTGAACTCCACTTACTCTCAGAGCAGTGTTTCCTATCTTTTTTTTTAGTCCAAAAAGATAAGATAAGATACTTGACTCCTAGAAATTGAAAAGATAAGATAAGATAATCGGAAAAAATGACTTGAGAAGATAAGATAAAGATAAGATACCGAGGAGATACAAGATACTTTGAAAAGATAAAAGTTTCAAAAAAAAAACAAAAAAAAATTGTAGCAAAGTTTAGTAATCATTGAATCAGTGTTCTTTGCTGAATTTCTGCATTTTTTGCCAGTTTTGACAATACAGCATAGTGACCATACTGATCAAATGAAACAAGAATCATATAATAAACAAAACAAAAGTTTACTATAGGTAAATTGGAGCAGCGTTCACTTTCGTATTGCATTTGATAAGCATGATAAGCATGTGCTTCATGGCTAAAAAGACATGAACATGCTAGTATTAGTCCTGTGTAACTGCTTGACACTTGAATCCGATGTATCCCATCATTTGTTTTTATGACCAAATGTCAAGAATAATATTGAATGAAGTACTACATGTCTTCAGCAACTCAAGTGCCTTTACTTTAGTAGTGGCAGCAATCTTAGGCAACATAGATTTCTTTATTTTCATTATTTCTCTATTTTTGAAAAATAATGAGTGTAAGCTAAGATTAACGATGACTTTAGTCATTTAACACGTGTAAAAGTGTGAATTTGGACAAAGTATTCGAGAGTTTGGCAAATTTTCGACTGCTGTGAATGTGAAAGAGCGGTTGAGGTTATACTTAACAACATATTTTGTGACGCAAAGCCACAAGTGGCGCCAAAAAACAGAAATCCGTCACTTTTCTTTAGTATCTTATCTTATCTTATCTGATAAATTCAATAGATGAGATAAAATGCAAGTATCTGTATCTTATCTGTATCTTTGAGCAAAATTTATCAAAGATACCAATAAGATAAGATATTACATGAAATTTATGAGAAAGATATAAGATACACAAAAAATACCAAAAGTATCTTATCTTATCTGTATCTTATCTTATTTTTTTCAAAAGATAGGAAACACTGTCTCAGAGATCTCAATCGAATGTTGTTTCCGACCTGACAGCTTTTCACTCACCGATTGCACTTTCACCTTGTTGGTATTCTCTGATGCTTCACTTTCTGCCTTCGGGACTGTTGCTTATCTACGAACAACATGTGGTGATCGTTATCATCTCTCGTTCGTCATGGCAAAAGAACGGATTGCACCAATCAGTGTTCTCATCATTCCACGATTAGAGCTTGAAGCTGCAGTTCTCTCCGTTCGGCTGGCAAAAACCATCAAGAAGGAGCTTCGAATACGAATCTCATCGACAGAATATTATTCCGATTCTCGCATAGTTCTGCATCAGCTACAATCAAGTCATCTCGAGCGACCCATCTTCGTAAAAAATCGGATCAATGAAATATTGCGTCATTCAACGCCGGAAGAATGGTTTTTCGTTCAAGGAGAAGACAACCCTGCTGACGACTGCACGAGAGGACTCACACCCAAAGATTTCAAATCCGACTGCCGATGGCTGACTGGCCCACCACTATCGCAAATCTACGCTTCAACTACTAGCAGCAATCTGTTTCAAAGGTACGAAGACCCTGAATTCCTCCAGGCTTACGTCGTTGGTCAGCTGAGCGTTTCATCGCCATCTCAACAGTCCTCACACCTGATCGTATCAAAGCTCATCGCCGACTCCCGTGATGATCTCGCTCATTTGAAGCGTACTGTAGCTCACTCCCTGCGCGAAGATCCGCAATCGAACGAAGCTATCACAGCAGCTGAAATAAAAGAGACATTAAAGGTTTCCCTAATCGTCGCAGCAGAGGAAGCATTTCCACGCGAGATCAAGGCTCTGAGGCATGGAATGAGAATTCCTCGTGACTCGACTCTCAGCAATGTAAATCTGTACATCCATCCAGCTGACAATCTTCTCAAAGTGGGTGGCCGCCTCGAACACGCTGATCTTTCCGAAGGAACCAAGCATCCTATCATCCTGGCTCCTGATCATCTTTTAACCGCTCTGATAATCGCTGAAGCTCATGTCGATGCTCACCACTGCGGTGTTGAACATACACTCGCCATAATAAGGACCAAATATTATTTTCCCAGGGGTAGGAGAGCAGTCATACGAGTGATTGCTCGTTGCGAAAACTGCAGGGCCAGTCACTCTCGTCCGCATCCTCCAATCATGGCCAATCTACCAAAGGAAAGACTACAACCGTACGTCCGTCCCTTCTCAACAAGCGGTTTCGATCTTCTCGGCCCCTGTCGGGTTTTCATCGGTAGCCGCGTAGAAAAGCGTTGGATTCTCATCACAACCTGTTTCTCAACACGCGCCATTCATTTGGAGCTCGTCTATTCATTATCCTGTGACTCCTGCTTAATGGCAGTAAGGCGGTTTATTGCTGACCGTGGGCACCTGACAACAATGTACTCCGACAATGGCACAAATTTGGTTGCTGCAGAAAAGAAGCTCAACGAAGGAATACAATATCTTAACTCGAAGTTGATCGCGGATGAAATGATTGACAGAGGAATAAATTGGAAATTTTCCCCTCTATCTGGCGCTCACTTTGGTGGGGTTTGGGAGAGGCTTGTGGCGTCATGCAAAAGATCTCTACTCGCTGTTCTACAGGAGCGCTCCGTGACCGACGAGGTCCTACTCACTTTCATGAAAGAAGTTGCTTCTCTTCTAAAAACCCACTTCATTCTTGGTTGCCATCATCCTCATGTTCCCCCAAATGTCGAGAAAGAGTTTGACGGTTTGTCTCGGCGTCGATGGAAGCAGGTCCAGTTCATCATTGACCAGTTCTGGAGAAGGTGGATGCGAGAGTATGTCCCAGAATTGATTGAGAGAAAGAAGTGGCAAAATCCTACAAGGCCGATGCGCATTGGTGACAAGGTCCTCATTTTGGACGAAAATACGCGTCGCGGCCAATGGATTATTGGTATCGTGTCGAAAATTTTCCTTGGCGATGGTAGCATTGTGCGGCGTGTATCCGTTAGGACTGATAAGTCCGAATTGATTCTTCCGGTAATCAAACTTTGTCTTATCTCAGATCCCTAGGTATCCAAATTGGCCGGCCGGTTTGTGGCTCTCTCGCATCAGGGTTTTCTTGAGCACACAGCTGGCAACGTCCTGGCAAAAAAGAGAGACAGCAGACGACAACGCCTTCAAGTGGACACGCTGCTTTTGCTAATTGTCACTGAAATCAAAATTGCCTTTTTCTTTGGTGTATCTCTTTTCGCTGTCTTGAATACAAGGTCCAATTGATCAAGTGTTCACAGGCTGTTTGTATTATAACCCAAGATTCTGCAGTCATTTCTTTGTTCTTTCAATTTCTGAACTCATATAGTACTCTATTTTCACGACGGCGTGACAACGACATATCGTTAAAAGAAAGGAATAAGGATATCGATGGGGTATGAAACGAAGAGAAAGAATGGTACACGATAACAATACAGAATTAAATAAGGAAAATAAACAAAAGTAATATACATAAGCGATGAGAAAAGCGAAGCAAAACAGAGCAGATCGGTACAATTCCTAGGATATGCGATGGCTGAGGAAGAGGAGCTTATGGAGCCGAGGTAGAGGCGTCCTGTTGCTTCTGGTTGCCACGGAGGTGGCGATGTATGATAGCGACGGAACCCTGGATGGCCATTAGTCGACACTTTCTCCAGAGGCGGCGCCAGGGAGCAGGAGGAATGCTGAGAGCGGCGGGCACAGCATTGTTTGATGGCAGCCATGATCCCAAAGCCCCAAGGACGAAGGGCAGAGGGAGTCCAAGGCAGCTATACTTTTCTATTTTTCTGGCATGGCCAGCATCAAGAGATTCGGTAGCGTCAAATGTGATCGTGAGGTTAATTATGATAGGTGGGGGTCCTGCCTCAAGATGGAGCCAGAGAAGACCCTTTTAAAAGTCACCTCATGTCCGGCCCCCGTTATGTAGGGTTGCATTCTCAGATTTTTTTTCATTCCGAAAAAAAGGAAAATTAATCCATATTTGTTCTTAGTTAAGGTTAGGTTAGGTTAAGCACTTAAGCAAATTGTTATAAATTTGAAAAAGAAGAAGAAAAAGGGGGGGGGGGCCCTCCCCAACCGAAGAAAAATATTAATAGCTCGAAACTAAATTATATAAAAAATAAAAAGAATTTTATGATACAACATCATCTTTTACTAATTAAATGTTAAATGTGCAAATATAATGCTGCATGTTTCAAAAATCTAATGCTTGTTTTATAAAATTTCAGTAATCAAATGTAGAGGGCGCTTTCATTGCCTACCATCTTTAGCAGACAAACTTTTTAGTTCATCCGTAATTTTCTAACAGTGTGGACGTTTCCATATTCTAGCTGTCATTATATCATTTCTTTAGTTTATTTTGTTGCAATTCCTTTTTTGGGATATGTGGTGTTTTTAAATAACTTTGGTATGTAAGTTTTCTATTATTTTTGATTTGTGTCATTTTTTGGGGTATTAATTCAATGTAGTTTTCTTTACTATTGTGCTACTTTGCTTTTATGTTTACTTTTATCTATGTTTACTTAACCTTTACTTTACTGTACTTAACTCAATACTGCTACAAATCATATCATGAAGTACAGTATAAAGTTAAGTACAGTAAAGTAAGGGTTAAGTAAACAGTTCAGTAAAAACTGGTCGGGTAAAATAGACTTTTACCCAATCCTTTTATGGTCATCGGACTCATCGCTTTTTCATCCGAATCACTTGGAATATTTTCTTTCATGTGTTTTGATTTCTTCGGTTTTGGCTTGGGCAATTTGTTGAAATCCTCAAATAGTTTCTTATTACTATTGATCTCCTTCCACTCAGTATTTAATAGTTCTATATCTAGTTTTAATGTAGGAGAAAACTTCTCATAGATGGGAACAATGGATTTTATTTTTCCAGAAACTGCGACTGTGGGAGAAAGGCGTTCCAACTGACTTAATAGTGGATCTTGGTGATCAGCTCGCATTTTAATTTGGTTGCACAGTTCGAAATAAAAATCGAGGCAGTATTTTCTCACCCCGTCCACTTTCTTCCTATTTTCTTCTGAATTTAAGTCCATTTTCAAAATTTCTGACTCAAATCGAGCAACAAAATAGATTTTGGTCAGACGTCGTACATTTGAAGGATCAGTCTGATCGACTTCAAATGCACTCCCAACTAATTTGGATTTTTTAATGAAATTTTCCAAAATAGTTCTCAGTCCATTTTCAATTGTAGATAATTGAAAAATAGTTGTATATAATCATCCACTTTGTATTAAACGATTATTCCTGGATTCCATGAACCCCAGGAAGGAAGTCTTTTTGCATGGGTGAGAGCCAATCGTATTCCGACACAACTGTGGTAAGGCGAGAGGCGACGGAGCTACAGAAGATCTTGTAGATGGTGGAAAGACGCGAGATTGGCTGGAAATTGGCGTAATCGTCAGAGGAGCCTTTCTTGTAAACCGGAATGGTGCGCGCGGTTTTCCAGCTAGCTGGGATGCCGTAGAGCCACCGCGGCATAGAGGACCTCCAGCAACCGGTCAGACGGATTGACATGTAGGATATCTTTGTTTTCAGCTCCATCAGACCCAGGAGTGGTGTTAAAGACCCTTTTGAGCTTGCGGGCAACTTCCTGGCTCGAAGGTGGTAAGGCAAGCAGGCAGAGATCGTCGTCAGAAGGTGATGTCCATGAGTATTCGTTGTACGTCACTTTTTCTTCCATTATGTCGCCGCAGGAGGACGAGGCTGCTCATAGGTGGTCTTGAAGGAGGAAAAGTGTGGCAGATTCGATCGAACCAGTGTAGTTCTACGAAGTTTCACCCAGCACCTTGCGGACAGCTCTCTTTGGGTATCTCTTGAAATGAGTTTGAAGTTTGCTGGCAGCCATTCATCGCTAGGTGTTTTTTTGGTGAAGGACCCGCTGCTGCTGTCTGGACTGCTGCCTATGTGAAGTGGGGGCGGGAGATAACGTCCGAGGAGGGCGAGGAGGATGGGGAGTATAAGCCCAGTGCTCATAGAAAAGGTGAGTAGGAGATGAGTCGTCCTTGTCATCAAGTAAGCGCCGTCCAGGTCATCGGCTCCTAGCTCTGGAGAAGGACTGGATGCGCCGGAAGTCGGTGGAGGTGTAGAATCTGATGGAAAATGTGGAGACGAAGGAGCCGGATGTGAGTCGTCAAGGCCTACATGGGTGACCCGTGCTTGCTGAATGATGGTGGTTGAAGCAGGATCTCGTCTGGGTCTGGCAGAGCGCACCGTAGGAGGAGAGAAGCCCGGATGTAGTGAAAATTATTTTGAAAATAAAAGAAAACATAACCCGAAGATGATGATAATAATGTAACAATAATAATAAAAACATAACGATGATGGTAATATAACAACCAAGAGGCAAAGCAAGAAAGTATTTATTCTTGTTTATTTCTTTCCGTGCTGAAAGAAAATAGTGCCCAAAAGAGGTACATACATACACCTGAGAAGAATAGGCCACAAACCATTGCTCTTTTCATCAGAGTGTTGAAATTCTAATTAGGAATAAGAAGAAAAGGAAACAAACAAAATCAAATCCCTTCGACGAATAAAATCTGTTGCCTTTTTTTCAAATTGCCGATAGAATCCCAAGAAATAAAAGAAAAAGACTCGAGTTTTCTTAGAAATTTAGAATTGCCATCAGCGTTTAAGGCTATTCGTTGAGCTCCTGGCCTCGTGCGCTGGATGAAGACTTGTATAATTAGCTCTTATGATTGGACAATGACTTTTTTCTGTAGTAGAAAGCAATGACCTTTTTTTCTGTAGTAGAAAGCATTACACACATCTGTGTGTATGTGTTGTTCGTTTTAAAGTCAAGTGAGTACTCCTGCGTTATATTGTCGAGCTGTTGAAAGACCTATTTGATTATATTTTTTGAACAAAAAAATTATTAAGAATGGAATAATAATGAAAAAGAGCCTTAGGTGGAGTCCAGTTCGAATCCAAATACAAAAAGCGCGCAAATACGAAGAAAAATCTTGAAACTTTTTATTAAATTCACGTAGTATAATAATCACAGTCAACCGAGACTACGCCCATTACATTCACACTTTTTCAAGTATGTCACGTGCCGATGGAAGAAAACAAACAAAACGTGTAAAATTAAAACACCATTTCGGGATGAGGACGCGAATTGAAAAGAAATTTTCCAAAATCAACTGGGGGGGGGGGGGGGGGTGAATCTTATAGATCGTCATCGATCCGATGACTCAACGAATCGTTTTTATGGCCGTTTGCTGATACGTTCGTGAAAAATAAATTGCGATGCGACATCGTTAAACCGGGATGAGAAATAACGACAACACACCACACCATCACCAATCCTGTGGAAAACCCAGTGGACCACCGAACAAGAAATCAAGATGAATGTACTATACATACAAACACTTGCCTATTCTGGTTAACATCAAAACAAAAGACTGAATGTGTATAATATTTATAAGTGCGCTTGTTTCACTCGAAAACACCATTAGTGACAAACGATGCGTCAAAAGAATTTTTTGTGGTATATTTGTTTTTACAATTGCGTCAGCACACAAAGATGAGCGGCTCTAGTGGATTGCAACTATCACGAAATTCAAATTTCATTTTGAAATGATTGAAAAGCTTATTCTTAAATTTGGTTTCAAAATTTCTATTTGATTTTCCCTCTTTTTTTCTCTCTCTCTCTCGTGAACAAAGAGAGGGGTTGGTCACTCTAACTATGGAAATTTTTAAATGATACCCTTGCCTTTTTTCTTTGTTACACCGCGGTTTTCTGTTTTTTTTTCTTCTTTGGTTTTAAATTTTCGTTTATCTATTTTGTTTTCCACGGCACCCAAAATAGTCAAAAAAGTCCTAACTTGTTCCTTTTTTAACTTTTCTTTCTACTCAGGGTCTTAAATCGTGAAAAATTATTTTTCTTTGCCATACTTTCCTCAGAATAACCAAAAGTCTATCCGATACACATCTGGCAACGTTGTATGGCAAAAATTCAAAATTTAAAACAGAAAACATTAGACCAGTAACAATTAACTGTTCACCTCTTTATTGGATTGTTCGGACAGGCATATGTTCGAAAAGAGACGATAGTTGAGTAATTACAAATTGGGGAAATACAAAATCTCCTGATTCATTGACATTTTCAAACAATGGCGGAGGGCAACTGCATACGTAATATCGACAAGAGTGAAATCCATACGTGAATTCCTTGCACTCTTTTAGTATTTCAATCAGGTTTCCATTGGCCAGTCTTTCGAAATTTTACCAAGTGCACAGTGCTCCTACTTTTTTGTCCGTTCCGTTCCATTCAAAAATATATTTAAAATTCTTAGGGCCCTCATTATCTGTAATAGCTAAAACCACTACTTTCCCCAAAAAGTAGCAATCCTTCCTTTCGTTTTTTAATACGCACCAGTCTTGAACTCTGACAGTCTGTCGACTATTGCTTTCGATCGTTGTTGGAATTCAGCCGTCTGCATCACCCGAGAGAGTCGATCATTGCTCAGTCTTCGCACTCCTGATGATTCGGCAAACCAGACGATAGCACTTTTTTGAACAAGACGCGGAGGTCCGTCTTTACAAGGGATGTATGCAAGTTGGCTGTCTTCGATGTTTTGGTTTTTAAATGGGAATAATGATTTAAATCTGCATTATCAAGATAAGACAGCATGTCGTTGTGTTCTTCACTTGCTGCATTGACAAGCCCTTCTTCGTCAGACTGTTCCCGATCGTTCGTTGTGTATTGTGCGCTTACTGATAACTTCCTATCCAGGAGATATTGATCTTCATTTTTACAAGAGAGGCCTGAAATATATATATTGATAAGACATCTATTTAACAGCTTAATAACATGCAAATTAATGATAGATTCTTAAAGTAGCTAGTTCTTTTACTGCATCCGCTCTAGCCTTCAAAATCGTCACTTCTATTTCTTCTAACGAAGGTAGAGCTTTTGGAATAAACACCCGACTGGATTCTCCGATTCCGAATGAATTTTCCGATAAATTTTCTGTGAATTCTAAACTTGAATCAAATGGTCTTTTACACCTCGGATAAATGAGACCGTTTTTCACACCAGACGCGGTTAGTCTTAAGCTGGCATCAATCTTCCGGCACCGACTGCAAAGAAATTCCTTCAATGAAAAATTAACTTGAGTTGAATGTGAGAAACTACATGACCGCGCAGCTCGGAAGTATGTTAGATTGTAGAATCCACACAGTAACTTCACAAAGTAAGCCTCACAGCTTTGGCTGCTCTACAGCCATGGAAGGAACAATTCGGGTTTAAATATGTTCCTCAACTTTAGTGCATCCAATACTAAAGAATGAGCGCAAATTTAAACACACAGATATGCGTTTGATGATATAAAGTTGTTTTCTAGCGTGTAGTTTTCTTCCGAGCAAAGCCAAAACCGCCATATACGGAGAGCAAAAGTAGAAAACCATATTCTGTAAATACGGTCTAGTGGTGGTAGACTGGTAGGCTCTTGTCTAAGAAAGATAAAGCTATCAGGTGCATGAGTTTTAGATAGAAAGAAGTAGCTTCAGCCCCTGAAAAACCGTCGTACAACTTAAAATGACAAATCGAATTGGAAAATAATTTTGCATTAAATATTGTGTAAATAACTAAATACCTGGGACGAAGGTCGACAACAACTAAGCAACATGGGGACTACACAGCCTCTCTACGGCTCCGTAGTTCATCTTATCATTCAAATTTAGATCTCCTTCTCTTAATTTATGTTTATCTTTCATGACCAGATTAAGGAGAGCTTCAACAAACGAGCATGATGCAATTTTTTCCCCAATAGCCATAAATTTGGCTCGTTTGAGAAGCCTCGTTCGTAATCGGCCCGATGTGAATCATATCTTGGATTTGAATTGTTTCGTCAAGAATAGCAGCAGAGAAAAATTGCCATTGTTGTGCTGCTAATACGAGCCCTAATCTTTCAGATTAGTAACATAACGTCAAGAGGTTTCAACTTATTTTACCTTCACCTGCGGTTCGTGTACGCGTATCACCTTCTGAAGAGTATCTTAGGACAGTTATACCAACCTTGTTCAACTCCTGTTTGACTGTAGTCAATCGGTTTTTAACATCATTTGCTTTGAATTTATTATTGCTTCCAAACTACCCAATACCAACGGGAGGTACATTGGCCAAAGGCTGAGCCATGACTATCATAACAAGGGATTACCGCTCGTATAGCTGAAACATCTTCCGAATGTCTTTTACTTGTTTCACAATAGACATATTGAAATCCGGAAGACCGCTTGATTTTAACGGGAGGCTACACCCAACGACCGAATTCAATTCCGATGAATATTCACGTCTCCCTACAACACCAGTGGCGTCTTCGGCTATTGAACAAACCAATGGAAGATTGTTCCTCAGAAGGTAATCTTTGAAAACCTCGGCTCCAATTTCCCCTTCTCTTAACAATAACTTAAATTTGGCAATTTTCTTTTCAATTGTTCGAGGAGAAGGGTAACCTCTTCTGAAATTTTCGTGAATGACTTCATAAAATTGTCTTCCATATATAATGAAAGTATTCATGAAAAATTGTTGCAATTCTGAATCCTGATGGCGATACCCCCGCGGATTTTGTCACTCTGCTTGGCGATTTGTAGAACAATTCCGTTGAGTATACTAAACGACAGGCCAAGAGACGAGTGTCCTTAACACTGTGAGGTTAAAGCGGATTGAGCCAAATCAGGTGGAGCACCGAGGATATTACTATTTATAGTGTGATTAATAACCCCGGTCTCTAAAAATCCTGTAGTAGTGGATCCACACGAGCACTCATTTCTTCTCCTTCGATCTCCTTTTCTCTCAGATTTTCCGTGCAGAGTCTCTTACTGGGAGTTGCACTACCATCGTCTTCTTCTGAGTCATTGATGTTTAAAGTTTGTTCAGAAAAAAAGGCCGATGAAGTTTTTTTATGCCGAACATTGGATAACTCTGAAATAAAAGCCGTGGACGGCGCGCTTTCCGGAGTAGTACACGTTTTCTTAGATGACTTCTTACCAAATGACCTGTAAATGACGATATTTTCCACCTAAAGCATCTACGTAACCTGCAAAGGGTTCTACGTTTGGGCAGACGTTACACACAATTTTATTTTAATCTGACACGATGTTATAGTCTTGTAATGAATAATCTAACTGGTATTTGGTTTATCGCATCCAACGTGACACGTACTGTAATAGGGTTAACCTTTGTGGAATAACTTTTTTTCTCGAACGCCCACCTTCATTGCCAGTCGTTACAGTTATTTGCCCGTTTTCTTGCACAGTTGTCTCAGCTATCACAACCGTGGTTGGCTGACTAGCGCGTTTCTTACCAGCTACAGACTCTCTTCGATTAATATATCTTCCCGTTCGCTTAAGATTTGTTTGCACATGTCAGTGGCCACTAAAATTTAAATACGCTCACCGTCCAGAAATGAGAAGCTGCTCCCTAGTGGAGTTTTGTCGGGTTGGATCCCGTGTTGAACCAGTGTGCCTCACCAGTATGAAGTGTGACACTGGTGAAACACACTGTTGTGACACCTCTTGTTTGCGTGATGGGGCGGGTGTCATACTGGTGTATTCACATTGGTGTTATACCGTGTTTTACACTATTATCAAACTCGTGTTAATTCTAGTTATTTCACAGGAAATTTCAGTTTCTTATTCCAATTTTGAACTAGTCTAGAATTCCGATTTATTACATTTGATTTCCTGATGGCATTTTATTTATTTTATAGTGATTTGATTTTTCATGATATATAAATTTTTTCTTTTATAATATAGAATTCCTGATATAATGTTCCTATGTCAATCCCAATGATTGCATTTGGACACGACATTAAGAATATGGCTTTCAATCATATTAAGAGTAAGCCGATTTTGTTCGTAGCTGACAGTTTCGCTAGGGATCACATAGTTTTACAAATGACAAACATGGTTGACAAAAGTGTAAAAATGCATTCACCGTTAACTCTAAAACTACTGAACCAATTCAGATTCTTTTTGCATTGATCTTGTCGAAGTAAACTTATTTTTAATGTTCACTTCTTAGAAAAAAAAAATTTCAACAGTTCTGGTTATGCAAAAATTATAGGGAATTATAAGTTACAAGCCATTACCAATTGAGTTTTTGAAGTGTGAAAATATTTTAAGTGTGTATACGCATATTAGCCCTTAATGAATTGTCAAGCTGTCAAATTTTAGAAATATTTCTAAGTTCTTTTTCATTGAAAACAACAATAGTGATGCAACTGAGTTTTATTTGCGTTTTGTACTAGTGTACACAACCAAACATGAAAAACTTAAACTTCTAGTTTTTCAAAATTGCGTTGAGTGATTATATCACCAGAATGAAACTCATATCAAACTGTTTTGATAACCAGAAGTCAGTTAATATTCAAGAACAAAGGGGAGGTGTGTTTTTTTTATGTTTCTATTGCGAAAATACATTTTCCGTTACGGACACTCATTTCACACCCGACAAAAAGGGTTTTAAATGAGTTCCTCACACCGCACTCATTTTTGTTCAATACTTGCTATATCACTAATAATTGATATTGTACGAACACACTGATAATAACCAAGCGTTTGCAACAGCAATTCAACGTGTTCTTTAAAAAAAACGCATCGATGCCAGCAATTCAAAAACATTTTCCCTTTTACTCGCATGTAGCATTTACCTAGCAACGTAGCATTTCCCTTGACAATATGCATTTTATTTTCTTGCCAAAACTTACTTTTCTTTCTTTCCATCACCTTAGGCTACTTTTTACATTGCTGGGTACCCCTGTTGAATTCTTTTGTTTTTCTTACTTCTCCAAGCTCTTGTTATCCGTTCCCATTTACTTTTCTTTTTATGTAATGCCCTGATTTTTTTTTTTCATTTTTTCATTTCCCCGCGCTATTTTCTTTCTTTTTTCTTAGCTCAAAATATCCATAGTTTGAGTAACCAACCCCTCGCAAAAAACCTAATCGTCTTCAAAGAAAAAAGCACAAGCAGAGAAAAAAGGGCAACCAAACCACAGTACAGGGAAGAAAAAAAGAAAAAAAGACAAAAATCTTTGCCTGACCTGTTACAACTTTTAGCCTTCCCTTCTCCCCGTTTGATTTCTTCGTTTTCTGCGTGTCCATTGGCTTCTAAATTTTACTGTTCGTGTTTCCACTCTTCATCGAGTGTTGTAGTTTAATATCAAGGGTTCTTCTAATGGGGCAGAATATGTGTCTTTATTTCCGAAAGCGAGAGAGAAGAAATAGAGAGACTAAAGGACGCGGAAAATCCATTTGTGGTGACTTTCAGCGAGACGAAATGTCCAGTTTGTATCCTCTCTCTTTTTCTATTTCTCTTGTAAATATTTCCGAGCTGCTGCAGTTGTAACCGATGAGCTCGATAAACTTCACCGGTCGTTAACAGTTTTGTGTTTGTGTTTGGTTTTTTCTTCGGCTTCGGATGAAGACATCAGTGTCCAGTCTTCGCCCTCCTCGTAATAACATCAGAGAGCAAAAGAAAAAGAAAAAAAGAAAGAAAGAAAGAAGAGAAAAATAGTAGTCGAAGGTAAAGAACAGATAAGTCGGACGACAACTTTCTGGCTAGTGCTGGTCTCTTCCTCTATAAAGCCTATATATATATCTATACGCACACGTTTAGATATATATACGGGTGGGACTGATGGAACGAAAAAGAAGAAGAGGGTTGTATGGTCTTCGGACAGAAGGTAAAAGAGAAGTTAAGCGCGCGCACGCATAAGCACCTTTGAGATGGTTAAGAATATCGTAAGACCTAATCTTTCCTCTCTTCTATTCCTGACAATAATAAGAAAAAAAGAATCAACTATGGTATAGCCGCTGTGGCACGAGGAATGTTTTATGGGCTTTCCTCTTAACCTGAGCAAGGTTTTAAAATTTTAGTAAAGGCACGTGTTGCTGGTGCTAGCGGTGCTAGCCCGAAGGGTAGGCAAAAATATTGATAAGCTACTAGAGTCGGGCATCGCTCACTAAAACGCGAGCCGGCTTCCCGCTCAGTGCCTCAAAGTGAGCGGATCTACGATATAATAAGAAATATAATAGGAAAGGTACAGTATCCTGCAAAAAAATCCGAACGCGATTTTTATTTTTTTAAACATCTAGTGAGGGAAAAATAAACTACTAGTTAAATAGTTAATGTCTAATCCTTTTCCAAGGTAATATTGGCGCGATAGACCAAAGTCAGGGACATTCCCAGACATAGCCTTAGGGGCATTCCTTTGTTCTCTTCTTTCTCGTGTATACTACAGTGCATTTCAGTTTGGATTATACAACAATAACACTGTGTTTATGCATGCCTTGGGTTTATGGTCTATAGTTCATGGGTGTTAAATATTGGTTTTAAGTAAAAACAATTAGCACATTCATTTTTCATGCTCTGAAACAGAAAAAAATCTTGAGTAATTTGAGTTGCTTGACTTTGTAAAAGACTCAAAATTTCCATAGATTAAATTGTTATTCAGTATTTAAGCTTTGTGAATGTTTTGAGATTTGAAACACTGACCCCGGTGTCGTGAAGTCAGAGTCTTAACCACTATATCCAAAGATCAATACTGACGCAAAAATATTGAAGAGAAATATACTATGAGAAGATTCAGAGACTATAGTTAAAAGTTCACCATCTATATTATATTGAACGTCTAAAAGTCACATGAGCCTTAGGTATTATGGTTACGGTGTTCGATTGGCAACACTGAGTGTAGTGGTTCGAATCTCCATTCCGGATATACAGTTTGATGAAATAAATTGAATGTTTTATGTTAGGAACTATTGAATCTTTATATAAAAGTCGACTTACCAAAATATTGTTATTTGTTACAGAATGTTTTAAATGATTACGCTGATGAGTTTTTATTTCAAAACGTGATTTTCAACCCCCTATCTATATAAGATCCTAAAAGTTTGATACACGCCATTCCATAGTTTAAAGTGTCATAAAAAGGGAAAGCCCCAAAGCCTATGTCTGGAAATTTTCCTTCCTTTAGTCTATCGCGCCAATATCACCTTGGAAAAGGATTAGTTTATTTTAACTAATAGTTTATTTTTCCCTTACTAGACGTTAAAAAAAAAGAAATCGCGTTCGGATTTTTTTGCAGGAGACTGTACACTCTCGGCTATCGATTTTGATCATCGATCAATCATTTCATTTTTTATCAATCGAAACGGAACGAACGATAAAAATTTTGATGACTGAGATCGAGATCAATCGATCGCGAACTGGTGATCGAACGGCAACTCTGTTCCTTAATACCTGTGTCTAAGCTAGCTAAACACATAACCTGTTGGTGACATCAATATTTGCTGTTACTATACATATGTTGAGCATTTTACTTGAATTGTTAGAATTTACTTGAATCAACAATGTGACAGCAACCATTTGATGTCAACGTAGTAAAACCGTATTTCGAAGGCACAAAAACATTTAAAGATTACTCTGTTTCTTGTATCAATCCGTGTCTATTTCCGTTGTCAACGAGTACGAAACACCACCGCAACTGAAAAACAACTGCCAAAGACAAAATACCACACATATTCAATAGTTCTCTTTGATATTCAACCGATTCAATGAAACATTTTTTTTTTGTTTTGGTCGGCATGACTTCTCACTTCCACTCATTGCTTGCAAGAGCTTACGAATTAACATTAAAAGACGGCACCGGTTTTTCCCTTTTACCCAAACCGCTGAAAATATAATTATAAGATCTTATTGATTAGTTTATTTCACTAAGATTTATATATATAGTAGGATCCAGGGAAAAAAACTGCATTAATTGAGGTTTTCCATTCATTTTCCAATAAAATACCCCACCCAACTTGCTTTAACACGGCGAGAAGCGAGAAAAGTACCTTCCTTTAAATACAGTTGTACACCAGGATGAAACCCAGATACAACTGGTATTCAAAACCGCTATTCTATAAAGATTTCAATCAGCTCTTGTCCAATAGGAACCAAGTTCTCCCCGAACAATGTAAACAAAAAAAAGTATTCTAGATCCGAACCCCTCTTCGGGGACAACTTTGCTGCTATTGGCCAAGAGAAGATTGAAATCTTTATAAAATCATAATTTATGTATGTATCAATAAGTTTCAAAGAGTTTTGTAAATATATGCTACCGTTTGATATTTATCGTGATAGAAGGCATTTCCCATTAAGGCTAGGCAGAAAATTTAAGTGTAATTTTTACATCTTTAGGTAACATAATAAAAGATAGACCTTTTTCCATTTGGTTCATGTACGTAGAGCGAAAAAAAACATTTTGGGCAAACTGCATTAGAAATCCCATTGACCAGTTTTCTTATGTGTCGTTTACTGCAGTTTGCCCAAAATGTTTTTTTTACTAGAAAAATGTTAAAATGCATGCCAAGTGTTGCCTTAGATTTTTTTAAAGCAATGGCTTATTCGAAGTGTATAATTGTTTATAGTACAAGGCCGAAGGCAGCCAGTGTCGAAGGTAGCAGGTGTAGATTTCTTGTTGTTTTTCTCAGCTTTGGCATGAAATCCGATAGGGGGAAACACAAATAGTAACTAGATGCGATAGTAAAAAAAACAGTTTAACATCTAGGGTTTTGAAATCTTAGAAATCATAAATTTATTCTCGATTATTCTTCTGTTTAAGAATATCAATATTTTGGTAAATCGATTGTTATATTTTCACAGCACGCAGTAGTGGTAATGGTTCCAAAAGAAGACAGCTAGTCTGCTGAATTCATTCTGTTGGAACACATCATCTTGAAGTAATAGACTGTGGTCTCCATAGAAAAATAATATTAGGGAGAACATTTTCCTGTGAGATTGATGTATTTAACTCCTTAAAACTAAAAAAAAAATGGTTTTACAGATGAAAAAAATAAAAAAAAAAAACAATGGGAACTGCAGGATAAGGTTAATAATCATGCCTTTTCATGTTTGATTGGGTTGTAAAAAATGTGAAAAAAAGGCATGCTGTATGCTAAAATAGATAGGGGACAAAAAAAGAAGCGTCTCATATAGTTTATATATAACTTTGATTCTTTACATTCTACAAGATTGCTTCGATTGTGAATTTTCTGCCACTTACTGAAAATTTTGTTGCGAATTATTTTTTTTTTATTTATTCAAATTTACTGCTGATATTTCCAGAATAAGATTTCACAGACTTTTCCACAAACTTTATTACAGTTTTTGAACCTCGCTAAGGTCGCTAAATCAGGAATTCTGAGGGCAACTTGGAACTTCAACAGTGAGACGTTTTGTAACCTGGAATATAATGGGCATTTAATATTAATTTTTTGAAATGAAACAAGTTTAAGTTACTTCACGGGTTGCAAGGGTGCAAGCCGCAAGCTCTAAAACCATTTTGCCCATAATTCAGAAGCAAATCCTGCCAGACATCATGCAGTAAATGGTCAATTTTCTTAATGGTTGCTTGATTTTGGGGCTTTTAACTTGTCCATTCGTTAACCTTTGGTTACACAAGACAAGAAATTTGACCTGATCCCCCTTCAGTTCGGTCAAAAATTGATGAAGCAACCAAAAGCAAACGGCCCCCACCGCCATCAATAATTTTTGGGTTTTGAAGGTTTCAAATCCAGGAGACATTTGATCTTGGGCTATTCATAATTGATTCTGCTCCTAAGGATAAATGATGAATGGTGGGTCAAACCTCAGCGGAAATTATTGCCAAAACTGAAACCCCAGACGTTGGAGAGCTTTTGTGGATCAAATAAGCGTCGCTACTCCTCTTTGCGAAATTATTTTAAGTTACTTTCATTTTGTGATGGGTTTTTTCTCAAAGGTGAGTGACGCTACAAATGCAGTAACTGTACATATACCAGTACTCATCTCTACAATGTGAAGCGCCATGAACTCACACATACTGGTGAAAAACCGTACGAATGCGATATTTGCCATGCAAGATTCACTCTATCACAGAGTCTTAAGGTAGATAACATAACATTCTATGCTAATGTGAAAACTATTTTAATTATTCCGATCATTGGCACTTTTGAACATACGATCAGTAGCATCTATATAGAAAAATAAATTGTTTAATTTGATTTCAAGCATTTCATCTTCTTCTATATTTGGAACATAAAAACCCAGAAAGCTAAAAACAAGATTCATCTACTTCTGCCACTTATTAAACATATATAAATTTTCAATTCTCTAAAATATCCATCAAAATCGTGTTTCTTAAAAATATTATAAAGACATGTTTTTTAATTGAAAAAGTATTTGTGAAAAAATGTGAAGTTGCAGTGGAAATAATGACTAGCTAAGTGGAGTTTCGTGACATTAACTTGCTACTGTGCAGACATTGACAAAAGGACCAACTTTAAATTCAAGTATCGCTTCACACGCTTGGCCCACTTCTTCAGAACGTTTGGAGAATGAAAGCCTTTCTAAGATCCAATGTTTTGTTTCAAGAGTACACAGAGATTTATTTATGACGCCGTTTAAATTTTTGAATCCATTGAGCAGACGGACGTTTATTGACAACAGGATTTTTTTGTCAGGCTGGTTAAGACTTAATTCTAACAACTATGGCAAATCAAACAGCTCTTTGTTTGTAGCTGGGAAACCTGCAGCAGCCATAGCTAACCTAGTCGAACATAACATTTTCGTCTAGTACGGTCAAAAAGATTGGCGTTCTTACGTTTCTCCTAACAGGTACCTTATAAGAACTAGAGCCTTCAGTCCAGAAATAGCCTGCAGCGTGCAATTGATAATAATCATATTACTAAAATGCGATGTTTACAAAGAGGTGATTATGAACATGGGATCGAGAAGGTTGCTTGGGCTTTGTCAAGTACATCTAGATTTCTTGTCAGTAAATCTAAATAAGTACCACAAACGGTGATTAATGGCCGAGAGTAGATACTGTAAGAAGGTGTCTTACTACATTCAACTCACAACCACACACGTCTCTTAAACCACACAACAATATAGATTTAAATACCTGAAGTATTGACGACACTTAATATAATTCAAACAGAGAATTCCGAGTCTTAAAGGTGTATTGAAGAGAACACGCGATAAATGAGAACAGATAGCAGACGCTTGTAACTTCAGAAGAAGAGAGAGAGAGACAAACAGGGTTACAATATGTTTGAAGGAAATATCCAATAGATTCTACCGGTAAACCGAAGTGATACCACTCCCAACCTGCTGCACGCTCAGAAGCCAGCGTATTTACTCGAATGGGCAATGGCGTTTAAACCGGGATTTTATCACAATTATCACCAGAAGGAAATAAAAATATAAAATTTTAACCCATTGTTAAATTTAGGAACACATGTTAGAAATAGTGTTCATTTATTGAAGCCTAATGTGTAATGCTATAATTCCTTTTAAATTAAAAGGACAGCTTTACATTTTTTAAAAGAAGGAAACAACCGTTCACGGGGACACTACCACTGACAACGACGACGGGATATTAAGAACTATCACTAGGTAGATTTGATTTGGATTCAATTGCCCGAAAGACTGTCTACTAATATAATATTGGTGGGCCTAATGTAGCGTTAGCCATCAGTCAAGATTTATTTTCAGGTTCTGGTTTGAATGAAGTCTACATGGTTTTCCCATATAATTTTTCTGATTAAACCTTACAAGACCGAGGAATTTAAGAATTGCGTGTGAGGTGATCCTGTGTCCGTTGATGAAGAGTAGAGGATCTCCTCCAGGTTTGTAAGAGAGGATTAAGACTACAAAAGTGGATTTGTCGAGGGAAAATTTTAACTTCCATTTCCAACTAAATTGTCATTTTGTTAAAGGCTTGTTGGATCGTCACTTCGGTGTCTGCTGGCACCATAGTTTTCGCGTAAAATAGTTTTGACGTTTTTTTACTGGGAATGGATGTGTTGTGAAAACACATTATATTGAACAGTATGGGTCTAAGGCCCGCTTCTTCGGCTACTCTGTTTCCTACTTTTTTATTGTCTTCTACGTTTCAGGCCCAAATCATGCTGTGAATAGTTCTTTGATTCAGGGTAGAGTGGGACCCATGATGCCGAGTTTGGCTGCATTGTATATGAGTCCTAGTATCTAAGGTGAGACGTAAGATATATCTAGAAATACTGTGGCGGGTGGACCGTTTTTCTGAAGCCTATTTTATATCAGTTTCCAATTGAATGGGTCTGTAATGTGCTGCAGTTAATTCGGAATCCCGTATGTTTTTTGATGATTTTGTTCCAGGGTTCAAAGACCCAGTTTAGGCGGTTTACGATCAATCTTTCCATATTTAGTTTTGGAAACCTCTTTTCATAGGCATGTTAGTGAGATTGCGCGGTAAGATGATGGATCCTCAGTTCTTTTACCTGATACTAGGAGGGGAAAGACAATTGCTTCTTTCGGCCTGGGACATGAGGCTCCCTACCATTGTATTTTGGACTAGGGAGACAAGTACTGCTTTACTTTATAAAATTTTGGGAGATATCTTTTGAGTTCTTCTAGTGTGATTGCATCATTCGGGATTCTATGAGTGGTGGAAGTTATTCTACTGTTTATAGTGGTTTCCAGGTATTCATATTAGGATGTTAGCCGGCTGCACGCTGCTGAAGTGGTCGCGAGATATAGGTCGGCCTTTTCCTTTTGGCAGTTTATTGCGATGTTATTGTTTGTGATTGATTTGTCCTCAGGTGAGACATTTGAGCCTTTTACAAGCATATATTTAGTGAAAGTTCGCTTGGTTGGTTTTGTGGACCGAGGTTCGAAAAAAGGATTGCAAAGCTTTGTTTTGAGCTAAATCTGTCTCTTTTTATGAGTCCAGGCCTACATAGATGCAAACTATCATAAATGAAAACGTTTGTCGATTTGCCGTTCACGATGGATCCATAATTCATTGATTTTGGGATGTGTGAATAATTTGAATCCATGTATTTTTCTCGATCACTGGAAAAAGCAGATGCTAGCCCAATTGCCCGATTTTTACGTTTGGTACGATTTTTTAGTTGGCTTAGGTAAAGCCACTACATGTTAAATAAATTAAGAATTTTGCTATATTTCTTTGTTCTAAAATCCTTACTCTTAGTGAGTTCTTTATCACATTTTTTGCAATAATTTGTGATAGACCGGGATTCAGACGCAGATCTCGAATTAGTATGAAACAGATGTAGAATTTAGACTTGATGATTTCAATTTAGCATTTGGTTGAAACACAAATTATTTTAAGTGACTCACAAAAATTGCTTTTTTACATACATGAGTATGACTTGTCGATCTCAAAGCAAACTATTCCCTTTTCTTTTCTCCACCTCCGAGGGAGGATGTAGATCTTGTTGAAGTTAAACAAACACAAACCAGCCAAACCTCTTTTGGTAACCACTAGATGGCCTATGTGGTTTGCGGTCTACTCTGGTCAGAAAAATCTTCTCTCATAAATTTTCCCCCTAATTCTCTCTACCAAGAGACGTACTTCTCGAAAACTTTACTGTGTTCTGTTCTCTCTTTGGAAAAACCTCTTACTTTTCTTTTGTGTTATTGGCTTCGTCGTTCATTCCACTCATGGAAATTATAACAAAATCAGTGTATTGCATATGTATGTGATCTCTATCTTTGCTCACTCGTGATAAGTGGACGTTATCGTTCTATGATAAATGTGTCAATTCTCATTATGCTTAATATCTCCACGTCTTGGAATAAAATATCCTGTTTAATACAGAAGAGTTGCTAATGTGTTGTTTTCTTTTTTTTGTATAAATTTAACAGATCAAGTCGGAATTTATGGATATTGTAGTAAGCTTCAAAGCAATGTGTATTTCAGTAAGGCAACTACATGACTAACTCTCCCTGCTACAGAGGCATTGCTCGCTTATATACGAGATGTGGCAGGATGCACTACCGGTTGGTCTACATACCGACCGGATCGCATAGCGTGGTCATTGACCACGCGACATCCCCCTCGCTAGACGCATTCGTCCCGAATGCCACGCAACAGGCCACTACACCCAAAAATTAAGAGGAAAACCCACAAAAAAAACAAAACAAAACAAATGATGAACCACCAAAATGTTACAGAACTAAAAAAAAAAGAAACAACGACCCCCTACTACAAGACCAAAAGAAACAAACAACACACAATAACCCTAGCCACAATATGACACCAAAAACAAAAAAAAATCAGTAGAACCAGAAATCATAAAAAGTGAAACAACAATCAGAAGCAATCAAGAAGAAACAAAGAAAGGAAAACAACTACAAGAGAAACAAACTCCGCCCGCTTCAAGGATGGATCCCGACGGCCGCTTCCAGTCTGCTCATGGCCTCCCTACAGATCTGCTCATGGGTTGTCAGACGGTCGTGCAGTCGTTTCAGGGTAGCATGGGAAACCGCTGGCCGCTCCCGTCGATCCACCGCCTCTCCCAACACGACCTCCTCCAGTGCACTCACGCGACGTTTCAGCTCTGCCAGACCAGCTACATTCTTCCGTCCCCCAACCCGATAGAAGAATGCACACCCACCAGCAAACACCAGCACCACCCCCACTCCCCCCCATAGCTCGTACGGGTACGCCTGAGGGCTCGTAGCATTCTCTTGACGTGCTCTATCCCCCTCTTCCAACGCTCGGATCGTCTTGCCGAAATTTGACGCTCTCGCCGCTCCGCCTGCGATGCGAGCCCATGACGACTCTACTGCTGCATGAAGTGACGAGTCTTTCAATTTTCCAGTTAGCTTCGTTGAGTCGTTGACCGCGGCCAACGCCCAGTTTACTCCTCTCAGCTGAGGAATCAGAGCGCTGTCATTTCTCGCAGAAAAAGAAGAGATTCGACGACTTGTTTGAAGAATCCACTCGTCGGTTTGAATTGCACATCCTGCTGGGATTTCCACAATACCGATCGCTGGAAGCTCCGCCTTCGGTAGCTTACGTGCGCCTGCCTGATCAAGGCAAGACATAACGAGCGATTTCGGCCGGTCCAATGATACCGCCCACCTCCGATGCCCCAGGTACAAGGCCTCCGGGCCTCTCCATTCAACCATCATTTTATCACACTCTTCTTTCTCCTTAGCCGGGTCCTGCAGAAAGAGCGCCATCGCACAAGTTTTTTTAAAATTCTTCCGGTAGATGGCCTTACTCGGCGGACATACGGAGCCCGCCCGGCCTTGGCACGAGCGGACCTCTGCCTCTGTTAGTTCCATAAATACTTGTCTGTCCTCCCCTACCGCCAGAAATTCCGGTAGAGGAGCATAATGAAGGCCAAAATTCCCAGCAGCACTAAATACGGGTAACACAAAAATCTTAAATAATTCAAAAGATTTGGTCACCTCAATTATAGGGAGATGTATGAACAATCGAACACCCGATTGTGTGGCTGCAGAGACCACTCGTGCTTCCTGATAGATCCTCCACAGATCCCCCTTTTGTAACGACGGCGTAAGATCCCATCCTGCTTGCAGAGACATCCTTATTTCCTTCAACACGGCTCGTAGCTGAGTAGGAGGAAATAACTCCGGTGGTAGATTACCCACCATCAGAAGCGCCAGACCCACACTCAAGTCCTCCAATTTTGAGGCAACCCAATCCATGGTCTGCTGTGCAGACCGGAAAGCGTCCTCGATCCTTAGAGCAACCGTCGACTGTCGTTCCAGTGCTTCCACCTTTTCCAGGATGTTCAATTTCCATCTGTTCACCTCCTTTTCCAGTGCACCATGGGCCTTCTCCAGTTGACGCATAATGATAGCGTGCTCCCCGAGCTCCCTCCACGTTTCATTCACCATCGTCGCCTGCTGGCTCACCGCGTGCACTATTCCCGTCGTTTCCCGTCCAAGTGTCTGTAGCTGCTTGCCCAAAGTCTCCAGATCACGATCCGTTGCCACGCCAAAAAGCCATTGTAGTGTTGATCCTCCCACGTCCATCAGCCCCCTCTTGCTCCTTCGTTCTGGTTCCCCCACTGCCTCCCGGAGCGTCCGAACGTCCCCTCGCGACTTAAAGATAACTCCATCCCGCACAAAGGCGGACTGTTCCACTCCCTCATTGGCCCGGACCCCCAGTATTGAACCACAGAATCCCAGTAAGAGCACGGCAACCGCCAATCCTACTTCCGGGCTGTATCTGTCCGGCGCTCTCCGTGCCCTGGTCGATCGTCGTAACTGGTCCTTGTCTTGCTGCGGTTCTTCTCCAACATAATCGATTTCATGCTCCCCATGCACTTCCTCTGGTATATTGAATTGCACCCTTTTCCCCTGTCGCCCTCCTTCTCCTCTTTTCCGTTGGCCTGGTCGCTCCTCCGCCTTCCCCTCCTCTTCTGCCCCTTCCTCGTTACTGACGTCTTCTTTTTCACTTCCAAGAAATGTCTTCATTTTCCCTACGTGAACACCGTCTTTCTTTTATCCTTCTGTTTGACTTCGTAGTTCAATGACGCTGTCTTCCGTTGCACCACATAGGGACCGTGCCAGTGGTGAAGTAACTTCTCCGCCCTGCCTACTTTCCGGATGGGTTTATACACCAACACCTCCTCTCCAGGTTGAAATTCCTTCGCCACCTGGTGACCCATGTCGTATCGCTCCTTCTGCTTTTCTTGCACTCTTCCCAGCCGGATGCTCACCTCTTCTCTTGCCAATTCCAACCTCTTAGCCATGGTTTCTGCATCCGTAGGTTCCCTCATCGTTCCCACTCCCATCATCACATCCACTGGTAACCTTGCCTCTCACCCGTAGATCAGGAAAAATGGCGACCTTCCCGTCGATTCCTGCCTGCTGGAATTGTAGGCGAATGTAATATATGGTAGTATCTCATCCCAGTTGGTGTGCTGCTTATTGATGTACATCGATAACATATCAGCCAGAGTGTGATTCAGTCGCTCCACCAGGCCGTTAGCTTGAGGGTGATACGGTGTTGTCGTCCTGTGGTCCACTTCCATTAGCCTCATAACCTGCTTCGTGAAATCAGCGATGAAGCACTTGCCACAATCCGTCACCACACTCTCGGGCGCTCCATGTCGAAGGACAATTTCTTCCACGAAAAACTCCGCTGCGTCCCGCGCCGTCGCTGTCTTCATTGCTCTCGCCTCTGCCCATTTAGTGAGGTAGTCCACAGCAACAATAACGTTAACATTTCCTGCTGCCGATGCTGGGAAAGGCCCTAACACATCGATGCCGACTTTCTCGAATGGTCTTGCCACCCATATATTTTCCATCAATCCCCACGGCTTCCCCGGTGGGGTCTTGCGAGTTTGGCAGGCCCGACACGAACGCACGTAGCTCCTAATATTCTGAGCCATCCGGGGCCAATAATATCGCTCCTCCAACCGATGTTGCGTCCTGGTTATCCCCAAATGCGCCGACCATTTGTCACTGTGGCAGGCCTCCATTATTTCTTCGCGCAGCTCCTTTGGCACACATAGCCGTAGACGTATTCCTCGTTTCCCCAGCGTCCTTCGATGCAGCAATCCATTCTCCACTACAAAATTCCTGAAAGATCCTCCCCCTCTTTTTTCTATTTGAGCGAAGGCTTTCTTCCATGCTGGAACAAACCGCTGACAATCCCCCGTTATTTCCCACTCCTTTCCCCACGCCGCCGTGTACAATGGTAATAAGTCGTCAACGTCATCCTCTTCTCCCATGTCTCCTCCTGGGTATCGAGAAAGTGCGTCGGCATCCTCATGGAGCCGACCACTTTTATAGACAATCTGAGGCTGATAAGCCTGTACCGATAGCGCCCACCGAGCCAGTCGTCCCGCTAAATCCTTTTTCGTTGTCAGCCAACACAGGGCATGGTGATCGGTTATTACTCGCACCTCCGCTCCCCATATGTAACTGTGGAACTTCTTGACTGCCCAAACGAGCGCCAGACACTCCTTCTCTGTAATAGAGTAGTTTCTCTCCGTCTTAGTCAGCAACCGACTGGCAAATGCGATCGGCCTTTCTCCCGCGTCAACCCTTTGGACCAATGCAGCTCCGATGCCGTAATCGCAGGCGTCCGGATGGATCTCGAATGGTCTTGTGTTATCCGGGTACGCCAACCTTGTGGCTTTCACCAACGCCTGTTTCAATGCATTGAAACTCCTCTCCGCCTCCTCTCCCCACACCCATGCCCCCTTTGTTCCCACCAAGTCATGCAGGGGTTTAGCCAACACTGCGAATCCATTTATAAATCTTCGGTAGTATGAGAGGTATCCCAAAAACGCACGCAGAGCTTTGAGTCTCTTTGCATTGCTTCCTTCCATCGGCGGACGAGGAAATTCCCAAGCCGCCTTTACTTTCTCAGGGTCAGGCGAGATCCCTTGCTTATCGATTATATGCCCCAAGGCTTTCAATTGGGGTTGAGCAAACTCACATTTCTCCAATTTGACTTTCAAATTTGCTCCCCGCAACCGATCCAGTACCAGCCTTAGTCCCTTTACATGCTCGTCAAAGGTTCTTGAATAAACAATAATGTCGTCCAAATAGACCAAACAAGTAGTCCATTTAAGGCCGCTCAACACGACATCCATCATCCTTTGGAACGTTGCCGGTGCCGAGCATAGTCCCATCGGCATCACCTTAAAATGGTACAGTCCATCCGCCGTGACAAATGCCGTCTTGGCCCGATCACTCTCCTTGATCGGGACCTGCCAATATCCCGACTGCAGATCCATGATTGAAAAAAATGCTGCCCCTTCCAAACGGGCCAGTGTTTCCTCGATTCGGGGGAGTGGATACACATCTCCCACCGTTACTTCATTCAGCCGTCTGTAATCCACGCAGAATCTCCACGTTCCGTCTTTCTTCAACACTAGGAGAACCGGTGCTCCCCATGGGCTGTTCGACACCTCAATTACCTCTGCATCCAGCAATTCCTTGCACTGTCCAGCAACTATCACTCTCTCCCTCCACGCCTTGGCTCGGGGTGCTTGTCGAATTGGTTTTGCATTTCCCGTATCGATTGAATGCTCCGCCGCCGTGCATGTTCCCAGTTTATCCCCCGGCCTTGCAAATCTATCGTCGTACTCCAAAAGGGCCTGAAGTATTTCTTTTCGCTGCCTAGGGCTCAATCCTTTAAAAATGCGGCTGTCGAAATCAAGGCCCTCGCCATTTCCTTCCTCCCTCTTACTTTCGGCTGCCACGAACACCGCATCTGCCTCCTCCACAATCCGTTCCACGTATTCCACTTTCCCCAAAACTGTGTCAGCTTCCACTTTTTTCCCAAAACTGCTTTTGATTCGATAAGTTGGTAATAGCTATCTCTCGTAGCGTACCCATCCCTGGTATAAGTGCTTTTCCTGTAGAGATTTTCTTGCTTGCCATCAGGGCCCCCGATGGCTCCACCAGGGCGTACTCCTCCGGACCAGCCAGCTCCAATGGCCTAATGGCCACGATCTTCATTGTTCTTGCCGGGATCCAGACGCCTCGTTGCATCACTAGTTTTGTCTCCTCCTCCTCTACTCTCTCCGTTGTAACGCCCACCGGCATTTCTCCAATGAATATTTCCGGGAGAGCGCCAATCTTCATCCGCGTTCCAAACTTCGCCAAAATGTCTTTCCCTAATAGAAGATCAATGTCTCCCTCCAGTACTAGCACCTCTCCTTCCACTCGTGACTCTCCGTCCGAAATCGACATCCGGGCCGCCCCACGAGGTGTAATCTCCTTCCCATCCACCGCCACCAAACGATTCTTATTCCAGGCCGTCACCTGTAGCTTCAATTCTTCCGCCAGCTTCAGCGAGCAAACTGACACCACTGCTCCGGTGTCGATGACCGCTGACACTCGTTTCTCCCCACACAACACATCTTGCGTCACCATGCGATCGATGTCTATATCAACCAAGCTAGGCTTGATCCCTCTCCACAGATGCTGAAGCTTCACCTGCTCCGCCATGTTAGGATCGACCTTCCCGCATAGATCCAACACGTCGTAAAAGAATTCCACCGTAGACTCCTCCGGTCCCTGCTTGCGTTCCCTTAGACGTGTCTCGTTAAATTGATCACGATTCACCGGAGTAAATTGCCGTAAAATCTGATCCTTCAACCCGATAACGACTGGTGGACCCGCCGCCGTCCCCCAATCCGCTGCAAGTTGTCCGGCTTTCCCTTTGTAGCTAAACCATTTCTGAGCCGCCGCAGTGAGTGACAGCTCCACGTGGGCGCGCTTCTCCGCCTCTCCCCATCGATTATAGGTTCCGATCTTCTCGTATCTTTCCATCCATTCAGTCACGTCCTCTTCTTCTTTCCCCGCAAAGAGGGGCGGTTGGATAAATTTAATCTGGGCCATAGTGACTCGCCCCCCCGGCTGTCCTGGTTGTAGAACCGAAACTCTGCGATCCCTGGCCGCCCGCAACGCCCCACTCAACACCGACGACCTTCTTCGTAAGTCCGAAAAATCCCAGCCGAGCGGCTCTTCCGCCTCGTCTTCTGCGTCTCCCCACCGTACCGTCTCCTCGTCTTCGAATGCGATACGATAATTTTCAGATTCACTTACTTTCTGATGTTGGGGATCCGCTGCTTCGGCGTCGCTTCCGTCCTCCGCTCCGTCTGCCCGTGCTTCCTCCTGTAGTCCTCTGATCTGACTTTCACTCTCTTCTTCGCTTCTGTCTTCGATTGGCCGACTGCGCGCCCTCGGGCTACTCTGGCTGACGAACCTCCCTCGCTCGTCTCTAGCCCTCGACCGTCCCGCAACCGTGCTCACTCTTCTCATTTACTGCCCTCTCCACTGCTTCACCGCCTTACTGCGACAATTCTCCCAGTGAACCCTGACCCATGGACTCCCGCCACTCTGAGTTCACTCTGTTCTTCTTCACCGTTTTTACGGCGTTTCCACAACTGCTTCACCGCCTTACTGCGACAGTTCTTCCAGTGAACCCTGACCCATGGACCCCCGCCACTCTGAGTTCACTCTTGTCCTTCTTCTCACAAAACTCACTGAACGAGAAAAGAAAATTGGTTACCCTGCTTCTCCACCATGTAGTAAGCTTCAAAGCAATGTGTATTTCAGTAAGGCAACTACATGACTAACTCTCCCTGCTACAGAGGCATTGCTCGCTTATATACGAGATGTGGCAGGATGCACTACCGGTTGGTCTACATACCGACCGGATCGCATAGCGTGGTCATTGACCACGCGACAATATTTTGAAGACTCGATTTGTTTGTAGAGAGCTGCCTACAGAGCGATACCTACAAGAGTTGAGAAACATTTGACATAGATGATTGCTGAGACCAAAAATGTTTTTAAAATGGCCCGTCGTGTAATAGCTGAGGTTCAATGGATCCCAAGATCATGACAGAGAGCCTGCTGATGGCTAAAATCCTCCTTAAGATCTGTGAACAGACGTAATTCGAGAAAAAAACACCTTAAAGAACCCTTTTTATAATAATAATAAATAATAATGTATTGAATTTGTATAGTGCACTCTTACAATTTATACAAATCATCAAAGGCACTGGGTTACTCTCAGTTGACACGGGGAACTATGATTGAAAAAGCTTCATGAAAGAAATAGCACTTGAGAGAGAAATGGAAGTAAGATTGTTGGGACTAGAGCGGACAGAGAAAGGAATTTTGTTTCATAGACAGTTTGAGTGTAGTTGGAAAACGTACGGCTGTCGTATGTTTTCACCCTGGCAGATTGAGGGACAAGGCCATAAGGAGCGAAAGGGGCCGATGAAGATCTCAAAGAAAGACCTGCTGGACAACCATATAAACAGCGGTAAGTGATGACAGCCAACTTGAAATCAATACGGTAGGGGACTGGGAGCAAATTCAGGTCACGGAGGTGAGGCGTCATCGAGTCACGCATACGGGCACCAGTAATAACACGAGGGGCGGGATGCTGGATTTTCTTCAGTGGATGATAGTCGATGTGGAACAGAACTAGCGCAGAGATCAGTTGAGATGCAGCAGGGTACGTCAGGAATTTCCGAACCTTGGCAGTCTTTTTCAGATGATAGAGCGCTACACGGCGGGTGTTTTTTATGTACTTCTCCATACTGAGACGCTTAGCGATGATGAATCCAAGATTGCGGACGGATTCGGATGGAAGAATCGGCGCATTGCCAATGGAGAGTGGTACTGCGGCAGGTTTGCGATTACCGGATTTGAAATAGACTATAATCGCATCAGTCTTGGACTCATTGAACGTAATGAGATTCTTGGTCATCCATGTCTTCGTCTCGCCCACACAGGAGGAGAGAGAGAAGACACGCAGCTGGTTAGCATGGCCCAAGTCCAATGAGAATAAAGTGACATATTTCTGATCATCATCAGCGTAGTAGTGGTCAGTGACGTCATGTCTCTTCAAGATTGAGTGATTGGGGGTGTTGTACAGTGTAAATAAAATAGGCCCCATTACAGAACCCTGTGGAAGGCCAAATTAAAAGCCGGATTTCAACAGAGGAACTGACTTCAATGCACACAGACTGCATACTGTGTCAGAGAGACCAAAGAGTGAAC
This sequence comes from Daphnia galeata, assembly GCA_030770115.1. Lineage (NCBI taxonomy): Eukaryota > Metazoa > Arthropoda > Branchiopoda > Diplostraca > Daphniidae > Daphnia > Daphnia galeata. The sequence continues at coordinate 6,648,446 of CM061115.1, forward strand.
TAATGCCATTGATCAGGATAGAATAATCAACCGTGTCAAAAGCAGCACTTTGATCCGGAAGAGCCAGCACCACAGCATTGCCATTGTCTAAAAGGAGATCATTGACGACCTTAAGAAGTGCTATCTCAGTGGAGTCGTTTGGACGGTAAGCCGAGTGAACCGGGACGTACAAATTGTGTGCGACTAGATATGCTGTGAGTTGTTTACACACCATTCGTTCAACGAACTTCAATAAGAAGGACAGAAGATACTCAGTGCGATAGTTGTTGAGGTCGTCAGGGCAAAGTTAGGGCTTTTTCAGAAGAGGAGTAACAAGGGCAAGTTTTATCTCATCAGGAAACACCCCAGGGTCACGAGAGAGAGACAAGTTGACAATGGCCGAGATTGGAACAGCAAGATAATCAACAACTTTTCTCAGTAATGAAGTTGGTATTGGATCACGGAAGAAAGATTTTGGAGGGGATTATAATCAGAGAAAAAATTTCAGAAGCAGTCACCTGAGGAAGGACGCGTAATGACACGTCGACCGACGAATAACAGCACCAAGCAGCTTCGAAATCTTTCCTGATGTCTGAGACCTTTTTCGCAAAAGAACTCACCAAATTGGTTTGCGATATCTCGAGGAGACTCGTGACAAGGGAGTTTTAGCCCCGGCTTTTTAATCCGTAGTAAGTCCACAATCTTTAACAGGGACTTCTTCCCTATTGATTCAGCCATCTGTTGATTCAAATACGAGGCTTTCTTCCTACCCAACAGCTTGCGCTTTTTTTGAAGGCGGCCAGCATAAATTCGCGATCAACGACAAGATCAGTGCCACATTTCTTCTTGTGGGCCACAGGCGTTCGAGTGTTCTAGCCTCTCTACGAGCAGCCAGCACGTTGTCCGTTAGCCAAGGATTAGGTGGACGAGATACGATACTCTTTTTCAGTACGGGATTATGGGTCTCAAGAAGTATAGACAGTCCGTCGTTATACTGTGAGAGGAGTTCGTCGATGTTATCAGTTGTATCGGTGAAGAGAGGAAGAGAGAACATTTCGGATAAGAATGCATCGTAATCTATACGACTCGGCAAACTGTAGGCGATTTTCTTACAAGGACACGCCTGCCGGTAATTAAGCTTTGACAAACATATGGACGGCAATTTGGTCTTCAATCAGACACAGAACAGTGAGTGACCATAGTGTCATTGGCACGGGTGATAACCAATTCATGTGTATAACCCCCTAAATGGGTTGGATAACGCACATGCTGGGCAAGACCGAGGGAGTCAAGAAGAGAAATAAATTTCCCCGCCATAAATTTTTTCAGATTGTCGACGTGAATATTAAAATTTCCAACGTTGAGTAGCTTACCCGAAGACAACAGCAGCATTAGAATAAAATTGTCAAAGTCAGTGAGGAATTTGCCATCCCTGCTCTTCACTGATTGAGTAGGAGGACAGTATACGATGACTAAGAGAATGCATGGTGAGTTTATGTTGAAACGAGCGATCAGATATTTAAACGATAAGGTGGAGAAAGTAATCGGGACTGATTCCCGACAGCAAGAAATCCCGATAAATGAGAGCAACACCCACTCCCCGCCTACCGGATCTAGTTATATGGACGGTACCATACCCATCAGGGAAGATCTTCAGCTCAACCGAGTTTAGGATAGCTTCCCTAAAATTTTTAAAACCCTTAATTGCAGAATTACGTGCAAATTCCACCGAATATCGGTGCGTTTTTTTAACAGTGTATCTTTTGAGAATAAATGGACTTATGGATTAATAACATCAGAGCAGTGATTGTCTTCGCTATGCTCTATCTTGTCACTGGAATACGCGAGGAAGTAGGTTAGCATAAAGTTCTTTGAATTGAATAATTTCTACTTCCCGTACTCCATTTTTATTTATAATTACTTTTTGGACCCTTTCTGATCGCATTTTTTACATCCGAAATATCCCATCCCAGACTTACATTTTTTAAAGAATGCTCGCATCGGCGAGTCACATTGCATACATCGTGAGGATGCTGTGCAACGTCGTCCTTCCGTTTTTGGGCCATCATTGTATGGATCAAGGCGTCGTAGTTCTGCAAGGAACGGTTCACACAACCCTACAACAGTTGGCTTCCCTGGTCCTTGGTATACTCCTACAATAAATGAGTAAGTTCTTTCCATCCATATTTTGTTTAGTTCATCCTCAGCAGATGACGAAAGAGCAATGGATTTACTAAGTACAAAATAGTTATGAACTCATACAGTTCTCGGAATTTTCAAACACATTAGGGGCTGTTCATAAATTACGTAGTAGCTTTTTTACTGTTTTTTGACCCCCTCCCCCCCCCCTATTGTGGTAAGCTGAGTAAAATCAGAAACCCCCTCCCCCCTAATTACGTAGTAAAAGGCAGGACCCCCCCCCCCCAAAAAAAAAACTATATCTTAACAAGTAGGCAAATAAAGGGTTTAAAAAACTGTATTTTAGCAACCGTTTAACTTTTACATGAAACAACAATTTGCTCACAAATATTGATTGATTCTGGGTGTAACTGCGTTATAAACAATTTAATAGGCAGGATATGACTTATTTTTTAATTCACTCATCGTTCTCCCATGGATTATCAAAATGCTCTTCAAGCGTCACAACTGGGAACGATAAGATCGAGGGCTTTTGGACAAATGGTGGGATTCCAGAAATATCCAATTCGTCTTTGTCAATCCATTCTGCGTCCTCTGCTTCTAAGCCATTATTGTCATCTGATACAATGATAGCCATCATTTCTCTCTGTCGCATCGCTGCGATGCGAACAGGTCTAGTTCTTGTGACGATGAACTCGTTCTCAACAACTGCGCTTGCGCTTTGAGTCTTCTTTTTGTGTACAATCATGTGACTCTTCAGCATAACTTTCGATGCAAAATAAAGCGAACATTTTTGGCAAATTCGATCCAATAACTGCGACTGAACTGAGGGTGTGTAAAGATCATAAGGGAGCGTAAGGAATTCTTTAGCTGAATTAGGCAATAAGTCGCGTGAAAGATGGAGCGATAAAAATAAAGAAGGAAAGACGTGACTTTCAAAGCCACTTCGATCAGAAGCTTTTAACCCTTTGTCAGTTTGGATCAATGGAATCGGAGGAGGAATAAACCGCGTAGGAACAACGGACAAGTATGAGCTTCTTGGCTCGTTACAACACATTAGATTTTTACACTTAACAATTTGCGTAAAGTACTGGCTCGTGCGAACATGCTCCGAAAACCAGTACTGATCTTTCACGTTGAGCCCATCTTGACTGAATTCATAATAATTCGGATCCACATATTCAGCAACACAAGGATATCCATCAAATACTACTTCGCTCCATACCTCTGCTAGAGTAGTCCCAGCTTTTTCAAAGTTCTGTTTTTCAAGGTCCACATCGATGGTCTTACCAGCTGCGTCAAGGTGGTTCCCGTAGTAATTATGAGGAAGAATTAACCCAGAAAGTGGGCGACTTAAAGGGGCCATCCTTTGCTCTGCTCGATTATGGGCACTCCTGCCTTTTTATGTGAAAATATAATGAAAAGGTGTTTTGTATATGGGTGTGTAAAAAATCTCATCCAATAGGATTGTTATAAAGTTGATATTACCTGGTGCATTGGTAAAGATGAAAATCGCATCAAGATCGTGTGACACAAAGTGATGTATTGCAACTTCAATTACTTTGTTGTAACGAGGATTTTCGTCAGGACCCCCATCAACTAGTAGAAAGAAAATAGTTATACAAAAAGTGTTAGAAATAAAATTTCATTCATCACTTGATTTTATACCTGAGAACATAACAATCGGCTTCACTCTCTCATCTGAACTTTTTGTTATAGAGTTGAATTCAGGGAGGTTCAGTAATCGTTCAAAGTCCATACAATGACTTAAAGCAGTTGAAGAACAATGTTTGCCGGAGCGAATGGCGACATAAGTTGGACCTGAATAGCCGACAGCACCGGGCATTCCTAGGCCATTTCTGTCAACAGCTATGCCTGCATATACAGATGGGATGAGCTTGTGCCCAGCTGCGACAACCCAATCATGGTCCGGAAGTTTTACCCGATACTGCATGTGCATAAGCATAGGGGCCTGTACATTTGCTGCCGTTATCCCTATAGCCACTCTTTTGAAAATAACCAATAATTCCACGTTAATTTTATAACCGCAGTAAATAAAAAGACAGTGACAATAGAAGAATAGTTGTAATAAAAGGCCAGAAATTATTTGAAATTATAAATACCTTGCTTTGTCGTAGCACACTTCTGACGGTCCCAAAAGAGATGCAAGTTCATCCATGGTACGTATAGTTGCTTGACACAGTCTCTGATCTGGATGACTGTTATGAAAGTCGTTCTGAGCCCGAATAAGTCTCACTGGAACCGTGTCAATATGGCGCTTTCCTTGGTGGCTACTACTCCTTTTAGGCTGTAATCGAAGGTACACTGATGATCTTTTCACGTGAAATCCGTCTTTAGTAAGTTGTTCAGTTAAATCATCCAAGGTTAAGATGCTACGATAGATTTCATCTTGTCGCTTTTCATGAGCCGCTGATCCATGCCTAGCGATTCGGACAATTTCAGACAACAACAAAGGCTGTGTTTCTTCGAGGCGAGGCCTACCCGCACTGCCAGAATCCTTGATCTTCAGTTTTGATTTTAAATTAGGGTCAGCAACAACAGCTGAATTAAGAGCTTCTCGACGATTATCACGGAATTTTTTTTGATTTTGTTGGCGATCTTGTAAATTTTTAAGTTTTTTCTTACATTCTTCCAGCTTTCTTTTTTTAGCCTTAAGAATTTCCTGTTCTTCTATAGTTAGCATGTCCATTTTTTGTCGATTATAAAGACCAACCAAATCCCCATTTAAAAGATCAATTTCCTTTTAAGTTGCTTCTTGGGCAGGCCTTTTCGCAGAACTCGTAATTTTTGAACAAATGTTCTGTTCTGTTTCAGAGTCCGTCAATAAAGGTTCACAAAACTGATCCGAATCAGGTTGAAATTCTAGTTCTTGGGGCCTTTCTATGGTTGTTTTTGTTTTTAAATGAGATATCGATGAGTTGGCGAAAAATTGCATTAAGCCACCTTTTTTTTCGCAGCAATAGCATTAAGCTTTTTAAGATATTCTTCAGCTTTTGGTTTTATCAACAACGGTTTATTCTCTGAACTTGATTTTATTGACTCCCATTCTTTGTTAAGTTCTTTTTGACAAGTTTCTTTTTTCTTGTCTGGATAAGCCTTACAATATGCCTCAAATAATTGTTGGTAAATATTAGGCTGAGACATTGTTGACCAAGGTCGGGGTCAACGACTAACTGAGACGAAACGAAACAACCAGTTTGTTATTCAATGGGGATTTCCCCTTCATATCTAGGCCTGTCTGGAAGCTCCTCCCCATTTCCCCTAGGCTACTGCAGCAAATTTTACTTTAAAAAAAAAAAAAAAAATCCGCACACTACGTAGTAAAATAGGAAATACCCCCCTCCCCCCTGAAGCAAACCGTAGTATTTTGTCAGAGCCCCTCCCCCCCTAAAACGTACTACGTAATTTATGAACAGCCCCTTAACGCCGTCATATTTCCATCAATGTTGTAGCGGGTTTTGTGGTTTCCCCTTCAGAATTTCCTCAGCTCTTTTCAGTTTTTCCAGATCATCAAAATCTTCCATCTAAAAATAAAATCATTTTTAATTATAACAGTCACAAACGTTAGGAATTTTTTATTTTCAATAGTACCTGGTCTCTTATTGCATCAGGAACAAGTTCTGGAATGGTTTTATACTCCAGAATATAAGAACTGGGGGCGCCCTCACAGGTTGCATCTAAAAGTCAGTCGCGAACAACGGTTAAATTTTAATTGTTTTAGTTCTGGTTTCCTGTGATAGTTTGTTCTCGATTATTTGTGAGCGTGTCGTGCATCTCCCAAGCAAAGACTTAGCGTACTTACTTCGTCGGTGTTGGTAGTTTTTCGTTTAGTTCGTTTGTGTTATTGTTGACCATGACACTCCATTACTCTCGTTCAGATCTCTTGGCTCTAAGCCTGATGCCTACCCCCAGACTCATGCCTGGCAACTACAGAACTTTTAGAGACCTTTGTCTGCTTAAGAGAATGTCAACAAGCCGATCACGCCGAAAGAAAAAGAAACGATGTGAGAAGCTGCTTAGTGATACTGAAGCCAAACTTTTCTTAGTAAATGCAAGGGACCTCCGCAATTTCTCTTCCTGTGCTAAAATTACCCGTCTGCTCGCTGCGTCATAACCTGACCTGCTTGCGGTAACTGAGACTTGGTTTACTGATGCTGCCAGCGACCAAGACGCCAGGTCTGTCTGCCCGCGCGGCTACTCATTAGTGCAAAAGCCTAGAAACCTGGTTCTAACGAAAAAGAAGAGTGGTAGTGGTTTGGCTCTCTTCCACAAAAACTCAGTCAAAGTGACAGTGTTGTCTGAGTTCCCTGAATTCCTTTCTTTCGAGTGCCTGGATCTTAGTGTTGTGATTAAAGCTACAAAAGTCCGTCTCATCGTCATCTACAAACCACCGGATAAATCACGCGCCCAATTTATTGAAGAATTCTCTTCTCTACTGGAATCTACAGTTTCATTCTCTTCGAAGCCATTGATCAGAAGACTTCAATCTTCATGTTGACGCTCCAAACACTGACGCGTATGCCGATCATTTTCTGACTCTGATTGAGTCCTTTGGCTTTCAGAAACACGTGAACTGACCCACACACAACGGTGATCACATTCTCGACTTGGTTCTCTCCCGTCAGTCAGAATCCCTTGTGAAATCCATTCACGTTGATGACAGCTTAGGTCGGAATATCTCTGACCACTCTGCTATTAAGTGTATGCTCAACATCCGACCATCCCGTTGGCCAACTAAGACCACCACCTTCAGGTCGTTCAAGTCCATTGACTTGGAAGTTTTTCTTTTGTATATTGACTCTCTGTCATTGTTACAGTCTCCAGCCGTCACTCATACGCTCCATTATCGATCAACATGCTCCTCTTCAGACGAAAACCATTGTTTTTCGTCCTTTTGCTCCTTGGAGATCCTTTGAACTCCGAGGTCTTAAAGCGATGGCACGATGGGCCGAGCGAATGTGGCAGGCTGCTAGAAGAAAACGCGACCCAGGCAGTGAACGATTCCACAAAGTCTACAGAAAGCACCGATTAAAGTACTCTACTGCTCTTGATGCCGCCAGAACTGATTCAGTCCGGGAGCGTGTGTCTGACTGTGGTGGTAATATGCGTGCACTTTTTCAACTGGTTGGCGGCTTAATTGGCTCATCTGCACCCCCGGTTCTTCCAGATCGTCCCTGCATGCAGGAAGTTATTGAGACCTAAGCAAATTCTTCTCGTCTAAAATCTCTAAAATATGATCGAATTTGGACCGCATGGCAGAGTCTACCTCGTCTCACACACTTCAGCACGAGCAGTCCTTCCTTCAGCTACATGAAGAAAACGACATGCTCAAGTTTCGATCTGTGTCCATTGCGGAGGTGACCAAACTTATTGAATCGTCGCCAACGAAGTCGTGTTCTTTGGACCCACTACCAACTCAACTACTCAAGAAGTGCCTCGTGGTCCTAGTTAGACCAATAACCGACATCATTGTCTAAGCTCAGCCTACTTCCAGTACACCAATCAGCCTACAGAGCCAACAATTCAACTGAGACAGCCTTACTCTCCTTATTTGATGATCTTCTCACCACAGCAGATCAAAAAGATGCAAGTGCTCTTGTTCTTCTCGACCTGTCCGTTGCATTTTACACAATTGATCACCAAATACTGCTCGAGAGACTGTCCCACTTTCCGGCACTGCTCTCAACTGGTTCTCATCATACTTAAGCAACAGAACGCAGTCCGTCCATGTTGGTGCCTATACGTCTGCTGTCGTTCATCTTTTTTTCGGCATAGCACAAGGCTCCGTACTCGGAGGTCCAATGTTCATCATGTACGTCACACTTTTTGCTGAGGCTACTACAATCGAAGGCTTGCAAGTTAGTCAGTTTTCTGATGACAAGCAAGCACGCTCACGTTTCGCTCTTAAGTAGGATTTTTCTTCCCAGTCTCAGTGTCGCACCCGCCTTGGCTGCTGGTTTGAAAAAACCGACGCCTGGCTCACCGTCAACCGCGTCCAGCTCAACATTCCTAAAAGCACACTAATCTACACATACAACCCCGGTAAAGGCTCCACAACTCGTCACATCGAATCCCTCTTCAAATTGGATCGACGCTAGTCCAGCCGTCCACAACAGCTTGCAAGCTTGGTTTCATCATCGATACTCACCTGACAATGGAAGACCAGATCATGAAGACCAGCAGAGCCGCCAACTTTCATCCCAGCAGGATAAACAAGATTTGTCGGTTTCTTGATTTTTCTTCTGTCAAATGTGTTGTGAATGCTTTAGTTCTTTCTCACCTCGACTACTGCAATTCTCTCTATCTTAATCTTCCGTCTTCTCTCTTGAAGCGCCTCCAGCGTGTCCAAAATGCAGCGGCTCGTACGATTTTCAATCTTCGAAAACGCGAACACGTGTCCATACACCGCCAATCTCTTCGCTGGCTTCAAATCGCTGACCGTGCTAAACTCAAAGTTGCCTGTCTCACTCTTCGCTGGTTTAATGGCTCAGCCCCTCCCTACCTTTCTGATCTTATTTCCTGCAATGCCCCAGGTCGGGAACTCCGCTCTGGTGATAAAAATCTTCTCATTTGCAAACCTTTTCGTCTCATTCTATTCGGCAAACGAGCTTTCTCATGCGCCGCCCCTCTTCTCTGGAATAGTCTACCCGACCCTGTCAGACAAGCCCCGAACTTGAACACTTTTCGTTGTCTTGTCACCTTCTGTCTAAAAACTGTAACTAAGACACATTATTTATTTCCGTTGTATTCGTCGACTGTACATTTCTGCGTCATTTGACAATTCTTTAAAATGCGCGTTACAAATAAATCTAATCTAATCTAATCTATAGATTACGACGTATTGAAATATGTTACCATCTCTAGAATAGACACCGGGTGACTCACCCATTAAAGTACTTTCAAGCCCGTAATGGATATATTTACCAACGTTTTCAAAAACTAAAGGATTAGGCATCGGCAACGTTTATTTTCTTTTTTATCTTTGGATCTTCAGTATTCTGGAGCGTGGCTAAAGTCGTCTTTGGATTTTTTTGAATACTATGGTATTTTCCGATTTTTATAGCTTGCGTGAAATACTTGCTATAGGGTGGCCAATAGAATTCTGTCCCCGATTACTTTAAGAAATTTGGCGCCGCTACCGTTTTGTGTTATGAAAAATGAGGAAGTGGTTCGAAAAATGATGAACACACAGAGAAAAAAGGAAATCTTTTCTATCTTTCTTCGAATGAGGTTTTTAAACTTGGTTTTAGTCTTTTATTGTATCCCAGTTGCCACATGCTTTTCAAAGCGATTGCAATAAGAGAATGAACGATCTTAAACGTGCTGTAGTACAAATTTCTTTTGAAGGGAAGAAGTACAATATTTCAATAACAGATGAAACGCAAAAACAAATTCTTGTTGACAATTATATTTGCGAATTTTTATTTTTATTTGAACAACTAAACATAAATTTTCATATTTTCAAACCAAGTATTTTTCAAATTAAGTTTTTCAACCAAACTAGAGAGAAAATACAAAAGAATTTTGCCATATATTGGTCCAATGACATTTCAAGTTGCACAGCCCTGTAAGTATGAATTCGCTTATACAACTATACATCTAAAGTTCTTTACAAATTTCACACTTGAAGCTTTCAGTGAAATTGGCAAAGGCCAACAACTTGCATATTCTTCAGGAAATTTACCATCTTATAGCCGAGGCCGCAGTAAAAGAATGGGCTCATCGACATCTCAAGTTGCTCCTGTATGTCTTCTTTATGTATGTTACATAAAATGTAAATACTCTTATAGATCCAAATGGTTTCGAAACAAACCAACCAAATGTATATGTTTTGACTACTTTACATGGCACATCGACATCTCAAGCTGCTCAACCACTTGGTATTAAATATTCCTCAATCATTACACTCAGTGATATTTGTAACTTGAATTTTCATAGGTGTGAACGGAATCGAAATGAACAAACTTAATGTACGTTCGTCGACTAATCTATCAGGCTGTGGTGTACAAGACGCTAGTGGCACAAGCCAGCAAGCTCGCTGTGGACAAAACTCAAGAATTCTACTAAACCGTGGTAGTCGTGGTACATGTAGTTAGTTAACTCATGGGAAGCATATTTCTCTTGCAACGGCAACCCCATCGGGCAACACTTGGCCGGCAACACTTGGCATTGGGGTCCAGATCCTAGTCAAGACCGATGACGCTTAAGCCACTGGGAAAAATATGAAATTATACAATACAGCATAGAAAATTTAACTGTGTAATATTTACCAAATCCTTTTCCTATAATCAATCAATCTTTTTCTATAATCAAAAGGATCATTGAGGAACCCGATTTTTCATCCGATTGTCACATATTTACCGAGATACCCTATTGGAGTTTAGTCGGGTCAATACTGGTGTTAAACTGGTGTGGATCCCCGGTGTGAGGTTTGATACCGGTGTTTGACACCGGTTTTACACCCACTTGTTTGCGTGATAGGGCGCGTTTCACACGAGTATTCTGAACCATTTATTTTTAGTTATTTTTTTGGGTGTGTCATACTGGTTTAATTCCAGCGTTTTATACTCGGGCCATTCTCGTATTGATTCCATATTTTTATTGTATTTTATTGTGCTATTTAATATCTATTTCTTAATTCTGATTTATTTAATTGGAGCTCGCTTTATTACAATTTTCTTTATTTTTTGTATCTTTATTAATTGTATATAATCATTAATTTGTAATTTGAATTTGAATGGTTCGCCATTTATAATTATTCTCTCAATACCTAGCATATTGAGAAAATACATCATGATAATGTTAAAAGATCAATCACACAACATCTCTTACTGTTAGATGTCATGGAGGAGAGAAAGACAAATTTCTTAATTTCGCCACTATATATATAGTTTTCTTATTGAAAAACGTGGCTAAGGAAAGTAAAGAATTTAGTTCGCTTTTAAAGATAGCAGATTATAAACTAATTCAGAATATTTTTGCATTAATAATCTAAAAACAAATTAGTCTATAAAGTTCATTTGTCAAACCAATGATATGGTGTAGTAGTTTTGGTAAAACTATATTTTATTAAGGATAATAGCATTGATGTTCAATTCGTCAGGGGAGCAATAGCTATCTTTCATAATTGTGAAATATTTATAAGTGTTTAAGGCAGTTCACCAGAATAACACCCGGATAAGGTGGTGTGAAAAACTGTAACTGCCGAATGAAAAAAAAATTCTAAGTGTTTAAAAACAAATAAACAAGGAATAGCGGTTTTGAATACCAGTTGTATCTGAGTTTCATACTGGTGTACATAACCACGAATGACCCTCAATACTTAGAGTTAAAAATACAATTTTCTTGAGTGAGTAGTAGTCTGATGAAACTCAGCTCAAACTGGTTTGAAAACTGAAGTCTTAAGGAAAAAAAAGGGGCTTAAAAGAACAAAGAGGGGGCGTTATTTTGACTTGTAAAAAACTGTCTGAGTTACGGATACCGATTTCAAACGTCATAAAAGGGGTTTCAAATGGGTTTGCCACTCCGTACTCATTTTACACCCAAAAGCTCCGCTAGGGTAATTAGCTCCCGAATGCTTTTTACATACTATCGAATGGCAGCATCTCTGAATGGGAAAGCAGCATGGCGACGTACTTTTTCAATCAACAATTCAAAATGGAAATGTAATGGTAACGATGATAATCAGAGACTGGTCACAAGAAAATCTATGATTGCGAGTCCTTTTTTCGAATTTTAAGAAAATGCAGTTAATCACCGTTAAATGTTTTGAAATTTGTGCGTTTTAATAGCAAATATTGAATTCAAATTGCATTTAATACATTTAAAGACTTAAAAGATTTAAATTGAACTATCTTGTTTGTCACGTTTGTGCAGCCTGCAGCCTATATATAAAAACCCAATTAGCAGATTCAATTATTTTTCCAATCCTCAAATTGGCTATAAATCGTAAGTCCTTGCGTAGTTAACAGAAAAATGGATTCGCAAGCCAGTGGTGAATATGAAATGAGAAAGATTTTGAGAAGATTTTGGTTCATGTGTCAACAGGTTGGAGATTAGTATGAAGACTATGAGTCTCAGCAAATTATTCGCATACCACAAAATATTCGGCTCCCTCAACAGATCCTCTGTTGATAGAATACGCGGACTGTGAGGCCTTTTTCCAAAGCTGTAAAAAGATTGATCAAGGACGACTTTGATCAAAATACTCAGTACCCTCGGACCAGAATTCCTTGAGAAAACCCAAAGATCAGGGACTGGAAGATCTTGACAAAACCACCCCTGGTATTGTTGACGAGAATATCTAAGACGTCCCGTCGTGGTGGAATCCTTTCAGCGCGAGACGAGGAGGCGACTTGGATGTAGATGGAAGTTCTAATAATGGAAGCATTTCTTCGGACGAAACTAACGATTCGGATTTTGAACTGATTAGAGATTATGACGACGAGGTTACGGAAGACGACGACGCAGGACACTGCGACGATAATATCATAAAAGCAGTGTCCCATCTTGCCAGCCTCAGTCTCTCTATGACACAGCTTGAGAACGAACAAACTTTGCACCCTCTCCGTTTCCCCAGTTTTAATTCCCCAGTCCCTTTACCCATTTCTAGCTTTCTCGTCGTGCTGCATTGCTTTAATATGGAGCCTTCTCCCAACAAAGTTAAGCAAGATCCCCCAAATCTCACCCAAGACGACGCTGAAGTGGTCCGCAACTGATGGCTGATCTTGAAAAAAAACATGAGACAAAAGAATCAGGCGAAGGCTCAAGTAGAACAGAAGCTGAAGGAAGTTAAGGATGTGGTCAAGGAAGACCCTAATGTCCGCATTTTTGTAAAGCGAATCGGTATTTCTGTTTCTCTGGAAGTCTTGAAGGTAATTTTACCTTTAATTAATTTTAGCTTTCTCATTTTAATTTTGTTTTATTTAGAACAAATTTTCTATGTTTGGGAAAGTCATGGACGTCGAGGAAAACCGCGATGCCGGTTTTTATCTTGCCGAGTTTCTGTGATCATCTTCAAGGAGCCACTGTTCTATAAATACCTTGCCTTGTCTTGCGTGGTCTTGCCTTGCATTCCCTTATATTTTCTAGCGTCTTGCCTTCCCTCCCATCAATATAGAACCCTCTTCTTTAAAAAACAACCAAGCTAGATCTACGCTCTCTCACCGAGGACGACTCGAACGTCACCCGAAAGTTGGTAACCACGTTTAAGAAAAATTTGAAACTAAAAAACTAGTTAATGTTGGAAGTACAGGCGTAACTGAAAAAAGTCAAAAAAGTTAAACGTGAACCGACTCTACGTATCTTCGTGAAACGAATCGGGATAACCGTGTCTCTGGATCTGATTAAGGAATTTTTTCATTTTTTTTCATTTTAATTTAAGTTAATTTTTTGTTTAATCTAAAACTTCGCTTGTTCCCAGTTGAATTACTTAATTTAGTTACTATTATTAAATTCACTATAAACACTTTAATTTTTGTTGGGAAATTCTATATTCACTATAATCTTTGTTTTACTTTACTATAGAAAAAAGCTAACTTAACGGGACAGCTCGATTGAAAAAGTGGGGTCTTGGGTGGGGAGAAACTTAATACAGTAAATACGAGTAGGAGAATGTGACGTGTGGGGTTTAACACTTAAAAGTTCCCAAACGCAGAATACAAAAAATAAGTAAGGGAGACTTAGAGTTGACAACCTCTCCTTGCACTCGACCAAGGCCTACTGAATGGTTGAGGCCAGTGGACTTGTATATACTGCCATGAAGGTAAGAGGTGTGGCCAAATTCCCTATCCCTGCCACAGCGAGAGCCAATCAGAAGAAAACTGGGGGCCAATAATTTGCCATTTGGCGTTTTGAAGATGCCAACCAGTTTGAAAGTAAATTAAAAAGCTTAGGAAAAGCCTTGACTAAAAAATCCAACTTGGATTGATAAAAAATCTGATCTAATGTGAACTGTAATGAGTACTGAATTTTAATGTGAACTGTAATTTTACTTTCAGATTTAAAAAGAGGTCTTGTAGTACTTTGGGGATGGAATCTCTGATTTTATAGTTGGAAGTCTCACTCGCTAACCAGTAACCACTACACCAATATGTTGTATTACAGTAGGGAAAATAAAATTAATACATTTTCAAATTGTTCCCATTCTAGTTGACAATATCGAACCCAAGATGGCGAAGCTTTGGCCTCCTTTTTTCTTCTGATTAGCTCTTGCCAGGGAAAAGGATAGGGAATTTTGCAGATTCTCTCGCCTTCATAAGGAAAGATTCAACTTTATTTCCCATTCAGTAGGCCTTGAATCGAGAAGGGGGTTTCACGGAGGATTCTATCGAATCTTTATCGTTTTTTACCAAATGGTTTTCTTCTGGGTTTACATAAATCAGGAAAATTGCAAGGAGCATTGTAATGATAATAGACGATATCTCCGACAATCCCTGCTCTCTGTTTTCTCTCTCTTTCTCTCCTCTTGGATATTGATTGTAAAAAGCTACTAAGAGATCGCATATAAAATCTACGAGGAAGTTATTGTTGTAATTGTTTTGTGTTGTTAGTTATTGTACAAACAAGGCCATTTTTGTTTTACATGAACATTTTTCATATCATAATTTTCTAATTATTTAAAAAATATCCCGGAAAAATAAATTAAGGAAACATAGAAAAAACGAGGTTTAAAGTTATCTTTCTTACGAAACCGTGAAAATTTTTTTTAAGTCTCAATTTGACTAGAAATTTAGTTATGCAAATATGCAGCAGCATACAATGACGAAAATCACCAATTTAACCAATGATTTTGTTTCAGAAACTCTGCCTTCATAATAGTTTATAGGCAGTAATTTGACTCAGGACGCCAAAAACGAATATCATATAAATAATCTTGGGGGGAAAAGAATAGTAATTCACGGGCTTACACATGTTTGCGTACAAACGTTCTCAAGTGAGGAGGTATCTCACATCGGGAAATACTTTTTAGCTTCTGAATTCGTCGGGCACAGACACAACTTAGCGATGGTACATCTTTTGCTGGGCAGGAGCATTTCAAGCCAATTTTAAAATCTCTCAACACTGACCGAAAACCGGGATCCAGATGAGTGCACTGGTTCTCCAGCACAACGCCAAAAACCGTCTAAAGCTGCTTTTCCAAAGCAGTCCGTTATGGTGTTTCGATACCCTGCCTCCATGAAACGAGTAACCGTCGCCGTAAACATTTGGGCTCTACTTTTGGTATAATCTGGCCGCCGTCTCCAGGGAGAAAGAGCACACTCGTTCAATGCCAGATAATGGACTGCCGATCATCCAGAGTCGTCTACCGTATTTGGATCGGCTCCAGCATCCAGCAGAAGAGAAATGATCTTGAAGATTGAGTCAGTTGGTTTAGGAATATTGCAAGCTTTTAGCAGCAGGTTCGGTGTTTGGGATGTCCAATTTCTGGAAATCGAGATGCTGAGTTGAAGTCGGTTTTTTACCGAATGGTTTTCTTCTGGATTTAGATAGTTCAGAAAAATTGCACGGAGCATTTTAATTATAATAGACGAGATCTCCGACAATCCCTGCTCTCTGTTTTCTCTCTCTTTCTCTCCTCTTGGATATTGATTGTAAAAAGTCACTAAGAGTTCGCATATAAAATCTACGCAAATGCACGGCGTGTGCCGGCGGCAACTGGCGAGTGTACTCAATTTTCATGACTAGACGGTTATTTAAAAAAAAATACATTTTCGAGGTTAAATTTACATGCCACACTTGTGAAACATTTCAGAAATTCGTACGTAGTTTTGGGATTGAAATGGGGCGAACACCCGTTTGACTTTCGTCTTGTGTTTATTATCGATTACCGATATGTTTATTATCGACGAAAGTGATCACATATTTTTGTTAAAAAGTAGGCGAGTCGTCTGCTAAATTGATCACATTTTAAGGACCTCCCACTAAATATGGCGGGGGTCCGTTTTAGAATGGGAGGGGCCTATTCGAACTTTAAACCCTGATAACGTACCGATAAATTGATTTTAAATTAAAAAAAAAAATACTGTCAGAATCGGCGTAAAAAACTACGTCGAACCATGTATATTTCAGCCGATTCTGAATTTCATGCCACAACCCTATTGTCTTGTGGGAATAAGTCCGCAATAGGAAATATACGGTGAAATAAAAGCACTTCTCAATTAAAAAACTTCTCAATTATCCCACGGTTATCTTGGGTCTTTTTCGTTGCTGCACACGTTCATGAAAAAACCGGTCAAGTGCATCAAACAGAATAATAATGAGCTCATGAAAAGAGTCAATGAATTTCGATTTCATAAAACGTAGCCATTCCTTTAACACTCATTTTCTGGAAATTATTAGGATCTACATGTATCTTTTTTATTTTAGGGTACAATCTTAGAAAAAAAAATCCTAAAAATCCCGTATTTACGAGAATAAGTAGTCCCGTAAGTACTGTTGTATCGTGTACTTAAAATACCACCTCTAGAGGTTGCCCTCTAATGGTATGCGGAGCGTCCGGGTATATCACCGGACTCCAAGCAGAATACACTCAGTCACAGTCTACTTCTCAGACTGCAGCATGCGATGTCAGAAGTATGTTCTCTCACGTGAAGCTCGTTTTGCACGTGGAGATTGATTTGAATCCGATTGTATCGTGTCATCTGTGACTTTTTGTGGCTAAAACTTGAACCTATCTTATTGCACAGTGTTGACGATGGCGACAGCACTGAAATTCCCGGACCCGTTTAAGTTTTCTGCCTTGAACTTGGCCTTGGAATGGGCTCAATGGCGTCAACAGTTTGAGTGGTTCATCCTCGCCACTCGCAAGGCAGAGAAGGATGAAGAAGTTATTGTTGAAGTGTTACTGTCGTTGCTGGGTCGTGATGGGGTAAAAATTTATGAAACCTTTAGTTTTGCAGATGCTAATGATGCTAAGAAGACTGTTCCGGTGTTAGATCACTTTACTGACTATTTTGACCACTCAAAAGTGAAGTATTTAACCGTTTTGGTTTTCATAAGCGCCATCAAAAGCCGGGTAAGTTGTTTGACACGTGGCTTGTAGATTTGCGTAGCATGGTCAATTCTTGCAATTACGGTACGAACGCGGTCATCAATTCTGTGTTGAGGGATCAGATTGTTTTTGGAGTTGCAAGTGACCTCGTGCGTGAAAAACTGTGTTTGAAGGTAACCTAACCCTGGCTAGCGCGTGTGCCATTGTGGGAGCATGTGAGGCGTCCTCAATGCAGTTGGGCCAAATTACATGACGTCCTGAAGCTCAGGTCCATGCACTAAAATATCGGCTTCCAGCTGAGCGCTCCCAACAGCAAGCGAATAGGAGTCGGTTCGGAGGAGAGGAGCAGGCCAATTGTCACAATTGTGGACGGTGACACAAAAAAGGGCAATGTTCTGCTGCTGGTGTCACCTGTTACTCATGCGGAAAGTTGGGCCATTATTCCAAGAGGTGTAGCAATCAAGAAGATCGCCAACAACTTCAGTCACAAACGACCGCCAAATGGCACCGCCGCTGAAACAAAATTTTGGACAACGTCAGCGGTATTCAGCAAAACGAGGAACATTCATGCAAAAAAGGCTACACACCATGGAAGAGGAGGAGGGAACGTCGACACCTGAGGATGTTCGATACCTGGATAAAGAATATGCAACGCATGAGCTCAAGAGCTCTGATTGTGACACAGGTGGCATAAGGTATGAGTGGCACGAAGAATTGTCGATTGATGGAGGAGAAAATGTTCACTTCAAACTAGACTCGGGAGCTACGTGCAACGTTCTGCCCTATGAGTCGTATCGACGCATCAAGCAGTCAGGTGGCAGGTTAAGCCCTGGTCCGCGAGTTCGAATTTATGGTGCAAGGGGTGGTTATCTGAACGTGATGGGAGTGTTTGAAGGTGTTGTCAAATGACTCGGAACCAATTTTAAAGTGAAATTTGTTGTAGTTGACGAGCCTTTCAACCACCGATTCTTGGTCTTCCAACTTGCAACGCCCTGCAACTCATCAAACGAGTCCATTCTGTGCTCGTGGAGAAACAGCAAGATTTACAGCCAGTTGTGAATGAGTTTCAAGACGTGTTCGTTGGTATTGGAAAGTTACCGGTAGTCCATGACATTAAAATAGCAACTGGTCAGAACTTTGTCGATCCGGTGGTCTCTTCGGCTAGTCGGTTGTCGTTTCTTCTGGAAGGAAAGGTGTACAAGAAACTGAATCAGATGGTGAAGGACGAAATCATTATTTTGATGGTGGAACCGACAGAGTGGGTGAGCCGCATGCTGGTAGTAGGCAAATCGGATGGTGACGTGAGAATATGTTTGGATCCGTTTGAGTTGAATAAGGCCATTCTTCGTCAGCATTTTACCATCTCTACTGTGGAACAACTCTTTGCAAAAATCAGTAAAACCAAATATTTTTTTAGTTTGGATGCTGCTTCCGGATTCTACCAAATTCCACTTTCAGATAGAGCGTCATATCTGTGTACGATGGCGACTCCAAAAGGTAGATATCAGTTTCTTCGCCTTCCGTTTGGCCTCAAATCAACCCCTGAAGTTTATTTACAAGTTATGTCCGACCTGTTTGGAGATATCCCGGGAGTCATTTTTTATTTTTACGACTTTCTGGTGGTCGGCGAGACAACTGAGGAGCTTGAAAGTAACCTTAGGAAGGTAATCGTCAGATGTCGTGAAACAAATCTCAAACTGCAGCTAAAAAGTGTCGATTTTTCCTGTAACAGTTGCCGTGGTTGGGGCATGTCATCGAAAGTGGAACACTTCGTCCAGATCCTGAGAAAGTAGAGGCTATAGTTAATAAGCCTGATCCGGTAGACAAGCCTGGCCTGATTCGACTTTTGGGGATGGTAACTTATCTCGTCAAATTTTGCAAAAATGTGGCTACTATAACGCGTCCTTTGCGGGATATTTTAAAGAAGGATGCTGCCTGGATTTGGGACAATCAGTAGAAACAAACAATGGCTAACTTAAAGTCAAATATTTCGTCGATGCCGGTAACTAAAACCAGTGAGTTTGTGGTAGGAAGTGTTTTGAGTTTCCAATTTAGGTAAAATATGGTTAAATATAAAGTGTGTTCTTTTACAAGAAGTTTTAATCACTGATAGAGAGAAGACAAGCGTGATATTAAGAAATAGGCAATGTTGCGAAAGGCGCAATTTTAAAAAAATTGCGATTTTCAATCATAAATTTAAGAATGAAAAAATTGCCTAAACAAGATGAATTTGGTATCTTAGGATAGGGAATTAAATAAAGTTTCAATTCTTTCAATTTCTGGACAAATTTATTGGTAATTTTCTGAATTACGAACGAAAAACCACTTTTTTTACTATACCCCCGAGAGGCGATCGGCCTACTAACCTAGCGAACCTGGTGGGGAATCTTGGGACCCTTTACTAAAAACCCGCCGTTTCTTCCAAGAGCCAGGGATAGCTCGAGAGTGTACTTTTCCTCTTATATCGTGCTTCTACTTTGAAACCACAGTTCTGCCCTGCGTCGTTGGTATCTTCAGTGCTGGCGGCCCGTCTCGCAAAGGCGTCATGTGATGCCGCTAGATCACCAGGAGCTCGATCATCGTATCTTCAGGTGGGACAGTCTGTTCGAACACGTATTGAACGTAAATGGCTGCCGGGCATTGTTCAGATGGTGTGTAAGGAGCCAGAGTCATATCTTGTTCGTCTGTCAGATGGTCGCTCTTTTCGGTGGACGTGTTGGGCCATCAATGTCGATAGACACGCTGGTGCCCTGATCACTTCCAGTGGTGGGCCGTCTGGTCACACCGTGTCGTTCGGTCCAGCAGTGGCGCCGCCTTCGCGTCCGGTCGCTCCACCGTCAAGCTCCGTTCCTGGGATGCATGCTACTCCACCGTCGGTAGCAGCTCTGTCTGAGTCTGGTGCTGCGCCGCCTGTTGTGCCGCCGTTAATGTTTGTCGGCCAGCCTTGGAGTGTGTTGCAGCTTCTCTGTTGGTTTGTTCTCCGTCTCCTGTGGGTCGTCCGGGCAATATGTCCTCACTTAACGTACGAGCTCCAGTCCGTCTGTTTGCTGACCGACCGATTGTTCCGCCTGGTGTGCCCTCGTCGCCGTTGGTGGCCGTCCCTGGGCCGTTCGGGACCACTCGCTCAGGCGTCAAGTTTGGCATCCATCACCATTCCGGTGTATTATTTTGGGGTTCCGATATGTATTCCGTTCTTTTCAGTTTTGCTGTCTCTTTGCTTATTGTCACTCATGTGCCGCTCCTATTGACTCTTTAGTTGGTGTTGTGTTGCCTGCATTCTTTTGTTTTGTTCATGGATGTGGTCTGTGGGGAAGGAGGCGTATGTGTGTATGTGAGTAGGGATTCAACTTTGTCTAACTCAGGATTATGTCTATCACATGTGTTCTGTTTCTATTGTCTTCTCGTATGTGGAAAAAGGGAGATGTTGTATCGTGGACTTAAAATACCACCGCTAGAGGTTGCCCTCTAGCGGTATGCGGAGCGTCCGGGTATATCACTGGACTCCAAGCAGAATACACTCAGACTACAACACATACAAAATAGAAATTTACATGTAATTCATCGGTCGTAGAGGAGTTCAAGAAGCACATGACATATCGGCATAATTTGCTGAATGATTTGGTGATAAGGGTGATACTAGACAATAAATGGAGAACATTTGTTATTGCATTTGGGAATAACACAATTTTTGCACAGTACGGCGGCCAAGGGGTCCGCAACTCAAATTTACCACAAAAAATTACGCAAAATAAAGGTGGGTGCGCAAAGAAAGGAGACAAAGAGAAGTAAAGGGGAAAAAAGGAACCAAAAATAAGAAAAGGGAGGATTAGTGTAAGAAAATGAAAGAAAAGGGGAAAAAATGATGAAAAATGATGAAAAATAAGGAAAAAAGAGAAAAAAATGAAAAAAAAAGGAAATTTACTTTTATTTTTCCAGGGAATCCTAGCAGACGATGCATTACACAATAGTAAACATTGGGCCACCTCTATAAGCTAAATTATTAGCGAATGAACCGATGTTATATTATATCGCTAATAAAATTAATAGCGAATTCATTAATTCAATGGCTAACTGACAACATTTAATAGCTGTTGCATCACTGGCAAATAGTTTTTACTAGCGAATGCCATCGCTAATAAGAAGACTTATTCTTGAAAATTTGATCTTATATTCCACTTTAGATAGCGATTACAATCGCTATTAGACTGTGCCTATATTTACCATCTCTATTAGCGATTGCAATCGCTAATACGAAAAGAACCTACTCTTCATCAATATGTCTCTAAACTTAATCTGCAATAGAAAGACGGTTATAGCGATATGGTTATGAACTTCGTATAGTAACACAAGGCATCACGGTTCCAGTCTCATAAGAAGCGTAGATATATTCATGGAAATACATATTCTTGTACAGATAATATTCACCTGTAATATTATGCACCTTTTATTTTTTTTTTAAATTCGGATTCTTCTTGTTTCTCTACAAAAAACATAATTCTGAAATTTTTTTGGATTTCATGCATTCGCTAATATAGAGATGGTATATAGGCCTATACCCCGACTAATAGCGATTGCAGTCGCTAATGTATAAATGGTATAGACAGGCCCAGTCTAATAGCGATTCCAATCGCTATCTAAGGTGGGATATAAGATAAATTTTTAAAAATAAGTCTTCTTATTAGTAAGAAATTTTTTTTAAGAATAAATCTTCTTACTAGCGATGGCATTCGCTAATAAAAATTATTTGCCACTGCAACTACTATTAAATGTTGTCAGTTAGCCGTTGAATTAATGAATTCGCTATTAATTTTATTAGCGATATAATATAACATCGGTTTATTCCGGGGTTTATTCGTTAAGAAATAAGCGATATCTAATGGTTCGGTTTAATCGCTAATTTAGTCATAGAAGAAACCCCAGCACGGACTATGTGATTTAATCAATGTCTGTCATCGGCTGCCAAAGGCTTTCCCGTAGGCGATGTAAAAATAAAGAAATGAGAAAAAGGAAAAAAAATGAGAGAAAGTAACAATAAATGAAGGAAAGTAAGAAAAAAGGGAAAATAAAGCAAAAAAGTGAAGAAAAAGAAACAAAGGAAAAAAAAATAAAAAAAATAAATAAGTGAAAAAAAGGGGCGGAAAGTAAAAAAAAATGAGGTTACTTTTTAAAGTAAAGTTGCGGACCCCTTGACGGCGGCTTAGCCTTCGCCATTTTTATAGCATTTTTTCGTACTTGAGCTACGTCTATTAGTTGCAGGAAAATGTCGCCAGATGGTCCTCCCAAATGTCTTTGATTTCAAGGAGGAGGAATAGAGTTTGCTGGAGGGGGGGGGGGGCTTATTGGACTACCAAAAACGACGGCATCCCTGAGAGAAAATTCCGCCATAAGAGCCATGAAACTTATGGTTTCACGGCTCTTATGGCGGATAACCATAAGTTTCATGGCTCTGACCAGCCACTAACCTAACACACTTTTTACCTATCTCCCCCTGAAAACGATACCCGCTGGGTATTTGGAAAACTTGCAACGCAGGATCCGCAACTAGTCTATTGGAGCTGTCCGTCACAACCACAGATAAAGACCACTGGTTCGAGATGTCCATAAAAGATTTAACATGGGCAACTGTCGCCACCAAACTTGCTACCCCCAAACTCGGCCAACCGTCCCTAGAAAAAATTATGACATAAATTATTTACCTACGATTTCAACAATTAGTGGTGTAGTGGTTATAGAGTCTAGCTCCCGATCTCGAGTTATGTGGTTCAAGTTCAGGAAGTTTTTCTTTTTTATTTATTTGCTTCATTTACTTCCTACCAACTTCCAAACTTAACGACAATATAATAATTACATACAAAAATTTTTTTTAATCAGATGTTCTAACGAAAAAAATTTTGTGACGATTTTAAAACATCAACAAAGAACTTAGACAGAAAAAGAGAAAAACAAAATTCGTCTGCAACCCCCCTTCGTGCCTATTGCGTAGTACACCACCTTATCCGCTAGAGGCAGCAAACCACCTTATCCGCGGCAAATTTCAATTGTCTTACATTAAAAAATAGCTAATTTTAGGGGGAATCTCCATTTCACAAGCTCCCGAGAAATGATGAGCGGCAGATATTTAAATTAATAAAAAACTATTGTAATTGCAGAGCCATGAAAGGGGAGGTCTGTTCACTCCATAAGAAAATTTCCCTTGGGCTGCGGCACGGTTTTTCCGAGTTGAGACCACGTTTAACTCTTTCCCATCCTCCTACTTTTGGCATTTTTGGGAACAGCTACCACGACGGTGCTGCCATCTAGCCACTGTAACGCGTAAAAGTGGCCAAAATCATTCAATTTTCAATTTATATATTGCAATTTTATGACAGCCGACATCGAATTGTAGCTCAGTTGGTAAAGCGACGGATAACTGATATGAAATGCTGTGGTTCAATGGATCGATACTGTGAAGGTGCTGTTTAATTTCATTATTTTTTTTTTTACTTTTTTTCTTTTTTTTTGCATTTTTTAATGCCTAACTGATAAATCACATTATTCTATCAAGAAATCTTTTTTTTTAAAGTTTTTTTATGGAATTAGGGGATTTTTAATTTTGACATGGGACTTAGAAAAAAAACGTAGAAAAGTTGTAGTTCACCACACACCCACAGGAGGCAGCACCGTCGTGGTAGCTGTTTCTGTGCCGCTGCCTTATGGACTTTTTCCTATGGAGTGAAGAGACCTCCCCTTTCATGGCTCTGGTAATTGAATCAAATCCATTTTTTTCATTTAATTCATTGTATAAATATTTGTAGTTTTTTATGAAAACCAATAAATGAGCTTTGTTAATAAACTGATTTCCTACATTATAAAGTTTGTTTTATTATATAATACCCTGTGGTTTAATTCTAATACGATTTAGAGTATGCTTGATTTCATCACACCAATTCTTAGTCAGCTGACCAAGAAACCGATTAAAATAAATTGGCAACAGTAATCTGGCTAAAAAATAGTAAACAAACAGTCTCTCTAATCGTCTGCTTCCTAATTCATAAAATTTACAAGCCAGAATTACTGTCGTCGTAGTTTCAGATTTCATGCTTTTATTTTTTGTCAGATTGACTGTACTGGATTGAGGACTGGACTCTCCAACGATTCTCATGTCGGCCGTGTAATTTTTATAAGTTAATTGAATTTTAGAATTAATCTTTTGTATTTCATTAATGTCATTTTTGAAGCGCACTGTTACAAGTTCAATATTTCGTTTGCCTTCTCAACAGGCTCGTTGTGTAAAGACAAGAGAGACAGATATTTTTTTTTTTTTTTTAACTGTAGCAAACGACTTTCTTTCCCGCTGTCTAAGGGTTTGTTGGCTTTGATGCATGGCACGTGGTTCTAGGGTCATTTTTGCCGGTAATTCCACAAGCAGTTGTCACTTTGATATGCCTGCAGAACCCCTAGCCTCTTTGCATCCCTCTGTTGGTTTGATCTAAACTAAAAGATTAAAAATATTATTTTTAAAAAGGGATCAAACAGAATAGAAAGTGTTAAAAGAATAATAAAGCATCAAAAGTGCCTCTATTTGCATATACTCAAATCTCCAACAATGGGCATACCACATCTGGAAACAGGAATAAAAATAGAGGAGAAGAACGAAAGCAGTGTGCACTCAGACAGAGTACGTACTAGTCGTCGTAGTAGACTTAGAAAGCGGTGCGTACAGTGAAAAATCTGAACACTCAATTAGTTGGTCGAGTTCGAACAGAAAATGAAAAAAAAAAAAAAAAAAAAAAAAAACAGGGTTTTCTTTCATTAAGTTTTGGAGGCGATTAATTTTCCATCGGTTAAGCGTCTACCGAGTGCACATAGAAATACCGAAGAGGCATACAAAACCTTCCAGCTGAGCAGGAAGAAAAGCCGATTTCAACCAGAGTTCCAGGTATATACTTCAGGAAAATGAGGTGGAAAAAAAAACAACTTGTCATTGTATTCTATACCTTATTAGTTCTAAATCCTGTCTTTTTCTAACCTCTTAGAGGCAACCCATCAATCGACCGTCGGCCCAACTAATTCTGTAATTCATCGTCCGAAGATGGAATAAAATAAGTGGTGGAGAGTGTCTGTTGTGGAACAGGTAGAAATTTTCTGTTCTTTTTTCTAGTATTATCCTTTAAAATATAAATAATTTTTATGTATTGCTGTAAAATTTTATTTGCAAATTATCAAAAGACCAACGGATCAACTATAACCTTGCAACAAGTGATGGAAACTTTGTTATTGTATTTTGCCGTATATCTTTAAGAAAAGGGCTCAATAAAACATTTCTACCTAATCTCAATCGAATTTGGCTCATTTATGGCCGTCCATGAAATGAATGCACCAATCAATTTCTGGTGACCATTGTATTATAAAACTATTTCGACTGAGATTAGGTGGGTATGTGACATATTGGTAATTTGGCATATACAGAGACGAATGAAAAACACATTGAAAACACATCGCCTCGCAGCACTGTAATGGCCAGTATCAATTTGCTTGCCATAAAAGGTCTTGGAGTTTTTATTAGGCAAGTCACCATATTCGCCTTGGCAAAGCCATCATTCCATTTATGTAGCACCGTCATATAGCTGCATTAGCTGCCGTATGGGCTGTGTATATGATACTATAACTATTCGACCGCCGTTCCGGATGCGATAACGTCCACGACATGGGACAGTTATAAACTGTGCGTACGCCGTACGGTATTCATTTTTACGTATTTTTACGACAGCGTACAGCATTTCATTTCCATTTTTTATTTATTACTTTTTTTTTTTTTGCTTCGCATTTGCGTGTTTCTTTCAGGAGGCTCAATCTATTCTTCATCTCCTGCTTCATTCGTGTATGCGCTTGAAGTTATGTACTATGAGACTGGAGACATGTTAGAAGATGTCATAAAAAAGAAAATTAAAAAAAAAATGGGCTTGGTTGAATTTAAAGGAGAGTATAAATATAATTTTTAGTTTTCGATTTTTTTATAGAAAAGAGTTGAATGCTGGGAAGGAGCAGCTAGTCAAGCAGAATGTAATGGCAATAGACTGAGTAGCATGGCATTTTTTTTTCCTTTTCCACCGTTTTGATGTTTTCCTTTTCTTGATTATATTTCGGTTTAAACTTATGGCGGGTGGTTGTAAGTGGATCTTGTCGTTAAGGGAGGGGCTGTTTAGCTTGGTGGCTCTTAAATCTTTAGATGTCTTTATCAGCCGTCGTCCACTGCAGTGGGCTTTTCGAACTGTTATCTTGGAAGACAAGGAAGACGAGGGGACGTTTTTTTTTTTACTTTTTTTTTCTCTTGTTGTTGTTTTCTGTGTCATGGTGCTGAAAATCGGCCCCAGTCCAGATGGCCATTCTCTCTTTCTCAGCTTCTAGTCTCGTACAGTCGTACACTCGTACAGTGTATTTATGTTTATATAGATTCACGTCGCGTCGCATTTCTATCTTTGGAAGCCGTTCGAGCGAAGACAATATCGATAAGATTGTTTGATGGTCGTTTCCTTCGCGTTTAGCCTACGGCTTGATAGTCTCTTCATTCATCACGATGAAATCTATCGATCGCGAGGCTGAATCCAAAAAGTGCCTGCAAGGAGAGCCTCGTAGAGCCTTGACAAAAAAAAAATACCGTGAAATTTCGTTGTTGACCAAAGAAGCGGAAAATTTGTTTTAGGTTTCTTTGTTTTGTTTTGTTTTAAGGATCAGGAACCGGAGTCTATTGTGTTTATCCGATTTCTCGGCGCCTTGTTCACAAAGTACTGCTGCGGCAAACCACCGAAAAGAGTTTAATGAAGTCTTCAAACTGACGATGGGCTGTGTTGATGTGCATTAAAGCTATCCGAAAATCGCACGACCTTGTCTTCAATCCTCATCGTTCTACCAAAACTAAATGTTTAAAACGAAGAGAGGGGGAGCAATACAGGTAGACTTCAAGTCAAGATCGTATCAGTGTACTGATCCATCACCCCTTCTGTTGTTCGTTAAATTACAAAAATCCAGTAGACATCAACAAAAGAAAAATAAAGAAAAATAAATAGAAGCCTTGTGAAGAGTAGCAGATGCGTTATTCATTGTGATTGTGATTTTTTATTATTATATTTTTCCTCTTTTAAAAAAGTAGATACAACTAGAAATACAACCTCCTTCCCTTCCAGTAAAACTCACTTTTCCGCCCTCAAAAAAAGAAAGGAAAAAAAAATCATAATAGTAAACAAAGACCCTATGGTTGGTTGTTTTATTATTTTTTTCGTTGTTTTCGTGTTGAACTTCGGCTCTAACTTAAACGTCAGCATGAAATGAGTTCCCGTCCCGACGGTATGAAACAGTGGCTGCTGGTGCTGAGCTTAGAGATGGGCAAGCACTTGTAGCTATAGGCTGTGTCAGATGGATTCTTCATTTGGGCAAGAATGAAAAGAGAGTTAAAACGAATCAGAGAGAGAAAGATGTGCTTAGTTTGCCCGAAGGCTTGCGTGCCACTTTCCAACTACAATTCCGATCGAAATATTATCATGAAGAGCAAAACAAAGTCGATCTCCCCTCTTCTTACTTAAAATGCTTACTGCCTCACTCAGCTGTCAGTCAACTAAAAGTGATTTCCATTTCAGGGTGCAGCGCAGCCAGTTAACAATCCAGTAAATAGTATTTTGAGAAAATTTTACACAAATGACTTAAATTGTAGTTAGGCCATTTGCAGAGCTTGGCTTCAAGCGGAATCTGCTTATAACTTTTGTCGTCTATGAAGATACTATAAAACTATATATGATCATGATGACTGCTGTAGATATTAGCGAAGAGATGCGACATGCGAGACTAAAGGGGCTGAGCACGCTGACGCTGAAGGTGAAAATCGGCACAACGACTTGGTCTTGATGGAAAGTATATGATCGTTCGCCGGAACGAGACCGCGGCTACGCTTGTCTTCGTACACAACACAAACCTCCACTCCAAGAGATGGTTTAGAAAACCTTCAGGGCTTGGAATCGAAGACGAAAGAAGAAAAAAAAAATAGAAGAGAAATGAAAGAAGAAGCGGGATAGAAGAACGAAGAAGAGGAGAATAGGTTTTCTCTCTCCCCTATAGTAGCGCTGTGTGTCTTATACCCAGCACTCTCTTCTGGGCAACTGCTGGTTCCTCCTCTTTGCCCAAAAGAAACCCACTTGTCCGCGGAGTTGCTCAGTGTTTGCCTAGATGCTGAGTGGCTCGCTACTCGGCTCCACTGAACAGGGAAAGGCGGGCGCGATACACGTTGACTCTCCATCTCGTTTGGCCGTCGCCAAATATTGACTGATTGAATACTGAACGACGAAAACCAGAAGCCAGTACATACTGTTTGTCTCTCGACTTTTTTTCTGTTTGATTGTTGACTGATACAACCTTGTTCGAACAACATCGTTATTGTCGTTTGCTCGTAGGGAAAAAGAAAAAAAAAAAGACTTTGGTTCATCCGTTTTTCTTGTACGTGCTTTGTTTGAACGAGAAAATCTTTGGAAAAACATTGTCTAACATTGGTGTGTCTCCCCGTGTTTTTGCCTTATGGCCTCTAAGTTATAGTGTAATCTTGATGTGTTATTGCGCTGGATGACAAAGAATTACAAGATTCTCTTGTTGTAAAGTCAAGAGCGGGGCCATCCCGTGTTGAAGATGGCAACAACAGCAGCTGTGACCATCTGTAGCCCGTTGACTTGAAACAGTCAGTGTAAGAAGAAAAAAAAACGAGGCTCTGCGTTACATAAACAAACTTTTCAAAAAGACAGTGAGAGAGATCTCAACGAAACCGTTGCGCCTCTTTTTTTTTCCGTTGTTGTTTTTGAGGCTTCTGTTGTTTTGTTTTCTGCTATACTGGGCTAAGTGTCTTCGAGCCTCACAGTGAGCTCAGCGCTCTCATCGTAAGTGTGACTTTTTATTTAGTATTTTTTCTTTTGCCTCTATGACATTCGTGTAGTTTCCATAAAACCCAATGTATAGAGACTGCTCTCAAAGGTTATATAACTGTAACAGTTTGCTTCGACACGCTCTCATTCTTCCTGGGTGAACGTTACCGACGGAAAATTTCCCTCTTTTCAAAGCGCTGTACTCTTGTACAGTCTTTGTCTTTTGCGGCTTGCGAGAAGGAAACTATACATGCGGCGGATGCTGCTGTATTCTCGCATCTGTTGGCTAGAATATATGGGGGTTGTAACGCAGTCATAAGTTAACCCCTAGTGACCTGCTGCTCGTCTTGTCGAGAGGTGTCGACTGTCTTGATGTTTGCCACTAGATCAGATTTCAAGTTCGTCTTTCTCTCTCACACACACACACACACCATCCATCGACTGGCTACTCGTTTCCTCTAGTCATTGACATTCGAACCGCCAAGGTGTTTTCATAGCCCTGCCAACAGTTGTCAAGTTAAGGCCTTGAAGAAATCGAAATTGACGTTGATCGAAGTTGAGGCGACGGACAGCCGCATGCGTCGCGCCCACCACCGATCCGTCTTTTATCTTTGACGGTTCCGTGTAGAAGGGCGGCCACCATACTAACCACGATGGGCTTCTAATTTGAACTACGTGAAAAGTTACAACATATCGGTAGAGAAACTATATAGAAAGTACTACAAGGGGCTACCCGCTACATGATCGATCGACGAATCGACAATGAAACGCCCAGCTTCTCTTTCCCACCTTAAGTAGGCCTACAACATTTTCACTTCCACCTCGATTTTGAATGTATTATGCAGGTCTACATTCGATTTTGTCATTTTGATACGATTTCTGGTCGACAAATTAGGGGGGATGAAAGTTAACTTTAAGTCAAAGTTGAAATTGAATTCAAAACAACAGTCAATGTAATTGTCGATAGCGTGAAATGAATAAACGGACCGATGGACAAGAAGAGTAAAATCAACAAGGCCAAAGGGGACACCGTTTATCTCGTCACGTCTATACGCAACCCAATGATGCAGTCGAGTGAAATCGTGCCCTTAGTGACTCCTCCGGAAGTTTTGGCGTCTGGCTGTTTAGAATAAACGACGAAACATCAGATAAAAATGTAAAAAGAAAAAAGAGAAAAAAGAAAAAAGAAAACATACACAAACATAAAGAAAACGACAAAAATGAAGGGTAGACATTTTCCTCTATTTTCTCAACTTCACATCTCGAACTCATTCCGTTCCGGCGTTAAGATTGCAGCATCAATGCTCGCAGCGTTTATATGTACCCCATGTTTATTTTTATTACGCTTTGCTTTTTTGTATCGTTTTCTCTTTCAGTCGTTTCTCGGGTCTCACCAAATTCTATTTTTTAAATATGTTTTTTTTTTTGTTTTGTTTTTTTCATTTTCCCATTTTTTGGGATTTGGTTTTTTTTTTTTTTTTGTTACCTTCAGAATGTCTGCTGTGTATGGGACTGTTGGGTCAGGTTAGACCTGTCAGAAGGAAAAAAGAATGCCAGCAGCAGAACAGTTGAGAGCAGCAGCCACGCTGTGCTCCTCTATACACAACACAACACATACCTGCGTTTGGGTCTTCGCTCTTAGGGGTTGTTTGGCGCACATCTATAAGCTGCACCGAGATGTATACAACCATACACTATACATAGTTTACAGTGTAGACTGTACACAGCAACTTTGAATATCAACCGGTGCCGCCTTGTTTAGCTACGGAAGATTTTCGACCCTTTTTCTGAGGGTTTTTTTCCGCCTCTCTTTTTTTTTTGAAGTTTTTCTTTTTTCTTCCTCCCTCCTCTTTCAAGAAGAATAAAACGAATAATAAAAAAGGGGAATAAGGAAAGAAGGAGGGGAAAAAAATAAAATAAATGGTGAATGACGACGAGGACGACGACGACCGGAGCCTGCCCATTAAAAAACTTCAATTTCAGTTGTATCTTTGCACACCAGGAGAAAAGTCAAAAATAAAAAATAAAAGAAATGAAAGAAATAAAGCAATGAAGAAAAGAAAAGAAACAACAGCTGTCGGAGGTATATGAAATTGAGTTGTCCGAGGGAGTGAAACGGAGGCGATAAATCTTGGCCAACAGAGCGGCACTTCTCGATCTCTCTACGTCGTACTAAAGAAGAATAAAAGTAAAAGAAACAAATAAAAATACAACAAGTGCACAGAAATTTTTTTTTTATTTTTTTTTTTTCATTTTTTTTTTTTCCCAAATCCAACTGTGCACAGGTGCGATAAGAGAATCAAGTGATGGAGACGGGAAAATTAGCCAAGGAAGAGTAGTCGTGTTTCACTTGATTGAACTCCAAGTGCTCCTTCAGGTTCTCGTTGCTGCTGACAAAGCGAAAGGGAAAACTCCACTGAGGAAAAAGAGGCGTTAGATATCAAAGATTATAGCGGCCGAATGGACAACTGGGCAACTGGCCGAGAGCTGTAATAATGTTAGGTCGGACGCCGCTGCTGCTGTTGCTTGAACCAAAGTCATTAAAACCGCAAGAGCGCAGCAAGAGAGAATACACCAGCCAGCATGAAAGATATTAAAGATATTTAAAAAGGGGGCCATGGAGAAGAAGAATACGAGAGGGAAAGAAAAGAAAAAGAAATAAGAAAAGGGTGGAATTGTAGAAGAAGTAAAACCATGAAAGGTGAAGTCAAAGAGGCCGCCACGATGAGAAGAATCGCTTGCTCGATCGGGGCGGATTGTGTTTCCCCGTGTTAAAGGGCGGAAGATGCGCCAAAAGAACGGTTCTATTATTTTTCACGATGAAACCCTTTTATTCGACACTGCACCTTAATAACAAAACTTTTGCGATGATTCATCAGCGCGAAAATCCAGTCGATTTCATCGACAAACATTTCCTGCATTCATTATTATTCACAAATAATTGTTTATTATTAAATTATTTTGAGCTCAAGTTTCTCAACTTAATTTTGTTTCTCAATGTTTTGTTGTAAACAGATGAGGTGGGTGACGGCACCCAACCGGACGATACTCTGTGCCCTTTTGCTGCTTTTATTGGCAGTAACCTATGTGGTTGCGTCACACGAGTCTCATTCAACAAACCGTCGCAACGGCTCTAAAGGAAGGAAACGAAATGGAGGCCGATCCACAACGACCACCACAACTGCATCGCCACAATTTGAATTCCTGAACGAGACTTCCAGTTCGTTCTTCGATGGTGACGACGAAGACGATGTGGAAGCGGCAGCTCAACACCAACAAGATCAACCTCCCGGCGGAGTTGAAACGTGTGAAGTGGCTCGACTCAAATGCGCCTACCGTGTCGGTTGTGGAATGGCCTTACAGGTGAGACTAGGCTACATGTCTACTACACATTTCTTTATTTTTGTTGCTGTTTCTACTTTTGTTTTTCTTCTGATGCAACGATGCGAGTCTTGGAATGTCTCGGAACGCGAGAAAATGTTACCTGATTATTCTCACGATGTGAGTGATGGGCTAAAAACAATTAACGAATCCCGCTGCGTGGCAGTCGAACAGTGCTAATTGGATGCGTGTAAAGATAGTATTAGTAGCTTATAGTGCTGGGGTTGACTGGGTGATGGCATCGTACGCTTTTGAGCGTCTTCCCCACAGCAGCAGCAACAGTATATAATTGTACGTACTGTAGCGTTTGAAGTTTTAAAGCTATTTGAACACCGGTACGGTATTGAGTCTTTAAGCTGGATGTTAGTTACAGCCAATTTAAACGATAGATCTTCGTCATTCTTCTTATTTTCTCATTCCCAACGGCGTGATGGTTACAGGCATTTTACCTTGGTTTGCCACTTCTTTCATTTCCATTGCCTAATCATCAAACGAATGTATCAAAGTGTCTACTACTACTACGTATATATCCTACATACAATAAGCCTTGTGTATACGGACCTGTTTGGGAGTGTTGAGACTTCAATTTCAATCATCAATTCATTTCTTTTTTTTTATTATTTTTCTCTCGTCTGCCTCTTAGAATTACATGGTTGGATGTTCGGACGTGATTACGGGGTCCTCGCAACGCTGCTCCGACCATTGCCGCAACTCGCTTATAGCTCTGACCAGCACCGAGGAAGGCGAAGCTCTCATGAAGGTTCGTGCAGCACGATTGTTTTTTTCCCCCTCTTCTATTACTATAATACTCAGGCTAGACTTTCCAATCTCGCATTACTTTTTTGATGTCGAGGAAATGAATTTAAAAAGAAAAATAACAACATAAACAACCAACCCAAAAAATTATGTTCCAATAAAAAAAGAGAGAAAACGCGAAGATTTTTCAAATTTCTTTTCTCAAGGAGTATATGAAAACTAGCCATAATAATGTATACAACTTGACTTACCTTGTGGTTATTTTTTTGTTCCTTAAAATGTTAGTGTAAGTGCGGAGATACGTTTTGTAAAGACGCCAAACGACGCATTGACATCTGCCGCAGTGCCGTACTACGCGCAACTCATAACAGTACCACCGTGTCGTGCAGGTACAATGTCTTTTCATTCATGTTCAATGTTCCTTGATTTTTATTCCGTTAAAACCTATTACATAATAAATTATATGTGTATGCCATTGAATGAAACGACAGTGTAGCGCAATGGATTTGCATAGCAGATCCGCTCTGCTCGACGGCGCTCGAATATTACAACCGATTCTGTCGTTCCATGTTTGCTGGAAAGAAGTGCACTCTCCGTTGCAAGAACTCTATTTCCATCCTGCGACGCCAGGTGAGTCATTTTTTAAATTTCAAAACTGTTATAACACTATATTTGAAATCCATCAATTGATGTGTCACTACTAAGATGATTGATGATCGATTGGATATTATAGGAAAAAGCGGCCAAATTGAGTACATGCGTGTGCGACGGCTCGGAGGATTATGATTGTCCTTCCATTTTGGAGAACATGGATCGGTTGTGTTTCCACAAGATGCGGTCGTCGACGACGACAACGACGGCCGCCACCATCACATCATCGCATCATTCTGAAACAACGGCGGAGG
Source organism: Daphnia galeata (assembly GCA_030770115.1). NCBI lineage: Eukaryota > Metazoa > Arthropoda > Branchiopoda > Diplostraca > Daphniidae > Daphnia > Daphnia galeata. The sequence goes on from CM061115.1 coordinate 6,682,498, forward strand.
GGGGCGGGCTAGGGGTGGAGGAGCGCAACGACACCAGCAGCAACAGCGGCGGGATCGGCGACCGCGACCGGATAGGGCACGGGCACGGCAGCGGCCACCACCCCGGCCATCAGCCCCATTTAACGAAAACACGGCCCCATCATCCACATCATCCGGTGGCACACGACATGGAAGGCATCGAAACCAACGAGGTCGAAATCAGACCTCAATCAACACCGACGACCCGTTTATCTAGTCGGGCCTCTTCTTTGCTCTTATTCACCGCCGCTCTTCCTTGGCTCCCGTTGTCGGCCTCACTGTTGACTGCCCGCCTGCTGTTTTAAGTTTCTCTCAACAAGCCCTGCAGTTTCTTTCTTTTGTATTTTTCTTTCCTTTTTATTTGTTGCTCCGAGCTCCAAACGTCTGACCAGCTACTACGCCAAGATGGATAACGAAAAAAAAATGGTGACTCATCACCGTCTCATGCAAGCCCGTCCCATCTTCAAAAATATGGTAAGCTTTAAAAATTATTGCTGGCAAAAGTTATTCTGTTTTCCTTAGTCACCTTTTGACTTGGTCGTCACTGTGTTCAGCAGTTCGGCCGTCTCTCAGTCGGAAGACGAGCTCAGTTTGAATCTTTCCTTTTTCTTTTTTATCTGCTGAACTGAATTTCCTTAACCTTTGAAGAGATGCATGTCTTTAAAAAAGAAAAAAAAAAGGAAAAAGGTAGACTACAAGGAGGAGCGCCTTGCATGGCTCCCTTTCTGGCTACAGGCAATATCGTATGGCGCCGCCAAAGACACAGCTCAATAGAATGGCAGCCAACCGACCCGACATTCTCAAGGTTCAGAAATGTTTTGAAGTTTTGGGCAGTAGAATTTCGTAGCGTTTCTTACCCCGTTCGGTAATACAGACAACGACGGCCGCGGTCGTTTTCATAATTCCGTGATTGTTACGAGCGTTTTTTTTTTTTCTTCTTTCTTTCTTCTTTATACACACAAATAGCGTTGAAAGGACTAGATAGGCAATTAACCAGCCGCCTCTAGTATTATTCGTTTGCTCTCATCGCGAATGGTGAGGCGTCGCTGGAAAGCGTCAGAAGGGGGGGGGGGGGAGAGGAGGGATGGTAGAGTCACGGGTCTGCCTCATTGACCATCGAACCGTCTAGGTGTAACATCATAAAAATAACAACGGACGAAATGAAAGAGAGAGAGAAATGAAAAAAAGGAAACGATAAGAAGATACAAGACAAGACAAGAATATCTACTATATACTACGTATATATGTTCAAATAATAAAGTGCAAGAAAGGAAAGGGGGGAAAAAATGGGAAATATAAAAAAAGAAAAAAAAAACCGCAGCCGGACGATGCCGAGCTGAGCCTGGGAGCGATCGAATGGTCGATGAAGATATAAAAATGAAACGACAGCTGGCTGGTTGGAATATGGCCGCTGTGATTGCACCAACGGCGGGAAACAATCTAAAATGCCAAGGCAGATTACACTATAAGGTAGTGCCACTAGTGCCCGTTTTCTCGTTCCATGTGTGTTGCTATGTGTGTGTGTATACCTTTTTATCTAGGACATTTTTTTTTTTTTTTTCATTTTTTTTTTATTTTCACGCCTTTTTCTTGTCGGCCACTTGCTAGATCCTATCGTTGCGTGAATGCCTGAAAATGATGATGAGTTCCATCATCCCTAGCTGAATTTTTGTTTTTTCAAAGCGCTTTATGTAAGTCAGGTTGCCTAATAAGCAAAGTGCATTCGACACACACGAAATTATGATAGCCTATTTTTTGTTTTCAGTTTTTCACCTTTTGGGGCGGGGGCGAATCATTTTAGTCTCGACATTCGTTTCGTGTATCTGTCTCTTCCAATCCGAATTTTTTGTTGTTAGGTGAAGAGGCGGTTCCATATTTTTCTTTTGTATCTGTGTGCTGTTGTTATTCACTTTGATGGTAATGACGCACGCAATGAGCTTTTTCGACCTTTCTTGCTGCATAAATTACTGCGAGCACTTCAAGGCTTTTTCTCTCGTCTGAGAGTCGCTTTGAAATTTGTTACTAATAGACAACTGAAGTTTTTGGTTAAAAGCACGAAAGAGTTTTAAATGACGTCAAAACTTCAAAACTCGTTAGCATAAACTCGGGTTATATTTTTTCAACGATTTTTTTAGATGTGAGCGCATCTTTATCCTTTGCGCGTAAAGCGTATTATAAAGCGGGTTTCATGTTTATGCTTCACAGAAGAAGTTTCATGTTCTATTATAAAGCTACGGGTGTTGAAAGGCACATTAGATTTAGTCACATTACGGTGGAATTGACGAGCCTTGTGTAGACCTTTGACAAATAGAAATAGCATTTATGGCATGAAGTGGGACAATGAGACAGAGATGATTACGGTTCAGGACTCTTTGTTGTTGGACTTGCAAGTCAATTGGCAACAACTGTTGAGTAGTGCAGCTATAGTAGTATAGCGACAGGAAATGGAAAACAGCAGATGTTGGTCGACTGATTGTTGTCATCTCGTGTCGCCCAGCTCGTTTTCTTTAAACCCCGATTGACATAAACTATCTCGTGGAGTCGTGGGTTTTACTGTGCAAAAAACTCGTTAGGTGGGCTACATTATACTCGCTAGACTCCTCGAACATCATTTCAATTTGTCAACGGACGAGTGACGATCGTTTGGGAAACGACCACCCCGGACGTCTAGCTGACTAATATTCCCCGGCCATATATCCCCCTGATGGGGAAATGTACTGTCAAAACTTGTTAGGTTTCATAGTTGTTTTTTTTTTTATTTTTTTTTTTTTTTTATTTTTGACTCTCTTCATATATGTGAGCATATACTCGGTCACCTCTTTCCCCATTATACCTTGTACATACGAATTTTCAGCAGCCATCTTTGTGTCTACAATTTCCTATTTCTCTTTCTATAGTTTCTACAGGATTTTATACGTGCCATAATGGCTATAGCGCTTCACTGGGCCTGACGGTGATACAATCAGGATTGATAGTCGGTTTCCCTATTTGTCTCGCTGTCTCTCCTCTCTATCTCTCTCAGTTTCTTAGCTGTTTTACATAATTGAATGCCCCTATATAGACGATGAGGTGGAGTCTCTTGTTTCTCTTTTGGGGCGGATACCATTTACCACTTGTAGTTTATAAGGACAAGATGAAGATGCAAGTGGAACTATGGCTGGCGTTTGCTTGGTTGTTTTTCTTCTATTTTTCGAAAGCATTCGTAAGACGTAGATCGATCTGATATTCACCTAACTTTTTGGGACTCGTTTTGTTGCCTTAAAAAACAAAATGACTAAACTTCGGAATTCTCACGTATACCGTACGTCTGTTATTGTTTGGTTGATTTGAACTGGATTAGTCACTTGTGTTTTTTCGATCCATTTATGGTTTTGTGTAGAATACAAATTGTTGGGGCATGAGGGAATGAATAATATTAGTTAACACCAAAACAAAACCAATAATGGCTTCAACATTAGCTCAGTTCCTTTTTCTTCTTATTATTGTTTTTTGTTTTTTTGTCCCTTGTTGGAAACTAATGTTGGCTGATGCTACGATTGGGGGTAATATTGCTGCTTTCTAAAGGCAAGATCGTCTATCTGTTGCTTTCTGTGTTTTGTTTTTGTTTTGTTTTTTTTCAAGTTATGCCAACTGTGAGCACTGTAACGCATTAAAAAGATCTAGATGGAACCTTGCTATTAGTTGAGCGCGGCTGAATGCAGAGAGTAGAGCGTTTCCCAGGGTAATGAAACATCTCCTCAAAAATCTTGTGCTATGCAGTCACCTTGTTTGATGGCCACTGGCCTATTTCGAGAGCTAAAAGAAGAAGAAGAAGAAGAAAAAGAAACCAAAAGGGGGAGAGAGAGAGTTACACAACTTACAAGGGAGTTGTTTTAACATCAACGCACACTATAGTAGTAGTACCTATAGTGCTATAAGCAAAACTTGTGCCAGGCATCCATACTTCTCTTCTCTATCTTTCTTTTACCAAATGTTTATCTCTCACGAACCTCTACTGCTATTTTTTTTTTTAAGACAGCATCATGGTCGGTCAGTCGTAAATGAAAACTACACATATTCGAGAAACATGGAATATCGTTAGACAGTAGTAGTGTATTTGAATTGAACCCGCAGTTTTGCCATGCTCGTCATGAAACTTGTTTATTTATGATACTGGTATTTAATAATATCGAGTTATGCACTTCTACTATTTTATTTTGCTATCAATCTGCTATCAACAGATGGAATTCAGATTTCCCACATAGTCAACTAACCCCTATTGATTTTTTTCCCTATTTTTAGATTTGACCGTGACGTTTGTACATATACATATATATCAAATTGAAATCATCATGGATTGAATCGCCCACTTTGACTGGATGACGTTCACCGCAGCGGCCATTAATCAGCGTTCACGTGGATGTAGGCCGATATAAAAAACAAGGATGTAGACAAAAAGGATCTAGATAGCTTGTTGTATGTGTCTGCTGTCACATTGTGTATTTGTGTGAGAGTTAAGGTCGTGAATAGCCCGGACCGGAGAATTGTATGTACAGTCCCGGTATACGTTAACAGCAAACAAGATTCGTCGCAGAGACCAAGTGTTAAAGAGGCAGAACAGAAATGTTCAACATGACTAGAAGGCTTCTTAAGTAAGTTCTGGTATAACTTGATTGGAACACGAAATATAAGCAAGTGATCCGCTCCAACTGTGATATAGCTCATCGTCTTTTAGCGAACAAACTGCGCTGACCGACGTTTGCTAGACAACGGCAACAATCAAGAAAATAACATGCTGCCAGAGTGTTGTAATACCAACCATATAGGAAAACTACTGTCGGCATATTTCGTGAGACTAATAGCCACTCCTTTACCAGCACGACCAACACGGGGAATGACTACAAATGAGTTGCTAGACGACTGCTAGCGAACTATACTACAACTAATACGCAGGAATTTAGAAATGTTTCATCTTTTAGCCACACCATCATCACTTTACCATTGTTATGGTTAGTAATGATCTTACTCGTGTAAATATAAAAATGATGCTCTATTGCGTAGCTGTGTATCGATGTGTATAAGCCAGATGAACTATGCAACTTCGTCGTGCCAACTGCCAATAATATTTTATGTAATTCACATGTTGTTGTTCGTTCGCTGAAGATTATTCGACAATGTGATCCATCAACTTGGTAAAATTTCAAAAGTTCCGCACAAATTTCGCGATACTTGGAAACATTGAGAAGAGACTTTTATTTTGTACCTCCCAGCGTCCATATAGTTTACAATCGTTTAGACCCTATACACGCCCAATAATGCTTGAATGTATTCGATTCTTCCTCACTGAACTGGAATCATTTATTTAGATGAAAATACATTTATTCACAATATTTCTAATATGATGTTTCATTTATTCTTTGCAAAAAATAAAAATAAATAAATCTCGAAAGGGCTGAAGACGAATGGAAATCATCGTCATTATATGAAGAGTGCTACCGTCCGTGACCAATCAGATTAACTATTGATGCAGCCGAACAAGAAGCAGATTTGAATCTCACTGGCGGAATTCTGTTCAAGGGTTAGAAAGCGAACGAAATTCAATGTGACTCGTCGTTTTTTTAAATTTTTATTACATTGTGTATGTGTGTGTGTTTGGACGTTTGAAAGTTAGATGAAATAGAAGAGACAAGACAAGTCCCGTTTGTATGGTTTCTCTTCTTCTCGTTTCATATAATCACGACAGTTGTGCTTCGGCCGTGCTGCAAGGTTAAAGCTAAAGAGAGGAAGAGAGAGATTTCAAGCCACTGATGGATACCCTAAAAATGTCCACGGTGCGGGTGGTCTTTGCTGCTCTGTCGTACTGCTCTTTCAGTCCCGAAGAAGATGCAACATCTTTCTTTCCTTCTTTTCCATTATTCTTTAGAATATAGTACGCGCACGCAAGCCTGCGCTACGTTGCAACTTATTTGATGTCTTTGTCTGTTTCCCGAGAAGACTTTCGTAAAGTTCACATCAGTCCCGCTCCCGCCACACTTGTTTGTGTTTCACATTGTCGACGAGTTGGTTCCATTCAAGTTGCAATCAAGTGCCAGTCTAGAACGTGATGTTACGATGATGCTACTTCCAGCAATTCGATTAACATTAAAAAGATTATTTCGATGGTATTTCATCGCTTCTTTGAAAGGACGAGAAAGAATATCATCATCAGAAAGCGGCTTATAAGCTTTCGTCTCGTCTCGTCGCCGAAAAGGATGGGATTAGCCATAAATCACGCAGCATTCTCTGCCTCTATGCAATTCTCTTTTTCTAGAGAATGAACAGAGAAAACGATAGAAATGGCTTGATAACGGCCCGAAAAAGACGAGGAAATGTTGTTATGAATAGAAGAAAATATAATAATAGTCAGTGCGCCGTCAGAGCGAATCCCGATTTACGGATGACGGACAGTGACCACATACCAAGAAAGCGCAAGACCGTGTAGATAGATACACACAGTGCCTTAACTGCCTATACATAGGCTAGCCCAACACACATGTACTGATGAATGGAAATGAAATAGCAACAGAGCCGCAACGACCCCACCCCTATTCACGGCCAAGGTTCACGGCAGGCGCTTTGAAACGAAAAACATATTTCTTGTAGAGTTATTGTAGACCTTTCTTTTCTAAAGACGCATACAACAGCACACAAATGGATGAGGTAAGACGGTAAGATATAGCAAACGACGTCTTGTAGCATCAGGGTGGTCAAATAGAGAAGAAAAGAGAAGAACGCTAACAGACAAAATGGTCGGAACACGGGCGGCCGACTCTATTTGACTATATACGTACTTCTATTGAGCTGCTGAAATAGCCGCGGACCCACCGCACGCACGTGAACGAAGAAGATCAGTACAATCGTAATGAGCTTTTTCTCTATTTCTTTTTTTATTCTTGTCGTCCTTTTTGTTCTTTTTGAAATTTGGAATTCAACATCATCTTTCGTGTGTTGTGTGCGTTGAAGAGAACGGCCCTAGAGCGAAGCAAATTCTTCCGCCTCTTTCACGAGAAAAATATGGATAGTATAATAGACTAATAGAAAGGAAGAAGAGCCATAAATAACAACGCATTTTCTCGCATTTTCTAGTTGTTGCCTCTCTCTTCGTTCTCAGTCGAGTTCTTTTTCTCGTTTCTTTTTTCTCCCTCTCTTTCTTTGACGGTGTAGTACGTATATGTGTGTGTTGGTTTTGTGCTTATAGCTTTAGCTTTTTCAGTCGGGGGAATGTTGGTTTTTCCTTAAGGACGATTCCTGGTGCTGGTTATCCGTAAAGAAAAGCGGCCATCTCTGCATGTTCCTCTTTATCCGTCGATGAATCACTAGACGCCGCTGTCGCGACGTACCGTCCAACCACAAAGGTAATAAATTGAATTTTGTTTCACACTTTGAATTCGATTCGACAGTTTTCATCGCTGTAGGCTCATACCAGTAGCGTATAACAGTTTCAATATACAGCCCACACTGCCCACTGTTGTAGCCTATATACGAATAAATAAAAGCTCAATGTGCATCACAAAGGACATCAGCCGAAAGAAATAGGCAGAGACGACGATCAGTTCGACCGCTCTTTACTTATTCACTATGTATAGCGATATGTTATTTTTGCCTGTCTGACCCATTTGTCATCGAGGTAACAAAGCGATGGGTTGTCAATGCTGCGCTACAAACAAAGAATTCCACTCTGTTGGATGGATGATGAACGAACGGACAACAATAACATCCCTCTTCACTTCTTCTCCCATCCGGTGGGAACCATTTCCGGAAATGGTGCTGGTACCCATGCAATAACTCTCAAAGATATTTCTATATATGAATCGGCGGAGAAAGAAGACAAATATTTAACTGAATTCAGAAGACGACGAGACGAGACGACGACGACGACCAAAAGAAGAAGAAGGATATGGAGGGGGAGAGACAAATCTCGTCCTGGTGGTTTTATCAGTAAGGAGGAATCGCTTACATAAAGGATGGAAATGCCTGTGTACAACTACTGCCTTGAATGCCTTGTTGTATAAGAAAAAAAAAAACATGCGGGTTCTTTCCTTTCTCCATCAGTATCTCCCATATCTCCTTCTTCTTTTTTTGGAGGGGGAGGGGGTCTCTCTCTTGAATTCGTCGTCTCCATTGCCATTACACACTTTCTCGCCATACAGTCATGTACTCGTCTATCTTTCTTCTTCTATTCAATGGCGGCAACCGAGGCTTGGCTAGTCGACGTACAAAAAATTCTCTCGGGACTCCATCCTATTGGACTCTATTGACCAAACAGTGCGACGGTAATTTTTCGTGAGCCATCCATCGTCTAGTATACTAAACTACTCTACGGTTTCTTTATAGCGTCTTGAATGATACAGACGCTGTAGTAGTAATATATAATACGCGAGAGAAAAATGCAACAGCTGCGTCATTTGAATGGGACGTCACGTGGACCGTTCATCATCGCGGCCATTGCAAGGACTTGATAGCCCTTGAAAGAGACTGGGCAGCAGCCGAGGAACTGAATTTCCCATCGAGCCGTTGAAATCCAAATACCGTGCCGCTAAACAGTTAACAGTTAACAGTTAGCAATACATAGACGAAGCAAAGACGCGAATCATCATTCAACCGAATACGGTTATATAGCGTTGATAACATTTTATGGTTATGCGCTTGTTGTGGCACTCGGCTAAAATGCCTCGACGTGTAGGAATTTCAACGCACGGAATCGCAGCAATACCAACAACACACACATTATTCGACGTCCGTATGCCGTGTGTATATAAGTTATACAATGAATGCATTTGGCGCAATAAGTGCGTCACGCATATCACTTCAAGGGTTACTGTATCGCATTGATGCACGTGATTCTCTGGTCTCTGCGTCCATTGATGTCGACTAGGGTATACAACAGGATTATGTTCTGTCTACTGCAGACGAGCAAAAGATATATAATTCCCGTATGCAAATCAAAGTATATAGTATACGGCGCGATGATATTATCAGGACGGCGCTTTATATGCATCGCCATCAAAGAGCTTTTCGTGTGTAGGTTTTATCATATAAAGAAGATAGGCAACATAAAAGTAGTACTGCTTTTATGCTGTGCTATTTATATTGCCATGAAATGTGTTTGGATGTACTACAGACTGCAGACTGCGCCAGAGCCAAACAAAGTACCGTATGAATTTATTTCTATATGATATACAGTATACATTATACACATGAACTCTAGTATAGCTCCGGGTGTATACATTATAATATATACTATTTAGTAAGTATAAATAAATAGAACAAAAGCTATTTTGGTTTTGACGCGACAATTTTTTCTTTTAATCACAAAATTTACTATGCGTAGACCATAAAGCCGACTAGTATTCTTTTTTTTGGGGGGAGAATAGGAAAAAATTGTCTCTAAGTTCTGAAAAGGGCGTGCTTTTTTCGCCAAGCATTTTTCAAGCGGCTGTCGGTTTTTAGTCATTTCAAACGAAAGAATCGAACGTTGCAATATCTAACTTGTATTTACTGTGCACACATTGACATTGTATAATAATGAACTGAAGTATACGCAGAACAAGATACGATGGGTGTATTATGATAATCTAGCTCAGTCTATCTATATTTAGCTGCAGGAGGTACATTGACATTTCGAGAGCCAAACCCTAAAACAGACGACTACTTGAACGATTTATGGCCACGTCTAGTCTTCCTTTTACATATTCCCGCGCTTGAAAGGTGACTATTTTTTTTTTGTTTTTGTTTTTGGTGAATCGATTGACTGCTGCAATCGCTGCAATCGCTGCAATCTATGTTAATTTCGGGCAATCTTATTTGTTGACTGCTGTCCAACTCGGACGAAATCTATAGATGCTCCACCCTAGTTGGAGTTTTAATTTTTATCCTCGATGAGATCAAACAGATTTTGTGCTACACGCTGACTTTCATTCAATTCGGTATTATATTTCGTTACATTCACTTCCAATATGGAAATGGAAAATCATTTGTATTCAGCGCACGCTTACAAGGTAACCAAATGGAATTCATCCAATACATATACCATACCTGCATTGCTTATTTCATTGAAGAAATAGGAAAACCTAACAAAAACATTCTATAGTATAAATTCTAACACATGATCAATTGCAACTTGAATTGTAAATTTGATTTGAATATTTATTTTGTTTTATACAGTTTAGCATCTTATTGCCATATATTTTTAAAAATATCTTTTAAACATTTTGCATCTTCCATTTAAATAATTAAAGAACAAATTATTAATGAGGAGGGGCAGCGTTTTATTGTAAGTGTTTGAATAGGTGGATCGCCAAGAAACTGCCTATTCATCGTCGGTAATAAGCTGATAACCCATTTCGTAGTATCGTCATCATTCTGTGTATTCAGTAGCTACGATATATTTTTCATGTATTTTAAATTGTTCACAGTTATACATCAAGGCAGCAACACACAAAAAAAAAGATTAATTTTTTTTCCCTCCTTGAATGATTATGATTTATTATAGGGATAAGAGAAGAGATATATAGCCTACATAGGTAAAACTGGAAGTGTGTGTGGCTTTGTTATGTTGTTTGCAATTCTGAAGGAAGTTGAGAGACAGATGGAAAAGATCAATGAAGGTGGGCATGCTGGCGCGTTTTATTTTTCAAAATTTTGTTTCTTTTCCTTTCACACGACGACACGACTGCTGATCTGCTGCGAAGGTGATGAACATGCAGCCACTCTTCCAACGATCGTGGGTATTCCAAATTTCGTTCCGTTCCATCATCTTAGCTATAAAACATCCAAAGTCCCCAATGACGATCCATCATTCACAGAAGAGAATGTTTGGCAGGTTAAGGTAAGACTTGTTATCGGCCGAGATCTCCCCACACCTCCAATAGATTACTGTTCACCAGCACAAATCTTTCCGCTGTTGTTGTTGTTGCCGCGTAACCTTTACTTTTTAGCCATTTGTCAGCCCAGTGTAACAATGAATACGATTTTCCCATTTTGATTATATTTATATTTTGGGTGTTGCCCACCTGGCCACCATTTCGAGGCAATTTGATTTTGAGTTATTCAAATTGTTTTGCTTATTTCATTGTTTTTCAAGTAAATCTCATTTTGTTATTTTAAATAGCTCCAAAAGATGTCAAAATAAATATGACTATTATTTTACTTTATACTCGTTCAACCACGTCTTCTTGGTATACTTGTATGAAAAGGATGTTTTTCTTTGGGTAGAGACTTTTCAAAAATTTCAAATAAATAGGGAAGAAGGTGTGAATAAAAGATTAAAAGAGCACGAAATTTTTATCCAGTCATTGAGAGAGGGAAAAGTCTTTGAAGCTTTTGAACAATAGCAACGGCAGCAGCAGCAGCAACAATGGTTGGAATAACAAAAAAAAAAAATACATACATACAGAAGGTTAAAAGCGCAGAGGAAAGAAAGGAAAAAAGACAAAACCGGACAAAACAAGCCGGATGACATGGAAGAAATTTAGCCGCTGTGGAATTGAGTCATCACGACGAGTTTGAAAACGAAAAAAAGACTGTAGCTGTTTTATTGTCGTTAGTACGAGCTTGTTTCTATGACGACGCTGCATAATAACTATTGAACTATTTGTGTATATTTTGTTGGGATCGGGTTGGGATGGTGAATCTATCAAAAATGGTTTGTCTCGTCATCTTCTAGGACGCATAGTTCTTTATTTATCTTCTCTTCATCAGTTTCTTTTGTTATCTCGATCTCATTTTTCCACAGCAACAGCCACAGTAAACAAATAAAACATGTTCAAAAAGAACAAAAAAGAAAAACAAATACCAACAACTCCAACATCACAGCACAGTCTAATGGCGATGGTAGCGTGATCGTGAAAGGTGAATCCTGTGTGCTGAGGCGCCGCACATCAGTTACGCAGCCCTCATCCACGGCATCGGAATACCGAACGGAGCGTGTAACTCAAGTCGTCCTCATAAGAAGACGAATCAGGTTTTACGGTTTTACAACCGCGCGCCATTCGATATTGCAGGCGACTCAAGTGGCGTGTAGCTTCATTCGACATCATCATCATTTATAATATATTTAGTTTTTTTCTTTCTTTGCTGTGCTGTTGTAAATTATACACCCAGTGTATTAGATTGTCGTAAGCGAACCCTTTTATCTTATTATATTACGATTCTTCTTCGACATGATAATGTGAACATCCCAGTAAATTGGACGACTGTTTATATCTTCTCACATTTCATCCATTTTGGGATTGTTCAGCACAGTTCAGCAGCAGGTGAATTTTGGTTGTCAATCTTATGAAGAAGGAAATTTAGTCAACTCAAAGAAGAATCCTCTTATTTCATTAATATGATGCGTGGTGTATTTTTTAAATTTGCCTATTGCTCTTGAGAATCATGTGGTTTTTAGTTTCACAAAGACGATCATAGAATGTGAAAGGTAAGATTTGCAAAAGAAGAAAATAGAAACGTATGAAAAGAGCGGCAAACAAAAGAAACTTCTTCATCATCTCCACTGATGGGCTTTAATCCCGGCACAAGGGCCTGAACGAACAAAAACCAATCGGCTCAGCCTTCGTCTCTTGAGTCTTTGTGTCAGGGGAAACATCATCAAAATTGGGAAAAAATATTCAAATCAAATCAAATGTATAAAAGCCCTGATTTGTACTTTTAGAATAAAAAAGAACTAAGAAACAGAGAAATGTATGGATGAATAAACAAAAGACAGTTTCTATCCAACAGATTGCTCTCTCTTTTTTTTGCTCGACTTGTTTGTATCCGCTTCGATCAAATGTTTTGTTGTTTTTCGTCTTTTCTCTGCTTTGCCTGGTTTCTTTAAGTCTATAGTCTATACATTTCAGACAATATCTCTTTTCTCTGTGGGTGAAAAGCGGCTAATAAAAGAGTTGTCGCATTCATCAATGTCCTCTGCACGATTTATTTACAGCCGTAGGCAATTGACTATGCACAACAGAAACGCGTACACACAAAAAAGACATCAAGAATGGGTCAGAAAGACAGGATCTCTAGAAGTCGTGAGTTCGTGTTGCCTGTCCTATTTCAAAACTAGTTTTTATTTTATTTATAAAGTTATAGAAAAATGCTGAAAAGAGATCAAATCTGAATTATGTATTGCCAAGTAAATGAACTTCTGACACGCAGCTGAAAAACAGTTGAAAAGCGTCCAATGGCAAGTAAATTGGTGCGATGAAAACCGACTGACATATGCTGCAGACTGTTGACTGTTGCTGCCCGATGGAGTTTTTTAGATAAACGCATGATGCACTAAGGCACTGCGTGTTCCTCTCTCAAAGTTGTTGTTTTGTTTTATTTTGCTTTTTGTTTTCTAAATTTCTCTGCGGCGAAATACATACGTATGGCTCAGAGCTGGCCGCACGAACAACTTAATTGGCCTGCTGTCAAGAAGTCCAGCTGCTGCGAATCTAAACAAGAATCAGAGAAATACGAGGGCTTCTAAAATTTATGAAAGTTTTCAGGATGGAAGGACGACGACGGAATCTCAACTCTCGATATATAGACGACTCTGAATGTGAACGATAACGTATCGTATGTGCATGGCTGCATTTCATCTTTCTTCTTTATCAGTTCTGTATAGCTATGTGTACTAAAACGAAATTGGCGTATCTAGTTGGGCAGACCGGTCAATCGAGCGATTATACGAGTAGAAGCGCAGTGTCTCAGCCAAATTGTTTTGTTTTTTCTTTTTTTCCAACTGATGATTTCTTTATCTATATGACCATAAATCTTGTTGACCTTTTTTTCGCTTATTTCTTTGCTTTATGTGTTGTGTACGTGTGTAATAATATGAAACATTAGCATTTTTCTTTCATGGTGACCATGTATAGAAAAATGAACAATTTCAACACGTCTACAATTATGAAGCTCTACAGCCTGACCTTCTGTCCTACATGAGAATTCATACCCAGTCATTGTCGACAGATACCGTATTCTACCAGAAACCAATACCATCAGCACCAGTTAAAACTTAGACGCGTGTACTCTATGTATATGCGGGAACATATCACCTTTCGAATCAGTGCAGGACAAAGTAGCAACTAGCAACCCAATGAATATACATTTACCTGTCAATGTCAAAGGGAAAACAATGTGTTTCCATAAAAAATATCTTACAACGTACTTTGCTAGACATTTTTATAGTGGTTGAGATTTTCACAGCAACATGGTGTACTTTTCATTCTCTATACCAACACCATACCATGCCCTTATATAATACTATGGGCATTGTTTTAGCGTGAAGCTGGAACGGCCAAAAATCATTTGACTTGTGTCTATTTCTTCAATTCAAAAGTTCTATTTTTTTTACGGCACCTTGATTTTTTTGTCATCTACTCCGATCTACTCAGTTCTATATAAAAAATTGCTGCTACCCAGAGACCCATAAAAACGTTGTCTATATTCCTTGATCCTAGGATCTAGCATTCTAGCGCATTCTAGCTAGACAGTTTTGACAGTCTACTTTTCTTTTGTAGATATAGATTAAGTTTCCCGCACATAGAAAAAAAAACCTTCAATGTCATCGGATCGAATTTGAAATAGATGAAATGGTGAAAACATTCTGATTGCGTCGGCATTTTTTGACTACCCCTTGTCTCTTGCACTGAGAGTTGTTTGGTGTTTACGCTCAGTGAACTTGAAGAATAAGCTGCTAGGAAAGTTTGTCACCAATCTGAATTCAACATTCGAATCTTGAGTTTCAGTTGATTCCGATGTGATTATTTTACATGTTTATTCAACCAGTAGAATATAGCCAACGTTATACGGTTGGTTGCTTTTAATAATAATTTTAAGAATCTTTTGAATGGAAAAGGAGGAAAAGAACGAAGCACAATGAAAATAAAAAAGATTCTATTTTTTTTTAGAGTGCAACTGAATGCCAACATCTTTAGGAATGAGAGACAATGCAACAAAACCTTCAGAAATGTTTTAGAATTTTGGCGGTACCCACGTGAACGCTATAGGACATTCAACATTTATAAAAATAGTTCAAGATTGAAACACAAATAGATGAAATAGTGGAAAACAAGATTTTTTTTTAAAGGGTAGCATTTTGGAAATAATGAGATGCAAAAGAAAGTTACGAGAAACTTGCCTGCTGACGATCATTTCCATAAAATCAAAGAAAATGAACTGCTAGATAGTATTTTGATAGCGCAACATTTCCTCAAAATTATAATCTATTCGGTTCTTTGAAGAAAAAAGTCTAGATGACGTCACATTATAAGAGAATAATATCAAATTATTCAAAGCTCCCCATATTCCCGTCTTTTCTTTCTCTCTCAGAAGCGCTTGGAGCATGTTGGTTGCATTTTAATAGCGGCAATTTTCGTGAATAGAAGAAAAGGGAAGCCGATATTTAGTTCCCGCCTCGAGTCACACGTCGCACCACCGCAACATCTTTGTCTATAGTTTGATGCCGACTTTGATGATGTTCGAGAACAAGGATTCGTCACCCGAGGCGTCTGAAAGAATATATAATACTGATGATGATGATAACATCCACCTCGTTCGTTTCGACAATATTTCTGGTTCCCCTTCGTTTATTCTTTCGTCTTTTTCTTGTTATTATATCGCTAGCTCACATCATAACCATTTCATCCCCAAGTGAACCGTGGAAAAAAAATGAATATGTTCGTTACAGCTTTTATACTCGAATACACACAGACGAATTTTGTTATTGTGGCCGCTAATCGTGTTGCTTCGACTTGGCTTAAGAGCAAAAGAAAGAAAAAAAAAGAATGCCGATGAGCATCAGTTTCGTTGTCACGACTTTTTTATTATGTATATATACTTTTCGATGTTAGCATTTCTACGCCTTTCTATAAACGATGCATGGCGGCAACCTGTTGAGCTCAGAGATTGAGCTCACATGGACAAGGTCTGTCTCCCACTCTCACTTTACGTCAGTCACAATCAAGTCGAACTATCCTTGATGAGCTTCTGGCTTATTTAAAGTCGAACGTCAGCATCTATAGCTTTTAAGACGACTATATAAACGCTGTAAATATCGTAAAAATGTCAAAGTAAAAAAACGGGAACTGGATTCGAGTTGCACTTTGTGTAAAAGCCGTGATGTATGTTAGACAACTTCTCGTTTGGCTTGTGCCCGTATCATCTCTTTCCTTTTCTTGAACAACTTTGTTGTGTCCACACAGTAATGGTCGGCAAACACATGGCGTTATATAAAGACCTTGACGGTAGATGAGATGTAATAACTAAGAAAATATGAAAAAAGATAATTCTTCATCTAGGCTATACTTTGCCATTCATACATCGTACGCAGCTATATTTAGATTTATCGGCCAGCTAGTAGGCTTGAGTTTCTCAAAACGTATGGTTATATTGATAAGGTTCAGAAGATTTAACGTTGTATTTATAAGTTAAGAAACATGGTCATCCACAACAGATATGTATATGTTGTCTTCTAGGTACCACTCGAATATGTTAACACTGTTACGCTGTCTTTTTCAAGTGCTGATAAACGAACAGAACAATTCCTAGAATGACGTCTTATATCCACGAGACTCAAGTATGCTGGCCGGATTTAAATTAAAAACCAGTTTTAAAAAAATTTTATTTTGATGGAAGTGCCCGAAAAAATGAAATAAAATACCAGAGAAAACTATTCTTACATGAAGACAGAAAGATAATTACCAGTACCAGACTACCAGCTGAAGACAAGCCCTGGAGTGCAGCTAGAGACTACTTCTCTTTGATTGCAATGCGCTGAATGTCTGCATGAACAAAGCGGGAAAACGAGTAGCGATGTTTGAAGATTAAAAACAAGTTTCAGAAATCATCTGCTAACTCCGTCCCCTTACCGCTGCTGATCGCATATCACAACACGATGACACATGCATAAAAACGAAGCAATTACAGAGATGATGAACAGCAGGGTCAAATTCAAACCTAATCAATTAATTTCTTCTTAGATTTTATTTGATGCGCGCAAAAAGGACAACATTTCTATTAAAATTTCTTTTCCATATAATAATATGTATTTTTTTTAAATATAACAAGTGTCACTAGCAACCGATTGAAATTTAGTAATATGTGTAGTGGTCGATATAATGGTTGCACTTACCGTAGTTAATTGTGGAAAGCTCCTTCGCTGCCGCCTATCCATGTCCATAGGTATAATGGCGTTGCCTTTTAATAATATATGTAAGCCTCTTATCTTAAGAATATTAAAATAAGTTGGACATCAAGTTTTTTGAGAAAATGTGTAATGTGTATACTGTATAAGTGTATAATAACTATCACAGAAATGGGTTTAATCTCAAATACTATATAAAAACTATATTTATGATTTATTCACAGAATTTTGGAAAATCTCTACTAGGCTATAAAGTTTTCAAATAATTTTGGAAACAATAATTAACTCGAGAAAACACAACTTCGAATCGTGTCGCATGAGAGCTCTCAGTCTTGTCGTTGAATGATGAGAAAGCTAACTTTTGTTATCAGCGAACCCGGAATACTTATAATGTGTTGTGACCGAGGTTTTGACTACAGGATTATTGTTGCTTGCGTTGCCCTCTTTTTCTTTCTGAATTCACTCGGATGTTTCGGAAATTATTCCACATATCAATATTAGTGAGACCAAAACTCGAACTGTTAATACAAAACAACTTAATTTAAATTTCCTTTACCCGTTTCATCGTAATTACCTTTTCTTTGAAAATACCTTGTGTGAAATGTGCGACTGTTATATGGCGTGCGACGCGATATTCCAAATGTCAAGGATGATGTGTAATATACCGCATACGTATATTGCCTAAGGATGCAAGAACGATGCATTATTAGCATTAATATGCATAAAATACAACAACGAAAGTTCGCAACGTAGGAATGTATATTCAGGGTTGGGAACCGATACAAAAGCAATACTTTTTCGTTAAATATACAGTATATTTAACGAAAAAGTATTGCTTTAAAGATAAGGGAAATATTTTTTTCTGGTTATTTGAATGAATGCGATGTAGTATTGTAGCTATTATTCCGACCGCGATTCCAACCACTAAATTATTCTTAGCGTGTGTAAATACAAAAAGGAAAATGGTTCATGAGGACTTACAGAAGAAACATATTTTTACTAACATTGGATTTTTTAAAATTGTTTGATAGCGGCCAAATCCCAATAAGTTAGTCGCTATTAAACATCTGTAATGAACAACAACACATTCATGAAAAAAGTATCAATTTAATAGCCTAAGATATAAAATCAGCACGCCATAGAATTCTATGGATTTTATCTTCTATTACATGGCTCTAAAGGTGCATTCACACCAAGCGTAAAACTGCGAAACATAGTGTAACATAGCTTAAGGGGAGAGAGGGAGGAGAGAGTTCCCCCCCTCGTTTTCAGCATCCCCCCTCTCTTTCCTTAGGCTATGTTACACTATGTTTCGCAGTTTTACGCTTGGTGTGAATGCACCTTAAGTCTCTATTCTCTAACCGCTCTAGGCAATTCTGGTAAGAGTTTATTGATTAAGACGAATTAAAGAAAACTGGCCACGATGCATTCTAAAATGGCCACCCCTAGCAGAAATAATTTGGGATTCAGGAAATCAGGATTGTACAGAACAATCTGGCCGCTAATTTTTCGAGTTATTCATATTTGTGCTTCATTTTCCTCTCAGGACTTAATTTCTTAATATCTCAATATGTGGTTAGATCAAGTGAACGAGATTTCAGAAATTTTTCGCTTTTCCCTTCCTTATTATATTGCAGTACTCGTCCCTATTTTGTTCATACTATCACCGGTTGAAGCCGCTACGGAATTTCCTGTTTACCGGCTTCAGCACTTTGACTTGCAAGGAGTAAAGTATGGTAAGAAATATAAATAAATTGTATTACAGGATAAAAAGCAAAATCCAAACCCTTAAAATGAAAAAATATTTCACTTATTTTTTGTTAGGCTCAAGAAGTTCAACTCTCAACTTTGAAGCTCGATCTGTTGACACAAGACTTCCTGCTAGGAAATGTGTTATTGTAATGATAAATGAATTCAACCCGAGTCGTTTTCGGGAACTAATAAATGAAGGAGTTGGTGCATTACTAATAATCATTCCTTCGGATTTAGAAACTTTGTCCAATGAAATGAGAGAAGTGGGTTAAACAAAATGACATAATTGAAAATTCAGAATCTTATTGGCTTATCATTATCTTTATTTTGATTCTCAGAATATTTTGGACACAGAAAAGTTTCTTCTTAGTCAAGAAATTGCCATACCTGTATATTTTACTCATCATTCTCAACAACTTGAGGAAATGTACACCAGCATCAAAGAGAGCACTGGGAAAGACAGTGCTTCATCTGCTGCTCAAGGTACAGCCCCCCTCCTTCCTTTAAAAGAATTCTTCTAAGGGTTGTTTTTTTTTAAATTTTTTTGTGTTTAGTCTGATCTTTTGTATTCAAGTTAACCTATATTTTGTGTATTGTAGCTCTGTTTGGTGCTATATCTGCCAATGGATATCAGTTGGCTGTCAACGGAAATGCAGCCAAACTACTCACAGATGTTCAAATCACCAACATTCAGGTAATTAAGATTTTGCCCTGAAAATGATGAGTATTCAAATATTAGGATATACTTTAATATTTTATAATAATGCTGATGAATGTGTATTTACTAATTACTTGATTATTACACAGGGAAAACTATCTGGATTTGGATTAGAAGACCAGTTACCTACTTTGGCTGTTGTAGCCCATTATGACTCCTTTGGAGCTGCACCAGTAAAATTGCATAAATCAATTCTAGTAATTTGTGTTCAACAGAAACCTTTTTTTAAATAGGATTTATCTTTTGGAGGCGATTCAAATGCTTCTGGTGTTGCAGCTCTACTTGAATTAGTTCGAATGTTTTCGCGTCTTAGTTCACAGCCCGGACAGAACGGTCTTCCGCGTTTCAACTTGGTATTTATTCTCACTGGAGGTGGAAAGTTGAATTATCTCGGTTCTAAGAAAATACTGGAAGACCAAATTGATGGGGTTGATGGTGGCCTTTTTCAAGTACGTAAAATTTAAAAGAAATCAGTAAATTGATTTTACGTTTCAACAATTAAACTTAATATTAGGACACCGTTTTTGCTCTGTGTCTGGATTCGCTTGGTAACGGTGAGGAATTGAATGTGCACGTTTCAAAACCACCAAAGGATGGCAGTAATAGTGGAAGCTTCATCGAAGTAAATTTTTTAACAATTCAGTTTTTGACCTTTATATAAAAATGTTCTGTCGGATTTTAGAATTTGAAAAAAAATGCTGCTGCTGTTTTTCCTGACGTACCTATCAATATGATGCATAAAAAAATTAATTTAGCCGACGATTTTCTTGCCTGGGAGCACGAGAGATACTCGATTCGACGGCTCACTGCAATGACTATTTCCCATTTCAAGGTAATTTGCAAACTGTTCAGAATTTTTTGAGTTATTGATTGTATTTTTTTTTTACTTTTTTCAGGCTGCCAAATCGGATTTCCAACATGGCAGCATTCTCGATACAAAGTCTTCCGTCAACGTCTCCATTTTAGCTCGTAACGTTCGACTTGTAGCAGAAACGCTTGCTACACAGTTGTACAATATTAGTGGGCCGTTTTTCGTGGGAGATATGGTATCTCGTATTATCTCATTTCCTTATTAGTTACATTACATTACCTTGTGCGACGTTAACGCAATTTTAGGCCGTCTCTGAAGAAATGTTAGACGTCTGGATCACTTTACTTACCTCACAATCGCGAAGTTCGTCTTCTCTTGGAGGGAAAAGTGGTAATACGGTCATCAGTATGCTTCAACAAACCATGCAACGGTATTTGAATGAGGTCAAAGTTTCCCATCTGACTGTTGATAAACGTGACCCAGAGTTTGGATTCTACGATCAAACAAAAGGAGTTATGACAGCTTACAGGTACGTCTATAGGTTGTTTTCAAATAATAATTTCAACGCAATTGTTTTTTTTAGTGTGAAGCCCGCGGTTTTCGATCTTTTTCTGACAGCTACTATTGTTGCCTATTTAGCGGTCGTTTATTTTGGCGTACAGGTAAATTCAAACGCAAAATTATCATAGTTGTCAACTATTTTTCAATACTTATATAATCATAATATTTTGTTGCAGACATTCCATCAACTGTATGCTGTTTTGAGTGTGAATCGTTTTTCAAAGAGCAAGTCTTCTTAGGAAATATTAGCTTGAATAATATAGTTTTAGCCTGTCCTTGTCTCCCTCCTAGTCTGTTACAGAAGGAAGGGTAAAATAAAGTATGTTTGATTTAAAACAAAACTAAAAGTAGTCAGTTATATTTTTTGGGCAAATGCTGATTTTCAATTTTCATACATTCTACTATTGCCAGGTATTTAAGTGATGGTATTGCTAGTGTACTATTTATGAAACGCGTCTGACAGTCAACATCGATGAAGTATGTTGGTTCCGAATTTTTCGATTATATGTTGTATTAAATGTAGATCTGCTTCAAACACATCATTGCTTAGGCTTATCTTCATCATCGCTGTAATATTCCGAAAGATTGTCACTCGTGCGCTCTTCTGCTGGTTTGGTTTGACTAACAATAGCTCCATTTTGGTGCTCTTCGCTTTTCTGAGCTAAACTTTTGTAAATTGTCATTGCTTGTCCAACCATTTGGGTGACATCATTACATGTGGCGGGGAGGATCAAAGTGTTGTTTGTTTTGGCCAACTGCTGGAAAGCAGCAACATACAGCTCGGCCACATTCAAAGAAGCAGCATTCATTCCATTCTATTCAAGAAAAATTGTTATATGTAATGTTAAGAGAAGAAAGCTAAGATGCTGTTACCTTATTTTCAAGTGCTGCAGATAAAAGCTCTAAACTCTTGGCTCTGGCCTGAGCACGAGATAATAATCCTTGGGCTTCACCTTGTGCTTGATTGATTTGTTCCTGTTGATCACCCTCTGCAAAGTTAGATAGATAGTTAGGTCACAGAATGACAAATGATAATTGAATCCACAGCAATAACAACCTGATGCGAGAATTTTAGATCTCTTTTTGCCTTCAGCAACATTGATATCTGCTTCCCGGATACCTTCAGATTCGAGAATTGCTGCCCTTTTCTTTCTTTCTGCTTCGACTTGCATTTGCATAGCTTCTTGGACACGCGCAGGAAGCTTGATATCACCTGTAAAAGAAAAATTTATTTTCATTTTTTTTTATTCGCATAGCTTTTACTTATTTACGGATTTCATAACGAAGACAAGCTATTCCCCATGCTTCTGATGCTTTATTGATGGCTTCAACAATTCCCAAGTTCAGATTTTCTCTCTCTCGAAACACACTATCCAAATGAATTTTTCCCAATTCAGATCTCATAGTTGTTTGAGCTAACTGTGTTATGGCAAATTCTGCATCTTCAACACCATAACTTGCTTTGTAGGGATCAACAATTCTAAGATAAAGCACACCATCAATGCTTAGTGTTACATTATCTGTAAATGTGAATAAAAGAATTCCCTTTTTTAATGAAAATTTGAAATAATTATTAGCAAAAACCTAAAGTAATAGCTGATTGCTGTGGAACATCAATTGCTATTTCTTTTAGACTCTGAACATATTTGATATTATCCAGAATAGGAATTAGAAAATTAAGTCCAGGTTTCAGGATTTTGTGGAATTTTCCCATGCGCTCAACAACCCATGCTTCTTGTTGTGGAACAAACAGCATTATTGTATTTAATGGAGTTGAAGATCTCCACCGGATAGCAGTTTGATAGACTTTTAGAGGAGACCTCTACAAAAAAGAAAATACGATAAGGTTAATTAGAAAAAAAAAATGTGCATTATTGACATCACAGTCCAATTACCGGTAAATGCGCTAAACTTCTAACGCCGGCTGTCATGACGGACATCATTCTGTTAACTTAATATTTTTAATATAAAATTGTTTTCCAATAATGCACAATTACTTCAAATTGGAACAAGAGGAACAATCCGAGAAAGTCTTGACCAAATGAAATCAAACAAAAGAAACGATTAGATTATACAACTAGATAGACATGGACCTACACTGCTACACAATAAGCAATTTTCCGTGATAGCAGTTTTTCTAGAAAATTCGTCTGTATTTCTATAGCCGTGTAGTAGTACATGTAAATGAACGTTGCAATTGCGTCAGAAAATAAATATATTTTGTAATTCACTTTATAATTATAATTATTTTGTATCAATGAATTAAGTGTTGACAAATAAAGATTTAAAATTCACACTAAATTTTGAAATCATTGATTTGTGAGTTGTGACAAACGGATCATGCTCAACTTTTATTTACAAAAAAATTGTCAGCGTTGTCGATGTGTCAAATTAAATCGAAATTCAGAAAAAGAAGAGTCATTATTTCCATCAAGCAATAGCAACCCACATTCCCTATCTGATGGCCGATCCACGTTTGAAACAAATTCGTATTAAAACTGGCGTGGTAAATCGCATTGCCAAAGAGAAACAATCTTACGAAACTGAAACGGAAACAGAGAAGAATAGACTGTTAAAGTTCAAGGAAAACGGTAAGTCTCTAAAATGTGTTCAATTTTGCCGAAAAGACCAATATTTATATAATATATCCATGGTTGTTTGTTTCACATCACTTTTTCTACAGTGGACTTATCATATTTTTAACATTAAAATATATTATCATTTTCAGGAGGGGATAGCCATATCCTAAGAAAACAAGAAGAAGTAATCCAAGAATCAGCTATGATGATTACTGACTGTCAAAAACGGCTGACAGCAGCATATGCAGATCTTAAAGCTGTTCTTGAAAACGAGAAAGATCTTTCAGAAACTGAGGAATTCCAGAATGCTTCAAAGGCTCTTGAACTAGCTTTACCACACTTTTAAATTTGTGTGGATTATGCTAGATGCACCATTTTTGAGTTGACCATCATTTATCTAAAATTTCTACACCAATTCATCTGTGTTATTATTTTGCTTCATTAAAAAAAACCAAGTGAAAGTAAACAATGGCAGAGTGGAATTACAACATGAATCACATTAGTTTAAATTTACCACCAAGTTTTCAATCTCAAAATAGTTCACCTGGAAGTTTTTTCAATCACCCTGTCAGTGCCTATTTCAATTTTGGTGACTCTAGTCAATCTGGAATTAGCAATTCTAAATTTCATTTTGGAAGTGATCCAGCTCATAATAGGTTACATTTGACAATTTCTAGTTCTCATGAACTGTCATGGGAGATCAACAGAACTGTGAATAAACAGCATGTTGTGTTACCTACTATAGTGACACAACCTCAACAAGAGTGGCTGAATATGGCAAATCAACGGAAACTGGATCAGCATTTTCTCGATAATTTTATTCAGGCCCGAGTCAAGCCAAGGAACTTTTTACCGTCTGTTCAAGTAAGTGGTCTCAGATAAGATTGGCTGTTGACATCGTGTAACTCATACCAATAATACATGAAACTTTAACGGAAGATGAATGAATATCGATATCTGGTTAAAGAGGCTAAAAGATTGACCGACTGCTTGAAAGTAGCTCAACAAGTGAGCGAAGCCCGCTGGAATCCCAACAATTCCCATGAATTAGAACAATTAAAAGTATTTTTTTTGTTTTATGTTGGCTACAAACAGAGTAAATGTGTTTAAAAAATCATGTAATTCATTACGTTTCTATCACACAGCAAAGGCTTGAATTTGTCAAGGAACAAAAAGAAGATCTTGCAAAATCGAAGGAAATCAAAGAAAAATTCACTAGGAGAAAGGAGAAAAAAGAATGGCTGAAACGAAAGAAGGAAAGGCAACAGAAAGAAGTACAGGAAGCATTAGTGGAACGGGAAAATTTACACAGACTTATTGATGATAAAATAGAAGCTGTCAGAAGAAAGGAATTGAACCGTAAACGGGTTAGACTACTATGAGACATTAGCACGAAGGATGCTTAAAAAATAAATATTTTTTACTAATTATTTAAAAAAAAAACTAGAATCAACTCAATCAAGTAGCTAAAAGTGAAGCTGATACATTCATGGGTGAAGTTCGTCGGAAAATAAATGACACCAAACGTATCATTGAGCTGCTACAATCTTTGAGGGAGTTGCGCGTTTTGAGAGCACGTTCACTAGAATTACAGCGCGCTCTATTTTCCAAACAAGAAGATACGGATCATTTTAACAGTACATTAGGTAAATTTGTGAATTCTTTTTAATCTTGTCATAATTTTGTCGTTCCTATAAGCTGTAATAAGATTAATTTGTTCTCCGATTATAATGTGTTATAATTACTTAAAATTTGACAAAACAAATTTCTAGATCTCAAACATTGATAAAATTTTCAGATAAATTAGATTCAATGCTACAGAAGAAGTTGGGTAATCACGAGGAAGAGGAGAACACGGTGACATCGACGTTAAACGAACATGATGTTTTACAAATGACTGAAGATGTAATTCAGTAATAATTTAAATAGTGAGACGGTTCTTTCGTACAATATTTACTTGATTAATTTAGTAAACAGAAAACTGTGGAAAACATATATGGGGTGCCGTTGTACCTTTCTAAGAATAAACATCAAAGGAAACATTACCATCACTAACAGTTAACCAAACATTAACTTACAATCTAACGTCAATCTAACATATAATAATAATTAAAATGAAACAAACAGTAAATGAAATGGAATTAAATTCAAAAAAACTTTATCTAAAATGAAAAATCGGGTATTACATTTAACAACAATCTAACCTACATATTAAATCTAATGTAAAAATGTAATGTTGTATTTGAAATTTAATCTGTATTATGTGTATTTTGTATTGTAATTTACGCTTACTAAATACAAAAAAATTGAAATTTTAAAAAATGAGCTTTGTTATATAGTCATTGGTCTACATGCATACCAAATTTTATTTCACTAACTTATGAATTGATGAAACACCACACGAAAAATAAGTTCCGTCTCCCTTTTTAGTACCCCAAAACCGCTTCCATGTTTAACACAGAGCTTAACGGGGAAACGGCTTTAGCAAAAATCGCTTCCGTTAGTTATGTATAATCCCCTCCTCTTCCGTTTGTGTCTGATATTAAAGAGCTAATTCTCTTCTACAAACCCATTAAATGATTTTTGGGAGGGGGTATTAGTTTTTAAGTTATATTAAAAGAGTTTATATAAAGCCCATATTTCCTGAAATTTTGCTCAAAGCCGTGTTGGTTTCATTCACACACGCATTGAGCGACGTGGCGCTTCATTTTGTTTTCATGTTTCAAATGAAGTATTTTGCTTTTGATTATTGTGATACATTTGCAAGTGTAAAATAAATAATATTCTGCTTATTTGATTGTTATGAACATAACTTAAACTCTTACTAAACTTTAACTCTTGTAACTTAAAAACTAATACCCCCTCCCAAAAATCATTTACTGGGTTTGTAGAAGAGAATTAGCTCTTTAAAGATATAAAGATTTACAATCGGCTCTTGGCCAATAGCAGCAAAGTTGTCCCCAAACAATGTAAACAGAACAAAACAAAAGTCTGCCAGATCTCAATCCTCCCTCGGGGACAACTTTGCTGCTATTGGCCAAGAGCCGGAGTAGAACGATCGCTATTTCTTCCTTTATTCCGCTCTGCGCCGAAACCGAGAAGAGCCGGCATGAAACGGACTACCGGTGTCTATGCTAATGAAACGGTTGCGGTTCGGACGGAAAAACGACAGTTTTGTTGTAGTCTTTGTAGCACAGTCGTGAGAATGTACTTGTTGTATTTGTCACCTCCGCGTTCGGCCTCGCCTCTACAACATCTTCCCCTTACACAATGGAATGACACAAAAACAACGAAATGAGACGAAATGAGACAGAATAAAACAGAATGGAAAACAAGAAAGCCGGCGAACCAAAACATACGCAGGGAAATAGACATAGAAAATACCAACTCGGACACAGCCCAATACGACAAGAAATACAAAATGAAACAGAGCAGACACTCGAGAAAAATTGGAACAGAGCAAGAAAATGAACAAAAACAGTAGGATCAGCTTAGGATTCGGCAGCCCTATTCGCCCGCCTCATCAGATACCGGACGAAAAACTGACGGCCAGACTGGGTGAACAATGGCATTGGCTGTGTGCGTCGCACCGGAACTGTACAGCCCACAGGACTAACAGCACTAACAGAACCAACACCACTGACAGGAACGACAGGATGGATGAAGTCAGCACTGACCGCTGAACCAGCTTCAGAGCCGGGCGGGCTATCCATCGGTGATCGCGACTCCGGGCGCGACAAGTGGGCCGCATCCACAGGCCGGGCACTTGGTGCCGGCGTCAGCGACGACTTTGGCTGACTGACGGATTCCGACGCCACACGCACCGGTTGACGCGCAACAGCCATCGACGACGACCAAAAACTGGGACATTGAGACGATTGTTGTTGACTCTGCATCGAAACCGTTGGTGGAGATCCATTGACCACGTTAATGGACCACCTCGTCCGTCGAAATAGTCGACCAACCGCACCTAAATGCCAACGTGACCCAATGAGCGTGCGCACCTGTTGACCAACGAACAGCAATAAAGACCGCACATCAAATCGGCGAACATTGTGGAAGAACGCACCCCCCTGCCTCCTACTCAGCTCACGTTGGACAAATGGCGCCGGAACCACATGGGGCACCAACGCACCAGGAAAAAATGGCAAAGATCCACGCAAATAACGACCCTGCAGCAGGACCGACGGCGACGGAAACTGGTCCGATAGAGGTGTCGACCGAACCGCCACCAGAACTTCCCACAGTGTGCAGCCGTCATGGAACATTTTCAGCATAGTAGCCTTCACCGTTTGGATATGACGTTCCGCCAACCCGTTTTATTGTGGAAATTTCGGACTAGACGTGAACTGATCCCATTATCTGATAAGAGTTCCTCCGGTGCTCCAAAATCAGCAAAGAAGCCATCCATGGCCTGAATAGTGGCCGCCGACGTCAGGAAGCGCAGCTTCGCCACGCAAGGCCACTTGCTATAGCCATCCAACAACAACAACTAATGCACTCGTGCAAACTGAAAAATATCAGCCGACAGCAGCTGAAACGGATGAACTGGAATTCGCGACGGCAGCATTGGCAACGCCGGATTTTTGTGTCGATTTTCTTGGCAAGTATTACAGCTGGCCACCAGATTCCGTATCTGGTCATCACACCCAGGCCAATAGACTGATGACTTTGCACGACGAATACACTTGACCTCCCCAAAGTGGCCGTAATGGATTCCGTCCATGGCCTTCCGTCCAAGTGACACCGGGACCACTAGCCGTTCACCGTACAACACTAAACTGTCCACTTCGCTAAGGGCGTGTCAAAAATCCCAATACTGCTTAGCCGGCAGTGGGCAGTGAGTTTTCTTTTCCGGCCAGCCCGAGACCATCAGCTCCTTGACCATCACCAACGATGGATCATCCTCCATAGCCTGCACATACTTAGACCGAGTATCCCGCAACGGGATAATTTGATCCAGTAAAGCGTGGATTTGTTCTTGGCAGCGTTGCGTCACATCATCATCAAACTGGACGGGTAAATGTGCTCTGCTCAACGCGTCAGCTATAAAGAGCTCTCTTCTGGGCTTATAGACTATCCGGATATCGAAACGTTGTAACTGCATCCGCATCCGCTGGATACGGGGTGTACACTCTGCAACCGGTTTGTCAAGAAGCCCCACCAGGGGCTTAAGGTCAGATTCCACTGTAGCCTGTTGTCAATACACGTTTTATCTGAAGCGCATTAAACCAAACTGTATATCCGTTGAGTAGGTATTAATGAAGTTGAAGAGTATGCCACCGGTTGTCCGTTCTGAAGCAAAACCGCTCCTATACCAGTAGGTGACGCGTCAACCGAGAGAACGACCGGTAACTGCAAATCAAAGCGACGTAGAGTAGGCAACGATGACATCGCTTCCTTCAACCGAGCCATTGCCTCTCTCTGGGGCTCCTCCCACACCCACGCCGATGATTCCTTCAGCAAATCACGAAGGGGTCGAGTGATAGCTGCCAAATTTTTGCAGAATTTATCAAGATAGGTTGCCATTCCCAGTAGTCGAACCAGGTCAGCTTTTCCAGAGGGAGCAGGCAAATTGACGATCGCTTCCACTTTAACGGGATCCACTTTAATAACACATTCCCCGATGATATGACCAAGCCACGGCAACTCTTTCATGAAGAATCCACATTTTTAAAACTGGAGTTTCAGATTATGCAGCCTACACCGTTCCAACACTTTCCACAGATTATCATCCAGTTCCAATCTGGTTTCTCCCGTTACTAGAAAATCATCAAAATATATAATCACGCCTTTAAGGTCCCCAAAAAGTTCTGACATCGTTTGTAAGTAGACCTCGGGGGCTGATTTTAATCCAAACGGCAGGCGTAAAAAGCGATAACGGACGCAAGGCGTCGCCATGGTGCACAGGAACGACGATTCTGTTGACAAAGGAATCTGGTAAAATCTAGACGCCACATCCAAACTGTAGAAGAACTTAGTCTTACCAATCTTGGCAAACAGCTGTTTCACAGTAAATACTGCAAAATGCTTCTTCTGAATAGCCTTATTCAATTCAGATGGATCAAAGGAGATTCGAATATCTCCGTTCGGTTTGCTGGCCACCAACATTCTGCTGACCCATTCAGTTGGTTCCGCGACCGGTACAATTATTCCGTCCGTCTCCATCTGGTACAGCTTCCGATATACCGGGTCTTCCAACCTGAACGGAATTCTTCCTGCTGCAGACACTACAGGATCAACATAGTTACTTCCTGTAGCCAACTTAATGGTGTGCTCAACCGGCAATTTACCCAGCCCAGTAAACACTTCCATGACTCCTTGACAATTGGTGGAACGGAAGGAGCAGGCTCTATGTTGACCGCAAAGACTCGTCGAATTAAATCCAACTACTGACACGACGGAAGTCCCAAAATAGTGGGTTGGCCAGGTTGGTAAACCACTACAAAGTCCACCACATAAACGGTACCATTGACAACTACTTTTGTCGTATGAACCCCTAAGGCAGACAGGTAACCATTTGTTGCTCCATAACGACGCAAGCGAGGCCCACGACGCAGATGTCGTCGTTTCACCGGTAGTCGTTGAAACACCTCCTGTGGTATTACATTACATGAGGCTCCAGAATCCAGTTTCACCTTAACTTTCACACCATCCAGCGTAAGATTTTCCCTCCACTCGCTGTCTCCAGGTGCCATATATTGCTCATGACGTACCTCGTGAGTACCATATTCTTCCAACGAACGGGTACCTATCCCGTCACCAATCTCACCCTCCACAGAGTTGAGTTGCATGTGTGTACCACGGCGCGATGGCGGATCCTTGAATCTTGTGGATGGGTTTTGGCCGCATGACGGGACTCTGAGCGTGAATGCTGCGCATTTGGGCATCTCTTCGCATAATGTCAAACTTTTCCACATGCATAACACAAGATATGAGAAGCCGAACCATGCACAGCAGCATGTCGGCGTCCACACCCCGAGCAACCAAAAATTGCCTGTCCCTGTCAAACGCTTTTGACAAATCCAGCGTTTTTTCAAACAGCAGTTTTTTTCGTGTTTGCGAGTCAGCCACACCCAGCACCACTTGAAACCGCAGTTCCGATTCCACCGACGCACCATAATTACAACCCTTCACCATTCCACGGAGACAGACGATCCACGAGTCAAATGACTCTCCCGGCTGTTGGTGTCGACGCAGGAACCTGAACCGTTCAAACACTTCGCTTTTCAGTGGAGAAGTGAGAACCAAAATTATCCAGTACCGGCTTGATTTTCTTTGCATCACCAGCTGTTGCAAAAACAAACGTGTCAAATATCTTCAGGCCTTTAACTCCAAGTAATGTGATTAGCACTTCCACTATTACCTCTTCATCCGCCTCATCCTTTCGGGTGGCTAAAATAAAGTACTCAAATTGTCGGCGCCACATTTCTGAGGCCAGATCACTAGACGAAAAATAAAGCGGTTCTAGGGTCCGAAACGACGGCGCCTTTATAAAAACTTTTGGACATCGTTCACAAAAAACTCCACGATTTGTCACGGATGCCACAGATACACACGGATACGCCATATCACCACGTCTCCGACGCCACAAGTCCCAATAGTTATCAGCTAACCGGCCACACTCATTGTCACAAACAGCAGGAATCACAAAATTCAAGCTAACTAGTACTAAATTCTCTCAAAGGCACTTCCGAAAGAAAATTTAGTCAACAGCAAGAAATTGGCCTTATCCCACCACAAATCCATTCACACAATTCTGACACCACGATGTAGTCTTTGTAGCTCATTCTGGACTCATTTTATTTGTCAAACCCTTGTTCGGCCTCGCCTTTGCTGTACTGACTTATTAGATGCATCAATTTAATTTTAAAATACCTTGATTTTGCACTATAGTTATTTCAAGTATCAACTAAAGATTTCCTTGTAAGAAGCAATAAATTTCAGAGTCCCTAAAAGATAATATGAGACTGGAATAAACAGTCCTAATTTACGGTTAATAATATCACATGTTGGTCAAGTGGTTAGCAAGGCGGATTCCCAAGTCAAAAGTTGATGGTTCAATCACGGTCTAACATGAGAGGTATACAAACGCCATCAGAGGTGACTGGCTCAGTAAGGTGGAAGGGTTCCATTGCATTACGGTAGAAGCCCCACGAGTAGCGTTGCCCTAATGCGAAAAGTCAAGAAAATAGATCGTGCAACTCAGCATACAAAAGCGCGTTTGTCAACCTCTCCTGGGGTTCGTTAAGTGAACGGCTTTTTGGTCGTTTTTCGGCATTGCCAGATTTCAGAAAATCTAAGGGTAGTGGAAAAACAAAGTATTAAAATAACAGGGAATTTAAGTAATTTGCAACGCTGTTATTTTTTACCGTGAATTAGTAAAAAGAATCTCCTTCCCTAAGTGTACAACAAAGTTTTTTTTGTGAACTATCAGAATTGAGTGAAGAAAATGGAAATGATAGAAGAAATTGGAATTTTATTAAATCAATTTCTTGCGTTTATTCAACTGGCTGATCAAGAGGACAATAACTTTATAGAACAAATAGTGAGAAGAAGACGAAGAGATATTCTCAGACGGCTTTTAGAACGCCATCGTGTAGTTTTGATGCGAGTCGAAGAAAATAGGTCGGTATATTACTCGGCATATGTCGGAACTTGGTTTGAAACTTATTCCGAACGAAAATTCAAACGAGACTTTCGCTTTACTAAACATACTTTTCGGGTAAGAAAACAAATCGTTACAAAGCCAGAATTCTCTTACTGATTTAACAAAACTATTTTGATAAAGAATAAAGCTATTGTTGCGCATTATATAGAAAAAAATTGTGTTTTTAGGTACTTGTTAAGTCAGTGAGCCCCTTCATACTAGGAGATTATGTATATAACGGCCTTCCTGTCACAGACAAATTAATGATGGTCGTCTGGTGCCTTGCGAATCGAGAAGCATATCGTGTTTTATCAAGACGTTTTTGCCATTAATCAAGGAACTGTACACTACGTAGTGATGAAGACGATGAAAGTTATCTTTAATATGGCGAACCGATTCATAAGATGGCCAAGGTTAGAAGACTACCAAGAACTATCAAGAAATTTTGAAATTGTCAATACTCTCGGTTAGTTAAATCACTTAAATGTCTAGTCAACATTTTCTTATAGATTACAAATATTTTAATCATATAGGGGCACTTTATGCTTCGGAATTTGAAATCCGCCAACCCTTAAATCAGCTGCCTTCATACACCAGCAGAAAACGTAAACCGACAATAACGCTACAGATAGTATCAACGCGTGATTTAGAAATCATCGATGCAGCAGTGGGATTTCCCGGAAGTTTGGGAGATGGTAGAATTCTGAGAAACAGTCCTCTTTCCCAAGCATTGGGTGTCAGGCTTGGCCAAACAGATTACCATATCCTCGCTGATACAGCCTATCCTCTACGTGAACATATTTTCGTACCGTTTAGAAATAATAGAGATCTAGAAGACCACGAGTTAGCATACAACCGTGCCGTAAAAAGTGACCGTCAGGTTGTGGAGAGGGCATTTGGTTTACTCAAGATGAAGTGGCGACGGCTTAAATTTTTAGACATATTCAAAATGAAGTACGCTCATCGAATGGTCTTGGTTTGTTGTTGTGGGGTGGATAGGCGATGCCCCACAAGTTGACGATGATGATGAAGTCGATCCAGACTATGAGTTCGATGAAGAACGGGAGACGGAAGCTGATGTCGAAAAACGACGACGCATCGCTGAGGAGTTCATCTTTTAGAGTGTCTAAAATAAACTTTATTTTCAACACAATTGTTAACTAAAATTTTCGTTTGTATTTCTTTCTTGAAGTCAGGATTGTGTTTAATGAGATCACAGGACAAAAGGCATTTGAAAATGAAAACTTAAATTACAGTCTAATTCTAATTGTTAAATAAAACAACAACAAAAACTGAGATTCAAACGTTGCTGACTTCAACTGAAGAATTGCTAATTTTTTTCTTGAAAGGACGAAACATTTTCTAACAGGGCAGTCTAGTCGATTTCTTCAATCTGAAACATGAGGTTAAAGCAATATCGTTAGAAAAATTATAAATTGTTTAAAATTAAATACATTATTTAATGGAACTTACAGCTTTGGCCACTTTATTATCTTCATCGACTCTTCTGTATTTGGCCAAGAAAGCCTCTGAAACCTTTTCAATAGCTTTAGCTGCAGAAATAATAGCGTTAGATTTAGCAGACCTCGTTTCGTTGCTTTCTTTTATCTAAGCTAGAAACTCTTTGTCCATTGCAGCCCTATCCATTTATAAATCTATAAGACGAGAGATTGATTCTGAATTCGTGATTTTTCCTTTTTGTCTTCTCGAGCGAGTTTCTTGGTTATTTTCCGATGACGGACGGCGCGTAGGTGAAGGAGTTGAATCCCTAGATCTCTTTTTCGAGGTTGCAGCTCCAACTCCATGGAAGTGTTCAAGAGTTGACGAATCTTCCAGCCCTAGGACTTGGTTCATTCGCGAAAAAAAGGCCACTGGACGCGTTTTCCCTTGTTGGCTTCAGGAATTTGGTCATTGATGTTGGATATTCTTTAATATGAACATTGGTTATCTTGAGTCACAGATTAGGTTTTGTATTCAATACTTATTTGTTACAGAGAAAGAAGTGACATGACGTGTGTCTTTGACTTTTGAGGAGAGAGAGAGTTCGTCTGCAACACTCATAAAGAGTAGGCCGTGAGGGGGGAGACAAAATGACAGCACACACCATCTAGTGGTGGGGAAACACAACAGAGTGACGGTTATAAACCAAGAATTGATTTCATTGAACTTTTTCTTCAGGGAGGCAAATTTCCCGCTGCACCGATCTGCAGTTGTATGAATTCCACGCTTCATCAACTCAACAGTAATCTGCAATTAAATTAATTGAGTGTCGCTTTTACGAAATACTATGAGCTTAACTTACATGTAGATATATGCATTTAACTTATATAACAATGATAGTGGCATTATGAAATAGAAATGATTAAATAACTTTCAAAAGCCTATATCTTTTGCCACAATGAGTGATCGGCCGAATCATGATTCGAATCAATGATTCGAATCAATTTAAATTAAAAATTTACATTGAAAATTGATTCGAATCATTGATTCGGCCGATCACAATGTTGACGCACGCTCGTTTTTTTTTGTTAAATCGTGGCTGGAATTGTGAATACACGTCCAATAAAGTTTCAACTTCTGCGAATGTCTGGCGTTGAACGCCAGCGTTGATGGACTGTGGCTTGGTAGACTGTGATAAACCTATAACGAAACAAATCAATTAATAAAATCATTCAGCATAAAGTCTAAACAGAAAAAGATAGTTGAATATACCATCTTTCGTGTGTTCAACAGTTTGCTTCTGTGCGATCGGTATTAGTTTACTGGCCACAACTGGTTTTGAAACCGACAATATTGCTGAATGAGAAGCAGAGACATCACAAGATGCTGATGGAGCTGATGAAATGGAGCTCGATGAAAGTGCTGTGGTCCCACCTCCTGCACCTGCTAACATTAGAATTTGTATTACTAGAAAATACATTTTCAAAATAAATAAAAAAATCAATTCAATTAGTAAATTACCAGTCTCATATTTTAAAAATGCAGGGTCTCTCACTTCTATTTTACTTCTCAAAAGTTTCGCAAAATTTTGCATGAATGTTGGCTCTGCATACAAAATTCCAAAATAAATTGAAAGAATTAAGACAAATTAGATTCATTCAATTTTTACCTGTTTGAATTCTGTGTTGCACATCCTTATTTATTGGGATAAGAAATTTCCTCCCAGTCAATTGATATTCAAAAAATACGCAGTTTGGAGATTTTTCTAACGCCTTGACGTTTGCCATTTTCGGCTGCTAAACGAGAGTGTGACGAAAAGAAATTTTTATTCGATTTGTTGGCTACAGCACTGCCATATCGCCTAATCAAAAACTATACTTTGGATCAATTCTATCTCGTCAAAAAAGAAAGAGAGAAAAAGGTCCGCCGTTTATTGCTAGAAAACTCTCCTCTGTATGGGCTAAGAAACCTTGTCACGTGACATTTGGCAACGTTGATTGGGCGGTTTCCAAGTCGTTCACTTAACGAACCCCTGCTACTGTCGTGGTTTATTCCTGGTTGGGGGCTTATTATATTTCAATTTCACCTATGGAAACTACAAATAATTCGTACTTTCATCCCCGAATTTTTCGTAGAGTATTTGACCCCAAGTTTTTCGTATTGAACAACTACGAAACAACGACTGTAAATATTTGAGGCTTGTAACCCTGAAAAGGTGGTAAACAATTTTAACAGTGTTCCCTGTGAACCCCGACCCTTAAACACTGCTACTCTGAGCCCACCACTGTGCGCAATTTCCCCAAAAGAATTCCTATTTCTCAGCGCAGCAGGCTGCACAAAAGCGGATAGACACTGACACAGAGAGAAAAAAAACTCATTCCCTCTTTGTAACATCTTTCTGAAAAAAACTACAACGTCCAATGTTCCTTCGAATTACATCGAATTGAAACGAAAAAACAACAAAACAAAACACCACAAATTTCTTCCACCCGATCTTCATTATCGGTCCTTCTCTCTCTCTTCTCAAACTTGGTTGAGCCGTAGACCCGTATCCCAGCAATTTAAGGCCTACAACTGCTGGGTAACCGATTCTCAGGGTCCCCTGACGGTTTTCCACCTCCAAGCCCTACCCAAAACAAACATTGGAGAGAAGAAAAACAAGGGCTTACCATTTCCACGACTCCCTACATCCACTCATCCGTCACAACCTTGCCAACAGATCCGTCTCATACACACTAACACAAAAGTCACGATTCTCTGCGTCTCCCCCATGTCACGTTACAAAATAAGTAACGTGTTTTTATCACTACATCTTACTACAAACATCAGTCTACAGAGCCCCCCACACACCCCAAGCATGGGTCCTATATACCGGAGCGACAGTTATGTCGCACGTTCGGTTGGACTACATACTAGTAGTATCCAATGGCGTGGTCAATAACCACGATAAAATATTTTTAAAGAAAAAAGGTACACGCATAGCATTGGTAGGAGGGAGAGGATGAGTGTGGTCATAGAAGCAAGAGAAATACGCCACTTTCCTATAAGAGCGCACCTTGCGCTTGAGTGCGGGATCAGTAGCGTCACTATATTACCTCGGTCCTTTTCTATATGAGCAGTTGGTTGCTGTGTTGGCTGTCGGTGCAACTATAGATCTTGCAGCTCCATATTCCTTCATTCTCATCCTTGAATTTTGAATTTCACCCTCACACATTGTTTCTACCCGCCTGCCACAGCCCGCTAACTGTGATTCACTTATAATTGAAAATTAAGGGAGGCCAATCATCTGCAGTCGTGGCAGTGCATCATCATCGTCAAGAAATTTCTAAAAAATTTGATTAATTAATATCATCATCATCATAGAATTGTAACGTAGAGTTCTCTCATTTGTTTTCATTGCCCCGTTCCATGACATCCGCGTAATTAATTATTAAATAATTAATTAATTATTATTATAATGTATTCGCACAATACCATGGAATAGTAAATGTCATGCATATTCAATAAATTATCCATTTAATGGAAAATTAGAAATCATTGATTACATTATTGATTTTTTCCCAATTGATATTAACGTTACTTTAGAATCTGATGTTTCGTTTAATGTTACGTTGAGAGGGTGGCTCTATAACTGGGCACGCGATCGCGGTGCCACCACGTTGGGGTTGAGTGGAACACATGCAATAAACTGCCACTGTACCTGCACTGTACTATATACACTATACACACACTACACTATACTATATATCGAAGGCCGTTATGAACTCAATTAAATTTATTATTAGCAAAACCAACCAGAGTAATACATATTATATAATTAGATATATCTCTCGAGATTTTTATTCATTGAAAAATGAATTAATTCATATTTGTATCGCCGAAATCGCATTCCTACCATTTTAACCCCCCAATAGCTTTTCTCAGTTCTCTCGTGATGGCGCTGACCTGGTGCAGCCCTTTAGATGGCCCGATAACCGAGTTGGCTCTATTAGCGGGTGGCCCGATGACTGGACCGGCACTGTATTAGTTACGGTTTTTTATTCTTCTGAAAAAAATATACAGCTGCACAAATTTTTCCATGACCATCATGAAATTCTTTTGAGCAGCTGTAAAGTCGCTGACTCATTGTATCCTACTAATGCATTGTTCGGTTGGTATGATGGTTACCTACTTATAGGTGGATACTACAACTCAAGCATACAAAAAACTCATGCTTAACTATATTTTTAGGCCACAGTGGCGCGCATTGGCGTAAGCTGCGCACCACTTTTGCTTATACTTCCGCAATAACTTTTTCTTTTCACGTTATTTGAATTCCAATAAGGTATATACAGCATGAATAAAGCTAAAATTACTTGGAGACACAAAAGGCTGAAATAAATTATTTCTAGCCGACCGAACAGTTTGGCGACCCCGATTCGGAGTATTTGGAGAAGGAGGGCTGTACCCCCATCCAGGAAGCCCTAATCGTGATCTGCTGTTAACTGGGTCCGTTGAATATTTGGAGGAGGAGCATTGTACCTCTACCCCGCTCCAGGAAGCCTGAATCCCGAGCCACTGTCAACCGGTTCTGCTTCCAGAGTTTGTTGAATATTAGTCAACCATAGATTTCAGTTTGTTGCCAGCGAGGCTGCCAGCGGGTATCTATTAGGATTAGAAAACTGATAGGCTATACTTCTGTTTGAATGATCATATCTTTGGCATCAATTTCAATATGTGGTTTTGGATCCCTATTAAGAGCGATGGGAGCCAAGATGAAAAAAAAACTAACAATCGTGCGAAGCTTCCATAAATTTGAGCGACATCCAGACCCGGCAAAAGATGTTTCAGATATGTTAAGGATGTTAATGAAAAACCTTTAGGAGTTAAAAAAAGCTGATAGGAAAGGAGAGAGAAGGGGGAAAGCAGAAAAAGTTGAAGAAACTGTAAGAAAAAATATCATCATGAATATCCTTACTCTTAATATTTTTAAGTGAGTTCATAAGTATATGTATAACTGATATAGTAAATTAAGCTCTTGAAAAAGGAATCCAAGCCTCCAGTTTGACATTTACTGAGCCGGCCTTCCGAAAAAACGAAAACGTCAGACGAAAGGGCCAGCAATGAAAAAATAGTTAAAGTAGCATGAAATTAAGAATGAAAAATACCAATATTCTGGTTCCCATTTGTAAGACCAAAATTACTAAATTCATAGGGCTCCAAATATAAGGATAAAAGATACTCAAAACAAACTTGTTCCTAGTAATGATTGGTCTCAAAAATGGAAAGCTACCGTGTAATAAACGCCGCCTAACAACTCGTAATATTCCTAGTACTATTGAGGACGTTAAATAACAAAACTTGTATTTGTTTCAAATCACCAGAAACAACTGTTAAGCAAAAACCCATTCTGCCATCTAGCGTCGGGTTTTGAAGGCTTGTGGTGTCGAGAATGAGGACTGCTGTTTAGCCTCACGTGTGTGGAAATGAAGGCGGCCATTGATCTTGTGCTGAGTTGGAGTCGAGTCTTATATTACTTTTGATCTTGTGCTTTCTACTAACCTGCAACTATCACGTGTAAGTAAAAGTAGATATTCTCCGTATATCAAGATAAATAAAATACAGACACTCATATGTGAGTGAGTTTCCACACCTTGATTGAATGTTCGGTCTCTGTTATTTAACAACAACTCCCTGAAATAAAGTGCGTACAGTTGACTACAATAGCTAATCTTTTTGGAATTAGAACGTAATGCTACTATACCCACTATGAAACTCCTAAAATATAAAATTTGGTGTGAATTTACAGCATCATTCAAATATATACAAGCAAGAAATGTAAAAATATAAGCTTGCAATATCGCTATTAAAAAATCAAACCCAATAAGAACAACTAACGACATTGGCAATATAGTTTGCAAAAAATCTGTTCTTAAATTTATATGAAAGAGGATTGAAAATTATTTATGGAATTAAGCAAAATATGACAAAAAAATTGATAGATCGCGTTTCCTAACCTGTTATGTAGTCCCGAGGGGCGCGCGTATTTTATTGTATGTTATATAAGCGCACATTTTTCCACTGTCCTGTCAAGTTTTCAAGATTCCCCCAGCACGTCAGGTCGTGCACTACCCCACCCTATATCCATGATTATTTTTCAGCGATTCGATGGCAAGTGTTTGTGGCGTAAGTTAACAGATGTAACACAAGTAAACGTGAAGTGATGGGCCACAGAACTCCACTTATTAACAAATTGATATAAATGCTGCCGAAAGAGAGATGGATAGCGCTAGTCAACTCGTCTCACAAAGACGTTATCACCTGTTTTTGAAAAAAAAGATAAATATTTTTAAACCATCACTAAACTAATTACAAAAAGACATGCCACACAAAATAGAGCTTTACAGTTTACTTGGGTTTTTTGTTTGCTAAAATTTTTAACATTTTTTTTCATATCTGACTTTTTCTCTCAAAAGGCGTTGAACTGTATATACAATATCAAGGCTGTGCAATTGACTCTTTCCTGTTAAATCCATTTGGGTTCCTTTGATAAACCCAATCAGAATTATACTATTGGGCTAGAAGTATTTTTTTACGAAGATTCACATTGCTGATAATAGGCTATTAAATTTCTTGAAAAAAATGCATCAAACAATTTATTCGAACACCCTTTATAGTTTGCCATAATTTCTCTTACATTGTGCAAGGCGCCTTTTGGCTCAGGACTAACACAGGAAAATTAGCGCTTAAATGCTTCACGGAAAAATGAGTTTTTTAAGAGCCGTACGAAATTGCGGCAGGGAAGAAGAAGAGCGAACAGACACCGGGAGCTTGTTCCACAGAATTGGCATGTAATTTTTGAACGCTCTCATGCCTTGGGATTTCACACGGGCAGAGGGAGGAACAAGGTCGTAGAGGACAGCAGGTGATCTAAGGGCACAGTCACATTGACTATTTATACTCCTAAGAGAAATTAGACTAGAAAGATAGTAGGGAGAAGAATTTTTAAGACACCAGTATACCAGGACAGCAATTTTAAAGTCAATACGATAGCAAATGGGCAACGAGCGAAATGCATGTTGGTGAGGAGGCATGGGATCCCGTCATCGGACACCGGTGAAATCGCAATCAGCTGCATATTGGATTTTCCTGAGAGGATCTAGTCGACCAGGTGGTAGTCGAGCGACTAGAGAATTTTCATAATCAATTAGGAAGAGTACGAACGCCGAGACTAGTTGAACATCATCCTAACGTGATAGGAATTTGCGAACCCTCGCGATTCTGCGAAGTTGTTAAAAGGCACTTTTGCTTGTGTTGTTGATCTGCTGCTGCATAGTGAGATGCTTGTCAATAGTCACTCCAAGGTTGCGAAAAGAGTCGGCCGGATAGACGCATCACCAATCACTAGAGGAAGATCGGTCGGCTTATTTCTACTAATCTTCAAGTAAACAAGAAGTTCATCAGATTTCTGGTCGTTGAACTTGAATCGATTGTCCGCAAGCTGCTGTTCTGAAAGGTCAGAGTAGTAGTGGTCAGTGACGCCGTGCCGAGGGGATATTACTAAACAGAGTGAAAAAAAGAGGACCACGAACAGATCCCAAAGACACATTAAATAATAAAAGAGCAGTGGCAGAAGTTACACCATATATAGATACAGATTGACTGACATCAGACAAATATGTGTGAAACCAATTCAGCACAAAACCAGTTATGCCAAAGCAGGAACTGAGCCTATTCAGGAGGATTGGGTGATTGATAGTATCAAATGCCGAACTTTGGTCCAGCAGAGCTAGAACAGCAGCATCACCCAAGTCAAGACACAGCAAATGGCCATTCACGACCCTGAGTAGTGCCGTCTCAGTCAAGTGATTAGGCCTGTATGCAGACTGAGCAAGGACATAGAGGTTGTGGGCTACAAGATGTTTAACAAGTTGCTTAGCAACCACGCGCTCAATGAGTTTCGATAAGATGGAGAGAAGAAAAACAGCTCGATAGTTGTTCAGATCGTCAGAACAAAGATTAGGCTTCTTCAAGAGGGGAGTGACAAAAGCAAGTTTCATTTCACTCGGCATCACGCTGGAAGAGAGTAAAAAATTCACTATAGAGGCAATTGGGGCATCAAGACCATCTACAAATTTCTTCAAAAGAGGTAGGGATTGGATCGCGGGTGGAAGATTTGGAGGCACACTCCTTAATGAGTGCTGCAACTTCACAGACAGACACTCTTAAAGCACAAGAAAGGTGGAACATTATTGGGCGAGAAATCGATAAACATCGTGATGCGAGAAATCGCCATAAACATGGGAGTCAACCCGCAAAGTGCGTTCTTAAAGCTAGAGGGGTACGCGTTCTCCACTTGCTCTATTGCTTGACCGCACAGTTCCAGAAGAAGGCAAAGCCCTGCCAATCTCTAGACAGTCGGTCAACTGATTTTTTATTCGAAGTTCGAGTACAGAAAAACTTTGAATTTCAACATGACTTAAATACTTCAAAAATAATTCAGTTGATTTTTCCAAAGGAATCAACACTCACTCACGATTTAACATTTGGTAACTCCATTATGTTACGAAAGTCATAGCCTATATATTTCTACTTTTGTGCCTGAACATAAGAACAAACCTGTAAAAATGATTATACTCCTTAATTAAGTACCCAAGGGTATTCATAGGATATGTAATTTTTTTTGTATAAATAATGAATCTACAACCCAATTCTCGAAAAAGGTAGAGATGTGCCAATTGCTAAAAAATTGGTCATCCGATTTTTTAATTCGAAATTCGACTCTGGAAAAACGTTGAGTTTCATCATGACTGGTAACAAACAAATCTTTTATGAGCTAAAAACATCTCCAACGAGAAAACACTACCAGTGGTTTCTTCCTACTGTGATGTAACTCACACTTTATTTGAATTAGTACTTAAAATATGTCCTTCATATGTGTACGACACCACCACAAGATATACTCTATTTATGTATATGTATATATATAAATACCCGATTCAGACTAGTTCTGTCGACGGCTGGACCAAGCTATGGGGCCAACATTCTTGATGAAAACTGCTCTATTCATCGAGCGTCGTGAATCGAGGCCGCCACCCCAATCAGTATCGGAATATCCAATTGGGTAACAAGAACTAACACATCCATCGAAACAAATTCCATGACTATGAGTTCCCTTTAAATACGAAATGATGTGATGAACTGCATTCACGTGGGATGGATTTTGATTCTCAACAAAACAAGTCACCTTGGCCACACAGAAAAGGCTATGTCAAGACAGGTGACTATTGCCAAATAGGGAAGACTTCCCACTGCTTCCTGATATAGGAATGAACAATTTCCACTGGCACTCCTTTCTCTAGACGAATGCTTGGATTAGCCGGAATCATTTTGGGGAAATATTGAGCCATCCGAAGCTTTTCCACTACAGGCTGAGAAAGGTAGAACTTTTTTTCTTCTGTTCACGATGAATGCTGATTCCCACAAACCACTCAATTTGGTTTGATCTAATCTGAATCAACCTAGAAAAGCCAGAAAATCATCAATCAAGCTTTCTTGATTGCTTACTACAATGCCGTCGTCTACGTAAATTACCAAGAAGGTTAAGCTTTCAAGATCAAAGATCCTCTTTACTTTGCTTGAATCAATGTTTCTTGATGAAATCAGTAAATTTGCTTGCCCTACACATTAGACGACGGCTTCAATCCATAGATACATTTGTGTAATTGACATACATCGGTCTCTCTCCCTGATATAAAACATTCCTCTGGCTGGGTAATATAGATCTTCTCTGTGAGAAAACCGAAAAAAAGTCTTTATAAACACTTAAATTGGGCAATCTCCATATCATCAGCTGCAATACACGACCTCGGGAGCCGCAAATTATCATAACTGAGGACAGAGAATTACGTCTCCGTAAAATCAGCACCTGCCCGTTGACTGAATCCTTTGGCCACAAATTAGGCTTTGTATACAGTACCCACACAAAGTTTGGAAACACGGCGAGTATTTCCCGGTTTTAACACGGCGGCTTACGGGCTAACATGTCCTCAGTTTTTTCGCGATAACTTTTGTTTGAGTTATCGCATAGGGAAAATAAAAATATCCTCTCGTAGAGAACATCATGGGCTTTCATCATGCCAAGTGAAAAATCCTGGGGACCATTATTTCTAATCGAATTTTGATAGGTTTTAAAATTGGAAACAAACGGCGTTTCTGCCATATGTGCCCATGTTAAAGTGTATGTCACTTAAAAAATCGCCAAAAATTCACAAATTCAAATTTTTGGTTGAAACTTGCACAAACAGTAGATAACGTCATTATCTACAATTATCTACATTATCTACTAATTAATCGGGCTAGTAATCTATTACAATAGTGGCATCATCGACACAGTTCAATAGAAGCTACCAGTCTACACCACACTTGAGCAGGCAGAATCATAAATTGCATCTACGCTGCTCTCCAATATGCAAACACAGCAAAAGTTCAACCAATGTAATATTGTTAGTGCATCGAGAACTGCACTTAGGGTCTTCACCCAAGATTTGAAAATATCACAACAATAAATTCTATTCGTGAGCTTCTCTACAGGGAAACCAAGCCAAACTTAGTCTTCTTGGGTGCCAATAAACGAAGAAGTTTATAAGTTAACGAAACGAACTGATTAACCGGAAAGGAAAATTTGCTACCCGTAAACTCAGTGCCACAACTAAAGTTCTCCACCATTCTCCAAAGCTGTTACTATAGGCCTCCCAGTCAACACTAATTGTCCGATGGGATGACGAATGGGCGAACGAGGAAAACAAAAATTGACCAAATAGTTCTTCCCGACCATCCGAGACGCTGCAATAAAGGAGAAAGGCATAATCAATCACAAGGAGACTGAAAAGGCCAGTGCTGTAAGCTGAACTATCATCCGCACAAAAAAAATTCTCCTCATCAAGATGTGCCTGCTATCATACCTCACCACCTTTTCAACTGCATTATCTACGACCAGCAAAGAAAGCCACTAATCACCCCTGCGAAAAACTGTCTCTTCCTTTTCCACCTCCACTAGAGCTCTTCCCAAGGCGAAAGAAGTTATGGATGGAACTCTTAACCTTCACCAAAGCAACAAAACGACTAGATTTCAGGGAGTAAAGGCTGACGACGACGGCGAATGGAC
Organism: Daphnia galeata; assembly: GCA_030770115.1. Classification (NCBI taxonomy): domain Eukaryota; kingdom Metazoa; phylum Arthropoda; class Branchiopoda; order Diplostraca; family Daphniidae; genus Daphnia; species Daphnia galeata. The sequence continues at coordinate 6,727,304 of CM061115.1, forward strand.
CAGCGATTCTAAAATATTCACATTTAATCAGATATAACTATACCATAAATCTTTTCACTTATGCATAACTGAAAGGCGGAAATGACGGGTTGAATAAATTTTTTTTGTACTGATTGTATTCAATTTTGTGAGTATTAACAATCCGTCCGTGAAGAATGAGACGGAATTGTGGAGTTTTGGTTTGGCGGAAAACTGTTCGAAGACGTCAAAAATAAAACAGATTTATGATTAATAATAGAGAACTTTTTCAAAGTCGATTGTTGGAATTCCCAATCGTGTAGGTATTAAAGTTTTAGAGGTATGCTAGGGGCTGTTTTGGGACCACACTTAGTATAGCAGTGAGGGAAGCTTTACTGCGAAAGTTGAAGCTTAATATCCAATTTCTCCATTATTTTGTAACAAGCAGACCCCACTCAAGTGGTCCGGATTTGGGGAGGTCGTTTTTTAAAAAGGAGCCAGAAATTGGAGCCGGAAATTCCGGAACAGAAGTTCCTTATTCAGAATTCCTTGGCAGTTTAAATGGCGCAAAGACTGGATTTTTACCTCCTACCGTTATAAAAAAAAATTAATAAATTGATGAATGTTTCACTTATTTTCAATAACGGAATAAAGTTTAGTATACAAAAAAAAATATTACAAAATCACTCTTCATCGTCACGTTTATCGTCAACATCCTTCTCTGTCACGTAAGTGTTATTATCGGTGAAAAGCTAAAATAATTTACTCATCATTCTGCATCTTTTTTGTACGGGTCACTTAGTAACATGATATCCACTGTGTGGTTGACTAAATTGGATGGGCTATCCATTTTTTCTACGCAAAAGACTTTTTAAGAAGACTGGCTTGCGAAATTTACATTTAATTTAATGGATTGAAGTTTTAGATCTTTGTACACGTTCGATATCTTTTCAAACGGGAACAGGTTTATTTTTATTTTTTTTTTAATAAAAAAGGGACAGCACTTTTTGAATAAGAATATAGGCCTCTCCTTTCTGATTGTGTAAATTTAATAGCTTAATTTTGTTGAACCCATAAAGATGGTCTGCTGCGTTCAATGTATGCCTTCGGGAAAACATCAACTGTTCTCTAGATCGTTCGCTAATAATTAGATACATATTCGATGATGATTGTCGATTTTGGGCTAGCTATACGGCAAACTTCTTTAACCACCCGTCCGCGACTCAACGAGATCGTTTTCGGGGTTTCGACTAGGTCAAAAATCGAATCTAGGGCCTTTAAAAAAAAGAATTATATCATTTAGATGCGGAATTTTTCGGAAAAACCAATGGTGAAATCCGTAGTCGTCTAGCTTTTATAGTTTAGCAGATATTTAATTTTTTTTTACCCAGTGAATAGTGTATACCTAACAAACACGCTGTAAAAAAATCAGCCAAATCGGTGATCTACCGCATAAAAATTAATTTGTTTTAGGTGGAATGACCCTTTATTGTATTTTTGGCGTGAGGTTTCAGCTTCAGACCTTAGTGACACAACAGATGACGATAGTGAACGAGACGTGGATGGAACTCGAGGAACATGCTTTAATTATGTAAAAGCTCGAGAAAGCTTATGAAACGCTGAAGAAGGAGGCCAAAAAGTGGAAGATTAATATCCTGGGCAAGGTTGACGCGCTCACGCGGCAGTCAACAGTGACGATGCAGATCGAGGAAGCATGGAGGGTGTCGCCTTGAAATCGGAGGAAGTGAGTGTGGGCCTTTCTCTCCTGATGACGGGTAATCTTCCACAGGAAATATCTCCACCAAGTCAACAACGCAACTACGGGCGTAGTAAAAGAAATTCGAACATCTGTAAAAGAGAGGTGGGACATTAAACCGACAATACAGAAGGGAAATCTGTGATGAATGTAACAGGAGGCACGAGTGATCTCTGCACCAACGCCATCAGGCGTGTGGTTGTTAATTGATCTTCCTTAAGTAAAGGTTACGAAAATGTTTGAATTGTTTCCAATTTTGTGTAACCCATATTCATTGCTTCTTGAAATTTTGGCTTGCATTAGGTCTCCATACATTTCTTGAATGACCAGAGGTTGAAATCCGCTCTTGCCGAGGCCTGGCGGGATCAGTAGGAAAAAATTATGCGATGGCGCTCTTTTTGCAGGAACTGGCTAGAAAAAAGATGACTTTGATAAGGTAATGGTTGAATGAAGGGTCCCAAAGGCCGTTGTCTTGGGGCACCGTAGGTCGCTGGTGTCACTGGACCAACCGCCATTACTGATTATGTCATGCCCGGAGCAGTCCGGCGCGGGTAAGTTTCCAAGGCCGGAGCTTCCGGCAATCGGTTTAGTTGAAATCCCAGGAGGAGGCTTCATCTTAAAAGACCAGTGGATTCTCTAAACGTCGAAACTCAATTTTTTCTGAAAAACAGCGCACTACTTCTACAGATAAAAAGAGTAGACTGGGCGTTAACCAGGGTCAATGACTCAACAGTGGAAAAGTATCAAATTGAAAACTCGTCGCCTCAAGCAGCAATGTAGTCGGCATCGCAGGCGGAGCATCAAGGACATCGAATTTCTGCAAGACCATCCGAACATTTGAAGAAGGTGATTATTTGAAGATTCACTGACTGCAAGATAATTCCCTGGCTGTTCAGTTTATGATAGTTATGTGGAAAACTGTAACAAGAGTATCAACATTTTTAGAATTTGCAAATGCTTTAAATTTAAATTTCTCTTTACCTGTCGTCTTCCTTCTGCCTGCCGTCTTCTCTTCTCGCGATTTCTCTTTTCGCTGCTTCTCACTGCCTGTCGTCTTCTGTTCTCGCGTCTCTTTCGCTGGGCACTGTGCCTTACGTGTCGTGATGAGGCTGCAGGTTGGTTACGCCAAAATTGCTCCCTTTGAGCTGCTTTTGTATTCTTAGCATTTGTAATTTCCTTTTCACGATCCATTCTCATGGCGTCCTGAAGTGTGATCACGGACATAGCTTGCATATAGAGTCTACCATGTCTGGCTTTCCATTGGCCCTTTTTTAGGGGTCTTTCCTGTATTAAAGGGAGACTTGTATAGTGTTTTATTTCATGAAATAAGTGTTATTACCCCATCGAAATAATCGAGATTGTGCACAATAGCACAACAGATAATCCACATTTTAAAATTATTTATATAGTAATTTGGGTTTTTCGCTGAAATGATGTGCTGCGGCAGTAGAAAGCCTGGTCATAAATGTTGTCACTAGACATGGCCATTTGGATTTCCTTTTTAAGTCGGGATCGCATGTTAAACCGGAGATTTCATTTGAGAATTTTTGCCATTATGCCAATTTTATCACTATAGTTAAAGCATTTTAGTTACTAGGTAAAAAAACTTGAGTTAACTTAATTAAATAACTACTGTTGAAAAACTTAAGCTGAGACTTGAAACTTAAATTGAGCTACAACTTAATAGACCGGAAGTGGCGAATGTACCGAACTGCCCCTCTAGGATTTGGCAAAAGCCGAAAAACAAGATGCTGTCGATTGTCGGAAACAACACTCAAACATCTGAAGTACTAATTTCAAAAGATTAATTTTGTAATAATGTAAATAGCGGTGTTCTAGATAGAAACCGAAGATAGAAAAAGAATTTATTTCATTTAAAAAACCTGATCAATTGTAAAAAAATGGGGCTATATGGAGTTATACTGTAACGGGGTTATTAGTTATTAGTTATTAGTTGATTTGTGAGTCGAGTTATTAGTCGGGTTATCGATCTGTAGAGTGTATTGGCCGAGCCAGAATGCGAGCGTCATGTAACGTCGGTGTCGGATGGTTCCGCCAGTGAGCCTTTAAAAGGGCCAGACGGTGACCGGCTCGCTCTCAGTCTTTAGTCTTGCCAGTCGGTTGTATTGTGTGAGCTTAATTGAATACAATCGGTATACATTTGCTGTTTTATCTCGAGTTGTTCCAGCTCTGAACGGTCTAGCCGTTACATGGTGGAGATACAAGGTACGTTGTTTTTCTTTTCAGTCCGACTTTGTTGGTTTCTTTGCTCTGTTGAGGGATTGGGGAGTGTTAGCAGTGAAAGCGAAAGGAGGCGTTTTCCGTGAGAGACCCTTGAGAAAGGGACCCAGCCGGTCGACGCACCTTAAATTGCTGGGGTATAGGGTCACGGGGGCGGCCGGACGCAGACACGTGCGAGCAGTCAAAAATCCAAACAGCGGGGAGGCCAGCACGGTAAGCGGACTGCAAAGGTAGTAGATGAGCCAGCAAGCTCAGAGGTGCAGCAAACGGGTGAAGGGGTTGGTAGCATCACCAGGCTTGGTGTCGTTCACCCGGAGGAGAAGAGTAAGTAAGGGAGACGAGGGGCGACCGGAGGAGCCGGAGGCGGAGCAACTTGGGAAACAGAGTTGCGGCAACGAAGCCGAGGCGACAGGGTCAGGCGATGAAGCTGGGGAAAGCGCCAGTCAGGTAGAGACGAATCTAGCGGGACACGGAGGAAGGGGACGTTGCGGTTACGCACAGAAGGAACGGAGGGCGAGCGAAGGCGACAGCGAGGCGAGGGGAGAGAGTCGTGCTCAGCGAGCGTTCGGGAAAGTGCGGGACAGCGGATTTGCGGAAAGAACGTGCCTTAGAGGAGTGTCGAACGAGGCGTTGCTCTCGTGGGACAAGAGTGACTTGCTGAGAGGGCCGTGGGAAGATTCCTTTGAGGAAAGGCGAGACCCGGGTGCAAGTGACGGGGTTCTGTTTTCAACGGAGAGGAGGGAAGTCTCGGGTGGACTGGAACGGGGCCGGTGGTCGGAGGACGAAGATTTGTTCTCCCCAGTGAGACCATGGTTGTAGATATAATGGTTCCCAGTCACAGTGTTATAAGGTCCCATAAGGCAGCTGATTTTTTTGTGATCTTTGGTTACTGCGACAGCCCCGCGACCTGGTGTTGGAAGGGTGAAAGCTTACACTGAAACAACACAGAAATTTTCTAAGTCCCTCGTATGGCTCGTAAACAAAACAAAGTTGTAGGGCTATGATGATAAACATGCGTCAAACAGATTGATTTATGATTTCTAATTAACTAATTTCAGATGAAAAAAAAATAAACTTAATATTACTAATGTTTATGTGGGACAAAATGAAATTTACCTTGGCCTGGAACCGAACCACGGAATCCGAGAACCCTAGTTAGACGTCTTAACCACTGTATCATGAATGCATTGGAAGTATGGGAAAAACATTGGTGGCAAATGTTGCCTATGTGTTAAATCTCGTATGGACATGGAATTATTGTTGTAAGTTAGAGATTGTGTGGGCAGATGGCAGCACTTTCGTAGTAACCATGCCCTGAGGGAAGATCATTGACGGAGAACTTTCAATTTTTTTCTTATGGGACCTTATAACACTGTGACTGGGAACCATTATATCTACAACCATGAGTGAGACTACAATTTGGAAGGCTTACAGCCAACGATCGAGGGTCGGATAACAGCGGAAAAACGGTGTCAGGCACAACGCAAGGGCCAGAGCCAGGATAGGAGACTCCGAACGGAGCCGAGACGAGTGGGGGGACGACTCAGCGGATCGCCCAGGGATCAGCAGCGGGGGTAGGAGGAGGAAGAGCAACAGGAAATCAGAACATCGCTCACCAGGCCGGCGGAGGTAACCGACCGGGTCTCCCGGCGACGCAGCAGACCACCCAGAGAGCAGCTTCGCTAGGAAGGGGAAGAGGACGGGCAGGATATCAACCCGGGATACAACTGATCGGCGGAGGAATACAACCGGGACCCCCGAACAGGCCCAACAGCATGGCGATGATAAAGTTTAAAGCGCCCTCAGCGTTCAGCGGAAAACAGGGAGAGGATGCGGTTGACTGGATGGAAATGTACGAAACCACGGCGGAATACAATCGATGGGGCGAAACCGAAAAAAGGGCAAACTTTGGGATGTACTTGGACGGACCGGCACGGAATTGGTTTCAGTGCCTCAACCCACCGGCTCTGTGGGTGGATACACCAGCAGTTCCGGCTGGTGGGGGAGCGGCAGCGGCGGCGGCAGTCGACGGATTAAAGACGGTGTTTTTAAACGAGTTCCTCAAGCAGGGGCACGCAAGGAACAACGAAGCAAGGCTCCGGAAAAGAAGGCAGGGGATAAACGAGCCGGCGGTGGAGTACTACTACGACGTAATGAATCTTTGCCGGTTGGTTGACCCGCAAATGACGGAGGCGCGGAAGTTGGGACATTTGTTTGACGGATTAAGACCAACGCTGATCGAGAGAATCTATTTGACACAACCGAAAACATGCGAGGAGTTCCTTACGGCAGCGAGACTCCTCTCGGAAGCGGCTGAGGTGGTGGGCCAAGGAAGTTGGGCGGTAAACTTATTAGCGGAAGAGAAGGAGAAGCAGCTCCAAGCGATGGCGGCAGGAACGGAAAAGAAAGAGGAGGCGGGAGAGACGCCAACACTACAACAGCTAATGGCGGTGATGCAGCAGATGCAGGGTGAACTAGTGGCGCTGAAAAGGAAACAGGGCAGGAATAGGCAAAACTGACAAAACGGGGGCGCGCAAGGTGGAGCGGCGACGGGATCTTCGAGATCAGCGGACGGAAAGCCAATTTGCTTCAACTGCCAAGAGGTGGGCCACATTCGGAGAAACTGCCCGAGCAAGAAGAAGGAAGGGAGTCAAGAGACGGAGGCAGCAGTAGGGATGATAAGGAAGGAGGGCGAAACGGACATTCCCTTGCTGTTGATCGATGTGGACCAACTGATTACGGAGGAGGTGGAAATCGGTACAGGGAGCCAGTTCCAGAAAGCAGCGGCAGTGGTGGACACGGGAGCCGTGGTATCTATAATGTCACCCACACTGGCAGCGGGGCTGAGGACGGAAATACGCACATGGGGTGGACCATCGATCGTCATGGTGAACGGACAGAAAACACCCCCGTTGGGGAAAGTGAGCGTGGAAGTGAAAATAGGGGCGGCGAAGGTGACGGCAGAAATACTAGTGCTGGAGATGAGCGGAATAGAGCTACTATTGGGGAACGACGTATTGAAAAAGTTCAAGAGATTAGAGATAGAGTACGGAGAAGGAAAGCCACGTCTACGGTTCGGGGACCTGCCAGTGGGATTACTAACCGAGGAACAGGGAGCGACAAGAAAGAAGATCGTAGTCAGTAAGGGTAGAAGGATACCCCCGAGATCAATGGCGGCAGTAGCGGTCCAGCAGACGGAAGCAGTCCAGCCTGGACAAGAGGGCGCCTCATGGATGATCGAGCCGGAAAGGAAACTATTGGAAGCAAAGGGTCTGACGACGGGAAGAGCAATTTTAAGGGGAGACAGACCAACATTTCACATACTGGTAGTCAATCTGGAAAATCGTCCGACGTTCGTGCACCAAGGAACAGTCCTAGGGGAAAGAGCAAAGATCGAGGAGGACATGGTGGAGTTCGAGGGGATGGTCGAGACGGAGGGGTTCAGGAAGCTGACAAAGGAGGCCGAAACCGAAGGAGGCTCGAGGGAGACCAGGGAGACAGGCGGCAGAGTCGACAATAAAAAGGGAGTAGTGCCCGGTAACGAGGACCTGGATTTCAGAAAGCAGATTTCCCCGGAGCTAGACGAAGAAGAAACGGAGAAGTTGGTGAAGGCCCTCGGGAGATTTGTGGACGTATTTGCCAAAGGAAACGAGCCACTGGGGATGTGCAACATGGCCGAGCACGAGATACCATTGGTACCCAATGCGAAACCAGTATATCAGTCACTGGGATCGGGGGCATACAAGGAACAACTTATTCACCGGGAGCTGATGTCGAAGATGAAAGCCATGATGATGAAGAGGAGCCATCGAGGTATCGGTCGGACCGTGGGGAGCGAGGGTGCTGCTGGCCCAGAAGAAGGACGGGACGTGGCGATTTTGCGTGGACTATAGACTACTAAATGCACTCACAGTGAATAGTGTTTACCCAATGCCGAGCATCGACGGAACATTGGCGCGGTTGCATGGCGCTAAAATCTTCTCGATAATGGATCTGGAGTGTGGGTACTGGCAAATCCCTATAAAGAAGGAGGACAGGGTGAAAACCGCCTTTATTACCGCGGACGGGGTTTTCCAGTTCATCTGCATGCCGTTCGGCCTGTGTACAGCGCCAAGCACGTCCAACGGACAATGGATCTGGTGCTGGGGGGACTACGGTGGTCGGTATGCCTAGTGTATCTCGACGATATAATAGTGTATGCAAGGAACACGGAAGAACACAGACAACGATTAGTGATGGTGCTTAGTGCGTTAAGAAAGGCAAACTTGAAGTTGAAACTAGCAAAGTGCCGGTTCGCGGAGAAAGAGATAACCGCGTTGGGTCACCGAATTAGTGCGGAGGGCGTACGACCGGACCCCGACAAGGTGAGGGCAGTGAAGGAGTTCCCAGGGTTACCAACATCGGGTAAGAGGGCAGACCTGGTCAAGTGGGTGAAGAGCTTTCTAGGACTGGTGTCGTACTACCGTCGGTTCTTCCCTGGGTTTGCGGAAGTGGCGAAGCCGCTGATGGATTTGACGAAGGATAAGACTTTATTTATCTAGCTTCGCATCAGAAGAGCTTCGATGAACTAAAGGAACGGCTCGCAAACGCGGCAGTACTGGCCTACCCAGACTACAGTCTGGAGTTTGAGATTCACCCGGACGCTTGCGGATACGGCGTTGGGGCGGTGCTGGTTCAACGACAAATGGGAGAAGAGAGGCCCCTGGCCTTCGCAAGTCGTATAATGACGGCAAGTGAAAGAAACTACTCGATCACGGAGAAGGAGTGTCTCGCGTTGGTGTGGGCAGTGAAAAAATTTCGATTTTTCATCTGGGGGCGGCCAATTAGAATTGTGACGGATCATCATGCTCTCTGTTGGCTCCAGTCGAAGAAGGACCTGGCGGGCCGGCTTTCCAGGTGGGCCATGCAGCTGATGGAGTATAAATACACCATAGCACACAAGGATGGAAGGTTGCATGCGGATGCCGACGCGCTGTCTCGTTACCCGCTGGCCGAGGGGTCGGGCAGCGATGCGATGGACAAGGAGTCGAGGGATTCGGAAGTGAACGTTGTGACACAAGGTGATCGTTCGGAGCTTCAGGAGGGACAACGAAGTGAATGGGCGTATGTGTTCAAGAACCACGAGCAAGAAAAAGAGACCGCGAACTACACTATACGAAATGGACTACTGTTCAGGATTCGGTTGACGGATGGCGAGCCGGGGGAAGCGTCGTTGCGACTCTGCGTGCCGAAGACCTTGTGGGAGGGGATACTGAAAGCCTGTCACGACGACATCACGGCAGGACACCTAGGAAGAACCAGGACGTACGACAAGGTACAGCAGCGGTATTTCTGGAACAGTTTAGCAGGGGACGTGGATCGCTACGTCAGAGCCTGTAGAGAGTGTCAGGCGAGAAAGAAGGGCGTCTACAAAAAACCGCCCGGTTTCATGGAGCTGTCGCATGTGGAGAAGCCTTGGGATCGAACGGGGATGGACATCTTGGGACCATTTCCTTTGTCGAATAGGGGGAACAGATACATCGTGGTTGCGGTGGATTACGTGACAAAGTGGGCGGAGGCCGTGGCCTTACCGGTGGCGGGAGCGAGGGAGGTGCGGATTTTTTCGTTCACGAGATACTGCTTCGGCACGGGGCTCCGAAAAGCTTGACAACGGACCAGGGAAAGTGTTTCGTGGCGCGGATGATGCAAGGGATTCTGCAGATGCTGCAAACGAACCATCGGACAACAACAGCGTACCACCAACAGGCGAACGGCCAGGTGGAACGGCTAAATCATACCTTCGCCGACATGCTGTCGATGTATGTGAGCGCCGACCACTCGGACTGGGACTCGGCACTGCCGTACGTCCGGTTCGCCTACAACACGAGTAGACAGGTAACGACGGGACGTTCGCCGTTTTTCCTGATGTATGGTCGTCACCCAGTGCTCCCGGTGGACGCCATATGCGGGGCTGACCCAGATCCGGCGCAAATAGTCCCAGTGGAGTCGGGTGGCCCGAGGAATTACGAAGATTGGATGTTAGGTAATCTACAGAAAGCCTTTGCTGAGGTGGATGGGAAAAGCCAGGCAGCACAGGAGCGCCAAAAGCGGTACTATGACAAGAACCGCAGGGAGGCAGAGGTGTATGAAGAAGGGCAGCAGGTGCTGGTATACCGGCCTACACGGAAGGTTGGCAGGGCGGAGAAGCTGCTGCACCGGTGGCATGGGCCCTACGTGGTGATCCGACAGATTACACCGCTTAACTACGAAGTGCAGCTACCCGGCGTGAGAAAATCGGAGGTGGTGCACGTCGAACGGATGAAGAAATTTGTGGACCTTACGGCGCCGGCCAGTGCGGAAGAAGGAGCGGGTTCGAGTGTGGAGGGGACAGTCGTTTTCGACATACAGAAGAAAGTGAGTTGGGCCGACGAAATGGATCAACGGACCGGGCGGAAGGAAGCAGAAGATGAGGAGTCGGGGACAGATGACCAGGAACGGGCAAAACGGATCACTCGTGGGACCAGAGGGGAGAGAGGAGAGAGTGCGGGTCAGACGGAACCGGTTGGAAAGCTGGTAAATCAACCCATGGAGGTGGAGCAGGAGCGATCGGCGGACGGAAAAGGAGAGACGGAGCAAGTAGAGCGTCGATACCCATTAAGGGTGAGGAAACAGCGGTTTGCTCTCCTCAAATCGGTATTGTTGATGGCCTGTCTGGCCTGGCCATCGGTAGATGGCGCAGTAATAGGAGGCGGAAAGGTAGGCAGTGCCATCTAACCTATGCTGCCGCTGTTGACCGTCTTTTTGCTGGCCCCACCGCTAGATGGCAGCAAAGAGATCAAGCTGTCATCACACGGCCTTCTTTTCCAATCAATCGGGGAACGGTTTTTTTTCAGATTCCGAATGGGTCATTGCGACCGATTTCACTTTTCATCAAGCTGATAGACTAATTGAAGAATTAACTGGATGGCTAATTGGAAAACAGGAATTACCAGTCCAAGCTGAAAGCAAGAAAAATCCGGCGAATGAAAACAAGTCCAGTGCTTGGTTGACTGGTGTTGTCAGGGCTCGAGCAACTGATGAGCTCGCCCGTCAAAAAATTATTTCGGCCAACTACAAGGGATTGAAAGCCGCCCTGCAAAATTCAAGAAAAAAAAGAGGGATCATTGATGGAGGTGGTAAAGTTTTGAACTGGTTATTTGGCGTTTCGACCACTGACGAGTTGGAGTCGGTAAGCAAACGAGTAGATCGCCTTTCCACTGAGTCGTCCGCCATTGTGCATGAGCTGGATACACACACGTCACTGATCAACGAGACGGTATGGGAGCTTCGAGCGAGCGTTGAAGCGACGGAGGCCCTGCGGCGGTCTTGTGTGACGTTGGACAAAGAGATCGCCAGTGTTGAGCGTGCTAGTTCAAATTTTGCCCGCGAGATGTGGTGGGACTTGCAAACTCGAGATAAAGTGGACAGTGCGTTCAGGGCGGTGGGCCTTGCAGTGACCTGGCTGGAGGACTTCACGCTGAGGCTCGGCATCGGCGCATGGATGGATGGCGACGACGGCTTCCGGCCTATTGTCCCCGGCGTTGTTTCCTCCTGTGCAGCTGCGGTCGGCGCTTGAAGAAATCAAGAGTAAGATGCCACCAGGGTGGTCACTAACTCCGGCCCTTCAGGCGGGTGAAATGTGGAAGGCCTACGAAGAGGCCAAGGTGGTAGCGGCGGCGGTGGATGGCGGCGTTCGATTGTTCGTTCATTTGCCGGTTTTTGAATTCCAGCTGGCCTTCTCAGTTTACCGCGTGCACAACATCCCGAGGGCGGCGGCGAATGGTTCCATTGCCGTGCTGCAGTCGGACATTCCGGATTTTTTAGCAGTGTCGACGGACCATCAGACATTTATGGAGGTGGCGGGGCGTGATTTGGGCCAGTGCATCCTTCCTGCAAAAACGGTGTGCCCGATCAACAGGGCGGTGAGCAAAAACGGCGCGAAAAAAACCTGTACGGCGGCGATATTTCTGAAAGACGCGCGAGCAGTGGTGGACGTTTGTGTATCCAGCGCCAGGCAGTGGACGGGCCAGGCAGCGGTTTACCTGGGCCACCGTCGCTGGGTTTTTTCTTCACCGGCGGATACCTCTATTGTGTTATCATGCCCAAACAGGAAGAGCGAGACAGTGAGGTTGCCTGCCTTCGGTGTGTTCGAAATTCCGATGGGTCGCACTGCCCAGTCGGAGGAATGGTATTTTCAGGCGAGCTTCCGGGAGGACCTCCAACGGCAATGGGTCAGCGGTGGCGTGCCTTCGCTTCGACAGATCCCATCGCTGGAGTTCGCCGATGCTGCTATTGGCCAGGTCCGTCTCAACACCGAGGAGCTGTCAGAGGATGTCCGGGGACAGCTCCAGCAGGTGCTCCAGCGCAACGGGCAGTTGCGAGGCGCATCGACGAAGATGGTACACCAGATGCGTGATCTCTCCGCCGACGATCACGCACGGGTGATCATGGACAACCAGAAGATTTCAGCTCGATATCCTTGGGAGCTGCTTGTCGTGATCGGGGCGGCCATTCTATGTGGAGGCGGCTTCGTGCTACGGAGATCGCGTGGAAAGGATCGGGCGGTTTGCAAACTCGCGGTCCGTGTGGCTGAACTGGAGCACCGCCTAACTCTACACGAGAAGGACATCGACGACGAGCTGTCTGTGTGATTGGCGCGATGCTTATGTTATTGTTTTCGCGTGGCAGTGTTGTTGTTGTTGTTTTTGTGGGGTTTAGTCTTTTCTTTCTCTTTACACCGTAGTGTCAGTATCTTGTGTTGGAATAGTGATCCAACCGCTTGTTGTGGGGCTGTAACGGGGTTATTAGTTATTAGTTATTAGTTGATTTGTGAGTCGAGTTATTAGTCGGGTTATCGATCTGTAGAGTGTATTGGCCGAGCCAGAATGCGAGCGTCATGTAACGTCGGTGTCGGATGGTTCCGCCAGTGAGCCTTTAAAAGGGCCAGACGGTGACCGGCTCGCTCTCAGTCTTTAGTCTTGCCAGTCGGTTGTATTGTGTGAGCTTAATTGAATACAATCGGTATACATTTGCTGTTTTATCTCGAGTTGTTCCAGCTCTGAACGGTCTAGCCGTTACAATACAGTGACTGTATGCATACTCAGAGCCGTAAAGCCTATTTATAAAGCCAGTATTACATTGGAAAGCATCTATTGTTGTGTTAAGATGCCATCAAGATTCTCCCTACTAACACAGCTACGTCCATCCATCATGTCCGCAGCTGACTGAAAACCGACAGACCTAGTTTGGATGGCCGGACATTCTATGGATGCGATGTGCTAGTAGGGTTGGTACCACACCACTAAGGTGCCATCTGTGACGCACGAGATAATTTTTTGATTAAATGTTTGGATGGTTTGAAACTCCGCCCCAAGCTGGAGGAGTAACTCACCATGGGGGTGGAGTTTCGGCCCCCTTACGATAATTTACAGAACACTGCGATCAACTAGTTTCAATACGTATGCTACACTACGTTAGCTCCAGTGAGAATGCACATTTATGCATCCACATAAAAATGAATGAAAAGAAATAACCTAATTTTTGCATTCTTATAATATTTGCAAACAAGACCCTTCCAGGTTCCCTAGTAGAACGAGATATCTTTTGGATATCTTTTAGATATCTACATATCGTTCTGGTGTCTTTTTTTTGTAGGAATCTGCATCTTACAGATATCTTTTAAATATATACAAAAACATCACCCGTTTATCATATCTATAAAACATCTAGAAAATATCCTTATAAAAACATTTTACGTAAGATATCTAAAATAAAAATAAAAGAACCAAAATGGATTCGAACCCTGATCCTTCATGTTGACTCGCCATCTCGTTAACCACTACAGTATCACGTTCTTTAAAAGTAATAAAATTATATATTACGACTGTATCAAACGGACTTTAACTTTTTCCCTTAAGTTACAATGACAAATCTTTAGTAAATCCTGATAGAGACAAATTTTAAACTCTTTTTAGACCAATTAAATAATCTTTGCGGCCAGAAAAAAAATTATTTTTGGACCGTTAAAAAACCCAGTTTGAAACCCATAAATTAGACCACCAAAAGCCGTCTTTTATCCAGCCTATTCGGACGGTAAAGACGACGTCTTTTTTATCCCAAATAAAAAAATGTACGTCTAAATTAGACCACCAAAAGCCGACTTTTATCCAGCCTATTCAGACGATCACACAAAGACGTCTTTTTTCCCAAATTAAAACCAAGCGTGTTGTCTGGGTATTGAGACACAATGAATGAACAATTCGAGTATCAAGTTATTTAGAATCAAATTGTTGAAATCGTACAATGTCAAATTTAAAAAAAATCCTTCAAAATATACTTCCCACCACTTTTTTCAACACATTGGAGATTAAGGTAAAGTTGCAAATCTCCTACTAGGAACTGAGGTCCTGAGTTTCTAGCAAACATTCGAAAACGGCAGCCAACGAAGGAGGAACATTGGACCATTGTTGTTTTTAAAATGTAACAGCATAGAATAGAAAATGATAGCGTAGTGGGTAGCAAGCCAGCGAGTCTACATGAAGGTCCAGTGTTCGACTCTAGCGACGGTCTTTTGTCAATATAGATATATTCTTTACCTTTGGATCAGAAATTTACGGACATTAAGACCGTTAGAACTGTCGGAGATGCTTCCTTTCAAGATGAATTAAAGTGGAATTGGCCAGTCTTGGAATGACGGGTAAAAGCCTTGTTCAAGACAAAATATTCTGTCTGGGTATCCCATCAATTTTTTTAAATATTTGATTTAAAATCCAAAAAAAAAATTATTCAATATATATCTCAAAAATTTAATTAAAATTATAAATGATAAATATCTGATTTTGAAAAAAACATAAGACGCTTCAAGAAAATACAAAAAATTTGCAGGGCTTGCTCCTCTTCTTGAATTATTGATTTGATTCAAAATCTTCAAGTTTCAAATACTTTCGCAAAAACTATATTGCAATTCACTTTATTTAAATAAAAAAAACCAGTACGGATCAAACATAAGACAAGGCTATGTCTTAAGAAATTAAAGCAAAGATTCGCCTTTATCCAAAAATATTAAGAACTTTTATTTAAATATTTTTGTATTTTTCTAAAACGAAATGAAATGTTTATAATGCAAAAAAATGATCTAATAGCTAATCAAGAATAAAAATCACCAAGAAAGAAATGTCTTAACGTTCGTAACATTATTAAAATAGCAATTTCATTGCTGGGTGCTGTTTATTTATTTGGTACAAACCTTATTGAAATTGTAAAAATCTACTTTATATGAAATAAAAATCTTGTTAGGATGTATTTTAGGACTTCACAGATTTTTGTCTCGCTGAGTTTCAAGTGATGGTTTTGTTTCTTGTTTCGTTTTCTTGTGAAGGTTTATGAGGATGCACATTTATCCACTAAGAACTAAAAATTCCATTATTTTGCCTATTCATCTATTGGATCCAGTAGATTTTTAAAGTGGGGTTATTGTAGCCTTCTTAGTTTTTGCGTCATCTGCAAATAAAGATAGTTCACATACATTGTGGAGGGTAGAAAAGACCGCAAGCATGACGTTAAGGAGGAGGGGCTTAGGAGACTACCTTAAGGTACTCTTTTGGCAATTATTCTTACTTCTGAGAGTTTGGGTTCACCCAATAGTTCTTTTGTTTCTTCCAGTAAAAAAATTCGTTAGTCATTTCAATGTTTTCTTTGGTTAATTTTTATAGGAATTCTGCAATCCACGTGTTGTGGTGCGCCTTTGCGATGTTCAGAAAGATTTCAGTGGTTACGTAGTTATAGTGTGGCTAAGGACATATACTACCCTCGATGGTTATAACAAAATGTTTTTTCTATTTATTTATTTAATTTTTTTTCTTGTGTTATTTCTCCTATTACAACTAACTACAAGTCATTATGGAAAATTAAGATTTAATAGACACAAGTGATACCTTTTTTCTGACCATCGACGAAACACCTAATGAAGATAGAGCTCCCCCTGTCACCATGGCTAAGTAAGAAGAAAAAACTCTTCCCAACACCTCCGTACTTTATGATAAAACTATCTCAACTAACATAAAGACCAAGAAGCTATATGAGGAAACCACTAAAATTTATAACATTCAGGAACCTGGAATCGACATAAAACTGCAAATGATGCCCCTCGAAGCAACACCATTAACCCTCACCAATAACTCGTTAAAAGGAAGACACATGGAATCGATCCCTAAACAAGTAATTCTCCGTGACATACCAGCCAACCACGATAAAGGGAAAACGATGTCAAAACCAATGGAACCTAGTAACCATCAAGAAGCCATCTCCTGTACGGAAGCTGAACTATGGATCCAAATAATAAAAGAAGAATATGACTAACTTATTAGAAACAGCACGTCGATAAATGCCAACTGCCTTCTGACCGGAAAGCATTGGAAAGAAAGTGAATATTGAAACAGACGCACGGGATCAAAACAGCTGCACCACGATACAAAGCTCGATTTATTAAAGGGTTCTCTCAAGTTCATGTTTTCGACTACAACGAAACCTATGCTCACGTAGCCAAGACCATGCAAACTCCTTCTGAATAGTTATGGCAATCGCAGCTCTAATGATCCAATCCAATCCATCTGGTAATGATCCAACTAGACGACGTTGGAACAGCCTTCCTCTATGGAACACTGGAGGAAGAAGTCTTTATGCACCTACCTGAGGGATTTGTCCTTCTTGGGCGAGATGGAGAATGGTGTTGTCCCATGAAAAGCATATATTGACGGAAGCAAGCTTCTCATGTATGGAACCTCAAATTCATGTACTTCATCAAATTCATCGGCTTGAAATGATCTCCATCCGACTCATGCATCTTTTACCATCGTATCCGTCAGTGAGAGATAGATGAGAAAATAACATTTTTCATCCTTTACGTATATGACGATCACGAGTCAGAGCAATTTCAATAAAGTTCTACTAAACATGGTAGAATTTCTTGGCAAGGAATTTAAAATAAGTTCCCTGCCTTCAGACAGATTAACCGGCGTCAAAATTGAACGCAACCGCTGTCAACGGACCATTCATCTTTCTCAACCAGACTACGTTAAGACAATTCCACAAAGTTTCGACATGGTAACTGTCACTCTGTCGCCGTCACAGCCAATCCCTGCGTCAAACTTTCACCATCTATGTGTTTCCGAACTGAAGAAGAAAATGCAATGATGATCAAGGTTCCTTTCATGGAATCGGCTCACTGATTCATCTAGCCAATTTAACATGACCTGACGTCACCTATGCCAACGGCCAGGTAGCCCGTTTTTCTCAAAACCATGGACTGGAACAGTAGAAAGGACTAAAAAAAGATACTGGCCTATTTACGCAAAACCACTAATCATGCCATTATATTCTGCGATGGCAGCAAAATCTTTACGGATATGTTGACGCAGACTACGCCGGAGATCTACAAGACCAACGATCAACATCCGGGGCCATATTTTTTCTCAATGTTGGCCCCATCTTATGGGATAGCCGTAGTCAAACCTTTATCGCATTGCCCACAAAGGACTGAAAGGAGTCAGATTTCATTGCATCATCATACAGAACGGAAGAAGTGATATGGCTAGAGCGTCTGTATTCAAAGCTGAGTGGCACTGACTTCACCATGCCACTGCGATGTGATAATCAAGACACCATTTTCTTAATCCACAACTCAATGTTCCATCAGTGAACCAAACACATGGATGTACGCTGGTTTATCGTACGCGAAGCCCAACAGGAAAGGGAAATAGACGTTAACTTCATCGAGACAGAATTTCAACTCGCCGAGATATTTATAAAGGCATTGCCGGTCACAAGTTCCGAAATGAGTAGTTTGGGATGATGCTGCCGAATACGAATATATATCAATGAGCAGTAAGATCGAAACGTGAAATGTTGCTGCAATTGCAAGGATTTTTGATCCATTTATCATGAGTCGTGATAGATGGCTATAGCGCTTCTTTTTGTCCTTTTTGTCCATGATATAGGAATATGGTACGCTCACCAGGGTTGTGAGTATCGCTAGCGCCCCCGATAGAAAAAATCGCCGCTTTATTTCAAATTTGACTATCGCAACCACTAGCGCTCGGTTTTGCCGCTAGTCTTAGCGATAGCGATAGAATTAGAAGAAGGCCTCATTTCATTGTGTCAAAAATGTCAAGAGTTTACATCTGTCCAACATTTTTAAAGTACTGCGTTCCTGCTGAAACCCAAGGGAATCCTGTATAACAGTGTTTTAAGTGCTCACTTCTAGTAGATTCTAAAGGAAAGCCGAATGTGTTGTATTCATGAAGTGACAAATCACAAAAACAACTTGAAAGCCGAGTTTTCAGTAGCGTAAAAACTATCGCTATTGGTAGCGGCGATAGAACACTCGCGATAGTATCGGTAGTGGTATCGGCGATATTGAGAGGACTCAATAGCGCTATCGTAACCGCAAATAGCGAGCTCACTATCGATTTACAACCCTGACGCTCACGTATATGAGAGAGCGCAAATGGGAGGAAAATTGGAATCGTCTGTTTTGGAACTCCTACTGGGTGGGTAGCTACAGGGCTACCCTAAGCTACTTAAACATAGGGTGGGACTACCCATTTTTAGGTGTTTAAATTTTTTTTTCAATTTTTAAAAATTAAATCGTACGTAGAATTAATTAATTTTCAAAGTTCACGAAGTAAATTTTCAATATAAAATGCTTGTATAATTTAAAAAAAAAATAAAAATGGTCCAAGATTTTCCGAAATTTTACTTCTGCTAGACTGTTCCCCATTATATAATATGAGCAGAAGTGGAAAGTTCAATAATTTATGAACTTTTAGAATCTCGTTAGAATCTCATAGAATCTCCAAAATCTTAAAGATTCTGAATCCTCGTAGTTCATTCCATCTTGAGTTGCCAACCCCTCAGTTTAAATTGCATTTGTTGTCGACAAATCCATTGGCTTTTGCTGCTTACCTGCGAACGAAGGAGTACGAGGCTCTTCCTTTATTTCCTGAACTTCGACAGATGGTTGCAAGAGTTCATTTTCGATGGGATGAAAATGGCTAACGTAAGGATACGTCGTAGGTTAACATTCCCCTGAAGCAATTTCACCCAGGTCGAGTAAACTTCGAGCTACTTCTTGCTCTCGTTCCTCAATAACACGATCGATCCTAAAGAAAGTCTCTAAGGGTAAGTTTTCTTTTAGAAAATTTATCGACAAACACTGATTCTGTATTTTTCATTCTTATCCCTAGTAGAACGAGATATCTTTTAGATATCTTAAAGACAAAGAGTTATCTACCAGAAACATATCTTATTGATAACTATCTAGTAACCTATTGTCATCTCTTAAAGATATCTTTCTTGAATATCTAATATATATCTTTCTTAGATATCTTAAATATATCTACTATACATCTTTGATAGATATTTTAAAATAAATCTTTGGAAATGGTTTTAAATATACTACGCCACTTCTGTTTCACTTTTTCATATTATTCATTCGTATTATTATTCATGTTTGTTGTCGTCTGTAGGGATCGAACCTCTGACTTTTAGAATAGTAGCCTCACTCGCTAATCACTATACCAACATGATATACTAAAAGGGCATAAATAAGAAATTTAGTGTTTTACAATGGGATTTATGTTTTAACTAAAGATAATAGATATTATCTGCAACATGTAGGATTCTCGGTAGACGATTTGCGGTTCCCTTGAAATCTTCAGCTGTTTTGCGTATAGAAATCGTATTATTAGCAAGCTATAAAATCTTGTTGGATTTTGCAAGAGTGCATGCAACCACTTTATTACAACTGCCAGTCGTACTATCGAGTTCATATCTAATCCGCCCATCCAAACAGTTAAATTATCCAAGCGTGTTTAACTACATTTTAAAAACAACAATGGTCCAATGTTCCTCCTTTGTTGGCTGCCGTTTTCAAATGTTTGCTAGAAACTCAGGACCTGAGTTCCTAGTAGGAGATTAGCAACTTTACCTTAATCTCCAATGTGTTGAAAAAGTGGTGGAAAGTATATTTTGAAGGATTTTTTTTTAATTTGACATTGTACGATTTCAATGATTTGATTCTAAATAACTTGATACTTGAATTGTTCATTCATTGTGTCTCAATACCCAGAAAACATGCTTGGTTTTAATTTGGGAAAAAAGACGTCTATGTGTGATCGTCTGAATAGGCTGGATAAAATAAAAGTCGGCTTTTGGCGGTCTAATTTATACGCACATTTTTTTATTTTGGATAAGAAATACATCGTCTATACCGTCCAAATAGGCTTGATAAAAGACGGCTTTTGGTGGTCTAATTAATGGGTTTCAAACTGGGTTTTTTAACGGTCCAAAAATAGTTTTTTTTCTGGCCGCAAAGATTATTTAATTGGTCTAAAAAGAGTTTAAATTTGTCTCTATCAGGATTTACTAAAGATTTGTCATTGTAACTTAAGGGAAAAAGTTAAAGTCCATTTAATACAGTCTAATTATATAATTTCTAATTTTATCAAAGAACGTGATAGTGTAGTGGTAAGCGAGGTGGCGATTGAACATGAAGGATCAGGGTTCGAATCCATTTTGGTTCTTTTATTTTTATTTTAGATATCTTACGTAAAATGTTTTTATAAAGATATTTTCTAAATGTTTTATAGATATGATAAACGGGTGATGTTTTTGTATATATTTAAAAGATATCTGTAAGATGCCAACAAAAAAAAAAGGACACCAGAAAGATATGTAGATATCTAAAAGATATCTAAAAGATATCTCGTTCTACTAGGGATTGCAGTTAGCCAACACCAGCAAGAACACTCGAGTGAAAATGGTTCTGAATCTGAAACTTCCCGTCTTCTTAAGGCTGCTGCTTCTAAGAGTGTATCTAAGAGTAAGTTTCTGTTTAACTCAGCTATCCACAAATACTAATTTCTTATTCATCTTTTTGCAGTTAGCCAACGTCAAGAACACTCAAATAAAAATGGTTCTGAACCTGAAACTTCTCGTCTTCTTAAGGCTGCTGCTTCTAAGAGTGTATCTAAGAGGAGATCTGAGAGTAAAGATAAGGAGTTTGCTTCGCCGAAAAAGAGATCAAGGATCAGTGACGAGTCCTCGTCACTGATGGAAAAGATATACTTGGAGGAAATAGAACTATTGAAATTGAGAATGATAAAAATGGAAGAAGAGAGAAGTGAAGAGAAAGAGAAGTGGGCGATTGAGAGGGCTAATTTGATAAGAACAAATCTTATGCTACAAGACCACGAGTAAAAATAATCTGCTTTATGAACCATACATTTATTTATTCTTTAATTTTTTTTTCAGATTTGCCTTCCTTGTCATCTGGCAGTCCGGTTTGAAACAGCGTTTTTTCGTTCTGTTGCGATAAATGCAAACCGTAAGAGAGCTGAAGAGGACTCGTCTAGCTCAGCCTCAGCCTCTAGTTCGTCTGTAAAGTCAACTATACTTCCCTTACATGTTGCCAGTGAACAACTGATGCCCTACATCATAGACGACGAGCTTTTCCAAGATGCTATTCTTGAAAAGGAAGATTTCAAGAAATTGACTGCTGGCATAATGAATTCTTGCATAAATATACCTCACTTGCAGCCTTACTGGATTCAAGACAAGTAAACCCGCAATCCTGAAGGCAAAAAGTACGGCGATTGTTGGTAAATATTTTTTTCAATTAAGTTTTTCAGATACATAAAACTAATTCGTTTCTTTCTTTAGATTACGTCCGATCTGTCTTCCCGACCAGAAAGCTGAGCAACATCACATTGAAGATGACCAGCCACATGCGTGACAAGAGGGCCTC
Organism: Daphnia galeata; assembly: GCA_030770115.1. Lineage (NCBI taxonomy): Eukaryota > Metazoa > Arthropoda > Branchiopoda > Diplostraca > Daphniidae > Daphnia > Daphnia galeata. Next base: position 6,749,080 of record CM061115.1, read on the forward strand.
TTATCAAGCAGAAGCAGAATAGATAGATTGATTGATTTGTATTTATTTGAAATATTTATATTTCACATTTGTATGTATATTAGTATATTTCAAATATAAGTTGGCTCATATGATCCCATATTAGCGTTTACGTTTATACAAGTTGGCTCATATGATCTCATATTTATTTACTCATACATTCTCACATCATCTCAGTCCGAAATCCTCATATGATCTCATGTGATTTCAATTTCATATGTGATTTCACGAGATTTAATTCGTGAAAATCCTGTGATTTCATGTGTTTTAATGCGTAAAATTCATGAGATGCGTGATTTTCATAAGTGAAATCATATGAGAAATCATATGCGATCATACGCGACTTTTCCAACCGAGATCAGCTGCATCTTCCAACTGCCCCATCGGTAATGTAATGGTTACATAGATGAAAATTTACTGCCGAAGAAAACATGGAAAATGTCACTGCTTTAAATATCGGAAGACCAGCGGGTCAAGGACGTCGTCATTATCAACACCTAATAGATGAGAATTTAGAAGCTGAAGAAAACATGGAAAATGAAATTATGTTTATATCTTGGATCAATATCAAAACAACAATCAAATACTGGTTAACTCTCCAGCTGCAAAACAAGACGGTGAACCACCTCTCTAAAATGAAAATGTAATTATTTTACAAGATTATTTTTTAGAAGATATCGAGAACGATCCATAACAGCAAGCAATAATACCAAACAACATTCCTGCTGCTGCAAGGGGACGTCCAAGACCACTTCAAGGAAGACAGGTTGGAAGAAGAGGCCACCGAAATGTCGAACCACTTCACAAAAAAGATGATAATGATGAAGACGTCGAAGATTAGCCAGAGATGGCACGAGACTGGACCAATTGTTCAATAGGATTTAGCAGCAAAACCAACAGAGAATAAATCAAATAGCACAAAGAGCAGAAGCGATTCGTGTTGTTCGTGAACGTCAAATGGAAATGATATTTGATGAAGAATTGGCGGAAATGGATAACGACGCGGACCTACTATTCTTTCCAGTAAATGGAGTCATTTACGAAGAAATTAATGAACAGGGAGGAGTAGTCAGCCTAAAGTATTTTTCAATCCAGCAATTGCAGCTGAAAATGAGGAATAATTTTCCACATTTGTTCTCTAGCAATTTCAAAACCTGGAAAAGTGAATCATCATTGCCAATTCTTCCTGTATCCGAGTATTTAATTCAGAAATCTGGAAAAGTGAATAGTGTAAATACGTAATGGTTCAACAATCAACAAACTCATAAATCTACCCTTTATATCGTAAATAAGAACCTTTTTCGAGTTTTCCCCCCAATTTTGTTAAAGCCATTTAAGCTTTCTTTAAAATATCGAACCATAGCTATCTCACTCGGGTTTTCTTGTGCAAAAGTATTTTTATATGCGCAATAAAATAAATACATTTATTTCTTTCAAATTTAGCAATAGTGAATTTAGCAACAAATCTAGTTGAAATTTCCAATAATTTACTAGTGAAAAATACACTTATGAACACCGTATAAAGGAGATTTTGTTGCTGTGCTACGCTGCCCGAGAAGGCGCTTCTTTTGCTGAACCGGTAGATTTCAACATTAAATTCCCTCAACACTGACGTAAAACCGTGGTCGGAATGTGTGCACTGATACAACTCCAGCACAATGCCGAAAATGTCTAGTGCTACTTTCCCAAAGGAATCCGTTATGCTATAAATAAATTTTGTTTTATCGCAGCTTCTCAACTTCACGTCACAACGCTGCCTTCCTTCCCCTTCTCTTGCTAAAAGATTGCACCCTACATCTCTTTACCCGTTCTCCCCCTAATTTGATGCCCCCTTTGTTCTACAACAAAGAAGGCAGAGTGGGCTCATACCTCATTGAGAACGGTCACTGCCAACGGGCTCTCTCACCCTCTCCCCCCATCTTTCAAAAAGTAGTGTCCACTGTACTTAGTAATTCAATACATCAACTTTAAACCAAGACAGAGTCGCCGTAAATGTTTTCGCCCTATTTTTGGTGAAGTCTGGCCGCCGTCTCCAGTGAGCAGGAGCGCTTTCATTCAATGCAAGATAATGGAGTGGGCTTCTTCCAGAGTCGTCTACCGCATTCGGTTTGGCTCCTGCATCCAGCAATTTACCGCCTTGCAACATGAAACGCGACACCAAAACAGTTAGACATGACGTGCAAAGTACGAAAAACAAAGACAAGACTGGAAATAGAAAACGCAGGCACGAGCAACTCACCATGTCTTGTGGCTGTCCGGCGTGAAGAGCGAGGCTTCCACGTCCACGGCATAGCGCGGACCCCTTCCGTCTCTGACAAATTTTCCTGCAATGTCGCGTGCGTGGTGCCTATACGAGTCACTCGAGTCAGTGGGCTGGTTCATGGTTTGCAGCAGCTCGTTGTCGTGTTGTTAGGCCTCGGCGATGAAGTCGCTGCACAGCTGGGTCATGCCCGGAGAGTTCGCGAAATTAAACGAGCGCCTGCCAAAATCAACTGTTCCCTAACGTTGATGTTCAAGTGGTGTAGGGTGCTCGCAGGGAATGATGTCAGTTGCTCCTTCGGTTTGACGACAAACGCACAGTAAAACTTGTGGGTTTGATGGTACATTCTGCCGGCAAACTTTTTGGCATTCTCGTTGGCCAAGTAGACGTCCATAGTTACACAGCTCCACAGTAGTGGTCGCTCACGGGTGTGCCAGTCTCCCTCACTTACCAGGTGTGGACCACTCCGCAATTCACAATGTCGTGCGGCTCTCCACACCCCGCACTTTCCGTCCTCTCTTCTGGCTACAACTTTGGGACAATTGGCGCACACATGCCCCATTTGCTTGCATCCACCACACTTTTTTATGTCTGCATTGCCAACGCGAAAAAAAAAATACCACAGGCTATAGAACAGTTAAGACTATTATTGTACACGAAGAGCTCACCCTTAGATTTGCCAGGCGCCGGCGCTTTACGTTCGGCTTGTGGTTGGACCGCGCCTGTCGAAGACTCATCCCGTTGGCGGGACCCTCCTGCAACGAATCAAAAAAAGATCGCACAACAGCGCGTAAAGTCCTAGTCCTTTTCAACGCACGCCAAAAACGTGACAGTCGGCACATGCTCACCAGAATCAGGCAACGACGCAGCTCCAATGACATTGCTGGCGCGACATTTGTAGGCCTTGTGTCCGATTTCACCGCACTTATTGCACTGCATAAGCAAGCGAAACACATTACTATGGCATAAAGAACACAGTCACTACACAGACTAGCACGAGAAAAACAACTTACAGTGGCTTTTCGACGTTTGCCTTGTTCAACTCTGGCGTCCCCACCACGCTTTCTGGTACCGCATTGTTTAGCGTCGTGTCCTGCTTTGTTGCATTTGGCGCATCTCGAGGCAGATAGTTTTGGGCAAGCGCTTTTAATGTGCCCTGGCTCACCGCAATGCCAGCAGTTTTCTATACCAGTAAACAAACGATTTGAATTACATCACACACACACACACCCACACACACAGACACTCACAAAATATGGCGTACATATCACATCAATGCTTCAACAAGCCCGCCGTGAACATTGCGGCAGAAAATGGTAAGCTTACTCGTAAGTGTTCTCCTGTTATCCGCCATGTTTAGTTTTAGGTCTGGTAGTCACAACAGTGGCGCGTTCTTACCTTCCGTATACGCTCGGCACTCGAGTCTGTGGGGGATAAGGCCGTGGACAAAGGCACTCTTTTCTCAAGTGAGTAATGCTGTTGCAGAGGCTACAGGGGCGTGGAACTCGGGCCGTAGACAAACTTTGAGCACAAGACGGGCAAGGCACGGCGAGGTCAGAACGGGCTCCAGCAGCAGAAGTCGACTGTTGGTTTGTGATACAATGGTATTGAATATGTAAAGATATCAAATATTTATATTTTCATGATCCATGTGTCATGGAGAACGTTTTGATGTGTAGGAATTGTTTTTCAAACGCGTATTTGCATGCTCAAATCATAAAATATTCATTGGCCAATCAACTTTTGCAGTAATATCGGACTATTTTAACCAAAAACTGAGTGACAGTCCTTTCAGTACTTTCAACCGCAATTAGGGAAAAATGATTTTTTCTCGAAATTTCAATTAGCGCATTGCGATTTACTGCACTTTTTTCCGAGTTCCGTGTTTAACACGGCGCTAACGGGGAAACCATCTTCATTTAACTACCTAGGGTAAAACTGCGAAATGGGACAAGACCCCCTGAGTATGCGAAATGGGACAAAAAAAGCGCGTTTTTTCTTTTTCAAAATATAAAAAAACAAAAGGTTTATTGGAAAATCTAATAATTAAAATCAATTTTGGAATGGAAAATACGTATTTGAGCCAAAGGGCGTCTAAAAATACTTCAAAATAACGGAGAAATGAATTATTGAAATTTTTCAGTTTTGCTTACGAACCCAAAATTTTGTCTCTGTGTAATCTGTTAAGAAAAAATTTCACGCCGTAAGGAATATCTAAGCTAAAAATGCACCAATCCATTAAATAATTATACCAAAAGATAGATAATAAAAAGTTCTAGAATATGGTATAAGTTTTGCCAGTATTTTGTACTTTTTTACGAAATATCGTCATTACCAGGAAAAACGACCAGAAATGCGAATTTTGGGACAGCATATGCGAAATGGGACAGAAAATTTTGAAAAAAAAATTAAATTTCGTATATTCGCACATATTGTACATCAATCGACGCAAAATTTCAAGATGAATCGATATCTGTGCAATGTTTATGTGTTTTATTGCGTCTTTTAATTATTATTTGCAAAAAAAAGATTTTAGTTACGGAGGATCGACGAGGATCGATTCCAGTCAGATACAAGAAAGTTGTCACATTATTTTACTGATTTTCTTCCTCCAATAAACCAATATTTTAAGAGAAAATAAGGTTTCAGTAATTTTCGCGAAAAATTTTGGAATTTTATTTCAAGTATTGTGTTAAATAATGGCTCCTCTTCCTCAATATGCATGACGCGAATGTCCCAAACATTTTTATGCCAAAAATGATACAGTTGTTCATTATTTTCTTATGAATCCCATTCCTAAAGCCCCATGGAGTAGTAATTGACTTGGAAAAATATGTCGATAGTCCCTAAATACGAAAAAAACCTCGATGACCAACATGTATTCTTGCTCCCATAAGACCCCATGATGCGAAATGGGACAGCCGAAGGTGATACTGTTAAGTACCCAATTCAGATTTTTGTTTAATATATGGTATCTAACTGGACTTTACATAACGAGTGTAGCTCTTTGCATCAATGCTAGCCTAGCATGATAAACGGACAGAGTTCAAATCTCGAAACCGGTAGAATATTTAGTGTTGCTTCGTAGTAGTCCTATGTAGTGAACGAAGCATATTTGTAACTTCGAAAATTGTTGTTTTATTTAAATAAAGAATGTACCTAATAATTAATTAGCCATCCTATTAATAAAAATCTTTATTTTACTGGATTGTTGGATATATGAAGATATGTTGCAAAGAATCATTATTGCTGGTCGTCACGGTCACCTGTCGTCATATAGGATCGAACCGAGAACTATTAGCATGTGAAGCTAACACTATACCGATAGGCTACTATTCTACATGACATTGAAATCGGTATGTACTAAATATACTTGTTAAGGTCATCTGCTGTCCCATTTCGCATCACAGGCTTAAAGGGGAACAACATCATTCAATAACATTAAAAATATCAATGCCTTGTTGACAAAACATGGCTAGATGCGTAAAGGTCGTTATTATGAGTCGGCCGAAGGAAATTTTTGCTAAAAAATCTTTAGCTTTATGCCATTTTTAATAATGCTAAATTCCCCATATGTGGGACATTCGCAACATGGATCTTGGATTTCCCAGTGAAATTTCTCGAGAAATAAATAACCGAATTGTAATTTTTTTTTTATTTTTAAAAACCTTAGCCTATTCGCTTTAGGCTGGGTGAATTAGTTTTAAGATTTACGGTATTTATTTTTTTTTTGTCTCTGATAAGTTTTGATACCTACCGACCCAGATAGCACAGTGCCGTCCCAGAGACTTCCCAAACACGTCACTTTGAGACGTCTGAGATGTCCATGGAACATAGTAAATTCCCAAATTGACATTCCTTGGACGTCTTTTACGTATGGGTAATGTCCGCTTTGCCGAGATCCCATACTCGCACCTTTATCGTCCCATTAGATGGACCTTGGACGGAATTTGGACGAGATTGAGATGTAAACGGAACAACTGAGATGCATAATAAACGTTTTTTATACCAATAATATCCTTGTTCGTTTTCAATTTCCCCGCTTCGTATATGGATGAATATGAATGAAACACGCTATTTGTAATAAAATAAAGAGACCCAATAATTTTTGGAAAAAAAAACTCAAATTTATTTCCATTATTTAGTTACAATATGAAACTCAAAACAGTCAAATTACTCACATACAATATGAAACTCAAAATAGTTAAATTTCTCAGGTACAATATGAAACTCATAATAGTAAAATTTCTCATGTACAATATGAAACTCAAAATATTTAAATACATTAGTGCATTAACAATCGCACTTTACGGAGATAATGATCAATTAGTCTGCAGCTTAGTCGGCATCTTCTTGTTGGTCTTCGTCTACTCCATTTCGGCTTCCATATTCATTGTGCTTGTATCTTGGGCAGTGACGTAACCAATTCTTTATCTTGTTTTCGACTGCATCTTTTGCCAAAGCATTTTGCACTTCACGAACTGCTTCTGAAATGGTAAAAATATTTAAAAAACCTTTAAAGTTGACGGAATTAATGCTAAAAGAAAAACGTGCTCTAAGCACTCACCAATTACAATCTCACAAATAGTGGTTGACTTGAAAGCCACTTTATCTTCATTGAGGCCTAGATAGCAGATTGATCTTGTTCTCTGTTTTGCTCGTTTTCCTTTTCCTTTTTCATGTCCATCAATATCAGTTGAGCTCGGAGTAACTAATTCTCCTAGAACATAGCCTTTGCTTCAGTATACGTCTCTGCAGAGAAAAATCAGAAGGACTATTAAAAAATCAATCTCAGTATAGCAATAAATGATATACGTACTGAAAGTAGCAATGAGACAACCATTGCTTCTTCACAATCAACATAAGATTCTTCATCGCTGTCACTGTCAGGTTCTGTATCACTATGATTCATGTCACTGCCAACAACTTCTGCAATGCAATCATTTTGTAATTGTGAGGTAATATATTACTTTGCACTGTTCGATTCACTCGCACCTATGACACTTTAAGTAGCAGAGGAATATTGCTCGGCATCGTCTTCGTAGAACGCACTGTCGTTAACTAGTTTTTCTGAATCCTGTTTTTGTTTCAAAGAAACGTTTGCAGGCATTATTGTCCTCTCTCTGAAGTAACTACGGAAAACAAACTACAACAAAATATTAATAAATTTGTTCAAAATAAAACTTATTGCCGTATTACTTCGTAATAAATCGTGTTCTGTCATAAATTGAAGTCTTAAAACGTAAAAGCATCCACATTGAATTAATAAACATCCGTCTGCCATCTGGCGCTAAAGATTGGACTTTCCTTGGCTTGGTTTTACTTGCTTGTAACTCATTTACAAAGACAAAATTTTTGTTGAATGTTTCTAAAAGAATTTTATAAGCTGAATCAACAAACAACTCATGAATTATGAGCAAATCTTAATAATAATACCTTGTCGATTACGAAAATCCATTAAATGAAGAAAGAGACAGTTGTCTTTGTTCTTCCTTATATCGTTGTAGCTATATTAACTCGTATAATCAATTAGATTCCTTCTTGTTCTCTGTTTCTCGTTGTCCATTTCCCTTTTTAATTCTATCAAAATCAGTTGAGCTCTGAGTAACCAATTCTCCTTAACTAACCTTAGCTCAACTTAGCCTTAGCTTCAGTATACGTCTCTGCAGAAAGAAATCAGAATAACTTTAAAAAATCAATCAAAGTATAATAACAAATAAAATATTTACTAATAGTAGCAATGAGAAGAGCATCATAACAGTCCCATGTAGCACAATTCACTGACTTCGTTACTTTTTTCCAATGTTGAATAAGCAAATGCACCTGGACGCCACCAACACTGCCCTGATGAGTGCCTTGAACTGGGGATGACAACTTTATCTTCAGTCTCATGTTTACCTATGATATATACAACAAAATAAGAAACATTTCATCTGCAAAAAAATAAAAGACAAAAAACAAACATTGGAAGGGTTGATTTGTAGCCACATCTGGAAAGGAAGTCGCATACGTACTACTAACACACAATAATAGAGATACCGTAAACTTTTAAAATTCATATACGATTTGTTGTAATATTTACCCAGTTCTTGCGAATTTTTAATATCCCTTTAAAAAGCAATCTTATTCCAAGAGACACGAGACACGACGCTTACTGAGACCAACACCAGATGACAGAAACTAAAAAATTTAGTTGTCAGATTTCTGAAAATTTACAAAAAAATATGAATATAAGGATAACGTTATGTAGGCAATTACATTTTTAATACCGTTTATGGAGAATAGAAAACATTTAGAAATAGAAATTTATCTCTAAATTCCTTTTTTTAGAATTTATAATTATCCGTCAGCCATCTAGCGCTAAAAATTGAACTTTTAGGCATTGCTTGACTTGCTCGTAACTCATATACACAGACAAAATTTGTGTTGAATGTTTCTAAAAGAATATTATAAGCTCAATCAACAACCACAAGTCTGGAATTATGTACAAATCTTAATAACAATACCTTGTTTCGTACAAAAAATCCATTAACTGAAGCAAAACACAGAGATGATCTTTACCAGATTTTTCTCACACGAGGCAGAGACCAGACGACGTTTCAGAAAAGTCCAGAAACGTTGCCAAGCACTATTTAATGAACACCCAAGTAAAAATATGTCTTCCATAAATTATCAATAAACAACAAGAAATGTATGCATCAAGAAGAACAATAAATAAAGAAAATAAATTTTGGTCTAGAAAATACTAGAAACAGCTTTGAAAAATTAATTGAACTAGCCATTTAGTGAACGCAACGTAAACCCTGCCTTAAAAGGGAGTGGGAAATTTCGCCGCGTTAAAACAATGACGGGATACTCATGAATTTTTCTAAGTGTTGATAGAGAGCCAAAAAAAGGAAATGGTACGGACCAGGGATATCGACGGGAGACCAACGAATTACAAAAGAAAAAGGAAAGAATTATTTTTTTCAAGGGATCGCGTTGGGACATCTTTTGGATGAACTCGTTGTAGGCGTGCCATTGGTACGGCTTTGGAGCTACTCTGAGACAAAAATTCCTATCTGGGGAGAACATTCAGCAGACGCGAAAACAACTTTGACAGCTCAATGTTTTGATTTTTTAAATCAAAATATCTTAAAATATTTGTATTGCACCACATCTAGTGTCTTAAGCAATTCGATTCAGAATTTCATTCTGCGTCGATTGATATATTTAGTTTTCCAAAATATTTCTGTCCCATTTCGCGTTTTTGTCCCGGTCATTCGCGTTTTTGTCCCACAATTCGCGTTTTCGCTTAACACGTAAACGCCATAAGAAACCTTGTTAAGAAAAATTCTGTCCCATTTCGCAGTTTTACCCTATATGTACAAAACTATTATCCCCTTCCCTATAATTATTGGAATTTATATAGTTAAGATAATTATGTATTAATTATGTGATTAATTATGTAATTATAGTCTTTAAAAAATTATGGAGAAGGGACATTTCGTTTTATTAGAAAAATTATATTAGACAAATATTGTTAAAGACGGAACTCGGTTAAAAGGGCAGTAAACTTTGTATGTTTGGTTTTTTTCAACCGTTTCAAAAAAGATTTTGATAAAAATAAGTTCGATTATAGATTAAGAGTAAATAAAGAAAGCTCATGAACTGAAATTGAAATTTTATTAATATTAATACCATTATTAAAACATTACGAAAAAATTATGATTAAGTTTTAACACGTTTTCCGTTAAAATTTTTGAGCAGGGTTTTAACTGTAACTTATCCAAATAATTCTACATATAAAAAAAACATTTAATTTACACGAGCCCTTTTAGGTTGAAGATAATGGAGCTGAGGCCATCACCCTGACGGTCATCTGAAGTGGGATGAACGGTGACCAGTTCCTTGCCGACCACGAATTGAAAGATGCTGTTGGTATAGATGTCGGAGAGTATATCGCTCAGCTCCGTTGGGATCGGGAGACTTTTGAAGAGCTGGCGCATAAAATCATGGTGGAGGGAGCCGAAGGCGTTGGCAAGATCCAACCAGCAGATGGTGAGGTGGCTCTTCTTGAGTTTGGCCTTCTCGATGGCCTACTCCAGAAGCATGGTGTGTTCCTGGATTCCATGAACCCCAGGAAGGAAGTCTTTTTGCTTGGGTCAATCGTAGTCAGACGCCACTGTGGTAGGGCGAGAGGCGATGGAGCTGGAAAAGAGCTTGTAGATGGTGGAAAGAAGCGAGATGGACTGGAAATTGGCGTAGTCGTCAGAGGAGCTCTTCTTGTAAACCGGAATAGTGCGCGCGGTTTTCCAGCAAGCTGGGATGTCGTAGAGTCACCGCGGCGTAGAGTACCTCCAGCAGCCGGCCAGACGGATCGACACGTAGGATATCTTTGTTTTCAACTTCATTAGACCCAGAAGAGGTGTTAAAGGCCCTTTTGAGCTTGCGGGCAACTTCCTGGCTTGAAGGTGGTAAGGCAAGCCGGCAGAGATCGTCGTCAGAAGGTGATGTCCATGAGCATTCGTCGTACGTCGCTTTTGCTTCCATGATGTCGCCTGCAGGAGGACGAGGCTGCTCATAGGTGTTCTTGAGGAAAAGTGTGATACGTGTGCGTGTCGGAATAAAATCGACCCCTGTCGGAGTTGTTTCGAGGTCTTGTCGAAGTTGAGTGTTGTCGGGCGAAACTCCGCTTCCCGAGCCTAGGAGTTTAGTAGGCCTTGGTAATACTGAGGTTTCTGTCGTTTCATACCAGTTTTGCAGGAAATGCACATTAATCCGCCCGGACAACGCATGGAATAATGCTGACATTCACTCCATGTGGAAGCAAGTGAGGTGGTTAGAACGGAGATGGAAACTTTCCGGCTTGGCGATTGATAAAGAGATCTTACTTCAGGCTCTTGCTGACCTGCGGAGTGTCATCTCTACTGCAAAAGTGGATTTTACCAACTCCAAGATTGTCGAAAAACTAGGAAGAAGTCCTTATTTAACATTATTGATTCATTCCTCCTCAAGAAACCGTCTCTTCGACTTTCCGTCACATGACGATCTGCTTTTCCCTCTTGAGAACTTCGGAAAATTCTTTCTTTCAAAATTCGCGATATCTGGTCTAGTCTCGTGTCATCTAGCTCTAACCTGGAACCTGAGCATCCGTTGACGTCTCGTAACTTCTCTCGTGACCACTGCTGAGGTTAAATCACTTATTCTCTGCTGTCCTACGAAGTCTAGTTCCCTTGATCCTATCCCCATTTATCTTTTAAAGAATCTGGTTGGCGTCCTTGTTGCCCCAATAACTAAGATTGTAAATCTTTCTCTGTCGTCGGGTGTGTTTCCGGATGCCATGAAATTAGCCCTGGTCTTTCCGCTCCTGAAGAAGCCCAACATCGACCCGAAAATCCTAAGCAACCTGTTGCCAATCTTTCCTTTCTATCGAAGCTCATTGAGTGGGTTGTTAAACAACTGCATGCACAACTAGAATCTGACTGTGTCCTTCTTTGTACATGTCCCATCGGCCTACAGACCTTACCATTCAACTGAGACTGCGCTGTTGAAAGTTTTTAATGATCTCCTTCTCTCTGTTGATGAAAAAAGATACTGGTGTTGTGATGGCATTTCTTGACCAAAGTTCAGCTTTTTATCTGGCTGATCATAATATTCTTATTGATCGCCTTGCTGTCCGTTTGGGTATTCGTGGTCAAAGTCTTGCATTGTTCCAGTCCTACTTGTCTAGTCGCTTTCAATCAATTAGTGTGTCTGGTAATACGCCCTCCCCTGCTTATCTCCCTTCTGGTGTATGCTGCGTATAGGACCTCCATTAGCCAGTCAGACGGACCAAGGTGAACAATATCCTTGTATTCCACTCCATCCGTCCCAGAAGAGTTGTTAGAGGCACTTTTGAACTTACGGGGAATTTCCTGGCTCGAAGGTGGTAAGGCGAGCAGGGAGTCCATCGTCGGATGTTGATGTCTATAGATATGCGTCATATGTCTCTTTTGCCTCAATGACGTGAGTTTCAAGAGGTCGAGGCTGCTCGTTGGTGGTCCTGAGGAAGAGTGTGGCAGATTTGAAGGAACCAGTGTAGTTTTGCGATGGCTCACCAAGCATCTTTCTAACAGCTCTCAAGGGGTCTCTTGAAAAGATCTTGAAGTGTGCTGGCTGCTTCCGATCGTTTAGTTTTTTTTACAACGCACACGCTGCTGCCTCCTAGGTTGCTCCCTATGTGTCGTGGAGCTAAGAGGAAGCATCTGAGGAGGACTAAGAGGACGGATGGCCCTAAGGCGTTTCGTTTGCCTTTTTTTTTAATTTGGACTCCACCAGTGTATTGGATTTGGTGGATTTGCCAAATCCAGGGGGCGTATATTGCTTTGGATTTGATTTGGATTTGATTTGAAAACCATCCAAATCCACCTTGTTTCAAAAGGATAGGTAAGAAAAAACTAGGGATGAGTAAGAAAAGGTGTGGATTTGGATTTGAATTTCAAATCAAATCCAAATCAATATACGCCCCTGGATTTGTCAAATCCACCAAATCCAATACACTGGACTCCACATTTTGTTTTAAGATGTGGAATCATGTGAAAATAACGCATAATATTTTTTAAAAATTTATTTTAATATTTAGGGGTTGCGCAACACGAAAATCAGGGACTGTTTTTTTCGGTATGTTATATATATATTAAACAGTGTATTGGATTTGGTGGATTTGCCAAATCCAGGGGGCGTATATTGCTTTGGATTTGATTTGGATTTGATTTGAAAACCATCCAAATCCACCTTGTTTCAAAAGGATAGGTAAGAAAAAACTAGGGATGAGTAAGAAAAGGTGTGGATTTGGATTTGAATTTCAAATCAAATCCAAATCAATATACGCCCCTGGATTTGTCAAATCCACCAAATCCAATACACTGTCTATAGGATATCACTAAGATATATCAAATTGTATATCTATTAAATATATGCGATTTGTACCCAGATAGGAATTTTTGTCTCAGAGTAGCTCCAAAGCCGTACCAATGGCACGCCTACAACGAGTTCATCCAAAAGATGTCCCAACGCGATCCCTTGAAAAAAATAATTCTTTCCTTTTTCTTTTGTAATTCGTTGGTCTCCCGTCGATATCCCTGGTCCGTACCATTTCATTTTTTTGGCTCTCTATCAACACTTAGAAAAATTCATGAGTATCCCGTCATTGTTTTAACGCGGCGAAATTTCCCACTCCCTTTTAAGGCAGGGTTTACGTTGCGTTCACTAAATGGCTAGTTCAATTAATTTTTCAAAGCTGTTTCTAGTATTTTCTAGACCAAAATTTATTTTCTTTATTTATTGTTCTTCTTGATGCATACATTTCTTTTTGTTTATTGATAATTTATGGAAGACATATTTTTACTTGGGTGTTCATTAAATAGTGCTTGGCAACGTTTCTGGACTTTTCTGAAACTTCGTCTGGTCTCTGCCTCGTGTGAGAAAAATCTGGTAAAGATCATCTCTGTGTTTTGCTTCAGTTAATGGATTTTTTGTACGAAACCAGGTATTGTTATTAAGATTTGTACATAATTCCAGACTTGTGGTTGTTGATTGAGCTTATAATATTCTTTTAGAAACATTCAACACAAATTTTGTCTGTGTATATGAGTTACGAGCAAGTCAAGCAATGCCTAAAAGTTCAATTTTTAGCGCTAGATGGCTGACGGATAATTATAAATTCTAAAAAAAGGAATTTAGAGATAAATTTCTATTTCTAAATGTTTTCTATTCTCCATAAACGGTATTAAAAATGTAATTGCCTGCATAACGTTATCCTTATATTCATATTTTTTTGTAAATTTTCAGAAATCTGACAACTAAATTTTTTAGTTTCTGTCATCTGGTGTTGGTCTCAGTAAGCGTCGTGTCTCGTGTCTCTTGGAATAAGATTGCTTTTTAAAAGGATATTAAAAATTCGCAAGAACTGGGTAAATATTACAACAAATCGTATATGAATTTTAAAAGTTTACGGTATCTCTATTATTGTGTGTTAGTAGTACGTATGCGACTTCCTTTCCAGATGTGGCTACAAATCAACCCTTCCAATGTTTGTTTTTTGTCTTTTATTTTTTTGCAGATGAAATGTTTCTTATTTTGTTGTATATATCATAGGTAAACATGAGACTGAAGATAAAGTTGTCATCCCCAGTTCAAGGCACTCATCAGGGCAGTGTTGGTGGCCTCCAGGTGCATTTGCTTATTCAACATTGGAAAAAAGTAACGAAGTCAGTGAATTGTGCTACATGGGACTGTTATGATGCTCTTCTCATTGCTACTATTAGTAAATATTTTATTTGTTATTATACTTTGATTGATTTTTTAAAGTTATTCTGATTTCTTTCTGCAGAGACGTATACTGAAGCTAAGGCTAAGTTGAGCTAAGGTTAGTTAAGGAGAATTGGTTACTCAGAGCTCAACTGATTTTGATAGAATTAAAAAGGGAAATGGACAACGAGAAACAGAGAACAAGAAGGAATCTAATTGATTATACGAGTTAATATAGCTACAACGATATAAGGAAGAACAAAGACAACTGTCTCTTTCTTCATTTAATGTATTTTCGTAATCGACAAGGTATTATTATTAAGATTTGCTCATAATTCATGAGTTGTTTGTTGATTCACCTTATAAAATTCTTTTAGAAACATTCAACACAAATTTTGTCTTTGTAAATGAGTTACAAGCAAGTAAAACCAAGCCAAGGAAAGTCCAATCTTTAGCGCCAGATGGCAGACGGATGTTTATTAATTCAATGTGGATGCTTTTACGTTTTAAGACTTCAATTTATGACATAACACGATTTATTACGAAGTAATACGGCAATAAGTTTTATTTTGAACAAATTTATTAATATTTTGTTGTAGTTTGTTTTCCGTAGTTACTTCAGAGAGAGGACAATAATGCCTGCAAACGTTTCTTTGAAACAAAAACAGGATTCAGAAAAACTAGTTAACGACAGTGCGTTCTACGAAGACGATGCCGAGCAATATTCCTCTGCTACTTAAAGTGTCATAGGTGCGAGTGAATCGAACAGTGCAAAGTAATATATTACCTCACAATTACAAAATGATTGCATTGCAGAAGTTGTTGGCAGTGACATGAATCATAGTGATACAGAACCTGACAGTGACAGCGATGAAGAATCTTATGTTGATTGTGAAGAAGCAATGGTTGTCTCATTGCTACTTTCAGTACGTATATCATTTATTGCTATACTGAGATTGATTTTTTAATAGTCCTTCTGATTTTTCTCTGCAGAGACGTATACTGAAGCAAAGGCTATGTTCTAGGAGAATTAGTTACTCCGAGCTCAACTGATATTGATAGACATGAAAAAGGAAAAGGAAAACGAGCAAAACAGAGAACAAGATCAATCTGCTATCTAGGCCTCAATGAAGATAAAGTGGCTTTCAAGTCAACCACTATTTGTGAGATTGTAATTGGTGAGTGCTTAGAACACGTTTTTCTTTTAGCATTAATTCCGTCAACTTTAAAGGTTTTTTAAATATTTTTACCATTTCAGAAGCAGTTCGTGAAGTGCAAAATGCTTTGGCAAAAGATGCAGTCGAAAACAAGATAAAGAATTGGTTACGTCACTGCCCAAGATATAAGCACAATGAATATGGAAGCCGAAATGGAGTAGACGAAGACCAACAAGAAGATGCCGACTAAGCTGCAGACTAATTGATCATTATCTCCGTAAAGTGCGATTGTTAATGCACTAATGTATTTAAATATTTTGAGTTTCATATTGTACATGAGAAATTTTACTATTATGAGTTTCATATTGTACCTGAGAAATTTAACTATTTTGAGTTTCATATTGTATGTGAGTAATTTGACTGTTTTGAGTTTCATATTGTAACTAAATAATGGAAATAAATTTGAGTTTTTTTTCCAAAAATTATTGGGTCTCTATATTTTACTACAAATAGCGTGGTTCATTCATATTCATCCATATACGAAGCGGGGAAATTGAAAACGAACGAGGATATTATTGGTATAAAAGACGTTTATTATGCATCTCAGTTTTTCCGTTTACATCTCAATCTCGTCCAAATTCCGTCCAAGGTCCATCTAATGGGACGATAAAGGTGCGAGTATGGGATCTCGGCAAAGCGGACATTACCCATACGTAAAAGACGTCCAAGGAATGTCAATTTGGGAATTTACTATGTTCCATGGACATCTCAGACGTCTCAAAGTGACGTGTTTGGGAAGTCTCTGGGACGGCACTGTGCTATCTGGGTATCTTAAAGAAATGTTGTAGATATATGGTATTCACATCTCGAGATGTTAATTTTTATAAAACTCTTCTCACAAAGTTTAAACTACACATATTACCGTAAATATAATACGATCGTCAAGGAAAGTCGAATGTAAGCGCCGGAAACATATTAAGATATTGTTATTCATATAGCAAAATTTTTATTAATCACTATGGATAAAAACAAATAAATATTCGATAAATATTCTTTTTTTATCTTCATTTAGGTAAAAGGAGTGATCTAATAGTTGGCGAGTGAAGCTGGCTACTTAAATGTTAACTTGAAGGCTGGCTTGAATGGCTACTTAATGGTCAGAAGTTCGTTCCTCAGTAAAGCAGTTTATATAGATAAACAGGTTAAATTACTAACGAAAAAGAACTTTCACGCTTGAATTGACTGATTTAAATCATTCATTAAATAGTAAAATAGTGTCGTGATTTGTTTAACGTAAAAAAGATGAAAAATATTAAACGAACAACGAAACCGCCAAATGGCAATGGTCATTTATGGGCTATCTACCACCAACGCCGCTAGATGGGGGATTTTTCCACTGACATGGCAATAGTCCCTTATAGCTATTGACATGGCGAGCCGACATGGCAATAAATTTGACGGTTTTTGCAGGAAGATTAGGTATGAAAAGAGAGAAAAATGATTCCTTGACATTGTGGGATTGGAGGGGCCAAGATTAGACTCCAATTATACTTAGGATTGAACCGAGATCTGTTCAGAATAGAGATTGAAGTATGCTTAGGATTGAACTACCAATCCTAAGCTGGATTGGGGTTCTAGCCAAGTTTGGAATACCATGAAACAAGGCCATATATGGCCATAAATGTTATATATTTAGCGTACCTCATGCAAATTAAAATACCGTTTCGTTGTTCGATGTCCTGTACTCTTGTTACAATCAATTAAAAAACACAACCAATCGTCTCTTCATCCCAATTTACAGCACATTACAAATGTTTAAATCCATTTAACTTTTTGTAAATGAGAATAATTAAGACCTGACTGGTAATGGTGACTTTGACCCTTGACGTGGCTTCACTGAAACGACTGAGAGCCTTTTCAGGTAGATTCACCGGCATCCCATTCCTTCACTTGTCAGGTAACGAGCCTGTAAAAAAATCCGGTTATTAATATCTGTATGCATTGATGATTTTAATCCGATTTGATTCCACCACTTTCTTGCCATGCATCTTTTTTACTGTGACAAAAAAAATAAACGACGTGGTACTGTTTTATAAAGGATACGTCTTAGTTATTGTATTGAGTTAAAAGAAATTACAATTCGGCGTTTGGTATGGGATTGCCTTGCAAAAAAATGTTCGTCTCAATTAGACCGCCAAAAGCCGACTTTTATCCAGCCTATTCAGACGATCACACAAAGACGTCTTTTTTCCCAAATTAAAACCAATCTGTCTGGGTATTGAGACACAATGAATGAACAATTCGAGTATCAAGTTATTAAGAATCAAATCATTGAAATCGTACAATGTCAAATTTAAAAAAAAATCCTTCAAAATATACTTTCCACCACTTTTTTCAACACATTGGAGATTAAGGTAAAGTTGCAAATCTCCTACTAGGAACTGAGGTCCTGAGTTTCTAGCAAACATTTGAAAACGGCAGCCAACGAAGGAGGAACATTGGACCATTGTTGTTTTTAAAATGTAGTTTAATCACGCTTGGATAATTTTACTGTTTGGATGGGCGGATTAGATATGAACTCGTTAGTACGACTGACTAGTTGCAATAACATTGTTGCATGCACTCTTGCAAAATCCAACAAGATTTTATAGCTTTCTAATAATACGATTTCTATACGCAAAACAGCTGAAGATTTCAAGGGAACCGCAAATCGTTTACCTAGAATCCTACATGTTGCAGAAAATATCTATTATCTTTAGTTAAAACATAATTTCCATTGGTAAAAATTATATTTCTTATTTATTTTAATTTAGTATGTAATATTGGTATAGTGGTTAACGAGTGAGGCTACTATTCTAATAGTCAGGGGTTCGAGCCCGACAATCAACATAAAACAAATTCTCGTAGTTAGGAATGAATAATACGAGTAAGTGAAACAAAAGTGGTATAGTGAATTTTATAGCATTTTTCAAAGATATATTTTAGATATCTAAGAAAGATATATATTAGATATTCAAGAAAGATATCCCTAAGCGATGACAATAGGTTACTAGATAGTTATCAATAAGATATGTTTCTAGTAGATAACTCTTTGTCTTTAAGATATCTAAAAGATATCTCGTTCTACTAGGGCTACAGAGATGGGGAATATGAGGAAGACGTTGTTGCAAATAACCAACAAAACCATTGATGAAATCCGGATGACGACGACTATGACGGCAGACACAGTGGTAAACCATTTATACAATAAGTAGATGGTTTCCTTTTGAATTTTGACGTAGCAAAACTTTTGGTGTATTGAATACGTATTTAATATTTTAATAGCCATTAATTTTGGTGTATTGAATACCTTATTCAATACACCTTATTGAATACCTTATTGAATACTTTAATAGCCATTAATGAAGCTACAGCTAGAATACAATGTGTTTGCAAAAACAACAAAGTTGCTTTTTTGTTATTTCATTTATTTAAACCAATATTTCATGTTTTCAATGTTGAATGCATAACATAACATTCGATTCCTCATTCCAAAATTTAGGTATCTGTGGGTTTTGCTGTTTGAGACCTGCTATTGGGCAACTTTTGCGCCGTTCTCCATTTAAAGATTTTCATTACAAATAGAACTGTCATCCGGCAGTATGTGCCGACCGTAGTACCCGACAATAGTCCCCCTCCAATTTGTCTGCGGGTAAGTAAGAAAAACAAAAAAAGCTGTTTTAAATTCTTGCCGCCTGCAGACCCCATTTTGTAAGAGCTTCGGGTGTTTGGCGGGTAGATGGTGAAATGGTCAAGTTCACGAACTTCCCCTTCTCCGAAAAATCAAACCACGATGTACCAGGAGAGGTGGGCAAGCACACAGAAACATGCAAGGACACAAAAACATGGCAAAAACACTGAATATTACCAATTTCTAGGATTCACACCATTTTTGGCCGCGCAGTTGTGGTATTCATCGCACCCTCTGCAGCACAAAGCGCCACTTGGGGCTTAAAAAATGGGAAGATATAAACTAAAAATTCTTATAGAACAAAATGTCCCTTCTCAATAATTTTTTTACACAATAAGATTATTATCTAACTTTAAAAATTCCAAAATTATAGGGAAGGGGATAATAGTTTGGGATATATGGCGTCGACGATTTTGTTGCCATGCTAGTAGACTAGTACAGTCTATATCATATTAACTGGTGCAGGCTTTGTATAAGGGTTAACGCCAAAAAAGTAGAAGTAAAAATATGACAGGGGCGCTAGAGGTCTCTTACAGTGTTCCCATTACGTTCCACTTTCTGCGAAGGAAAAGGCGGATTAGTCTGTTTCGGTGTATATTTAGAAGAACTGATAAACGGGATGCATGTCAAGTGTTAGTAAAACACTGATTGATATAATGAGATTGCGACTACTTACAAAATATAATTTATCTTAAAAAAAATTAAGAAAAAATTTAATTAAGTCCTCTGATCTAGCAATTATAATTATCTGGTATTGCACACCAGACCCCTCGATCAACATTTTAATAGGTTATATAGCTGGTATAATTTTATCAATACGGCAAACTTAAAGCATAAGTAAAAACTATTTGCATTTATGCCGTTTATTTTCACGGTCCTTGCGAATAACGCCTAGCCTAATAGCAGCCATGTTTCGCTAGCTAATAGTGAAGTGGGGTGGGTAGGGTTAGAATAACATAAGAAATTTAAAAATGCTCTTTAGCGTATAGCAGGGGTAGAGTAGGAAACAAAGGATTAAAAAGCCGAGCGTTAGAGCGCTAGAGTTGGCGAAAAGGTTGGCCTTCATTTCCTTTTTTGTTTCGTCGACGGGGCTAAAGGAAAGGGAATTAAAAACGAAAATCTTTCCAAGTGGAAAGAGTTCGCCCAAAATATATAGACAAAGGTGTAAACTACCATTTTCTCGAAAATCTCGAGAAAACCCGCTTGAGAATTTCTACCGACTTATAAGTCTCCCCGCATAGCTCCAAGCGAAATTACAATCCACCCGCGAGTGGAGAAGGGACTAAGATCGAGCAAAAAAATAAATATTTATAATAGTCGATTAGTTTCCTAGATGTTAATCTTAGAAATATAAAGCTGGAACCAATACAGCCCTTTATAACCTAATCAGTACTCAGTGTAAAAATTATGCGACGATGTTGAAAAATTAAAATTCCGTAAAATTTCTAATAAGGGCTCGACATTCAAATACACCTTAACCATAGGTGATTAAAATTCATTTTTTCAATATGCCATGTTAAATTAATCATACAGTTTAGATGGCTTTTATCTAATCTAATATCATCACAACATTAGGAATAAACTGCCACTGACAAGGTTTGATATCCATACTTCTATGTTGGAGAGCAGCCACCATAACTATTATACCACACAATTACTATTTATGAAGCATTTCACTTATTATATATTATATATAGGCTCTTGTTTTCTTTTTTCTTAACATCAGTAAAAGAAATCACCGAATATCGGTGTTATTTAATTTTGGTCCTCTCTTTATCGTCAATTCCTTTCAAAATTTTGTTTTACATTTGCTTATTTTTTTTCATATAAACCTGTGCTGGGTATAGTGGTTATAGTCGATGCGCTGGTACCGAAAAGGTCGGTGTTCGAGTCTTAAATATGACTCATGAAATAAATGGGCATTTTTAGATTTTTAGATTTATTGTTTGATTGTATGAAGGCATATTTATAATTTTAGAAATATTTAAAACCGTACAGTTATTAGAGTTTTGTTTCCTATACTCTACCCCTGCTCTACGCTAAAGAGCCTTTCTAAATAACTAAATAACCCGAAATAACCCTATCCAACCCATCTCGCTATCGTTCTATCGATAGGCGAAACATAACTGTTAGGCTAGCGGAATTATGAGCATGACCCGTGGAAATAAACGGCAAAAATGGCATAACCTATTAAATGTTGATCTAACTGGCTGGTATACAAATACCAGATAATCATAAATGCTGGATCTGAATCAGAAAGAGATTTCATTTCTTCGCTTATATATATATTATAGCGACAGCATCCCGTTGATCAATTCCTCGAAATATACACATATTAGCCTAATCCGCCTTTTGTTTAGCAGAAAGTGGAAAGAACTTGGTATCAGTATAAGAGACCTCTAGCGCCCCTATCAGATTTTTACCTCTACTTTTTTTGGCGCTAACCCTTATACAAAGCCTGCGCCAGTTAATATGATATAGACTGTACGTTCTAGAACTAGAAAATCTAAGAAAAGTTAGTAGAATGTTTTGACACTAAAGACGATGTGAGGACACTGTACTTGAAATCAAAGAGTTAAAGCGGTTTTTGACAAAAGAGAGGGAGGAGAAAAAGGAGTTCGAGCACAAAATTTCGACACCAGAGCACAACCAAGTCTTGGGCCTGTTCACTGGTCATTTTCTCAGTCGTTCTAGACTCCTAGGCTGTGGTTGTCGTTTTAAAGACAGTAAAGACACATCCAAATTAATCCAAAGTTTAAATTTTACAAAAAAGACTGCAATCTAACATCTTACAAATTCGGAAGTCTTAAATGAAATCAGAATAGAAAAATTATTTGTTAAGAATTGTAAAAAAATCCCATCAAATCATCCCAATTACCCCATCGAAATAATCCAGATTGTGCACAATAGCACAAGAGACCTCCCAAGTTTTAGAATTGGATTTGTCGTAATTCTGATTGTGTGCAGCAATAATGGACGTAATTTCGCGACAGTGAGAGGCCTGGTCGTAAATGTACCAACTAGACCTGGCCAATTTGATTTCGTGTTCAAGACGCGAGTGCAGTACATCCAGAGATTAGATTTAAGAATAACTTCCATCAGGCCAATTTCATGGCTAGTTAAAAGAATTTTAGTTACAACTTAAGGGTAAACAAACAGGGTAAAATACTTGAGTTAATGTAAATTACTTTTTAAAAAAATTAGCTGAGATTTCAGTGTTTTAGGTAGCTACAACTTAGTAGGCCGGAAGTTGCAAATAAACTGAATTGTCCCTCTGGGATTTGGCACAAGCCAAAAGCTGGTTGTGCCAGGCTGTGGTTGGCGTCTTGTAGACATATCCAAATTAATCCAAGGTTTGAATTAATAAAAAATGCTGCAATCTAACAAATTATGAAGTCTTAAATAAAATCTAGGGAATAGAAAAATTATTAGATTAGAATTGTAAAAAAATAGTGTTGTTTTAAAGTGTGTTGGTAGTCTGTTGATTACCTGACTGCGAGAAGATTTTTCACTGCGTACTGTAAGAATAGTAAGACTAGCTTTCAAGTAGTAAGAAGTAGTAAGAATAGCTGTCGACTGTAATAAACGTATTATTTTTATTATTTTGAAATGATTTAAATTTAAATATTAATTTAATTTTTACTTTTATTGACGTTTGAAATTTCTCTTGGCCTGTCTTTGTCTTATTCTCTTCTCGCGCCTATGTCGCTGAATCCTGTTTCTTTCGCGTGGTGATGAGCATGAGGGCGAGGGTGAGGGTTTGGGTTTGTTCTTACAAAACTGCTCTCGGTAAGAATCAGTTGCATTTTTAGCATTTGCCACTTTCTTCTCCCTGTCCATTCGCATTGCGTCTTGGAGTGTAATCACAGCCATAGCCTTCATGTACAAACGACTTTGTTTGTCTTCCCAGTGGACCTTTTTTAACGGTCTTTCCTGCATTTAAAGGAAATTTGTAAAAAAATAGGGTTTTATTTCATGGGATAAATTTAATTAAGCCGTTGAAATAATCCAGATTGTGCACAATAGCACAAGAGACCTCCCAAGTTTTAGAATTGAATTTGTCGTTATTCTGATTGTGTTCAGCAATAATGGACATAATTTTGCGACAGTAAGAGGCCTGGTCGTAAATCTTCCGACTAGACCTGGCCAATTTGATTACGTTTTCAAGACGCGAACGCACCTACATCCCAAGATTAGATTTAAGAATAACTTCCATCAGGCTAATTTCATGGCTATTTAACAGCATTGTAGTTATAACTTAAGGGAAAAGAAACAGGGTTTACAGTTTGAGTTGATATAAATTACTTAAAAAAAAAACTAGCTGAGATTTTAGTGTACTAGGTAACTTAAGTAGGCTTGAAGTAGCGAATAAACTGAATTGTCCCTCTGGGATTTGGCACAAGCCAAAAAACCATATGGCGTCGATTGCCAGAAACTACACTTAACATCTGAAATACTAAAATTGTCTAATGGAAATTTTGATAGAATGAGAAGATAGAAAAAAATTTATTTTTTTTAGAAACGAGATAAAAAAAGAATTTATTTCCTTAAAAAAAAGAAAAAGAATTTATTTCATTAAAAAAAATTATTTCATTTAGAAAACCTGAGCAATTGTAAATAATGGGGCTGCTGGGTATTGGAAGAAAATAATTTAAAAAAGAAACTTAATAGTGATTCTTGGTGTTGCTTGAATAATTCATGATGCTTGAATCCCGAAGGCCAATTACCAGTTTGCTTGAACAGCTAAACAGCTTACCAGCCTTGTGTTGAAAGAAAATATTTGATAATGTCGATCTTGAAATAATACAGCTAGAATGCTTAACAGACGGTCTTTATTTGAACAAAGTTTACATTATTAAGCAAACATGTGTCAAACTGAGATCATTGAAGAAATTTGATGCTAAGTTAACTTGTGTGAAATATATTGAAATTGTGATGCTCACTGCTCATCCTAATTCAGAAGACTTATATGCCACACTGGAAGGATGGGTATTTACCAAGTTGAATCCCTCTCAAGCCTACAATAAGCTGAAGCTGGACGAAGAATCGGAACAAATATGCCCTATCAAAACACCCGATGTCGTTTTCCAATTTACAAGGATGCCGTTTAGAATCACATCAGAAGGAAGGTGTTTGTTTGCAACTGGAAACAGATTCCGTATTTAGGCTGTCATATAAAAGGACGACCTAAAGACTTCCTCGGATAAGGTCAAAGCTGTCAACTCCCTGAGAGCACACCAACTGACGTCCCTACGAGTTTCCTCGGCATTATCAACTACTATAGCAAATTCATTCCGAAATTGTCTAAAATGGCAGCCGCCTTAAACCACCTTCTGAGAAAAGATATGATTTGAAAATGGAAAGAGGCTCAACAGAGCTGGCAATCAAGTCGTTACTAGCATCGGCTGAAGGTTTTGGGGCCTTGTAACCCAAAATTTTTCTATTTTTGTCGTGATGATGATGCCCCCGCCCTATGAAGCTGTAAAACGTAACCACAGTTTTATCCTAAATTCTACCCAATCGAGATGAAAGACCAATAACTTATGCCTCTAAGCACCTGTAAACGGCTGAGAAGAATTACCCCTAATCTTAAATTCCCAGCTAGACAAATGCAACGATTCTTGGTTTTTCGTTGGTATTTACTACTGGAACACATGACGGACACGAGAGTACACAGTTAGTAATAATTAGCGAATGACTTGCTACATAGCAAACGAGGCCGGATTATTAAAAATTAATTGTTAAATTGAGTTCCCGACAATTTCAATGATTCTGCTAGTGTTTCTGTTTTTAATGTGTTTTTTGAATGTGTTAGCTGTGCTTCTCATGACTCTGCTCGTTTTGCTGAATACTTTGTCTGTGGCAAATCTTTGCTTACACCTCTCCTGTATCGTCAGTGTGATGGTGTATTTCAATGTTTTGCCCTAGTCCCCTACGGCGGTATTCGAAGCAGACACTCTTTTCTCTTCATTTTTCCTCTCTGCATGGTTCCGACACGGCTTTCTGATAAATAACTGATAATTGTCAGATCACTGGGTAGCCCGGCTGTACCTCCTTCTCGTCGTGGTCGTAGAGGAGTCAAATCGGTGAAGATTATCAGAGCTACTAAGAAATTCCTATATTTCGGCTTGGTCCTCAATGCCAGGTCTCTTGTCAGCAACAAGTATGTCATATCACACCATCTAACTGTAACCGGTCTTGACGCCTGGCAGTAACTGAAACCTAGCTTAATGAAGAAAACGGTGATACCATACTTCGTGAGTTATGTTTATCTGGCTACTTGGCTATTCACTGCCCGAGATCTCGTGGTCGTGGTGGTGAGGTGGCTTTTTTTTCCGGACTCCTTCCGTTTCGGTATTCTCTCAGTTGACTTCTGTCCAGATTCCTTTGAATACCTATACACCTCTCTATGTTTGAATGGAGTAACATTGCGGCTAGTGGTTATTTATCGCCCTCCATCTCTCAGTCCAAACCTATTCCTGACTGACTTCGCTGACCTACTTGAACTCCTCCTACCTCATCCTTCAAACTTAGGGGAGACCGGGGCTATGTTGGACACTTTTTGTTTTTCCGCTGTCAAATTTTTTTAAAGATATATGAAGAAAATAAAAGTATAGGAGTGATTCCGTTATTTATTTATGTTTGGTAATTTTTTTAATTTTTTTCGTAAATGTAAGTGATTGTTATTCAATAAAATGTTAATAGAAAAAAATGAAAAAAAAAAACAAAAAAAAACAGGGTTGAATGGGACTGGTGAAAAGGAAATTTCTCTCTCTTTCAGAAGTGCTGTGTTTTCATTTATTATATGAAGTATAAGTGGAGATAATACAAAAAAAGTAAACGTGTCTTTTTTTTCGACATTTTTTCCTTGTTTTTGTCAATTTTCGTCTGCTACCATGCAAAACACCTCGTCCTGTTTTACCCCGTTAAATATGTCCCGATCAACCCGGACCTAACTAACGTCAAATAAACTAAATTATGATATATTTCGGAACACATTTAAAAAAAAATAAAAGTACCCCCTTAAACTAGAATAAAAAAGCTATCAAACACAAACAGCTATCTGGGTTTAATCAAAATAGTTCTTAAAGTATAAAAAAATTAAAAAACTAAACGCTTGAAAAAAATTTTCAGATTCCCATTTTTTTTATTTCCCATAAAACTCGAAAAATAAACAGTATTTCAAGTAGAAAAGTTTAGGGCAGAAATAAAACATGATTTAGCATACACTATATGTATTTGAGAATTTTTTAACAAATTTTACATATTTTAATAGCCCTGTCCATTATAGCCCCATGCAGTGCTGCCACTTTGCCGGACTTGTCCGTTTTTGCAGGTTTTTTGAAGTGCTTGCAAGTCACTTGCAAGTCGCAAGTTTTTGCAGGTTTTTCAAGTTTTCAGTCAGTTTTCCTAATTTTTGGGAGACATTTTTAAATATCTCATGATTTATTAATAATAAAAAATAATTCGTAGTTCCCAGAGTCAAGCGTCGAGACTGCTGTGGTAGACTGTTCTAGTGCTCTGACTCTGCGCTCTGAGCCTCTGAGTCTGTCAGTCTGAGCTTCTGCTTCTGAATTTTGATCCTCATATAGTCATATCTGTTATCTGAACTCTGATAGATTAGTCAATAGTCATGTACAATTGTCCATGCTGCTTTTTCTGCATGCTGCTGTAAAGTGTGAACGGAAAGCTGGTTCTGCTTTCTGCTAGTTTGAAATTTGAATTTCGAAAATTTCATCTTTAGAGTTAAGAATTAGAAAGACACCTACTAGCGAATACAGAGAAATTATTTTATAAATACAGTTAATGCGAGATCTTTAAAACCAAAATCTTTCACTGCCCTGTTTAGGTATTTTCCTATCTTAAACACTCTCTGTGACCGGCAAAGGGCAGACAACGAGTGGCGTGAACACGCTTCGCTCCCCCCTTCTTTCTTCAAAGTCGAAACTGCGGATGAGGTTAAAAATTTAACGGTGGAATCGTATTGGGGGTTTGTGTTGAATGCCCAAACCATTACAAATTCCTTGAAATTTCCTAATCTTATTCCATGCATTTCATCACTCTTGTCCCTGCCATTTTCCAATGCAATCGCAGAAAGAATATTTAGCATTTTAGATCAAGTAAAAACCCCTCTCAGAAACCCATTGCATAATGTCTCTCTCTCTAGTCTTATTATGGCGCAACAATGGTTGAAAAACAAAGAAGCTACAAGCGCGTCGGTTCACATTCCCGAAGAGATGGTCAAAAGCGCCCTGAAAGTCAAAGCCAGTACCACAATCAATCAAAACAAAAAGTAAATGGCGTTGCAAACTAAAGATTGGCATTTTATACTTGTTCTTCATTAAACTTGTTTTCGGGTTTTTTGAGGCAACCCTGCACGACTATGCGATTTCAAAAGTGGCAGCACTGAGCCCCCCCCCCATGTCCCACATAGCCCCGGTCTCCCCTACGATGCCCAGTTGCGATTTCCGATAAATCCAAAACCCGAAATTTGGCCTCATTGAGTCGCGTATTCGGTGTTAAAAATGTAATTTAAACTTAATTTTGTTGGAAATTGTTTAAAATACTGATTTTTTTTTACGAATAAATTTTTTTTACTAGTAATCACGATATAATAGGAAAGGTACACTCTTGGCTATTCCTAAGACCGGCGGGTGTTCAGTAAAGGGTCCCAAGATTCCCCGCCAGGTTAGTATCGGAAGCCAATCGCCTCTCGGGGGTATAGTAAAAATTGGGGTTTTTCGTTCATAAAATAGAAAATTACCCATCAGTGTGTCCAGAAATTAAATGAATTGAAACTTTATTTAATTTCTTATCCTAAGATACCAAATTCATCTTGTTTAGGCAATTTTTTTACTGTTAAATTTACGATTGAAAATTGCAATTTTTCGAAAATTGCGCCTGGCGGGTGGCGGCTGGCGGAGATGTAACGTCGGGGGATTCAATGTCCTCATCTCACATTAGGGTGTTTCATTCCCGCACTTTATTTTTGTTTTACATCGGGGTTTGCAGATCGGGGTTCCAAATAATGTAAAACTCCCCTGTATTTTTTAATTCCTGAGAAAAAAAATATTTATGGTTCCCACCGCGTGAAAACGTGGAAAACCCCAATTTTTTTTTAATTTTTTTAGAAAATTCACAGTACCCCTTCTGAAAAAATGGAATTTCAACGAGTGGGAACCTTAAATATATTTATTTTCATAAGATTTTTGGAGGGAACATAGAGAAGGACAATATCAATCATCCCTCTGAATCCCGTTATTTTTTTCCGAAGGGGTCAATAACCTTGCAAGTTGCAACCCGCCAGGGATGCCAGCATATTTGTCATAACTTTATATTTATTGGTAAAATTAAAGTTAATTTTAATTCCAACCCCTTCGGGTACCTTGCGGCGTACGTACGCTGCCTACACTCCTACAGTAAGATAATATAATTTTACTTTCAGCGGTTTGGCATTTGGGTAAAAAGGGGAAACACCGGTGCCATCTAGCATCTACCAATGGTAATTCGTAAGCTCTTGCCGGCAATGAGTAGCAGAAGTGAGAAGTCATGCCGACTAAAACCAAAACAACGGTTTTCTAGGTAACCTAACCACACCTTAAAGAGCTTAGGATATCTGGTTCCTAGATGGCACTGGTGTTTCCCCCTATTTTCAAATTTTCCACGAATCAAATTAATTTATCTCTATAACAACAAATTACAGGTATAGGAACATTGAATAGTTCATTAGTTATTTTTTTTTGCTCATTCCGATTCTCCCATTAAAAAATTTACATGGCCGACATAGGAAACGGCGAAGAGTCCCGTCCTTTATTAGGTTAGAGTAGTCCATGGTGTAAACTGTAAATACCTCAAAAGCAGGGTTGGACAGATCGCGCTTATTTTCCGATCCGATCACCCGATCGATCAACGATTAATGAGCGATGATTTGATTGAAATAATCTTTGTGATTTGATCGTTGATTGGATCGATACGCTTTAGTTTCCGCTCAAATTTCCGCTCAATTCGCGCCATCTTTTGCGTAGAAAATACATCAAATTCTGTATTTCAAAAAATGGTTTCATTGGTGCGAAAAGGGATCTAACTACCTAAATGAGTAAAAATATTTAGTAGACCATTTTATATGGTGCTCGTTTTCACAAAAAGGAATAGAAAATTATCATTTGCAAAAAATGCGTTTTTTCAGATAGCGTTATTTTTTATCGGATCGATGATAGGGATTTGATCGGAATTTTGGTCAAAGATTTGATCGGTAATCGGATCGGGAAATTTATTTTTTTGAACGATCGGGATCGGAGCGTAAAGTAAAAAAACCTTGATCGTGTCCAACCCTGCTCAAAAGTTTGTTTTACGAACACCAAAAATGAACGATTTATTCTTATACGCTAGGAGTTTATTGAATTTTTTAGATATATAGAAAAAATTTAGGACCTTTAGATTTTAGGTTATTATAAATTTACTGAGGTACTATCCGGCATAAGGCTCCATGTTAAGACCGGCGGGAGGCGCGGTGAAATTTTGTCGTATTTTCCCTCGGTGTTTAATTTTATTCCGAGAAAACGGTTCATCGGAATGCATTCGTTTCAATTACATTTTCTAAGTACAAAAAATAAGATTTTTCTTTATGGGTAGAATCGGAACATCAATAGTAACAAAGTTCATGAAAAAAACAATTATTGCAATGAGGACGACGACGACGATGAGGTAGAGCAGTAGAGCTAAATTATTATCTTGACTCTACTATTAGGTCTTAAATGACCGTGCATTTAAAACATTGTAATCTGCTTATCTGCATCAATTAACGGGGAAAGACGATATAAGACCATACGTTTTAGAATTGACTTTCGTTGACTGAATTCGGAAAATCAATCAAATAATTTACTGCCTGTTGGCTTTCACCAAGAGAAAAATTTTGGTCATTATAGTTAAACTGTTAATAACTTAATGTTACTGCTACTTTTTCAAACAATGGACCATACGTATATTACGATACTCTAGGACGTTACTGATTTTTAAATTTACTAAAACTTTGAATTTTTTAAAAAGTAAACCAGGTGTTTTGCGGCAGGTGTTTTTTTTTCTTTTTTTGTCACATCCTTTTTTTCTGACGTTTCGTAAATATTATAATCGTGCAAACTCTTTATCTGGGATGTGTGCTGTTTAATAATGAATTTTAAAATTTTTTGAAAAACAAATAACATGATAAAAAAAAGAAAAAAATAAGACACCAATAGGGACCTGCCGCAACACCGGTACCTACTGGTTTAGTGGTTTGTCATTGCTTAGAATTTGATGAAACTAATTTCTAGATCTCGAATATCGATAAAATTTCAGGCCTTATGATGATTAAAAAAGGCTGAGGACGTAATTAAGTAATAATTTAAATAATAGGACGGTTGTTTCGGCACAAATCTTTATTTGATTAATTATTTTTAACAGAAAACAGTGGAGTACAAGCTCTCTAGACCTAAGAACACGATTATTTAATTCTTGAGGGCTTCTTTGAGTTCAGCTAGAAGCATGGAACCAATAATCATCTTCTCGCAACAAACCGTCAATTTAGGATTGGTCCCAACCAAGATTGTGACCAAAACCAGTGATTTAGAAGTTAGTGTTTGTCCGGCGAATCTGTAAAGAAAAAATTACACCTGAAAATCATTTAAAATGAAGAATGCAAATTGCACATTTACCTTAAAGTGTTTGGGTCGCTGGAATTTATGGAAGCCATGTTGGTCGTACGAAATATTTTAGTTGATATACTTTTCACATCTTCTAATTCCGATGTGTTGGTGATTGAAAAGTTGTGTTCATTCATTCCCTTTAGTTTTCCTATTTAAAAATAAATTTAGCACTGTGAGCTTCTACTTGGACATAACTCTCAAATATACCTTGTTCATTGATGAAAACACCTTCAGTGCACGTAACAGGACGAATCAGTTCACCAACAGAAGGTCTAAAATTGATTTTGATAGGTTTGCCACTAGCTACCAAATCACAGCTTACATTTTGAGTTGAATCCCCAAAGTCTATGCCAATTGTAACGAGTCTCGTAGCACCGACCGGAAGTGATGCCAAAGTCGTAAATTCGTGCATAGAAATACCAACAGGCATGATCTGTTGAAAAACGACAAAATAAAGCAAAAATTCATGTTTTAACTAAAGCTCAATTATCAGCAAAAGTATTTGTATATATATGTGCTTACTTTGTTAGTTATTTTTACTTCTGTCAAGTCCTCGTTACCAGTGTTCACTAAGGTAAGTTCGATAGTAACCATAGAAGCTGAGTACAAATTGATGGAGCGAGTGTAACGGTATAAAATTTGTAAACCACAACCACTTGAAATACTGGAGACTAATTGTCAAAAGACGTTTTAAGAAAATATTGAGATTAACGTAGAAATTTAAATACCTAATTCCATTGGTCTGGTGGAAATGTAAGCAGCAGAAGCTGGTTGAATGCTACAGTCCGTAATTGGTGTGCTCGCTAAGGTTCCCAAAGGAATTCCAGGAACAGAAGCCATTACTGGAGTCATTATGGAATCTGAGACTGTTAATATTAAAGTAGAAATTAAATTAAGATGCATATATAAGAAACAAAACAAATGGTAATCGGCAAGATTAACCAGACTTGCCATCTAAATCGAGGAGTAAATCCAAATTCGACTTCGGTATAGTAGGTGGTATTCGTGATGTTTTCACCGTTTTTACAGCTTTATCCGAGTCAATAGAATCTGAATCAGAACTGTTCGAGGAATACTCTGATTCTGAACTAGACTGAATTACGAGTGTGCGACTCAGCCGTTGACTAGGAGGCGACGGGGAAAGAGATGGTGAAAGCCGTACGATGTTTTGTTGGGAAATATTGACAGAATCGTCGGGATCTTCTTCAGAGGATTCTTCTGAATCACTCGCTGCAGAATCAGAATCAATTTCAGAGGAAGAGTCTGATTTCGAGTCTGAGCTTCCGGATTCATCTTTCACTTCTTCGTTTTCTGAAGAACTTTCCGAGTAAAACGTTTCTTTTTTCTTCCCTTTGGAAGAAGCAACTGCCGAATTTCCGCGCACACTTTTGAATCATACAACAAATACATTAATGCAATCTAAAACTAACGGGATGCCACATGATATTACCTGGTAACTGGAATGGCAGGTCGGGGAGATTCTACATTTCGAACATTAGAATCAGGGGCAACAGCAGGGAAACCTGGTAGGTCCATGTATCCAACAACTCGGCTATTAAGGTAGTGAGATAAAGAGCCCAACTGAAATTCATCTCGATCTAAATTTGAAATAACGTTGATTAGGAAGATAATCACGCCCAATTCTAACAATACGCCTAAAGCGATGTTCAATATCGGAGTCGAAAAGCAAAGAAACGGTTAGTGAAACGGCGGGAATTGATAAGAACAGCGTTGCCCTGGCAGATATTTGAATCATCATATTTTTTTTTTTTTTATGTAACGAATGATAGGGATTATAGGAAGTTGGATTTTTCGAATTTTAACTTCCAATTAAACATACCACTCAAATAAATTCCCATATCTTATTAAAGCTTCGTATTACCTTTGAAAACAGACTCGATCACAGGAGCCGGCTTTGAAGCCAGAAATATTTTTTTTGCATACTTAGCAAGAAGCGCATGTTCAGTAGAAGGGAAGACGAGATGACGTAGAAACCTTGTGCGGTCTCGTATATCATAATTTTGGTCATATTTTGCTAGACTTCAATTAAATGTTAATTAGATTTCTAAAATATTAAAAACAACCTTATTTCAAGAGAATTTCAATTACCTGAAGACATATTGACAAAGCACTTTAGTTTGTTTTGGATTCGACAGGCACAACTTGGCGGCTAAATTCAGAATCTGGAGTTTTACTACATCTTGCTAATAATTATTATACAAATGGTAAATAACTTCATGTTCGAATTTTCATTACAAGTTATGAAAGATACTTCATTTGCGAAAGTGCGGGCCATGAAACGCAGTACATCGGGAGCCATTTTAGAGACACGTTTCTTTTCACAGTGTTCGCCTACGAGCCATAAAATAGCTGCTCTAGCTTGGGGAACAGTTATTCTGTTAACGAGTCGGGCCATTTGGCCGACAATATCTCCGTGTGATCCCTGGTGTGTCTGTAAGAGTTTTTTAATGACCACAACACTCTCTGCAACGACCAATTCTAAAAACAAAATAAAATGAAATTCGTATCAGTAATTAAACAATTTCTATATATAAAATAACAACCATCGGAATTCGACAACAATGCAATAAGCCCACTTAGGCATGTGTCGGTTACTTCTTTGATTCCAGCTGCACAACTATATCGTTGGAGAGATGCAAAACTGGGTATGAATCATTACTATATGAAATTAAATATTATTAATACCGTCCAATGGCTTGAATAGTAGCAGCAACAAGATCTCTGTCTTGGCTTGAAATATAAGTCTGAAACTCTCGAAGGATGAAAGTAATATTTGACTCGTTTGCTAAATTAGTCAAAATCTCCAATTTAAGTAGTTTAATTTGTGTAGCATCGGTACTTCTAACGAAGAAATTTTTCAGAAAAGGTTCAAACATGTCCTTTAACAAGAAGAAAACAAAGGATTAAACATTTTTTTAAAATTGCAATAACGTTCACGTGTACCTTTCGGTTGACTGACATGGACGCAACTGAGTTCAGTACAACAGTCTGAACCTCACGATGTGAACGGAGCAAGCGGATTAAAGCCCTGGTCACTACAGCTACATCTTCTCTTGGAGCTAAATGATGATACAGTTGGGCGACAGCCATAACAACCTGAAAGGAGAAAAAATATACATTTCAATTCATTTTTACATTGATTTTTGACGCACCGATGAATTTCTGCTTTGAAGTAAGGGTTTCGTGTTTCGCAAAAGCAGTCGATGATCTGGGTCTAACACTAATGATTCTGTTGGTTTTTCTTTTGCTTCATCTTCTTCACTTTCTTCATAAAATGGTTTGTCTTTCTCGGAATGAATGGTACCATTAATATTAGGGTCCGTAAATTGAGTCCGAGCGTACCGAGTGAGCATGCCAATAATAATAACCTGTCCCCATTCTTCTATGTCAACCAAAACCGCACTGTTTAAAAAATTACAAAAAATTATTTATTCAATGAAGATGGTGAAAAAACCAAATTAACCAATTAAATATATTGCAATTCAAATATAAATAAATCTATTTACCAAAGTTTCCTAAAATTCTTATGTATTAGATCCGTGCGTTCAGGGCAAACCTATTTGAATGAAATGATTTTTTGTCACATCCAAATTTTAAAATAATAAATTTATTAAGCTATTTAGGAAACTTTCAAACCTGCTCAAATGCCATGACTGCCGATCCAACAACAAGTGTTGTTTGATCTGAGAGGAGTCTCTCAATCACCATAACTAGTTCATCCTTTTGTTCAGGATCAAGATCATAGAGTTTTGGTATAGCATGAGCTGCTGTTTTCCTGACATATGGTGACATGTCACTAACAGAATCTCTAATGGCAAGCATCATGATTGGAACAATCACTGGAACCCTTATGCTTGAAAGAACTCGAAGTGCACTAGCTCTTATTAGCTGATTTGAATAAAAATAATTAAATAAAATAATAATAATATATATAATAATTATTATAAAATAATTAAAATAGCTAATCAAAATTGTTTACCTGATTTGGATCCTGGTAATAAATAAATTTAAAATAAAGTGAATTTGTACATTATACAGAAAAATAAAAGATAACCTTTAGAGCCCTTTGAAATGTGGAAATTGAAAGAAGAGCCAGATCTTGTTGTTCTTCAGCATAACGAACCAGATAAACATATACCAGCTTCTTTACTTCAATATTTTTTGAAACCACATTTTTCACTACAGCAGGAAATAAATCAGAAGCATCTCTTCCTTTTGCTACCATCTATAACAACATGTTGGTTTATAGACTTTGATGATAACATAAATTAAAATATTTTTACCCCAATAATTCTTTTCATAGCTTCTAATTTTAAACTATCTTTGCTGCTATCTAGCATTTGTTTCAAATCGTCATGACGTTTGTAATCGGCATGAAACAATCCCCCAGGAGCTCCGGCTTCGGCAGCAAATTCTGTTTCACCTGACAATGAGGGTGTTTTTTCTTGCCCTCCATAAGTAAGTCCAAGATTACCAGTAGCCATGATGAACTAATAATATAGATTTTCTGATTTCAACAAAAAAAAACAGTCTACAAGTTTTTTCACGAAAGACGGAACGAAACTTTTGTTATGACAGTTCACCAGCATGCATGCACACTGGAGGAGGGGAGTTGTCAACTTGTCAGCTGAGCCTGGGCCCTGGGGCAGCCTGCTAAGCTAAAACCACAGTGCGTTGCATTCCGTCTAAATATTTATTTTAGATAAATTCAAATTGAGAAATCCTAATTAATATTTTCTTTCAATTTGTTTAAGAGTCAATTTCCAATTTTCTTTCATGACTTCATAAATCATTTTCTTGTCTTTGAGAACGTTGACGTTGTCTCAGTCTAAATTTATGTATATTGGAAACTTGGCAATTCGGCATTTTTTACAGCGATAACTAACACGTGAATTAAAAGCTAGACCAGGCTAGACGAAAAGTTAAAAATTAAAAAGCCACGAATT
The DNA here is from genome assembly GCA_030770115.1 of Daphnia galeata. NCBI lineage: Eukaryota > Metazoa > Arthropoda > Branchiopoda > Diplostraca > Daphniidae > Daphnia > Daphnia galeata. The sequence continues at coordinate 6,785,163 of CM061115.1, forward strand.
TTGTGAACTACATAAACAGAATTGTAATTCTAGACTACAAAGATGAAAGTGGCTCATCCACCTTTGATTGGCAGTTTTTTTCTCCCTTCCTTGGGTCTTGCTGTGTTCTCTTTAGCTCTTGGATATTGGATATCAAGAAAAAAGAAAAGTATTGTCAAAGACGATGAACCTAATATAACACAAAACTCTTCTTCTGATACGGTTGGTGAAATAGATAGCATGTCAACCCTTGAAAATGTGAAGGGAAAAAAGAAGAAAAACCAATGCAACTGTGGGAGTACGGAAACATCAAAATTTGAGAAGCAACCATCACAAATCAAAATTATGTATGGAACTCTCATGGGAAAAAGCAAGGTAAGATCTTTGAAGTTGTGCTTATTTGTTCAACAGTTTCTTATTATTGCACTGAGATTATTTTAGAAATTTGCTGAAATTCTATTAGAGCACATAGCTGAAGAAGGGACTAAGGTCTCAGTTGTCAACCTTAAAGAATGTGATTCTGAGGATAACTTTGTTGGTTCTGTAAGCAAATTTGTTCAATTAAAATCATTTCAATTCACAGCTAACTACTTTTTAAATGCAGGACTCTAAAGACACACTTTTTATATTTATTGTTTCCACTTATGCTGAAGGATCACCTCCAGATGATGCCCAGTTGTTCTATAAATGGCTTGAAGATTCTGCTCTTGATTTTCGAGTGCCAAAAACCTTTTTAGCTGATGCAAGATTTTCAGTATTTGGACTTGGCAATTCCTTATATTCTGAAAATTACAATGTGATCGGTCGGAACATTGACAAGTGGTTAAGTCAGATAGGGGCGGAGCGTTATGCACCTCTTGGGCTAGGAGATGAGAATGTTGCTGAAAGCTTACATGGAAATATAGAAGCTGATTTTGACCATTGGTGTGAAGGAATTCTTAATCTATTAAAATATCCTCAAGATACAACTACAAAGAAAAGTGGATGTAGTAAAGGAAATGATTGTTGTAGTAAGAAAGGAAAGAAGAAATCTGTCAATCGATTGCAGAAAAATAAAGCTAATAGAGCGGAAGAAAAAGACGTCACATATGATTCTGATTCCGATTCGGATGGAAACGAAGCTGTTGTTGATTTGGAAGATCTGGGTAGTTTTGTTCGAGTCGAAAACAAAGTTGGAGTGGAAAGTGAAGAAGAAGAAGAATTTGTTTCGGCTGATGGAGAACCGCGGGAAATGTTAACTCCCCAATTGCGAGAATCTTTGACAAAACAAGGATATCGCTTGATAGGAACTCACTCAGGCGTGAAACTTTGCCGATGGACTAAGGTTTTAGTTTTTTTTTAACAAGTTCAAGTGATTCAGAATTTTTTTTTGTATTTCTTTTAATTCTTTCCGTTTGATTAACTAGGCGATGTTGCGAGGTCGAGGCGGATGTTACAAACATACTTTTTACGGAATCGAAAGGTTTATTTTCTTCTTATAATTTACATTTAATGGATATTCGTTTTATAGTCAATTTGTGCTGAGTAGTCATCGGTGTATGGAAACCACTCCTAGTCTTGCGTGTGCCAACAAATGTGTTTTTTGTTGGCGTCATCACTCGAATCCTGTTGGAACCGAATGGAGATGGAAAATGGATCCTGCCGAATTCATATTAGAAGGAGCATTAGAGCAGCACGCCAAAATGATTAATCAATTCAAAGGTTTTCATACATCTAATTGTGTATTCAACAACAGAAACAATATTCTATCACATGTTTACTACATTTTCAAACCAATTGATTTAATCTTTAGGTGTTCCGGGTGTCCAGCCTCAACGTTTAGCCGAAGGAATGAATCCTGTTCATTGTGCCCTTTCACTTGTCGGTGAACCAATCATGTATCCGGAAATTAACAGATTTTTGCGCATGCTTCACGATAAGAAAATTTCATCGTTCTTGGTGACCAATGCTCAATTTCCTGAGGCTATTCGTCAACTAGAACCATGCACCCAACTTTACGTTTCTGTTGATGCTAGCACCAAGGATAGCCTTAAAAGAATTGATCGGCCACTATTCAAGGGTATACTTAGGAGGAGAAGGATCTTGTTATATATGTGTGTAGTAGTTCGTGAGTTTTCTTCTATTAGATTTCTGGGAGAGATTTCTTGACAGTCTACGTGCCCTCTCAGCCAAAGGGCAAAGGACTGTTTATCGCTTGACTCTAGTTAAAGCCTGGAATGTTGAAGAACTTGAAAGTTATGCCGAACTCGTTAAACTTGGCGAACCTGATTTTATTGAAATCAAAGGTAGTTATAACTTAATAACTTTAAATTTTATTTTTATTACAGAAGTTTAAAAAAAAATCTTTTTTTATTTTATTTTCTGTTTAGGTGTAACTTTTTGTGGCACATCCAAGGCTTCGACACTAACTATGGAAAATATACCATGGCATCATGAAGTAGTGACGTTTGGTGAAAAAATCTGCTCCTATCTTGATTCTTACGGCTTAGCTGCCGAACATGAGCATTCAAACTGTATCCTCTTAGCCAAACGCAGCAAGTTCTTTCAAAATGGCCGTTGGAACACATGGATTGATTACGATAAGTTTCATCAACTCATGCAGGATTACTATTTATCTGATGGTGATTTAACAAAACATTTATTGGAGAACACATTTAACATGTGAGCTGAACACTATTTAATATAATAAATTTTTGTATAGGAAAAGCAATCTTTACCTCAGAGGACTACATGGCGGCTACTCCAGACTGGGCTATGTTTGGAAGTCCTGAACATGGATTTGATCCTGCCGAAAATCGCTGGCACCGTAAACCGCCTAAGAAGGACATCAGCGGCTGCTAAATTCTCAATTTAAAAAAATGTCGCTGAAATAATTCTTAAAAAAGTGTACTGAAGTTAAAAATTTAGGGAGCTGAAAATAAACTTCAGTGAACAACAAAACACCGACGAATTGTGCCAGCCAGGGTAAACTGAATTCCAATGGTGCTAGAATTCTAGTCACAAACTGCATCTAGGCATCAAAAGAATTCAGTGATCCCAGCTCCTCTGTTTCTTTCTTCAGATTCGACTTAACGTGAATGATGAAATGCTTTTCGCTGCCCTACCTTTTATACAAATAAGCTGTTACAGGGTAGCAGAGTAGTTGATCCTGGAACTGGAACGTAACCGGTTGGAGAGGAAATACGTCAATCGTTCCGCGTATCGTCTTATCCGGTTGAAAAGAAAGTGATCTCCTTGTCACGTTAAGGTAGAACTCGATCGCTTGTGATGGCGATTGAAGAATTGTTAAAACCAAAGACACTAAAGCAACATTTTTTTTTTGTCAGTGTGGTTACAGTAACTGATGAGAATGATTTGCGAAATATATGTAGAGTTCGGAGCTAACGCTAGTGTTTGAATCCACCGCGTCACCAACTTTCACAACCACCAGCGCGGCTTACGTCGAGGAAATTGGAGACTTGCCGATGCACCACTGGTCACATGATACTCTAAACCTCTATTGAAGTATTGATTTTTGTGAAAAACGTGTTTAAAATAACACTCAAAACTTTCCATCAATTAAATTCAACCACTCGATAAGACTAGCGATTTTGACAAGATAGAACACGTCTACATACTCGAATTTGTATTCGTACACATTTTTTACTTTAGCTAGCCTTTTTTCGTGACCGTGTTTTCTTTCTTTTAAGACACCAACAGATAATTATTTTCGTCATCATCGTCCTGTGAAGACTGAAGAATAACTATAACTCTGAAAACACGTAAGTCTCGTAGTGGGGATGAATCGCCGCCGACCGTTATCAAATTATATGACCTGTCTCATCGACTCGATTCCTCCTATTCGTATACCCTTCTTAGCTTTTTCTGATGCTTCATTGGCGTACAATAGTCTATAGTTTCTCTTATCTATGTGTGGTTCTCCGTTCTCTCGTGTGTTGCTTGCAGGCCCGGCCACGTAGGACTTCTACAGCACCCAGATGGCGGTGGCTATGATGAAACGTCGTTGTAGTGCTTCCTGATCCCTTTTGTTCTTATTTAATCTCCCTACACTGTGTAGAATGTACGCGTGAGGCGACTCTTTTTACTCTTCTATTTACGCTGCCATGCTTTTTTCCTGAAATAATACCTTGGCGTTTATTTTACGTAAAACTTGTCTGTCGTCGTTTTACCCTCTTTCTTCGTTGCTGTCTTGCGCTCCCATCATGATTTAAAATATAATATAATAAAAAACGACATACGAAACCGAAGATGGTGGGATTGAATTTCCGGTCTGTGTAATTTAATCGTCGAGTGGCTTTGTCTGCCTTTTTTCTATCAGTTTCTATACTCTCAAGATAGGCCCTCGAGGTTTTTCTTTAAATAATATCTTGGACGGCTTCACAGTTGACGAAATTTGGGAATGGAAAAAAAAATTTATTTTGTTAGATATTATCGTTATTAAATAACGCAACTGTTTAACAATTTAAGTGTGTCTAATGCAAATTCGGACGAGGGTAAGTTTAAAAAAAAATATCGTTATATTTATTTTATAGATGGAAGAATTTAGTTTTAATAGGCATTCCAATTTCTCTCTAATTACATTTTCCTGTTGCATGAAACTTATTTGTAGAAACGAACATTTTAACAATAAACTTGTTAAACCTAATGCGAGTAAAGAAATCAAACGACTATGTCTAACAGTTAGGAAAAGTAGATGTGCTTGCAAAGATACAAAAATGCCTTGTATAACTTCCTGATTAGTCTTCTGTGATTCTTCTGAAGCACTCCGAGGTAAGGACGATAAATATGACCACAAATAGTAATGTGAGGACCACAATAGTATTTTAACAAACAAACTTGCAGCGCTTCCTTCTGTTCACACAAAACAGGCAGTACTCTGAGTTGCTGCCACGGTCGGTCAGCAGAGCGGCACAACTGAATACCGGTATGGCGATTCAATTCGACACTCATGCTTTCCCCACTGCCAAATCAGCCCGTATCAGGTGTTTCTATAATTCTTCAGTATATTTGTATGTCATTCCAAAATTTGGGGTAAAAAAAAAATTCGTTTCTGTTTGTTTTTTTAACGCAAAAAAGCATGTATTTTTTTTTTTTTATTTCATAGTCTATTGGTCAGATTCGTAGGCATGCATGCCCAATTACCCAAGTCATCAGTTTATATAAAACATATGTAGTTAAATCTTAGGCCTACATACTGTAGGTACAATCAAGGATTTTTTTCAAAAAGGAAAGAAAATGAACAGACAATTGCAAGGATATCTAGAAACTATTTTTTAAAGAAAATGACATTTCTGTTGTGATTCCTAGATTACCAGACCGAATAATATGTGTTAAATAATCATGAACGAGTACGTGCATACAGGTACAGGTGCACAGGTGCGTTTCATGAGCCAGATGCCAAAGCAAAATAGTGAAGCGGATAATCGAACTAAACAAACTACTTTGCGCCCTTTGCGCTGAAAGAAGACTCAAAAGAACCAAAGTTTCTAGAAGAAGACTAGAAAATAAATATGCGCAGAACAGAATTCTTTCGATTTTATACAAAATCATTACGCAATATATATATATATATATATATATATAATTATATATAAACCAAAGAATTCGTGGAGTCTTACATAACTACTTTAACGTACCCGTTATCTTTAAAAAATAGTAGAAAAGTAAAAATCTATAAGATAGGGATGCCAACTGCCAAGACAGACAGTCAGACATCTTGCAGGCTTTCAACCAATCGCCGCACAATTAATACTACCGATTCAGCCAATTGTAAGTAATCTTAAAATGCCATGCATTCTGCATTCAACATGTGGATATTTTTCGAATGAATCTAATTTGATAAATTTTCTAATAATTTCATGTCTTATTCCTTTTTTTTTTTTAATTCTCCCCAAAATACCGCATCGCATTATCAAATTTATTCCTCGCGGGCTGTAGATCTATCAATTCTAATTTCTATCATAGGTTTATGAATACACTTTAGATATTCCATATGAGACTAGATGGCATTGCTGCTGTTTTTTTTAAATTTCTTAACACGAAGACATGATTATGATGATGAGCTAATTTAATTTGTAAGCTTTCGATCGTTTTCATCGGCAAAACTACAATGGCAAAACAGTCCTCTATGTTTTTAGTTTGTTTCGATGAAAAGAAGACAAAAAAAATACTTATCACTTACGTTTATTAAATTATTTATATTTAATAAAATTCATCATTTGATAAATATTTTTAAACTTAACACTTGACTCAAAAGTGGCGCTTTATTTGTTTTATTCATAAAATAGCATAGGAACCTACATAGTAAGCCATAAAGATTTTTTTTTTGTCCATTACAAAATATTTCATCAAAATTGAGTGAGCCCATTCATGTTTAACAAACTAAAACAAACTATGCTGCCTCTTTTTCAAACTGCTGAACATGATAGCTGAACACCACGCACACAAATTGTGACCTCCTATCCCACAGGTGACAGCAGTCTCATGAGTCACGACTCACGAGTGTCATTAATGGCTTGCACCGTAGGGAATTGTTACAAGTCCTAGAGCTTCTAAGCAGACAAGCGTTTGTTTACTACACTTTTTTAGTTTGGATAATGTCTTTTGATTTGAAAAGTATAAGAAATTACCACATTAAGCCTATTACAACATTACACTCATTACAGTGAAATAAATGAAGATTCTAAATTTAATTGAATGAAAAATATCCCAATGCGGTATTAAAGACGGGTCAGTCATATCATGGGCGGATACTGAGATGCTGAGATTCTTCTGAGATTTTACTATCTGGCGGGTCTGGGCCGTCTGGCTGGCCGCTGGCCTAAAGAAAAAAATCCACCAGATGAGAATTAAATGATCGTGAACCTCCGCATTCACTCGGGTCTATTACAAAATCATACAGTGTCAACGAGACGAGATACTTTTTCAGTTTTTCCAGATCATAACCAAAAGTAAAAAACCAATTAACCACGAGCACGATACAAACTGAAAACCGCTATCGGGGTCGATATCGCAGAAGTTAGCGGAAAAGTTAGCGTCATTTAAAATTGAAAAAACTTTTCAATTTCAAGAAAAATGAAAAAAAACTGAAAAAATTACACCGCTGATAAACACTAAGTGCCATACCGGATAGTTAAGCATACTGGCGTAGTATAGAGGAAAAACGATCTTTAATGAGGGAAATGACGATGGCAATCGCAATCCTTAATTTTTTTTTTATTTTTAACCGAGTTGGCACCAGTATCGAAGTAAAAAGAGGAGCCATTCGTATATTAACTTTATTAACTCTAATCTTTGTCAAAAGAAATAATGGGAAAAATTCTTATGAAATAGTAGGTTAGAGAAAGTTGAAAAACAAGTAAAAAAAGTTTAGCCAGGTTGTGGTAAAGGCACGCGTAAAGCCAATTTGTTATACACATAATACGCATTTATTAACCCCCCCCCCCCCCCCCCAAAAAAAAAAAAAAAAAGAAAAAGAAAGAAAAATCTAGAATAGTACGCTACGTGCCTTTATACAAGTTAATTAAAGCACTCCAGCTCTCCATCCAGGGATGCTCAAGCTCCTGCTCTGGGCCTCTGTGGGCTGCGGCTGCTATGCGGAATGCGGTTCTGTTCTGCCTCTGCCGGCCTCTGCTCAAGCGGGAAGCCGGGATTCGGGAAGCGGCTGCGTAAAAAAGTTAAAAAAATAATGGCAAGTTGGCAACCTTGGATTGGTAACAGACGAAAAGAGAGCTGTCAGTTGATCGTAAAGATATCCTCTCTACGTTAGACGAAAAAAAGATTATAAACAGATCAGAAATAAAGACGATAAACGTAATGGCTTCTTCCAACAATTCACTCGACACACTTATCGGTAATATTATAACATTGTATGATTATTATTCTGCAGAATTATTCTGATTAATAATTATGAACATGAAAACAATGTGTCAATAAGACAATTTGACTTGTCATTTAAATGATGTTCAATTTCCTGGCTATTTTATTTTCAGTAAAAGCAACCAACCCTCTAGTTGATCAACCTGATCCTCTTGATGTTGCATCTTTTTGTGAGAGGGTAACTCATGAATCTGATGGACCTCAAGTAGCAGTCAAACTTCTTGCATACAGAATCCATTCTCCCCAAGAAAAAGAAGCCCTCAATGCCTTAGCAGTATTATAAACAACACAATATATCTTTTAGTTTTCTTATAATTTAATATTTGTTTTCTTTATAATTTCTTGATTAAGCTTCTGGAGCAGTGTGTCAAATCTTGTGGGCCTTCTTTTCATTCAGAGATTGGCAAATTCCGATTTCTTAATGAATTGATCAAACTAGTGTCTCCAAAATATCAAGCTCACCGTACACCTATCCATGTTAAACAAAGGATCCTTGAAATCATTTACTCATGGACGATTGATTTGAAATCAGAACCTAAAATACATGAAGCTTATGATATGTTAAAGAAGCAAGGTGTTATTAAAGAAAGCCCTAATTACAATGGATCTAACAATGTCCAGCCTATTAGCCCTGCACCAAGGGAAAAGATACCATTTTGTGATAATTCAGAAAAAGATGCTTTGCTTCAAAAGTTGTTGAAGAGCAAGGATCCAGAAGATCTTCAAGCTGCTAATCGCCTTATTAAAAGCATGGTTAGAGAAGTGAGTACACTATTCATTCATATTTACAATTTTGTTGCAAATTCATCCATATCAATCTACCTTGAAGGAAGAAAATCGAATAGAGGCTGCAAGTCGACGACAACTAGAAATAGAAACGGTTAATAGCAACATCCGTCTACTGGAAGAATTGCTAGATAATTTTGAAGCCAATGGGGCAACAGCGGAAGAAATGGAACTTTGCAAAGAGTTGGCCAGTAACTGTGATAAGCTGCGACCAAACTTGGCAAAACTGGCTACGGAAACCGATGATAAAGGCGACACTTTAGGTCTGAAGTAGTGACTACCAAAATATTAAGTTCCGTTATAATAATTCAAACTTATTTTCCTGCAGCCGATATTCTACAAACAAGCGATGAACTGAGTCATGCCCTAGATCGATATGAAGTATTAGTGAGAACAATGCAACAACCCCTTCCGCCTTCTCAGCCACAAAGGGCAAGTCTTGATCTTCTTGATCTTGGACCCATTGTGCAGCCTCAGCCATCTCCTCGGAGTAATTTAGACGATCAGTTGCTATTAGGTTTGTAAACATTCAAAAGGTGTCCTAATTACTTGTCAAGAAAGGTTTATTTTAACTATTCATCACTTTAACAACTGTCCGTATTTCAGGGTTGGACGATTTTGCTCCATTGTCCCCTTCCCTTAATCTTTTGCAGCCTCTTAAATTGGAGTGTGCTGGTAAAATTACAATATTATTTAAAGGAAATGGGACGTTTTAAGCATTCAAAAGTGAAATCAAAATATCTTACAGGGCAAACACCTCAACGCACTCTTGATATGAAAGCTGCCGAGGAAGTAACAGCGAAACCACGTGGTTTGGAAGATTTAGATGTTCTTGGTGAAGCTCTGATGAAGCAAAACCTTCCTATAAGCGCAAAACATCAGTCAAGCTTCCAAAAATCTGTTGAAAGAGTTCCTCTTAACGAGTTGGCTAGAAAGAAGGCACATAATGAAGGGAACTCGATCAAAGAAAATCAGACCCCCAACATTTTAGTTCGTATGTCAAAATACTTTTACAGTAACGGCCATTACGGCATTTTTTTATATGAATTTGATTTACTTTATCTCATATAGGATCTTCAAATGAAGAAGTCGTGGCTTCTCCGAATGTCGCTAGCCCTTACATTCCAATGGAGTTTGATTTATTGATGCAAAATAGCGTACATACTACTATCAAGCCTTCTGTATCTCCTTGCGCCACTACACTTTCAACCGAAGCTTCCACTGCTTTGCTGTTACCATTTACCGAAACATCAGTCAAACCATTAAATATGTCTGTTGGTAAACATCCACGACAAGATAGTGATGTTTCTATGCTGGACACTGGCATTTCGAGTACAGAAAATAGCATTGGAGGTAACGATGATGTTCAACTTCTACATAGCCCTCCAATCAGCACGACTTCTGTTGCTCCAGGCACTGCTCCAAGTTTGTCGGATGTATTTTTGAAACTGGAAAACATTAAACCGAGTAAATATATTAATTTTTATTTTTATTTGTAGCAATAAAAAAATAAAAGATCCTTCTTTCTATCACAGGTTCTAAAAACCCAATATCCTTGTTGGCTCAAGAATCTGGGTTGAACATCAGTTTACATTGTGCATTTGCTAATGTCCCCAAGGTGATTTAGTAGTTTTTGTGTAGTGCAATATATTGTTTTAATGATTTCTCAAAATGCAGAACGTTTCTGTGTTTGTGCTAACTGCTACTAGTCGCAGTGCTTCGCCGCTGACTAATTTCACCTTTCAAGCAATAGTTCCAAAGGTGAATCAAGATTTCCCTTATTTATTTCAAAGTCTTTCTTGTTAAAAAGTTTTTTTGTGTTTCATTTTAGGGGAATCGAGTAAAGCTACAGTCGCCGTCTGATAACAAGTTGCCTGCGTTTAACCCTTTTCTCCCTCCACCTGCTATCAATCAAGTTGTGTTACTCTCTACCGCGGGCCTGGTAAATTTACAGTATTTGCGATCCGCGTTATTTTTTTATTGTTTTATCTAAAGCGAGTTTTTTTTTCCCATCAACAGAATCTCATTGAGCTTAAGTACGTTGTCAGCTTCGATATGGATGGCGAAACCAACACTGAAATGGGAAGCGTGCCGAATTTAAATCTTAGCCCAGATGTCGTTTGAGATGAAGAGAATTTATGTTTCAAATGTTTTTATATTATTTCCGTTTGAAAGCGTAACAAGTATTTGAAGTTTCTTGCTAATCGTTTAAAGTACCGTTTGCGTACCCTTTAAAAAATTCTATGCATCATTGTCATTTCTGAATTTTTCTCATTTCCTACGATATAAAAATGTTTACTTAAGTAGTCTCTGTAACATCTCCTTATTATGTGCAGATTCTTTTGAATAAACGCTGTGAGAGCTATAGTATTCAAAAAGAGCTCTCGGTGCATTTTCCCTTTTAATCGTACTACTTATAGATGATCACATATATAAAACGCTGCAATCAACGAAAGATTATTGATTTATTTCATGTATTTGAGGCCATTTTAAAAGCCGATAAGCAGTGACAGTCTCCCAATCGGCCAAGCGTGTTTTTCTGTTATTTTTCCCGTAGGTTTTTGTTTTATAAATGATTATGCTACTTTACAACTCAACAATAAAATTACATTTTCCACGCTAAGTGTGGAAGTAATGGATAGGCAATTGTCGATTCATGCGAAAGCGAAAGTAGATGGAATTCATATAGTCAAAGATTTATCTAGAATTGACCATGAACCAATTTGAGATAGGGGCGCGGATCGTTTTGAACAAGAAACTGCTTCTGGCCTATTGAAAGACAAACAATAAAGATAGAACGGTGTACCTTTTATCATTCGCATTAATCTTACATCATATTTAACAATTGACAAATATCATTGAGTGTACGTATATACTGAGTTTTTGAATTTGCGCATGTAAAAGTTTGACGTAAGTAGGCTCAAATCAAACATAGTTTCAACAGACAAGGTCAGACACTCAGACACGCAACAATGTTTTTTTTTGAAGCAGTGGAAAAGTGAAGGTAGCAGCTGGAGAGAGATGCACAAAAAGCTCCAGTCACTATAACACCCGAAGGCAAAATCTCTCTTGAATGCCCGCCCAGAAAAGGCAAGAAACATAAATATTTCTCTTGGTTTTCCCAAATTACAAAGTGCGTCGGATGGAAGCGGACGTGTGATTTCTCGAACAGTTCTCTTTAAATTGATAGGTTTTTCGGTAGAGATACACTGAAAATGTGACTTGCAATTGTTACTAATAATCGATGCCACAGCATAATTAATATTAAAATAACGCTCTGTGCCACAGTGTTATTGACTTATTGTGATTTCTCAAGTGCAGCTATTTTTTGAGGTGTCGAATAAAACAATGAGCGAAAAGGTTTTTTCGACTATTTTCCCCCCGAAATTTGAGATTTGCTTACAGTTTTTTAACACGTGATTCGTGAATCGTGACTCATTCAAGCATAGGCAAAAATTCCCCTATTGACAAGGTCCGTTCCCAGAAATCCGGAAAGAGAAATATTTATATTTGTACGATATCCAGAATAGGTCTGTCTTGTACAAAATCGAAAGACTAGACAAAATACGGGATTTTTTAATGATTTTAGAATGGGAAATATTACGAAAATAAAACCGTCCGTATAAGTCAAGAAAGCCGGAAAGATCTCGGAAAATCCAAGGTCTCTCCCTTTTTTTACAACGCCTTTCACCTTTCATAAGTCAAATAAAAACCTAATTTATGCAAAATTTCCGTTAGTCCTCCCTATAAGAGATTTTGAAAAGATTTGATCTTGTAATTTTTCCTGACCAAGAAACAAACGTTTTCCTGATAGTCGCACTTATTACGAAGTTGTTGGTTTTCTCCCTGCGGCCTGTCTTTCCTTATCACTGAGCTTAAATATCGATATAATAGCAAAACAACAAAAAAAAGAAGGAAAAGCCAACTACAAAAAGAAAAAAAAAACGCAAACGGCAATGCCAAATGAAATTGAGGTAAGAATAAAAATATTATGCAATAAAAACAAGAATAATTCAATTATTTACGGGAAAACGGAAGGGTATAGAAAACCACATCAGTTGACATATCCTGTATTTTTGTATTTCTGTGTAAGTACTTGTCACTTTGGAATCTTATCAAGCGCTAAAACGTTTTGCTGACATCTGAGCTGAGCGCGCATTCTTGGCGCACTTTGGCGAGGACTGTTGATCACCACCTGCAAGTTATTTACCATGGGAGTATTCAATAGTGTGCTCATCACCTTCGCGTTCATCTTACAGTTACGACAACAGATTGTTGTAGCTGTAACGGTAGCATCGCAGCAGCATCTCACCGCGCAAGATTCTTTACTTTACTTAACAGAGAAATCAGCTTCGCCCTTGCGCAATACTTCGGACAACAGGTATCATTTTGCCAAGCATGTTGTGGCCCTTCAATGTTTAATTGATTAATAATAACAATTATTTGTCATTTTTGGGTAATCGGAATGAATCACCATAATAGCTTGCAGAGAAATAAATTTTTGATTCGCAAATGCTGTGCTCGAGACCAAGTTTACAATTTCAATTTGGATATTGATGTTGCTGATAGGAAAGACCGCTGTGTTAAATACTCGATCACAGACAATCTCTTTTCATCGCCAATTGAAAATTCGAAGCAGATTTTTTTTGGTCACGAACAAAATTTGCCATCTGGATATATCCTTGAAAATTTTGAAGTTGACACAGGGTTCCCACGCAATTGCACGACCAACATGCTATTGGAACCAGATAAGAGGATGGCAGATCTTTTTTATCCGCTAGCGTCTGGCCAACTTTTATTACCTCATCGGTTTTGGCTCCTACCATTTGAAAACCATTGCATCGAAGACTTTTTCGAGAATGAAAACTTCACCAAGGTAGGATAATATAGCCCTTTACTGTAAATTTATCAAAGCGCTTATTATTCATTGACTGCCTATTTGTTTTTAGCCTAGGAGAGTTGCGTTTATTTGTGACACGCATGCAGCTAGATTCCCCCCAACTGCCATTGACGACAAAGGAAAACTACAGTTAAATTTTATCAAATCAAAAATTCCTTCAGAGTTGTCATCTGTTGTCGGACGAAAGGTGATTCGGAAGTGCTGCGATCAAAACGAAATTTATTCGCTGGATGCTATGTATTCATTGCAGTGCATAGAAAACGAAGGATTTGTCACAGATTTCTTTGGTAATCTTCAATCCACACGGAGTGACGAAATATTTTTTCGCATTGACCCACTGGAATGTTACCCAAACTATTCATATCACGAGTTCCAGCTGACATCAAACGACAGTTTAGAAATCAGCAAGGACAGTGCGACAAATAATTCAAGCAACCATTTGGTCTCTATCGAAGATTACTGCATAGAGGACGTGTTATCTTTCGATTCCGATGGATTACCTGCATCAATGTTTACTTTCGCTTGTCTTTGCTCAGAGAAGCAAGTACCTGAGCTAATATCACCTGAGCTAATAACACCTGAGTATCCAATTGATTCCGGTACCCTTCACGAGAGTAATTACAATCAATCAAATAAAATGAATATCCCTAAGTGTTGTCCCTCTGGATATATCATGGACGAATTCGACATGTGCTACCCATTAAAGTTACCAAAGCTTGGAGAAGATTCATCGAGTGCTTATATTTCTAAAATCCTGAACTCCTTTTTCCTGCGTGATCATAACATTGTTAGCAATCTCATCAAAAATAATGTTGTTGGTTCTTGCAAATTAATTCACGTCACGTCGTTGGAAGGATCTATTCAGGAAGTGAAATTTGAGGATGGTGCGAATAATGAATCATTGGTTGAATTACATTATTTCTCAAAAAATTATTGGAAATTCAAATTCAAATCCAAACTATTTTGTGTGGATCTGGCACTTTCTCGACAGGAGAAAGAAGCGGCCTTTAATCCAAACATTTATTATTGCCTACCTACACATTTTAATGTATCAATTCATTACCCAATCCTTCTCTCCATTTCTGCTGTTGGCTTGATAGCCACTTTAATTATTTATTTTTTTGTTCCAACTTCAGGTAATGAATCATAATCTAAATATCCCTATTACGTATGATATAAGACAGAATATTTTGTTTTCAATTATGTTGAATAGGTTCCGCCAAATTAGTAACATCTGGTTTTGGAGCTGGAAGTAGAAGAACCAGAACTCCGACTATGGCCGCAATGTTGACCGGCCGAATTCTACTTTGCCACGTCTTCACTTTATCTATAGTATTTTTTAAATAAGCATTTAGACGATTAGATTATATACAATTTCCGTTTTTTTTTCAATTGTAGACGTTTATTTGTTTAGCGATGGTGCATCAAGGGAATTTCTCACAATTGGAAACCTCTTGCGTTGCCGTAGGTATGTATTTATATTGTATAGCATTCGTGATTCGTGTAACATAATCTGATAGTAAATTGAGTTTTATGCATAGGTTATATTATTTATGGTGCATCAATAGCCTCGTTTGCGTGGTTAACCGTGTACTGTTTTGATTACTACCGAATTTTCAGGTAACTTACCAATTACCATGTTGGATGATTTTCGTTTTACAATTACAATTTGATTAGTGGCTCATTCAAAGTGTCCAATGAAATGCTATTCATCCCATACTCGGTATTCGGATGGGGAGTTCCCATCTTAGCGGTAATTGCTGCAACAATAACACAATTCCGATCCACGGACCTTGATATATCTGGCACCGTCAATCCAAATATGGGCCTTTTGAATTGCTGGTTTCCTGGTGGTTAGTATTTATTTAACCCATTGACACATGCTGTTCTCAACTTCTCATATGAAGTAAAAATGCTTTTTTTTATTAGGTCCCGGCATTTCAGCTCTAATTTTTTTTTATGCGCCTGTTGGTACCTTGTTACTAGTTGATGTAATATGTTTTCTTTCCTTGATTTTCAATCCCAACCTGATGCAATGCTGGAAAAGGAAAAATGGGTTGACGATACGCAGCAACCGAAAAGTTTCAAAGGAACAGCAAGAGTAAGATATGCATAAACCCAGCATATCATCGCGCTTAATTGAATAGATTAACCTATACTTTTTTTTTCCTTTTTTAAAACTTAGTTTTAAAATGGCATTGAAGCTTTTTTTCATCACCGGAATCCCATGGGTGTTTGAAATTGCTGCTTGGCTGCCTGTATATCTATCCGACACACCAATTTTATTTCAAAGTAACTCCGTAGATCGATACGTTCTCGAAATCGGCAATTTACTAAACTCACTTCGCGGAGTCATCATTTTTATAATTTTCATCGTTTTACAACGAGACGTTCGTCACTATTTGATGCTTCGCATTAAAAGACTTTTCAACCGAGATTCTTCTAGTAATGTAGCTCTCCAGCATTCTAGAGGCAATACCGATGGAGGCCCTTCCGTCTCAACTCAACCCTCAAATAATAGACAAACTTCCATGATGACTTCTCAAACATCCCTTACGACGGAGGAGCAGAATTCCAATGAATCCCAAGCTGAGTTTGTCGAGGTCAACATTTCATAACGAAACAGACAACGAAATTTAAAAAAAAATGATATTTTCTTCAATCTATGTGAAAAAAAAGAACTAAGCAATTTCAAAGGTTCAAAACAATTTTGGAATCTGCAGACCGATTTGTATTTTTTAAAAGGGTGCACAAAAATGACAATATGTAGTGAAATTTTCATAGAGTTAATTTAGCCCATTTTTTTTAGCTGCAAATCACCACCAGGCACCAACAATATTTTCATACAAATTCCTCCCTTCTTTTTTATTTTTAGAGGTGCTTGCTGTAATTTGTTGTAATTTTCATGTCTTCAACCTTATTTATTATGTTGTGTGTGCCAAATTGTCTTTTCTTAGCCGTAACACTTCTGTTTGCATAAATCCAATTACAGAAACTTTGTATTATCTTATTTCTTGTAACTGGTAGGCCTATATGAGACCAATTAGGAAATGACCAAAATAGGAGCTACTTGTCCACGATTATATTATTGTAGCGGGAACAGCGAGTGGACAATCCGGCAAGGACAAATATTAGCGATATTTGAGGAATAGAAATTGAGTGTGACTATAAAAGAGTTCTACAGCCTAACTTGCATTGCCTCCTGTGCATTAATGAATATTATAATTAAGGAAAGATAACGATAACAACATAAGCCCATTTAAGACATGAAGATATTTATGATTCTTACATACAGATTTTTTTTTAAATAAAAGGTGTATTCGCCTAGGCGAATGTTACCTGTACTGTACATACAGATAATAAAAAAATAATTAGTAGACAATAAATTGTAAATATTAGACATTTTGAATCATTCAAAAATGAAATAGCGCTAGCACGGCACGGCAGGTATGAGTTTATGACCGTATGAGCTGAGCTGTTTGGTCTGGTGTCTGGTCTGTGGTCTCTGGTGATTTGTTGAAGTCCTTCATATATCAGACGTAGGAAATAAGGCAACACTGTCTTATTTACAATAGGATTCGGCTGCAACAATCTCATGGTCGATTTCTGATTTGAATTGAATTTTGATTATTGTGTTTTTACTGTTTTATTGATGGATAAATCATTTACATGTGAGTACTAGTAGCTTGTTAACTTCTTGAAAACTTATTCATGCTTTAGTTGCATCCCTGTTGTAATATTATCTTTTGCAGTGAGCAACAGCCCATCACCAGTCAAGAAATCTGGAAACTCTCAGCGGGCATTTGAACTATGTGGTGAGTTGTATAGTCTTGTGAAACAATGGTATCTGTTAATCTCCACTGGGAGAAATATCATTAATAACATATTACAACTGAAAGCCGAATCATGGTAACTAGACAAATTAATTTTTATGTATGCTTATTTTATTATTGTTTTATCTCTTAATTATCATTGACTCAACAGGAACAATCCAGAGCTTTTTACCAACAACACTGAATTGGAATCACAATGTGACTTACTTGGATCAGTTGTTTGTGAAATGGTAACTACCAAAAACAGTAATATAATTAAAAACAGTTTTTTCAGCTTTTTAAAATAAAATATTTTTCCAGGTAATCCTTCCTAAACAATTAGAGAAAATACGAGATCAATATGTGGCATTAGAAAAACTTGGAGAACTCCATCAAAAGATGGGATCAAGCATGAGTGATTCCTCAACATCCATTCCGTTTCTAACTTGGTCAACTTCAAAGTTTGGTACTTGCGATTTTTTTTCAGTATAAATACTTACACCATACAAACTTAGTTTAATTACACATTTAGTTGCAGTTGTCACCTCTATTAAAGATGCCTTTGCTAAAGAGCTTCAAATGAAAATATGTATTGCTGAAAATGTTGCTCACTGCCAGCAAAAACAAATGCTTGACTTGCATAAAATAGCTTGGGTCCATCAAGTCTATGTAACCCCTGATGTTAAGCTTCAAATAGAATCACTCTTGGTTGAAACTGGTCAACGCTGAAAAATATTTTTTTTCCTTTTGAAGGTGTAACATACATGGGATATAACATACATGGGTTATTTGAAGGTGTTTATAATTTTTATAATTTAATTGCCTACTATTAGGCCTAATCTGTGGATTATTTTTAAGAATTATAATTATCCATGGTTTAATGTTTGTGGAAATTAAACCACTTTGTGGAAATTGACACCATATATTATTATTCTTGTATAATTGTTTTGATACTTTTTTCGTATAGAATATCGATGTATTTCTTTAAGCATAATTGTTAATAATTGTGCCACAAAGTATTATCGACTAATTATAATGAGTGATATCCCGAGCTATTGACGAATGAACGGAATGATTAATTTAAGTCATTAAATGAAAGTAGGCCCTAAGGCCCCTATATAAGAATTAAATTTTTTTTTTACTGAAGAATAATTTTTTTCCGAAATAAAATATATGAAAAATTGAATTGATATCTCGTGTTTAACTCTTGTATAATATGATTTACAGGCGAATATTATTGATTTATTACTTCAATAACAACATAATAACATCTATTATACTATGGTGAATTGGTGATTAAAGATCGCACCCTAGACGTTCTATCTCTTGGGCGAAAAATTCCATATCATCGACAGTGACAGCAGAGCTTTGCAAAACAAGACGGAAAAAGTTTGGTAAATTTTTCAACGGTTGATAGGTGATCATCATGCTGCCCTTTTTAATCATACGCTCTTTGATCTTAGGGGCAATCTAATTTGGAAATCAAGCAAGGTATTAATTAAAGTTAGTATGTATGTTACATTTTATATAGCTAAAATGAAGTTATAATTTTTCATACTTTGTGCAACTTTTCTTCGTAATCCTCGTCGTGCTGAGCTTCCTGAAGGCTTGGTGGTATGTACCAAAAACACACATTCACAAATGGAGGTTCTTCGAGTACCAATTGAAAGTTTTTCCGATTGCGGATAAATGAAGTAAAATGAGCCACATTTTCAAAGAGTGTATCAACATGCTTTTCGAAACCCAAACTTCCCTATGTTAATATTAAAGAAAGAAGGAGGTTATTGAAGTAACTTGCTATATATTTTAGTAATTCAAAAAAAAAAAAAAAAGATTTTCCTCATAAATTTAATAGGATAGTTTAAAGTCTCGTAATTATTGCAATACATTTGTAGACAACGAAAAGTAGGTAGGCTATGAATGAAGCAGGAATTTTATGGATTATTTTCTTTTTATGTAGATGAAAATTTACCTTTGCTTGCCACATTAACCAAAACTTGAGAACATCTGCTCGCCTGCCGCATTGCAGATATTTATCTCCAACATCCCACTTGGGATCATAAAATTTATCTTTTTGAAACAAATAGGAAGCTGATGCGGAATTGGCCTCCAGCAAAAGGTTTGTGTGGCGAGTCAAGAATGTAGAACATTGCTGAGGCACTCCTAGCAGTTTGTGTGGATTCCACGTGACTGAGTCAGCTCTGAAAAGTAAGAAGATTGGAGTTTCCAAGTTTTTTCCCTTCTGATTTTGAACGTTTACCGCTCAATTCCTTTTAGAATATGACGATGTTTCGTCGACATAAGCGCCCCACCTCCCCATGCCGCGTCAACATGCATCCACATACCAAACTCTTGACAAATATCAGCAATGCCGTCAAGCGGATCAGTCGAGCCCAACACAGTGGTTCCTATAGTGATGAAGAGAAAAAAAAAAACAATGTTTATTCTATTTTCTAACGTGCTTGATTTTGGTACCATTTAATATTTACCGGCTGTGGCTGACACCATGAATGGTCTGGCGTTCTCCTTTAAAGCACGCTCTACTTCGTGTCGAAGATGAACTAGATCCATTCGACCAGTAGTATCCACATCTACGAGATAAAGGTTCGACACGCCTATTCCCAGGAGGAAACATGCTTTCTTGACCGAATAATGTGCATCTTTGGACGTCAAAACTACCAAACGGGGTGATCCAAATGTTCCCGTTTCCTAAAATAAATTTGAAAAAAAATAATAGCCTAATTATTTTATTCGTCTACTGGAAAGTGGTTCGAATTTTCTAGTTATCTGAAACTGTTAATATACGAAAATCATTTATGAAAGCAACATTTTTCTATTGTGATGGTGTAATTTAATAGTTTATCGATGAAATAATCCGGAGATGATACAAATGTTAGAAATGACTTACTTTCAGGCTAGGCATAGCGCGATGGCGGGCACATTGAATGCCGTATATATTAGCCATTGAACCGCCAGGACAAAACACTCCGTCTCCATTACCGCTTGGGAATCCTACCCATCGTCGCATTTCACGAAGAACTTGATGTTCGAGCAACGTAAAAACTGGGGCAACTTCGTATGTATACACACTGGGATTCAGCGAATCTGTAACCCATTGCGCTACAAGTCCGTATGGATCAAGACTGATAAAATCATAAAAATGATAAGTTTGGCAACGACCATTTAGGTTGAGTGGGAACACTCAACATCAAGTATGATCATCAATCGAATAAAATACATTGAAATTATACGTGTATATTTTCAATCGATATAAAATACATTGAAATTATTTTACCTTGAAAATAGCTGATTAATGAAATGTGGGTGACCCGTTTTCACGCTATATCGTACAACGTTCTTGATTAGCTGAACTAAGATGTCGTCAGACTGCGGATTCTTTGGTAGTTCTGTACCCAGTAATGTCATCAAACGTTCTGGTTCCATCCATTCGATGACTAAAGTGTTTCGGGATGTTCCCTCAAATACGGCTTCTTTTAAAACAATTTCCATGACTGTCCGCATGAATTGTTCGTGTTGTTCTTGCGAAGATTTGGTTTGAAACCGGTCGATTAAAGTTGGTGTTTCCATTTTGGTATCTAACTTTACTTGATTTTCATTTTGCATTCTATAACAATAACTGTGAGCACGAAACCTATTGATGTTAAGTTCCCGACAGGCAATCTACAATTGACAATCGTTTCCCACCTGATGGCTTATATACTCACGTCATATAGGAGCTATCAAATTCTTAACGCAACGAAGCGTTTGTGAAACGGTATAGAAGAAGAAAGCTTCCACTAATCTCAATCAACCTCTTCCAAAGTCAGGACACGCTCTAAACGAAGGATTTCCTCCGGAATCAATCATGTACGAAGGAAGACATCAATTGAAGACTGATACAAGTTTTATTTCGCTGTGGTCAATTTGATCCGATTAATTATTATATACAATCAATTGAACCTTGCAATCGTCCCGCAATCGTCGTTTTTTAATGCAACTTTAGATTTTGTATTTTAAATAATTTAATATACGAAGCATTAAAACCTATCAAAATAACGGAATGATTTATCCCCGAAGTACTTTCACGCGAAGAATTTGAATATTTGAATATTTTTCCTTGCTAGTTTGGAATTTAATGAATGCAGTTAACATGAATTATGCCAACAGATGCTCCAAACGTAGCTTTTAAAGTCGGCATGAAATATTGTAAAACACAAAATTGTTTCTAGTCTACTAATAATTTTTTTTCAACAAGCAATCCGACACTCAAGTGAACCAAATCCCGGACCTCAGTTTTTTTATTCCGATTTGGGACCTAAATAGAGCAAACCAACAACGCGTACCCTAGCTCTGGCAACGCGGTTGCCACCAGTTTCGGCACCTTTTTACGGCACTTTCACGTTCATGCATTTTTGTCGTTTTCGGCACCGTCTTTACCCGTTTCGGCACCGTCGCCAGATTTAGTACCAGATATCCTTTAACGATGTATTTTATCAAGAACTGTGTTTACCCGTTTCGGCACTTTATTTGTCTGTTTCGGCACCAAATTTTTAAATTCATTTAACTTATTAGACCGAATATTTGATTTATTTATTAAGAAGAAAAGAGTCAGAGCGCAGACAACGAGGATGAGAGGGATGAAAGTAGTGACGGGAGTGAAGAAGAAAGTAGGCACAGAGCAGACAACGAGGATGAGAGAGATGAAATAAGTGGCGAGAGTGAAGAAGAAAGTCAGGTTGGACAGGTTTGGAAACATTTGTAAAACATCAACACCCCTTTGTGACGATTGCGTAGTACACTATCTTATCCGCTAGAGGCAGTACAGGCAGTTATGTCACGGCGGGGTCAGTAGGGATAGGGCAAAAAGGATAGGGCATGTCGAACCAGTTGTCTTTATCTGTGTTGAGATCAGGGGTGTAGAAGAGATGGTTGCCCAACTTGTATCCTTTTTCTCCATAAGCCTCTGAAGATAAGTATACCATGAGGGCAGCGCCATCTGTTGCGTGTAAAAGAGAATAATTTCAAACTTTTAGGCGGTAAACTCCAACTACTGTTACTTATAAGTTTTAATCCAGGAATAAATTGAAGTTTTAAATAAGTAATACGTTTTATTTTTTAATCCGATTAGATTCAGGTTTGAATTACAAAATTAAATAAATGAAAAAAAGTAAAAAAAAGTAATGAAATGCAATAGCACCCATAGATTATCGAACCATAGCATTTCAGGTTACCAAATCATCGCACTACCAACTGAGCTACCGATCGCTGCTTACCATGAGAAAAATCTCAAAAGACTATGGACAAATCCTTGTGGATAACAAGATTTTAGTGTCTATTTTAACTCATAGATGTCAATGCCCTCATGGTATACCAAAAACGGGAGGAGTTAGAGGCGGAGCTACACATATCCACAAGAGAAAACTGTCTTCAGAGCCCCATGTTAAAAAAGGATACAAGTTGGGCAACCATCTCTTCTACACCCCTGTTGAGATTGTGAAAAATGTGTTTATTTACGTATAGACCTCTTGCACATTGCGGATAGCAGGATTCTTGTAGTCCGACAACGCTGTCGGCAGCCATCTTAATAAAACTCCACCCTTTTAGTACACAGCTTCTTATGGAAGTATTATTTCAAAGTGTTTTTTCTCCCTACTGGATTACAACTTCAACAAAATAAAAATAGTGAAAAATACTACATTATTCAGGTAATCCGTCGAATGAAATTTTTCCACTATTGAAGTAGTGGAAGTCGTATTAATTAAATGTTTTGTACAGTGCATATGGGCATTGTTTATATATGTAGGACCCACACATGTATAGTTTACTTATAAATTTTAACATTAACAGTTTTTTTTATTGAGGTTCATCAATAAGTGATTGATTGATCAGCTGTAGTATGGTCTGTGTGATATAACAGTGAAATTCCCGAGCCTCATGACTGTTATCCTGTTTTTTTGGAGTTCATTACCATGGCTGTTTATTCATATAAACTTCATGCTGATCATCTCATTTCAGATGGGAGCATTGACTTCTTTTTGGACTTCAGTGATAGTCTCACCACCTTTGCCAATTATTGCTCCAGCTGCCACACTCGGTACTAAGACTTTAAGATAAATGCTCCCATCTGAAATGAGATAATCAGCATGAAGTATATATGAATAAACAGCCATGGTAATGAACTCCAAAAAATCAGGATAACAGTCATGCGCCCCATACACCCCTTTGTTCAGATTAAAACAGGTGACACAGAAAGGAGCCTGACGAGTAGTCACACCGGTCTCCACGAGCACAGCTCGAGACTGTGATCGCGAGCTCAGTCGTGACGATCTACAGTTTTTAGCTGTAGCTCATGCCTAATCGGACCAGAGTTCCGAGTAGCAGAGTGGTGAGCGCTAGTGGCCTTATGGTACTCTAGTGGCGAACGGGAAGCTGAGACGCTTCGTTTTTATTATAAATTTGACTAGAACGTTCCAGAGGAACGCAGATTTTGGAAAGAGAGACAGGGGGAATGGCCAGGGTAGATTCAAGTTATCGGCCGCTGCTAAAAGGGGAGCCCTGAGCGAGCAGTGAACCGGACAGAAAAAAATAAAATGAGAGACAGTTTCTCACTGGTGGCCGCATAAACAGCTTGGCGACGGAATGAAGTCAAAACGATGCTGGTGAGCGTTTAGGTAACAGTGACCAGTGATAATTTGGGTGGTTAGAGCGTTCGTTCTTAAATTTAATAGAGCGCCGGCAGAGAGCACGTCTCGGAAAAACTCTCGAGTGCATGCGCCAGTCGTGGCGCAAATCCACTCTTTATTCCGGGTGCTAGTTAGATAAGATCTGATTTCACTTTTTATACGTTTTGGGGAGTATTGTGGTGCGCTGACTACTCGAGTAAGAGTTTTAGCTAGCTGGCGTGCAAGGAGTAAGCCTGGTGACGCTGGGTTGTCGCAAGAAAGACATGGATTGATGAGTCGAGCGAGGAAATTGAATCAAAATTCCTTAGCTCATCAGCCGTAAGAGTGGAGCCAGGCAGATAGTGGTCGATCCGCTACGAAAATTTCGAAAGAGCTGTACAAAGGAGAGTACTTGCTGACTATGCTTAGCGCCTTAGAGAGAGAAATGCAGTTTGCTTGACGATAGGACGTTTCATGAGAGAGGGAGGAATTGACCACCTCCTTGACGCTAGTGATATCTGTGGCGACAACGCCGTAACCGGCCTCGCGACTTTTACAGAAAACGTAAACGTATATTTTTAAAGTTGCAGCTGTACAAGCATTTAGCGCCACCTGTACCGGTGGGAGAGTGGAACCAGTGAATGAGAGAGACCAAGGAGGATGCGCTTTGAGATGAGGACGGAGAGTGGGTACAATCCTATGGGACGATTTGAGGAAGGGGAGCCACTCGGCAATGCTGGCTCGAGACGACTCGGCTAAGACGATTTCATTAGAACAAGAGAGCAGACGATGAGCGGCAATTTCAACAACGCGTAGGTCCAAGGGAAAGAGATTAGATGTAAGGATAAGGGACTTGGTTGGAGCAGTTTTGAACGCACATGTAATCACCCGCGAGACTGATCGCTGTAACGACCGGAGTTTCTTTATTCCAGCCGGTCGGTTCTACGACGGAAGAGTAGAGGAATCGCAGCCTCTTGCCGTCCACACCAAAAGACTGATGCAAGCAGCCTCTGACAGATAAAAGAGCACGTCGAGCCGAGGAGCATTTTGCATCCAGGTGACTACGCCAGTTCAGGTTCGCGTCTAACAGGAGACCGAGAAAAGAGACGTCTTGGGTAGGAAATATTTTTACTCCGTTGAGGAGAATGAAAAGGTTTGGATGAGAGAGGCGTTTGCGAGAAAATAAAATGAAGACTGTTTTGGCTGCATTAAGAAAAAGCTTTTCTTGCAGCCAGCCATTTTCCCACGAAGTGACAAACAAGCTGGAGACTACGTGTGGCAAGCACTGCGTCCTTGTGAATCGTGGCCACAGTGATGTCGTCTGCATATGCCACAAATTTTATCGGGAAAGGGAAAGTAGTTCTAAGCAAGTCGTCTACTAGCAGATTCCATAGAAAAGGAGACAAGACGTTACCTTGGCGGCACCCGATATGTACCAATTTTTTGAAACAACCGCCGTTGATAGAGATGAGAGCTTTCCTGATTGAGAGAAAGCTTAGCACTGTTTTAATTAGGTAGGGTGGGCACAGTCGTCTACTCAGGGCTGCAATGATGGCAGGGTGCCAGGCTAAATCGAAAGCGCTCTTGATGTCCCAAAACGCGGAAGCGCAGAATTTTTTCTCTGAGAAGGCGGATTCAATAAAGGAAGTAAGAGAGTGCGCAGCCGTGTCAGTTGAGTGACTCTCTCTAAACCCATGTTGATTGGAACTCAGCAACTCAAATTTGTGTGCCGTCCAGTAAAGTCGACCCAGAATGATTTTTTCCAAAATTTTAGCAAGATTACCTAATAAACTGATTGGGCGAAAGATGTTTAGAGAAGTGTAGTCTTGTTTGTTTGGTTTACTTAAGACTACTACCTTGGAAATTTTCCATGATGCGGGAAAAAAGCAGAGGAAGAGGCACGCGTTTAAGATTATAAGCAAAAAGGGTTTTATATACGGCAGGCTGAGAAGCAATAGGCCAGCAGAGATGCCGTCTGTTCCTGGAGCCGAGTTAGGATTCAGGGATGCGATGGCGGTTTCATACTCCCAAACGGATATGGCAGGAATAGGATGCACCGAGAGAGAGCTATCCGTTACTGAATTAGCGAGCTCATCAATGATAAAATGCGAATCGTCAGACGATGTCTCTGTTGAAAAAAAATGGCTGGCACACGCATCCGCTTTGGTAGCTGGGTCGGACGTGAGCACCCCGCTAACCGTAAGTGCAGGTGGGAGAGAGATTGATTGAAATTTGCCAGAGAACGACGCGAGGGCCTTGAACGTGTCGCCCGAAGTCGCTCTAGATCTGAAATCCGACCACGCTTTACATTTTGCCGCACGGAGCGCTCGATGGAAATTTATTTTCTACGTCTGTAACATATTTCACTTTGCTCTGTTTTGCAACTCGACCACGCTTTGAGATGCGATCGAGTCTTAGCTCGAAACTCGCGGAGCTCTTCGGTCCACCATGGCATGTTTTTAGCGCTTGGGGGACGAGGTAGCAGAGTTTTAGAAGCTAGTGCGCTAGAAGTAATGGCGGAAGAGACTATCTCTAGTAGAACAAGTTATCTTGTAGATATCTAAAAGATATCAACATGTCTATCTGCTGTTTTAAATGTCTAAGCTATCTATAGGATACCATTAAGATAGATCAAACTAAATATCATTTAGATATATGCGTTTTCTATCTTAGAGATATTTTGTAGATAACCTGGATTCACATCTCTGTTTGCATATAACGTCGCAGTATTATTTATTATATTTGCTTATACGAAATCTTTAGCCTATACTATTTCATCTTGAATAAAAAAAAACTATAGAAAAATAATCATTACTATAAGCTGTTTAAAAATGTATTATGTGGATGTACCAGGTACAACAATAAATTATAATACCTGATGCAAGGGTATAAATATCACTAAATAACATGAAATATCCCCACTGAAATCCAGCAAATTTGTCAGAGAACACAAAACTGTCAAGAGAACAACGCTTTCAACAGACGACAAAATTGCTGACAGAGAGAGAAGCGAAGAAACTTAGAAATCAATCAAATGTCTTTTAGTCGCCAATATCCAGTGATGTGCAAGTCAACGGAATTTTTTGAAGTATCAATAAAACGTAGAAGTCATACGTATTTCAAAAGTACTACGTAATAAGTCAAAAAAATTCCGTCAACGTAACGTACTATTTTAAATACATCAAACGTATGACGTTACGTCACACATACATCAAAATGGAATTTGTAACCTAAAAATTATAGGCGATTTTTACAATAATTACAATTTCAAAGAAACTTTCTGAAAGTCTGTTTTTCGTAAAGTAAGAACGGTTGCAACCTTACTAAAAAGAAGCTCCAATATATGGAACGCCATAGTGTTAATGAATTAAGTGCTCGAAAATTTAGTGCTCTGTCCCTTTTCGCCTACCAGGGGGCGGGCCAATTTTTGTCGTTTCTCCTCCTCTGTCCTCTTGGAGCACTATGGCGTTCCATACCAATAAAGCAGAACTTAGTTAAATTGCAGTATTGTAGTTTGACTTGTTCTTGACTTGATGCTAGATTTTTTTAAACGTCAAAAGTATACGTAAAAAGTCATCATTTTTTAAAACTTAAGTAGAAGTCACCGTAAATTTGAAAAACAAGGAAAATTGACGTAAAATACGACGTAACGTCAAATTTTCGAATAAGTCACCGTATGGCGTGCACATCACTGCCAATATCAATACTTATTCATTTGAAAAACTCAAATAGAAATTCGTTACTATTTCACAAAAAAACGTAATTTTGATTGCAATTTAGATAATTAAATTGCTTTATTTTAACTCATTAATCTTTAAATCTTATTTAAATTCTAATTTGTAATCTATTTATCGTAATATTAACGATGAATTTGTTTAATCTTGCAACATTTCAAAATTCCACCGTTGCATTCAGTGCGTCCTATCTTTTTTTTTGGAGCCTGAAGATAGAGATACTTTGTTTTAAAGTTCTCAAAGATAAGATAAAGATAAGATAACCCAAAATTTAGGAAAAAAAGATAAGATAAAAGATAGTATCTTGAAAAAAATCAGATAAGATAAGATAGATTTGCTTTTTCCAAAATTACTAAAAGATAAGATAAGATAAGATACAAGATACAAGATACTCCATTTTTTTCTTAATTATTAAATGTTATTCAACACTGCAACTCTTTTGTAGTGTCTACAGTTTACAGTCTACATTTTCTTTCACGAAAAAGTCCATCGAATGTCGGCCTTCAAGATTTTATTTCCATATTGAATGTAATTATCGAGACAAATTAGTTGATGACGAGTGTAAATTTTGTAAGCATTTACCTCGGCATTTGCCATTTTACAGGGATCATTTAAATAGGGATTTCTTACCCGTCTCCACGTTCATAAGACTGCACTAGCTTCACCCATTATCGTTAACTTAGAACTTAAACCTCATAGGAATTTTAAATGAACCTAAAACAAAGTCAATGCACTCAATTCACTCAAGTAGCTAAGTGGGGCTTCTCTCCACTCATTATATCATTAAATCGAAATAAGATAAACAGTTATTTCTGAAAGACATCATATAAGAAAACCTGGGAAATGGTACTAGTAAACTACCACCCCGTGTCGCACAAACGTTTTTGAAATTTAAAAAATAATAATTGCTCTTTAAATCAAGTAAAAATCAAACACGCTAGTAATAGCCACTAATGGGAAGAAGCATGCGCAGTAGGGTGGGGAATTAATTTAATAGAAAATTGAGAGACCTAATGTTGTCTGGATTCTCTTTGTGCCATTTTAGCAATCGACATCAGAAAAAATATTCCCTCATTAATAAAAAACTCGAAAAAAGTTATTAAATTATTAAAAAGGTGCAGATTTATTAAAACGTTATCCCAATTCAGAACTTTGAATTTTTAAAAAATAAAAAAACAACTGACGTACGCCATCATAATAAAATAAAAATAGGCAACAAATGAAGAACACCGCTCACAATCCCTGGATACAAATTTCGCGTGGTAATCAAATGGCAAATTTTCACTTCGCTATAACGTAAAGTATTCAACTTGTTGAAATGTCAAATACTCAATTAATCATATGCGTGACTTACAGCGCCACCGCAAGTGGCAAAGTGGGTACGCAAAGCTACGAGTGGCATGTGGTTGAATTTTTGAGTTTTACTACTTGACTTAAGATATAGACAGAAGTTGAATTTTGATGTTCAATTTTCGAATTTCAAATTTCCATCACTAGATGGGGGTAAAATATAAAATATCTTGTATCTTATCTTGTATCTTTGGGGTTTTTCGCCCCAGCCTGAAGATAAAGATACTTTTTTTTAGCAATTTTTAAGGCAAGATAGAAGATATAGAAAAGATACCGAAAATATCTTATCTTATCTTATCTTATCTTATCTTTCCGGAAAGATAAGACGCACTGGTTGCATTGCCTTATGTCTTGTCTTTCAACAATTAATTTGTGAACTCTGCTAGTCTGCCCTATGATATAAATTGTAAGTAATGTCTCATCTGATTGTTGAAATTCCCAAAAGGGAACCTGGTAAAGATAACTGGATATATGTAATCGCTGAAAATTGGATGAGGACGAGGTTCTCTATTTACCAGATTCAAAATATTCGAACACATACAAAATCAAATTCTGAAATTTGGTGCACCACCTGATGTTGAGAGTTGGGACCGCCACGATGTTTTTAAAATCGTGGGAACGTTTGGTATTAATTTCTCATTTCTTTTACGTGACTACTTGTATTTAATTTGTATTGTAATAACTATTGCTTTTCATTTTATTAAAAGCAACATATGATAAAGCCAGAACAAATCTCCCCCGTGTTGAGTCTGGCCTTCCCATTCTCAATGACAGCAACACAGGCAGAGGACAACGAGAAAAGAAAAAGAAAGAAGTTTAGCATGCCAGGTGAAACTACAACCGACATGGAAAGGGATGAGGAAGAGTCAGTTGGCCCAGCACGTAGAAAGTTAGAATCAAAGATGCCAAAGAATACCTCTCCAAAAAGGTCTTGCAAACGTGGAACTTCAATGCCTTTACCTCCAACTGGCCTCTTGGTTGCTAAGCGATCTACCAATTTGTCTTCAAGAGCTACACAAGGTAATTGATAATTAACTGGTATCGAGGTACAGCATCACATCTTTATCAAATGTTATTGGATTTTAGGAACTAATTCTGATAAAGGAAGTTGCTCCAATAATGAAGAATTGCTGAAGAATTGCCGTCTAGTAATCTGATGGATATTTCAAGTGAGCCAATTAAAATATATCAATTATTTTATTGCATTTACGAAAAGTTTACATTTCTGCGTTACTTAGACAACGCAATGGGTCGGTTACATACTGAAGGTTCGTCGTCTACTGTAGATTTCTCTAGTCAACAAGTTTTTCAGTCAGGTAATGATAAGACTTCATACTCCATGAAATTAATTGTAATATATGATAGATCGTTTATTATTAGGAAACACTATCTGTCGCTTAGGTAATACAGACGCATCAGCGTCTAATATGGATTTATCTACTCAGAAAACGATTCAGCCAGGTACTGATAAGACTGAGATACGCCTATTAAATTGATTTTAACATGTTCGTTCGTTACTTAGACACTTTTTTTCATCAAGGTGGTTATGAAGATTCCTATGGAATACATCAAACGGCGGGTAATTGCAGCCCCACGGGCGTTTATCAACGACTTCTTCTAAGATTCTAACTAAGGTAATAGGGTTGTGGCATGAAATTCAGAATCGGCTGAAAAATACATGGTTCGACGTAGTTTTTCACGCCGATTCTGACGGTATTTTTTTTTAAATTTTAAAATCAATTTATCGGTACGTAATCAGGGTTTAAAGTTTGAATAGGCCCCTCCCATTCTAAAACGGACCCCCCGCCATATTTAGTGGGAGGTCCTTAAAATGTGATCAATTTAGCAGACGACTCGCCTACTTTTCAACAAAAATATGTGATCACTTTCGTCGATCATAAACATATCGATAATCGATAATAAACACAAGACGAAAGTGATCACATTTTTGCTGAAAAGTAGGCGAGTCGTCTGCTAAATTGATCACATTTTAAGCCAGATTGATGCCGTTTGATGCCAGTGTTTTGCACCGGTGTTACATCAACTTTTCTGCGTGATAGGACAGATTTCACATTGGTATTTATAACTTTTCTATTTCAGCAGTTTTTTGGTTTGTTACCCATTTACCCCGGTTTAATTCCAGAGTTTTGTACAAGGGCCATTCTCATATTAATTTTATTTTAATATTTTCTTTGATTTTGTTTGTTTTATAGTTTCGCCACTAGATATATAGTTTCCTTATTGAAAAACATGGCTAACTAAAGTTAAGCATTTCTTTCGTTTTTTAAGATAGCATATTATTAACTTATTTAGGATATTTTGCATTAAAAATCTCGAAATAAACTAGTTTACAAAGTTCATTCGTCAAATAGATGATATAATGTAGTTGTTTCGGTAAAACTATATTTTGGTCTGAGGACTAATTGATATCATTCATTCTAGCAACTCATTTCGTGGACAGAAATGAAGATATGCAAATAAAAGCGACAAGAATTTCACTATTCGGCAACCAACTAGATAACGAATCGTTATCTACTTGTAAGATATCTACTTGTAAGATTGTTATCTAGGGTCTTATATGGTTAAAAGATTTTTATCTATTACCTTGTCCCGATTCCTTTAATCGGAACCCTTGTTTTCTTCCAATGTTTTTATTTGTTAAATCCCCATAATTAACTGTATTATATAACAAATTTGAATTTGAATGATAAGTCATTTATCATCATCATCATCATCATTCTTTATCATAAGGCCTGACATATTGATTGCTCCATCAAAAATATCAATAGAACGCATGATTTCTTTTATCAGGCATGTCATGAGAGAGAGAATATCTGAAAATCCAAAAATGAGTAAATTTCGCCACTACATATATAGTTTTTTTATAGAAAAACATGGCTAACGAAAGTAAAGCATTTCGTTCGCTTTTTAAGATAGCATATCATTAACTTATTTTGAATATTTTTTCATTAAAAATCTCGAAATAAACTAGTTTATAAAGTTCATTTGTCAAATAGATGATATAATGTAGTTGTTTTAATAAAACTCTATTTTGGTCTGAAGACTAATTGATATCATTCATTCTGGCAACTAATTTTGTTGACAGAAACGAGGTTATGCAAAAAAATGCAACAAGAATTTCATTTACTAGGATTCGGCAACCAACTACATAACCAGTACGCAAATGAAATAAAGTGGGTGTTACTAAACTATGGACTTGGACAGTCCAAAATGGACTACTAAAATATGGACTTCGGTCGAAAACTATGGACTTCACCAGATGGCGCAGCCTGTCAAAGTCCATATTTTAGAACTCGACATTGGTCATACTAAATTATGGACTTTGATTAAAAACTATGGACTCCGAATCTAAGATTTGGAGTTTCTTGTAATTTGAATATGAAGTATTGGAGTTTCTTTACTGAATGAAATGCGATTCCTGCCGCCAATTGAATGACAACAATAAAAAGATCTGTTCCTAAATGGCTCACTCATCACCTTAAGTGTTACGGACGACTTTGCATCGCTTCGACTGAACGTTTTTCAATGGGAACGTCGTTTTCATGAATTCATCAGTACTTCAAGAAAGATGAGGTTTGCAAAACGACTGTCGAGAGAATTTTAATAGAACCCGCGTCCCTAATACATTTGGATCAGAAAGTGAAAGAGGAATCGCTGGGAGTTTTACGAAAGCAGTTGTTTCTCTTGTAGGCTAAGAGGTTAAATTGTTAGAAAATTAGTCCATTGACACAGAATGTATCTGTTTTGTTACTTACTGAAATTTAATGAAAATATATAGATTTAACCATTAAAAATTAAGCAAAATAAAAAATATTCGGATTTAATCCAATTATCCAAGTTTATAAATTTAAAGTTCATACTTCAGGCGCCCTTGACCAGTGTTTTAGATTAAGCGCCATCTAGAAGAGTCCATAGTTTCTGCAGGTTGAAGTCCATATTTTAGGTACTAAAGTCCAGGGTTTCATACAGTCAGCGCCATCTGGTGAAGTCCATAGTTTTCGACCGAAGTCCATATTTTAGTAGTTCATTTTGAACTGTCCAAGTCCATAGTTTAGTAACACCCAAATAAAGTAACTGTCATAAAAACAAACTGAAAATACGACGGTGACCTCCGCTAAATTATGACAGAATTTCGTACACAATTTGGTGACGATTGGTCAAGCAGGGAAAAAACGTATACCAACAAACATATTGGACTTTTTTGTGCACAATAAACCCTCTGAATTCTACTCTAATACCCTACCCCTTATACCCTACCCCCTATATATATTCTTTAAGGACCTTCGTATATATATACCAAATATATATATATATACCCTCAGGGATAAAAAACTATCGCTATCGCTTCATCGGCGATGTTAAACGCAATCATCGATCGATACTGATTTTGAAATCTATCGCGCGATAATCGCTCGAACAAAAAATTCTATTTCCGATGACGATTTCATCGTTCATCGCGGCGATATTAACAAGCCTGCCTATTTGTCAATATCACGTTTGTAATCTCTCTACTAGAGATAAAAATATCTTGTAAAATTCCACACTGTATATTTAGTCACAGCCCTAATTATAAAACATGTCCTATCACGAAGTCACTGGTTTTCGAGAAGAAAACCGTGATATTGAGAAATTGGCAATTCTATTCTTACTAATTTTATTCTTCCTAGACGAGAGGGAAATTTGCTCAGACTCAAAAAGACCCTGGACGGTCTCAGACAGCCAACTGGGAGAACTTTGTTCTTAAAGATCAAGGTTTTGTTCCAAACAATGCCAATTCGTGTTTATTTATTTGTCTTTATGCAGAAGAGTGTGCATATTTGGCCATCTTGGTTGACGAAATTCCCCACAGGCAGCATGCAGTCTGCTTTATCTAGCTCAATTTAAATGTTTAAAGGCATTTTCAGTCAATTTGTCACCCAAACTGTAGAAAATCCGCCCATATTGTGGCCGGACCAAACCGAAAAAACCAAACTCAAACCGAAAAATCCGCCCACTTTGGGGGGATTTCGTCGAGAAATTGACTGAAAATGCCGTTAAACATTTAAATTGAGCCATTTTCTACAACTAAATACCAATAAAATATATATCAATAGATACCTCGTTTAAAGTTCCGTAAAGTAGTATGGTTTTACACATGAACACAGCACTAGTTTTGATTTTAAAGTTAATTAAACAAGATCACTTTTACTTCTTCACAGTAAGTCAATGGGAAATCTACTTCACAGGGGTCCCAGAAGGGGGCAGCATGCGGAGTGCATTCACAAACCGAGTAGGGTACGCGTAGTGCACTACCACTATACCTTTTTTGGCGAACAACAAAAAAGTTTCGTGTAGCCGAAATAACCAAGGAGAGACATAATTTTGGCGTTTTCAATGTGTTTTTATGTTGGGTTCGCCTAAAATATGGCGAGGAGTCCGTTTTAGAAAAGGATGGGCTTTTTCCAACTTTAACAATCAATAACCACTATAAATAGAAAAAAAACGAATTTAAAAATAAATACTGCTGAAATACGCATGGGTAATAGAATAGGTGTGAAGGAATCAAACATACTGTAAATAATATTATAATTAAACCACAGAGTATTATAAAGGACAACAATTTTTATAATGTAGGAAATCAGTTGGTTAACAAAGCTCATATATTGGTTTCAAAAATTGAAGAAATGCATTTGATTCTATCGTTTTAAATTTATTTAGTTGTCTTCCCCACCAACTTTCCGGGAGCTTTTTAACCGGAGATTTTCCTAAAAATTATTTTTTTTATATAAGATTTTTGAAATTAACTCGGAGTTTCAGACATCATTTTTTTTTGTCAGATTGACTTTACTAAGTTTAGGTGGTGGGCAGTGAAGTTAACGTCACCAATAAAAATTGACGTTTTTGAAAAACGTCAAAGTCAAACGTCACAGGTTTTTCTAACGTAAAAAGTCAACGTCAAAATGTCAAACGTCATCCACAAGATTTTTTACGTCAAACGTCATGACTTAAGTCAGCCAAACGTCAATTACAATATTAAAGCTTATTTGTAACCAATTAAAAAACCCCAACTTCATACCATTATAGCCCTACATTCGCGTTAGCCATTGTAACAGGAAAGAAAACTTCGGATAATTTAATATATCTAGAAGAAAATGGTCTCCTGCTATAGCCAAATCGAAATTCCCCCCCCGTAATCAGGTTTTTTCTACGTTGACTGAAAAATTCCGATTTGTCCTTTTTTCTACGTCAAACGTCAACATCAAAAGTAGCAATTTTTATTTTACCCACGTCAAAGTTCAAGTCAAAATCTAAAAAAAATGACTTACAGTCCCCTCCATAAGTATCGGATCACTTTTGCGCCACAAGTGTTACCCTATGGACAAAACTCATTTCCCGAGTTTCTAAAATCAGAGACTAAAAAGAGTTCATTTACGGTTTACAATTTCTATCAGCTGGCGTAGGTTGGAAAATTAGTGCCGTTTTTCAACGCCACTGGCACTCTGCTACCTTTTTTACTTTTAAAAACCCACACTCCCAACGCTCCGTAAACAACAAACATGCTGCCAATTTCAGGATGAATGTATTTTTTTAGATATGATTTGAAATGTGATTAGTGCTCACGTGACGGCCGTTGAGAATCTGTGTCGCATCCCGCCGAGTACTGCCAATAACCAGTGAAACAACTGTCGTTTGATTTTTTTAAAGACAAGACAGCCGTGTTCATTATCACCCGTCCAACGTACAAAAATTGACAAGAGATGTATTTAACAATTTTGATAAAAGAAATTCAGTTTGTCGAATTATAACAATACTATGTGAGCGGTGTTGAATTGTGAATTTTCGTTTTAAAAATACTTTAGTCTTTATTTGATATATTGTCGATTAACAGATAGACGGGTTTTCATTTGGAAAGTGTTATATTATAGTATAACACTCGAAATAAGTCTATCAAATGCCTTTGGAACTTTAATGCAACATTTAGCTCGTATGCAAGTAAAATAAATCTCTTTGTGTCATTGAAGCTCTGAACTACCAGTTTTCAATTGTCAATTTGCTTGATTTCATGACATTAACACGACATTAACATGACATTAAGACCATACTGTACGACATCCAAGTTGAATGTGTTTTTAAGGGGTGTTTCTCTAAGGGGAAAAGAATTGTATTTACACGCAATCACTCTTTGAGGTCTTTTAATCCTTACCATTGGCACCACACCTTCAGCAAAGACAATTTCGAACTCTTAGGCCATCATCCATGTCCCGTATTGTATATAATTGTTATAAGTTTCATTAACTTATCCGTTAACTCCTGTCCAATTAAGAAGTCTTTTATAATGAATCAATGGTTTTCTTTTGATAAACCTTATCGAGATTATGCGCTAAAAACAATGGCTCGACCGCACAATCCTTGAAGAAGGCAGAGCTCTGCCAATTTTTATTTAGTTGCCCTACTAGCACACTTACGTCTATTGGACGTTTCAATTGCGTCAATCTAACCTGGACGTCCTAGGTGGACGTTATTATAA
Source organism: Daphnia galeata (assembly GCA_030770115.1). NCBI lineage: Eukaryota > Metazoa > Arthropoda > Branchiopoda > Diplostraca > Daphniidae > Daphnia > Daphnia galeata. Next base: position 6,821,792 of record CM061115.1, read on the forward strand.
TGACTTTAGAACGTCCTGATGTCCTCTACGTAGAACGTCTATACGGGACTTCCATTTGACGTCCGAAAACAAACATCTATTTGATCTGAAAACGAACGTCCATATGATGTTAATATTACATTTATTTGGTCCACCACTGGACGTAAATCCAACCATAGCGTTTACAAATAAATTAGAATAATTTTTTTAGAAATCAGTTTTAAATTACCATTTATTTTGGCCAAAATGCAAATGATACACATCAAAGTAAAGCAAACGTGAAAGTCTAGCCACTGGAATAGATAAATAATTTCCTTGCATAATTCTTGTGGTGTTGGCTGCACTGAAATTGACGGTGTGGGCTCTCAAACAGACCCTCAAACAGTGACTGGCAAAACCATTTGAAGGTCTTGGTTGAACCCCCCCCCCCCCCAAAAAAAAAAAATATATATATATATATACATAAAAGTTAGATGGTACTTGTCAATCTTAAAAAAATATTAAAACCTACGTACCGAAACTGATCTTGTCTTCGATATGGAATAGCTTTAGTTTCGTTCAAGTTGCATTTTAATTTCCAAGAACTCTAGGTTGAATTTTTGTTTTAAGACATCCATAAGGATGAATTTAAATTAGGAAAATAGAGCTGATACTCTCTCTTTTCCGCATCCTGTAGAAATAACATGGGATTAGAAAGATATAAACATTTCTGACGAAGAAGAATAACATTTTAAACTTACCAGTGATAAACTACTGAATTCCCGCTGGCGGACCATTTCCTGGTCCGTTCTCGACATCCATTGCAGCTTCTTTTGCTCCTTTGCTTCGGTTCAAAATTTTCTTTGTATGAGCTTCCATCTCAAATTTGGTTGGCTTGCAGGAAGCGACTTGAATACCCTCTAGAAAAGAGAATCGTTAATGTTTACAATTAACATTTTGAACTAAACCAAATTTGAAACATACAATGCTTCGAACATTCAATTCCTACAATTGAATCGAACACTGAGTAGTAATCATTGAATCCTCAAGACCGTGTTTTTGTATCGATCCCTTTTTTGTTTTTTCTTACCAGTTTACATGAGCCATAACTTTAATCGAAAAAAACTGTTTCCCAAGTATCATACCTTTTTCCGTGATCCGAAGCTGGACATCCGATGGATGTTATCACTTGGACCAACAGTAAAACGAATCTATACAGAACGTCCATGGGATGTCCGCAGCTGACCGAAAAAGGACAAGTTGAAAGACTAGTTTGGATGGTCGGATCTGATTTCTTTTCTAACCTGTATATAAATGTTGTGTTCCGATAAATGTTGTGCTTAGTTTGCATTTGATAGCTAGTCACCCATTCCAATTTTTTGCGTGAGAGAAATTGCATATTCTGTATTTTACTTCTGTTCCAATAGAGAATGGCTGATGTTTTGAAATCGGCCCTATCTAAATATTTCTCTGGTTCGTAGTTTATGTTGAAGGATTATAGTTTAAGCTCTTACTTGTTTTTAAAGTGTGCTTGAGAACATAAGCATAAAGATACAATTTTCAGAAGACTTTTTCATGTTACTCTCCTCCAGTTAATTTGAGCCCTTTTTGTCCATCGGGGATTTCACTGATGCTAACTAATATCTTGTGTGATGACCGCCTTTTGCTAAAATTACTGCCCGATATCGATCTTTTATTGTAATGATGTAACGCTGGAATAGTTTGGGAGTTACTAATTTCCAAGCATTCACTAATTCTATCCAAATGGTTCGTTTATTAACCCTGTTTGATTCTTCTATCCTCGATTTCACGAAATCCCAGACTTTCTCAATTGGGTTGAGATCGGTGCTTTGAGGTGGCCAAACCATGCCTTCCAACACACCTAAACTCAAATTTCAAATTGATAAAAATAATCGATCTCTAAATTAAAAGTCATTTCCTAATTTCTCTTTCCTATCTAAATTTCATCGAAACAAGGAAGACGAATGTTTTGGGTCGTTGTCTTCTTGATAGATAAAGCCCTCCCCAAGAAGACGAAGTCCCTCTGGTATTGCCTAGTATGATGGAAACATATTTGTTTTAATCAATGAAAATGAAATTGAAATAATTAAACCTTTTGAATTCAAATTTGATGATAAGTTTGTTTTTCATTATTCCTTCTATTCTGTGAATTAATAAGACACCTCTCGCCGAAATTGATCCCCAACAAATTACTGAGCCACCTACAAATTTGACAGTAGGGATAAGGCAGTTATTCTTATATTTTCGCCGGTTTTTCTTCTACTAAAGTCCGCTGATGAGATCCAAATATTTCCACTTTGGTCTCATTGGTAAACAAAACTTTACTCCACTGTTTGTCGGACCAACTTAAATGTTCTTTGACGAATTTGAGACGTTTTCTTACATTTGCCTTTCACGTCTTAAGTTAGAAGAGGGAAAGTTTTTCGACGATCTCTTTCGGAAAGCAAGTGCAAATATCTCTCAATTGTTGTCGACATTTTTTTCTCTTTCGAGTCTTTTTCTTCTCTTTTGCTTATTAATGTAGTCTAACTAAATTACAACAAGTTTAACTGCGTTAACTCTTCTACCCACACAAAGAGCAATTTTTCGAAAAGAAGCTCCTTCTTGTCTCATACTTATAATTTTACTTTTGAAGAAATTGCCGTACATGTAAAAAACACCTGTATTGTGTTGCAATCACTTTTGATCAGAGAGCAGATAAAATAACTGAAGACAGGCTTTTATATCCAAATTCACTATATGATGACAATTTCATTATTAGATACGTTCACCACCTTAACTTGAATCACATCCTAAATGCAATGGTAATGAAGGCATATGAAGTTTGAGATGAGGACATTGCATCCCCCGATGTTACATCTCCTAGGAGGGTCGACGTTACGTCCTCCCCATAGGGACACGACGTCCCTCGTCATTACATCCCCCAAAGCAGGGTTGTCATCATCGCGATATTTTCCTCACGATCCCGATACCGATCACACGATTACGATCGTTGATCAGGATCTCGATAAAAATAAAAAATTGCGATGTGTATCGAGATCGATTATAAAATTTTTCGGTCAATTGGCATCGATCACGCGCAAATTATCATTGGCTAAAAGTGTTAGTATTGAAATAGCTTTGACAGCTCAAGTTTCGTTCACTTTCTTCTTCGAATATTGCCGATGTTTTTCTGAGTGCAAAATGGCTTCGAAAAGAAATTGGGAAGAAGTTGTTTTTATCGATTTTGGTCAGCATTAAAAATTTTCATGATCGATAATTTGCGTTCTTGATCGGTATCGGTATCGCGATCACAATATTTCTTTGGTATCGAGATCGGGATCTCAATTAAGATTTTTTTAGTTCATCGGTATCGTTATCGCGATCACGAAAAACCGTGATTGATGAAAAGCCTGCCCCACAGTAACTTAACCTAACCTAACCTAGCCTAACGTAAGCAAACCTAACCTAACCAAACCTAACCTAACCTAACCTAACCTAATCTAACCTAACTTAACCTAACCTAACCTAACCTAACCTAACCTAACCTAACCTAACCATGGGGGATATACCTATGTACTTGTAATTGAATATTCCTAGATATTTATTGCCGACCTTACATTTACTGTTGGTCATTTTCCATTTAGAAGATTGGCGTGCCGATGGTAATAGATGGAGACGAAATAGCAACGGAAAATTTCTACTTGATGGTAGTACGGGAATTTGTGTTTATTTTAAATTGGAAATTAGTTTGGACCCAAAAGCAAAGGTGAAAATATTCAGCAAAAGCTTCAAGAAGACTATAAATTATTACCCCACCACGCGATCTGGGAAGACACCGGACAAATGCTCCTTGTGATCAAAAACAAGTTTGTAATGCTCAACAGAACTTAAGAGCTGAAAAAACGTTTGACACAGGACAGCTTGTACAACCTGTTGGCTGAAACCTGTGAAAACAAATTCATCAAGCGGCTTATGGTTCACGGAAACCTTTTGATGTTTTGTTATGAGGAACATTTGCTAAAAAAATTCAAGGCGGTGATCGATCAGGAAGATTTACCACCACAATTTATTTCTTATGATACTTACTTACAAACTTGGGGATTTCTACGTTTCGTTTCTTGTTTTCCTTGAAACTGAATTTATTGAAATGCCATGTATACCGGCTATGTATTTGATTCACGAGAGAAGAATTGATGAAACACACGATTTTTTTTCAATACCTGGTGAAATTGGTACCTGAATTGAAAAACGCAAGAAACCTATATCTGGTTACTGATCATGAAACTGCTATCATAAATGCAATTAAAAGAAATCTTCCTGAAATCGACCTATTTAGATGTTCTATTCATGCCATTGAAGATGTCAAACGGAAATTACAGAGTTTACAAATACCCAAAGAAGACAGAAATAGAATTAAGAAAGAAGTTAAGGAACTATTCATGCAGTCAAATTACGTTGCATACTTCTCTAAATATTTTCAGAAAAATATCCCTGTAGACATCGATAAATTAGGATTCTGCGTTACTTTGGGATTTTCAGCGTTACGGAAGAACCGAAATTACCATCAATCAATCCGAAAGACTTGAATGCTGTTTTGAAGCGATTAAATGAATGGAAGATGCCGCTGCCACCACTGCGCACTATCGCTTCCTATACTACTCAAAAATTTTTATTTCGTTCGGCAGATAGGATACTTACATAGAGTTTTCCCTGTTAGAAGACGTCAGGGACAGTAATGTTTCCATGATTTTTGTAAATGGAAAATAAAAAATAGATTTAGTTGTCAAGTTGATTTAGTTAGTTTGGTTCTGACAGATCTAAGCTTTGTTAATTTAAGGCTATCTGCATTTGCCCAAAATTTGATCCCAGAGGGGTAGCAGCTATTTTGTAAAAAATTGAGAGAATTGGGATGTGTCGACCTTCTGTCTTTTCCCCTACAAGTGTTTAAAAGGGGAAATTAAAAATTAAATTAAAAAAAGTGTCCTCTCCTATTGTACGTAACCATTTAGTTCTTTATTTGGTAAACGAACGTAATGGTAGTGATGGGGAAAAGTACGAAGCTTACAAAAACCTCAGTGATTCACCCAGTACAACAACACATTTTCTGACAAACTACTCGTGTTCCCACTGCCTATTGGAACTGCCATCATTCGAAGTCATATTACCTATTCTCAATCATTGGGGGAGAAGCCTGCCACTTCATATGCTGCCTTTTGTTTTGACTGTAGAGTGATTGTCGGGTATTGCGACTGTGTTTTATATATAATTGCTAAGAATTATTTTTGTTTAAATCTAGGCTCGGTAAGTGCTGCATACAAGTAAGTACATTTTTTCAACTTGCTGTAGACGAATAACATAAGAATAACATTACCAATAGTCCACTTGAAGATCTACAGTTACAGTTACTTCCAAGCCTTGCCAGTGGAACAAACCAGAAAATTAGGTTATTATTTTCATTGCTGTTTCTGGTTATAAAGTCTATTGAGCCGACCAACTTTTACTTAGGGGGACTTAATTTACTTCAGGGTAGGTTAGGTAGGGTTAGGTTGGGTAACTTTACTTTATTTGACTTTCGTCGGCTAAAATATACTTTTATCCAGTTACTGATGAAAAAATTTCTCTTTCTTTATGATCTGTGATAGGTTGTCGTAAGAAAAGTCTCAAATTTATCTTTTCTAATGAAACTTTAAAGTGTAATTTTGGGAAGTGGAATTCCGCCTGTTACTGATAATGAAGTTCATTAATGAAATTCAGACCTTTCCAAACTAATCAATCTTCCAGTTTGTTAATCCAATTTTACTGAATTTTCTGCTGCATTTAAGCCAGTCAGTTTGTTAAAAAACATTCCAAATCCTCTAACAAACCTGTTTAAGGAACAATTACAAGGCAAAACTACTCATCTTATCGACCAGGTATGTGAAAAAATATTCCAAACTCTATCCTTCACTAAAGCAGATCAAGAAACAGTTGAAATAACAACTAGAGACCAAAGTGCTGGTAACGAATGGAAGAATCAACGAGCTTGGAGAATAACAGGAACTAAGATCAAGCGCGAAACAAATTTTTTATTAAAGAAGGACATTAGTAAGTTAAAATCCGGTGACATCTAGAAAACTCACGAATATTTTTCCCAAATTCAGTAATGCAAGCAATACAGCTGTAGTGCTGTACGCTACTGAGAGCGGGAAAGAGATTTTTGGCCTTTACAATGCAGTGGATGGTAAAGAAATAGTCAATATTAAACATGATGAAGATTTAATCTCAAAGATGGTTACACCAGCTAAGCTGTTCTTCCTTAATTTTGTTTTTCCAGAACTAGTTTCAAAGAGATACAGCTCAGTCAAGAATATTCCTTCTCACGAAAATTCCAAGAGCGTTGTTCCCACAAATATTAACAAAAACTACAACCAATACATTTGTGACTGTCAAGAACCACTGAAGAAAGACGAAATCATTCGTTGCGCTAGTGAGCAATGCATTTTCCAGGAGTTCCTCAAATCCTGTACGAAAAATTTCCATCTTCTTGAATGCGTGTGTACTGTAAGAAAGAAGGAGACAAAAATAAGATAGAGGAAGCACAGGAAAGAGCTTTATCAGCAAATCCAAAAAAGCCTCCACTGGTCACTGAACCAACTGCTGAAGACGTTTGCCCTGGTTCTACGTTGATTGAAACCAACACAACGTAAGTCACTGAAGCAATTGCTGAACACGTTGGCTTACTTCTTTCCGAAGATGATGTTATAAATTCTTCAACTGGTAACATAGATACTGTATTCCAAAAACCACATTAATTACATTATGTTATAATTCAGATGTTTGGGCTTCTTCAGTTTCTGTCAATCAGTTGAACGACTTTCTCTCCATAAAAAAAACGGTTTCGTCGAGTACAACAAGAAAAAAGCTTCCATGAATTGCTAAATCATGCTCATCCATCATCATTAGCTGTCATTCAAATTCGTTTTCTCGACATATAGTCCGGAAACTTAAAGTATTAGTAATAAACTATTTAGTTTACAAGACTGGAGTAACCTTTTCGTTAAGTATATTAGAGAAAAAGGACAGGGTCGTCAAGGGAAAGTTGTTTTGGGAAGCGACCCGGAGAGTGCATCATAAAGTCATAGCTATCAAAGTCATAGCTTATAATGAATAATACATACCCTGGTAGCACACTCCCATCCATCGTCTATCCCTTGGATGTCCCGATGTCCGTATGAGATCCGTCCCATCCTGGACGTAAAAAAGTCCTCTAATGGACTACCACTTAACGACGGCCTTAAGCCGTCTTGGACGTATGTCCAACGGTTGTCCGTATTTTGTCTTTTTGGAAGTCTGTTTTTGACATGAAGTAGGACGTCCATAGACTGTACTTTGAATGGAGGCGGACAACGTGGACTTAGGAAATTTTTAGCATTTTAATTTTTTGAAATATTTTCAGTTTATATTTGCTCGCATGCCGAGTACACATAAATTAAGTAAAGTAAACGAAAATGTATAATAAATTAATAATATAATTGCGTTATTGAACTATAAAAATAGTATTATTATTTTTAATTCTTAAGATTATTTCATTTAGATCCATAATTTCCCATCCTGATTAATTCTGTTTAATTTCAATTAACTATCAGAACTTTTCAAATTATTATGGTTTATAATTATTAACAGTATTAATAAGTAACTATGTCATAATAGATTATTTGGTGATGGGTAGTTAAACTTCGCAGCAGTTGACAATGACGTTGAATTTCGGATGGGTGACCCTGTAGTAGATTAGTTCCCCATTTTTTCTTAACCGGTTGTCCGATGACTGTCCGATTTGAGACGTCCATGGTCCGTCCACGATCGGACGTCGTACGGCTGCGACATTAGGCTGTCCAGCGCCCATCCTATGGCCGTCGGCTCGGACGTCCGAGTCGGACGATTCGGATGTGTGTCGTACATCCTATGGATAGCAGTGTGCTACCAGGGTAGACATCAATTATTGGATAACCTCAAGTGCCTTTCTTTATCCCGCGCCTAAGTTAACAAAGGATAAAAACCCTCAGGCTATGCCGCGGGGGACAGACACTTGCGACGAAAAAAGCGGGGAAAAGAGTTAGCCAATAATTAATGTCTATGGATTATTCCATATAAGCTATGACTAAATTTCAAATTAAAAATCAGAAAGATGAAGAGCACTTCTTTATGTTTCCAATAAAAAAAAATTGATGTTTTACGGGTAAAATTAATATTAAAAAAAAATTCCGACGCGAGACACCGTAACGCCTATCTCGCGCGTGTTAAAACGCTAAAATTTTTTGGAGGGTGAGCCAATACCTCGCGTGGGTACTGTACATGTAAACTTTCCAATAATATCGTTTTTGAAAAGGTTGTAAAAAAGGGTCTGGAAGACCTCGTAAAATATTAAATGTAATTAACAATTGAAGATTACAAATTGTAGTTTATTTCATTACATTACATTTAATGCGTTTAAGAAGTGGTACGGTGATATGTAAGTACATGTAAGGGTTCAGGATGCAAGAACTATGCTAGGATTTGCATTATGTAAGCAGCAGCAAACAAAAAATATTTTGTCGAAGAAGGAAATCCTATCTTCATCCGTACTTAATAAGTTTACAGGTACTTTATTTTTTAATATTGTAAATGTTTGATGTAGTTTTCCTATTACTCGCTCAACGTGAATTCGTACACTAGATACCATACGGGAAAAAACAGTTTCATGGCTCGTCAAAGGTTGCCTTCGACAGAGGAATGATGGTGTAACTAAACTAGCCTTTTTTAAAGTTGTTGTTCAATTGGTGGTCCTAACCAGCCTCTATCAGCTAAAATTTTATCGGCTTCTCTAATGTTGTCAAAACATTTCTTGTTGTTGAGGTTCTTTGGGTCTAAAGTGGAGCATCGTGCTAATAAATGTCTAAATCTCTCAATAATAATTTCAAAACAGTAAATATTATCTAACAATGGCTTCTTGGAAAAGTGGCTTCTTGACCATCTACCAACTGGTATTATAAAGTTCCTAATTTTCTTTTGAATCCGGCAACAAAGGCAACATCAATCATGAGCTTATAGAATCCCTTATTTATATTCGTGTATGTCTTTGAATGAATCTTATCATGCTGCTCGTTCAATCTTAACTTACAGAAGGTACTACAAATGGCAAGTAACGACACGGAAATTGATGACTCGAATCATCTCTATAAAAAAAAAGGTTTCGTTTTATTGGGAGAGATAAATATGTGTGATTTGTAAGCTGAAGAGTTCCACCTGAAATCTGAATACATATTTGAACGAATTCTTTGGAAACCCCTGACCTAACTTTTTGGATAACTTATTGTCGCCAGATTGGAATTAACAGGTATCTATTCTTTTCTTCAACATCAATATTCTTTATAGAATTGAAGAATTAAAGTTATTTTTTTTGTAGTCACTATGGTTCTAGCAAAAACGAGAACAACGCCAAAACAGATGTCGAGCTTGATGTTATTCTTGGAGTAAAGAAAAAACACGAGAAAGAAAAGATTCTCAATGATAACATCAGAAAAAGATTCACAGTCTATTGTCAATGGTAAGTGTAATGTTGTCTTCTGAACAAGGCTGAGTGAATTTTATTGTATAGGCTGAAAAATTTTGAATTAAAGAAACCTGTCTACAACATTTCATCTGGAATCCTTGAAAAAAGGCTTTAGAGTGGATAATGTAGGTCCCTTCCTGTGTATAGAGATGCGCACAATGGCTTGTGAAGTACATTAGTATGTTACTAAAGGTAGAATCTATTGACATGTTAATCTTAATCTTTTCAACTGTACAAAAAGAAGGTTGAGAAAAAACCGCAGGAAAAATGCTCACAATTTCAAAGTCTGAAAATAAGTGCTAACATTTTCTGTTGATTTCTATAATATGGATTGCTTTTTATTTTATAGGGAAAAAAAGAAACTAGCAAGACTGCCTGTAGGCACAAAATAAGCTAAAATTCTTGCAACTTGGTTTTTCGACAAATGTCGAGAACTTCCCGTTTTTGAACTAGTAAAATCAATCGGCCTACCAAATTGCAGATTCTATTTCATGTCTTGCAAACTGGATCATCATAGTACAACGATTAGGATGTATTGACATGGTACATCTTTAAAAAAGGTTAAGTTTTTATGGTTATAAATGTGCTTTAATTGTAATAGCTCATGGTAGATTATGAATGGATGCCAAAAATCTCGCTGCTGCGATCGCGATTTTGAAGTCTTGGACTTCGTAGATGGTAACCAGGATTTCCTTGACGTGGTGAAGACATTGACGTCAAAATTCAGTACCGTACACCAAATCTGTCGCTGTAAATGAACAAAACAACATATTCACGTTAATTTTGAATTAAGTTTAAATAAGTTTTGTGTGCAAACTGTGCTAAAGGTTTTGTATATTTTGAATCCTCAGGATACTAATAATAACTTATTCAGACAATTTATTAGCAAGTGTAAAATAAATTTTCATAAATTTACATTGTTTTGTCTTTGTTGGTTTTTTTGGAGGGGGGGATAACGGCGATCCATATATCCATTTTAGACATATTATAGACAAGTGTAGTAGCCTAGTCACTAAATCATCTACCACCAGACAGAGAATGCATGTCAAGTGTGAAGTGTCTGGAACTTTAAGCTAATACTTTACAAACCTGGCTGCCCTATAGATCTTATTGCAGTTCTAAGTACGCGAAAAGCGAAAAGTCGTGCGCAGCTTACTGCATTGCGCACCAATGTGGCCTATAGGGGAACTAAACATTTTTTTGCTTGACTTCTACTTCTATGATTCTTCTGGAAACAAAACTATACTATACTTATCACTTATTTGAGGAAATTTTATTTAAAGAAGTATTAGTTAAGTAACAGTAACAAGGCGATAGAGAAATATTTCAGAGAACTAAACTTAAATTAAAGAAAAAGGTTTAACAAATCGTCGATTTCAATAAAATCTATATTGGTTTTAATGAGGTTTGAACCGTAATCTTCTGCCGTACCTTGCTATCACTCTGCCATCTAAGCTACCGACTGCTGACATTTGCTACAAAATCAAAACTAATAAATTAATAAACAGTATAGTGTAAATTAAAGTATAGTAGAGATTACTAAGTACTACTATACTATCCTAATAAACCCTTAAACATGTTTCATTTATCTATTAGACAATGTTGCAAACTAAAAATTATTGACAACCTATAGAAAATCACAAAAACATTTATTTCACAGCAATTACTTACAAAATGTAACAATGTTAAGTTAAGAAACAGAAAAATTAAAATAAGTTTAGTAAAGTATTAGTTAAATATCAGTTTACTAAATCTTGGTCAGGTAAAATAGACTTTAATTAGCCTAAGTTTCTTATAAATTCTAAGTAAACGACTAGGTTAGGTTAGGTTAGGTTAGGTTAGGTTAGGTTAGAGGTCCCGTCATTTCTTTTGTCAGCAAATCCTATTCTAGAAATTCGGGATCAAGAAAAAGAATCTTCTCTTGCAACTTGGAATGCCGATCCCCCACGCATATTTTCTTTACTGAAAAAGAAGAGAAAGGAATGTCACTTGAATTGTTTTTAATTCATTGATAATTGCTTACCGTTTTAACTTTGTCATAAATCCTTTGGCGAAAATTTTCAACTTCAACATCCGACTTTATTAAGTTATTTGTTAAGTTATTTATTAAGTTAACAAACTTTTATTGTGCATCGTAAAATCTATGGTAAGATAACGGAAGAAATAACCGTCTCATATAGTCTTGGTGGTTTAATTTTACTATGTTATACCAAATACCTTTCCAAATTCTTTTGATATGTCTTAAAGAGTGTGAGCGTTTACGTTTTCAAGGAACCAGAACATTTGTGAGAAATGTGGTGGCCTAGAAGAAGTGCTTCTTCTCAAAATAGGTATGTGACTGTTGTCGATAAGCTTGCGAGAAATAACCAGAAAATACATAATAATCGATTGTGCCTTTCGTAAGAAGATGACAAGTATCACAAACTAAAATGCTTGCTTTAACAGAAATCGGGTTGTTTAATTAGTTTATAAATATTCACAAATTTTGAGAATGATCTGTATATTCAATGTAATTATTACGGTGCTAGGTGACTACTACGATATTGATTGGGTAAACTTGGGAATAATTGACATGGGTCCACGGCAGTTAACATCGCAGCATTTATGAGCTACGAAGCATTGAGGGACACTAACATCTGCAAAAAGATTGAAATAGATTGGACAAACACCTCTTTTCAGATTTTTACTTACCTTTTTATCTAGTAATGTGCCCTGCATTAATCGCTGCCGTCTGCCGAGGGGGGTTTATCATTAGAAGTTATCTCGAAAGCCACAAGGGGCGGTAAGAAAACATGTAAATATGGCTGATATTCTGGGAGGGAAAATGGGAAAAATCAGCGTTCGATGGGAAAAGACTATGCTACAGGGAAACACAATATGGAAATCTTATTCTATCTGAAAGATATTTATGATATTTTGGGGGCATATCTTAACACTTAACATGAAAGGAACTTGACCAAATTTTGATCTGCTGACTCATTTCTCACAACTCAGGGCATTAAAAATATGGCTGAAGAAGAGTATGAAGGTGAAGTAGAAGATACCCTTGTCACTAACACCTTTTACATCGTGTTTTTTAAATCTGAGGAATAAAACAGACACAACTATAATTATACTTGGGGCCAATCCATAACTTACATACTTTATACCAAGAGAAGGTGCAATTATTATGAATTATGTCAAAGCTCTTTCAATTTATGGCTGCAGAACTCTATGATTTTGAAATGAACGTCACTTAACACGATCTAATTACTAAAATAATGTTTAGTCTGCCACAGTTTACTTACAAACGTTCTTTCTTCGTACTCAATCGATTTTTATACAACAGTATGGATACCACCAGCTACGAAATTTGGCACGGCACCTGCTCCTCACATAGGCAACTGGAACGTCTCTTCATCAGAAAGTGGAAGTTTGGTGCATTCTACGATCGAGAAAATTTCATCAAAGTCTCCCTTGCTTGGTTATAAATAGTTGTCTAGCAATCACACTCAAAACAATTCTCTTTGCATAGGCAACTTGAATGTCTCTTAGTCAGAAAATGGAAGTTTGGTAAAAAAAAAGGTGAGTTGTCTCGAAAGCGGGAGTCTCCGTTCCCAATTGCGGAAAAAAAATTGCAAAGCGTGTAGACCTACGGAATTTGTTGATACGCAGTTCAAGCCGGTCATACTGAGCTCTAATATAGAAGAGGAAAAATAACCAAGCTAAGATTTCAAAATGAAAACAGATTTTTCAAATTTTTTTTGTGCCGCAATGTCTCAAAAACTTCACATTTTTTGGTTGGTTGAAACAATTTCAAAATATATCTGGAAAAACTACCATGTCGGAAAAATAGGAAACATGTCTTCTTCATTCTACTTGCTGTTTGTATGGTTTTTTTTGTGATGGGGTGGGTTTTGTTATATGTCATAACTTTTTTTTCTGAATTGATTACAGTGAATCCAGAAAAGAGGAAAGATTTGCAAAGCCTAAATTTGTTGTTTTTATTTGTTCATCACGTTATGGTCTCTCTTTGGACTTGAAATTAGCGCACACCCAACAAACAACACTGAATAGAACGCAAATCACAGCACTCCGGCACTAAAGAAATGTGTAAAGGTGTGTAAGGTAGTGTAAAGGTGGTGCTGAAGGAGCTACCAATACACATCCATCATTCCAGCATAGTCCCTTAATTGGGTCTATAACGGTATGTGTGTGAATGTGTGTTTTGTCTTTTCGTAAGGGTGTTGTTAGTTCAATATCTGTTGGTGAAAGCCGTTTTTTACGTTTGCACGAGGAGAATAACTTGTTAAACGGTATACAGATTATTGTAAAATATAGAAGAATAATTAGAGTGATAAATGTGATGAGGCCTAGGAGGCCATACTTAAATATGTTTGTCCAATTAGACGCATCCAAAAAATTGGAGCTTGATTTTTTGTCTAAAACAAGACTCGAGAGTGAGTTTGTACTTGATAATTGGATTCTACTTATTAGGTCCGCTAGGACGTTTGTTTGTTCCATTGTGTTGGAATCATAAATGGAGCGATGGTGTGGTAAATATTCATAGGATTTTAGTGGAATATCCTCGAATTTATTTATAAGACTGAGTTTTGTTAAGTGAATTGTAGGTTCTTCTACTTTCCATTCATTGTTGATCCATCTGTATGTTTGTCCATTTAAGGATACATACTCTGATGTCCAGAAGCATTCTTGGAATGGATGTAGAGACCAACCGTCTTTTCCGATTGTGTAATTAGTGGAGAGACCTTGAAAGAAAGGCTGATATCCACAGGCCGTTAGTGTGGCTGTGAGTTGTATAGGAACTATAGCGCATTGCTGGAGGGTCAATGTGCTACCGCTTCCACTTACTCTACTGCATTTTTTCAGTTTAAGGGCTTGAGCTGCTAGTAGGCCATTAGACTGTGCAAGGAGTAATGCTTGGTTTCTTTGAATGGTTGTAATTTTACAATACATTTGTCTTATTTCGTTGGCTAATTTTGTTTCATGGGCAACGGATTGTGCTTCTAGAAATTGTCTGTTTTCGATAGCGAGGATTTCGCGGTCTGTATCAGTATTATCAAGGGATTCTTTTTGATTTGTTGGATTTTGTTGCGGTTCTATGGGTCTGTCTTGTTGTTGCTGGTTTTTTTTGTTTTGTTTTTGATTTTCTGGTTTTGTTTGTTTTGCTCGGAATCTTCTTTGGTTTAGACTTTTTATTTTGGGTATTACTTGTTGAGGTAGCGGGTCATTTTTTAGGATGTATTGAAAATTCCATTTTGTTGTGTTGTTAGTTGAGGATGTGCAGGGTGAGTAATGCAAAAAACGTGCTGAATTTCTTTCTTCGATTGATAAGCATCTTTCTTCCCATTTTAGTGTTTTAGAGTGTGGATCATATGTCCATTTGTCTGAAGAGGTACAGTTATCTATGCGAAAAGGTGTTACGCATGATGCCGTTTCACGAATGGTTAAAAATCCGTCATGGTATGCAAAGTTTTGAATTGGATACAAGGTTAGTGTTTCGTTTTTGCATATCCCGAAGGTTAATGTTTTTGTTGTTGGTAGTGTTAAGCAATATCCTGGTACCGTTTGTGAGATTATTGTTCCGTGAAATTGTGGAACTGCTTCATGAAATCTGTTGAATGGTTGTTCAAGATGGGATTGATCAGAAAGGCTTATATCTGTTTGGTTGTTTTCTGTGATTTTTGGTGCTGTAGCGTACCGTAATTGTTTGGACATTTGGAATGTTCTGTCAATTATAAAGTACTGATCAGCGGAGTCTGAACAGTTTGACAACCATAGGTGATATAACGGTGAATTTGGTGTTGCAGTGAGACATAAATTGCTGTGTTTTTGGATTATTTTTAAAGGCGTTAGTTGTTGATTTTGAAATTTTTCTGTTAGTATCCATGTGTCGGCAGTAAATGTAATGTCTTCGTCGTTTTGGCTACATTGGTTGACTGCAATGGCAATGCCTTCCAATCCCCATGTGTGCATGCAATATTGTTCTTTTTCTACCATGATGTTTCCGTTTGGGAGGAATATCATGTATTGTCCTATTTCGTTTGTTGTTGTTCTTTCGTCGTCAGTTGCCATATTGTCTGCAGTTGCGCATGGAAGTACTTGGAAATCATATGGGTTTTGTGGGTATGATATGCAGTATAATGTTGCGTTTGCTAGTCTAATTACTCCTGCAGGGTAGTCGTCTGTTTCTCTTTTGCGGCGGCTGGAACGGTTTGAAATTGTTATGTATGTTTCTGGAACTCCTAAAACTGGATAAGCTGTTTCGTTTGTGCATAATGTTTGCATGGTATTGTTAAAAATCATTTCTAATTGGGAGTTTGAGTCTTCCAATTTAGATTGTGTTTTGCCGTTTTTTTTAAGTTTCCTGTACCAGACCATATGTTTTTGTAATTACATTCCGGTTCTTGGTTTGCATCTGGTTTGGTCCATACGATTGTTAAATCGTTGTGGGTAGCGAATTCGTCGTTACTAGAATTTGCTATGATACCAAATGGAGATGTTACTTTACAATTATGACATTCCTTTTTTAGCGTTATGATTTGCGTTATACAGTTTTTTGCTGTAAAACTTTGCGTTGTCATCCATTGACCTTCGCCGTTTGGTTCTTGTAGGCTTTTTAAGGTGTTTCCGTCCTTAGTCATAGGACTATTATCACACATTTCTGGGTATTTTGCTGATTTCCAGCATTCTCCTGGACTTACTTTTAACACCTGTTTTGTAAAAGTGGTGTCGTGGGCCAGAAGAAAGTTTGTGGTGATTTGTTTTTGAGATAACCACTGTGTACAGGCGTAGCCTGTCCATGTGATTGGGTCCTTATTTCTTGAGGTTATAGTGTAATGTACATTTTTTGGTGGTGTAACTGGATCTGGGTGGGAGCAATAATCTGGGTCTGTTAAATCAATTGTCCCTTTAAAATTTGGCAATGTACAATTGCATGTATCGATGAGTATTGCATATGTTGTTGTTAGTATGTAGAAGAAGGCAATCAGCTGTAGTAGTGAATTGATTTGCATCTGGGAAAAAAGAAATTTTTTGTTTTAATATCTGTTTGGTAGTTTAGTAGTACGTCTTAGTGTGAATTTGTGGGTTGATGGTTGGATGTCAGGTTTAGGTGGGCGCTGATTTTTTCTTGGGCGTCCGACTTTTCTTGTTTTTTGAACTGTTTGAGTTTGTGGTTGTTCAACAATAGCAGTTGGTGCGTTGTTGACTGGTTGATCTGTTATGGCGGTTTCTGTTTCACTAACTGTTGTTTCTACTAATTGTTGCGGAATTGTGTTTTCTTCTATATTAGTTGGAAGGGGGTTAGGTACATGTATATCAACAGTAATTTCATTTTCACTTTTTTCATTTTCACTTTCACTTTCACTTTCACTTTCACTTTCACTTTCACTTTGTTTTTTGTTTAAATTTTCATTTTCACTATTGTTTTGCGCTACGGTGGGGACCGTAATTTCATTGTTGACATCTGGGGATATTGCGGGATCCATATTTTCCATACTAACTGCTTTGTCTTTTAGTGATTTAGGATCGCCATTCCATTTTCTCAGGCGATTTACATGTACAACTATCTGATAATTATCTTCTAAATGGCTTATGTTGTAGTTCAGTTCGGAAAGTTTTTTAACTATTATGAATGGGCCGTCCCATCTCATATAAAACTTTCCTGTTTGCACCGCCATGATTTTCAGGAATACTATATCATTTTCTTTGAATGAACAGTCTTTTACTGAACGATCATAATACTTTTTCTGTCTAGCTTGTGCGAGAACTACTTTACTTTTTGCCAGTTCAATGGCCTCTTGCCACTGTTGGGAGAAAACGTTGTTTTGGTCTGTGAGGACTCTGTTCCTCATTGGGGGCCTTAAATCTGTTGGTTCCAAAGCATCTCTGCCTTTTAACAAGAAGAAAGGTGATTCCCCTGTGCTTGAATGTGGTGTTCTGTTGTATGCTGCAACAACGTAATTCAGATGCTCGTCCCATTCTCTGGGATTGTTGTAAACATGTGCTGTTAGCATATCTCCAATAGTTCTGTTCACTCGTTCGACCGCGCCATCGGTTTGTGGATGGTAAGCGGTTGTACGTAATTGCTTAATTCCTAATTGTTTGCACAATTCTTCCATAGCTATTGATTGAAAGTTTTTACCTTGGTCGGTGAGGATTTCTGAAGGGATTCCTTCTGTGTTGATTACATGTTTGATGAATTTCCTCATGATGGTTGGTGCCTTAGTGTTCTTCAATGGTACTGCAATTACGTATCGGGTTACGTATTCAATCATAACTAAAATGTTCGTGTTTCCTTTGTTGCTGACAGGAACTGGTCCTACGATGTCCATGGCCATCCTTTGCCAGACATATTCTGCAATTGGTATTGGTTGTAGTGGAGCTCTGCATGTTCCTGCAACTTTTCGTCTTGCGCAGATTAGGCAATTGATAATGTGTATACGTACATCCTGTGCCATCTTAGGCCAGAAGTATTTATTTTTTATGATGGTAAGTGTTTTCTGAACACCCTGGTGACCAGCCAGTTTGTGATCGTGGAATCTCTCTAAGATTTCCTTTCGTAGTTTCGCTGGTACTACGATCTCACCTCTTGATGTAGCTAATAAGCCACTGGGCAAGATTTTAAATTCGTCCTCTTGACTGAATTTGACCCTATCCTTTTGCTTACTACGATCTGTCATTACTGTTTGACAGAATGGGTCTTCATGTTGGGCAATTAGCCAATCATCAACCATAAAAGAGTTTGACATTACAACGAGGATCGGTGTCCGGCTTAAGGCGTCAGCGTTTTGATGCGACTTTCCGGGCCGATATTTTATTTCCATGTCAAATTGCTGTAGGTAGAGTGCCCATCTAGTGAGTCTGCCTGTAGATTCGCGCTTGCTCATCATGTACTGCAAAGCCGCGTGATCTGTGACGATGGTGAAGACATTTCCGTATAGATATGGGAAGAAAGCTTTTACCGTGTGAATGATTGCGAATGCTTCTTTCTCTGTTGTACACCATTTTGATTGGAGCTCGGTGAGATGTTTTGATGTGTGAGCAATTGGGTGTTCTCTTGATTCATTTAGTGAATCCTCCTGTGCGCACTGGGTTTCCTGAGGTGAAGGCATTTGGGAAAGCACGCCACCAACTCCATATCCGCATGCATCTGTATGGATGATAAACTTTCGCGAAAAATCTGGGTATGCTAGAACTGGAGCGGTACATAATAATTCCTTTATGCTATCGAAGCACGTCTGCTCCTCAGGTCCCCATTTCCATGTTATTTTGCTTTTTGTAAGCTGTAAAAGTACATGGATTTTTGCAGCGAATTGGTCAATAAACCTCCTGTAGTAATTGGCGAGTCCTAGGAATGACCGTAATTCGTCTAAATTCCTAGGTGTAGGGAAATTTCGAACTGAGTTTAGTTTCTTTGGATCAGCTTTAATGCCTTTTTGGGACACGATGTGCCCTAAATACTCGACTTCTTGTCTTGCGAAGCGACATTTCTGGACTTTAACTTTCATACCAGCCTTTTGCAATAAATTGAAAACTTGCTTAAGGTGCGCGATATGATCGTTTAAGTCTTTGCTAAAAATGATGATATCATCTATGTATACCATCACGAAGGTGTTTAGGATAGGCTGTAAGATTATTTCCATTGCATTCTGGAATGTGCTCGGGGCGTTGCATAGCCCGAAAGGCATACGAATGTATTGAAAATGACCGAATTCGCAGGAGAATGCCGTCTTGTGCCTATCGCATTCCGCGATCTCAATTTGCCAGAAACCGCTGAAGAGATCCAAAGTCGTGAAATACTTTGTGCCGTTTAATAGGTGCAAAATATTTTCGATCAACGGCAATGGATATCTTATCTTCGTCGTAATCTTATTTAATTCTCTGTAGTCATGGCACAAGCGCATGTCGCCACCTTTTTTCCCTACCATAAGATGTGGAGATCTAAACGCACTAGTGCTACGTTCGATGATCTTACCTTCTAGCATATTATCTAATGTCTTTTTTAACAGTGGTCGATGGACAAAGGGCGTTTTATATGGGTGGAGTACAATTGTTTCTCCATTAGTCTCGATGTGGTGCTTGATAGCACTCGTTTTTCCCAGATCTAGCGATTTTGTTGCGAACAAAGTTATATAGGACATCAAAAGGTTTAACATTTTTGCATAAAGTGGCTTTTCAGTTATATGTTTAATGTCAAAGTCTAACAAAGGGGGTTGGTCTACTATTCTATGTAATGGGAATGTCTTCTTTGATATCCGGTTTAGCTTAATAACTTTTCCTTCGTGACGAGTACCTAGCAACATTTCCTTATTAAAAACATCTATAGAGATTTTATTATTATGTAAAAAGTCGATTCCAAGAATGCACTCCTCTTCTAATTTTGGCAATACATAGAAAATCTGATTTACTTCGCATTCTGGAGAAAGTTTGATTTTTATCTCGTATACTGCTGTTATCTTCATACTTTCTCCAGAAGCGCTTCTGAAAACTCTCTCATTGTTGCTCTCTATCGTTCTTACTACAGCTTCCTCTGGAATTGATGCCAGATACTCGTCTGAAATGAAGCTTGCGCAAGCCCCGGTATCGATTAGTGCAAATTTACTATTTCTATGGAATACTACTGGAACTCTTAATAAACTATAGGTTTTATTCTTGTAATTTATTTGTCTTGTCGACGAAGTCTTTGGACATTTCTGGTTTTGCATTCTTTAGCTATGTGTCCGAAGTTGTCACATCTGTAGCACTGAACTTTTGATAAATCTCTGTTTCTACTGTTGGATCGGGATGATGGTCCTGGTGTGCCTGGTCGTCTTGACGGACTTTTATATTTCTGGTCAGTGTAATTTTGGTAGCCTTTGTTAGTTTGTGGTTGTTGATATTGTTGCGTATTTTGGTGTTGGTAACTATTATTATATTGTTGGTTGTTCTGATACTGATTGTAGTGACCGCTGTTTTGTTTTTGGTAGTTGTCCCGGCTGTGTGATCGTTGGTTGTTGTCTCTGCTTTGTGAACGTGATCGTTGATAATGTTGAGAGCTGTGTGCGTTGTCAGACCATTTGACAGAGTTGGAGTGATCGTTATTGGGGTTATAACGTTTTTGTTGTGGTCGTCCTCTCTCTTGTTGTCCAACGTAGTTGACTGTGTTGTCTGGTTGGTTTGCGTCTCCTAAGAAATTTACTTTATTAAGTTGTGCTCGTAGCATTTCAATTTCTTTTTGCTGCTGCTGCATAGCAGTGGCTGTTAGGGAATCAATGTTTGTGGTTGTAAATGATGGTAACTCAAGCATTCCGTTACTTGACTGAGTTTTGTATAGTGTTGTTTCGCATCGTATTGCTGCGTCTTGCGCATCTTGCCAAGTGGTTACTTCTGGCAATAATTGGTTTAGAACCATTAAAGTTTTTATTGGTTTTATTACTCCTTTTAGAAGGATTTTTACTAATAAGTCGTTTTTTAATTTTAAATCTTGATTGTTACGATCATCATAGAGTGCATTGTAGCATCTATTTATTTTATCTATAAACATTCGTACTGGTTGATTGGGTTTTTGGGTGAGATTTTCTAGTTTGTGTAATTGTTTGTCCCTATCTGCTGGGTGTTTGAAGTGGGTTTTGAGCGCTTGTTTCCATTGGTTGTAAGTTTCGTTTGCGTGTGATCTGGCGCGTTCGGAGTGCCATATTAATGCTGGGCCTTTTAATCTGGATGCGAAGTTGGTTTTCTTCGTCGCGTCATCCCAATTGTGGATCGTTGCAATTGCTTCTGCTTCCGTTAGCCATGATGATATGTAATGGTCGGTTCCGTTTCCACTGAAGTTTGGTATAGCTTGGACGTTTTCTCTGCGATTAAGTGCTGTGATAAGATTTTCTACAGCTTCAGCTGCCATTTCTGGGGCTTGTTGTAGTACTGCGTTTGGGTCTTGTTGAGCTGGATCTTGTTCTACGAAGAAGGCGGTGATATTTGGTGTGGGTGATGGGTGAGGTTGTCGTCGCTCTTGTTGAGGTTGTTGGTCTTCTAGGTCAGATGCTGATGCAAAACTTACGTCTTGTTCGTCGCGTTCGTGTAAGAGTTGTAGTGCTTCTTGGTGTGCTAGTTTTGAGTTTTGTAAATTTGCGTCGAGGTTAAGGTTTTGTTGCTGCAGGTTATTATTAGTTTCTTCTAATATTCTGAATTGGTTTTGTAGTGTTTCGTAGGCTGAAACGTATGGTCTTATTTTGGCAATGTCTTGTTTTAGATTACGGATTGTGTTTTCGTATTTGATATTTTCTGTTGTTACTCTTTCTATGTCGTTTAATAGTTGCTTATTTGATTCTGCGAATTCGTCTTTAGTTGAGTTGGATGCTACTGAGATTGCGTGTGTATATAGGTTGTTAAGTTGATTATGTTTTGATTGTAAAAATGAATGTTTTTCTTTTTCTTCTAAGATTTCTTGTTTCAAACTTGTATTATCTGTTTCGAGTGATTCGATTTGTAACAACTGTTGTTTGTAATGGGCGTTGATAGTTGTTGTTTCGTGGTTTGAGTCGGCTAAGGTTGCTTGTAGGTTAGAGATTGTATTTTGGGCTTCGTTTAATTGCGTTTGGGTATTGTTGACCTCGGTTTTTGTATTCTGATGCTCTAGGGTAATTGTTTTCAGTTGTTCCGAGTGTGTTTTTGGCAGACTTTCTATACGGGTTTTTAGTTCTTTGACCTGGTTGCGTAGGCCGTCGGCCTGAGCCTGTAGGGAGGTTTCTCGTTCTCTTGATGCGACTATCGCGTTTTCGAAACTGGTTTTATTGTTTGAATTTTCTAGTAATGAAGTTTGTAAGCTACTGGCTAAAATGGATTTTTCTTCTTCAGTTACTTTTAGTTTGTAATCTAAGTTTTCTGTTTGATATCTTGCTATTTGAACTGTATTTTCTGTTGTTGTATTTAGTTTTATTGTATCTTTTTCTAATGTTGCAATTTGTTTTTCTGCAAGGCGAAGCTGTTTTTTAAGTTTTTTATGTTCTGAACGTTTTACACGGATTATTTGTTGTAGTTGCTGTGTTTGTTTTTTATCTATGCTGTTTGATATTTGGATTTGTACGTTATTTATGGTTGTTTGAGAATTATTTACTGCAGTTTGGTACAAGATTATACTATTTACTAGCTTGTTTCTTTTCTCGTTTGGTAGAGATTCTTCGGAGTGGTATGTTGTTAACGCTGTGGATAATGGTGTTGTTGGTGGGCTGTCTGCACTTCTGCTTCGTTTTACTGGGGGTAATAAGGGTGGATATAATGCTAGGTTAGGTGTTGGGGAACGTATGGTTCGTGGTCTAACGCTCTGGTTTTGGGGAACAGGTGTTAAATTTCTTCTAGGGTATGTGATTTGTAGTTGTCCTGGGTAGGCTGGTGGGTCAATATCAATTGGGGAAAAATTTGGGTTGGTTAGGGTTGTGATAAGTGGTAAGTTTGGGTAAATAGTAGATTGCGGTGGTTCTATGCTTAGTCGAGTTGGGTATTCTATGGCTATGGCCTCTGGGTCTTGATCGTGTAAGAATGAATTATGGTTCATCACTTACTTTGTCGCGGGGACTGAGACGACCTGGTGAGGTGTCCGCGAGTATGTATCGTTGTGGTTGTTTTACTGATGATTTGTTCTGGTGTCGGATGGTTCTTGCAGTGGTGGATTTTTCTGCTTCACGCAGGCAAGGTCGCCAAATGTAACAATGGGTGTTACAGGGGTTGAAATGAAGTACACAAACGATGAGAGTGTCAAGGTGTTTATTGAACGATGTTACTATGTGTAATGGGGGATACAGTCCTGCAGAGTCTGGGGAAGACTCTGCTTACATAGCATACAAGTGGGACGAAGCTTTCTAATGAGAAGCTTCTGGGCACAATTTATAATGCATTAACTGTTGGATGACCTCACGACCGAATATCCCTTCAAGGTGTAATCAATAATAGATTATCGTGTACGGCTTGTCGGCCGTCACAAATACATCAAACGTATGACGTTACGTCACACATACATCAAAATGGAATTTGTAACCTAAAAATTATAGGCGATTTTTACAATAATTACAATTTCAAAGAAACTTTCTGAAAGTCTGTTTTTCGTAAAGTAAGAACGGTTGCAACCTTACTAAAAAGAAGCTCCAATATATGGAACGCCATAGTGTTAATGAATTAAGTGCTCGAAAATTTAGTGCTCTGTCCCTTTTCGCCTACCAGGGGGCGGGCCAATTTTTGTCGTTTCTCCTCCTCTGTCCTCTTGGAGCACTATGGCGTTCCATACCAATAAAGCAGAACTTAGTTAAATTGCAGTATTGTAGTTTGACTTGTTCTTGACTTGATGCTAGATTTTTTTAAACGTCAAAAGTATACGTAAAAAGTCATCATTTTTTAAAACTTAAGGAGAAGTCACCGTAAATTTGAAAAACAAGGAAAATTGACGTAAAATACGACGTAACGTCAAATTTTCGAATAAGTCACCGTATGGCGTGCACATCACTGCCAATATCAATACTTATTCATTTGAAAAACTCAAATAGAAATTCGTTACTATTTCACAAAAAAACGTAATTTTGATTGCAATTTAGATAATTAAATTGCTTTATTTTAACTCATTAATCTTTAAATCTTATTTAAATTCTAATTTGTAATCTATTTATCGTAATATTAACGATGAATTTGTTTAATCTTGCAACATTTCAAAATTCCACCGTTGCATTCAGTGCGTCCTATCTTTTTTTTTGGAGCCTGAAGATAGAGATACTTTGTTTTAAAGTTCTCAAAGATAAGATAAAGATAAGATAACCCAAAATTTAGGAAAAAAAGATAAGATAAAAGATAGTATCTTGAAAAAAATCAGATAAGATAAGATAGATTTGCTTTTTCCAAAATTACTAAAAGATAAGATAAGATAAGATACAAGATACAAGATACTCCATTTTTTTCTTAATTATTAAATGTTATTCAACACTGCAACTCTTTTGTAGTGTCTACAGTTTACAGTCTACATTTTCTTTCACGAAAAAGTCCATCGAATGTCGGCCTTCAAGATTTTATTTCCATATTGAATGTAATTATCGAGACAAATTAGTTGATGACGAGTGTAAATTTTGTAAGCATTTACCTCGGCATTTGCCATTTTACAGGGATCATTTAAATAGGGATTTCTTACCCGTCTCCACGTTCATAAGACTGCACTAGCTTCACCCATTATCGTTAACTTAGAACTTAAACCTCATAGGAATTTTAAATTAACCTAAAACAAAGTCAATGCACTCAATTCACTCAAGTAGCTAAGTGGGGCTTCTCTCCACTCATTATATCATTAAATCGAAATAAGATAAACAGTTATTTCTGAAAGACATCATATAAGAAAACCTGGGAAATGGTACTAGTAAACTACCACCCCGTGTCGCACAAACGTTTTTGAAATTTAAAAAATAATAATTGCTCTTTAAATCAAGTAAAAATCAAACACGCTAGTAATAGCCACTAATGGGAAGAAGCATGCGCAGTAGGGTGGGGAATTAATTTAATAGAAAATTGAGAGACCTAATGTTGTCTGGATTCTCTTTGTGCCATTTTAGCAATCGACATCAGAAAAAATATTCCCTCATTAATAAAAAACTCGAAAAAAGTTATTAAATTATTAAAAAGGTGCAGATTTATTAAAACGTTATCCCAATTCAGAACTTTGAATTTTTAAAAAATAAAAAAACAACTGACGTACGCCATCATAATAAAATAAAAATAGGCAACAAATGAAGAACACCGCTCACAATCCCTGGATACAAATTTCGCGTGGTAATCAAATGGCAAATTTTCACTTCGCTATAACGTAAAGTATTCAACTTGTTGAAATGTCAAATACTCAATTAATCATATGCGTGACTTACAGCGCCACCGCAAGTGGCAAAGTGGGTACGCAAAGCTACGAGTGGCATGTGGTTGAATTTTTGAGTTTTACTACTTGACTTAAGATATAGACAGAAGTTGAATTTTGATGTTCAATTTTCGAATTTCAAATTTCCATCACTAGATGGGGGTAAAATATAAAATATCTTGTATCTTATCTTGTATCTTTGGGGTTTTTCGCCCCAGCCTGAAGATAAAGATACTTTTTTTTAGCAATTTTTAAGGCAAGATAGAAGATATAGAAAAGATACCGAAAATATCTTATCTTATCTTATCTTATCTTATCTTTCCGGAAAGATAAGACGCACTGGTTGCATTGCCTTATGTCTTGTCTTTCAACAATTAATTTGTGAACTCTGCTAGTCTGCCCTATGATATAAATTGTAAGTAATGTCTCATCTGATTGTTGAAATTCCCAAAAGGGAACCTGGTAAAGATAACTGGATATATGTAATCGCTGAAAATTGGATGAGGACGAGGTTCTCTATTTACCAGATTCAAAATATTCGAACACATACAAAATCAAATTCTGAAATTTGGTGCACCACCTGATGTTGAGAGTTGGGACCGCCACGATGTTTTTAAAATCGTGGGAACGTTTGGTATTAATTTCTCATTTCTTTTACGTGACTACTTGTATTTAATTTGTATTGTAATAACTATTGCTTTTCATTTTATTAAAAGCAACATATGATAAAGCCAGAACAAATCTCCCCCGTGTTGAGTCTGGCCTTCCCATTCTCAATGACAGCAACACAGGCAGAGGACAACGAGAAAAGAAAAAGAAAGAAGTTTAGCATGCCAGGTGAAACTACAACCGACATGGAAAGGGATGAGGAAGAGTCAGTTGGCCCAGCACGTAGAAAGTTAGAATCAAAGATGCCAAAGAATACCTCTCCAAAAAGGTCTTGCAAACGTGGAACTTCAATGCCTTTACCTCCAACTGGCCTCTTGGTTGCTAAGCGATCTACCAATTTGTCTTCAAGAGCTACACAAGGTAATTGATAATTAACTGGTATCGAGGTACAGCATCACATCTTTATCAAATGTTATTGGATTTTAGGAACTAATTCTGATAAAGGAAGTTGCTCCAATAATGAAGAATTGCTGAAGAATTGCCGTCTAGTAATCTGATGGATATTTCAAGTGAGCCAATTAAAATATATCAATTATTTTATTGCATTTACGAAAAGTTTACATTTCTGCGTTACTTAGACAACGCAATGGGTCGGTTACATACTGAAGGTTCGTCGTCTACTGTAGATTTCTCTAGTCAACAAGTTTTTCAGTCAGGTAATGATAAGACTTCATACTCCATGAAATTAATTGTAATATATGATAGATCGTTTATTATTAGGAAACACTATCTGTCGCTTAGGTAATACAGACGCATCAGCGTCTAATATGGATTTATCTACTCAGAAAACGATTCAGCCAGGTACTGATAAGACTGAGATACGCCTATTAAATTGATTTTAACATGTTCGTTCGTTACTTAGACACTTTTTTTCATCAAGGTGGTTATGAAGATTCCTATGGAATACATCAAACGGCGGGTAATTGCAGCCCCACGGGCTTTTATCAACGACTTCTTCTAAGATTCTAACTAAGGTAATAGGGTTGTGGCATGAAATTCAGAATCGGCTGAAAAATGCATGGTTCGACGTAGTTTTTCACGCCGATTCTGACGGTATTTTTTTTTTAATTTTAAAATCAATTTATCGGTACGTAATCAGGGTTTAAAGTTTGAATAGGCCCCTCCCATTCTAAAACGGACCCCCGCCATATTTAGTGGGAGGTCCTTAAAATGTGATCAATTTAGCAGACGACTCGCCTACTTTTCAACAAAAATATGTGATCACTTTCAGAAACGGCGTGAAAAACTACGTCGAACCATGTATTTTCAGCCGATTCTGAATTTCATGCCACAACCCTATTCTTATAGTGCATTATATTTAATTTTTTATTTGTCTATATAATATGTTTGTTTTTAGTTTCTCTGCTTTGATCGTATTCTCAAGTTATCCTCCTTTCTCTAAAAAAATTGAAATGTTGTAATACTTGTATCGTAAATGTAGCCTATTATGGCTAGAAAACAAGAAATAAAGTGTGTTTTTTCAAACTTTTTTTTAATTTATTTATTTTTGGCCATTTATTTGTAATAAAAATACCTTAATAAAGTTATCTTGGATGTGGTGTCTCGAGATATGTGTAATATAAGTTGGCAAGATAACTAAGAGAGATGACATTTAGCCACTGTAAAGCTACTGCAAAGATATCATTAGTTATCTTTCCAATAGCTGTAAATATATCTAAAATATATCCATTAGATATCTTGTTCTACTTGGGATAGCAATGTAATCTTCGATTTCAGTGGTGGAGACAAGATTGGGTGGACGAGGAATGAGACGTAGAGCTCTGGAGAGATTAGTGACAAAAGTATCCTTATTTATAAAGGGAGGAGACGGAATCGACCTTTGTGGAGTCGCAGGGTAGTTTTGAACAAAACTAGGCAGCGTCACCTCAAAATACACGTACGGATGGTCGGAGAGAGAGGGGGTTGACAAAAAGAGCCAACGAGACAGGTTGATACGGTCTCCAGTAAGGGTGAGGTCGATAAAGGATGTGCCTCCCGGAATGAATTTAAGAGATTCTAACGGCTGATTGGCCACATTCAGTTTATAGTCAATACGAGGTTTTCTAACTCTGAGCCACGATGGTCAGTGCCAACACTGTTCCATAAAGGGCTTTTGGCGTTGGCATCGGCGCACAAAATCGAAAATGGAGACGAATTTGCAAATGGAGACGCATTTGAAAATTGACGAGACAGTAGACGTAAAATTTGAGAGAGATGACTGCTGGACAGGTGACTGCTGAAAAGTCTCCCTAGCTTAGCAATCGAGTTTCGGACTAGGATCGCGGAGCCATACGCGTGCTCCGCATCGAGCTGATGAAAGGAGGAAAAATCTGGAGGGACGTTGGCCACAACAGGCTGGACGTATAAGCATATGGTTCCTGAATGAGAGCGACGTCGATGTTAAGATCCAACATAACTTGGGCTAAGGTGAGGGAGGTGATTTTGCAGTGTCTTAAGTTCATTTGAATGCATTTAAGTTTGTTACGCAGGCTGGCTTTCACAGAGGGCACGGTGTGAGAGCTTCTATTCATGGGAGTCTAAGAAAGCCTTGTACCGAGCCACTGCCTTGACCTGCTCGGAACAGAGCTTGTCGCCCGTCTGATGTGCACCTCCACAGTTTACACACTTCCAACCAGTAGTGGCTACTGTGCACTCAGACGTGCGGTGCCGCTCCGTTCATTTTCCGCAGGCTGGCAGCTTAGCCTTGCAAAAGTTCTGGGTATGGCCGTACTGCTGACATTTGAAGCATCTCCTAACCTCCCAATTGAGGTCAACAGGCACAATGCGATAGTCGGTGCCGAATATCGATGCCTTTTTCTGACCCAGGATGAGGGTATAAGGTATAAAACCCTTCCAAGATGGCAACCTCGAACCACTCTATAGGAAGGGGGGAACTCATTTTTAACCAACTCTTTCCACGTTTAGAATTTAATAATTTATAATTTAAAAAAGAAAGAAAAAAAGTTAGTGTAAAAACAATTCTACAAGTCCAGAAGAAGATTTTTAATGCATTTAATCTATTTAAAGAATGTATTTTATCATTTATTGAAGCTTACCGAAATCTATTTAGAAAATCTGTTATTGTATGGGGTTGATTGATTAGCTTTGAATTGAATCAGAAACGTCTTAAATATTAATAAAATACGACTGAACTAGTGTACAAGTGACATAACTTCATATGGTCAAAAGTGGCCCAAAAAGGGGGTCAACCCCTCAACCCAAAACAAATTATTGATGTCTAAATTTTTCATGAACTTTGTTATTATCAATGTTTTCGTGTAAAACCCCCGGAAAATTCATCGCTGGAAACATATTTTATATTTAAGGAATGCACGATGTTCCGGCCCAAGTCTTTCCGGTCCATACCTTTCAGGCCCGTTTTTTTATGGTCCGGTAATGGGTGTGAAATAGTCTAGTCTCTATAGTCAGGGAAATCGAATGCAATGTAAAAAATTGGAACCTTTTCAATATTCATGAAACCTATTTAAAAAAATAAGGAAAAAATGAAAAAAGCTGAAAAACTAAATTTTTATCTATCGCGTACAGTAAAAATGGCCAATTGGGGTTTTTCGTTCATAAAATAGAAAATTACCAATCAATGCGTCCAGAAATTGATTTTATTTAAGCCTAATTTAATTCCCTATCCTGAAATACCTAATTCATCTAGTTTAGGCAATTTTTTCATTGTTAAATTTATGATTGAATCGCCGATAGTCCCAAAATATTTTTTACAACGTTGTAAAATTTCAAAAATTTTCTCCAATATTTAAATTAATTACAATGTTCCGCCGTTTTTTTTCTTTGAAGGACAATTTTCACATTTAAAAAAATAATTCCTTTATTTTTCAGCTTGGCCGTGGTTTTTTAAATAACTTGGATGGACGAATGCACCACAATAGTGCTCATTCATTTTCAGCATGCTACTTAAAAGTAGTCTGCAGTATTAACAAGATTCCTTCGGTAATGTCCTTCGGGGATTTTTGGTTTATTGCGAAGATACCAATAAATTTATTTATCCACATAATTTATATTCCAGGACAAATCAACTAGAAGACATGCAAAATGTAAGGGACATGATGGTAAACTATGATGGGTGGTCGAAAAAATAGCTTGATGAATTTTTTTCAAGAAGTTTATTACTATCAACAATTTGAATCTACGCTCAAAATACTTTAAGAAATTATTAAATATACTTCCAAGAACATTGAATTGAAATTTAAAATGCCAGATTGATGCCGTGATGCCAGTGTTTTGCACCGGTGTTACATCAACTTTTCTGCGTGATAGGACAGATTTCACATTGGTATTTATAACTTTTCTATTTCAGCAGTTTTTTGGTTTGTTACCCATTTACCCCGGTTTAATTCCAGAGTTTTGTACAAGGGCCATTCTCATATTAATTTTATTTTAATATTTTCTTTGATTTTGTTTGTTTTATAGTTTCGCCACTAGATATATAGTTTCCTTATTGAAAAACATGGCTAACTAAAGTTAAGCATTTCTTTCGTTTTTTAAGATAGCATATTATTAACTTATTTAGGATATTTTGCATTAAAAATCTCGAAATAAACTAGTTTACAAAGTTCATTCGTCAAATAGATGATATAATGTAGTTGTTTCGGTAAAACTATATTTTGGTCTGAGGACTAATTGATATCATTCATTCTAGCAACTCATTTCGTGGACAGAAATGAAGATATGCAAATAAAAGCGACAAGAATTTCACTATTCGGCAACCAACTAGATAACGACTCGTTATCTACTTGTAAGATATCTACTTGTAAGATTGTTATCTAGGGTCTTATATGGTTAAAAGATTTTTATCTATTACCTTGTCCCGATTCCTTTAATCGGAACCCTTGTTTTCTTCCAATGTTTTTATTTGTTAAATCCCCATAATTAACTGTATTATATAACAAATTTGAATTTGAATGATAAGTCATTTATCATCATCATCATCATCATTCTTTATCATAAGGCCTGACATATTGATTGCTCCATCAAATATATCAATAGAACGCATGATTTCTTTTATCAGGCATGTCATGAGAGAGAGAATATCTGAAAATCCAAAAATGAGTAAATTTCGCCACTACATATATAGTTTTTTTATAGAAAAACATGGCTAACGAAAGTAAAGCATTTCGTTCGCTTTTTAAGATAGCATATCATTAACTTATTTTGAATATTTTTTCATTAAAAATCTCGAAATAAACTAGTTTATAAAGTTCATTTGTCAAATAGATGATATAATGTAGTTGTTTTAATAAAACTCTATTTTGGTCTGAAGACTAATTGATATCATTCATTCTGGCAACTAATTTTGTTGACAGAAACGAGGTTATGCAAAAAAATGCAACAAGAATTTCATTTACTAGGATTCGGCAACCAACTACATAACCAGTACGCAAATGAAATAAAGTGGGTGTTACTAAACTATGGACTTGGACAGTCCAAAATGGACTACTAAAATATGGACTTCGGTCGAAAACTATGGACTTCACCAGATGGCGCAGCCTGTCAAAGTCCATATTTTAGAACTCGACATTGGTCATACTAAATTATGGACTTTGATTAAAAACTATGGACTCCGAATCTAAGATTTGGAGTTTCTTGTAATTTGAATATGAAGTATTGGAGTTTCTTTACTGAATGAAATGCGATTCCTGCCGCCAATTGAATGACAACAATAAAAAGATCTGTTCCTAAATGGCTCACTCATCACCTTAAGTGTTACGGACGACTTTGCATCGCTTCGACTGAACGTTTTTCAATGGGAACGTCGTTTTCATGAATTCATCAGTACTTCAAGAAAGATGAGGTTTGCAAAACGACTGTCGAGAGAATTTTAATAGAACCCGCGTCCCTAATACATTTGGATCAGAAAGTGAAAGAGGAATCGCTGGGAGTTTTACGAAAGCAGTTGTTTCTCTTGTAGGCTAAGAGGTTAAATTGTTAGAAAATTAGTCCATTGACACAGAATGTATCTGTTTTGTTACTTACTGAAATTTAATGAAAATATATAGATTTAACCATTAAAAATTAAGCAAAATAAAAAATATTCGGATTTAATCCAATTATCCAAGTTTATAAATTTAAAGTTCATACTTCAGGCGCCCTTGACCAGTGTTTTAGATTTAGCGCCATCTAGAAGAGTCCATAGTTTCTGCAGGTTGAAGTCCATATTTTAGGTACTAAAGTCCAGGGTTTCATACAGTCAGCGCCATCTGGTGAAGTCCATAGTTTTTGACCGAAGTCCATATTTTAGTAGTTCATTTTGAACTGTCCAAGTCCATAGTTTAGTAACACCCAAATAAAGTAACTGTCATAAAAACAAACTGAAAATACGACGGTGACCTCCGCTAAATTATGACAGAATTTCGTACACAATTTGGTGACGATTGGTCAAGCAGGGAAAAAACGTATACCAACAAACATATTGGACTTTTTTGTGCACAATAAACCCTCTGAATTCTACTCTAATACCCTACCCCTTATACCCTACCCCCTATATATATTCTTTAAGGACCTTCGTATATATATACCAAATATATATATATATACCCTCAGGGATAAAAAACTATCGCTATCGCTTCATCGGCGATGTTAAACGCAATCATCGATCGATACTGATTTTGAAATCTATCGCGCGATAATCGCTCGAACAAAAAATTCTATTTCCGATGACGATTTCATCGTTCATCGCGGCGATATTAACAAGCCTGCCTATTTGTCAATATCACGTTTGTAATCTCTCTACTAGAGATAAAAATATCTTGTAAAATTCCACACTGTATATTTAGTCACAGCCGGAATTATAAAACATGTCCTATCACGAAGTCACTGGTTTTCGAGAAGAAAACCGTGATATTGAGAAATTGGCAATTCTATTCTTACTAATTTTATTCTTCCTAGACGAGAGGGAAATTTGCTCAGACTCAAAAAGACCCTGGACGGTCTCAGACAGCCAACTGGGAGAACTTTGTTCTTAAAGATCAAGGTTTTGTTCCAAACAATGCCAATTCGTGTTTATTTATTTGTCTTTATGCAGAAGAGTGTGCATATTTGGC
Organism: Daphnia galeata; assembly: GCA_030770115.1. Lineage (NCBI taxonomy): Eukaryota > Metazoa > Arthropoda > Branchiopoda > Diplostraca > Daphniidae > Daphnia > Daphnia galeata. The sequence continues at coordinate 6,854,919 of CM061115.1, forward strand.
CATCTTGGTTGACGAAATTCCCCACAGGCAGCATGCAGTCTGCTTTATCTAGCTCAATTTAAATGTTTAACGGCATTTTCAGTCAATTTGTCACCCAAACTGTAGAAAATCCGCCCATATTGTGGCCGGACCAAACCGAAAAAACAAAACTCAAACCGAAAAATCCGCCCACTTTGGGGGGATTTCGTCGAGAAATTGACTGAAAATGCCGTTAAACATTTAAATTGAGCCATTTTCTACAACTAAATACCAATAAAATATATATCAATAGATACCTCGTTTAAAGTTCCGTAAAGTAGTATGGTTTTACACATGAACACAGCACTAGTTTTGATTTTAAAGTTAATTAAACAAGATCACTTTTACTTCTTCACAGTAAGTCAATGGGAAATCTACTTCACAGGGGTCCCAGAAGGGGGCAGCATGCGGAGTGCATTCACAAACCGAGTAGGGTACGCGTAGTGCACTACCACTATACCTTTTTTGGCGAACAACAACAAAGTTTCGTGTAGCCGAAATAACCAAGGAGAGACATAATTTTGGCGTTTTCAATGTGTTTTTGTCAATATCACGTTTGTAATCTCTCTACTAGAGATAAAAATATCTTGTAAAATTCCACACTGTATATTTAGTCACAGCCGGAATTATAAAACATGTCCTATCACGAAGTCACTGGTTTTCGAGAAGAAAACCGTGATATTGAGAAATTGGCAATTCTATTCTTACTAATTTTATTCTTCCTAGACGAGAGGGAAATTTGCTCAGACTCAAAAAGACCCTGGACGGTCTCAGACAGCCAACTGGGAGAACTTTGTTCTTAAAGATCAAGGTTTTGTTCCAAACAATGCCAATTCGTGTTTATTTATTTGTCTTTATGCAGAAGAGTGTGCATATTTGGCCATCTTGGTTGACGAAATTCCCCACAGGCAGCATGCAGTCTGCTTTATCTAGCTCAATTTAAATGTTTAACGGCATTTTCAGTCAATTTGTCACCCAAACTGTAGAAAATCCGCCCATATTGTGGCCGGACCAAACCGAAAAACAAAACTCAAACCGAAAAATCCGCCCACTTTGGGGGGATTTCGTCGAGAAATTGACTGAAAATGCCGTTAAACATTTAAATTGAGCCATTTTCTACAACTAAATACCAATAAAATATATATCAATAGATACCTCGTTTAAAGTTCCGTAAAGTAGTATGGTTTTACACATGAACACAGCACTAGTTTTGATTTTAAAGTTAATTAAACAAGATCACTTTTACTTCTTCACAGTAAGTCAATGGGAAATCTACTTCACAGGGGTCCCAGAAGGGGGCAGCATGCGGAGTGCATTCACAAACCGAGTAGGGTACGCGTAGTGCACTACCACTATACCTTTTTTGGCGAACAACAACAAAGTTTCGTGTAGCCGAAATAACCAAGGAGAGACATAATTTTGGCGTTTTCAATGTGTTTTTATGTTGGGTTCGCCTAAAATATGGCGAGGAGTCCGTTTTAGAAAAGGATGGGCTTTTTCCAACTTTAACAATCAATAACCACTATAAATAGAAAAAAACGAATTTAAAAATAAATACTGCTGAAATACGCATGGGTAATAGAATAGGTGTGAAGGAATCAAACATACTGTAAATAATATTATAATTCAACCACAGAGTATTATAAAGGACAACAATTTTTATAATGTAGGAAATCAGTTGGTTAACAAAGCTCATATATTGGTTTCAAAAATTGAAGAAATGCATTTGATTCTATCGTTTTAAATTTATTTAGTTGTCTTCCCCACCAACTTTCCGGGAGCTTTTTAACCGGAGATTTTCCTAAAAATTATTTTTTTTTATATAAGATTTTTGAAATTAACTCGGAGTTTCAGACATCATTTTTTTTTGTCAGATTGACTTTACTAAGTTTAGGTGGTGGGCAGTGAAGTTAACGTCACCAATAAAAATTGACGTTTTTGAAAAACGTCAAAGTCAAACGTCACAGGTTTTTCTAACGTAAAAAGTCAACGTCAAAATGTCAAACGTCATCCACAAGATTTTTTACGTCAAACGTCATGACTTAAGTCAGCCAAACGTCAATTACAATATTAAAGCTTATTTGTAACCAATTAAAAAACCCCAACTTCATACCATTATAGCCCTACATTCGCGTTAGCCATTGTAACAGGAAAGAAAACTTCGTATAATTTAATATATCTAGAAGAAAATGGTCTCCTGCTATAGCCAAATCGAAATTCCCCCCCCCCCCCCCCCCCGTAATCAGGTTTTTTCTACGTTGACTGAAAAATTCCGATTTGTCCTTTTTTCTACGTCAAACGTCAACATCAAAAGTAGCAATTTTTATTTTACCTACGTCAAAGTTCAAGTCAAAATCTAAAAAAAATGACTTACAGTCCCCTCCATAAGTATCGGATCACTTTTGCGCCACAAGTGTTACCCTATGGACAAAACTCGCTTTTCACATAGCTTTTTATAAATTTAATTTTTAATAAATATTTTTATTTTAAAACCATATTTCCAATTTCGTAGGATAAGTTAACTGTAAGTTTTCTAAAAGAATCTGGAAAATTTTCGAATTTTCCCAGATTTATTCATTTCCCGAGTTTCTAAAATCAGAGACTAAAAAGAGTTCATTTACGGTTTACAATTTCTATCAGCTGGCGTAGGTTGGAAAATTAGTGCCGTTTTTCAACGCCACTGGCACTCTGCTACCTTTTTTACTTTTAAAAACCCACACTCCCAACGCTCCGTAAACAACAAACATGCTGCCAATTTCAGGATGAATGTATTTTTTTAGATATGATTTGAAATGTGATTAGTGCTCACGTGACGGCCGTTGAGAATCTGTGTCGCATCCCGCCGAGTACTGCCAATAACCAGTGAAACAACTGTCGTTTGATTTTTTTAAAGACAAGACAGCCGTGTTCATTATCACCCGTCCAACGTACAAAAATTGACAAGAGATGTATTTAACAATTTTGATAAAAGAAATTCAGTTTGTCGAATTATAACAATACTATGTGAGCGGTGTTGAATTGTGAATTTTCGTTTTAAAAATACTTTAGTCTTTATTTGATATATTGTCGATTAACAGATAGACGGGTTTTCATTTGGAAAGTGTTATATTATAGTATAACACTCGAAATAAGTCTATCAAATGCCTTTGGAACTTTAATGCAACATTTAGCTCGTATGCAAGTAAAATAAATCTCTTTGTGTCATTGAAGCTCTGAACTACCAGTTTTCAATTGTCAATTTGCTTGATTTCATGACATTAACACGACATTAACATGACATTAAGACCATACTGTACGACATCCAAGTTGAATGTGTTTTTAAGGGGTGTTTCTCTAAGGGGAAAAGAATTGTATTTACACGCAATCACTCTTTGAGGTCTTTTAATCCTTACCATTGGCACCACACCTTCAGCAAAGACAATTTCGAACTCTTAGGCCATCATCCATGTCCCGTATTGTATATAATTGTTATAAGTTTCATTAACTTATCCGTTAACTCCTGTCCAATTAAGAAGTCTTTTATAATGAATCAATGGTTTTCTTTTGATAAACCTTATCGAGATTATGCGCTAAAAACAATGGCTCGACCGCACAATCCTTGAAGAAGGCAGAGCTCTGCCAATTTTTATTTAGTTGCCCTACTAGCACACTTACGTCTATTGGACGTTTCAATTGCGTCAATCTAACCTGGACGTCCTAGGTGGACGTTATTATAATGACTTTAGAACGTCCTGATGTCCTCTACGTAGAACGTCTATACGGGACTTCCATTTGACGTCCGAAAACAAACATCTATTTGATCTGAAAACGAACGTCCATATGATGTTAATATTACATTTATTTGGTCCACCACTGGACGTAAATCCAACCATAGCGTTTACAAATAAATTAGAATAATTTTTTTAGAAATCAGTTTTAAATTACCATTTATTTTGGCCAAAATGCAAATGATACACATCAAAGTAAAGCAAACGTGAAAGTTTAGCCACTGGAATAGATAAATAATTTCCTTGCATAATTCTTGTGGTGTTGGCTGCACTGAAATTGACGGTGTGGGCTCTCAAACAGACCCTCAAACAGTGACTGGCAAAACCATTTGAAGGTCTTGGATGAACCCCCCCCCCCCCCCCCCCAAAAAAAATATATATATATATATATACATAAAAGTTAGATGGTACTTGTCAATCTTAAAAAAATATTAAAACCTACGTACCGAAACTGATCTTGTCTTCGATATGGAATAGCTTTAGTTTCGTTCAAGTTGCATTTTAATTTCCAAGAACTCTAGGTTGAATTTTTGTTTTAAGACATCCATAAGGATGAATTTAAATTAGGAAAATAGAGCTGATACTCTCTCTTTTCCGCATCCTGTAGAAATAACATGGGATTAGAAAGATATAAACATTTCTGACGAAGAAGAATAACATTTTAAACTTACCAGTGATAAACTACTGAATTCCCGCTGGCGGACCATTTCCTGGTCCGTTCTCGACATCCATTGCAGCTTCTTTTGCTCCTTTGCTTCGGTTCAAAATTTTCTTTGTATGAGCTTCCATCTCAAATTTGGTTGGCTTGCAGGAAGCGACTTGAATACCCTCTAGAAAAGAGAATCGTTAATGTTTACAATTAACATTTTGAACTAAACCAAATTTGAAACATACAATGCTTCGAACATTCAATTCCTACAATTGAATCGAACACTGAGTAGTAATCATTGAATCCTCAAGACCGTGTTTTTGTATCGATCCCTTTTTTGTTTTTTCTTACCAGTTTACATGAGCCATAACTTTAATCAAAAAAACTGTTTCCCAAGTATCATACCTTTTTCCGTGATCCGAAGCTGGACATCCGATGGATGTTATCACTTGGACCAACAGTAAAACGAATCTATACAGAACGTCCATGGGATGTCCGCAGCTGACCGAAAAAGGACAAGTTGAAAGACTAGTTTGGATGGTCGGATCTGATTTCTTTTCTAACCTGTATATAAATGTTGTGTTCCGATAAATGTTGTGCTTAGTTTGCATTTGATAGCTAGTCACCCATTCCAATTTTTTGCGTGAGAGAAATTGCATATTCTGTATTTTACTTCTGTTCCAATAGAGAATGGCTGATGTTTTGAAATCGGCCCTATCTAAATATTTCTCTGGTTCGTAGTTTATGTTGAAGGATTATAGTTTAAGCTCTTACTTGTTTTTAAAGTGTGCTTGAGAACATAAGCATAAAGATACAATTTTCAGAAGACTTTTTCATGTTACTCTCCTCCAGTTAATTTGAGCCCTTTTTGTCCATCGGGGATTTCACTGATGCTAACTAATATCTTGTGTGATGACCGCCTTTTGCTAAAATTACTGCCCGATATCGATCTTTTATTGTAATGATGTAACGCTGGAATAGTTTGGGAGTTACTAATTTCCAAGCATTCACTAATTCTATCCAAATGGTTCGTTTATTAACCCTGTTTGATTCTTCTATCCTCGATTTCACGAAATCCCAGACTTTCTCAATTGGGTTGAGATCGGTGCTTTGAGGTGGCCAAACCATGCCTTCCAACACACCTAAACTCAAATTTCAAATTGATAAAAATAATCGATCTCTAAATTAAAAGTCATTTCCTAATTTCTCTTTCCTATCTAAATTTCATCGAAACAAGGAAGACGAATGTTTTGGGTCGTTGTCTTCTTGATAGATAAAGCCCTCCCCAAGAAGACGAAGTCCCTCTGGTATTGCCTAGTATGATGGAAACATATTTGTTTTAATCAATGAAAATGAAATTGAAATAATTAAACCTTTTGAATTCAAATTTGATGATAAGTTTGTTTTTCATTATTCCTTCTATTCTGTGAATTAATAAGACACCTCTCGCCGAAATTGATCCTCAACAAATTACTGAGCCACCTACAAATTTGACAGTAGGGATAAGGCAGTTATTCTTATATTTTCGCCGGTTTTTCTTCTACTAAAGTCCGCTGATGAGATCCAAATATTTCCACTTTGGTCTCATTGGTAAACAAAACTTTACTCCACTGTTTGTCGGACCAACTTAAATGTTCTTTGACGAATTTGAGACGTTTTCTTACATTTGCCTTTCACGTCTTAAGTTAGAAGAGGGAAAGTTTTTCGACGATCTCTTTCGGAAAGCAAGTGCAAATATCTCTCAATTGTTGTCGACATTTTTTTCTCTTTCGAGTCTTTTTCTTCTCTTTTGCTTATTAATGTAGTCTAACTAAACTACAACAAGTTTAACTGCGTTAACTCTTCTACCCACACAAAGAGCAATTTTTCGAAAAGAAGCTCCTTCTTGTCTCATACTTATAATTTTACTTTTGAAGAAATTGCCGTACATGTAAAAAACACCTGTATTGTGTTGCAATCACTTTTGATCAGAGAGCAGATAAAATAACTGAAGACAGGCTTTTATATCCAAATTCACTATATGATGACAATTTCATTATTAGATACGTTCACCACCTTAACTTGAATCACATCCTAAATGCAATGGTAATGAAGGCATATGAAGTTTGAGATGAGGACATTGCATCCCCCGATGTTACATCTCCTAGGAGGGTCGACGTTACGTCCTCCCCATAGGGACACGACGTCCCTCGTCATTACATCCCCCAAAGCAGGGTTGTCATCATCGCGATATTTTCCTCACGATCCCGATACCGATCACACGATTACGATCGTTGATCAGGATCTCGATAAAAATAAAAAATTGCGATGTGTATCGAGATCGATTATAAAATTTTTCGGTCAATTGGCATCGATCACGCGCAAATTATCATTGGCTAAAAGTGTTAGTATTGAAATAGCTTTGACAGCTCAAGTTTCGTTCACTTTCTTCTTCGAATATTGCCGATGTTTTTCTGAGTGCAAAATGGCTTCGAAAAGAAATTGGGAAGAAGTTGTTTTTATCGATTTTGGTCAGCATTAAAAATTTTCATGATCGATAATTTGCGTTCTTGATCGGTATCGGTATCGCGATCACAATATTTCTTTGGTATCGAGATCGGGATCTCAATTAAGATTTTTTTAGTTCATCGGTATCGTTATCGCGATCACGAAAAACCGTGATTGATGAAAAGCCTGCCCCACAGTAACTTAACCTAACCTAACCTAGCCTAACGTAAGCAAACCTAACCTAACCAAACCTAACCTAACCTAACCTAACCTAATCTAACCTAACTTAACCTAACCTAACCTAACCTAACCTAACCTAACCTAACCTAACCTAACCATGGGGGATATACCTATGTACTTGTAATTGAATATTCCTAGATATTTATTGCCGACCTTACATTTACTGTTGGTCATTTTCAATTTAGAAGATTGGCGTGCCGATGGTAATAGATGGAGACGAAATAGCAACGGAAAATTTCTACTTGATGGTAGTACGGGAATTTGTGTTTATTTTAAATTGGAAATTAGTTTGGACCCAAAAACAAAGGTGAAAATATTCAGCAAAAGCTTCAAGAAGACTATAAATTATTACCCCACCACGCGATCTGGGAAGACACCGGACAAATGCTCCTTGTGATCAAAAACAAGTTTGTAATGCTCAACAGAACTTAAGAGCTGAAAAAACGTTTGACACAGGACAGCTTGTACAACCTGTTGGCTGAAACCTGTGAAAACAAATTCATCAAGCGGCTTATGGTTCACGGAAACCTTTTGATGTTTTGTTATGAGGAACATTTGCTAAAAAAATTCAAGGCGGTGATCGATCAGGAAGATTTACCACCACAATTTATTTCTTATGATACTTCCTTACAAACTTGGGGATTTCTACGTTTCGTTTCTTGTTTTCCTTGAAACTGAATTTATTGAAATGCCATGTATACCGGCTATGTATTTGATTCACGAGAGAAGAATTGATGAAACACACGATTTTTTTTCAATACCTGGTGAAATTGGTACCTGAATTGAAAAACGCAAGAAACCTATATCTGGTTACTGATCATGAAACTGCTATCATAAATGCAATTAAAAGAAATCTTCCTGAAATCGACCTATTTAGATGTTCTATTCATGCCATTGAAGATGTCAAACGGAAATTACAGAGTTTACAAATACCCAAAGAAGACAGAAATAGAATTAAGAAAGAAGTTAAGGAACTATTCATGCAGTCAAATTACGTTGCATACTTCTCTAAATATTTTCAGAAAAATATCCCTGTAGACATCGATAAATTAGGATTCTGCGTTACTTTGGGATTTTCAGCGTTACGGAAGAACCGAAATTACCATCAATCAATCCGAAAGACTTGAATGCTGTTTTGAAGCGATTAAATGAATGGAAGATGCCGCTGCCACCACTGCGCACTATCGCTTCCTATACTACTCAAAAATTTTATTTCGTTCGGCAGATAGGATACTTACATAGAGTTTTCCCTGTTAGAAGACGTCAGGGACAGTAATGTTTCCATGATTTTTGTAAATGGAAAATAAAAAATAGATTTAGTTGTCAAGTTGATTTAGTTAGTTTGGTTCTGACAGATCTAAGCTTTGTTAATTTAAGGCTATCTGCATTTGCCCAAAATTTGATCCCAGAGGGGCAGCAGCTATTTTGTAAAAAATTGAGAGAATTGGGATGTGTCGACCCTCTGTCTTTTCCCCTACAAGTGTTTAAAAAAGGAAATTAAAAATTAAATTAAAAAAAGTGTCCTCTCCTATTGTACGTAACCATTTAGTTCTTTATTTGGTAAACGAACGTAATGGTAGTGATGGGGAAAAGTACGAAGCTTACAAAAACCTCAGTGATTCACCCAGTACAACAACACATTTTCTGACAAACTACTCGTGTTCCCACTGCCTATTGGAACTGCCATCATTCGAAGTCATATTACCTATTCTCAATCATTGGGGGAGAAGCCTGCCACTTCATATGCTGCCTTTTGTTTTGACTGTAGAGTGATTGTCGGGTATTGCGACTGTGTTTTATATATAATTGCTAAGAATTATTTTTGTTTAAATCTAGGCTCGGTAAGTGCTGCATACAAGTAAGTACATTTTTTCAACTTGCTGTAGACGAATAACATAAGAATAACATTACCAATAGTCCACTTGAAGATCTACAGTTACAGTTACTTCCAAGCCTTGCCAGTGGAACAAACCAGAAAATTAGGTTATTATTTTCATTGCTGTTTCTGGTTATAAAGTCTATTGAGCCGACCAACTTTTACTTAGGGGGACTTAATTTACTTCAGGGTAGGTTAGGTAGGGTTAGGTTGGGTAACTTTACTTTATTTGACTTTCGTCGGCTAAAATATACTTTTATCCAGTTACTGATGAAAAAATTTCTCTTTCTTTATGATCTGTGATAGGTTGTCGTAAGAAAAGTCTCAAATTTATCTTTTCTAATGAAACTTTAAAGTGTAATTTTGGGAAGTGGAATTCCGCCTGTTACTGATAATGAAGTTCATTAATGAAATTCAGACCTTTCCAAACTAATCAATCTTCCAGTTTGTTAATCCAATTTTACTGAATTTTCTGCTGCATTTAAGCCAGTCAGTTTGTTAAAAAACATTCCAAATCCTCTAACAAACCTGTTTAAGGAACAATTACAAGGCAAAACTACTCATCTTATCGACCAGGTATGTGAAAAAATATTCCAAACTCTATCCTTCACTAAAGCAGATCAAGAAACAGTTGAAATAACAACTAGAGACCAAAGTGCTGGTAACGAATGGAAGAATCAACGAGCTTGGAGAATAACAGGAACTAAGATCAAGCGCGAAACAAATTTTTTATTAAAGAAGGACATTAGTAAGTTAAAATCCGGTGACATCTAGAAAACTCACGAATATTTTTCCCAAATTCAGTAATGCAAGCAATACAGCTGTAGTGCTGTACGCTACTGAGAGCGGGAAAGAGATTTTTGGCCTTTACAATGCAGTGGATGGTAAAGAAATAGTCAATATTAAACATGATGAAGATTTAATCTCAAAGATGGTTACACCAGCTAAGCTGTTCTTCCTTAATTTTGTTTTTCCAGAACTAGTTTCAAAGAGATACAGCTCAGTCAAGAATATTCCTTCTCACGAAAATTCCAAGAGCGTTGTTCCCACAAATATTAACAAAAACTACAACCAATACATTTGTGACTGTCAAGAACCACTGAAGAAAGACGAAATCATTCGTTGCGCTAGTGAGCAATGCATTTTCCAGGAGTTCCTCAAATCCTGTACGAAAAATTTCCATCTTCTTGAATGCGTGTGTACTGTAAGAAAGAAGGAGACAAAAATAAGATAGAGGAAGCACAGGAAAGAGCTTTATCAGCAAATCCAAAAAAGCCTCCACTGGTCACTGAACCAACTGCTGAAGACGTTTGCCCTGGTTCTACGTTGATTGAAACCAACACAACGTAAGTCACTGAAGCAATTGCTGAACACGTTGGCTTACTTCTTTCCGAAGATGATGTTATAAATTCTTCAACTGGTAACATAGATACTGTATTCCAAAAACCACATTAATTACATTATGTTATAATTCAGATGTTTGGGCTTCTTCAGTTTCTGTCAATCAGTTGAACGACTTTCTCTCCATAAAAAAAACGGTTTCGTCGAGTACAACAAGAAAAAAGCTTCCATGAATTGCTAAATCATGCTCATCCATCATCATTAGCTGTCATTCAAATTCGTTTTCTCGACATATAGTCCGGAAACTTAAAGTATTAGTAATAAACTATTTAGTTTACAAGACTGGAGTAACCTTTTCGTTAAGTATATTAGAGAAAAAGGACAGGGTCGTCAAGGGAAAGTTGTTTTGGGAAGCGACCCGGAGAGTGCATCATAAAGTCATAGCTATCAAAGTCATAGCTTATAATGAATAATACATACCCTGGTAGCACACTCCCATCCATCGTCTATCCCTTGGATGTCCCGATGTCCGTATGAGATCCGTCCCATCCTGGACGTAAAAAAGTCCTCTAATGGACTACCACTTAACGACGGCCTTAAGCCGTCTTGGACGTATGTCCAACGGTTGTCCGTATTTTGTCTTTTTGGAAGTCTGTTTTTGACATGAAGTAGGACGTCCATAGACTGTACTTTGAATGGAGGCGGACAACGTGGACTTAGGAAATTTTTAGCATTTTAATTTTTTGAAATATTTTCAGTTTATATTTGCTCGCATGCCGAGTACACATAAATTAAGTAAAGTAAACGAAAATGTATAATAAATTAATAATATAATTGCGTTATTGAACTATAAAAATAGTATTATTATTTTTAATTCTTAAGATTATTTCATTTAGATCCATAATTTCCCATCCTGATTAATTCTGTTTAAACTATTATTATTATATAAACTACTATTATTTATAAACTACTATTATTATTAACTATCAGAACTTTTCAAATTATTATGGTTTATAATTATTAACAGTATTAATAAGTAACTATGTCATAATAGATTATTTGGTGATGGGTAGTTAAACTTCGCAGCAGTTGACAATGACGTTGAATTTCGGATGGGTGACCCTGTAGTAGATTAGTTCCCCATTTTTTCTTAACCGGTTGTCCGATGACTGTCCGATTTGAGACGTCCATGGTCCGTCCACGATCGGACGTCGTACGGCTGCGACATTAGGCTGTCCAGCGCCCATCCTATGGCAGTCGGCTCGGACGTCCGAGTCGGACGATTCGGATGTGTGTCGTACATCCTATGGATAGCAGTGTGCTACCAGGGTAGACATCAATTATTGGATAACCTCAAGTGCCTTTCTTTATCCCGCGCCTAAGTTAACAAAGGATAAAAACCCTCAGGCTATGCCGCGGGGGACAGACACTTGCGACGAAAAGAGCGGGGAAAAGAGTTAGCCAATAATTAATGTCTATGGATTATTCCATATAAGCTATGACTAAATTTCAAATTAAAAATCAGAAAGATGAAGAGCACTTCTTTATGTTTCCAATAAAAAAAAATTGATGTTTTACGGGTAAAATTAATATTAAAAAAAAATTCCGACGCGAGACACCGTAACGCCTATCTCGCGCGTGTTAAAACGCTAAAATTTTTTGGAGGGTGAGCCAATACCTCGCGTGGGTACTGTACATGTAAACTTTCCAATAATATCGTTTTTGAAAAGGTTGTAAAAAAGGGTCTGGAAGACCTCGTAAAATATTAAATGTAATTAACAATTGAAGATTACAAATTGTAGTTTATTTCATTACATTACATTTAATGCGTTTAAGAAGTGGTACGGTGATATGTAAGTACATGTAAGGGTTCAGGATGCAAGAACTATGCTAGGATTTGCATTATGTAAGCAGCAGCAAACAAAAAATATTTTGTCGAAGAAGGAAATCCTATCTTCATCCGTACTTAATAAGTTTACAGGTACTTTATTTTTTAATATTGTAAATGTTTGATGTAGTTTTCCTATTACTCGCTCAACGTGAATTCGTACACTAGATACCATACGGGAAAAAAACAGTTTCATGGCTCGTCAAAGGTTGCCTTCGACAGAGGAATGATGGTGTAACTAAACTAGCCTTTTTTAAAGTTGTTGTTCAATTGGTGGTCCTAACCAGCCTCTATCAGCTAAAATTTTATCGGCTTCTCTAATGTTGTCAAAACATTTCTTGTTGTTGAGGTTCTTTGGGTCTAAAGTGGAGCATCGTGCTAATAAATGTCTAAATCTCTCAATAATAATTTCAAAACAGTAAATATTATCTAACAATGGCTTCTTGGAAAAGTGGCTTCTTGACCATCTACCAACTGGTATTATAAAGTTCCTAATTTTCTTTTGAATCCGGCAACAAAGGCAACATCAATCATGAGCTTATAGAATCCCTTATTTATATTCGTGTATGTCTTTGAATGAATCTTATCATGCTGCTCGTTCAATCTTAACTTACATAAGGTACTACAAATGGCAAGTAACGACACAGAAATTGATGACTCGAATCATCTCTATAAAAAAAAAGGTTTCGTTTTATTGGGAGAGATAAATATGTGTGATTTGTAAGCTGAAGAGTTCCACCTGAAATCTGAATACATATTTGAACGAATTCTTTGGAAACCCCTGACCTAACTTTTTGGATAACTTATTGTCGCCAGATTGGAATTAACAGGTATCTATTCTTTTCTTCAACATCAATATTCTTTATAGAATTGAAGAATTAAAGTTATTTTTTTTTGTAGTCACTATGGTTCTAGCAAAAACGAGAACAACGCCAAAACAGATGTCGAGCTTGATGTTATTCTTGGAGTAAAGAAAAAACACGAGAAAGAAAAGATTCTCAATGATAACATCAGAAAAAGATTCACAGTCTATTGTCAATGGTAAGTGTAATGTTGTCTTCTGAACAAGGCTGAGTGAATTTTATTGTATAGGCTGAAAAATTTTGAATTAAAGAAACCTGTCTACAACATTTCATCTGGAATCCTTGAAAAAAGGCTTTAGAGTGGATAATGTAGGTCCCTTCCTGTGTATAGAGATGCGCACAATGGCTTGTGAAGTACATTAGTATGTTACTAAAGGTAGAATCTATTGACATGTTAATCTTAATCTTTTCAACTGTACAAAAAGAAGGTTGAGAAAAAACCGCAGGAAAAATGCTCACAATTTCAAAGTCTGAAAATAAGTGCTAACATTTTCTGTTGATTTCTATAATATGGATTGCTTTTTATTTTATAGGGAAAAAAAGAAACTAGCAAGACTGCCTGTAGGCACAAAATAAGCTAAAATTCTTGCAACTTGGTTTTTGGACAAATGTCGAGAACTTCCCGTTTTTGAACTAGTAAAATCAATCGGCCTACCAAATTGCAGATTCTATTTCATGTCTTGCAAACTGGATCATCATAGTACAACGATTAGGATGTATTGACATGGTACATCTTTAAAAAAGGTTAAGTTTTTATGGTTATAATTGTGCTTTAATTGTAATAGCTCATGGTAGATTATGAATGGATGCCAAAAATCTCGCTGCTGCGATCGCGATTTTGAAGTCTTGGACTTCGTAGATGGTAACCAGGATTTCCTTGACGTGGTGAAGACATTGACGTCAAAATTCAGTACCGTACACCAAATCTGTCGCTGTAAATGAACAAAACAACATATTCACGTTAATTTTGAATTAAGTTTAAATAAGTTTTGTGTGCAAACTGTGCTAAAGGTTTTGTATATTTTGAATCCTCAGGATACTAATAATAACATATTCAGACAATTTATTAGCAAGTGTAAAATAAATTTTCATCAATTTACATTGTTTTGTCTTTGTTGGTTTTTTTGGAGGGGGGGATAACGGCGATCCATATATCCATTTTAGACATATTATAGACAAGTGTAGTAGCCTAGTCACTAAATCATCTACCACCAGACAGAGAATGCATGTCAAGTGTGAAGTGTCTGGAACTTTAAGCTAATACTTTACAAACCTGGCTGCCCTATAGATCTTATTGCAGTTCTAAGTACGCGAAAAGCGAAAAGTCGTGCGCAGCTTACTGCATTGCGCACCAATGTGGCCTATAGGGGAACTAAACATTTTTTTGCTTGACTTCTACTTCTATGATTCTTCTGGAAACAAAACTATACTATACTTATCACTTATTTGAGGAAATTTTATTTAAAGAAGTATTAGTTAAGTAACAGTAACAAGGCGATAGAGAAATATTTCAGAGAACTAAACTTAAATTAAAGAAAAAGGTTTAACAAATCGTCGATTTCAATAAAATCTATATTGGTTTTAATGAGGTTTGAACCGTAATCTTAAAAAAAGTTTAGTAAAGTATTAGTTAAATATCAGTTTACTAAATCTTGGTCAGGTAAAATAGACTTTAATTAGCCTAAGTTTCTTATAAATTCTAAGTAAACGACTAGGTTAGGTTAGGTTAGGTTAGGTTAGGTTAGGTTAGAGGTCCCGTCATTTCTTTTGTCAGCAAATCCTATTCTAGAAATTCGGGATCAAGAAAAAGAATCTTCTCTTGCAACTTGGAATGCCGATCCCCCACGCATATTTTCTTTACTGAAAAAGAAGAGAAAGGAATGTCACTTGAATTGTTTTTAATTCATTGATAATTGCTTACCGTTTTAACTTTGTCATAAATCCTTTGGCGAAAATTTTCAACTTCAACATCCGACTTTATTAAGTTATTTGTTAAGTTATTTATTAAGTTAACAAACTTTTATTGTGCATCGTAAAATCTATGGTAAGATAACGGAAGAAATAACCGTCTCATATAGTCTTGGTGGTTTAATTTTACTATGTTATACCAAATACCTTTCCAAATTCTTTTGATATGTCTTAAAGAGTGTGAGCGTTTACGTTTTCAAGGAACCAGAACATTTGTGAGAAATGTGGTGGCCTAGAAGAAGTGCTTCTTCTCAAAATAGGTATGTGACTGTTGTCGATAAGCTTGCGAGAAATAACCAGAAAATACATAATAATCGATTGTGCCTTTCGTAAGAAGATGACAAGTATCACAAACTAAAATGCTTGCTTTAACAGAAATCGGGTTGTTTAATTAGTTTATAAATATTCACAAATTTTGAGAATGATCTGTATATTCAATGTAATTATTACGGTGCTAGGTGACTACTACGATATTGATTGGGTAAACTTGGGAATAATTGACATGGGTCCACGGCAGTTAACATCGCAGCATTTATGAGCTACGAAGCATTGAGGGACACTAACATCTGCAAAAAGATTGAAATAGATTGGACAAACACCTCTTTTCAGATTTTTACTTACCTTTTTATCTAGTAATGTGCCCTGCATTAATCGCTGCCGTCTGCCGAGGGGGGTTTATCATTAGAAGTTATCTCGAAAGCCACAAGGGGCGGTAAGAAAACATGTAAATATGGCTGATATTCTGGGAGGGAAAATGGGAAAAATCAGCGTTCGATGGGAAAAGACTATGCTACAGGGAAACACAATATGGAAATCTTATTCTATCTGAAAGATATTTATGATATTTTGGGGGCATATCTTAACACTTAACATGAAAGGAACTTGACCAAATTTTGATCTGCTGACTCATTTCTCACAACTCAGGGCATTAAAAATATGGCTGAAGAAGAGTATGAAGGTGAAGTAGAAGATACCCTTGTCACTAACACCTTTTACATCGTGTTTTTTAAATCTGAGGAATAAAACAGACACAACTATAATTATACTTGGGGCCAATCCATAACTTACATACTTTATACCAAGAGAAGGTGCAATTATTATGAATTATGTCAAAGCTCTTTCAATTTATGGCTGCAGAACTCTATGATTTTGAAATGAACGTCACTTAACACGATCTAATTACTAAAATAATGTTTAGTCTGCCACAGTTTACTTACAAACGTTCTTTCTTCGTACTCAATCGATTTTTATACAACAGTATGGATACCACCAGCTACGAAATTTGGCACGGCACCTGCTCCTCACATAGGCAACTGGAACGTCTCTTCATCAGAAAGTGGAAGTTTGGTGCATTCTACGATCGAGAAAATTTCATCAAAGTCTCCCTTGCTTGGTTATAAATAGTTGTCTAGCAATCACACTCAAAACAATTCTCTTTGCATAGGCAACTTGAATGTCTCTTAGTCAGAAAATGGAAGTTTGGTAAAAAAAAAAAGGTGAGTTGTCTCGAAAGCGGGAGTCTCCGTTCCCAATTGCGGAAAAAAAATTGCAAAGCGTGTAGACCTACGGAATTTGTTGATACGCAGTTCAAGCCGGTCATACTGAGCTCTAATATAGAAGAGGAAAAATAACCAAGCTAAGATTTCAAAATGAAAACAGATTTTTCAAATTTTTTTTGTGCCGCAATGTCTCAAAAACTTCACATTTTTTGGTTGGTTGAAACAATTTCAAAATATATCTGGAAAAACTACCATGTCGGAAAAATAGGAAACATGTCTTCTTCATTCTACTTGCTGTTTGTATGGTTTTTTTTGTGATGGGGTGGGTTTTGTTATATGTCATAACTTTTTTTTCTGAATTGATTACAGTGAATCCAGAAAAGAGGAAAGATTTGCAAAGCCTAAATTTGTTGTTTTTATTTGTTCATCACGTTATGGTCTCTCTTTGGACTTGAAATTAGCGCACACCCAACAAACAACACTGAATATAACGCAAATCACAGCACTCCGGCACTAAAGAAATGTGTAAACAGTTTCAAACATCGATATTCGTTAAACTGAAATTAGCTGATGGAGCTGAGTTTGGAAAAAGGCGAAAAACACATATTATTTTTGTAAAATCAATGGTTCCTTACAATGCTAGTCTTCATAATGACAATTCGTCGTCACAAAGCAGCTCTTCTTCCATTGTCATCGAATCAAGCCCTCCGACAGAAGAAGATTTAATTGCCGTTGCCAGGTGCCCCTCTCCCTAAGATGTGCTTGCCGATTTTCGATGAAGTCCATCAATTTAAAAGCCCGTCTAATTACGTACTTGACAGAAAACGATCGATTGACAAACATCTTTTCCTAAATTACGAAATAAAAGACAGTTCGAATCCGTCATCGGTGGATTGCTGATACGGTATGCTTCCAAAGAAGCAGCCAAAATGTTGTCGACCAAACTGTCATCATCCCCGTCTTTCATTCCTAGAAAAGAAAATGGAATCGTTCGCCAAATGTAATTAAATCACTCCAATAAATAATTTCCAACCGTGATAGTTTCGGTATTGAAATTTTGCGCGCTCGATGTATTTTTCCTTTAATTTTTTTTCCTTTAATTTTTCCTTTAATTTTCTAGTGATGGCCAACTAATAATGGCGTAATCTTCAAATTTTTTTAGATTTGATCACAAATTGTAGTTACAAACAGCTGGTTCATCAAACATAATGTTTTCTGCATGTTTTCGGAAGATATACCTGATAAACAAATTCAAGAAATTAAAATACAAACATAGAATAGATAAAAATATGTGAAAATTACCACGTAATTGGATTGAAAAATATCTCTTTCATTTTTCTCTCATTTTCAGTATCATCCACTTTAAAGCCAGTGTAAATTCGCAGGCCCTCTCTCTCAGCAATAATTTGTTGATCATAGGCACAGCACTTGATGTCAATCAATTTGTTTTGTAAACGTGTTAATTTCTGACAGTAACTTATGGTGCTTCGCAAGTATCGAATTTCCAAAAAGAAATAGAAAAAACATAAACAGGATATTAAACATGAAACAATAAATGGACCACGTATGCAAACAACACTCTTACTTTCCAGTTGCTAATTACACAGAGTTTCTTATTGAAAGATGTATCATACTTTTTCTTCATACAGTATGGGTTGAAATTCTTATTTATTACATCTAGATATGATCCAAAATACATGTTCTTCGTGGATAACTTCTTTTTTCTTTGTTAAAGCAAGGAAATTATCTTATTGAGTCTTCTTCGCTTGGTATTTGATTTTGCCAAAATCACAGTTGATAGATGCATGACATCAGTAGCACTAAATGACATATTGTGTGTTAATGAAATAATTGAAATTTGATTTAAAAGCTACTACCTAGTAAATATTGAGTTAAAGAAAAAGTAATTAGAATAAATAGGCACAGAAGAAGGCTTTTCCTGAGTAGTGCGTACATTCTCATCACGCTGAGTTGCGCATGCGCTGGCTGACTGTCCAGATGTTCACTCTCCCCTCCTCTCTCAGTCCAGACACTCTATGCAAGACTCCCCTAACCAAGACATCCTTGGAACAAAGCTCAGAGAACTCCGATGTTTCCAATGACTCTAAAGCTCAGCAAGCTCCGAAGTTTCCGATGGCTGTGAAGCTAGAGATCTCCGATGATAACCCTATGCCTCCTCTACCTCGCACTTGCTATATAAACACGCACCCTCACAAGCATAAGGCAGAGGCCGGTGAGCGTGTGCGTGTAAGTTCTCTTTATTCTTTTTATTAGCCTGTTGATCTGTTTATGTACTGTGTTTGACTTGTGTGCGTAATAAAGTGTAGTTATTCGGCAACACTAGCTGTTTCATTAATTATTGTAAGCGCGACTTCCTCGTCCAGAAGCGCGCCTTACATTTGGTGAACGTGCCAGTTTTCGATCCTTCTAGACAACAGTAGTAACAAAGGCACTCTGTTAGTCCATCACTCATCTGACCAGATAAATTCGAAAGGACCTTGCTGAAAGAGCTGTCGAAGTGACTCTTTCAGGCAAACCTTTACCGCGAGAGTAACAAAGGCACTCTACGGTTTCGAGAAAGCAGTAACATCCCTTCACCTACAGGAAGAGTTGTCGAATAGACTCTTCCGCTTAAAGTCAGATTCGCTAATGTAAGCGATGAATAAAATCCCGAGTTTTTTTCGTAAACGTAAGACAGATATAGGAGAAGAAGTACAGTCCAACTAAGGATGTTTTAACTCCAGCGGAATTAGATAAACTTAAAAATAAGATTAGGCAAGAAATGGCAGCAGCAGAACTTCGAATAGCATATATATTAAACAGACAGGACAGACCAAAACCAGGTGATAAGAAAGAGATTGAGGAAAGAGAATCAGACATAAAAAATCTAAGAACAAAGTATCAAGAATTATTAGACCCTGAAGTCACAGTGTACTTTGCAAAGAAGAAACAAGCAGAACCTCCCACAACAGAAACTCTCACCACAGCTGAACCTCTCATCGCAGCAGCTGAACCTCTCACCACAGCTGAACCTCTCACTGCGGCGGAACCTCTCGCCACAGAACCAATTGATCAAGCACCACCAATAAAACCTAGACGAATTAAAGAAAACCGCGTGAGCGATTTATTCGACTATAGAGAAGAAGACGAAGCAAGAGCTGACCCCCTTTATATAGAAGAAGTAACCGACAAGTGCATTAACTGTAGAGCACTTGTAACATACTCAGTGAACGCTCAAACAGAACACTGTAGAAGGTGCAACACAGAGATACAACCAAAACACGATAGTGACGTAGACAAGTTACAACAACAGCTGAGAGATCTACTACTCACAGACAAGGTAGAAAAAGTAGACGTAACTGAACAAAGGGGCCTACTCCAAGATTTTCTTGAAAATGACGAAGACGACGAGGACGAATACTTTGACGACGAACAAGACCAAGGGCCGAATCAACACGAGGAACAAAATAACAACGAACATATTTACGGCTCTATAGACGACCAACAAGAGGAACCAAACAACAACGAACATATTTACGACTCTGTAGACGACCAGAGCGACGACGAAAACCAACAAGGACGCCCAATTTTTCTTTAGAAATTATTACGATTCAATGGACGTCATCGACAATCAAGTACAACCGTATATACATCAACATTTTTCGAAAACGAAATGGCTCTAACTCAACAAACAGTAAATGCCTGGCAACAAGCAGTAAACCGAAAAGCCGCAATCTTAGAATAAGGACTTGGACTATTAAAAGCACAAACAGCAAAGAAAGAAATACCAAACTTCACAGGAGATATCAAAGGAAAATTAGCAATCGAAGAATGGTTCAAAATAGCAGAAAGAATAGCGAGAAATGCAGGATGGAACGATGCACAAAAACTTCGTTTCTTTCAAGAACGAATGGTCAAATCCGCAGAAAATTTTAACGACTCATTGACACAAGATCAGAAAGCAAATTACCAAATATGGAAAACTAGTATACTGGAAGGTTTGGCAGATAACACTACGAAGGCAAGGAAGAAAGAGCAACTAAAAGACCTCAAACAGGAAGATGCTGAAAGAGTCAGAGATTTCAGAATTGATGACTATTATAAAATTGCATTCGGCGTAAATGCAGCAACAAGCGCAGATGCAACAGTAACGACTCTGAGAGACGAAGCGAAAAAGGATGTTTTACTTAACGGACTAGAATCACCAATATCCGATTTAGTATGGAATAGGGCAAATATTCACAATGCAACATATGCACAGGCCATCGAAATGGCCGAGGAATGTGAAAAGATAGTGGAAGTCAGAAAAATTGCAAAAAGTAAAGATTTGTCTTCTGCTGTTACAGTGATTTCAAAGGAAAATGAAAAAAACACTGAAGAAATCAACAACCTCAAAGATATAATCAAACAGATGATGTCCACATCGATCGCGCAATCACAGCCAATCCTTGATCAGCAGACTATATCAGCGCTAAACAGAGTATCAATAGCAAAAATCGACGGCAAATTTCGAAGTGGAGCCAGAGAAAACAGAAAAATAGTAAGATTTAGAACAAATACACCTGAAAGGAGCAGATCGAAGTCAAACTCCAAATAGACCATACTCGTACAACGACAACAATCAAGGATCAAATTGGGGAAATGTCTAATGAACCATATTTTACGTTCTGTCATTAGAAAATTTGCTTTAGTATATTTAGACGATGTTATCATTTATTCAACATCAATAGAGCAGCATATTAAACATATTGATATAGTACTAGGATTGTTACAAAAAGCAGGTTTAAAAATAAAATTATCAAAATGTACGTTCTTGCAAATTTCAGTTAATTACTTGGGACATGTGATTTCTGATAAGGGAATCACACCTGATCCTAAAAAGACCAATGACCATTAGCCAGTTAAAAAGTTTTCTCGGTCTAGCTGGATATTATAGGAAGTTTATTAAAAATTTTGCTGAAAGAGCGCATGCACTAACTATGTTGACCCGGAAAAATAATCCGTGGAAATGGGTCCAGGAAGAAGAAGAAGCTTTCCAATTCTTAAAGAAGTGCCTGATCAATCCACCAATCTTACGCTATCCGAACTTTTCGCGAGAGTTTCTTATTCATCTTGATGCGTCAGGATATGGTGTTGGATCAGTATTGAGCAAGACACACACGGAAAATGGCGAAGAAAAAGAAGTCGTCATTGCTTACGCTTCACGACATCTGAGTGATGTTGAAAAGAATTGGAGTACAATAGAGAAAGAAGCTTACGCTATAGTGCATGCAGTAAAACAATTTTACCCGTATTTATACGGAAGAAAATTCCAAGTATTAATAAGTGATCACAAGCCGTTGAGAGAATTATTAAGAAAAAAGGAAACTTCAGCAAAATTAGCTAGATGAGCTTTATGCCTGCAAGATTATGATATCGACATCGACTACAGAGCTGGAAAGGCAAATCAGAATGCAGATTGCCTCAGTAGGATCCCCGAGCCAGATGACGATAAAACAACGCAACTTGAGCAAACGCCAGTGATAAAAGCATTGACAACCATAAACTTTGCAGAGGAACCAGTTAAGGACAAATACTGTAAAACAGTGCGCGATAAATATGAAAAAGCATGTAAAAAGCAGGAAGCACTGCAAAACAGCTTAGAAAGTATAAGACAATCGTCATTGGATGAGAGTATACATGACGACAGCCCCCGAGACGGTGACCAAGGATATCAGCTAGATGAAGACAATGTGTACAACGATGAAGAAGAGATCGTTGAACTTGACAACGGTCTCATTGGAACATCTGCCGGAAGAATCCTGGTACCGGAATCCTTAAAAGAGAAAATTTTGAAAAGATTTCACGACAGTCCGTACGCAGGACATTTAGGAGTTAAAAAGACAACGGCAAGGATTCAACGTAGATTTAAATGGCACAAAATGGCAAAAGAAATTAAGGAATATGTACGCAGATGCGAGATCTGCGCGAAAAGAAAGGCAATCGGAGCTAATAAAGCCCCATTAAATCCAATTCCTCCCCCAAATGATGTTTGGCAAACAATGACCATCATGGACATCATGGACCGCTAGTAGAATCAGGAAAAGAAAGAAACCAATACATTTTAGTAATGGGAGAGTATCTAACAAGACATGTAATAACAGCTCCGATGCCGGATCAAACAGCTGAAACAGTGGCAAGAACATTTGTAAATAATGTAGTTTTAATTCATGGAGTACCAGAAAAAGTGTTAACCGACCAAGGTACCAATTTTCAATCAGATTTAATGAATATCCTGTACAAACAATACGGCATCATTAATCGACTAAAAACAACCGCTTACAGACCCCAATGCGATGGGATGGTTGAACGAGTAAATCGAACATTAGCCGATATCATTGCTAGTTATGTATCAAAAGAGCCAACAACATGGTCAGATTTTCTGCCATCAGCAACTTTTGCTTACAATACGGCTGTACATTCAAGTACCGGTTACAGCCCCTTTTATCTAATGTACGGACGAGAAGCAACTGAACCACAAGATATGATGAAACCAGTCAGAAATCGTAATATGACTGATCCTAACATGATCTTTTCGCAGATGTGGTACGACGCTCTGGAAATAGCTAGAGAAAAGCTAATTGAAGCAAAAGAAAAACAGAAGATCTATTACGACAGAAATGCAAAACGAGTAGAATTCCAAATAGGAGACAAAATCCTATTAAAAGCAATGGCCAACACACCAGGCAAATTTAACATGCGCTGGGATGGTCCATATACAATAAGCGAAAAGAAGGGAAATTTAAACTATAAAATCTACGTAGACAATGGAAAGAAAATGATGATAGTGCACGCAGACAGGATGAAGATATTTCATGAGAAAGATCCATCTGAACCTAGTCTACAAATCATAGAACCACAATCAGAATCTGAACCAGAAACAAAACCCCCACAAAATATAATAAAAGATCCCATACTTATACCAGAAACAAGATATAATTTAAGACAAACCATACGTATGCAAGATCGTTACAGAGAAAACTAACAATAAAATCCTTTCAGATGGCCAAACTCGAATCATTTATCATACTGACCCATCTGTTCATCCTATCTTCATCAATGATTATTAATGTGTGTGACTGCAATAACCCCAGACACGTTGGAATAATGGATACCGAAACCCCCGCTTATTGTCGAAAAGAGAAAACTGAGGACCCTATCCTGGCTGATTATCGTTTCTTCGTCAACGAAGAACCGCACATGTCATGGGAAGGGTTTATTTGTAAAGCATGGACAAAAATAAAAACAATCGACGGTTTCTTTTTCGGAGGTTTTGACACTGTATTTTCTTCAGAAATACAGCACCTCTCCGAAAATGACTGTTGGAGAATGCAAAAAACAAAATTGTGTGGAGAAAATAACATGGTAGAGGACGGAGGTCATCTCTCCTACACGTCTATTCCAAATGGAGAAGGCGTGTGGATGCAGAAGAAGACCTACAAGTCCGAAAATTGTATGATACAGAAAATTGTAATGAAAAAAGACTGCATCGATTACCCAATCACATCACCATTTGGGATCGTGAAAGTTCTCCCAAACGACACATTTGTGATGCACCAAGACTCCGTCATTGTGTGGCCTCGACAAATAAGAGATTTGGCAAGCGAATGCAAAATCAAAGAATTAAGAAACAGCACAGGCACAATTTCCAAACTTGATTACAATACATACAAACTAGTATATAGACGGGGACAACTAGATTATATTTACAAAGAAGACATCTTTCAAATTTGCAACTTGACCCTCCATAAATTAAAAAATATTGACGGCACTTTTATTCAAATTCAAAATAAAAATTGGTCCCACATTTACAACCTAGAAACTAGTTATTGTTTAAATCCCCTAATTGAAATACCCTCAAGGTGTGATACTCTGCCAGCCGGTCAATTCAGAATTAAAGAAAATAAATTAAACGTAATACCCCAAAACAATTCAGATACAAAAATATGTATAGCCATGTCCCCTTTCCTCCACCAAATCGATGAATGTAGTAACCTGTACTCATTAAAGTGGAACCCCAACACACTGGAAATAACAGGCAAAGAAAGATGCTTTCAAATGAACGACAATTCCAGTAACTCAATGAATTTCTATACGGGAACAAACAAACAGAAATGGATCTTTGGAATGCCAGAAATAAATTTTACCAGCAACATTGATGCAAAAGAACCACTATTGTTGCGACATCATCAGTTCATTGAAGATCAATCAATCATCAACGACAACGTCATAGAAAACGAGCTAAAAAGAATTTACTGCAACAACCTACAATCCGCACGTTATACAACAACATTAATCGCAGAATCAAGTGGTTTGTTGGCAGCAAGAGCTAATAATCTACCACTCTGTCATCGATTGAAGCCTTTAGGAGACTACTTTCTAATCCCAAAGTGTAAATCAATTGAAATCAGAGTGGAAGCTAAAGAAACGCGATGCGGATTTGAACCTATTTACGAAAACCAGACAATAGGAAGAGATGGATTTTCTCTTCATCCGTTCTCAGAGTGTTTCTCTGAAGACGGAATAGTGAATCTGAATGTAAAAACGTATAGATGGAAAAAGCAAACTAGAGAATAGATATTCGTTGAACCGAGTCATCACCAAGAAACCCTGCGCCTAGCTATGAAATTTAATGAACTAACTGATCTAGAAGCCAATTATCAATTAAATCATCATGAATTTTATCAGCGGCAAGAGAAGAATAAATGAGAATAAAAGAGAGAATAAATGCCACCAATGAATTAATGACAGGAATTCATGTAACGGATACTGGAGCGCCATTAACAATTCGGGAGGAAGAAACCTCCAAATTTTACAAGTTTGATTTGTGGAATCGTGTGAGAAAAGGACTCATAGCAACAATAACAATCTTATTTACACTCATTCTTTTAATTTTGACTGTGATCGTATTCTTGAAAGCCCGCACACTACGATTGCGTCGTCGTTTCGAAACGTACGCCGAGCAGCTTCAAGAAAATCGAAAATTAATTCAGTCGGAGACTTTAGAAAGAATGAGGATGGCGAAACCTATGGAAGAAAGTGTAGTTTAACAATGACAAGAAAAATCAAAACAAAAACAAAAAAAAACTTGAAAAAAAATGTAGAAACCAGAAGCAGATCATTTAGAAAAATTTATTACTTACGCAACCCATAGCAACCCCCCGCACAGATCGGTCAACCACTTCTCAGATAAATATTTACCCGTTAATACGACCCCCCCCCACGTAGCGCGAACTTGACCACTTGACCAGTGTCAAAGATAAAAAGAAATCAAAGTTAAAAAAAAATCAGTTAGTTCATCTTGCAGGATGCAGTCGCCAACATCTTAGTTCCTCACGGGAAGTGAAGTCAACATGGAGCCCAGTTTTAGTCAACAGGCGCTACGTGATTTGGAACATATTATTGAACAGTCAATTGACGATAGCATCCAGCAACCTACCGAAAGATCAGAAGACCACAGCTACGCCCAGCTAAGCACCGCGGCCACCTGCGTAAAGACGAGAGGTAAATCGGCCTCGATTTTAATTAAACGATTACGTATAGAAAAGAATGTCAACATCACAACGAGCCGAGGGGAAACACCTCTCATAATCGCCAGCCAACTGGGAGCGGCACGTTTCGCTTCATTCATAATAATGAGAGGAGCGGATCTCGACGCTCAAGATGTGAGGGGATACGCGGCTATCCACTACGCGGTGGAATCCACGTCAGTGAAAATGGTAAGGCAATTAGTGGAGTGTGGCACAAACGTCAACATTCAGAATAATGATGGCAACACTCCGTTGCATCTCGTGGTGAATACAAACAATAGTGAAATATTTAAGGAATTGGCGAGAAATAGAAATCCTGACACATCAATCATAAATAATGACAACATTGATCCACTTACGCTGGCTGTAATGACTAATCAATTACGAATGATGTCTTTGTTGTTGAACTTCAAACCAGCTTATGACAAACAAGATATACAAGGGAAAACACCATTACACTGGGCATGCATGGTGGCAGGCCCATGTGTGATCAATCACCTCATCGACAGATCAAAGGAAGGCATACAGGATGTGTACGGTGATACCCCTCTTTCACTGGCCATAAAAGTGAACAATGAAAGAGCGGTTGACCTCCTCTGGAACACACGTCATTTCGACCATGCAAAATGTGACTACCAAGGAAACTCTACACTACATATGGTATGTCATCATAAAAATATATCTCTAATCAGTTAATCATCGAAAACACGGCAATCATGAACATAACAAATGCGCTTGGTGAAACGCCTCTTCACCATGCGTGTTCCAAAAACAATGTGTTTGCCGTTGAAGGGCTCCAGAAATACTACGTAGACAGAAACGCAAGAGATGATAGGCAGCAGACTCCGCTGATAGTAGCCGCCTGCAACAACAGCACAGAAGCAGCTAAGTTATTATTTTCAGATGATAACTTCTTCACCGTCAACAAAGCAACAGAAGGTGCAGAAAAAGAATCATGCAGCAACGAGCCAATCGACATAAGAAGCACAGTCTTCTTAGACGCCGCGGACGAGCTAGGGAACACAGCTCTACATTATTGCTCTATCTTTAATAACGTGGAACTGGCTGTTTTTCTCATCAACAAGGGCGCGAAAACGTCAATCCTGAATGGCGAATGGGACACTCCAATCACCATCCTAGCAAGGAACCAGACCGAGACGACGCCTACAATCTACAAAGAAGTCTACGAGCATCTTTTACGGATGCAACATCGACCTTTTCCCGGAACAGGACCCAATCGACATTGAAGACGACGTTGTTTCCTAAATTTCATTCATCATTACATGTGAAGACTAAATTGGTATGATGAATGATACTGAATTGTAATGTTCTTCAATCCCTCGATCACTAAACTCGTTTCTAATTTCTCCCGCAATATTAGTATTAAGAAAAAAAAATGAAATACCACCAGCCGACGGTTAGAATTAATTTTTTAAACACAATTTTTTCAATTTTTCTTCCCCTCTCTTATAAAAGTAGTAGTACTTATACCCCTTTCTACCCTTTTCAATTTTTCTTCCCCTCTCTTATAAAAGTAGTAGTACTTATACCCCTTTCTACCATAATTTTGGTTCGAACGAAAATTTAAAACAAAAAAAACGAAAATAAGATTAGTATGGAATTCTGGTATTAGATCACAATTTTTACATGTTTATTTCCATTACGGGACTTCACGTATTGGGCTTTTCGTTTTGAAGCATAAAGGATAAAATCCGTTGGTAGCACGCCACATTTATTTTCCTTCCCTGTTTAAAAAAAAAATACATCACGAGACGGCACACCTTGTGCTTCTGTTTTGATGTATTAAAATTGAATGGTGTTAGTAATACGCTGGTTAAGCGTCAATCCTCTCGACGACGTGACATTACAATCGCTTGTGCGAAACTGAATCCTTAATAACGGCATAAATGTCTGCCTAATGGTCACAGGCGGGACCTCGGAAATGTCCCTAGGCCTAAATCGCCCATGACTATTAGCAGAGTCATGTTTGATTGACTCTATATATACAAAAAAAAATTTTGGTCAGAATCAAACAGAAGCCGTTTAAATCGATGCTTACCTATCTTGGCATCTGACCAAGCTGATTCAACAAAAGTAACTTCCCCCGGTGGCTTTTCTTCATCCTCCGGTCGGAAATCGCGCGTATTGCCATACGTGACGTAATGCCGCAATCGATTCATGTCACAAGAGATATATATAAAACGCCCGACCTTTTTTTCACCTAAACAATTTTTTTTTAACGAAACTACTATACACTAATGAATTAAATACTAAAAAGTTAGCTCGTTACACGAACTATTTCGGAGCTGTCACCTCCAACAAGTAGCAAAAACGAGTAGCAACTGAAAAAAAAAATTTTTTTTCTCCGGTAGTTTGGCCTACTGCGTTGTCGCCAATTGTTTGTCTATGTTTCTTTTAAGTTAGTATTAGTTTCAGCATTTTTTCCTCTACCGAAAATTTGTCTCTCCCCCTATTTTCCCATGAAGTAAGCAATCTCGCACTTCTTTGCTAAACGGTCGGCTAGCCGTATTCAATTAGCACATGTGTGTGCAGAAAATTCGTTTAAAGTATAGATTTTTCCGCCGTATTTTGTTTATGTGTGTCGTCAGTTTCTACCCTCACACAGTGTCTCTCTATCAATTCAACTTTATTTTTATTTTCCCATGTTTTATGTGTTATATTGTTTCCCATAAATGCTAATTTGAATTTGAGTTTTCTAAGTCACGGCTATTTTCTAGTTCTGTCTAATCATTATTTGTTCCTTGATGCACTAAAATTGTTTCTCTCCCTATTTTTATGTTCTCCCTATGCTTCCTTTATTTTATTCTTTTTCATCTAAAAGAACTGTTGTATCCTCTCTATATAATTTCCCTATAATTGTTAGTCTTCGTAACTCAGCGTAGACCCGTGGGCGGGTCTTCTATATGATGGAGGTTTGTAGTGCGTACATTCTCATCACGCTGAGTTGCGCATGCGCTGGCTGACTGTCCAGATGTTCACTCTCCCCTCCTCTCTCAGTCCAGACACTCTATGCAAGACTCCCCTAACCAAGACATCCTTGGAACAAAGCTCAGAGAACTCCGATGTTTCCAATGACTCTAAAGCTCAGCAAGCTCCGAAGTTTCCGATGGCTGTGAAGCTAGAGATCTCCGATGATAACCCTATGCCTCCTCTACCTCGCACTTGCTATATAAACACGCACCCTCACAAGCATAAGGCAGAGGCCGGTGAGCGTGTGCGTGTAAGTTCTCTTTATTCTTTTTATTAGCCTGTTGATCTGTTTATGTACTGTGTTTGACTTGTGTGCGTAATAAAGTGTAGTTTTCGGCAACACTAGCTGTTTCATTAATTATTGTAAGCGTGACTTCCTCGTCCAGAAGCGCGCCTTACACCTGATAACCGATTTGCTTAAGAAGTTCTTAAGCAAAAGCCAGACTGCGCGGAATTTTGTTGGGAACTCAAATTTTTTACTTGCATTCTTTACCTTTTAGGTTTTTCATCGCAAATATTTGACGGTATTTGATTAAGTAATAAAATAATTTTTCGGGTCCTCACTTCTGATGAGTTTTCAGAAATTTGTAATAGGATATAACAATTGCAATAAAATTTTTAATAGGTTTTTATAAATTTTTTTTGCGGTACACCACCGGATTTATCTCGTATACGGATTTTTTGTGCACCAACATATTTTCTCATCCCTGATGCAGAAATACCGAAATTTTATCCTAAAGCCACCAAAGGAATCTACGTAGGAGAAAGCGAAAATCAAGAAAGTGAGTCGGGTATTTCTAGAAGCCACAGGATGAACACATAATACTCGGCACCTTCGTGTATACGATTCTCTGTCCTTTATGGGAACAATCTGGAAAATGTGCCACGTCCAGCAATACCAACCATAACTGGTAAAACTTCTTTCTCAAACAATAACGTACAATGACGTTTATCAAAATGATCCAAAACATTAATAAGTCAATAACAAAATCACTAGCTACAATCAGGAAATCCCTGCGCCCATAAAAAGACGTCGTAAATGGGTAAAGCTGCAACTGCCATCAATTGGGAGTTAAACCCACGCCAAGTTTCATCTCCCTGGGATTTAAAGCACTGAAAGAAATTACTTGAACCAAAAAACTACACTGAGGCCATCTCCGGAATGGAGATTGAAGTAGGAGATTTTCTCTCTGAACATCTGGAAAAAAGCGGTAGATGAAGAAATTTCCGCACATGTAAAAAACAACACTTGTATTTTGTTGCAAAAACGTTTGATCGGAGAGCAGATAAAATACCTGAGACACGCTTTTATACCACACTGATGACAATTTCATTATTATATACGTTCACCACCTCAACTTGAATCACATCCTAAATGCAATGTTAATTAAGGCATATTAATATTCAGGTATTTCCATAATTTTAAGGAATTTTTTTAAACCCTCTTCCTATCCCTCGAAGTTTTTTTGCTCAAAAAGACGGGTTCGGCTGACGGCTTAACCTTGGGGAGATATGAAAGAAATCCCCCTTTTTGAGAATTTTTTGATTCGAAAACTTCGAGGGATAGGAAGAGGGTTAAAAAAATTCGTTAGTTAGTCAATTAAAACATGTCCCATATATATACCGATACATGAATGTTTATGTGAAAAAAGCTGTCTGGAAAATCTCATGTTGCTGTACCTTACATAATTTCCTCGTAAACAGAGAAGAAAGAATGGTTTTTCACCGTGAATTACATTAATGCCGATAATGAAAATGACAATGAAATTGCTGATGACTGGTTTGATATTCAAACGGGAATCAAGAAAAAGAATGAGATAATGGATACATTATACAATAAAGATTATGACTGCAGACAAATAAGCTGAAGCAGACAAAAAAGCATATGGCAAAATATTGTACAAGTTAATTAATTCGTAGTTTCGTAGGAAGAGTACTTAGAGATTGTAGCTCTTGTTACAATTAGCATACAGGAAAGTCAGAGATTTTTTATATAGTTGAGTTTATTTTTTTTTAAATTCTGTTACTCAAATTGTATAACCTCCTTTTTAGCTTAATTTTACCCCACTATGAAGCCACAAAAAAAGAGAAGACACTTCCCTTTCGACTATTTTCGGAGTCGAAATTTGCGGAATCTACTACAAGCGTTTGGGAGTAGGTAGATCTGCAGTTAGTTGTACTGTACGGTTAGCATCAAAGTTAGTCGCCCCAGTTGGCTGCGATGAAACGGCGGTGGTGACCTGGGCGGCATGTTGTATTGTAGAACCTGGGAATCCAGCCCCGGAATTTCTTTATGCTGCCACCTCTTCTCTGAGAATCTCTTTGGGGAGTCTCCTAGGTAGCAGCTGGTTATAGCTCCGCCGGTTCGTAACTATCAGTGGGCTTAATTGACATTTGAATATTAAATCCACCAATGGGCTATAATACTATATAGTACAATATAATATTAAATCAATTTCAACTGATGCCTAAGTCTAATTTCGAAAAAAAAATAAGAGGAATCTGTAAATTGTTAATTGATTAAATTTAACAATTCCATTAACAAAAAAATTCTTCGTACCGACTTTTTAAGCAGATCAAAGCTTTAATTTTTCTGGGGATAAACATGACTATGATGAAGTTATAAAGAATCAATCTTCCTTTTAAAAAATATCGTTTAGACGAGATTGAAGTAAAAGGAACTGCAAGAAATACTCTTGTCATACAGTATAAACTAGGGTATATTTTTTTTCTTCATTTTCCAGTAATAATGGGGCCTTCAAAGACTACGTCACACGAGAGGGAAAGATGTTATGAAAGAATGATGCAGTGTGACATGGATTGAGGGGGTGGGGGAGTCTTTTAAGATTTGACAAAATCGGACATTGCCACTGCTATTTACTAGCCAATTTTTTTTTCAAATATAAACTAGTCAAGAAACGTTGCATTAAGATTCAGAGGCAAAATTTAAAGAAATTTTCTCCGTTCAATAAGATTTGCAAGCGACTTGCGCTGCTGCATTTGTGAACGGAGTGAAAGCGTGTAAGGGGTGCATGCCTTACTACTAAAAGTAGCTGCACTAGTACTAGAAATAGAGGTGCGCTTTCCCTTGATTTCTTCTTATTTTTTTCCAAAGCTTCTAATCACGCAATGTACATCGAAAATATATAAAAAAAATAGAGCAGGTATTATAGATTAGCATATAATTATTTCGAAATTAACACACAAGTCTTTCATACAACAATTAACTAAAGAAACACGTAGTCCCATAAGGCTCCGTGTTGTATTGTGGAAACTTGTTTTGGCGGGGGAAGAGAAGTAGGTGCGCGGTTGGTTTCAACGATTCCCCACAGGACAACCCACCTTAGACAGAGCAGGGTTTTTTCATTTGACCAATTACCAATCTCCAAATTACTTCATTTTACCCCAAGCAGTATGAATGCTGAAATGAAGATAATTGAATCGTTCACGCATGGTTTTTGTGTTAGCTTATTTTATACTTGACAGTATAAATGCAACTTCGTGCTTTTAGAATAAGTACTAATATGATTTTTTAAATTGCAAAATTCAATCCTTTGAACCAATATTAGCCATTTTCAATCATCAGCTGAGTCAAATTGACAGCAGCGAGGAAAAAACGTGGATGCAAATGTAAAGAATGACGAAATCTAACATTCATGCAACAAAATTGTTTGATTCGCTTATTAACAGTTTCATGCCTCGCCAATATTTTCTTTTTTTGCACGTCTGCATTTCCGTTTGGAACGTCAAAAAAAATTAGGTCATTGTAACCACGATCTGCTATAATTTTTTCTCCTGGTTTAAGGGCTGCTATAATCGCATTTCGAGCGAGCCGAAGATCTGGCCATTCGCCACATGGAAGTCCTCCGTGAGCCCAAACAATATCACCCGTTCGGATGCAAATTCCAGCTTCGTAATGCAAACCGGGACCATTGAATTTGTGAGACCACCATTTTGGATCAAATGCTGATGGTTCCATGATTTGGAAATCGGTTCCATCAAGAAAAATAAATGTAGATGCGTCTCTAGGAGCGCTTCGGAAACGTTGTTCCCAGTTAAGCTTTTAATTTAAAAGAAATAAAAAATGTAAGAATTGATTTTTTTTTCGGAAAATAGTCGAATTTATTTCACTTACAACTTGCATGTCTGCAAGCAGGTTGATAAATATGTGAGACCACTTTCGAAAGGTTTTCTCACTAACTCCAGTTAAAGTCGCATTAATATTCTCAACACTATAACGTTTCAACAGCAACAAAGCCCATAACAGATGTTCTGGCGTTGAAGATCTAGGTCGAGCCATTGACATGATGTTCCAAGCAATAACTCACACTAAAGGTGACGTTCCAAAAAAAGCTCGAAATCTACGATAACCTAAACTTAGGCTTCCGTCAACGTCATGTCCAGTGATCATGTGGCCGGCTGTCCAGAATGTTTCAAATGATGCCATGGATTAAATATACACCAAAATAACAATAGGAAATCAAAACAAAAGTTTCTGTCGTCTGCACCTTCGACACTGATGCCAATTTTACAATTTTTAATTATTTGAATCGCTTTAAGTAATGAAAGCACTAAATAAAGCTATGATTTGTAAAATTTCCATATCCAGACTCATACATCGCATCATGTAACAGATTAGTCATGAGTAATCATATTGTCATGATCGGGTACGGAACTTCAGATCATCAAATCCACAGGCTAATACTCTACCACAGAGCTACCTACCCCTACTTAGAACAAAATTATTTCATGATATGAACCCCGGATTCCGTCGCAACTTTCACTTTCGCCGCAAGTTGCGCTTCTAGTGCACTAGAGCGCAACTTGCGTGAAACCCTTGCGTTTTGGAAAACGCAACCTGCGCAAACTTTTTTTTACGTACAGCTTTCGCCTTAATTTCAGCGAATGTGCGTTCTCCATATAAACTTACACCAATATGCGCAATAAAAGCAGCAAAAGTAACTAAACATAAAATTCTTGCGCCCCCGCAAGAACGAAACTTGCGCCTTTTTCGCGAAACTTGCGTTCTTGCGGTAGCACAAGTTTTCTATGTAATGCGCGCGCGGACAAGTTTTCTATGTAAATGCCACATAATGCGCGCGCGCATTATGTGCTCATTTGAAAATGAAACGTCATTACGTTATTAATCATTTAGGCTTTCTCTTTCCGCCATCGTCCGACTCTTCAGTCAAAATCCCTCCCACAACAACGTTCTCCGGGCAACCATAATTAGTTCCTGGTTCTTCATAAGTCCCCTTGTTGCATCCGGGTTAGATGTGAGTCTAGCTTTTGGTAATCAATTGCCATATGAACTTGGCAGTGTTGAAAAGATACGTTAATTGAAGGCAGAACCATGTTTCGAGCTCTGTTCGTGATTTGTTTAAGCTTATATTAGAAACGTAATAAAAATAAACGTAATTTGGGGGAAGGCAGGAATCCCGTTAAAAACCGACGAGAGAAGCCTTGATTACCTTATAGTCTTATTACTTCTATTAAACAAGAACTGGAAGAGGGCAGAGGAAAATTCTGTTGCTGCTACAAAGAATAAAATTTCCTTTCCCTCTCGAATACGAAGACTTGAAGAATTCTTGGCAGAAAGAGGCTTTTAGAAAAGAGGGGGGAAATTTGATATTTGCCTGTAAATTATGCCCTAAGGCGGCAAGCTCCCCTCGTTGCTATAGTTAGCGTGGTCCAATTACACCCCAAAACTAGGTGTCCAAAATGACACAACTCGGTGCTATTTAGTATTTCGTTCATAACTTAACACTGGAAAGGCACTAACATTTAATTTTTTTATCAATCATTAAAGAAATGAATTGGCTATTTCACCTATCATTATTTTATTCAATTGTAAGTGTTTTTCACTTTAAAAATACTTAGAGTAATAGGGAGAAATATTACATCAAACAGGGCCATTTTTTAAATTATGCGATAAAAAGAGCAATAATGGTTCGATTTTAATGAATATTTTTTCTAGAACGTTAAACGTTCTAGTATATACAAAACTTAAAAAAAAAATTTTTTTTCCCATAACATGTAGCACTTATGGTCTTTGTCCAATATGACCCGTGTCCATGTTGACTCCTTTCTCCCCTACGGAAATGGGGAGAAAATAACTGCCTTGTTGCTGAAACATTCCCACGGGAAGACTACAGGGAACTATTAGGACTCACTGTAATCTACCTTGGTGGTTCCACTATTAGAAATTCTTCCTTCGGAAACCAGGAGCGCATGATGCGCTAGATTCATGCATAACGAAATCTAATTTTTTGAAGATGGAATTGGCTGATGAAAGATGGCTGAACGATTCTCACTGTCACAAGCGGAACGCCGAAACATTCATGCGATGTCAGAATAATTGGCTCTTTTCAAAAATAAAGCTTTATTATGCTAAAAAATAGCAGCTTCTGCCTTAATTAACGATCTGAAAATTGTTTCGGCTAATGTATATGCATCAAAAAGAGGGAATTGAGGGAGTAGGGCAAGCAACTATAAATTCCTGTCAACAGCACCTGTGGTATCTTACCCAAGAACTAGTAATATTGATGATCTTTGACGAAAATCGTCCTAGTTTCTATCGTGAGCAATTGGAAAAGACGCTGTTACCAACAGACCCCAAACTTTCTCCCCGGTAAAACCTACCTTTCTTATTATTGAAGAAAAAGCCCTGTATCTTTTTGAACTGATTCGTGAGAGATCGTTGCTCTTATTTCACGTATTACGAAGAGATCTCATGAATGGATGCAGATTGATCCAAAGTATTGGCATTTAATGGAGGATTACAGAAAAGCAGAGATTTCATGAAGAACTTGGAGGTAGTAAATGACTGTGCGGAACGAGGCATTAAAAAGTTAATAACTGATTTTAAAGATGTGGTTCACAAAGAAGATCAACTTCAATTTTTTTTCAAGTGGGTAAAGACCATCGTTTAAGCGAAAATTGGCGAAAATCGCTTGGAGGAAAAAAGCAATTTTAAATGGGATTTAATGTTTGCACTTAATCGCTTGGCGGAAAAAAGCAATTTTAAATGGGATTCAATGTTTGCACTTAAATAATGGTCTGTTTTATTTTCACATGCTTCCTCAGCCCAATCCAAAATGTGGAGTCTAAATTTTAAAAATGAGCAAATGAGACACCCTAGGGCCACCAGTCCTCCTCGTCCTCCTCAGATGCTTTCTCCTAGCTCCACCACACATAGAGAACAGTCTATGTAGCAGAAGAGGGGGCGTTGTAAAAACAAAGCTAAACGATAGGCCGCAGCCAGCAAACTTAATGCTCTTTTCAAGAGAACCCCAAGAGAGCTGTTCGAAAGTGCTTGGTTAAATATTGCAAAACTACACTGGTTCCCTTCAATCTGCCACACTAGTCTTCCTCGAGACCACCTACGAGCAGCCTTGACCTCTTGAAGCTCCCGTCATTGAGGCAAAAGAGACGTTCAACGGATAACTATGGGCTAACCATCCGACGATGATCACTTCCTGTTCCTGTTCCACTTCTTACCACCTTCGAGCCAGGTAGTAGCCCGTAAGCTCAAAAGTACCTCTAACAACTCTCCTGAGGTTGATGGAGTAGAATACAAGGATATTATTCGCCTTGGTCCGTCTGGCCGGCTAATGGAGGTCCTATACGCAGCGGTGTGGCTATACGGAATTCAGCTCCCTGTAAACCAATCGCACTATTCCAGTTCCTCGTCTGTGATCTTCCTGACAACCTAACTCAGGTTGTCGACTCGAACCTTGCGCCCTAGCAAAAGCTGGAGGTGTACAGGGTCCACCTACTCCCCTTGCTTTCTCATCACCTGGCAATGGAAAGAGTTTTCCGAGGGTTCCTAGATGAGATGGACGTTCGCTGCGTGTAATTTTTACGACATGTTGCCTATGTCCCCCACACGGCTCATAATAGCTTTTTTTTACTCTGATGACCGCCAGAGCAACTCTGGCAGTCTATGCGCTTCTCAGCTTACCAAGGACTCTGACATCTGTATAATCGCTAGGGCCACGCAACTTCTTGACAGCAACAATCCAGTGCCCACCTCACTGCCCGTGCTCAGCTGGCCCAGAACATATCCAGGGGGTTTAATTTAATGGCAAACCTCCAGATCCACTGCCTTTCTCGGACTACCTCTCTGGCCTTGTCCAGGATGGCCTTCAAGGCACTCGCTTCTAAAAATGCGGCTCCAACCCCTAGTCCCGTGCCAGGAAATAAGCTCAGAGGCTGGAGGTCAGGATTGATGTATCCGGCGATGAATCTTTCACCAAAGCAATGACCGACGACATCTCCTGTCTCTCGTCGACAGCTTTACGACCCTCCCCACTGTCATCTGGAAGCGCTGGACCAACTTCTTAATGAATGCCATGCACCAAGACATGGTAGTGAGGAGCTTGCTGCTTGATTCATCAAATGACATCACTTGTCTCCCATCCTCCCTGACCAGCCTCTCCTTTGATGAGTGAAAACTTTTACAAAGCCGTCTTGGTTTACTTCCTCTTCTCGGTAATCTTGGATTCTCAGCAAACACCACAAAATTACGCAGATGCAAGGTGGATGCTGAAACCACCTTGCATGCCACCAGTCACTTCCGTAGAAACCTTCTGACTATTGGCCGCCGTCATGATCTCGTGTTACTGGAAATAGTAAAGACCATCACGGAGGCTGGCCACGAAGCGATAGTGAATAACAGAGTCTTCCCTGGGTCCATCCTGAGACCGGATTTCGTCATCTCATAGGCCACCCCACCCATTATTATGGACCTAACCATTACCTTTGATGCTCCCGAGTCTCTCGATGCTGGCCATGCCAAGAAAATTAAGAAGTGCAGCTGCCTCAGACTTACTCTACCTTTTTTCATATGTGCCTTTTGTTTATGGTTGCCATCAAAGAACGCTGTGGCCACCACTCTAAGTATTCCTCCTGCTCCTTGGCTCCGCCTCTGGATAAAATAACGGCAAATGGCCATTCAGGGCTCAGTCGCTATTATCTACCGCCACATCCACGGCAATCAGGACGAAGACTTCCCCTCTTTACCTGCTCCCTAATTTTCTCCTCCTCAGCTATCTCATATCTAGTGTATTGTATTGTATTGATTGGTTTATTTTATCGCATTGTATATTTGTTCATATTGCATTAAATCTCGTATACCAGCCCATCTTTCCGTGTCCCGACCCATCGATTTCACCACGCATTCATTTTCATGATATGTCGTTGTCACGATGTCGTGACCAGGGAACCAGTTATATAATAATAATAATAATGTATTTAACTTCATAGCGCCTTTTCCATAAACATCTTCAAAGGCGCTTTTACCGACGAGCAAGTAGATCAATTTTATCTTTAAACGCCACGGTTATCAAATGTGTTTTAAGTCGTGAACAAAACTGGGCAAGGGAAGTTGCATTACGGACAGTCAATGGAAGAGAATTCCAAAGTTGAGAGGCATAAACTGTAAAGGATCGAGAACCATTTGTCTTTGTGCGGGGTTTAGTAGTTACAAGTCGATCACGCGCCAGACGAGAAGAGACAGGTAAGGGAAGAAGGGAGTGAAGATATGGAGAGGAGAGAACATTCAAACAACGATAAGTAAACACGGCAATTTTATAGCCAATTCTAAATATAATGGGGATCCAATGCAAGTCAAAGAGAATGGGGTGGATTGACCGAACTTCTTGGCCCCATGAAGAAGACGAGCAACAGCATTTTGGACACGTTGGAGACGATCCAGTGAGGCCTTTAATAAGCCAGCAAGAAGACAGTTGCAGTAGTCCAGCCTAGAGATGACAAAAGCATAGATCAGTTGAGCAAGGGATGCTTTAGAGAGGAATTTCTTCAGCTGGGAAATTCTTGTTAGATGTAGAAGGCATTCTTGCAGATCAAGCGTATCTGGCCAGCCATTGTTAGATGGGAGTCAATTGTATCCCCAAGACTTCGAACAGATGAAAAAGGATTGATTTTCTTATCACCAACCTCCAGGGACAAATTGACTGGCTTTGAACCACGGTATTTCGACAAATGTATGTAAACATTGTTCAAATAAAGACTGTCAGTAAAGCATTCCAACAGCATTTTTTTTTCTATCTACTCATGCTATCAAAACAGAAAAATTTCCATTAGACAATTTAAAAAAAATATCGTTTGAAGTTAGTACTTGGATGTTTTAGTGTAGTTTCCCACACTCGTCACCATCTTGTTTTTTGGCATGAGCCAAATCCCAGAGGGACAGTTCAGTCCTTTCGCCACTTCCGGCCTATCAAGTTGTAGCTTCCTCAACACTAAAATCAACTCTGACCGTTTTCCTGTTTGTTTTCCCATGAATCAACTGTTTGTTTTCCCTACCAAAAACAATGTTGTTAACCAGCCATGAAATTAACCTGCTCGAAATGATTCTGAATTCTAATCTCGGGATGTGCGTGCGTTGGCGTCTTGAACATTTAGTCAATTAGCCAGGTCTAGTCGGAACATTTACGACCAAGCCTCTCATTGTCGAGAAAT
This sequence comes from Daphnia galeata, assembly GCA_030770115.1. Lineage (NCBI taxonomy): Eukaryota > Metazoa > Arthropoda > Branchiopoda > Diplostraca > Daphniidae > Daphnia > Daphnia galeata. Next base: position 6,894,560 of record CM061115.1, read on the forward strand.
TATGTCCACTATCGCTGCACACAATATAAACTACGACAAATCCAATTCAAAAACTTGGCAGGTTTCTTGTGCTATTGTGCACAATTCAGATTATTTCAATGGGGTAATTACATTTATCCCATGAAATAAAAACCCTGTTTTTTACAAGTTTCCTTTTAATATAGGAAAAACCGTTAAAGAATGGCCAATGGAAAGAGAAAGAAGGAAGACTTTACATGAAGGCTATGGTTGTGATAACACTCCAAGATGCCATGCGAATCGACAGAGAGAGAAAAGTGGCAAATGCTAAGAACGCATCAGATTGAGCTGTATTGATATTAACCTTAATTTTGTTCTCCTAAAATCCTCCCTCAAAATTTAAATATTTAATAAGATATATTTCAATTATAAAATTTACGTTTTCAACACCATACAGAATCACTTTAATCTTTTTTAAATTATTTTTTTCCCATACCCAGCAGCCCTATTCTGTTACAATTGCTCAGGTTTTCAAAATGAAATCATTTTTATTTAATGAAATAAATTTTTTTTCTTTTTTTTATGAAATAAATTCTTTTTTATTTCGTTTCAATTAAAATGAAATAAATTTTTTTTCTATCTACTCATCCTATCAGAAGGGAAAAATTTCCATTAGACAATTTAAAAAAAAATAATTTTTTGAAGTTAGTACTTCAGATGTTTTAGTCTAGTTTCCCACACTCGTCACCATCTTGTTTTTTTGGCTTGTGCCAAATCCCAGAGGAAAAATTCAGTATATTCGCTACTTCCGGCCTACTAAGTTGTACCTTCCTTAACACTAAAATCTAAGCTAGTTTTTTTTTAAGTAATTTATTTCAACTCAGACGGTTTACCCTGTTTTTTCCCTTGAGTAAGAACAACAATGTTGTTAACCTTGCCATGAAATTGGCCTGCTCGAAGTAATTCTGAAATCTAATATCGGGATGTCCGTGCGTTCGCGACTTGAAAACTTAGTCAAATTGGCCAGGTCTAGTCGGAAGATTTACGAGCAGGCCTCTCACTGTCGCGAAATTATGTACGTTCTCTCAGAGAAAACCCCGAATTATGATCGACCTAATTCCAAAACTTGGAATGTCTGCTGTGCTATTGTGCACAATCTGGATTATTTCGACGGCGCAATTAAATTTATCCCATGAAATAAAACCCTATTTTTTACAGGTTTCCTTTTAATACAAGAAAGACCGTTAAAAAAGTGCCAATGGGAAGACAGACAAAGTACATGAAGGCTATGGCTGTGATTACACTCCAAGTCGAAATGCGAGTGGACAGGGAGAAGAAAGTGGCAGATGCTAAAAATGCAACTGATTCTTACAGAGAGCAGTTTTGTAAGAACAAACCCAAACCCTCGCCCTCATCATTATCACCGCGCGTAAGGAACAGGGCCCAGCGACTTAGGCGCGAGAAGAGAAGACGAAAAAGACAGGCCAAGATAAATTTCAAACGGGAAACGTCAAGAGTAAAAATTAAATTAATACTTTTATTACAGCCGACAGCTATTCTTACTGCTTCTTACTACTTGAAAGCTAGTCTTACTATTCTTACAGTACGCAGTGAAAAATCTTCTCGCAGTCAGGTAATCAACAGACTACCAGCACACTTTAAAACAACACTATTTTTTACAATTCTAAACTAATCATGTCAACCCGGAAACCCCGGCAAGTAGACCGTCGCACTAATACCCTCCCAAAAAAAATAAAAAACTAATCATGTTTCGATTCCGATTTCATATAAGACTTCAAAATTTGTAATTGCAGCCTTTTTTGTAAAATTTAAACCTTGGATTAATTCGGATGTGTCTTGACTGTCTTCAAAACGACAACCGCAGCCTAGGAGTCTTGTACGACTGAGCAAATGGGCAAGGATCAGGCCCAAGACTTGGTTGCGCTCTGGTGTCGAACTCCTTTTTCTCCTCCCTCTCTTTTGTCAAAAAGTCCCTCTCTTCGCTTAGTACACAGTGTCCTCACAGCGCCCCTAGTGTCAAAACACACTACTAACTTTTCTTAGATTTTCTAGTTCTAGAACGTACTAGTCTACTAGCATGGCAACAAGATCGTCGGCACCATATATCCCAAACTATTATCCCCTTCCCTATAATATTTGGAATTTTTAAAGTAAGATAATAGTCTAATTGTCTAAAAAATGATTGAGAAGGGACATTTCGTTCTATTAGAATTTTTGGTTTATATTTTCCCATTTTTCAAGCCCCAAGTGGCGCTTTGTGCTGCAGCGGGTGCGATGAATACCACAACTGCGCGGCCAAAAAATAGTGTGAATCCTAGAAATTGGTAATATTCAAACGTATAAGTATAGATTACACTTAGATAAATAAAGCTCATGAACTAAAATTTCAATTTTATTAATCTTAATACACTTTTTAATGCATGAAAAACTACGAAAAAATTAAAATTATATTTTAACAACTTTCCTCTGGAAATTTTTGGGAAGGTTTTTAACTGTAGCATTGTAGCTTCTCCTAATAAATCTGCATATTTAAGAAAAAAATATCAGGATAGGGGAGACCGGACCCATCTTGGACACTGTACCACTTTGTACAGTGTCCGGAAAAATAGTTAAACTCAATTTAAAAATCCAAATTTTTAATATTGTGTTAGCATTAGTGTCCTCTTCATTCGAGTAAATTTTTATGCATCTCCGATTATTATTTCGCGAGAAATGCAAGAAATAAAAAAACAGGGTAAAAAATCGCAAATTTTTTCATTTGTTTTACTTCCGTTGTGCCTATGTTCGACAAGTAAAAATTAATTTAAATACACTGGTGTGTACGCTAGTCATTTCCCTATATTTGCTAATACAAATTTTATTTTTTTAGTGCAGTAGTTCTGTCTTTATTTCATTTTTAGCCGTGGGGGTGGGGGGCCACATTGGACTAAAATCATGGGTGATATTGTACAATAAATGGGCGTGGAGAGGGAGGAGCGCAAATAAAATTTTTTTTTATGTGCAGGGAAGTGAGGGAACACGGAAATTATCGCTTATTTTCTCTCAAATCGATTATTAAAAATTGATTTAATGTTAACCTCCACCTTTTCCTATATCTTCCCTATTCAACAACATTTTCTTCACATACAAGGAAAATATTTTATTTACATTTACATCACCAAAAAAATAGTTTTTAATTACTTGTTACAACAAGAACTATCATAAAAGATTTAAAAAATAAATTTAAGACATTTATTTCCCCCTTTTCGGACCCCGTCTAACTTGGTCAGGGTTGTGACGATCGCGATTGTTTGATCGCGCGATCACGACCGCGGTCATTTTTCCAAGATCGCGACAGCGATCGCGATGAATTGAAAAAAACGCGACCGGGACCGGGATCGCATGATTAAAATCTTGCGATCAAATTTGCGATCAATTACCGCTATTTTTTGTTGATTTTTTCAAAGTTAAAAATAATTAGTAGAACTGCAAATTAATAATCTCAGTCCCTGAAAGTCTGACAGCTAGTAAAATGAGTTACTCTTCTTTTTATCGTGCGCAATAGATTCGGAGGGGTGTTTTCAGGGGGTGTTTTGACATTGCACTGTTTTAAAAGCTGAACGCCATCTAGTGGCGATCGCAAAAAAGATCGCGACCGTGACCGCGATCTTTAGGTAAAATTGCGATCGCGATAGCGACCGCGTTCCTTTTTTTATTTTTGAACGCTACCGGGATTGCGATCGAAAAAAAAATGATCGGTCACAACCCTGAACTTGGTACAGGCCCCTGTCTAATTCCACCCCGGCGGCTCGGTAACAAAAACCCGAAAAATAGAAATCGATGTAACTTCTACAATTTTGAAGTAACACCGTTGAAAAAAATCAAGGGGGTGGGGGCAAGGATAACGAATGACCTTAGTAAAAAAAACACTTTCGCCTAAGGGGGTCGGGAGATATGAGGAAAAAACCGCGACTGTCCAAGATGGGTCCGGTCTCCCCTACATGGAGTTCGAGAAAAAAGCCCTTTTTTCTCTATTTTTCTCCCACTTTAAAGGACTGGACTCTTTCTCTATCTCGCCGTGTTATAGGCTGTTGGGTGGGCTTTTTTACAGTAAAATAAGGACAAAATACAATTAAATAGAGTTTTCAAAGGCGAGTTCAGCTACCTTGAAATTTTTAATAGAAACTTAGGGGAAAAAAAGAAGATTTTAAGGTTTGATTTTTCGGAGAAGGGGAAGTTTGAGGAAGTTCGTGGACTTGACCATTTCCGCATTTCGCCATCTACCCGCCAAACACCCGAAGCTGTTACAAAATGGGGTCTGCAGGCGGCAAGAATTTAAACCAGCTTTTTTTGTTTTTCTTACTTACTCGCAGACAACTTGGAAGGGGGTGCGTTTTGCTATGACGGATTCGCAGTAGTAACAACGTTCATAAGTATTGTTCTTTAGTAACTTGTATCGATAGTATACTTGAAATTGGCAGCAGTGTATCACTGGTAAAATGTAGCTTAGATAAAATTGTTCATTGAAACTATGGTTAAAACTTAAAAAAAGAGAAGAGTATCATAGATATAATGTACCATTAGTAAAATTTACCAAAATTGCATTATATATTTTTTGTAAATATTGACAAAATGTTCAGAAGAATAATGTTTTAATAGTAAAACTTACCACTAGTATTTTACAGAAGTAAAACAACGTTTCATTAGTAACATTAGTAATGGAAGCCGTCTCGCTATGACGTGAAGTAAACGTCAATGCGTAGACGCGTAGTAAAGCCTATGTTGTTGTGAATGATGTGCCAATTAAACTCAAGATATTTGACGAGCTACTAGAAATTATTATGAACACTGATAAAACGGTTACAGCCCGACAAGCACGAAGAACATTAAAACGAATTTCGTTCGATGCCACTTTGTTGATCACACAACTTGAATTCAAGACCCAGCCAACTGCTTGGGTAATTTTGGAAACTAAATTCTGACTCATTAGTTAACTGGAATAAAATAACAATTTGTATTTTATCAGACGGGTAAGAAAGTGAGTGAACTTAAGGGAGGTAGCTCACGGCAATCTGTTCTGAAACCTAGCCAGTGCCTTCTTTGGAATTGAATCCTGGCAGTCTTGGAAATGTTGCAAGTCAATAAAGAGATTTCTGGCATTCATTTGCTGATTGCCCCGCTGTTTAATTTACTGAAAATATGATGAAGAACAGGTTCCGTTGGAGTACTAGAAGCAGTTGATCCTCTCTTGTCTGCTGAGCTGTTGTCAAAAACTTCCTCAAGGTGTGTAGGGGAGAGCGGGGTTATTTTGAACGGGGGCTATTCTGTACAGTTGAGATTTGAATGTGTTTCTCAACACAAATTTCAATTATTTTTGTACACAATGTGTATTTCCATGAGATCTAAGTTAAAAAAGGTTTGGTAAAAAAATATAAATTATTTAAGAAGTTATTCCCAAAATTGTGTATTTTCTGATTTTTTTTGGTGTTTTGAAATTAACCTTCAGTTTCGAGGATTAAAAAATGTAGTTATCACTTTTTAATTAGAATCATCTGAAAGTCTGTTCAATTTTCTTTTAGACTATGTAAAAAACATTGCCTTTTACTTTTTCCTTTTTTGTTTAATTTGAAAAATTCTAAATAGTCTTTTGTGGGGCTATTTTGTACAAGACAAACGGCTGTTTCTTGGCATCACAAGTCCCTCCTTTGGGCGGGACTTAATGTTTCCTCGAGCTAAATGAGTTATGCGAAATATTCCACAGATAGCAGTGTCTGCTAACTGTCACGTTATGACTTGATAAAAAAACCCGTCGGCTACAATAAGCTCCGCCTTTAAGTTCCCTCCCTTAAAAATTCACTTCTTTTCTTCAATTTTTTCTCATTTAATTAATTCTATTTATTTGTTTTCATTATCATGAAACAAATTGTTAAATTTGGATAGAAAATGTTACTTTGATTCGATTGGTGCATTTTTATATCCAAAAAACTGACTAAAAAGCTTGAAATAAATGATTTTTTAAGCTGTACAAAATAGCCCCACAACCGGTTTTGCTAAACAATTTCTACAAAGAAAACTACTAGTCATCAACACATTTTAAAAAGTGAGCTTTAAAGAAGAAAGATAGGGCTACAAAATGATACTTAGATAATTAAGTTTATTTTCGAAAATTAAAAGACATTCTAACTCTAACAAAGTTTTTACGATTTTGTTCAAAATAGCCCCGCTCTCCCCTATATCTTATCTCCTTTAAATTTTTCTTTGTGGCATTTATTTTATTCCCGGTTTATTTATTTATTTTATCAGGTGATAGCATTAAACTTGCCTCTGAATTTAACACTGGCTCGATTGTTCAGTGTATGCAAGTCTCGAACAATCCACAAACACATCACCAGCTCTTGCTTTCTTTTGCCGCTCAGCTTTTCCCAAGCCAGGTCTTGCACAACATTATGGCCATATTACGTTTATGGGCACATCCGTTTTGCGTCAGGACGATGCTTACAGCTTCCAGGTGATCGTCAAAACACTCAAGTCCGTCATACCGACGCTAATCGAGGCTTCGATGGAAACAGCTGTAGAACCGGTAGTGACGCCGGTCATTCACGTCTTCGCCGATGCTCTTCCGGAAGTGCCAGAACATCGAAGAATTCCCGTTTTTGAAAAGTTATTGACAACCTTGGATCCAGTAATTTACTTGTGGCTAGCACCTACACTCATCTTGTCGAACATGGCCACTCAAGGGCCACGCCTGGGTAGAGGATTAGTCAAAGACGATGGTAAAGACCGTGTCGCTCCTGATGTTGAGTTCTCACTCAATGTCTGTCACCTGTACAAGCCTCAAGTTCAGCTCAACGCAAGCATTCGTATGATTGAGTACCTCCAGTCGTTGCCACTCGAGAAAGATGAAAGACGATGTCTGACAAGAAACGAGAACAAGGATATGACGGAAGGAAGCGCACCTTTCAGTCTAGACGTTCATAGTACTCGTCAACTGTGCCACTTAAAACTACTTCTGGTCAATTTCATTTCGACGCTCTTTTCATGTAATCGATTGGTCGCTCAGCTTGTGGCGTTAGACAAAACAGAAAAAGCTTCACTGTAGAAAATCTATCAAAAGTTGGTGGAAACAGCTTTAGATTACAACCAGTCTTTTTCACGTCAAGTTGACCTTCCACTCAAAGTTACTTCGGCTGAACAGGTTCCAAACCCTAAATTCTGGCGAACTTTATTGTATCGTTCATATGACGTCATTGACAGGTACTTTTTAAATTTGATTTTGTGCTTTCCTTTTTTTGATACTGATTGGCTTCGTTTTATATTTTACAGGGTAAATAGTCTGCTACCCCGATTCATGTTTATCTCGGTGGTGCACACTTTGCTGTCTCACCCTATACCGTCGATTCGACGTCGTGCCATGGAATTACTGAGTGCTAAATTGCAGCACCAGTCTAATCTTCTCTCTGGCACATGACCAATCAATTCTTCTAGAACTGATCCCTTCGTTGACAGCTATCGCCAGCGGACAAGGATCGTCCGAAGAGGCAGCCTTGAATCAACAGACTGCCTTCTTCACCCTCAAATTACTGTGCCGTTGTATGGGGCCGTCGGCCAGCTCTTCATTCCGCCCCGTTTTGGATGTTATAGTTGAAATTATTTCTCTCACCAAAACAACTTCATATACTGTTCTAGCATCTTTCCTCCAAGTGCTTGCGCCAAGAGCGCTCAGCGGCCCCAACGCCGAAGGCAACACTTTAATGTTTCTTGAATACGTTCTGCGATGTCTACCGTGTTTGCTTGCACGACAACGAAAATTTCATCAATAAGGAACGATTTGAAACTCTGATGGAGCCTTTTGTGGATCAATTTGAGAATCAGTTAGGAGAAGAAAATGCCGTCAAGCTGCGTGTTAAAGAGCTCCTCGTCCCATTGTTGGCTCCGACGGCCGTTGCTGCAAGCGATGACTGCTTATGGAAGGCACTTCACTACCAATTGCTGTTGAAGACAAGAGACAACTCACCTCACGTTCGACTTGGATCACTTAGTGCATTGTCGGCCCTCGTCGAGAAACTGGATTATCTGGCTTTGTTACCGGAAGCCATCCCGTTCTTGGCGGAACTGCTTGAAGATGATGTCAACGAAGTGGAAGTAGCTGCTCAGACCACGATCGCTAATATGGAGAACATGCTTGGAGAACCTTAGTAGAAATATTTCTAAAATCATTTGCTATTGTATCCCAACAAACCGAAGGAAATGTAATCGTCAGGTCTTTCCCATTATTATAATCAAGTACTACAGCGTTGGTCTAAAATAAAGATTATTTCTTTTCCAGCAATATTTATTCTTTTTTATTGGCGAATATGAAGCTTTTCGCTAGAAGATAATTCGCCAGGAAATCTGTCAAGTTTTTTTTAGTTCGTAATAAAGCAATAAGCATATCGTTAGATGAAACGGAACGGAGCCCACAGTGAGTCGCTTCTCCCATATTTACTGTGTTAGGCTTATTTTAATCACACATCAGTCTATCCATCTAAAGAATTTATTATGTAAGACTTTCGTTTTTCTTATTTTATTGCGCAACAGATGCTAGGAATATTTTGTCTCTTGCTGGCGTTGGACGCCTTCATTATCACACAACACTTCACCTTTTACGGTGTCGTTATCGTCTGTGAAGATTATTCGCCTTGCGTTTGAGAAATTTATCAGCCTTACGGTTTAATTGTGCACTGCGGAAATGCCAATAATGACGGCCAGCAGAAAACTGTCAGCGCTAACGACGTCCGTAAAGCTTTTTCGCACTAAAGCTCGTCATATTTATTGGTAAGATTTGCTGTCACTCTCTCCGGAGACTCATCATCTATCCGGTGACGTCATCAACATTCCAGCTGATTTGCTCAACGACAAGACGCGGTTGAGCGGATCGCAGTGAATTGTTCGACAACTACTGGCCCTTTGCGCTTAGAAATTCATCCGAAAGCTTTCCGCTCTTCCATTCAACACATTGGACACTTTGAAGTTACTGAATGCGATCTGAGCCAGTTGAATTTCAAATATCTGTCCGACACTACTGGTTTGATGAGTTTGAGCTTCAGCCGCTCGGTTCGTTTCAAAGGATTCAATCCGTTGCCTTTCTTCTCCCGTCTCAAATCACTGAGAATCTACGAGTATCAGGATTTTCAGCACTGGAACGAGATTTCCGTCCGATTCCCAAACTTGGAATCGCTTTTCTTAGACGGAACTCTATTAGGTGACCGTTCGGTGAATCAACTCGTTAGCTCAATCGCCAACTGGAAACGACACACTGCAGCAACTGAGTTTATGGGAAAACCAACTCACCCGCATTCCGGATCACATTTCGTCTTTCATAAAATTGAGCTACGTTAATCTTTTCGGCAATTCAATCGTGTCTGTCCCAAGCGGTTCGCTTGTTTTCCGTCCAGAGATTCAAGTGTCGTTCCTCATTCTATCAAAAAAAGCACTTAACACGATAGAGCCAGACGCTTTTAAAGGTAAATATATTTCCTATCGATCCTGCGCTAGAAGAGAATCATCAGCTGAATGAGTCATTTTTTAGCGCATTGCTATTTAACTTAGGCGATTTTTCCGAAGCTTGAAATAGTATGTGTACCAAATATATATGTGTGTGTCCCGATGCCAAATTCTCACTTTATTATTTCCTACAATTTTTGGATTTCAGCGTCAAGGAGGAGACAGAAGGACTTTCTATTTATCTTGTCTTTTTTCGGGAGGGGTATGGCGTCTTCGTTGGTTGGTTCTCGTTCGGCTGTTTGAGACGAGATAACGAGATGAGACAGGGAAGCAAAGAAAAAAGGGAAGAACCAAATGGCAACAGGTCCAATGGTCCGTGTGTGGGTCCCGAGTCACGATCACGCGCTCGATTGATCGCGTTAGCAACTATCACGTCGATCCCTCTCCACCCAACGCCTTGTACGGCTCCTTTTGGGACGTCATAAACGTCCCTGAGATGTTAAGTTAGTTCCTTCTCTGTGGCGGTGATGCCAGTAACGAACACTAAAAAAAACTAAAAAAAAGGAAAATAAGAAGCCTGTGTGACAGCTGAGAGAGAACTACTTACGAACTACACTTAATAAATAATCTCATCATCTTCATCTTTCCTTGTTTCGAGAATCTGTTCAGACTCCTCCTTCATTGTCATCTGGTTATAAACGGGATTAGGTTAGAGATCCTTGATTTCATTCACTTCACCCCCATACAGAACATAAACCGATTTTAGACGTCTAATTCAAGTTTTTCAAGACTGGTCAATGCCACTTTAATTCATCTTGAAAGGAAGCATCTCCGTCTTTAAGATGAGTTCTAACGGTCTTAATGTCCTAGAGTGACACTGGACCTTCATGTTGACTCGCTAGCTTGCTAACAATTTACGGACTAACGAGGTTAGTGGCGCCGCTACTAACTGGACGGGTCCCTGGCTCGATTCAAGAGCAAATCAACTCCATTAAAAAAAAAAAAAAAAAAAAAAGGTCAGAAAATTGAAAGAAAGGAAAAGGCACACATCCACTGAAGTAAAGATCTAGTTTAATGGGCTAACGAGGGTAGTAGCGCCGCTACTACCCGGACGGGTCCATACTTCACTTTTGAGCCCCGCGACTTTTATTTTCGTGAAAAATAGGTGAAAAGGGGGGAACAGGGAACGGCGACTAGGTAGATGGCGCGAGCTTTCACCCCCATCGAAAATTTATTCGATAGCGCGAAAAAAGCGGCAGCAAAATTAGTTGCGGAGTCAAAACCAGGCCTCACGCTTGGTTATCTTTTCGGTTGGGGAACTCTAGACCGCCAAGTGTAAACAACCACTCCCCGTCAGCACCAACCTATACCACAACTGCAGGCGTCGTTGACCCTCCATATTCAACAAATTCAGAAGAAACCGAAGAAGAATTTCAGGATAGAATAAACATATTACAAAATCGTTTGCCGTTTATGCTAGCAGAGCAGCCCACTATCCCAGAGGTCGAAATTTCAACGTTACCTCAGAATATTACGGGAAACACCCATTTTTACTACACATACGGAGATCAAGCGCTCTACGAAGTTCCACTAATCGAACTAGTCCACGAAGTTGTATTTTAAAGGTTGTTAGGTGTAAATAGTTGTAAGGTGCGAATTTAGGGAAGAAGGTTCCGTTGCCTCAGGAAACAACAACGTTAGAGAAGCAGGATCTGTTGCTTCAAGAAACAGCGATATTAGGGAAGAAGGTTCTATTGACTCAAGCAACAACGATAATAGGGGAGAAAGGGTAAATCTTGAACAGTCAGAAAACGCTACCCCACCTCCAGAGCGCCAAGAAAATCAAGAACTCCACCAAGAAGGGCAAATTACGCCAAAACTACCCGTAGAACAACCAGCTGTTCCAAAAAGGGTAACGTTTACACCAGGACCTTTAGGCAACACCATGGAAGGTAGAGGGCAATCACCTGGGGGTGATGACCAACAAGCTAGGCTAGTCGAATTTGAGACGATCTACAGGACCTTGATCGAACAGAATATCCCCTCAGAAATAGCTACGCTAGCGGCCTCGCAGGTACTGAGCGGTACACGGTCATCAGGGCCGCGATATACTTCGACCCCCCATTGTCAACCTAGCCAGCCAAGAACACAGCAAGTTTCTTGCAACAACAGTTCACGGACCACACCATTGGGCAATCAGCTAAACAGCACAGCGGTGCAAACGGAAACAAAAGAATATAACGAAACAACAACGAGGAAAATAAGCGACATTGACAAGCAAGGGGCCCAGTTGCTCACCCAAATACAGATTTTTAAAAATAAGGGAGATGGGATGGATTTCGAATCGTGGATACGCCACTTCGAAAACACATTTAGATATAGGGGACTTCGAGGAGTCAAGAAAAATTAAATACCTAGTTTCAAAACTAATGGGCCCAGCCGGTGACTTCGTGGAGCAGTATAGGTTAGACCACCCCGTCGAAGCTAGCTGTTACAAAACACTGAAACGCGCCCTTAAAGATAGGTTTATGGGGAAAAACATTGAATACAAATATCAAACGTCGTATGACAACTGCAAAAGGGAAGCAGGGGAATCCGTAAGAGCTTTTGCCTGTAGGGTACAAAAATTGCTCAGGAAAGGATACCCTGCCCTAGTCGAAGGAAAAAACCAGGAGACGATTGAACAGTTCAGTCGCCACAAATTCGTAGACGGTCTATCCGTAGATCTTCAGGATAGATTACTCTGCCTCGAATTTAAGTCATTCGACCAACTGATTGAGGCAGCAGAAAGGCACGACACCGCTCTAGAACAACGTGACGCCAGGAAGAAAAGGGAGATCATAAACGCGATGAACATCCTACCCCAAACAAGCCCTCCCACTCCGACTAGACAATCAGACCAGTTGATAATGGACTCCTTAAAAAAACTAAACGAGAAACTCGATAAGACAGCAGAACAGCAAGAAGAGTTGAGGGTCAGTTTCGAAAAGCTGAAAACAAGGTCCAGCCCTCGTAACGTTAGGTTTGAAGACAGACCGAGGAAGTATTGCGAGATCCACAAATACGGGAGCCATACCACTGAGGAATGCTCTTTGAGGGGAAATGCGAACGAAATTATTTGTTTTAGATGTGGAAACCCGGGCCATAGGGCATATGAATGTCCGAAAACTTATCAAAAGGGATCCCAACAACAAAACTGGCGACAACAGCCGGCAGAACCACCAGCTAATACAACGGCTGGGGTAAATGGCGCCTCGCAAGGGTCGTCAAACTAGTAGCCACCGATAGAAAGGACGGGCCAAGCGGTGGATCTGGTCGTAAGCCCCGCCAGTTTGTCAAGAGTGTTGATGTAAATTGTAAACCCCCAAGAGTAAAAATTAAAATTGGTTCAACTGAAGTGCAGGCCCTTTTCGATAGTGGGGCGGGTAAATCGTTAATCAGAACGAATTTGTTTCAGAAATTAGGCAGAGATGTAGGAAAATTCACTCCCGAGGTCGCGGTGGAGTTGTATGACATCAATAACAGGCGTTTGAGCACAAGAGGGACTCTAAGCGTGTCATTTCAGGTCGTAGACGAAGAACGCCCTGAGCAATTAACACAATCGTTCATAGTGGTGGACAACATCACGGAAAGCTGCGTACTAGGCTTAGACGCGCTGTATGAACATAAGTTTATGTTTGATGGACGCGAACGATCCATCTACCGGGTTAGGGAGCCTGATCACCTCCCGGTCAGCCCAATTTGCGTAGCACAGAGAAAAATGAAAATTTCCGCCCGTTCTGTACTGGTAGATCCTCGATTGTCCAAGGAAACAACCAATGGACTATTTAAAATTTATCTGATAAACGATTCAGATACGAAAATCAAACTGCCAAAATTCCAAGTCTTAGGTAGAATAACTTTTGAAATAACCCCCCCCCCCCGCCAAACAGTCACAGCCTGCACCAATTCCAATAGTAAAACGAACGATTTCGACCCAGTACTGTCCAATGTACCAGCTGAGGGCAAGACCGCCATGAAAAATTTGCTAGAAAACAGCCAGCATATCTTTGGGTCAAAAACCGACGAACTAGGTTGCACAGGGGTAGTCAAACATACAATTGACACTGAGAGGCGCGGTCCGATCTGCTTGCGGGCGTACCGCAATTATCCCCGACAAAGGGAGATTGCAGAAGAAATAATAAAAGAACTACTGAAAAACAAAATAATTAGACCATCTTTTTCGCCGTGGGCCGCACCCATCGTGTTTGTTAAGAAGAAGACCGGGGAAACACGTCTTTGTGTCGATTATAGAAAACTGAACGCCATAACAAAAAAGGATTCATTCCCCCTACCGAGGATCGACGACGTGTTAGATTTATTAGTAGGGAAAAAATTCTTCTCCACCTTAGACATGGCGTCCGGGTACTGGCAGATCGAAATCGACGAACAGTCAAAAGAAAAGACCGCGTTCATTGTGGAAAACAACGTTTACGAATGGAATAGGCTTGCGTTTGGTTTAACGAATGCCCCGGGAACCTTCCAGAGAACAATGAATAACATTTTGCAACCGGTAATAGGGAAAATCTGCCTCGTGTATTTGGATGATATAATCGTTTTTTCGAAATCTGCTGAGGAACATGTCGAGAACTTGAAAACTATCTTTGATTTGCTAGAAAAAGCTGGTTAAAATTGGAGAAATGTAAATGTATGCAGAGCTCAGTTGACTATCTAGGCCATGTCATTTCTGCGGACGGCGTGGCCCCCAATCCTGATAAAATAGAAGCTATCTTGAACTTTAAGCGACCCCGCACCGTGAGGGAACTCCAGTCGTTCTTGGGTCTAGCATCCTATTATCGACGGTTCATAAAGGATTTTGCGACCATAGCGCACGCACTTATTGTACAGGCCAAAGGGCAACCCCACACACCAATAACTTGGGGAACGGAAGAAATTACAGCCTTCGATCAGCTACGTATGTGCCTCACTTCAGAGCCCGTGTTAGCATTTCCCGATTTCTCCAAGCCGTTCGTAATCTTTACGGACGCGAGCGATTATGGGCTGGGAGCCGTACTGTCACAGCTAGACGAGAACGGAAAAGATAGACCAATTGCCTACGCTAGCAGACATTTAAACATAACTGAACAAAAATATTCGACGATTGAAAAAGAGGCGGCTGGGCTGATATTTGGAATCAAACGCTTCAAATACTATTTGCAGGACGAACCATTTACCATCGTCAGCGACCACCGACCATTACAGTCGTTACAGTCTTTTAAAGACGAGACAGGTAGATTGGGCCGCTGGGCAATAATGTTAGGAAACCTAAAGTACACTATCCAATACAGACCAGGAAGAGTGAATGAGAACGCAGATTGCCTATCCCGTGTTCCGATTGCGGTAGTCCACATGCAACCCAAAGACGCCGATGATATCGTGCGGGAACAACGAAATGACCCCCTTTGCCAGGATATTAGATCGTACATGGAAGACAAAATTCTGTGGGACGAAAATCACAGAAACATGCCAGATTGGGCGAAAGAGATTGACTTTTTCTTTTTCGAAAACAATATTTTGTGCAGGGCTCAGGCCCCAACTTCAGAAAAACGAAGACCATTTATCCATAGACAGGTCGTCATGCCACTATCGTTGCGAAAGTCTCTAGTAGAGGAATATCACAATTCCGCTCTGTCTGGGCATCTAGCTTATCGCAGAACCTTTCAGAAACTAAGAGATAAATATTATTGGCCTTCCATGTTAAACGATATTAGAGAATACTGTCAAAAATGTGAAGAATGCGCGAGGCAAAAAAGGTCTAAGAACAGGGCGACACTACTCTCTCTCCTACCTGCGGCGGGACCATTCGAGAGACTTGGTTTAGACTTTGTGGGACCAATACACCCCACGTCGTACGAGGGGAATAATTACATCTTAGTAATCACGGATTACTTCACGAAATGGGTCGAGGTTATAGCCCTCCCGGACTGGACGGCTGAAACAACTTGCAAAGCACTAGTCGATAAGATAATTAATTATCATGGGCCTCCCCGCGTCATCGTCACGGACCGCGGTACGAACTTTACGTCGGAACTATTTAACCACCTGTGCAAGGCGCTAAAAACAAAACACTGCACTACCACCGCTTACCACCCACAAACAAACGGACTAACTGAAAGATTCAACAAAACCATAGTGGACATGCTGAGAAAATACCTTATCGATGGCTATGAGGATTGGGAAGAAATGTTAGGACACGTGGCCTTTGCGTACCGCCACAGCGTGAATTCGTCCACTCACGAAACGCCATACTTCTTGAACCATGGGCGAGATGCGTGATGCCGATCGACAACTTCCTCACTCCACACTCAACGGAACCAATTACACCCCAGGACTACAAGAGCCAGACGATGAAACGCCTTTTCGACGCCTTTCAGCTAGTTAAAAAGAACTTGGAGCGAGCGCGACTTCAACAGAAACAGCAGTACGACAAACGAGCAAAGAATTTCGAATATCAAGTGGGCGATAAAGTACTCCTAGACGTCAGAGCCGTTATACCGGGCGTGAGCAAAAAACTACTTCCTCGGTTTGAAGGCCCTTATCGAATCCTCAAAATCTGCAATAATCACACCGTAGGGATACTACCAACAAAGGGTGGAAAAGTCCAATTAGTCCACGTGAACCGAATAAAACCGCTCTTAGAAGCCATGATCTGGAAAGATGACCCATGCCCAGAATTCAGAGATGTAGGAACGAACGAAGAGGAGCTAAGCACTAACGATAGCCTAACAGAAAACACCGACGAAGTTGCGGATCAGCCAGCTCTCCCAGAATATACGTTTTCAGACGACCCACAATTCTCTGAACCATTTCATGGGTTTCCAGTGGCCTCTCCGCGTGGGAAAAGAAGAGAGTTAGTGAACGACCCGATTCAACGACCTGAAAGGCCGTGGTCGAAAATAAAACCACGAGAATGTTAAACAAAATTATGTAGATTGCGATTTTGTCATGTTATTTTTTGTATGTTTTGTAGGACTTTAGTTATTCTACTGCTCACCCTTACTCTGAAGGCTACAGATGGATTCGAAACAACCATCTGTGACTGTAGCCACCCCGCTAGGAAAGGTTTCATTGAATTTAACGACGAAGATTGTAAACATCTTCCGAACACGGATAAACCAAGCCCCATCCACTACACAGTGCTCTCCACATTACCTGTAGTGCAGAGGTTCATGGGACATACCTGCAGCATGTGGAAAATGTCAAAATCAGTGTATCGCGACTTCTTGCAATGGGATTCAGTGACGGAGAACCGTATACCGTTGGAAGTTTCTAGTGACAAGTGCCGTAAGATGCGTGACTCCCGTTTATGTGACGGAACCCCCATGGATATCCTAGGATCGAACAAGTGGTCCTTAGAAAAATCTCCCCATGTGCAAGGATCTTGGTTGAGAACCAACACCGATTCTATAATAAACTGCCAGTTAGAGGAAGTAGTTCTAGAAACTGAGTGTGCGGATTGCGTCACTAGTTCGCCCCTGGGTGATATCCCCGGAAAAGCTAACGGATCGTTATCACATAGTGACCATCGTGTGGGACAACTCCCTGAAGGAACCACGGAAATGTAAAGCTAAACAAGTAGAGGAAGGACTGGCAATGCTGTATACAACAGCCACTCCAGATGTGTTAAGGGTTAGAGACTCCCGAAAGCAACTAGACTTTATCGTAAAAAACGTGAGCATAGGATTGTGCGAAACCGCAGCCAATAATTCGACATACAAGGAAGTGTTAGGAATGGACCGTGTCGTGATCACCTGGTATAATATTAACAACAATACCCAAGTACAGAACAACGGACAAGAATTCGAAAACATCTCTTCCACACTCCGAGCTGAAATAGACACCGCGGCCCACTCCCAGCATATGCGTGACTTCGCCGTGGAAATGACTAATAGCGTAGCCAAGGAAGTGCGTGAATTACAGTGCAAAGTGCGAGAAATGACTCATCGAAATGCCATCTCTACAGCCCAATACAATGGATGGTTGGCAGCAGCCTACCTCGACTTACCGCAGTGCAACAAACTTCAACCCGTAGGGAAAGATTTGGCAGTGTTGCAATGTATTCCGAGGAACATTACGTTCACAACCGAAATCACGCGTTGCGGACCACAACCCCGGTACCAAAACCAAACCATCAGTGTGGAGGGATGGGAACTCACGGACTTCACAGAGTGCTACTGGCATTTCAATTTCGTCAATTTTAATGGCCGCTCCCACACGTACAAGAACGGGACATGGACAACTATCGAGCCATCGATTATAGTGCAAGGGGACAAATTGATCAACCCACTACCGTTGGAAGTCGATAACACCCTGGGCACCTTGTTGCAGTTACACCCGGCCCTGAAGGTGAATCCCCTGAGTCCAGCAGCCGCGATGGCAGATATATTGGCAGCCGTGCAGCAGCACCACTCCTCCGACTTCACGAGCAATCGTCACGTCACGAGAATATTACTTAGCTCCCACGACGCTCCCCACATCTTTCTATCCAGAATAGGGAGTTGGTTAAAAAACTTTGGAGTACTCTCCGGAATAGGAATCCTCATTGCCGTAGCTTTTAGATTTTGCGGATTAAGTTCCATTTTGTTTAAAATAATGCCTTGGTTATCATGCTTTCAATATTGTAATCCTTGTAAAACTGTCACGTCCAGCGTTTCCCGAGGAGAAGACATTGAACTCGGAGTAAATGTCAGCAGCAGGCAACCAACTAATGCGCCTATTAACATCATTAACATGCCAACCGGCATCCCAACTGGAACTCCGCAGACTGGTCAGTCATTCGGGCCCTGTCAGGCCAACAGGGCGGGAATGACTGATCAAGAAGGGCTCCAGCAACAAGCTGCATTACTGATGAAACGTTAAAAAAGAGAAAAATTGGAAAAAGTGTATATAAGGTGCATAACGTGACTATTTTTCAGTGTTCTGTTCTGTGTTCATTTTTCTTCTTATCTGATCTAAAACATAACTGTTTTTTGTGGGTGTTCTTTTCTTCGTGATCTAAGCGTAACTTTTAATCTTTGTGTTTTGTTTATCTCGGATATCGTTTAATTTACACATATGGTCAGTGCTATGTTTTGTCCCCCCCCCCCTCTAGACCCGACTCCCCATCCTAACCCTTTGCACCGGAGAAAAGAAGAGACCAAATTTGCGTTAAAAAAAAATCAGGTGGCGGTTATGCGTTTGTTTGCTCAGACTTCCTAAAGAAAAAATTAACAAAACCTCGACAACCTTTCATTTGAAAAAAAGAAGTGACAAAAACGGGCGAGCCCCTTAGTAGAACCAAAAATACAGATTCGGTTACCTGAGCGAAAAGTTACGGTTCGAGAAAATAAAGTCACTGTTAAAAAAAGAGAGAGAAAGGGAGGACATGTTAAGTAGATTGCGGGACGCAATCTTCTATGAGGGGAAGTTATGTGAGAATCCGCCAGCCACTGAACAAGGCCGATCAACGACCTCATGACACGCAAGGTCGAACCGGTTCCCACGACCTTATCACCACCTGACCTCCAATTTTAAACTTTACCCTATTTCACACCTCAAACCCACCGGGACCTATACCGGCCAACTGACCTTGCCATTCCGTATATATTGCCCCAATTTTTCTTTGTATCATCATTCTGGACTGAGCGCTGCTGGGTGAGGTTCTACCCAACCGGAGCTGGAAAATACAATGCTGTAATTTCTATTTTTATATTTCTTCGTCTACTTCTATTTTCTTATCGACGAAAGCGTGGCGGTTAGAGTCCCCACATTGTTGTTGTTGTCTTGGGTGGAATCAAATGGGAATCGCAGCAGCCCTCGTATAGTGTCTGGTTCTAATGATAATGATCTTCTTCTTCTTGTTTGTTATTGCGCTCGAGCTCCTTGTTTTCGGTTATTTGCCTTTTGGGTTTTAATCTTTATCAGTCCCGCGTCGTTTTTTCACGTGTTTTTATCGGCGTTGTTACTTTTGATGTTAATTGCTATACTACGGCGACGTTATTCTGGCTCTATATGCCGAGGCGGTCGCTTTTTTTTTTCATTGGTGTTGTTGTTGGGTTGTTGTACAACATTGTACACACACACACAAGTATTATAGAGGACTTGTCTGCGTGTGCATTTGTAGAACTAGGGCGGATAGTCTGTGCTGTGTGAGAGATGACGACCAAGGGCGTTGTTCGGATACCGATCGCACTGTTAACAAACCCTACCTGTTTCTGGTAGGGGAGACTGGGGTTATATGGTACGCTGTACTATGTGAAACAGTGAGTTAAAAAATACTTAATGTAGTTTTTAAATTCTAAAATTAATACATGATGTTGTTCAAAGGTATCTACTTTGTTCTCTAAAAAATCATTACTTTTGTACATTAAGTTTTTTAGTTTTTTAAGAAATAAAAAAAGCCCCAAAATATTCTTTAAAAAAAAGTTGTTTTTCTAAGAATTTCTCGAAGTAACTATGTTTTTTTAGAAAAGTGAGATAGCAGAATGATAGTTTGGTCTTTTGTCAATAATTCCCCACAAAAATAAAATTTTTGAGTTGAAAAATGAGCTAGTTATAAAAGTTTCCCCAAAAACATTTTTTGTGGGTTATTTGGTACGGTTTTGTGGGGTGAATTGGTACTAAAACGGAATGGCCGATAGGCGGAGCTCAGTGCTGCCAGTGGCAATTCAGAGAACTTTTCTCCTTCAAGAGAACTTTTTGTTTTTTATAAGAAATGTTTTAATTATACGAGTATACCAAAAACCTTAGCGAAATACAAATACTATACGAAAAATTCTATTTCACGATGTTTTTAAAATTAATTTATCTTTATTCTAAAGTGGAGAATTTAGTGTGTTTCACATAGTACACCCCCCTGTCCCATATAAACCCCGATTTTGTCCACGCCCACTTTTTTTTCGCAACTTTATAAATCGGTAGAGGGTAAACTAACGACTCAAACATAAAATAAAAAATACTGGAGATAGACAAAAGTAAGACGAATATAATAAAACATTTATTTTACAAATCGGATGATTAGGAAACGGCCTACACGATAAAAACAAAAACCGGTCCAAATAACCCCAGTCTCCCCTACCTACAACCGTCGAAAACTTGCAACCTAGAAAAGGTGTTTGAAACGGCCACAAATCAACCGCCTAAAAACCCTGTCGAAAACTGGTACCTTTTTCCGCCGCTATCGGGTAATTTAAACCACGAGAATTTCGATTGAATTAAAAAATTTTCGCTTCCATCACGGATCGAAACATCGACCTTAGGTTCCCAGTCGAGTGATGTAACCACTAGACTACCAATTATTATATTATTATTGCTAATTCGTGAACTATAAATTTGTTCGACCTTATTTTGTTTGTCCATTTCTCACTACAAGCCTATTAACCCATTCTTCTTAATTATGAATCCATCTTATCTTATTTCATTTATTTATATATTATTGTTATTCTGCATGACTTAAGCTTATGCAGGCATTCACATTTGCCTTATTTTATAGGTTAAAATAGGAAACTTAACTAGTGTAACAACAATACAGCGGTCCAAAAAATAAAAAAGGATTAAACTGATATTTTATTCCCAATTGACATTATAGTTTTTCATTTCTAACTAATAACATTTATGCAGGCATTCATATTTTCCTATTTTAACTGTTTAAAATACAGTAAAATGAGAAAATGTTAAAATCTGACAGCAGTCTCAAAAAATGTAATATGGGTCAAAATTAGGTTTTACACCAAATAAACACATCATTAACACGCGTCCCAACGTTTGATAACATTAAAAACTATCTAACATACAGTTACAATTTTAACTGTCTGAAATACAGTAAAATGAAAAAAAAGTTAAAATCTGACAGCGTTCTCAAAAAATGTAAGTCAAAATTAGGTTTTATACCAAATAAACATAGCTATCATTAACACAGTCCCAACGTTTGATCGCGTTTGATAACAATTAAAACTATCTAACATACAAGCTATAAGTCTTTTTAGTAAGATAAGAGTTAAATAGAGAAAAACTGTAAAACCGCCGATTTTCGGTACCCTGTTTGTTTACGTTTTAACTACCAATTTCTGTTACTTGCTGCCGAAAGCCATACAATAGCTGGTAGTTAAAACCGCCGTTTTTGGGTAAATGGTTTTTTAATACCAATTTATGGTAGGAAAAACCACTTGGTATCGAAAACAGGTGGTTTTAGCTACACAAACACCATTTCCATGATTTTTTCCCCGTTTCTGGTACCCTCTAACCGCCGGTTAACTTATTTGCTCCTTTTCTTTCCTCCCTTTTGTGTGTGTCTGTTCGCGTTTTCAAACAGGTCCGACAATATAAAAAAAAAGAAGCAGGGGAAAGGGAGGAAACGGGATTGTAGTTGCACAGTAGCTTAGGCCCAATGCTCCTAACGTAAATATAGAAGACCGCCAACGTTTTTTTTTTTAAATAGACGTAGTAGGTAACTTGAAAACGGGATTTTTTTTTTTTGCAAGTATTTCATCGAGTTGAATGAGCGGTTGTTGCGTCTATATTAAATACAGCCGGGACTATACAATAGAAATAAAGTTCCAACCATCAGCTCCTAAATCGTCTTCTTTAACCGGGTATGTGTTATTGTGTGTGCAGGTAATAAAAACACTAGACAGAAAACTCGTTGGACTGGCCTGTCTAACTTTGTGTAAGTGAGCGACGAATGTCGTCGTTTAAAAAAAAATAAAAAATATGAAAAAGTCTTTATTCCGCTTAATTTCGTACTCGTCGAAAACCGCATCCTGGCAAAATGGAATTTGTCTTTTTGTTTTTTTAAATTTTATTCCCGGCAGGTATAGAAAATGTTGGCCAATCGATTTTGTTTTTGTTTTTTTAATCTCTGTTTATTATTTATTAATAAATTCTATTACACATATCAATGGCCAAGAATGTTCTACATTTCAATTTTCCGCAAAAGAAAATCCACGGCGAATCATCAAAGAAATTCAAAGGAAATGAAAAAATTAAGGGACCTTTCGCTTAATTGGACACGGCCTATTATAGTCGTGTCTTAACCATGGATGATGCGCAATGTCTGCTCAATCTACGTACACCGTCACAACACTGAGCATATCCTAGTCATCATATCCGTATTATAAGAGAGAGAGAGAGGCATTCCAGTCTCTGTAGAGCAGTCCCGCAGACAGCCTTTGATCTTTTCTCGAAGATGTGCTCAGTCTAGTTGTACCGTAGTCCGTTTTTCTTTTTTCCCAATTTCTTTTGTCAAATATTTCTGATTCCCAAATAAGATATGAACGAGTCGCGTAATATACGAATGGAAGAAGAGCAGCAGCAGGGATTCAGCTGTTGCGCTATTGATCGTCTGCTGTCTAACCCAGTAGCCCTCCCCCCTCAAGTCTATAAAAGAAAGTTGAATTCTAAAGATAAAAACGAGTAAAAAGAAATAATAATATTATAAACATGGATGTGTGTAGGTACCAAAAGAAAAGAACGTATTATATCCCAGGCTGCGCTGTCGACTGAGAAGAAGATGATGATGATGTTGTTGTGATGAGCAATGAGCAAGAAATTTTCTTTTCTCCAACAGACTGGACCGCCAGTCGCGGGGCTGTCATCATTTGAGAGCGGGCGACAGTTGATGAAACTGTCGCCCGTCTAAAAAAGACTTGAGCTTCTACTACTTTCTTATTAATACACTTTACCCTCTTCTTCTTTTTTTTTTGTTTGTTTTTATCTTTGCTGTCATCTTATTTCATCGCCGGCCGTCATTAACCCGTCAACGCGCATTCAACGGACTTTTCTTCTTTTCTTTTTTTGGGGTTCCCGAAAAGGTTTTCATATTAGTCCGAGAGCCCATGACAAAAGTATTCTTTTTTCTTCATAGGAAGATTTGATTACATTTTTCGAATTGTGAGCCGACGGCCGGTACGGGAACCGCGGTGTGGCTCGGCTCCGTGGGGGCGTTCAATTGTGAGACGTCGTGAAAGTCGGCGTGAAAAACTCAGTTTGTCAAATAGGGTATTTTTATTAAATATTTATAAGTTTCATAACATGAACTTTATTAATTTGCATGTAATCTGTATGTGTAGAAGTTTTTAAAAAATTCCATCCCATACTCTTTAAACTGCATTTGAAATAATATTTTGGGCGGCCCGTTTACCCGGTTCCGCGCGGTTCCGTGTTTAACACGGCGCTTATGCAGAAACCCCCTTCCTTTAAAAAATCATATCTCTGAGACTACTATCCCATTCCCATTCATATTTGGCACACGTATAGTTTACATAACAAAGAAAAACCGCCAAAAAAAATTTACCCGATAAGGTTTTTTTTTATACACGTAAAATTCATTTTAAAACTCTCCATTTTTAGTTGAATTCTTATGGAGTTTCTCATTGAGTACAAAAAAACCCTCGGGGGTTTTCTCCATAAAGAAGGGGAGGGGGACATGCGTCGCATTCCCGGATTACACAGAATGATATAAAAAGTCCGCCAGCGAAAAAATCCATTGATTGTTGCCCTACCCGCTTTGATAATTAATTATAAAGAAACAAGAATAAGTCGCGTAAAACATAATAAGACTGAATATATTTCTTGTAGGGAAATTTGAGACTTCATAAAATAAAATCTTCCCAGCATAAATCTTTAAAAAAAGCTAAACAAAAAAGAACTGCCACTCGGCATCAAATGTATTTAAAAACCTTGGAAGCTAACTTAGTTTTAACTTGTAAAATAGTTAAGCTTCTTGGTAAAAATTCTGGCTTACATAAACTAACATTGAAAAACAAAAGAAATAAAGACAATAGCAAACCAAATTGTATTTATACCATTAACTGATTGGCAGCATCTTCCATTTCTACTTCATGATTATACAAAGGAGATGGAGATGCTACGTTTGGATCGTAGCTCCACTTAGGGAACACGCGTTTATAAAGATTCATCATTACTGTGTCTTGTGATTTAATTTGGCCATCAAATACACATTTCATGTGTCCGTGTGTTCCAAGAGGTTCTGAGAAAAGAAAAATATATATAAATAAAGGAAAAGAAAAGCTTCCCTCTATCTCCAAACCTCGGATGTGACCTCTTCGACCATATTTCGTTCTTAATTCAACTGGTTTGAACCATTCAATGTCTTCACGGTTGAAGAACATGAAACGCAGGACGGCAGATTTGCGGTGAACTTTAAACGGTGCTCCACTCAAAACGGCTCGTTTAACTGTAATACGATCAGGATTTACTGACAAAACCGATCCAGTCGCTACCATAACTTGATTCCCGTCCTTCTTTTCTCGAAATACCAGGACTGACGCAGATGGAAAGATAATTGGCGCGTAAAGAGTTGCTACTACCACCGATTCTGGCCGAAAAAAGCGTTCATACTGACCAAAGAAAATTCTATGAGAAAAATTACATACAAAATTAAGATAAAACGTACCTTATGCTTGTTGGCTGCAGTGTGTTGACTAAAAATGGGAGCAGCAGCATACCGCCGATAACCACAATGAATAATCAGTCGCTCTTTTGATGGAATCGCTTGCTGATCCCGTGCATTTCTGAACCTCTTTAGAACAAGATTGATAACACTCATTTTTTGTTCGTGAGGCAACATGCCGACTAATGTTAAGGGATATCCGGGTTGGAGACTCGCTAGAAAATGGCTGGGAACGTTCTTGACGTGAACTCTGACGTACCATCCGGGCTAAGGAAGTTCAATATTAAATATTATAGTTTTTCTCGCTAATTAAAAATAATGCAATTTTTTTAAATACTTTTGCTCCAGTTCGCTCTTCATTCAACATTCGCTTTCGAGTCCGTGGAAAATTTTGGAACTGGAAAGTTCTGGAATAGTCCATGGGTAGATTTTCTTTGGCATCCCAAGGTGATGTACGAAAAGATTTCAAGCCACGATACTTTTGAAAGCGTACCTTAGCCAATGTGTCGCGCGGTGTATCAACTTCGTCAGGAAATAGTTCATCCTCGCGAGCTTCTGTTGAGTCGACGAGTTTTTATTATCTAGTAGTTAATAAGTATATGTTTTTAGAAGAAATACCCTTGATTCTTTTTAAATCTTCTTCTTCTTCTGCAAATTTTACTTTTTTATCGTACACATCAGTGTCTCCACCTTCATTGTCTACTGATTCCATTTCATCTTCTTCGGCTTCTTCATGCGACTCTTCATCTTCTTCATCTTCAGACATGTCTTCATAATCATCTTCCCAACCTTCACTATCGTCTTCTTCATCGTCGTCCTCTTCATTTTTATCGTCGTCTTCGTCTTTGATCCAAGCAGCTTGATACTCAGATGTTCCTTTTGGTACACGTTTCTTCTTTTCCGATTCTTCATCATCTCTGATTAGGTTGTCTTCCAAAGTTTGTCCTTCCATTTCTTCTTGATAAGGCCAAGTCTGCTCACCATTCATGGGATCGGGATCATTTTCGGATTTCAGTGATTCTTGAAAAGAGGGGTTTGCCTCTTCAAGGAATATAAATTCTCCTGGTTCCCTTCTAACTTCGATTCGCTCCAATTGAAAATCCCCCCATCCAGGTATGTGAACTAATCCATTCACGTTTAAAGGTTGATAGCGTACGTATCCATCGACAGTTAAACTGCCGATCGTTGGATCATCAGAATGTTGCTTGAAGTTCATTTCTTCACAAAGAAAATGACATCTCATATTTCGCTGATATATTGGTCTCTGTTTTTGTGAGCCAACGTGATGCAACAGTCGGAGAGCATCACTCTCATTTTCAATCACTTGAAGCTTCTCTATTGGCACCATCTGATCCAGCTGTTTTAGAAGAAGCTTTTTATAATCATTTCGTTTCTTAAAGGAAATGACATCTATGTCATTAACAACAAAAATTGGAGAAGGAAGCCCCTGTGCCATAATGGCAGACAGCAACTCTTCACCACTGCTATCAAAACCCAAAGGCTCTTCATTACTTGCTGAATGGGACACACAGCTGTCAGTGTCAGAAGGGGGTGAGATTAAGAAGATAACATTATCAACAACTTTACAAGCATCTAGTGCTGCATAAAGATCTCCAGGACGAGGAACTATCAAGCTAAAGTTTTGACGAAAACGTGGCACACTAAAAAAAATTTCTTCATTAACTAGAAAAAAAGTATACCTAATATATTTACTGTACTTGATATTTAGTATATTGCAGCCAGTTGTTTCCACTTTGGCATCAGCATCACATTCCTTGATTTGTTTCAGCAACTTTTGAATGTTTGCTGATTCTCCTAGTGGAATTATAGCAGACAGAAAGGGAGCTGAATCATTTCCACCAATTGCTCTCTTTTTAGCCAGGACGTCTTCTCGTTTCTTTGATCTTATCTGGTTAGCTTTTCTTCTTCTTTCATCACGCTTAAGCTCTTGATTTTTTTTTTTAGATGCTAATTTAACATGAACTCGCCCTAAAATTACCACATTCAGTTTGTTTGCAAATTTTGTCAATAAAATAAATACACGGCCTCACCTTTATTGTTCTTGTCAATTTCACTTTTGCTGCGATGTCTCCCATTCTTATGAGATTTATTTTGCTGTTTAAGAAGACCGGGTCGATGTGAAGCTTGTTCACCTCCTGCCATTTCACTATCAACTGACTTTTAATTACTTAGTTAGTTTTGAAAGGTACACGATTCCTTGGTATAATTTGTTAAACACGTGGAGTCGTGATTAATATAGAAAGAATACATCAGTGGCAGACGACGCTGGATTGTGCAAAAGCCGCGGTAGTGTACTGTATAGTACTGCCGTCTGTTGGTCTGTAGCTCTACTTTACACTGGATTGAATTATTGCTGCCACAGCGGACCAACCGACCAGCTCATCACGCGGCTTGCGGGAGTCGCCAATCGCGGCTTCACTTGAGTTTTTCTGAGAGCTTTTTTAATACACTTAATACAACAGCCAGCGGCAGCCGTAAAAACAGTTTTTTATGCAGTAATAAGGCGTTTTTTTTGCAATACCAGCAAATATGCAAGATGCGAGCATGCACGGACTGCAACGAGTTTTATTTTAGCCCCTTGGCAGGATATCACGATGGAGATGTCGTAGGCCAACTCATTATTTAACAAAAGTTTTGATTATTAAGTGTCTTGTTAAAATACCTTCAAATCTGTTTCTGTACCTATTTAAAGTTACAAAATTATTAAATTTGTCACTCAATTCGGAAGTTGTAATAAGTTCATATTCAACAAAGTATTCCTTAATTATGTTTGAACATTTTGTAGCAATTTCGCAATTCACGAAGAAAATCCGCTATTCAAAATACATAATAATAATATAAAGATTTTTATTGTCTGATGAAAGCTCTTTCACTAAAGAATTAGCCATTGAAAAATTACAACAACAACTTAGAATTATTGTTCACTCCGATTAAATTTTCAAAGGGTTGGGTTTTTTTTAAGGTTGCATGCGGATAGCGCCGTCAACACGAACAACTTCTCCGTTCATCATTGGGTTGAGTATAATGGATTCAACCATCATTGCATATTCGTCTGGCTTACCCAGACGTTGAGGAAATGGTACTGTTTTAGCTAAATATGACTGAACTTTTTCAGGTAAAGACTCTAGCAGAGGAGTTTTGAATAATCCAGGTGCAATGGTACACACTCTAATACCCTAAAGAAATAACAATTTTAGTTTATGTACTTTATATAGATATGAAACTTAGTCTATGTAACCATTTTATCACTACACTTTCGGATTAGATTATTAAGCTAACTTGCGAGATTACCTGACAGGCGAGATCTCTTGCGATCGGTAGGGTCATTCCAACAATTGCTCCTTTGCTTGCAGAATAAGCAGCTTGGCCCATTTGACCATCGTAAGCAGCGACAGATGCAGTATTGACAATAACTCCTCGCTGACCGTCTTCGTTAGGCTGATTTTCGCCCATTAATCCTGCTGACAGGCGAATAACATTGAAGGTCCCCACAGTATTTACCATTAAAACTTTAGTGAAGTCTTCTAATTTATGTGGAAGATTCTTGTTGAAATTGTATGTTTTGAAAGCAACCCCAATTCCTGAATAAATAATCAAACTTTTACCTTAACTGAAGTTTTGACAAATATGCTTTAGTTTACCTGCACAATTTACCGTAACATCAAGTTTACCAAATTTTTCTTTTGTCATGGAAAGGGCATTCATTACATCTTTCTCTGAAGAAACCTGTAAGAAAGTTATTTGCTCAGCTTAGCATATTAATTTTCAGTTCTGAAATCTTGTCATTACATCTGTTGGAGCAAATAAAACATTTTCTGACATGCCAGCAGCTACTTGCTGTCCCTTAGAAGTTGGTAGATCACACAAAACCACTTTTCCACCTTGTCTGACAATTCTCTGTTAAACAATGTGATTAACAAAGTATCAAGGCTGGTATTAATTCATATATATATCCTATTCAGTAATACCTCAACAGTTGCTCGACCCAGGCCAGAGGCTCCACCAGTCACTAAGGCAACAACTCCCTGTTAAAATCCAATGTAACAATGAATTATTCTCAAAACATTTGTTTTCCGGAAAGTCGGGTACAGATATTAGTACGCACCAAAAACTACATTAAAATTTAATGACAGAACTTAAACGGCTGTACAATAATCATTTTAAGAAAATATATAATTTTTCTATTCAATATAATAATCAAGAAAAATCATTTTACTTACTTTCAACATTTTATTAAACGAAGCGAAAAATTTCCGATTCCAACACGAGACGAGAACTCGCGAAGAGGGAAGAGCCGAAGACGCGAATGATAGCAGACGAGTATGAAAGACGTTGACATTTTTTTTTTTACTAAAACGTTATTTTTTTTATCATAAATTCAGTTTTTAAGTTTCAACCATAGAATAGCCTTATTACTCGAATAGATTCAGGGGGGAAAATCGAGTGCGTAGAAATTTAAACGTTTAGCTTAATTCCACTGGGACACAATAGCTATTTCAAATACTAAGCCCACAAGGCCACAAGTCCACGACCTCTACGTAAATAACTTGTCAATTGCTTTGCGCTTTGCGCCAACGTTTCATATTTTTCTGTTCTGAGAAAAAAACTCCCTTAAAAAGATCGTCCAAAATTGTATTCCAAGACGAAATGTGACGGGTCACATTTGCACCGTAAATCTACGAATAACGGTCATATTCAGAAGTGGATACGTATGATGAGACCCAATAGTTTTTTGTCGTTTCATTTTATTTTTTTAAATGGGGTTAACGACCGAAAACGACCGACTATTGTGACTATGCATAGTCCATACTCCATAGTCATGGAATTTCGATTTTTGATGCATATATATAAGGTGTTCGCAGCGAATAACTCTCTATCAATCTCTTTGAAAAAACATACAGTTTAGAATGAAAATCTCATCATCGGTGATGATGGCAAGTATGATTTTGATTTTGGTGATTTCCGTGTGGGCTGCAATGGCTAGCCATATTCCGGTGCAGACTAAGACTGTCAGTCAAAAATCCCCTTGTCAGCATATACCAATCGCAGGCAAGTTCGCTTGTTTCATAATTTGTTTTCTTAACTATATCTTTACGCATTTGTTTAGCTAAATTTCTGTGTCCTCCGGAAGCTTGTTCACCGATGTGTGGAACAGGTTATCACTGTATGAAAGGGCAGTCTCCCAACGAGCCACCTTGTTACTGTATGCTCGATTCAGATATGCCGTGCGTGAATTAAATCCTTCGGAAGTACTTCGTGAACCTGCAACGCCTGCAACGTGATATCATATTTTCAATATGCACTACGCAGTATAAAACAAAACGGGATTTCTAGAAAAAAATATGCGACAATGTAAATCATTATATTAGAATTCTGCATATTAGTTTTACGTCAAAAACGTATGCGCAAGAATTAATAAATTTTAGTTCTATGTAATCATCAAATGTTTTACAACGCAGTGAATTACTGAATTAGATGACTTGCTTGTGTATTTTTTCAAATCGAAAAGTCACGTACGACATACAAACACATGCCGGCATGCGTCATGTGTAGTTTTATGGGTAATTCCACGTAAAGTGAAACCGAGCAGAACAACGTGAAACAGTCATGGACTTGATGACTCACCAATGTGCGTCCATTCACGACAAAGAAAACCTAGATATTGAAAATAAGTAAATTTTTTTATCCTTAGCAAATATAACAAATATGAAAAAAACTGTTTCAATAAAAACTCATTTCTTATTACATTCCACTGCAGTTAAAAGGCAATCATTTGTGTGTTTCCAGTTGTCTATTAGGGGGAAAATGGAAGTCATTTTTCAAAACATAATAATAGGAGGGTGAACTTAAATTAATCTTGGGCGGGATATCCTCATTTCAACCTAGGGAAAATCCCGACTTCTTATTGGTTGGAATGGCATATTTTTTTCTTTTCTTTTTCCTACGAAAAAAGGAGGAAGGGAGAAAGAGGCCTGGCCCTGTGGCCATGGGTGTAGTACAGAAACCAGTTGCAGAACAGTGAACTCGGTAGTCGGTAGTCAGTCCGACATTTCAAGTCTTTAAAACGAGCTACACAAAGCTCCTTTTGTTCAGTAGCTTTTGATTCTCATCGCACTCGACAACAGCGCTTCGCCTTTCGTTTCTATCCAAAGGTAAGTTTTCCTCTCCTCTAATAACATATTCCCCTCGTGGCTTTATTAAATAATAAAAGAAACAACGTGTTTGAAATGTCTTATTCAAGGTCAAACAAACCTTGTAGAATAAAAAAATGGCTGGGAAAATATCGATTGTAGCATTGATGATGGTATGCGTTGTTGGCGTTCAGAGTCATACGTATTACCTGGGGTCTTGTCCTCGAGTTGAGCCAGTTAATGATTTTGATATGTCAAAGGTACAGTTTCAGACATTTTATGATAACAAAAACATTCAGAAAAATAATGATTTTCGATGTTTAAATTATTGTTGACCTAGTTTCTTGGACGCTGGTACGTCATCCAGAAATTTTCAACGGCTTCCTCTTGCTGGACATATGATTTTATTCGCAACAAGACCGACGATTCGCTCAAAATTGTCCAGTCACGCGATCATGTCGCTCTGGATACCATTGGTTTAGACAACAACTATCGTTACACTGGTGCACTAGTATGTTTGACATTAAAATAATGTTGAGCCAATTATAAGTTATTTTGTTTTATTTTGACTGGTAGGATGTACCCGATTTGAATCGGCCAGGCTTTATGCGTGTCCGTTTTCCGATGAGTAAGGATTCATTTTGAAATTTTTGCAATTGTTACTTGCAAAGAGGAAATGTCAATTTGGAAACATTTTCTTTTAATAAAGGTTTGGCAGGCAAGGCTGATTACGTCGCTTTCGCAACGGATTACGAAAACTACGGAGCTATTTACAGTTGTCAAAGCATTTTATTTGGCCATCGCCGTTCCGCTTCCATCCTTTCCCGTCGCCCGACCTTGGATCAACCGTTCATCAACAAGGTTTGTTGTAATTCAAATAAGCGATTGTGCAATTGATGAGAATTTTTGGGGAATCGTGCTTTAGATTTAGTTCTGGTTTAATCAACTTATTGCACCATGATAGATTCGCTCAAAACTGGAATCCTTTGGTGTGGATCCTCACGACTTCTCCATTATTGATCATACCGATTGCAAGACACTCCCTTCGACAAGCCTGTTGAACGTCGAGGTCAATCCCAATACTTTCAGTACCGGAAATGTCATCAATGTTGCCAAGGATGTCGGAAAAACCGTTGGTTAGTTACTGAAACTTGAGTCAAATAAGAGCGGTGTGGGAACGATTGCTGATCTTTCATTTTTTTTTTAACTAAAAAGGCTTTACATATTTTTTGCTCATTTTTAAAAATAAAATACTTATCAAATATAAATGCTTTTACTAAAAAATAATTTGAAAAAGATGTATGTCTTGGTTATGGTTAATAACTAACAATTAGATTGGTAACCGCATTATTTTATTTCTAAATTTAGAAAAAGTGTGGATAACTTCAGAAAAACTGTGGGCACTTTTATCGATGTTCACTATTTAACTTGCCCCAACGTACGGGGTAAGTTCACTAGGCGTTAGGCGAATTAACACCGGTGGCGGGCATTTTTATAGATTTATAGCGACACTTATTCACATTTCACAAGCACCAAACAATACATGGTGAACAACTAAACGTAATTAGATTTTCTAAATGGTCTGTTACTGGTTTCTTTCAGTAAATTTACTTACCTATCTTAACTTACACGTTTGATTTAGTTTCTTTCTGGGGTAGTCTCCGTTTTGAACGTATGATTAGCAAAATGTAAGATTACGACAAAATCGACTGCATACTTTCGCACACACCTACAACTATGTTCTTTTGATTGGTATTTCGAATTGTCATTAACCGAAAACAATTGTCATTTACTTTTTGTTTCAGTTAACGGTGTCGTCGATGTTGCGCAAGGAGTTGGGACAATCGTCAATCGTTTAGCCAATTCTAGTTCTTTATTGCCAGCTTCAGGCAATGCAAACAGAGAAGTTGAATTGGTAACCGTTGGAAATCGTCCAAACGAATCTGAAAATTTGTAATTTTTTTCTGATTTGTGGACCAACGTGAACATTTTTGCTTTTCTTCCGTTTTTAATATTTCCATCTGAACGTAGCGTAGATTCAAATTTGATGACCTGATATGTATTCTTATACTAGATTGTTTTTTTTTCCTCTTAAATTACACTCATTGACTAGTCTTGCTGTATCGGCCATCTATAATAACTGAAATAAACATGCGTGCAATCACTCATTTTTCTCTGCCCTTGATACACAATGTACCGGATACAGAAATATTAGGTGGCATGTTACATTTTTTAAACTCGGAAATCCAATTCAAAGATTTTTCAACATTGTAGCCTGGTTTCCTCCTTTTTGTCACTGAAGCGCTGAACTAAAAATTGTATCGGCCAGAGCCTCGAGGTCGCTCAAAAATATTTTAAAGGATGCCCTGAATGAATTCAAAAGCATGTGCTAGGAAAAAGAGAAAGCGATTCATTTAGCGGTTGTTGATGTAATATTTGATATTTGATTTTCATATAAAACCCATTATCGGTGGACATCAGTTCATCATTTGCTTTGCGCGATAGACACGTAATATACCTCAATATACAGTACTGGTAAGCTACAACAATAGATACCCTTTAAGTTTGGACCTTCAAGCATTTTATTTGTTTTCATTTAACATTCAATTACATTCATTTTTCTATTTAATTTTTTTTTAATTTTCTATTTAAATTTTTTAAATTTTACTTTTTGGGTTGTCAACCGTATGTGTCGCGTCGCATGCCCGCATGAGATAAATTGATATGTAACTATTTAAACAAACATGATTTATATTGCATTGTCTGAATTTATAGAATCGTTAAAGATGCATATTTGGTTTCTATTTACCATCGGCCTCCTAAGCTCAATGTCACATATTCGTGCCGACGACTATGAATGGGGAGAGGTAATTAACTAATAAATTTAGAACTTTTATTTTATGGAACAACAATTTTGTAGGAATAATCTAGCAAGTATCACAGAATTTTCACAATTAAAAACATATTATCTACCTATTTATATTATTTCAACTTTGTTACGATTTCACAAATTTTAAATTTAATTACTAATTTGTTTTTGTTGCAGTGTCCAAAAGTAGATCCTGTCCCTGACTTTGATTTCAATAAGGTAATTGACTAAACCGACTAAACCTATTCGATGATTATAATGATGGAGATGATCAGATGAATCATCCTTCCGTTTCCTCTGAGTCACTATATTGTGGTATCCAAACAAACCACAATGGCAACCATCAATAACCGGCAACGGAAAAGCCGATTCTAATCACGTACATATTCTTTAGTTTTCCGGTCTGTGGTATGTTACCGAAAAATTCGATTTGACTTCGCCCTGTTGGACATACTATTTCATCAACCAGAACGGCACACGAAAAGTTATTCAATCTTACAATCAGACTGTGAACCAGCGTGAACCAGAAAAAACGCCAGGCACTGTGGGGACCCTTGAAGTTATCCACGAGACCGAGCCTGGCTTTATGAGTGTTAAATTTTCCGACAGTAACCCATAACATTGATTTAGAAATTAACCTGCATTATACGCTAATAGTATGGTCTAACTTAACGTAGATATAATTGGGAAAGCTGACTACATTGTATATTTTACGGACTACGAAAATTATGGGGGAGTTTTTAGATGTCAGAAATTCTTATTTGGACATCGTCGATCGGCGACCATTTTATCCAGAAAGCCTTACTTATCACAGTCGTTCCGGAATCAGGTTAGAAATCAAAAGAGCGTCAAAGATTGAATTTCAAAATCACAATTACCGGTATGACAATTGCCTTAATGATTTTTCATTGCCAAACAGGCCCGCGCAAAATTGATTAGCTACAAGATTGATATCACTTCGTTCAAAAGCGTCGATCAACAATATTGTAAAAGCACAAAAAATCTGGAGTCTTTCTCCAATTCAACCAAAACGCAAGAATTCATTTGGCCAGATAATAAATAATAGTCGGTAATTCAACTCATACCCCTTTCGTTAAATTAAAAAATCTTTTCATAATCAATACACTACTTTTGTGTTATTCTGACCTTTTAATTGAATCAAAAACTAGAAAACAAGTAAATCATTTTACCACAGAATAAAATGCGATAAGAAAAGCGGAATTGGTGAAACACATTCATTAAAGGCTGGCCCTCTGGATAGCGGTTAGAAGTGAGTGTAGTTCACTAGCTATGAAGTGATCGTTGCATTCGCTTGGAATTCGACGAAGACATTCAACTAACAAAGCGAGCGTTTTGGTAGATCCCGAATCGCATGTTTCCAACTCTCGAACAAAACTGTCAGTGTCCGACGAGAATCCATTTAGTAGCCACTCGGTTGTCATGGGACTGAGAGCTGAAGTATCACTTGGCTTTAATAACATCTTGAGTCTTCTTCCAGCGGCAACGAGAAGTGTCGACACAAGTTTTTCATCGGATCCAATTGAGACGAGTACTTCATGAGCCAGATGATCCATATGATTGAGATAGAGAAGATCGACGTACTTTATTCTCAACTCGTCGACATCGATACTCCATTCGTACCCCAGTTTTATTGCTTGATTTATATAATCAAGCGCAAAGCTCTGATTAGTTTCCTGGTTGATTATAAGAAAATTGCATGCTATTATAATAATTAAGGGAGTAAGTTGAGGTTAGCCTCTACTCACCATGTGTTCAACAGCTTTGCTTATAACTTGCTTGAGAAATTGTAAACGGTTATAAACGACAGTTGGATCTGCTTCTTGTGAGGGAAGTGGAGGATAGCTATGGAGATCTTTGAAAAATGCGAATCTTCCCTAAAAAATTAGGAGGAGAGAGGGGCGGGTTACAAATATAGAGGTATTGGCTAATTTTAATAACTGTATTTTATATTACCACTCGTTGATCAAAAAGGGAAAACACATGGACTCCCTTAATCTCCAAGCTGGCGACAAGATGAAGTGTTTGGGCAAGTTGATGATGCAGCAAAACCAAATCAATATTGACCAAGCGATGTCGAATGGATACTTCTTGCATCGGAGTCGCACCTTCACATGTCGGCCAGATATCGTCATATCGAATGAACGGAGGGGGCTCAATTTCAGAGGACATAGCAGACTGAAAATTGAGAAAATAAACTCAATAAATACTAAGTTTTTTTATATTAAAATATAAAATTGTTTTCAAATTTAACCGAGACTGTAGTGTCCAAG
The DNA here is from genome assembly GCA_030770115.1 of Daphnia galeata. Classification (NCBI taxonomy): domain Eukaryota; kingdom Metazoa; phylum Arthropoda; class Branchiopoda; order Diplostraca; family Daphniidae; genus Daphnia; species Daphnia galeata. Next base: position 6,930,740 of record CM061115.1, read on the forward strand.
AGTTTCATGGTTATTTCCAAGAAAGGAACTGCCTGATCTGGTGATGGAAGGTTTATTTTCCGAGATGTAAAATTCTTCGGCAATCGTCCTGTCTTATCCATTAAAATCGCCAAATCTTGAAATATGGGTAAGAAGGACATGGACCAAAGTGTTCGACAGATTCCTGAAACATAACTTATATGAATTGACGTAAACAGACGGTCAATAACAATTTTTCCAGTACCATGTCGAAAGAGGTGTGAATGAAGAGGCAAAACGGTTTCTAAACTTCGCTGAAGTAATTTCATATGCTTGGGATTCCTTATCCACATGGCTGCGTATTCAACAGCAACATTTAACATAATCACATCGTATTGCTAAGTTATAACATTAAAGAAAAACATTTTATTCAAATGAAACAGAATAAGTTTTCTAGATGAAAATACCGCGCTATGAGGTAAATGCTGTCTGAGGTCTCGAAACAAATCTAAGATTTAACGTAAACTCTTATTAATTTTTAATTCATAAGTTTGGAACAGATTGAAATTGTGAACGTCAAAAATTCAGTATTATACTACGATATAATAGGAATATAATATAATAGGTTTCCTATTATATTGTGATTATACCTTGGATAATAACGGCTTCTTCTGAAGATCCTACTGACAATTTGTCAGCTTCGGGTGCCAATTCAGCATCCGACAGATCTGTCATGGATTCATCCAAATTTTCTTTTGTTTCAGTTGCTCCAATTACTGTTCTTACCTCAAGTAAGTTCTGGGTAATCCAACGAGCTATCAACTCACTTATGGCACCTGCAGATACGTAAAACATTTCCAATCATACACTCTCAATTTCTCGATTAATATTTAATACCTCTTCCTTTTTGCAAAATTGAAGCGAGAGAAAATTCCAAATTATCGAAGTATTTGTCTTCAACTAGAAAATCTAGACTTCGGCTCTGCGTTTCCCGCAATTGAACGGGACGATAATGAATTAATCGTGATAGAAAAGAAAGATCTTCAAGCTGCTTCGACAACACGTTCCATGCACAAAAGTCAATCGACATATCCTCCCAATCGTTCATGGAGTCATCCATATTTACATCGGTATCGTCTGCGTTTTTGTCATTCAACTGCAAATAAGGGAAGGATTTTCATCCTGTTACTTTAGTTCCAGTATTTCACAGATCATTTTACATTAAAGACTTTGTTACCCGATTGATCTTCCGTTTCTCGAATTCAGCCATGACGGATCTGACAACAAGGGCAGCACAGCATGCTTGATTTAAGTTACAGCTCTTTGAAAGTAGCTCTTTAAGGTTCTGCCACCAAGGAGATGGAGTTTCGATATTGTTAAAGTTTTCCGGACCTATAATACATGTAAAGAGATATTGAGTTTGTAGCGCATGCTCGGATGGCTCGGCTGCCAAATAAACCACACCTGCAGAGTTGCACAGAATCCGAAATAATTTGTGAAAATGGAGAATATTCGACAAAGCCGGTGAACTAAGGTGTAACCAATAGTCTACTAGCATGGCAACGAGATCGTCGGCGGCAATTGACGACGACTTAAGAACTAGCGATAATTCGTCCAATAGATCAATGTTTCTTGAAAATGCAGTTCCCCAGATCCAATAGCCAATCGCTTGACGATCGTCACCCGAGAGGGAAGACTTGACTCGAACGCAATCTTCTGAGTTGTGAACGATAGATAACTCAAAAGCGCATAGAAAGGTATTGATTTCAATCGCCGATTGTGAAGTAGACGGATGTAGTGTTGGAGTAGTACATCGATGAAAAATTCGAGATATTTCTTCCCCATCCAATCGGAGAATGGTCGCAACATCCTAGGTGGAAAATATATACATTCAGGATTTAGCTATCTAGAACACTGAACTGATGAGCCACTGATTACCTGTAAAGAAACATGCGATGCATTGACGACAGTATCATAATCGGGTGGAAGGCTTTGCATTGCTTTTAAATGAATGTAGAGGCGTGCCAGCCGAGAAAGAATTCGACACCGAGACAACAGCAATCGACTCTCAGCATCAAGAGCTTCTGCCTTGCCGTACTGACTGACGATAGAGTCCAAACATTTGACAAACCCATCGGGATCAACCAAATGTCGGCATTCGAGAAGAAAGTCTAACCCTTGATTTACTATACTAGCATGACGGATATCCATCAAAAGATCCAAGCTTGTTGCGCTAGCATCGTGTTCAGTACGTAGTTGTTGTAAAATGTGAAGATCGCGAGCTTTTTGGCTACTGTCACCTCTAGAGGAAAATGATATTCATTTAATTTCTCTGAAACAAAGAATTGACTTGAAAAATTATATACTTGAGAGCGCAATGGAAAGGAACGGACACTTCGTCGAGTCTTCCATCCGGGTTTAAAAGGCAGCACTGTGCTTGGTCGTTATCAGCTGATGAATCCACACTTATATTAATCAGTCTAAAAGATTGATACGTTATGATAGTTGATTAAATGGAGTAATGATCAAATATTATACTTTGCGCCTTTGCTGTAGTTAAATGCGGCAACTCTAGTCCCTTGTTGAGGAGTCCAGACTTCCACGATGCCTCGTTTGCTTATATAGATGACTAGAAAAGAAACTGTTCTCGGAATGGAAACCTCTTCTTCTAAACAGGTGGACGTTGACAACTGGCCGACTTCTTCCCATGCTGTTATCCATCCACACTGAGCATCTCGGTAGCCTACGGTAAATCTGTGAGTATAAAACAACCATGAAAATGAATGCGACATTTACCTTTCCACATGCGCACAGCGACTCCTCTGAATAGATCAATGAGTGTTACTCTTCCCAAAGAGTCCGTAATAGCAGCTAATCTCTCGTTTGGTGAAACAGAAACTGATAAAGCTTCTCTTAAGGAATCTGCAAGGCCATATCTCGGGTACACTGGTGTAGCAGGTTCAATTACTTGCTTGTCTTTAGGTTTAGATGCTCCAGTTTCGGTGGCCCCTCCACCCCAACCTAACCACCCACTAGGGAAAAAAATTAGAGAATAGAAAGTTATAGTTGTAAGAATCTTTGGTAAACAAATTATATTTGCTTGTAGACCTTGTTTTAGAAAATAATTTGGATGTCACTTTGCTTGCTAAAGCATAAGCCACGTCGGATAACAGTGGGGCAGCCGAACCTTCAACAGCATAATGCCAAGCACAATAAGGTAGGCTTCCCAAAGAAAGAATTCCCGTAGCCACTGGTGGAGAATTATTATAACGTGCTTGAAACCCTCCTGCAACGGAAGCTGTCATAAGATGATCAAACTGGGATGGTGAGTTTGTGCCGAGGACGAAACAATCATTTATCCTATTTTGCTCTTGCAAACCGAGTTTTTTATAGTGTAGTGGTGGATGCTGAGAATGTAATTCGCTCGATCCATAAAGGGCGCGCCCTAAAATTTATTAAAAATATATAAATACGAAATACCTAACGTAATTCGTAAGTACTAATTAACAAATAGATTTATTTTAAACAACCTTTTGCTATGTGACTCCGGCATACTCTTAACGAATTGAATAAACCTATACCCTCTATAATGATCAAAGTTTTCTGATACACTACAGTGAGCTCCTGTTTCGCGGGATTAACAAGCGAACAGTGAAATTTTAGGTGATTAACTGGTTCATCATGGAATGCCTCAGTTAACAATAGATCTCCATTCTGAATTTAACGTAAGAATTTAAGGAAAAATTAGGATTTCGGATTGAATGTAAAAAGTAAGTGAGCTCCATTACCACTGTATACATTCGCACAAAACCCGTGTGAAATCCTAAAATAACACAAATCCAGTCAGGCATCCCTTGGCTGCTTTTTTGCAAGGATTTGATTGGTACACATAACACTGAAGTAATTTTTTCACTGTAATCAATAGAATTAAGAATTTTTTCATTTTAATGATAGCAAAGTAATTTTACCCAACTCCATCTGAAGTGTTTGATATGGGATAAGTGACATAATATTTGCGAACTTCCTTGTCATTCTTTTTTTCCCACTTTGCTACGAAAGAAAAATAAATTATTTTAAAATGCATGTAAGATATTTTAGATAGAAATTTGTATAACTCATTACAAGATAACACAGCATATTTATCTTGATGAGCTATCACAATGACTCCAAATTGATGAGATGTTGAAATAAGGCATGATTGGATCCAGTCATTAGAATTTTTATCTTCGTTTTTTTCACTTGCATCATCAAAATCTGTTTTCCATGTCCATGCATCATCAGACCAGCTTTCACCATCATCATCTGTAAGATTTTAGTAGTTTAAATGAAATTGTTGTGGCTGCAAACTATGTATATTATTATTATATGCTCATTATATTTGTATGCACTTGTACATTATATATTGTATTTATTGCAGGATTATTAAAGAAAAAAAGGTTTAACATGGTTTTTCTTCACCGTTCTTCATACAATGGTGTTCAGTTGTAATTATTAAAGGCCAATAAAAAAAGTGCTTAGAAATGAGCTTTCCGTAACGTAAAGAACTTTTATCTGTCACAGCTTTATGGAATGGGGTTATAGTAACTACGTATAAATTTACGTCACCGACAGTAAACGTAGAAAATTACCTCCAGCATCTTGGTTCGGAAAAAGAATTCGTTTTAGTTTAATCAATTCGCCGATCGAAGAATGAAACTTAATTTCACAAGACATGGCTGTTGGAAATACTTGACGGCCGTTTTTTGTTTACATCGCAACAGCTGATTTTTAGTAAAAGCAAATGCCCTTTTTTACTAATGTGCATCTAAAAAAAATTAATCGTAAATTTTTCGTTTTTTCAGAGTCATCAGCACAGATAAAGACCACGGTCTTTATCTGTGGTCATCAGGATGACTCTGGCCTGAGGGCACTGAGCCGCTGAGCCTTTAATAATAATGGTTTGATCGCTCTGGTTTGATCTAATTTCGTTTAAACGTTAAACCTGATGCCAGATTACCCAGATCGTAAAAAATTTGGCGAACATATCCATTTTGGTTCGATCAGATTATTAACATAAGATATCTGTTAACGGAAATCGTTCATCTAGCTGTAAAATAAAGAACCTCTTAAAAAAAACGTCTAATTTTAGTTTTATTCGTATCAAATAGGCCTAGGACGAAACGATGAAAGAATTCGCAAGTTTCTGATAAGGGATTTACTGATTAGCTACTATGTCTTTAAGAATTTCTGTTTGTCATTGGATTTAAAAAGAATTTTATAGTGTAATCAGGAATTAGGTTTTGGTCCGGTTAAAATCAGTCTTTCAGATAACATAACAGACTAGCAAATTTTTGGGCTTTAAATATGTATACCTAATCAGTTTGACGAAAAATTTAGAAATTGGCCTGATGGACAAAATTTGAACTGATTTGGTCCGGGCCACAGCTCTACCTGAGCCCTGGCTCTGACTCTTTCTTATTAAAAATTTTTAGGGAACTGTTTAATGAGTTAACTTCTAAATAATTTAGGTTTCAGAGTTGATTAGACACAATCTGTGAACACTCCATGTATTTTTTTGTGTAGACGCATTGACTTAAGTATATAACGCCGCTGGCGGCCTACTAGCCAAGCGCAATTGCACAACCAACAGAATTTTGAATTCTGTTTAACTTTTTTATTTGATTTTAGAGGTATTACTGAGGGGACTAGGAGAATGTAGCCAGCGGGAGGCAGTTAAATTTTCAAATTCTTCTTATTCTTCTACTAACTTTGTACTTTATTTTATTTCAAAATTCATTTAGCGAATAAAAAAAACGAGTAAAACTGTCAAACGTGTTTTCATTATAAATAATTTTGAACCAAGAACATCGTAAATAACTCAACAATCACGCAAATTTTTTAGAACCGCTATGGTAGTACTTCCTGATGTATACAAAAAAGGGCCTACGCTAAAAACATTCTCCCTTTATGGTTTCATCTTTTTTTGTTTTGATCCTTCAATTTTGTTACGTTTCATCCGTACCTGACTCATAAAATTGGTTTGTGAATCTTGGATAACCTAACTTCTTATTAATTTTTTTATTTTCTGTTGAATTCTGAAAGATTTGAGTAACTTTATTTTTATTACTCCCATCCGGGTGTCCACAGTTTTATTTTTACATGCAATACAGTGCAGAGGAGATGATATTTTCTTCTGTGGTATCTAATACCTAGTATATGTTGCTATTAACTGAGTGCTGATAGGCCTATCAGCACTCCTATCCGCTAATGTCGTGACTGATTATCATTGCATTTATTTTTTAACTGAGTTTGGTTTCATAAAGATCCATAGAATAAACGAAATCTGGGCATGACTATGTATGTACACAAGGACGTTAGTAAACGTGTTTTAAAACTTGTGATGGTAAAGTTCCCTTATTAACAGGCATGTGAAGATGAAAAGAAATGTACTGTTAGCACATTCAGTAGTATTTTTGTGAATCAAATAATAACACTTTTTAGTTTTTAAAGTTTTACCGCACTAAGGCCCAAATCTCCTCCGGCTAGATACGCGCCTGTTTGTTTATAAAGGCTTGAGGCTAGTAGTATGTATAGTGTATAAGTCATAAATAACATCGTGGACATATATGTTTCAATGATCGAAACTCCGAACATAATACAGACGTAATTGGGCGTTTCACTATCCGAGTCAAGAGATATGCCCTTTAGGCTAAAATATAATAACAACTTGAAATACTTTTTCGGTTGAAGACACTTCTTAACTTGAAACTCTTCAGTATTTGGGTCGATGAGCTACATCGTCGCATCTTAGAACGTGTTTTTCTTGAACAAGATTACAATTGACGTCAACGGGAGCAAAAAAATATTTCCCGTCAAATTTGTGAACACAGTGATGCTGAAACTACATTTTCATACTTTTTGTTTCGTCATCACCTAATTAAACATGTAAGCGACATATTGTTCAGTCCATAGGTTTTGTATTAATTTAAATACTACCGTATTTTTTGAGTTACCACATTGGGTTTGAACGTTTGGTCTGTTTGTATGGAATAATTCTTATTTCGAAATTCTCGATGCACAATAACTTATCCATACCAGTGAAAAATTAATAAGAAATCTGTGTAGACAGTCGATTTAATCGACTCTCGGATTACACACGTCCGTGTATGTTTATACGTTATAGTCGCCGCTACAGAACACAAGTAGCCTAATAAAACACACATAGGTCTACAGGAGAATAACTTTAAATTGAACAGCTCAAATCATTTGATATGCTATCTAAAACGATAGAAATAGTAAAAATAATAACAAAAAAAGAAAATAAAGGCTGTTTAAAGTTGGAAGAACTCTCTGAAGTCTGGAAGCAAAACCTGATTCACTTATCGTTTCTGGGATTTTTCTGTCGAGACTTGTGTGTGTATTTTTAAAAAGGCAAAAATTCTAGACAGTATACTAAATAATGGATAACTGCGTAATGCCTAGGGAACGGTGCAGCGGCTAAACTTTCTTTCTCATTATTATGCACTCCATTTCCGGCTCTCTGATATTTCTTCATAATCACTGCCAGTCAAGAGTTTCATATAATACAGAGCAATCTCTTCAAACGAATTCCTCAGCAAAATATACCATGCGAATCGTACACGTGATCCTACGTAATGAGCTTATTGGCAACATTCTACAATAATCGTTTAATAAAACAAAATAAAAGTGAAGAAATGAAAATTAAGAGCTCATAAAAGTTTAGCTCTGATCTTTTTCTCCTCAGCGAGGGCTTAGATATTACTACTCAGAAGTCAGAAGCTACTCGTGCGCCAATGCGTAGGTTATTGCCAAGGTATTAGAAAGTTATTGTGCAAGACTAGTGAATTAACTGAAGTAATAATATGGCAGACTCTATTAAAAATCCACCCAATTTACTTAGCCTGCTTTCAAGTCTATGTGATGCATGTTTCCGGTACTGTGAACCGAAAAGGAAACTTTTTTAAAATCTTATTCATACTTCTATAATATATTGTTACGGCAGCACCTTATTATTTATTTTATATACTAACAGGATGTATTGTTTCTTAATGCAGCTTTTATTGTTGCAACTCTCTGCGGTGCCATAGAAGTGGCAAGTGGTACGTAGGTAGCAAGATTTGACAACACTTGATGGAGCCAATATACTGTTTATTGACATCAAACGAATGTAACGATGTAAAGACGATAAATACTATACTATAAGGGAAGTGCACTACAAAAAAAAATGCGCGAGAAATACGGAAAGAGGAGCGAACAAAAGCTACGAAATAAGATTGGATAGAGAGGTTTCACTTGAAAATGAAACACGATTGATTTGAATCTTATCTTTCAAGGATGTTTTTCAATAATATGACTTCATCCAACGTTCGTTACATACAATTTGATACGGAGTTATGAACAGCATGGTAACTTTATACGGAATCATTCGATCGACTTATTCATTAAATGCAAGATTGGAGTAATTGAGTATATAGATCAGGGTATAATTGGAAAACTTTGTAGACATATCGCTCGTGATTTTCCTTGCACTGTGGAATGCACCAGCAAATATTGAAAGTATACGAATGGATGGTTGAACACATAGCGAAGATCATATAATTTTTTGTTATTTCCCTTTGGAGAGAGCGTCTTTTATATCCTTTGAATGTGTTTACTTGATTACAAATTCCATAGATCTAGAGCTGAAGTGGGTTGTATTACATTACAATCTCTTTACCTTCCAATTTCTCCACATATTTGATGGTTAATTGGTTATGAATGAGCCAAACAATCAAGTCATTACGAATTGCATTTCAAGACTGCGGACCACAGAAGCCGTACACCGAGTGTTGTGTACTATACAACTGATTAATGAAGACATAAATATTAAAATTGTCATTTAAATTTTGTTCTTGTAGTCTGTTTATGCATGACTAGCCTAATAAATGCAAAACAGCTTCAATTATTTATCTCATATTGCATCCTCTTTTTTATCGATCCATCGACACACTTACATCCTAGCTGGCTTGATTCCCCAAAATAAAAAATTCATGTATAATCGATTGATATTCCCGGATATTCCACTCGTCAGGCTTAAAAAGCAGAAGAGAGCGACTGCACGTCTCATTTCCTTGTCACATTAAATCTACAAGAAGATTGAATGGGCAGCAGGGGTTTGATCCCCGATGACAATGTCCACCGAGTTCCGCTCAATCTTCTGAGCAGACCGCTACATCCAACGAGACAATTCTGTCACGCGCTGAAAATGACAACCACTCAAATAGACTTCATGAATAGAGACGATGACGCGAAATCGATTTACGCACCAGCAGGTTTGCCAATGTCAATTCGATTAGAGCGCGATGGACGCAATGGGAAATGGTGCGTAGTGTTGATACTTGATAGCCAGGTTCCGACAAAAACTAAAACCATATTAATCTATCCAATATTGGAGGCTGGAGTGCGATCAATTCACTCATTTCTTTTTATGCCCAACACATGCCAAGAAAGCATCCAGAAAAAGAAAAAACGTTGAACGGCTTCCTTCCTTATAATGACCCAAAATGTGTGTACTGTACCGTACCCAGTACGCACCATTATTGTGCAGGCTTGGCTTGGTTGTCACCAAATAAATAAAAACATGTCGTTTTCAGTTCCGCTTACAGGAGTCGGAGGGTGTTACATTTTTTCTCTTGTTACATATACTCTCCTTTTGTAACGCTGTATAGATGTTTGTGTAATCAATTATATTTTATATGACGAATAATATAAGGTATAAGGCGAGAGAGAGAGTATATATAGTCGCGGCGGCGGAACATGTAACAACTTGATCCAGTGCCAAGTATATATACGTACATACACGAATGAATCTCCAGTGACGGCGTTCAATAGACAAACGGGCATCATTGTGAAAAATCGATACATGAATTCCCTTTTTCTCTCACTAGGCTGCCTAACAAGTGAAATTTATATGTTTTTCACCTCGTTTATGACTCAATTTGTTCTCTTTTTATCGGTCCGTTGCGTTCTTCGGTATAGAGTATGATCCAAAGAAATTTACGTAGAATACAAAATCAAAACATCATTCACTAGCGCCTGGCCAATTTTCTGGCGAGGAGCCATCCACGAATACCAAGAAAAATGAATGTATAGGGCAAATAATGTTTGATGAATTGAAAAGTTTGACTTGAACCTGTTTTGATGAAGAGCTTATGTAGTATGTTTGATGTCTTGGTAATTATAGGAATAATTAGTTCAAAATATGCTGTTGGTGTGCGTGCACCCGACTTTAATAATATTAAGCATATATTACAGTATATATAAAATTAGATTACAGAAAAGGAAATAGATGTCATTTATAAATCGCAAAATACGTCAACACCATACAGAAAAGCCAAATAATGGTTAACATATTCTTTATATAAGTATACTAAACTAGCCCTTATTAATATCACAATATAGTGAATTTTCCAATTTTTTTTTTTTTTTTTTTTTTTTTTGAGCTATTTTGAAGGACAACGAGGAATTGAATATTGGGAAAACATTTAATTTCTCCTCAACTCGTAACTGTCAGTGAGTTTGAAGTTTTGAACTGCGTGTTTTGACAGTAGCGAATTCAGCTTTTGCCTGTGCGCTTCCTTAATTGTATCCAAATTGTGTGTTCTTCAGTTATCATTCGCTTTGTAGTAAGTCATTAGTCAATTTTTCCTAGAATGATCGTTTTGGTAAAATAGACTTCTGTCTTCTCTCCTTTTAACTAAGTATTTTTTTTTACAGAGAAAAAACTCAGTCGTCCATGGCAGCTGTTGATGAAGAAGATAACGAAGGCGGAAGAGTCTGCGGCTTTAATGACTTTGCGGCGGAACCGTTGCGCGCTTCCAAAAGAGACTCTTTCATCGTGGCTGTCATGTAGTCGAGTAACAAAGTCCAGGCTTTCTCTGTTTCCTCTGTCCAGTCTTGTCCCAATATTGGACGAATGGCAGATAAAAACTGCGGCCCAATGTACTGCAAAAACAACCAATCACAGACAGACAACAAAATTAAAAAAAGGTTATCTCATTAAAAAGTTATCACTAATATGAGGGGGAAGAAAAAATAAAAATAAAGAACTAAAAAAAAAACAAAGATTAGCAATCTGTAGCCATCACGAGGCCATTAGTCAATGTCGTCGAGATAACTCCTCGGAAAACTCGAGACTACAAATAGCGCAACCCTTCTGGCACTCATCTTGCTTTTCTAACATCAGATTCAACCTAACTCTTACATGTAGGCCTATACTATTAGTCCAGTCCAATAAGTCGACGTACTATTTTCAATGTGAATCTATTGCAACAGTCACCACTTACCAGTATATCGGGCTATTATCTCATAACAGTTTTGTTTTATTTGAAAAGAGTAGCCAACATATTCGATTATTGGGATAGTTACTTTGTGCGTTTTATGATCAAATAAGTCACGATGAATGAGATAAGCCATATGAAAAAGAAGAGCTTAAAGTCCTGACAAAAGAAAGTTTTTTACTATTAAATTTTATTCAGATTTCTGGCAAACATCCCGGGATCAGGAGTTGAAGACAAGAGGGAGTTTGTCAATTACTTATATGACATTTTAATGATTTATAACCCCAATGCTGCATGCAGTAAGTCTAGTAAAGAAATTGTGATCGATGATAGACACTCACGTCAATGTACTCAAGTTTGGCTCCATTTTTGTCGTGCTTTCGCCCGAGATCGCAGAGGAAGGCGTGTAACTTTTCGGGTTCCTGGAGACGATGGACGGCCCGTTGCACAGCCCCCATAACTCTATCGAGTATAAAAAAAATTATTCATCAATCAAAAAAATATAAAAGTAAGTTTTTTTTACATGATTGTAAACAACTGTGCATCAGAGTAATAACAAAACATTTACATTTTCTTCACAAATGAATCGTTCGCAACCGAGTGAGAGGAAAACAAGCCCACCATGCAAATTGTTTGTTTTTTCTTTACATTACTATTTTTTTTAAATTTATAGCGATGCATAATATCTTGTTACTGTCAACACCATCCCCTAGGATAGTCCAGTTAGCGGAAGGCACTAGCTCGTTCGAGATCTTAACAAGCTTTTTATTTTCAAAAGAAAAGACCATTGTCCTTCCTCAATGATTGATCGATTATACTATGCGTAGCGTATACGGATATACTATATTTCGGATCATTTTTCCTTGTTTGTTGTTTTAAATGTACGTAGCTAGAAATATTGTTACCTGAGAGCGTGTTCTGAAAGCAGCTTGCTTTTCTTCAAATCATCGAGGACGACACCCGTAAAGGGCAAGAAGACTGACTGCATATCCGGATGGGTTTCAAACAAACTGGAAAAATAAAATAGTCGTCATTGACAACTCACGCAAAGTTTTTTTTCTAATAAGCAAGAAAAAAGGGCATTGAATATTTCGGCGGGACACAGTATTCGCTAGTCACCCTGCTATAGTCGCTACAATTAGTCGTTATTGAACGAATGATGATATCGTTGGTTCAAAGTGAACGTATTCATGAGGACAATGTAAAAGAACTTGATATTGAAAGGATCTAGTTGATAAAAGAGTGATGGATTCATGGATAGTGGCTATTTCTAATGGGAGGAAACGAATATGGTGAACATATCGATCAGCGTCTGCTTCTTCATTTCTTTGTGGAACTTTTTTTTGAAGTAGCGCGTTTGTTATCGCGTTACCGCAGCACAGCACAATAAGGTGAACATCTGTCATTCGACGTCTTATCGACTTATCGGGTTGCGGACCATTAATAAAAACTATGAAAGCAGGCCATCAAAGCAGAAAGAAAGGTGTTATTGAAGACCACTCCCGAATTCTCATCGGCCAAATATCAACTGACGTGCCCTTGATTCCTGATAGTAATATTACATAGGTATATCTTTCTATAGTTCAGATATATAGCTATTTGTGTGTGTGTGTGCGTAATATACAATTTATACATATAGACTGGTTTCACGTTATTGCTTTTGATATCAAATGCGATACTACGGTACGGAGAACTAGCCAATCTCTTTTATTATGAAGATCTTTTCTTGAGCTTTTTTTCTCTGCTGTCCATCTCTCTCTCGAATCACCTTTGGCATGCTTACAAGGTTGAAACCATTGAACTCGCCGGCACTGTAAGTAACCTATACAATACAGATCCAGAGCAAGATAAAAAACCACTAGAAAAAGAAAAGGCTTTGTACTCTTGTCAGTATCGTACCAGTTTTTCGAATAGAAATCGATCTATCCGTTGGAATATATCCCAGGTTTGTTTTATTGCCTACTATACTTCAACCACTTATTCTTTATCTGTCTGAGAAAACTGTCTGCACCAGATTGGAGGAAGAAAATAAACGATTCATGAAACTGCAATTTTAATGCTTCCAATTTTCCCCCGATAATATATGCGAGAAACGCAGATTTAACTGAAAACATAAAATAGCGACTTTTATAAAACAAGACGAGGAAAAGATTGAAAAAAAAACGTCTAAAAAAGATGGAGAAAAAATCATACAAACATTCGACAGAAGGACTAGACAGCTCGAGGAGATCTCTCTTCCCGCTTGCATCTTTTCTTATGAATTTTCGTCACATTCAATTTAGACGGCAACATCGATTTCCTTATAAAATTGACTACGATTTAACGAACTAAAAATTCAGGTCAATATAATTTCTTACAAGCCAATAAAAAAGCGATATGTTGGTGACGTAAAATTCAACAGGAGAAGTATCTTAATTAGAAGTCTAATGAGGGTTGAGAGAAGTTTTAATGAAGATCCGGTTTTCGGTAAATTTATTCAAACCCTTGGAAAGTTCAACGGTTAAAAACTGTTCGTCCCACGTCCCACATCTCCGCATTCAATGCGCGGGGATTGGCGTCAATGTCAGTTAAAATTTTATTAAAAAGTTAGTCGTTTTACTACCTGCTATTAATTCCAACGACATTCAGTCTCATCATTATCAAAGTGTCTAACAAGAACGGGTGACATACTCTCGTTAAAGCAGAAAAACAAAAATTTTTTAAACCTAATTTTTAAAAAAGAAATCAATCTGTTGAGACGTTCCTTTATATCCCTCACTTGTAAAGTAGCAGCAAGATCCTACAAATAGATTGCACTTAGATATGCTACGTCCTTATTGCTTGCGGGTACATGTGAAAGTGCTCACAAATTGAATAAAAAAACAATTAAAAATTTAGCAATCACACTTGGAAATTGTAGAGCGAAGCTATTGTCAGATCAAATCGTTGAATTAAGTTTCAGTGTGGCGGCAAAATTGTTTCATAGAATAATCATGAATTTTACTTATTTTGTGTTTCCTATACCTGCGCTTTCCATTAGACCATCAGTCGACAAAACTTTGTAGACGAAACGCCTTTACAGCTCGGCGCGTCCTTAGTTTTCCATTAGGGAATGACAGATCGGAAATGCAGGCTGTCGGGGAATGTAAGAAAGGTTCGTTTCTTAAATCGTTTCAACGTTAAAGGGGGGGGGGAGCGTGGGCAACTCAAAGCAATAAATTAATCAAACAGCACCAGCGCATTGAATTAACAATCTTTATATACTAGCTGGTAAAAACTTTTAGATATGGGAGAAAGGAGATATTAGAGATGTTGGTCGTTCATCATGGGTTTTATTCTCAGATAAAAAGAAACCTGATAATTATTTTTCATGTCTCGCAATAAAGAGATGAAAAAGAGAAATGAAATGAGAATACCATTACGAAACTTACATAACTGACGATGAAATATGACTATTTGAACTATTAGCCGGTTAGCCCAGCAAAACTGCAATCGATAAAGAGAACATGATCAAATGCCGTTAGCTTGGTTGAACGGCATTAGACAGTTTTCTCTACAAACCACAAGTTAGTGAGGTAAATAGGAGTGTTATTAGTGCTTAAGTGTTATTACTCGAGTGTTATTATACTTTGCCGACCAAGAAGGTTCATTTACACTGTGTGGTTGGTGGTGTACTTGGCGATGTGCAAACTTTGTTTCTCAGGATCCTGTTTTAATGACACCACTTCAGAGGACCAGTAATGCTGAAGAATAATAAAGAAAATAAAGTAATGGAAAGAAAAGAGAGAGCAAGTTGGAGAGGAACTTGTCTGATGCTGGCGGTGGAGGGAAAGCACTCGTCTATTCAAGTGCGACGAGAACTTTACATCCGCACGAGAGCGGCATTTCGATCGATTGATCAAGGCAACTTAAGTGCAATCCGCTGATAGGGACATGGGATCAGGTCAATTCTCAATATGACACTTCCGTGAAAGCGAAAACATGTCCACGATGTTGTCTTTGGTTTTACAACAACCCAAGCCCAACTCGTAATATTTCTCAAGGATTTGACGTAGGATGGATTTGAAGTTAAAGCAATTAATGTTTATCGGCGGCGGCAGACTAAGACTATTACTTTACTTATTTATCATTGCGATTGATTTCTTTATATATCTATACACGCTCGATGACGGTTTTCCGAATGAGAGTTGACCGCGCTCCTTGAGTCGATCTCTTTTTTTCCCATGAAACAGTAAAGAAGTGGCTGCCAAATCAATCTAGCGTGACAACAGATTTTTTTTTCATCAGAAATCATGGGGCGGATATAAATTGTATGCATCTTGAACTTTGGTGAATTGACCTCGTCCATAAAAAAAACACTATTCTATTTATAGAGCAGTAGTCTAGTCAGTAGTGCGTGCTTCACATCGAAATTCATGACTAGTCTCAAATTCACTTCAATCTCTTGGAAGTATTCGATAACCTGAAAGAATAAAGGATCATACGGGTTAGAGTCGGTTAGAGTAGCCAGGAGCTTTCCTTATATTTCTTTTTGGTATTTCTTTGTTTATCCCTCTCTCCTCTGGCCGCACGGCTTATACATCTAGAATATTTATGTACTGATTACAAGATTCTATACTCTAGGACTCTGTTGCTTGCTTAACAATTACGAATTTTTTTTTACATTTTCGAAATTTTTGATTAACAATTACGATCCAATTATACAGTGCGACTTTTATTGCGCAGCACTACTATAATAATAAACCAGAAAGACGATTATTTTTCCTGAGACTGGCTTTCCGGCTCTCTCTTAACCAGGTTAATAGGATCGCTTTCGTAATAAGGCGAATTTTGTTTGCTCTTAGTTAGTATTTATGGGGCGGTGGCTATATCCAGTTCAGTTGAACTGAGTTTTATTATACAATGGAATGTCTTTTTAATATCTTTCATGTTAACGAATCAGTGAAAGACCAGACTATCCAGTTGCTTCTCCATCGCAACCCAGCGTGTCACATGACTATAAGCAATCGTATAGTTTCCATTTTTTTTAAATTAGTCGACGAGTCAGGTAGACTGAGATTTGAGTTACAAACTCTGGTAAAAACATTTTAAATCATGAAATATCTAGTTACGTCTGTTTCTTCATTTACGTGCGAGTTGTTTTTCGGTTCCACGAGCGGGTGCACAACGATTTTTAACAGTATTTAGAAGTTTTTGGTTGAATCTCATTATTATTCCCATATTATCACGCGGAGCCTCTGAGCTTCATCGTGACGGAAAGCAATCCATTGAATTAATTTTCGAACGTTATAAGCTCACTATAAATATTCAGTATTTAAGCTAACAAAGGCAAGGGAAATATTAATGAATAAGACAGCAAAGGCAAGACGAAGGAAAACTAACCTATATTACTGTACCAAACTCAAATTAAACAGCCATATATTATAAATTGTATCAAGTCAAATGTCAATGAATTATTTTTTTTCAAACTTACTTGATAAATACGATGATGCCAACTTGGGCGATATCTTTTTCCAGCCGTATCCTGGTCACAAACAATGGGAAACAATGAATTACTAATTATAGCTCTTCCATGGCTATAACAATGGCTAGTATATTGTTGATATTACCAGCTCTCTTGAAGCAAAGTTTTCTGAAGATCCGTCAAGTCGTCGACGGAAGCCATTGCCGTTTTGGCAGGCGGAAAGGCTGTTGAATCTTGGATTGCAGCAGAGATCCCATTTCCGTTCCTTACTTCATCTTTGTCTGCCATTTTCTTACTACTGCTAGATAGAGTTACGTGTGCGTTGCCCATTTCGTCTGAAAAAAACACAAAATGGCTAAATGTTTCCCGCTTGATTAAATTCATACAAAACAAAAACATGAAAAATTGTGTCTTTTTTTGTGTGTGTGGTTTTGATGGTTATATATCGGTCTAGCACAGTGAAAACATCTCGTTCTCGGGGATTTTTGGTACTACATACAAACTTATGAGAATACAACGTTCAACTATTTGACTGTACTCACCTGAAAGAGATGAATCTGATAGAGGAACAGAGGCAACGGAAATAGATAAACAAGATAGCGGCAAAGGTTGGAGCTTGCGGGTGCAAGATGTTTGATCTTCTTAGTTGTTTTCCTGCTTTAGGTTTTATTCAATCTAGTTGAGTGTTTGGATGCCTATGTCGTGTACCATATTCTCGACGGATGTAGGAATAAGAAGCTGGTCTGAGCAAAGCTCGTTTGCGCGGGTATGCCACTGAAGTCGTGTTTGTCAGCTCGACGCTTTCACACTAGACGATTCGTGTCGACAAAACTGGTTCAAATAGTAGGGATACTACTACTATTTTGTCTCCCTCCACCCTTGTGTCAGTCAGGCGGACTAAAGGGAGCCTGCGCGCGCCGCTGGAAGACCAGCCTTGGCATCTTTTGCTGGATGGGCTAAAGTAGATCATCGACACTTAAACGCCACAAATAGGCCCATGTTTACTGTGAAATCAACTTAAATGATGCTCCTTGAATTAACATAATCGCGCATACAAGGTATATTGCGATCGCGTAATATGCTTGAATGGAATGAGACGTCACTGCAACAGACATTTAGAAAAATGGAGAGGGGGAAAACTAGGCAGTCATACATATATAGCCTACTATATATGTATTTACACTTTTACAGTTTCTCAGAAACCCCTACGATTGGATGTATATTGTATGCTCAAATTGAAGAGACGCTCTGAGAAACAGAAGCGAGTGGATTACATGAAAAGTCGGGGATCAATATGATCTCCTTTATTACATCCCAGCATCATTTTACCTCTGTTGTGTGGATGTTTCTGTGGAGACGAATTGACTAATATTTAATCCTGACATCACGACTCATTGAATAAGTGAGAAAATAACTTGGTAGGCTACGATGATTTCAATGGGTATAAGAACACTCCCTATATCTTTTGTTGCTGTCTGCTTGGTGCCTGACCTTTTCTTTCTTCCGGTTGATGGGCTGAACCGCTGAAGTATAGCTCACCAGGGTTTCCTTTTCGCCTTTGTCTACTCGAACCATTCTCTATACAGTCCAACGTAGTATACATACATTACAATGTTTCCCAGGAGAGAGTGAAAGAGCCGAAGAGAGATGAGACACAGCAATATTATCTAGGCCTATATGTAAGAATTGTATAAGATATCCTATAGTACAGGCAATAAATGGAGTTGTCCCGCCCCCCAAGTTTATCTTTACTTAACGCTAGTTGATAAATAGATAAATTCAGGGTAGAGAATGATTCATATTTATTTATTTTTGGGCAAGCGCAATACATTAATAAGAATGTGAATGCCGGTGAATGCTTCTGTTGATGGTTGATTTATAGCGCAAGATACGTAAAAGGGAGAGAGTGAATAAAACATTTTGATCCACAAAAGATTTCTTTTGGAAATAGAAAAAATTTTTGTATTTATCTCTTTTCCATCTGCCGCGATTTACGGGAAATGCCAATTGAATTTCCATTTGTTGAATTGAAGTTGACGGTTACTGGCGCACAGAGTCACGAAGTTCATCGATTTCGCAATAATAAACATTCTTCACCACAAAACTCTGCAGTCTGTGCTTTCTAATTCAATTATCTATCAGTTTTATTCTCACATTGACGTCTACATATGCTCACCAACGTCCTCTCGTCCTACGATGTTCTTACTTCCCCAACTAAACTTTCATTCTTTCTCTTGGACAACTTGATAAAAAAATTATTATTATTGGAAATACCTAACATTGGTTGAAAAGTAATATTCTCTACGTTATTATCAAAATCAATATTGCTGGTGTACGGTATATACACCATTACACCTGACACCTCGCGTTTATTGAAACATGCCATGTTTTGTCAGAAAGACAATAGTCTCATGCACGATGTCAAGACGAATGTGAGAACAACGTTGTACACAATAACACAGTTGTAACAACGAATAACACAAAACTCTGAATTGTCTTTATTGTCATGATTTTTTTTCCCATTAAAAAACGGAAATCCAATTATTTGATTTTTTTTATCCCTTTACAATTTCTTACAAAGTTCACAACACAAGAAAAATTAAGTTGATATGATGCGCACTGCATCTATAAATAAAATGGACTAGTACGAATTGGCTAGGCATATGGCCAGGGCATGGCTTAAAATGCATATACATAGTTTGGTTATTGAGACGCAAGTCTCTTGCACTCACGTACGTTATTCGGGATAGTTTCGTCCGCCCCTCTGGGAAATATTCCACTGTACAGTATTTCAGGCCCCACCCAACAAAGAAAGAATATGATATATATATTGAATATTAATAACTACATACAACAATACATATACATAAAATATATTATTTCCTTTTATTACTTCTATCGACTGGTAATTCTTGATCCCACTCGCCCGTCAGGGTGGGGATCCAACAAGGTACCGTTTATATTTTAGACTCTACTTATATAGTTTGATTCTTTAGTCAGTATTAGGGTATTAAAATGGATTTATGTACTTACCCTACTGTATGTAGCATTACTAGCATTACTACATTAAAATGTCGAATCTCCTATTTAAAAAATTCTTTATTTTTTTTTTGTTATTCATCCGATTGTGACTTTGGGAAATGCAATGGATGTTGCACAGGATTATTATTCTATAGGTCGTTCAATTAATAATAAGCAGAACCAGTGATTAAGAACATTTATGTAAGTTGCTGTTGTAAAGAAACTCTAGACTTATTGGTCATGACGTCGTTCACCAGGAAAATATGCAGCTATTAAAATGAAAGTGAAGTCAACATGCATTTCCTGTACCAAACCTATGAAAACCAATGTCTCTTCAGTCGGAACAAAAAAAACAGCCATCTAATAACTAATGCGCATTACAATATATAGCTCTATCTGTTTGCATTTTATGGCTATAGTAGGCTATATGATGAATTTTCTTTTTTCATATTACATTTGGTCTTTTGAAAAGTGTGTTTTTTCCCCCTCATGCATGCGTCCATTGGTATAAAGCGCAATAAAAAAGTAATCCAATGATAGGATTGTTATGTACATTCATTTGACACTGTAGAGAAAATTGTCTAGAACTTTCTTTGGGTTTATGTTTCATCGGTTTTCATCCGATGCTGCAGATAAGTCGAAAAATGCTAGGCCGATAATAATATAATATCAATCAATATATTTTGAATATACATAATAAAAGGAAATAGCCATTCGTGTTTTCTTTCCATTTTCTAGAAAAACTAACCCTTTCAAATGCTCTACAGTTTGAGCTGGTTCGTGAGTTTGATCAGATGCGTTGATGGCTTGGAGAACGTTACCTCTGTGAGCAAAGCCACAAACAAAACGTTCACCCATGAGAGTCGAGCATTCCATAGTATCCATATACAGTGCATGAATAATAATAGCTAGGTGTTTGTAAAGTTTATGAAATAGAAGTTTGGCGGAATTGCTTCTCACACTGTATGTGTATATACTCACGAAAGAAAAAAAACAAAATTGCATAACTGTTCTGTATAACCTTTTGCATTACTCCATAAAAATATTTAAACTATGGTAACAAAAAAATATCGATATTTTTTCGTTTTCTCTTGACAACTTAAATATTGTTTATCCTACATTTGTTTTCTTTTTTACTTTTCCGACAGTAGGCCTATAGGCTATAATTTTGACAGTATACGTATTTCATTATGCATGCAGATAAGAAACTGGACATGTCAACTGTGAAAGCTACACTGCGTTTATTTTACTCAATTGACTGCACTTGCTGCTGGTTGGACAAGTTTATATTATTCCATAGTTATTGGAAGAAAAAGAAAAGACGCCTTAATCCGTCGAAAGAAGCTAAAACGCGGTTTAAATTTAAAATCATCATATAAACATCTTTCTATAAAAAAAAGTAACACGGTCACTGATGATTACAATAAGAACGAATTAATATTGAATGTTCAAACATTCTTAAGACATGAATTCATAGAAAAATATTAAAATACATAAGATTTATAGGGCATGCTCTAAATCTAATATCAAATATAGGACGACCCCATCAAACAAGTCACAATTATTATGACATTCTGTACACTATCTCATTAAGGCTAGCTTATATACAGGAATTGATATGATTATGGTCACATAGAAAACAAACAGATAAGTGCTCGTTATTAAAAAACATCATCCGGCCGGCCCAGCAAGATAACTTCTTGAGGCATAGTACGTTGGCGTATCACTCTTCAGAGAACGCTTATAGTTGCGAAGCGCTTTCTCGACGTTAGTAGCTATTGTAACAAGCGTTCGGGGTTGATCGGGTGGCAAAAAACGATCAAAACTAAAGATTTTGTTGAAATCGAGTTTGTTGAAATCGACTATGGCGAACCACTCCCGCGTGCTTCTCTTTTCAAAGCTTCTCCGACCAAGAGTTGACAAATCGTAATAATTAAAGCCAATTACGGCGGCGCCCAGAGCAATAACATTGAAAAAGAACGC
Organism: Daphnia galeata; assembly: GCA_030770115.1. Classification (NCBI taxonomy): domain Eukaryota; kingdom Metazoa; phylum Arthropoda; class Branchiopoda; order Diplostraca; family Daphniidae; genus Daphnia; species Daphnia galeata. The sequence continues at coordinate 6,952,463 of CM061115.1, forward strand.
GCTGCAGCAAATCAACAAGGGAATAAATAGTAGAAATCCAAGAGCTGCTTTGATATCGAGCGACCTGCTACTTGCTGCCATTTGACGTACTACAGGCACATTTTGCAATGCTCTGGATAAAGCATTTTCATTGCGCTTGACGTAAGGAATCCATTCTTCTAGCTTCGGGGAATACTTCTTCGCCATTTGAGGTAGGTTATAATACAGTGAACGTATAAGGGATTGGTTCTGATATCGATGCGTGGACGGTAACAGAATTGCCGGAAGTGTTGGTTGCTGGATGGCGCCCAATTGAAACTCTATTGCTGTAGAATTTTCCGCTTTTTTATAACTAGTACTAATTCGATGAACATCATCCAGTCTGAGCACTTGTTGAATTTTAAATTTTTCAAGAGATTCCACAGAATCGTGTAAAACTAGTTTGGAATTTAGTGCAGGGTCAGCAGCCGAACTTGTAGCTCTTGGCGATGCTAGCAACAAGAAGAGGAACCAGACGTTTTTCGTTAATATATTCATCTTTAACTGAGACTTCGTCGTTAAAAACTGAGACTTAATCACAGTTGGTAGAACACGCTGACAAAAAATGCACTAAGTGTTACCGCGAACAGAACAGTTTTCAATAAAATGAAGTCACTTAAATTTGTGTTTGAGCTATTTCTTGGCAGTGAAAAATCGATATTAATCTCTTGTGGTGCACGAAAGACGGAAAGAGTCCAATGAAAACGTTGAACTGTAATAACAAGTTCAACTCTGGTTGATAATCGAAGAACGACTGTGAGAAAAGTTTCCCGAGTAGTCTTCTTTGTATTGTATTTGTACCAAAGGCTCTCTCATCCACGCGCCTCTCTTTATACGTATAAATAATTACGTTCCATCAATGCCCTTCTCTTTTCGATTTTTTTTGGACTCCCTCTGCTCACCAGTAGCAATTTGTTGTTTTTTTGGTTTTTAAAAATAATTTTAATAGTTGTTTTGTTTTGTTTTGTATTGTTCGTTATTATAATGCAAATATTATTTTTACTATTGCTTTGAATGTATTATTTATTCTTCTGGAAATAGAATCTTTTTCAGTAATTTGACAACACCTCGTAAAGCTTCAGCATTTCATGGGCAAAAATTGGTACTAATTCAATATAATTGACTGTATATTTGACTTGAAATATATAAATAAAGACGGCCACTACTGGCACACGGTCCGCGGTAGTACGAAGAAATAAGACGCAGTAAATTTAGGACAGGTCTGCGCCTGGGGGAGAGGTGGATATCGACTTTACAACACGAATATCAAGTGGACATTTTTCACGGAAATGCATCGTCATGAGTTCATCTTGAAGACAAAAGTAGATTTAGGACGTTCCGAAGTTATCTACTAGTCTACTACTAAACAGAACGGCATAAATATAGGACACGGTGTACAACATTCTTTACAGCATCCTATTTTGAATAAGAGTTGGTTACGTCAAACCGGTTATCCGACCAGTTTTATCAATCAACAAATATTTAGTAGGTTAAGGAATGGCAGGACGGCGCAATTCTCTTTTGGACGCAAACGTGTAATTTTCAAGTACATGTTCCACTAAAGCAGCCAAAGAAGCAACAGTCCTGGACTGCTCAAATGTCAATAAATAACGATCAATATCAAAGTTTAGGCTGTCTGCTTCTGTCAAGTCGCGTCTCTTGCGTCCACCAAATGGATAGACACCAGCGGCAGAAAGAGAAGGAATCGTCAAGGCGAATGCTAAAATTCCACCGAAAATTGGAATGGGGACGAGCATGGCGAGTAAACGAAAAGCTGAAGTGAGCACTGAAACTGGCTGTTCTGAATCACTAACAGCGGTAGTTCCGGAAGAACATGTGGATATCATTAGGGTAACTAATAATGATAAGTAGAGTAACCAGTTCCTTGACCATCGTCTTGTCATCTTCATATTCAACTAGAAAAATTGGATACACAAATTATTGTCAGACACTGCAAATTTTTTGACTTTTTAAGTTACCGTTAACGAATTTCGAAATTAAAGAATTAGAATCCAATCACAATGAATACGGGTGGAATCTGATATGCAACGCACACTATTTATATTTTATGGATGAAGCAGATAAATCTGGTAACCACTAGATTAATGAGATGTTCAGCTTCAGTAATCCTCTACAAGCGACTGGGGGGAAACGTTCCAACGCGTACACTTTTTTGTGTACTAACCGAAAGCTCCCAGGCACGTGCGGCAATATAAATAATTATGACCTAATGCCCGCCTCATCCAATTCGTTGTCTTTTCTCCACTCAGAATGTTCCCTCCTCCTTCTTATCCCACCTGCCTGCTTGGAATTCACTTTCTGGAAGTAAAATTCAATAATTCCCTCTTGGCTTCCAAGAGAGTTCTGTGGGGTGTTATTAGAGCGGGTTTTTGCGAGGTTTTTGCGAGGTTTTTGGTCTATTTGCGGGTTTCGTGCAAATCCTTTCTTGAATCTTGTCTGTGGTGGGTGGGCATAATCAAAGTTGCTGAGACGAACAATTTGATTTTTAAAAAATCCCGATCCGATCAACGGTTTTTTTTACCCACAGGCGACCCGAAAAAGTTGCGCCATTTAGTATTTTAAAAAAAAGTTTTATTTCCCACATTCAATACTAATCTATTAGTCTATATCATTGGGACGGACTTCGCTTGTCCAAAAGTTAAAAAGACAAAAAAAAAGGTTCAGTAGATGGACTGAGAGTCTGAGATGGGTAGGCCTATGTATGCAAGACATTGAAAACTGAGACAAATTAGAGAATGGCAAAGAATTGTTTCCTTATTGATTTCGTTTAGGATTGAAAACAATATAAAAGGAATCGAAGGAAATTTCAAGTATAAAAAGAATTCATATGTTGACCGTTTTGAAAATGATTTTTTATTCCTCCTTTTCTATTCGGTTTTGTTACACGAAATCACATCGCTCCTATTTCTATTTTGTAATTTGTAGGTAGTATGTAAAAATTTTTCTCTATAGTCTATACATTGATTACATCCTTTATGAAGTGTTATAAAAGTGTGCTAATTAGACTTAATAACAGCAGCGGAACAAAAGGGGAGAAAACATTAACAAATTAGAATTCAGACGACTTTTTATTTTCTATGTCATATTTTTCTGAGATGAGTAATATTATTATTTCCTCGATTATAACTTAATTTACTAGATTATTGACATAACTTTCGATATTTCAAATAACAAAAACTTACCGACGAAAACTACATTTAGGCCTATTTGTTATTGAAAAACTTTGCTCTTTATGTTAATTACAAGACATTTCGAATACTTTAATTCACTAAATGATTAACAAGAATTGTCCAAATATTTTTCTATTGACGTAAGCGTAACTATGCGCTACGACTTTGTTTTCAATATTATTTTTTTCACTTTTCCATGAAAAATAATGAATAAAATATCAAGTCCTGCGCATGGTATATTGAGCAATAAATAAGTTTCGGGTTCGAGAATTATAAATAATAAATAATGGTCTGCACAAGAATAACATGTACAAAAAAATAATAATAACTTAGTATAATAATCTAAAATTACTTTTTAAAAAGACACAAGATTTTGTTCATTCAAAGAAAGGGAGTCTGCTACATTTCATTTGACTGCAATCGATGTTGCTTCTGCGGGCGCCATTTTTGAACGCTGCTATCTTTTGGGAGATATAAGCAGGCAATAGGGGTTCCAAATACCTATAAAAATAGAACATACATTCTGTATTAGTGGCCTTACGTTGGGGTGTTTTGGCTTATTTTTATCGAAATGAGAAAGCTTACGTTATGATGGGCTCAGTGAACTTGCCCCATCGCCTAGTCATTTGACCAGCTTCACAGGAGTATCTCTCGAGGCATGAGTCATTCTTATAAGAATTCATGTAAGTATCGAGTACACTATCCAGTCGAGCAGCAAATGATGCTAAAGTTCTTGCTGACTGTTCAGGCGGCAAGAAGCGTTCAAAATCGAAGACTTGATTGAGATTCTCGGCAGACAAGTCTCGCCCAACACGCCTTCGACCGAACGCCGAAACGGCAGGAAAAAGGAAGAGTATCCCCGCGAAAGCCACGAAGAGAACGGCAGTAACAAGTATAATGGGTGAAAGAAAGATCAGCCCAATAGCAGTCAGTTTAGAAGTGATAGCTCCAATAGTTCTGTCAACTATTTCATGCCTGCTGGGTATATTTTGCCATATTCGAGATGCAATGTCTGCAGCGTTTCCACGAGACTTGATATAAGGCATCAGATTTTTGAGCTTTGAAGAGTACTTCTCTGCAACTTTGGGCTTCTTATAATAGAAAGAACTCATATATTCGTCCAGGTTATTGTACGAAGTCGTATCAGGAGTCGAGTAAGAATCCGGATGGGCGGATGGAAAACCAATACTGCTGAGTGGCAATGGATGCAATACTGGCGTAGAACGATAATTAAAATAGTTGGCATACGATCTCGACACATTAGATTTGAGTGTGCGACTCTTTCGATTTTCGATGTTTACGACAGATTCGACAAAAACAGGTTTGAAATCCAGGGCAGCAGCAGGATCACTGGAAGCGATGGCCGAACATACAGATGTTAATGACACAGCAGCTAATAATAAAACCGATAACCTGTTTCCTGGTAATTTAGTCATTATGAACCTTAACAAAAAAACCAAAGAAATAAACAAAACGAACTTCAATACACAATCTTTAAAATAAAATGGAGTAAATTACTAACCGAAAAAAATCGGATTACAAAAAGTTCACAAAAACAAAATTCAAATTAGAACGCAACAAATTCCGTTACAGTACACTAACGGATGCGAATCAGGTAACACCGGATTGATGACAAGTTCACCTTTGGCTGATCGTCGAAAGACTGTTGAAAGACTCTCAAGAGTGGTCTTCTTTGAATCTTAGCCCAATGCTCTTAGCCATCCTTTTCGTCCTCGCTATGCATAAATATTTATAATCTTATATGCCCGCCTCATCCAATTCGTTCTCCTTTTTAGATTAAAAAAATTCCCTCCTTCTTTTCTTCATTTCCCTGCCCATTCTTGCTCATATAGCTGCTGTTCCATCAACATTTACTATGGCACATTGCTTTTAACTATAGGATCTTAGGGAAATGTTATTGAATTTTAAGCGGAATGTCACAAAATATTATTAATAGCATAATCATTTCTATAAGAAAATGTTAGTAAATGACGGTATCTTTAAATGCTACCGGCGACTAGGGCTACTTTACAGTAGCGGGGTAACTTTACACAGAGAGAAAAGTTCTCTCATTTGGACCCTCTATTTCCATAAGAAATCGATTGGTGTGTAAAGTACGCGGGATAACTTTACACACGATTTTTAAATGCTCAAAGCAGCTGTAGCTTCAAAAGAGGTAGATTTGTCATCCCTTTTTCAAGCAATTTTTTTTTTTGTTATTTCTTTAATTCGAGTATTATGGGAAATATGGTAAAAACAACAAAATGTTTTGAATTTTGTGTGTAAAGTAGTTGAGGGTGATGTCATAGTATACTTAGGTTCCAACATTGTAAACGGTCAGAAATGCGTGATACCCTACGTTATTTTACTTATTTACTCTAAAATACTTTTGGACACATTTCCTCAATACGTTTTACTAGCAAAAAAAAGAAATACAGTACGTGTATAGAACTGTAAGCATCTGATAAATTTCTTTTGCCTTTTTGGTACAAACAAAAAGTTCCTCCGGGCATTGGTATTTTGTTTGCTCTTTACCCTTTTATATTGCAGGCTTTTACTGGTGTGTGTTACTATCCTCAATCCACATTTTAAAATAAAACTAAAAAATCGTGGTGGGTGAGGAGGAATTTGATTTTGTGGTGAGGAATTTGATTTCTAATAATGCTCAAAAATTGCATTCTGCAAAAAATGCTTCGAAACGAAACCCTATACGTAAGAAAAAAGGAATTGAAAAAATTCTTATTTTTTGTAACGATAAGTCGGTACTCGGTATACAAGCAGACAATTCAGAATCATAAATTTTACCAATTTCAAAGATTTATTGCGTGTTTACCACATTGAATAAATTTATAGTTTTATTAAAATGTTTAAAAATAGAATTTTTACTATGTCACAACAAAATATTTAATAATTGGTACGGAATATAGGAAGTTGGCGAAAGCTGGCTAATCTTATCAAAGTTATCATTAAATAAACTAAAACTCAGCACGACGGTTTTTATACAGTATTTAGTTTACAAGGGTTCTGGAACCTAATAAATATGTATAGTATACATAACAAGCCCATCAGCTTGCATTGAATTGGGAAATAAAGAATAGACTAGATTTTCATTCCAATTTCATGCAGTGTAAAAATGAGTAAATGACTAGTTAAATGCTAAATTATTGTTTTAGTGCTCAGAAAATACAAATTGTGTTCATCCAATTAAAAAATGAGAGTTCGCATTTATTTGTTTATATAAGAATTTCGTTTGGGTGCAATGGAGACTCTGATACGTACTGCGAGAACCGCTTACGTAATTACGTATCTACTTTTGTAAATTTATACGTAAATACCTAGAAAGCTTCAGCGACCTGCTATGAGGCGTAAACTAAGGACCTGTACACATTGTTTTATTTATTATTTTTACGATTTTTTTTCGGATCGAAGAAAGTTCCGACGCTCAGCATTACACTGGCAAAGCTGACTACTCATTATTTGACCAGCTTATTGGCAAGCAAATTTTTTTCCAAACAAGTGTTACTTCTTGGAACCTGCATGTTGTTGTCGCCAACGCAGGCAGCTCATGATATGACTATTTATATGAGCACTCAGGCAAAAAAAAATCGATAAAAAATCACAAAATTAAAAACTTCGTTGAGATCCTCCGTGGTAGATAGTCCTTCGTTTTGGCTTTTTCGTAGATTCAAAATTCAAAAGATTCCCTCCTTCTTTCTCCACTTCAGAGATGGCACTAAAGTTTACGCGGGATATTCTAAACGTCATTAAAAAACACAATCTAGATATTGGTAATAGCTACTAATATATTATAGTTCTTCAAAATTTCTCAAAATTTCTCAAGTTAACCATCATATTCGACTTACTACAGTATTTGTAAATTTTATCAATTTTAATTTCAATTTCAATTTCAATTTTAAAATGTTTTTGGTGTTTACCGGGCTTTACCGCAAAGAATCAATTTTATAGTTTATGAAAAAATTAGGCGATAAGCCAATCAGCTACAATATTTTCGAGTTAGATTCGAACATGGATTTCATAAGATAGTTACATTCTATGAATCAAAAGAAAAGACACAGAATATGTAGCATTTTTCTAAATATTACTAAAACTAAATTTCAGAATGACGGTATTTGTATTTAGCTCGCATTGATCAGGTTCCTGGAACGTCACGAATATAATTGCAAGACCAGCTTGCCTTCCATTGAAAAATAAAGAAGACCCTGGTTCGAGTCGTACAAAAACGCAGATATTAAGGCTTGTACCGCAAAAAACGCGAAATAACTAGTTAGATGATAAATTATTTGAGGGCAAAAATGGTGTTTAACCAATGAAAGGAAGTTTGCATTTCATTTCGCTGCAATCGGCGCTGCTACTACGAGCACCATTCTTGAATGCTTCCAGTTTTTTCGACATGTACGTAGGAACTAAAGACTCCAGAAACCTACAAAACGTAAAAAAACCTGTTAAGTTATTTTATTATGATTTCTTTGACAATAGATGAAAGTTTACGTGATAATGGGCTCAGTAAACTTGCCGAGCCGGCTAGTCATTTGACCAGCTTGGCAAGAAAATAAAATCCAGACAGGTGTCACTCTTGAAAGCGCGCATGTAGTTGTCGAGTACGTCGTCAACACGGGCAGCTAACGATGCTAAAGTTCTGGACTGCTCGAACGGCAAAAAACAATCAAAATCAAAAACTTCGTTTAAATCCTCCACAGCGGACAAATCGCGTCCCATTCGTCTCCGGCCAAACGCCGACACGCCAGGAAAGAGGATCACTATGAAACCCAAGAATAGAACGCTGGAAATGAGCATGAGTGGATGAGAGCATGACAGGAGCTAATAGGACCAGTCCTATTGATGAAGTTATACCAAACGTCCTATCGGCCATTTGACGCATGCTGGGCATATTTTGCCATGCTCGAGATGCAACATATCCATAACGCTTGACGTAAGGCATCAGATCTTTGCGTTTGGGATAGTACTTCTCTGCAACTTGCGGAAGGTAGTAATACACATAGCCCATTGTGGTTTCTTGTGGGTTACTGTATAAGGCCGGCACAGGAATTGATTGTGATGCCGGATGGACTGCTGGCAATGGACGGGAAGGAAACGCCTGCTGCTGGTGCTGATAATGCTACTGGCGTAGGAGCTTGGGCTAATGGTGCTTTCAAATAATTTATATATGACGCATCAGATTTAAGTGAATGACTTTCTCGAATTTGAACGTTTTCGACAGAATTTTGCAATGGTGTCTTAGATTCAACAGCAGGATCAACAGCAGCAGCCGCCAAGCATGTTACAGTCATCGACGCGATAGCCAATAATAAGTACAACAACCCATTTCTCGATAATGTAGCCATTCTCATTCTTCAACCGTAAATTTAAAAATTAAAAAATTATAAATTAAATTATAAAACCGATGCACTTGAATTATATTGGTATATAGTTACCGTTTAAAAAATGTTTTAACCAAATTAAATCACTTAAAATTTTAATTGATGATTAAAACGGCAAATTTACACTGTATTCCGTTTCAGAACAAGAAGTAGATAAATTAAATCTAGCAACTCTGGGTCTCCGGCTTGTAGACAAGTTCACCATCGGCTGATCCTCGAACGACTGTGGAAAAAAGTTCCATAGTGGTCCTCTTTGTACACCAAAGAAAACTACCTGGCGACGTTCTTGACTGTAAATAATTAGGCCCCAATGCGGATCCTCCGCCTTCGTCCCCGGTTCTCTCTTTCACCACTCACCTCACCTTAACCACCTCCTTCTTCTCCTCCTTCCGTATACCACCCGACCACCTACCAAGTAGTTTCCAACACCCATGTAGGTGATCACTTGAAGGAAAGATTTTTAAAAGTCTAGAGGGTGGTATGACGTATATATATAGAAATCGGTTGAAACAACAGCCAAGGCAAACAACAGACGCGGGAAAATCAAATGGTCGTGGTAAAACACGGAGAAAACTCGTTTACATAAATGAGAAAGTTAGGCAGCTGTCGTTCAAGCTGACGGCTTTGGGTTTTCCGGAAGCTGAAGAACGTCTCGTTACATGATTTTTTCTCTTCATCGCATAAATGAAGACGCAGGTGAGCATTACCAACTGTGGGAGTCCTCAAAACATCAATGCTTTGCAAATTTAATTGTGTTTACTGGAGCGTGATTATGTTGGAAAATTAAGCGATGTTATGAACAGTGAAAAAGGCTACCGACGACGAAAACATATTTAGAGAAAACTATATGCACAAGAGTGGACGGAATTATAACGGAACAATGTTTGCGGCATCCGCTTATCTTCCACTTCGAAATACCAGGGGGTCGACGCAACGGTGGGTTCAGAAAGGTCAAGCCACTGCCAAAATCCAGTACGATATGGCAGTGTTACCACCTACCAATTTACACAGACGTTGTTGCATCTACACTTCAATGACGCAATCGAATTTCCGTTTTCCTGCAACAAGGTCGCGATTATAGGCTACAAACGAAGCATATGAAGGGAATTTTCAACGATATCCGAACCTGAGTTTGAAAATTCGAAATTTCGATTGTTTCCCTCGAAACAAGATGGGGTGGATTCAAATGACGATGCGTTTTTATGCAGTTTTTGATGTGGTATTTACAGTATGATATTTCCCACCTAGATGTGGGAATATCAAATAAAACCGTAAAATAAATAAATGAAAAATAACGAATCGACTCGGTATTTTCCAACAAATATAATACGTGTAGCGAAAAAAAAGAGAAAGAAAAAGAGAGGGAAGACGAGCAACGAAACCGCACCCGAACGGTGATCGTAGACGGGTTCAGAGGTCGGAGTGAAAATCACCGTTAGTTCTTCCTCAACAAACAGAAAGAAGCCAAATAGAGGTAGTGAACGTTATTTCGAGACTATTACTTTCCAACAGACGACGGAACTTTACTCAAAATGAAGAGTGTCGGATGGTCTTACGGGACTCGTAATATGAACTCGTAGATTTCTATTTCTCAACTGCACATAACCACTTATTGCACTCGCACATGGGTCACGGCACGGAGAACGTCCTAACGTTTGGAACGAGTTAAAGCAATCAGCGATGAACTGTGAAGGAGGCTAGAAGATGAAAAATCAAAAACGGCATTTTACACAAAGACAAGTAATGAGGAGGAATAGGCAAATTTACATTTCCTTCAAAGGACCAGCGCGAATCAACATTCTCAAAACAGCTACCGGTACTCAGGTATCACCCCAAGAATGATAATATGTATACGAGGCAAACCGCACTCTCAATATTTGCTTCCTTACATTCTGGCATCCATCCAAAAAACAACAAACAAATAGATAAATCACTACCAATTTCCTTCCGAAACTATTGAAAGGCAACGTTAAATAAGCGGAAGTCTACCAATAATACGATTATTGCATAGTTACGAGTTCTTCTTACTTCATAGGACGCCTTCCGCTGAATTTTTCTTTTGTTAAAAAACGAGAGAAAAAAAAAAGAAAAAAAATTGGAGACCATGTTTTGTATCTCTTGGTTGTCCCTTGGCCATAAGAAGAGAGTAGGTCAACGTTTGTTCCGACTCGGTCAGTTCGACTATGTCATAAATATCACAATAAACTTAAGTGACGGGGACTCCTTTTTAGCAATTCAAATTTTGTCGCAAGTTTCCTATCAGAATAATGCTGACTCAAAAACTTAAAAGAGGTCTTGAAGCCTTTGGGAACGAGTTCTTTCCCTATAATGGAATACGAAGAGGAAATGGTCGAATACCATGAATTATTACTTTTGTTGTGATTTTTGAGCATGGGAACACATCGAACCAATAAAGAAAAATAAATCTATATACCTACATAGTGTATATACCTATATAATTCATGGAATCGAACTCACGAAAAACGATTCATTGAATTGAAAAGGCAGGAACCGATGTAGTATGAGTAGATGATGATATGAATCTTCAATTTGGGATTCCGGCAAAACATGTTTCAACTATAATTTATGGTGTCCGATCAGTTCAATTTTTGGTCATCGTAAATAGACGCAAAAGTTCAAACTAGTTGAACAACTTAAATTCCGTTGTGTAGTAGTAGTTTATGCACGAATAAAAAGCAATAGAACGCGATAGTTCAAACTATCGGTATACCTTTTACTTATTCCTAATGTGATGCATAAAATAGTACATTTAAAATATTATTGCATATGCATCAATATTAATTTTTAATACTGTTTGGGACTAGTTGCATTAGACATGCAAACAGCATTATTTCCTACGGGAAAAAATTATACAATCTTAACAATGCGAATGTGAGATAAATTACATCGTGTGAGTTAGAAATTGTTGGTCTAATCCATGATCTATTCTCGGGATTATACTGCTCAAGTTCAAGTTCATACAAGATTTTTCATGGTTTTTTTAGTCAACCTTGAACTAGGGATGTAGTTAAACAAACAGGGAAAAGGAGAAAGAATGCAACTCTAGGTTTGAAATGTTATCCCCCATCCTTTTTTCTATCTTTAGAAACAAAATGCAGGTTAAACCGTTAAAAGTTGCGCCGAAATAACAAGGAACAGACGGAAGATATGCAAGATATCCGTTCTTGGCTGTTGAGACTCGGACTTCTAGGTTAGAGAAAGTTAGGATGAAAGACGAATTTTTAAAAAGCATTACTCTTCGCCCTCACCAATCCATCGCCTTCCCTTCGACAACTGCTGCTCACGCATTCGAATTTTCAAAATGCTTGGACGGCTAAAGAGAATCTTCCGTTTCCATCTCATGTTGCTTTCTCTTGACCTCGTTTGAAATTCTTTTTTAGATTTCCTTCAACGGTTCACTCTACTCAAGTAGAAAAAAAGCGGAAACATAATTGTGACCTAGTTCTCTCTCCGTAAAGGGTAAAACTGAAAGCACTGAAAATAAAAGGAGAACTTTTTAGAAAACTCCATTTAAGTTGCAGTAACACTTTTAAATGTGAAACAGCATGTGTTTGGCAAGAAGAACACGGACAATTAATTTAAATGACTGATGTCGTTCTTACCGAAACTGTAGCCAGGCTCTAATTTTTGTAGGCTAGAAAAAATGAATGAAGCTCAGTCCAGTACTGGGCCATCCTCAAATCATTGCAGGTCGAACGGAAGACGACGGATTTGAGAACGATTGAAGCGGAAAAGGTACCGGTCTCTTCCATTTTCTCCTGACATGAAATTCTCTAAATATGTCTGGAAACGGTCGCACGCATTCACTCGCAGATTTCCATCCGTTTCTTTGACCCCGAACTGCATGCGTCAGAACGACGAGTTCATCAATTTACGCAAACTTCTATATGAAGACGAAGAGAAAACAAACGAAAGCTCGGCCCTGTTAATAATTCGGAAAACAACGTGAGATGAAAGTTAAAATCTAAGCTCTTGTGAATAAGGGATGATCTTGGGTCTTGCATATTTTACCTTGCTGGTACTGCCGAATGAGAAAGCAATGAGTTGTTAATCAGCGACAGGAAATAAGAGAAATACGTTGGCTAAAAGAATTTCACAGGCTCATCAGACCGTAAGTAAAGTCGGTTTACACAAGCACAATCAAAAGAACGCATGGTGCTTGTTGGTTTCGATTACTAATGTCATTTCATGAGGTTTGTAATTTGAATCCCTATTTTTTCATAAACATTTCAAAAGAAACTTATCATGTGAAGAATATATTTGCCAACAATTTAACAAAGTTAAAACACACCAGATTCAACATCAAAGAAAAATAACACTAATTCAAGAGGTTATGAAACAATTCACTAGGTAAATTAGTTAATATAGTTGTAATACTTGCAAGGTAAGAATTTCGTCGAAATTGCCCTTGAACCTAACGACGACGGTGAAGGTAGATCAACAAGGAGCAAAAATATGTGCACGCGCGTGCACATATTTTTGCAAACCAAGTGCTTCCTGTATTCAATGATCGAGTCTCGTAAAAATTCACGCCCAGCAACCAGTTACCACAAGGAAATTTTTATTAGTATTTCTTTAAAAAAAAAAAGAAAAGAAACAATTAAGAAAATATTCCCATAACAATTCCCTTTGGGTATTAACACCCTTAGAAAGAAAACCATCCTTTTAAAACAGAATAGAGAGAAACCTCGACTAGTCAAAATCAACATTCATTGTTCATCTTCATCGACCAATGCGTTCATCTCTTCTGCCAATGCATAATATTTATTGGCTAATCTTCCTTTCATAGCGGCCATGGCTGAGTCGGCTGCGTTACTGAAGTAATCAGCTGGTAAAATGATATGAGAATATTCTTATTAAAATTATTTTGACCAAAATAAAAAAAATATATATTTATGAAACTAGTACCGGCTTTCGTTGGATTTTTGTCTAGGCCATGTCCTCCGTCACGGTATATTTCCCCTAAACGGCATAGTAGTGTGTAAGTCGGATCGTCCATAGTCCCATCATAGTTTCCTTCCTCATCACTTGTTTTTACGGCTTCCACCGCCTCGGTATACCAATAAACCGCTTCAGCCCAGGAAACAGAACGAGTCCCCAGCCCTTTGCCAGTGTCGTATGCTTTGGCTAAGTAAACTAATGCAGCACGATCACCAGCTGCTGCTGCCTACAAAACAAACATTCTAAATTTCTGTACAAAACCGAATGATGGATAAAAACAACAACTTACCGTTCGCATGTAATCAACACCCAGATCAATGTTTTGATCCGTTTCTTCCAAAGCGAGATCCGGTAGAACGTCATGTGGAAGATTCAAAGCAATTCTTGCCATGGTTATAATTGCTTCAAGATTACCACAATCTGATGCGTGACGTAGATGGTAAAGGGCAGCTTCACGATCGTAGCCGGTGGAATCGGGTTCAGTAAAACGTTGCATTTCATGATATTTTGCCAAATCCAAGTGAATCTGTCCCAAGACCGAGCCACCTGTCTTTTGTTTCCGCCTTTCATCTAAGTCTTCGACATCTTCTTCCTCGGTTTCCCATAATTTTTTCCTAGCTTCCACTTCAGCCACAACACACGACGAGCGTGTTTTCTTATCTATTGATAGTCTGTAAGCATCGTATGTCAATATAAAAGAAATTTAATTATTTGTACAATTTTTGTATAAATACAGGTCCCGTACCTAAAAGCGACTCGATCTGCTTCGTCAGACTTTGAAACAGACCCAGAACTCGCTTCCGAAAACAATCGAGGGCGTCGACGAGGAACACTATCCGAGCTATTTTAATGCAACAAGTTAGAAAATGTAATGCTACATTTAATCCAAGCTCAAATTTGAGTTTGTTAACTAACTCATTGTGATTTGATGCTTCACAGAAAGTGGGGGAAATGCTATTTTTCCCTACTGACGGAAGTCGCGATCGAAGCTGAATTCCTCCATCAGAATCATTGCCGTCATCTTCTACAATATCGTTTGATGTCCACTCGCCAATGCTCTCTGTTAGTGATGCGCATGAACCTATGCTCGACGAAGATCTCATTCGGAGAAATTCATGAAGGTGAGCTCGTTGATACCTTAGAAAGATTTCTATAAATATTATGAACACAAGGTTTGCAAACAAATATTACTCACTGAGAAGGAAGGACGACTAAGTCTTCCGTACCACGTGAAACAGTTCCCACTTCCTGATTAGTGGTACTAGGGTTTGCTGTTAATTTAGCGAGCTCAGAGGGTGCCAAATCGAACGGCGTCAATCCTAAATTTGCACAAATTGAATTGCATACGTGTGAGTGGAAGAACAAGGCCATTCCTTTGGTTCCAAGATTTCCATCGCCGTACTCGATGCCTACAAAATGCGAAATTAAGTAGAAAAAAATGTTAAGTAACATTGAAATATAGATCTTATTGTAGTTATAAGTACGCGTAAAGCAAAAGTGGTGCGCAGCTTACGCCAATGCGCACCACTGCAGCCTAAAAATTTTTTTATGTAAGAGTCTTATCACTTTTATGTATGCTTGACTACTACTTGGTAACTGAGTGGGTGTATTCAAACCGAACAATGCATTTGCTATCAAGTAGTAGTCAAGCATAAAACAATGTTTAGTTCCCCTATAGGCCACAGTGGTGCACATTGGCGTAAGCTGTGCACCACTTTTGCTTTTCGCGTACTTACAACTACAATAAGATCTACAGTCATGCCTATAAGTTTCTTGAACAGGATTAAAAACATACACTGTTTTAAAGCGTATTGGCGGAAAGTATTCTTGCGTTCTTGCCTTAAACAAAGAAAAGGGGTAAAAAATGAAAGGAAGAAAAAGATGAATAAAAGGAGACAGGGCGAGCACGCCGGTATTCTTTCCGTCAATACGCTTTAAAACAAGTTATGTTTTCAATCCTGTTCAAGAAACTTACAGGCATGACTGTATATAAATATTTATAATATGTTAAATATAGAAGATTGAAACCTGAGACTGTGTGAATTTGAGGATCTGTGTACAAATCTCCAACTCCCTGAATGTCTACGACCATCAGTTCGTGACCGGAACGTTCAAATGTAAAGTGACTAAAAGCCTGCGGAGTATGACGCTGAGCATCGTCACCAAGTACGTAGCCTGAGTTAGAATTGTATTTGACATAGTTTCCTTCGATAAAATTTTCGATGTGGTATAGGGGCTTATCGGGGCGATCAACAAACTCTAGGACTGCCATCTGGAAAAAATCTATTTGCTTAGGAGGGTGGTGTCTATTGAATTCCTCGCCCCACAATTTGGTATCCATTTGTAGTCTCACTTCATCAAAATACATTTCACGAGGAACTGGCTGAATAAAGCGTTTAACGATGGCATTATTAGAATCACGGCGCCAATCCTGCATGAATTTCAATAAGTCATGTTAGGAACGGTTAGGAAGAGAAAAAAAAAAATCAAAATAAAGATAGCCCTACTTGATTATGACTGAAGTTGCTCAGTTTTTTAATTCGAAAACATTCTCTCATTGAACCATGGGCAAATGATTCGGCTTGCATTTTTACAGAAACCTCATCAATAACCCATTCTTTTTTTAGCGCATTGTAACGGTGGCGATTAGCATTTTCAGTGAGGCAATCTTCTAAATGGAATTTCTCCCAAGGATCGGTATGGGATCGCGCTTTTATCAATGCATGACGCCAATTATTTTGCACTGTTTGTTTGTGATTTGGCAGATGAGAAGAGAGTGATGGTTCCCTTTTACGTTTGGAACTCATACCCATGGCAACAGAAAAATATTTCACTTGATTTCCATCTAGATGAACTTCAGGAAGGGTATGAGTCTGATCTCCATTAGAAATATTCCATTTAATATCAGTGAATGAAATGGGTTCTAAGATAAGGTCCTCATGATGAGAAATCTCGACAGTAGCCATGATAAGTAATTATTATAACAATAATTGGGGTTAGGCAGTAATCACAGTAGGCTGTACTTTTGGCAGTAATTGATATGGGATTTTGTAAATGGCATTGGGCTTGCTAGAATGACAATGCCATGACCTTTATAAAAGCAAGCAAAAAAACAATGTTATCACAAAAGTCATGATTCATAAAACATGATCATTAGACATTAGGAATACAAAGAAAACAAACAAGAACATCTTAGCTTTCAAAACGTTATGTGATTTTAACACATAATTTTATCTTGTACTATTTAAGTAATTAGCAGGTCTTAATTTCTTATACAAACCATGAAATGACGATAGCTAGCGTAGTAATGTAAAATAATGTAACACACAATAGTTTTAAGTTTTAACTTGTCTTACAAAAATGCTCGCTTTCTTGACATAGTAGTAGACACACGGTGTACGTGACACGAAGTACCTGTATATAACTATATATTATCTAATAATACAATTTCCTTGTGTTATCTTGTTATGTGACTCAATAATTGTAATCACGGGCCACGTACACATTTAAATTCACTAGCCTACCATCAAGAAGTAAACTCATGAATTACCTTCAGTCGCTTCAGTTTTATATGAAATACGAAGGATACAAATAACTCATTCAATGATACAACTGAAGCAAATTTTTACGACATTTCACAAAATTCTTTTATTTCAAGTCCTCAAGGACAATCGCAGCGTGGTGATCACAACAGACTTTTCACTTTTGGACATCGGTTTCGGACATCTACTGACTAAATGTAGCATTTCTTAGAACTTAGAAGAAATGATTGGCGACATCTGTGCCAACGATTTCAAACTCCTTTTTGAACCAAATTACCATCCTTTATAGGTTGTTGTTTTTGTTGACAAAATAAAATTTAAAAAAGTCTTCATCAAATGGTAACAATATAAACACTGAGAAGATAATTACGCACTGCTTGATCGAGTATACAAATGAAAACTGAATAATTAATGTGAACCTCGCACTCGCAGGAGTCGCAGCGTGTCATCCTGACTGGTGTTTAAAGTTTAAACAAATTGATCTATGGTAGGTAGTGAATAAGCGTCATATTCGCATCAACCAGGAATACTATTTAAGTCGGACAAAATGAATAGCGTGTATTGTCTACAAAGCTGTCGAAGTCACACGTGACGCACACGTGAGGAAATTATAACACTTATTAAATTTTTTCAAAATAGTAAATAAATTTTGTACATGGGTACTATACAGTATACATCATACATTTAATGGCACCATTGGCACCTGAATCCTTTCATCAAGAAATATCGTAAAAGCTTTATACATGAATAATTTAGAATCAAAGGTTTAAACCACACGTTGGATGAGATGCAGATGAACACCACTAAATATATTATATTTTTGTTTTGTTTCGCTGGTTTTTGTTTTTATTTGCAAATTTGATTGTGTTGTACGAAGGAACCTAAAATTCCCGGTGTGCGTATTGCAAAGAGATTTTCCAATCAGAGATGACCGCCATTGTAGAGGAAAATGGCTCAAGACGTGCTGCAGGCAGAGCAAACATTTTGTGACCACTGACTGGGTTCTACGTATTCCTGGACGCCATACGAAGCGCTAACCGTGGTCCGTTTATCCCTTAGCGCTCTACAAATTTCAGGTAGAGAGGTTAGTTCGGGATGCCAAAATTTATGTGATGCAGAATAAGTAAATCCTACCTGGCCACTTCAATAAAGGCAAGTTCAACATTAAGACCAGTTTTTGCTGACGTTTCCATAAAGTTGACTTTGTACTCTCGAGCAAGTCTTTCGCCATCTTCCCGGTTTACAATTCGATCCTCACTGTCACACTTATTCCCTGCGGAAAATATTGTTTCATTTAAAGTAGGGTAATTGCACTAGCCAAAGCACATAATTCATAATGCTAAAGTATTTTTTTAACGTACGTACTTGTGCAAAACTACATAATTTTGCATGGAATAAAAATTGGCCTATCAAGTACCTAATAGCATGATAATCACGTCGCGGTGTGCGTATTCGTTGATCTCTGCAAGCCACGCCCGAGTGTTATCAAAACTTTTTCGATTGGTCACGTCGTAGAGGAGGAAGAGGGCTTTAAATGAGAGAGAGTTTTGATCCCATTTTACAAGGAAATGAAAATAAAATGACTTCAACGATAAGAACCCGGGCTCCAACAGGCATCCGGGTTTTTACAGATAAGCTTTTATTTTCATGATTTTGTTAAAATTTTGATTTAAAAAACGAGAGTTCTGTTTTTACCGTGGGCGTCGCGATAGTAGGCATGAGTTACGCTCCTAAACCGTTCCTAAAGTCAAAGTTTTTTTACTGAAATTTATGTACTCAAATATTCAATGGTAAAAAAAAGATGGCTTATTACTTGCCCGGCGGTGTCCCAGATCTGCAACTTAACTTTTACCCCGTCCACAACGAGTACTTTATTCTAAAAAAGAAATAATTATAAATAGATATACAAAGATTGTTGATACTGAGTTTGGAGGGCAAATGTGAATCAAGCCAAATTCAGACGATTGAAGAGAACCGAACTTTGTGCCTTTCTGTCATCTCAACACAGTGGCACAATATACATGCCTGGTCAAAATCAGATTTCATGACAGCACTTAAGCAAAGAGAAGATACACTCTCTTGACGTCCAACTAGTTACTAACGGTAACTTAATGAAAGAAGATCAAACGGTAGTAACAATAATAAAAGCCCAGCCAGTGTTTCCACAATGCATTTACCCTGTAATCGATACCGATCGTAGCGATGTAAGAGCCCGACATGAAGGTCTTGTCTTTGAAGCGGATCAAGAGGCAAGTTTTACCCACCCCTGAATCTCCCAGCAGCATCACCTGGACATAAATACGTCAGAGATACGATCACGAAGAGCGGATGAGAGCTGCAAATACTGGATTCAAACAGAAGACGGCTGCCGGAAATACTGCACCAAGCTAGGCTACCTTAAACTGAGCGCTCGTTTGCTCATCTGTGCTGTCGATGGAAGGTCGTCGGAAGTCGTAATTTACATTGTTGATATCATTGAGCTGGATGCGAGTTTCCTTGAATTTGGAACGAAACGAACCGCCCCTAATTTGAATAAATCGGTAGGTAGATCGATCGGGTTGTTGCTCTTGTATGATTGAAGGATTTTGCACTGCCTGCGATTTCAGGTTGCCACTGAGCTGAGCCAGTGTCAACATTTTATTTGTTTCGTGGGGATCTAGCCTAGTATTATTTAAAAAAACTGCTGATAGATACTGCAAATTAAATGCTAGCTAGATAACAAAGGAAGAAGTTCGATTGATTTTAGGTGTATTTAACAGTAAACGCGTTGCGTAAAAGTGTTTGGAGGGTCTGACACTTCGACGCCAACTGACGCTCGGCAACCGGAGAAAGGAAGTTTCTATGTCTCGACGACTCAGCCTGATTAGGTCGACCGGAGAGAGGGTGAGGGAGTGAGGAAAGGAAAACACTTGTCTGTCACACCCAGCCCTATTTTCACTTCATCTCCACCTAATAACCTCAATTGCATGCTCCTCCCTGCACTTTGAACGAGTCACGGCTGCAGTTGGTCGGGGGAACGTGAATGTAGCTAGAGACGACGCCGAACATCTGTGAGACTGACAGAAACACCCACGGATACCAACTCAATATCCCTCGATCGATTTTAAATTGTGCGCAACGATTTTCTAAAACAAAGTTAACATTTTAAAAAGAAAAAGTAAAAAACAAAACAAAAAACAAACGAACAAAATAAAAAAAAGATAAAAAAAACCCAGCAAACAATAATAGAAGCTTAGTGATTCAGTTTCCGATTCAGGTGAACTCTATAACCGTGTGTTTGTTTTATTTTAAAATGATGACTTCATTACTTTGAGCCGTTCCCCTATACATAAGCACCAAAACAGCTCAGCATCCAGTGCATCCACTAGTATCGATCGTATTATAATATTCTCTTCCTCATTAAAAAAATCTTTCTTACTTGTATTAATTTCTGCTATGTATTTTTAGGTAGGGTCTATTCGTCCGTCGGACGGAAATATAGCACCAGGGCTATTCTTCCGTCCGACGGACGAATAGTGCCATTCCTTTCCAGGGCTATTCATCCGTCGTGAAGAAAATTTCATATGCTTTAAATATTGGAGATTTTACATAACTATTTCCTTAAGTTAAGCCTAGTTATGGGAACTCTCAAGAAAAAGTATGTAAGAATGAAGAATATATAGAATAAAAATAAAAGATAATTATTATTTTTTTCGTGTAGAACAAGATCAATTATAAATTTAATGTCTTTAAAAAATTAAAAGTAACTTTTTTAAGAAGCAGGGTACGAGAATTCAAGAACGGAAGTCTTTACGTATATAACGTAATTCGGTTTAAGCAACCTTCTTTTGGAATGCGAAAATTTTTTTTGATGCGTAAAACCGTTTTAAAAACTGATATCATTTTACGCAACATTCAAAAAGCCTGAAGTCTGTATGTGTATAACCATACGTTGCTTAAACCCAATGACGTTATACGTAACATAAGAAAGGTAAATTTTTGAGAACATTTAAATTTTCTAGTGTGAACGTATTGTAACTCTATATTTTATATTGAAAAACAATATTTTCCGACAGAGGAATAGATTTTATCATCGTAAAATTAATTACTTATAGCTGAAAAAACCGACGGTGGACAAACGTGAAACATCATACTGACACAACAATAACGGACAGTGAACGCTGCAATAATTTCCGTTCGTTATTCATTTTTTTTATTATTATTTTCCGTAACTTGCTTCTAAAAAAGTTACTTTTAATTTTTTAAAGACATTAAATCTATAATTAATCTTGTTCTATACGAAAAAAAAATTATCCGCTATTTTTATTTTCTATGTATTCTTTATTTTACATACTTAAATGTGTCTTTGAATTATCTTTTAGTGTCTTCAATAATTTCCGTTTCTTATTCATTTTTTTTATTATTATTTTCCGTACCTTGCTTCTAAAAAAGTTACTTTTAATTTTTTAAAGACATTAAATCTATAATTAATCTTGTTCTATACGAAAAAAAAATTATCCGCTATTTTTATTTTCTATGTATTCTTTATTTTACATACTTAAATGTGTCTTTGAATTATCTTTTAGTGTCTATTTATTGAGAGTTCCCATAGAACTAGGCTTTACTTGCGGAAATTGTTATTTAAAATCTCCCCTATTTAAAGCATATATGCAATTTTCTTCACGACGGACGAATAGCCCTGGAAAGGAATGGCACTATTCGTCCGTCGGACGGAAGAATAGCCCCGGTGCTATATTTCCGTCCGACGGACGAATAGATTTTACCTTATTTTTAATGAATAGGTTTATGAATTGTACTAATAATATACACAATTACACATGTACTAAAAATACGTTTGAACAAGTGTTTGTAAGCTATTTTCTCCATAATTTTATTCCCATAAAGACTAAATTGATAAACAAAAGGCTTATTTAAAAAAAAAACAAGTCAGTCAATTAATTTTTAAATTTTTCTTTTCGATGGTTAAAGTATAGACTATAAAGTAGAGGGGCAATATTATGTAGTGCATATGAAGATTACACAATGACTAGCTTACTGTAAAACCGATGCCGACAGTAGCAGCGAATGAAGATGGATGGAACGTTCCTGTGTCGAACTGAACGAGAAGGGAAGTCTTTCCCACACCACTGTCGCCCACCAGAATGGTCTACATATATGTGCAAAAAAAAATCGAAACATGCTGTCCAAGTGGTTTGCTTTAAAAAGTCACACAAGCTGGATTACCTTATGAAGAATCTCTTCGGAAGAGAAATCAGATGATAATGGGACTACTACGGGAGGCGTTGGAGCTGAGTATCCCCGGTAACCAGTATCATTTACCTCCTTCCGCACTTTCAATTCGATCGGATGAAGTTGACGGTGATCGTAACGAGAATGAAACGATCTTGATGGATCAAACTCTTCTTCAAAGACCTCGTCATCAGCCTCGTCCAATCCCATACCAGCGAAACTTTTATGAGTCTCTGGGATACCATCCGACGGCGTTTCATCGCCCTCCAGAATGGGTCTGTCCATCGCAAAAGTTAATGAATGACCCCTTGGTTGTACGCAAATCACCCCGGTTTTGAATCAATGGAATACGACTTTTTTAAACAGTTTTCCCCAGATATATTAACCTAGTTAAGCAATTTTTTAAAAATATTGAGGAATTCAGTAAACTAAAAGTGAGGAGCATTGGATCAATATATATCCATCGGATTACCAGTGGAACGCGTAGACTAAATTTAGCCAATAAGCATTAGCAATCGAAAAAACGATCTCGTTCTGCACTCTGCAATAATCCAGAAAATAGTTCAATCTCAGCAATGGGGCAAAGTAAAAGAAAAATTAAGTAACAAAGAATTAATTTAAAAAAACGGATATAGTGAAATGTCATAAAATATCGTAAAATATAATAAAATTATTTTGCACCTTTAAAGATTAGGCAGATCTTGGTAAAAGTTTGACGAATGAATAAGAGGATTGTGCAGGATTGAGGTTGGCAATACTTGCCGGAAGTTCGGTCAACTCGATACTGAAACAACTGAATAGTGGAGAGTCGGAGAATCGTGTGTCGCGCAGGAGTAATACGGAGACAATATTACACGCTCATGCCCAAAGATGCAGCTATCGTACGCTAAGAGCAAAAGTAGGAGGAGACTCATATACCGTAGTAAAACTGGGTCGATGCATGGGCAGAATCGAAGCGAGCCTTGACTAGCATAGCAAAGTACCAACCAACTGGATGAACAATTTGTACTTTAGCGGTTTAGCTGTTATCACGCCGCACAAAGTTAGGCTTGACTTGGAATAGACAACAGAACCCGAACCCGACGAATCATTGGCTACCCAACTGAACATCGATCGCCTTCTCTTTTCACATGCCCATCTCCCTTTTATCTCGCCATCACCATTCTTTGTCGCTGACATGGATGTACTCCCTTTGATTTGACGAGATGCTCACTGTAGATGCAATGCAGCAATAGACGCTAAAACTGACAAAGGAAAGAAGAGAGCCTCAGCGAATGAATATGACAGCAGCTCACAAAATTCATATATATTACAACAGCTTCGGTAATTTCAATCTTTATTTAAAAATAATCTTTAGCTTCACAAATGATGGTCGTTTTGTTTATGACTGCAAAGGAGTCAAAAACAGATATATGTAATTGTGTACCTACACAATGCTCGGTATAGTGAAGAAGGTAACCGATCGATAAATAAAAATGATTATTTTTTTTTGTAAAGTTTTGTCAATAATTTGGTTCAACACTAGTAAATGTACAATGAACGTCATCATCATTTCCTTCTATCCGTCCGTTTTTATTTTGACAGTATTACCAGGACTTACTTTTCTTTTCACTTTTAAATTAATTGACAACACTAGTGATATAATTAGTGAGCCATGTAGAAATCCGTCGTAACTCATATGTGTGAGCAATTTTAGTTCTTTCCCGTCTTTCCATTCGAATTCCCTAAATGTTATTTTTTGCATGTACATCAGTTACCGTTACTAGCTATTGGAATAAAACATGTTGTTTAATTTTTCAAGAGCTTTTTGTCATTATCTAATGTGAGAATGTTGATTAATTTACTATTTAGCGGCTTCTTTAGTTTTGGATGACAGAATAGAAAAATATTGCTGTGGAACGATGCACTCCAGCAGTAGGAGAAAATCAGATTAGGCAGCAAATCTTATTCTCTTTTTCCCCTCTTTTATTAGGGAACCATTTGGTCTCTAATAAGAGCTAATATAATGTCACATCTCCAACTTTTTTCGGCGCAAAACAATTCGTTTAAAATTAATTAAATTAAAGGGACCAGGACCAATACTTTTGGTATCTGCAGCATTGCCACCATTTGTGTATACAACGAAATTTGAGAAAAATTGACAACGCTTAAATAAACTTTCCTGCTGGTGTATACAATAACATACTAGTGTTACGTTCGGAGTCTTCGGACTTAAGATGTTTAGAGTGGGTTACTTTGAAGAACCGGTTCTTTAAAGTGACGTCGCTTCTTGGCCTTCTTCGTTAATTCTAGTTGAAAGGGTCCCTTAGCATCAATCAATGTATTTTGTTGAAATGAAAAGATTCTCTCTTCTGTCAAAATACGCGTGTTGGCGATCAAACTATAGCACAGCTGCTAGCCGTAGTGACCATTATGACATTATTATATCAGGGGGTGGCATGGTAGGATTTGCTATGGCTTGTTGCTTAGGTATTTTATTTGTATAAAGATGCTGAGATAATTTTCATGTATTTTAATCTTTATTTTGTTCTAGGTAAAAGTGACTGTCTTGCAAGCAAAAAAATCCTGCTCTTAGAATCATCAAGTCAAAAACAGTTAACATTGGCATCCTACAATGCTAGGGTATCTGCATTAAATCATGGTTCAAAATCATTACTTGAGTCATTGGGTGTTTGGCAACATATTGAGAAGACTCGTTTTGCTTCTATAAAGAAGATGCAGGTATGATGGCAATTAAAATTCTCATTCTTAAATATACATCTAGTATCATATTATATTTCTTTCTTTGTTTAGGTTTGGGATGCATGCTCAGATGCGGCAATAACATTTGGAAAAACAGATTTAAGTGAAAACATTGGATGGATTGTAGAAAACGATCTTGTACAAGATTCATTAATGAAAGAATTAGTTCATCAAAAAACAGTAGAGGTGAAGTATAAAACAAAAGTCACAAATTACAGGCTTCCACAAAATGATGATGAATTAGTTCAAGTAACCTTGGAAGATGGATCATGCCTCACTACAGATCTGATTGTAAGTATAGATCAGCCTTAGAAGCAATTTGCGCGGTGCATATTTTGGTCATGTTTTATTTAAAAACAGATTGGTGCTGATGGATATAACTCTGGGTTGCGACAGAATATGAAATCGCAGTACATTTCTTTCGATTATAATCAGATGGCCGTAGTGGCTACTCTTCGCATCTCCGAGGTATAGAAATTTTTAGCTAATGGAAATGTCGATGTCGTGCGACTAGCCTACTAGTGCGCACCATAGTGGGGTTGCCGGCAAAATTGAACGTTCTCTGAACTATTATTATCCCATCTTATTTAAATTATCGATTAATTGTTTTACAGTGCGCTGAAAATATCACAGCTTGGCAAAGATTTCTCCCAACGGGTCCAATTGCTCTTTTGCCGGTTTGTTTTCGTGTCATTTTATTTAATTTAGATATTGTTATTCATGTAGCTTTAGTGCTTTACACTTTTAACTTTGGAAACTTTTTTTTTTTTAAAGATAGTATCTTTGCTGTACATAGAATCTATGTGCAGCAAAGACATCTATGTCATAGATGTTAAAATTTGATAATGAATGGCATGTCTGACATATGAAATCCTTGAATTTCTAGCATCATTGCATATAAAATTATTATAAACAGTTTGATTATATTACTCAAACAACCATTGAGTTTAATAAGCATAAAATAATAATTTTTTTTTTCCAAAATTGCTTTATTAGGGAGGAGGGATGGATGTAGGATACTGTAGTTTAAAATGTGATAGAATAAAATAGTATCGCATTATAATCTAGACATTGTACTGTAGTCTGTAGACAATGGGGTTGAATTGATATGTGTAATCTTCTATTGATTATAAATTAAATATTAAATTTTGACTTATTGAAATTTATTACTTTTGTATAGTTGAATAACGAACTTAGTTCTCTCGTGTGGAGTACAGACAAAATAACAGCGAACTGTTTACTGGATTTGCCTCCTGATATATTTTGCGATCGTGTAAATCAAGCCCTGGTAAGCATCGACCTTGACTAGCACTTAAAACAAATTTAAACTGGATATGGCGATCTGATATACTGTAGTCAAATGTTGTTTATTTGTTGATCACAGTGTTTTTGTTGTGTCAGATTTCTCACGATTACTACTGATTATTTTACAGTGGAACAATGAATTCAGGAATCTAGGAGTCCATAATGTCAGTGAACGGATATTTCAAATGTTAAAAATATTCCGAATTAATTCAACAGAAGAAAATGCTAATGATACACGCCAGCTTCCACCGAGTGTAGTTGAGATCCAAGGACGCCAAGCTGCTTTTCCTCTGAGTTTTGGTCATTCCGTTGACTACATATCGAATAAGGCTGTGTTGATAGGGTATGGCCTCTAACGGAATTTTTTCTTCTATCCAAAGGCTTACCTCAAAATATTTCGGAAATTAATGTACGTTTCCCTTTTTCCAGGGATGCCGCACATCGAATACACCCATTAGCCGGACAAGGCGTTAACCTAGGCTTTGGCGATGTCGTGGCTCTTAATGCCGTAATTTGTGAGGCTGTTAATAATGGAGCAGATCATGGAAGTTTTCTCTATCTCAAGCAGTATCAGTCTAATCGGCAACTACACAATTTACCTGTTATGGCAACAGTTCACGGATTGCATTTCTTGTATAGTACAACTTGGGCACCGATTGTTATGTTGAGAAGCACTGGGCTAAACGTTTTTGATTCATTATCATCAGTTAAAAGTTTGATCACTAAAAGAGCCTCAATTTAGTTTAGTGATGTTAACCACATTCGGCCTTCAAGATTTTCCCGTTGTGCTAGGTGCTTCACGGCAAAGTGGAGAGTGAACTAGTTGGTAGTTGACAATAAATTGCGCATACCAATTAAATATATGTAAAAAAGAAAATAGAAATTTGGTTGCCCTCTATGCCTTTGTTTGTCAATTTGAATGTAACAAGTTAAACGTATTTTTTTAATTACTGTTAAAAATAATTACCATCGAGGTTTGAGAATATAATAAAAGAGAAAGGCTTCACTGATTTTTTTGATAGACTACTGGTAATTCAATATAATAACAAGATAAGAAAAACAAATTTAGTTTATCTTCGTTATGAAATCCGTAAATAAGTAAAAGCTATGCGAATGAAATATAATGGAAATAAATTTCTTTTACAAGTGATATCAAACTTCCTGCGCTTGTCCAAGAAGCTATGCAAATCCAAGTCGAAGAAGAAAGAAAATGGCAGCAATTCTTGAATCTAGTATCCGGGAAGCAGATATCAATCAATGTAAGAGTTTATTTAATTGGGAAGGAAAGTTTCTACAACCGTCTACAACCGACAGAATTCTTATACTGATGTAACTGGAAAAAAGTCGAGCTTGTATAATCATCATCATCATACTTCATACACTACTCATAAAAGAGTGCAGACACATCCTCCTCCCTTTCTTTGTTTTTTGGTTCGGAAGCGGGAAGGATCGCTTTTCGAATTTTACCCTTTATTCCGATCCGCACCAAAACCGAGGAGAGCCGGCACGAAACGGACTTTCGGTTTATTTCATTTGTGCTATATTTTGGTCGGTTCTCGCTAGCTAAGTCTTTCGCTTCGTATCGTGCAATTCCAGTAAAGGCATGATGTTTTAAAAAATATAGAAGAATCCCGTCACCAAACCTTTTAATATGATCTCAGTCTGAAATCCGTTGGACGGGTACGTTTATTTAAAAGTTATTAATATTATAAACCCTATGAATTCCAGTTTTTCCAGTTTTCTATTAATGTTCCACACACCCGCTTGGTGCGCTGCATCTATATCCTACTGCTTTGTTATGACCGCACCAAGCGGGTGTGTGGAACACTAATAGAAAACTGGAAAAACTGGGAATTCATAGGGTTTATAATATCATTAATAACTTGTAAATAAACGTACCCGTCCAAATGAATGCAAATGATTTTGATAGAATGATTCTTTAGCTATCAAATGAACCCAAGGGGGGGATGCCTATGGGTTTAGATGTAATGGAAATATTGATTATAAAAAAACCCATTTTTCCCATATGCGCGCCTGTGTCAAAAAATGGAAACCATTTCTAGCGGGAAAAAAAGGGGGTTTTACGTTTAATTTATTTTATATACTAAATCTATTCATAACTGCACCAAAATTTGGCCACTTACAGAATGAAATATTTCCTACCATTTCATATTTTTTAAAATGTTTTTTTTTCAAAAAGAAAGTATATTTACACGGTTAACAAAAAAAAAAAAGTTAAATCACGATTTAAACATGTTCTACACGATATTTTTAAGAAATATTTTAATCATATCTACAACATAATGATAGAAACAGTGTTCACGATAAAGAAAACTGTAAACAATTTGTTTGGGGTCAAATCGCTTATTTGACCATACTAATAACAACGGATGCAAATACAATACAGTCCGAAATGAAATGCCAAATCTGGCTGAATGGATGAGCTAAACAGTGAACCTATTCCTAGTTTTGCTCCAGCTCGCTTATTTCGTTTTCTAGTACTTCATAAAGTAAAATTAAAAACGTAGATCGCAGTCATAATTTCTACAATAAAAGAATCAAAATTAAGACCAATACATAAAACGAAAACGCGCCAAAAGTTGAAATTATCACAGACATTCGATAGATTACGTAGTAGGTCTGTGCTATAATGTAGACAATTAGACATATACAGTACTACCAGACTTACTAAGTAATTTGTTACTTTTTCTTGACTAGATTGAACATTCATATCTTCTCACAGCAAACAAAAATGTAGAAATATCAACCAATCAACGATTAACAGAAAAAGAAAATGATTAAAGGAACATCTCAATCAATATCATGGTTGAAAAAAGTAGCTTCACAACCTTGCTCAAACGCATGATTGAGGGCTCGTAGTCCGCATTGGGATAGTAGGGGAAGAATCAAGATGGTACGTTGGATTAGAGGCGATTATGGGCGCGGAACGGTAGTGCGTAGTCATAATTCGTTGTGGATTACATATGTTCCCTTGGATTTTACAAGTTTTGCATGGATTCTCTATGATTGACTGTTGGCGTGTAAGAGGCACGGGGCTTTGATAATGCCCAAAAGAGCAATGATTCCTTTCGTTCTTGAAATTAATATCAACTCCATTATTAAGTTGTGGCATCTTTGATTCATAATCTTCTTCAAGTGTTACTGGGCAGTCGCCAAGCAGCCATGTACTTGGAGAAGTGTCGATGGGATCTAACTCATTAGGTGACTGGTCATCATCTAACATTAGAGGAAGTTCACAATTCGCCGCTTGATCAACAACTAATGGTTCTGAAGGGGTTTGGGGAAGGTCTGCTCCAATAGCACTCAAAATGCCGCCTCTAGTACGCCAAGGCTCTTCACCAACCAGCCAGTAAGTCATCATTTCACCTTTGCCCTGTAAAAACAAATAATAGAAACGATGTATTTTAGTTAAATTGCTTTAAAATACTCAATTTTAGAAATGTTTCATACTCGAATTGGTGTCATTCCACGCTCTTCAATTATGTAGCCACTTAACCGATCTAAAAGCTCTTTGGTTGCGGCAGATATGTGAATGCGAAGCGCTTGTCCGGACGATTCCATTCTGGATGCAGTATTAACTGTGTCTCCAAAAAGGCAATATCGGGGCATTTTCAATCCAACCACTCCAGCAACGCAAGGGCCGGAATGAATGCCAATGCGTAGCTTCAGCGTCTCTCCTGGTCGATGTCGAATGTGGAAGTTGCGTATCTCGGACAGTAGGTGAAGGGCTAATGACGCGATTTCAGCTGCGTGGTGGTCGCCGTTACGAATGGGTAAACCACTGGCTACCATGTAAGCGTCACCAATGGTCTCCACTTTATAGGCATCATAATTTTCCAGGATCGAATCAAATAAGGTGTAGAGTTCGTTGAGAAGGCCTACCACCTGGAGTGGAGTGCTCACGGCTGATAGAGAGGTAAAACCAACGATATCGCTAAAATAAATCGTAACTGAGTCGAAACTCTCCGCCTTTACAGGTTCTCCTCGTTTCAATGATTCAACTACAGACCTAATCGATCAAAATTCTCAGGTTAGTTATGTCTACATTTCAATGACTGAAAGCAATTTACTTGGGTAAGACTCTGTGTAAAAGGGCTTCTGTTTTCTTTTTCTCCTCGACCAGTTGATCTGTTCTTTCCTGAACAAGACCCTCTAAATTATAAGTATATTTTTCCATCATGATCATAATGTTGTCAAAAATATTGGGCTTTCTGATAATAGTATAGAGATAAAGTGCATTAGCATTTAACAATTTGTTGTATAATAATTTTATGCATTAAGAGTTAAGACTTACAGTCCAGCTTCCATTTCTTTTAAACGGCCTCGAATGGATTTGAAATCAGGCCGCATTTCGGGCGATTCGTGCCAGCAGTCCTGCATGCATCTTATAATGTAATCTTTGCAATCCAATTGTGAAATAGGCGGCCGAAAGAATTTGTAGAAAAACCACTCCGGATGAGCTACCTTTTCAACGATTTCTGTCCAACCGAATCAACTTAGTGTTAGTATATTTTTTTTTTAGTTGTTTAAGTTAGGACAAGTTTCGTACCTTTGGGCGACATGGTGTACAACAAATCACCCCAAGGTCCTTTACGACCTATAATTTCATAGAGAATGATGCCAAAAGAGAAGACGTCACCTTTCTGGGTACCACGCAGTGGGGGATTGTGGTTACGCAGCAGTTCTGGAGCTTTCCACAAAAGCCGTTTGCTACATTGCATTTTAATACGAGCTTCATGACTGGAAGCTATCATTCAAAATATGATACGCTATTAATTTTTTTTTTACCCAATCTAAATTCAATGATTTTACCTTTCAGTTCATGTAGACCAAAGTCGGTGATCTGCAAAACCCATCGAGAGTCGACCAAGCAATTGGAAGATTTCAGGTTACCGTGCGACACGCTTTCGCTGTCGTGAAGAAATATCATTCCCTAAGTAAAGAAGAATTTGCGATTATTACATTGATGTTTATTGCATATTATTTATGGACATTGGAAAAAATACCTTAATCAAATCGGCTACAAGCGATGCGATGAAGATAGTGTCCAATTTGAAATCAGGATTTTGGAGTACATCTTCTAAACTTCCACGGGCGCAGTAGGCCGTCAAGATGAAAACGCCCCCGTATTCAACAGATGCGCCGATGAACGAGACAATATTTTCGTGTCGAATTTCAGTCATCTCTTTTAATTCCTTGCGCACATTTCTAGTCAAATCGATATTCTTGTGACTAAGGACCTTAATGGCCACGATATTGCCTTTATAACTCCCGGTTCTCGTGTATACACGTTTCAGGCCCAAGTCCGCAATCGGATCACCTTTAACACCTGTCGACGGTCCGATGCTTCCATTACTGCTGTTATTGTTATTGGAGCCGTGATGACCACCGAATCCTAAGAGGGAGCGACGTGTGACGGGATGATCAGACGAAACCGTCAAAGCAGAAGAGGGTGGATCGTTGATACTGTCCGGAAAATTAGTTATGATGACCTCACGAATGTCCACCTTCCAGAGCAAGCAAGCCAGCTTGTGCTCGTAACGATAATGTCTAATGGGGAAGTAAACACAAATCAGTGAATAACATTTTAACAACCACATTAATGGAATCAAGACAAGATCTCACCTTGACACAAGGCCGATGGCCACAATAAGCACAACGCCAGAAACGGTGCATATAACAAAACTTCTCCAGTCAGGTGTCGCAACTTGGACACACTTTTCACCAACGAAGCCACAAGGAGGTTCTGGAATGGGTGGACCCGATCCAAGCCAGTCAATTGGGCGACTTAAGTTAAAATACTGGAAGATCTAGACAGTAATAGTAAACAATCATGAAGCCAATTTATTCAAAAATGAATTTTTTTTTTTTCTATTTGGAAGATTATAAGGTGAGTGAAAATGTGGAAACGTACTGGCAAATCGTTCGGGGAATTGCTGCTTGAATTGTACTGGAAATACCCAACAGGTTGCATGAAGTAAGTCGTTGTATCGTCTGATGCCGACGCTTCTGACCGTTTTCCATGGAAGGGGAGCATAGAAACCACCGTGTAATTACCTTCAGCATCGCCGTTCGAGTCAATAAATACCTTGGGAAAGAAAACCATTCGAAACATAAAAACCAGTTAAAAATGGGTGACATATTTTAGGTAATACATTATTGTTTACTTACATCGAACCCAAGAACCGAATGGTAAGGCCGATTCCTGATTCGTTCCATGATATTTGTTCCGTTGCGTGGATCGTAGCCGTCGCGAAGAGTTTCTGTCAATGCCTTAGCGTAGATCATGATGGCATCGTAGGCGTGATAAGCGTGAATGGGAACTTCAATATCATTGAAAATGATCGGATGGTATGGTACGCAAAAAGGGGGTCGAGCTGAGTACTCTTTTATCTTGGCCAGCACTTTTCTGTGTGAGAAAGGAAAGGTCAGACAAAGGGTTAGATTCACGAAGTACTTGAAAAGAGTTTGTCTTGTGTGCTTAAAACTTGCTTAAAATCTGGATTGCGCGGATGAGAAGCGGTCACTTTTAACACCGAACGGAAGGCCTGGATCTCATCGTCTTTCTTAATGGTGTACAGGTAAGGATCAAGGTAATCTTATCGTGAAGAAGAAGTAAAAAACAAATATTTAGTGTCAACGTCACTGAAACTTGCCATTTAGAATATATAAAGCTTACTACGACTGGTGTACTCCTGGGCATTGCTTTCAGGATCAAATATGAAGTCGTCAATGGAAATGATCATGTAGTCCCCATTTCCTAATACTTTTAGTCCATGAAGAGCTTTAACAAAGTCGACGAGGGCAATGTGTTCACCAATGAACAGATAAACTGGAAAAATCAAAACAAGAAATTGATAAGAAATAATTAAATACATAACTCGTCATTATGAGACAAATAATTTTACCCCTGGTGCGTTGATAGGTTTTCCGAGCAATTTTGTTAATGGTTTCCACTTGAGCAGGTATATAATCGTCCAAATGAATGACGTCGGTCACGTCAACGTTTTTATCTCTTGCGGAATCCTAGGTTAATGGAAAAGTGATTCTTTCTTAATAAATTCTCTTGTCGATGTAAGGTGATAGACAAACCTTGATGGCATCTTTGATTTGGATCCATTCATTTCTCCTTCCAACAATAATGATGATTTTGTTCCATCCAAATTTTTCCAGCAATGCCATGACCGATTTAGAGATTTTAGATGACGGTGGCAGCGTACGAGCGAATGTGAAATACGTCTGGGGCATTTCTGATAGCTTCGTTTCAGAGCATTTCTACACGAAAAGGAGAGAAAAAATTAGTTTTTAAAATCATTAGAATAAATTACTGAGGAAGTTTATAAGAAGAAAAACCGGGCGAGGTAGAAGAAATTTAAATAAAATCCAATCTTGTAATTTAAATTTATGAGCAGATTGATTTTAAAAAAGTTACATAACTTGTTCTAAACCGGAATTTCGAGTTAGAGATGGGCTTTGGATTGTTGGAGTGCGTATAATGATGATTTGATGTTCAATGTCAATGATTAATTTCATATTTTAATAAAATGGGCGAAGCGAGAATAAGGGTTTCATTCAAATTTTGTGATACCTCTTTGGTATGATTATTTCTTTTTTAATAGGATAAAGGCCTTTACTATTTTGTCTTCAAAAGAGGGAACCAAGTTTATTTTTGGGACGACTAAATTCAAAATCAATTTTTGAATGACCAAGAAGTAATTTGAAAAAAAGCAAAAACAAAGGCAAAACAAACGGATATAAAAAATGAAGAGCGAAGAGAAAAAGATGGTTGACCGCTGTAGGACAATTCTCTATCGGGCGGTCCACTAAATCTAACCCTGCCCCTCCTTTTCTTTAGCAACGAATAAGCCAACCCAAAACCAAAAATTCGAGAAAAAAAAACAAGTCTCGAACAGAGGAGAAAGTCTTGTGCAGCTGGAACAACTCGAATAAGTAATTGCTTCATTTGCATTTAATTATGGTCATCTCGAGCAGCAAAAGGATGGAAGGAGAGACGGACGAAAAAACGATCCACTATATAAGAGATGAAATCAGGGCCAGCGGGTTTAAGAAAAAAAAAACACATTTTGAATCATTATTCCACGGAGTAAACAGCTTGCACGTGCTCATTATATACTACTATCCTCATCCCGCCTTGTCCGCTCCAGGACAACATTGTAGTACGCATTGGACAGGATTACAAGACGAGGCCATCGAGCTTAAGTTCAATTGACACCGTGATATTTTTCTTTTCTTTTTTTCAGAGGAATAGGCCCTTTGATATGAAAACATAACATATATGCTACAATAGACTTTAACAGGAAGGTAAAAAGATAAATATTCGACCAAGTAGGCCTAATTAGTCATTATTACTCATTTATACATACATGCGTTATCATGGGAAGGTTCCATGCGGCTGCCACCAGGGCTTCAGCTGCACACTGTCCATCGGGTCCAATGAAGGCAATAGTCGAATTGTTGTCCCTCATTTCGGTCATGCGCCGAATGGCTAATGCCGTCAGTCCATCGTTCCCTACTGCATTGCATATTTTATGATTTTTTAAAATGATTACTACGTATAAATCAGATTTTTATCTTATCGCAATTATTTTCGCCACCTATATGCACACTAAAATATAGAACCATGCTTTGCACTCGGCTTTGCAGTTAATAGATCTAGATGTCAGGTGTATACAAGTAAAGCGTGCATGTGTAATTTGTAGAGAATGACGAACTTCATACCTGGATTGCCTATGTCAGCCGCAACAAATTGGAGTTTACGTCCTGGCAAAAGATTCGGGTCGTTGTTGATTGTCTCGATGGCCAGCGGGATGGCGCCCAGCGTCATTTTGCTGCTCAGGTAAGAACTCAAGTAACCAATGGTCAACGGCACTTTCGGGTCGATGGCGGACTGGTCTGTTAGTCAAAACAAAATAAGACGAGGAGGTCCAAAAACAGAAAATTTAAGAAGACGATCCAAATGTGTTATTCAAGATTGATGATAGCGTCTGGGTGACGTTAAAATCCATGTTTAAATATTCAAATCATGCAGATAGAGAGTCTAAAAAAGTCTTATGAATTAGCGTTCCAGCTCTAAATTTCACGAGCGCTGAACTGCATGCTGAACTCGTTATGGACAACTAAAAAAATCGTATCGCCATGTGATAGCAATAATAGTGGCGATTGCGATCACAACTCACGCAGTGCCTTCTTGCTATGCAAAAACAAAAAACACTTCAAAGACTTCAGCATATGACTTGCTACTTGGATTTGGATCCCTGCCTATTTTTAAAAATGAACGACTCCACCCGTACAGTCTATTAGTTGAGTATTGACAGCAGCGGATCAATTCGCGAAAACGAAGACAAATAAGGAGTTAGATCGTTAACATGACAATAACTTGGCACAGAAATCAAAATAAGAATTTCAACCGGCTTTTCTATTCTATAAGTTGCACAGTTACATACTCTACCATTCACCTCACGTAAAATTAACGGTTCCTTTGTCTGCGTGAAATTCTTAATTCAAACGAGTCAATCCTGAAATGAAATCCACGAAAACAGTCTATCATAGACTGAGTCTTTGCTATAAGCTATAACTTGAGTAAATAGCGCATGTTGTTCATTCTCTGCCATCATACGTTACTTAATATTATTATTTCTTAGATTACGTATATAACAAACACACGAATTGAAAACCCATCTTTGTAGGAAAATTCACCTGACGAAATGAGGTAATCGGATTGGCTGTAACGTTGCCGTACAGGTGAAGACTTGCCGCCGCCGGGGCTCTTCAATTGATCCGACCATCCAAGATCGGCAAAGCTAAAAGTATCTTCGTCGTTAGGACAGGACTCTCCTGAGCCGTCGCTGGGTTCCTCGGAAGTCATCAAACGCAAAAGATCGCTGTCACTTATGTTGAGACGGAAAGAGGCGATGGCCGAGTTGGCACGACTGGCGCCTGTCCATAAGCCAAGGCACAACAACACGGTGTGAATCATCATCTTCGTTTGAGTTTCAGATGGACGTATACCATCACTCAGTTTCGCATCATTTTTTCCTGTTCAGCTCTCGTCCAAAACAATCTGAAAAGGATAATGAAAAAATGCAAATGAGATTGAGGGAAACTAGTGCGAAACAATAATCATCTAGATTTTAAATGAAAAATATATCTTAAAGAAAGATTTTGGAAGGTTTTTATAATGATCAAAATACCGCATGAGAAAAGATTCATTTCTAATTCGTTTCTTTAGTCGTTTCTATGTTCTTTATGTCTCTAGTTCTAGTAATTCTATTGAGATTTTTTTTATTTCGATCTCTATCTCACACTTTTTGTGTAAGTTATTGTAGCCTCGTGGAAAAAAAGAGTTCTCCAGTAAGATGCTTGCGCAACAACATATTAGACAAAGCACAAAGTTTATTGGAGGCAGCGTGTTGCCATGACGGGGCCATAGAGATCGGACTTTTAAAGCTTTGGCCTATACACAAGCAAAGCCGTTTGTATAAAGAAATATTTCCTATTCTCACCACCGGCCGTTGCTGCAACAATACGACGCAAATACCTACGCCTTAAACTGCTGACCAGCACCTGCCCTTTTGCGCAGTTTTGCTCGTAGCTTTGTTACAGAGAATTTTAGATTTTCTGTTTTATTAGTATTTCGCCAAAGAAAAGGATCCAGCTGTATACTTCCCCCTCCCCTCCAGCACTAAATCACATTAAATTAATTCTATAAGCTTTAACTTTAATTTTTAAAAGGAATAAAGGATAATACAGCAGCAATTTCCTCCTTTTTTTTTAACGTAATTGAATGAAAAATAAACGTTTATATCCTAGTCATCCTTGTTATTAAGGCATAAGGCCAACCGAAATCCTTCTATAACTTTTAACGACAGTTTTATACTCAGACACAACGACATATACCTCCTCTCTCTCTCTCTCTCTCTCTCTCTCTTATTTTCCGTTTTATGACCACTTCGATCCTTTAGAGAGAAAAAAATGTTTCCTTTAGCTGCTTGGTTATCGCGAACTCAATACAATCAAGCAAAAGAATGTCAGTGTCTCTTCTCGGTGCAAAATGTGTTTAAAACTTTGAATGTGTCCGCTGTACACGCTACATTGCTCTCCGTGTTACTATTAAGCGTACCCACTATATATACTCAAATATGTATGAGATTTTAAAGACCATGTTTCCTTGTTGATTGTTTCATGCCTCAAAATATTTTCACTCCCACGTTCATTTTCTTTCTTCGTCTATTATCGGATAAATTGAAATTTGAGGGTGTTTGGGTACAGTGATTTCACATAGTATAACACTGTGTGAAAAAGAACAAAAACTACTTAATCACCGAAAAGTATGAACATAATAGGGAAATAGTTTTCAACTGGATTTTTTAAATTAAATAAATAGCAGATAGTACATAATAATAATTGTTATCCTTCCAGGCCTTCCTATATAGTCAATTTAGTGATGTACTCGATGTACTGTCACGAAGAAGAATCTGTCCACTAAGCTATTAGTTGTTGTCAACATCAACATTTTACAAAGTGTGCATAATCTAGCGCAAAAGTATGCAAAGAGAATGGAAGAAAATAATTGGAAGAACTACTATGTATTAACCGGTGAAACTAGTCTGGAAAGAGAGGTTAAATATTGTGTTTTTGCAACCTGTAACGTAGATTTTATAGATAGGATGTTATTCTAGTTCCTAGAGTGGCGCGATGGTGTTCTTGCACTGGTTTTCTTTCGAAAATTTAAAATTTAGTCGAATTTAGTATTTCGTGTATGAGTTTCTTTTCTATATCCCCCAAGATTTATAATTTAATATTACACTCAAAATCTGGTTACTCTTTAATATTTATCCCTGAGGGTTATACTTTTAAGTATACCGAAGGCAATAATGTTTCTGATCGTGTCCCACGTATCGATTTAGTTATCGATATCTATTGGAGAGTTGGGCTCCAAAAGGCTTATAGGGCTTTTTTACATCGCGAAAATCCGACTTTCAAAATCTGGCAACGCATGGGTTTTGTAGTTGTTATCCGTTCTTATGGCAAAGGCCATAAGGAAATTTAAGTGTCTTCAATAAATTAAATCTAGTATTTTTAATTCTGAATATTTCTTCCCAGGAATTCCACGGTGCTCTAGGTAAGATATCGGTCGTTAATTCTATGTATAATTTACTCGGACTAAAAAATTATTACTGGCTGAAAATTCAAATACAAAACTTTGTTTTGGTTTTTTTAGACGATTCTTGGCATGGCCGAGTTGGACGCATGCGTTGCCAGATTTATGAAAGTCATTATCAGAAATCTGGCAACGCACCCAGATGCCGAGAATCGCCTAAAAAAACCAAAACAAAGTTTTGTATTTGAATTTTCAGCCCATAATAATTTTTTAGTCCGAGTAAATTATACATAGAATTAACGACCGATATCTTACCTAGAGCACCGTGGAATTCCTGGGAAGAAATATTCAGAATTAAAAATACTAGATTTAATTTATTGAAGACACTTAAATTTCCTTATGGCCTTTGCCATAAGAACGGATAACAACTACAAAACCCATGCGTTGCCAGACTTTGAAAGTCGGATTTTCGCGATGTAAAAAAGCCCTATTGTCCGTTTCGTTTAAACCTATCTTCTTTTTTCCTAGTTGACCGATTTACTTCAAATTTGGCCAAGTTGCTTAAATTGTTTTCTTACCCAACCCCGGAAGGTTTTTTTTGAGATTTTTTAAACTTTTTTAAATGGTATTTTTACGCAAATTTTCCTTGACTTAGGGCAACTGCAGTAGGTTAGAACGAAAACGTCGTCTGCAACCTAATTGCTTTACGGTTTACGCTTTTCAAATGTTTCAAAATTCATATGTAATTTGATTTTTGAAGTTTCTCTTGCTGATAGGAGTGATAGCTAGGTCATTACTAAAAAAACAGCTATTTTTTTAAATATATTATTATAACATTCACATTCTAATTTATTGTTGTTCGAAAATCAACAACTATTAGCTAGTTCAATTTTCTCTTAATTCATAAAAAAATCAGTGCAACGTGGGGTGGTGGGCGTATGCCCACCGCCCCAAAGTCGCACAACATATTTCATTTTAAAAAAATTCTTTAGCCTGAACCCGAAGGCGTATACCCAAGGACCTTGTTTTATTTTGTGGTAGAACCCTGGACCCCTGGAGGGAAGTCTTTCCTTTTAGATGAATAAAAAAAAAGTCCATCTTAAATAGTTATGTAATCGTGCATGCGTAATCGGCAATAAGGGAGATAGAGAATGAAAGCGAACCATAAAGAGGTTAAGGTAGGTCGAATCGCAGTAGGTCGTTGTTTCTCTGTTGCTGTGTAAAGAAAGATAACATATTCTCTGTGAATTGGAGAGAGTTCACAGAGTACACAAGAACTAAACGGTATCCATGCGGAAAGAAAAGAAAGAAACAGATAAAAAAAATAAAAATGGCTGAAATGAAATAACAAATGCGCGCAGGAAGGCACTCCTCCGTTATTAGAATTTATGTTACGGTAGGTCGTCGCAAGGTAGGCAGCTGCTGATGGCCATATGAACAAGGGAGCTTCATCATCAATGCCCGCAAGCTAAGTGCGAGACCATAGTCCGTATTCGTTCTCTCCTATTAGTGGTGGATAAACTATTTGGGGATCGTGGGGTACATTTTTAAAGCTCTTTCCTGCCTCTACTAGAAATTGAAAAATAATAAAAAGCGATAAAAGAGCAAGAGAGCAAGAGAGAGATAGAAAGAAAAAGATAAAAAAATTTGGTTGGAAGAAATAAGCCAAGTCACGGAGGGTGGTCGGTCGGTATCAAAAAAGAAAAGAAAACCCCATCACAAGAAATTTATGCTAAATTATTATCTTTCACCACCCTCTTTGATCAACACAGAAAAGAACGTGAAGTGAAACGTAAATCAGAGGATCATCATGGGTTCCTCATCGGAAAACCCGATGCGTATATATGCTGCTGGTTTATTACCAGAAAAATGACGTCGCCGAATGTCTGTAACTATTTCAACTTTTTGATTCCTATGTTACGTATAAGCTAGCTCTTTTTCTGTATATCGTTGCAACGCCTGATTTTGAACTTATTGCCAATCATTGTGTTTGGATAGAATTTCGAATGTCGCTCGAAACGAGTATATGGCTATTAGTATATACGTAGTTGTACATATAAGAAGAAAAAAAATGAAAAGAATCAACAAGAATGACCAGTTTCAATAACGCCTGAAGTCTTTCCAGTTTGGCGTCAATCTCTCTCTCTTTTCTTCTATGTCTCTCTCTCACGCGAACGTTCGTGCGTTTTTCATTTTCTCTCCCGCATCGTTAGATTTCCCAAAAACCAAATTCTTATATACAAGCTATTGTAAAGTTGTAACAGGTATATAGCAGTAGTATATGTATATAAGTGCTGCGCACACAATTCACACATTGTGGAGGTCCAGAATGATACCCAATTCAACGCGGGCCCAACCCTTTGCCCAAAAACGGGACGAGCTCAAGGCTCAGCACGACAGTTGCAGGGCTTTCCGCTTTCCAGAGTCTCACCAGCAGCAACAAGCAAACGTTGGATCGTGACAAGCCATAGTTAAAAGATTAAGTACGTCCAAGCGAAGATAATGTGTTGAAGAAGAAGAGCGTAGCTGATGACCACGAACGGAATAAACAAAACATTTTGTGCTTCGCACATGTTGGAAAAAGAATTTGAAAAAAGGAGCATCGGGTACGAAATATAAAAATGCTTAGCGAATGGCCCATTTGAGCGGACAATGGCTGCGGCCGGCAACCAACATCGTGTAGCAACTCAAACAGGAGAGAAGAAAGTTGCAACTTTAGTTTCAAATAATGTTACATACCGGTATGGATATACTGTATATACGTAGTATATGTACAAGCTTATTTGTGTTTTTGCCTTGAAACCAACAATAAGGCATGCAGATTCAACAATTCCATTTCCAGTTGCTTACCAACAGATTTATTGTTTAACGCTGACTATTTTATAGTCGGCATCTAGTCAGATAGGAATACTATCGAAACCAAAATAAACCAAAGTACAAAAATAGAGGGAATTTACGCATGTATTTGGAAAAAGAATTGATTTTTTATTCTTTTATTATTTTCAGTTATTTTTTCCCTACTGGTCATTATGATAGATTTCTCGCATGAGCCAGCCGAAATAAAAGAGAGAAAACTCTAATAATCCATTCCTGATTTTCTGAAATTGTTCTATGTGCTGGAAGAGTCTTTTAAAAAGAAGAATGTCTGTCAAGTTCGTTTTGGCTTAGGATTTGACCCCGAAAAAACCTCTCTTTTTATCTCAAATGAAATTACGAGTAGGAAAACTCAAATAAACAGGAAAGAGACGAAGGACAGAAAGAAAATAGATTAAAGCGATAATAAAATATATTAAAGACGATGAAAAAGATGATGGTCACTACGGTATACTAGCTATAGTTGTCCCTATACTGTACTCTTTTCTTTGAAGGTTATAGTTGTGCAAAGTGGCTGTTCAAACCTTGGTTTAAAAATTTTAAACACAGGTAGAATTGTGGCCATGACCAGTAACAAGAAAAATTCGATTGGCGGGAGCAGGGGCACGCAACAACGGCGCATACCTGTGAACACACATAGCATTCACACAAGCCAATGAAAAAAAAACCGAAAAAAACATCAGGGCCGATGATAAGGCGAAATCGACAGAGATATAGTAAAGATGAAAGACATTTGAACAACACGTAATACAATATTCAATAGACAACCAAAAAAAAAAAACAAGTGGCATTATTGCGATTTCTAAAACACTGGGGAAAAAAAGAATGGGTACGATGCATTCTTTAAATGAACTTAATGCCTTGTTACTAAGGGAGGAAGGCACTTAAAGTGATATAAGCTATATAGAATTATAGATAGCTACACATAATATAGATGACATTATTGACATTACTGAGTACGAGCGGTATACGTTGTGTTCCTTATTATTATTTTGCGGTAAAATAGAAGACGCGTGACGACAGTTTTCTGTGGTTCACATCACGGATGCTGATCCATCACACTGACAGTGTACGGAAACGTCAGACAATTGTCAATTCACATGGCTACATAAAGTCAGCTGTCATTCGAGCCATGTCTATTTATCCAGTAGATTCCAACAAGTTGTTGTACTGTACTATATAGAAGCAGCCCAACAAAGAACGCAATTACAAAGAAACAGAACAAAAAATAGGAAGAATATGGTTTTGCTGTTGTTGCCTTTTTTGGGGTTAAGGTTGGCATGCCAAACGGAACGTATACGGCAGAAATATGAAATATTTGCATCGTGAAATGTATCATTTGCGTGTATGTATATATTTATTCAATTTGACCTTCTTTCTCCTATAAATAGAGATTATTTGTTCTCTTTCTCGTCCTACTGTATTTTTTCGTGATGGCGCGCCTATCGTCTCTCACGCACCCGATGAATTTTTTTTCTCAACTACAAACAAGCGAAATAACAAGTAGCTGCGTCTGTTATAACTGAGAATCCTCGATCGTTCAATCGTTCCTTTCCCACTCTAAAAAAGTACATAGAATCATGGCCAACTGAGCATCAGACTTGTATATAGTCTCACAATGCACGTCTTCCCGTCGGCCCCAATTTCTTTTTTGTTGCTGCTATATTCAACTGCGCCATCAGTCACGAATCAAGAAAAATCTCTCGCCGTTTTCCACTTGAATAGCTACCAGCACCAGATTCGAAAAAGATAGAGAGAGAGAACGAAAAGAAGAGAATATAAATAAAAAAATATAAACACGCAATCATGTCCTACCGGATACGAAAGATTGTCGTTGTTTTTCTTGGCTGCCAATCTAGAATCTACGGACGTTGGTTTTGGCCGTTCGTCCCACGTAAAATAAACCCAAAACGACAATTGCGCTTTTGGTGATGATTGCTGATGTCTCTGCTGTTGCTACACACTGGCCGTTGTAGACGAATGTTTAGGCCCGTTGAGATTGATAAGAAATTGTTCGGCAAGCCGTGACGATCAGGTTGAACGGAGACAATAACAAAAAAAGAGAAGAAAACAATGGTGGATGACAATACGACGGTCGTTATACGCGGTTCTCTTCAATAAGTCAATAGCCAAACAAATCTCGTCAAAATAGAATCAAACTAAAAAACAATCTATTGACATTAGAGACGAATGGATGAAAGAGAGAGAGAGCGAGTAGACGAGAACTTTTTTAAATTTGATCCGATCTGGTCGGCAGTTGGCCAGTCACTGAAGCAGTCTACACCGGGACCAGTTGACTATAGAGTTTATATAGTGAGCGGACTCGCGTCAGTCGAGCAGAAGCAACAGCAGAAACGCACTCTCTCGTGCCCAGCACAAAAACACAGCGCACAGACAAGCAGACAGACAGCAGCAACCCAGGCAACACTATAAGTGCATGTACAGATTTGAAGAAATTCAAAAGGAAAAGAAAAAAGAGAAACGGCCCTAACTCAATAGAGAGGGGACGAGAGAGTCGTTCTTTCTCTCTCTCTCTCTCTCCCTCTATAGGCTAATACAGAATACATTCGGTTCATGCCTGTACTGTCTGCCTCTATAATTTTCAATACTCCTATATAGGCTACTATATAAATTGGAGAATATATATAAGAAGATGATGACTGCTGCATGAATTGTATAATTACCTTAATGGCAAATAATCATTGTTTGATCGTTGTGCGCTGTTGATGGTTCTTTGTTTTCCTTTATTCGTGAGAGAAGATGGAATAAGAGGACACTCTGCTCATATACAGTCTGGACAATAGGGATTCTAGCCATCGAAAAAGGTTATTACCTATAAACTAAGAGATGCATGGAAGGAGGTATATAGGGGGAGAGACAGAGCTGCAGTAGAGAGAGTGAGAGAGAGAAAAGGAACTATAGGGCCTAGTTAAAATGTTGTGCTGCTGCGCGGCTCAGTAGCGATTTGGCGTGCGTTTAAAACCCGAAGCTGCTGCTGGCCAACGTTCGCCGTTAGACTTCAACAGCAGCAGCAGCTCACCTTTTTATTTTCTTATTCCTTTTTTTCTTTTTCATTCATCCAACTTTTCCTCTTTCTTCTTCTTTTTCCTTTTTTTTTTACCTCGTCTCTTCTTATTTTGTGTACAGTCAAAAAAGAAGTTTTCGGGGTTAAAGATGAGAGAGAGAGGATGGATGGATGGATGGATGGATGGATGGATTTTTAACGTCGACCGCCACAGTTGGCTGCCGACATGTTCTATCTTTGATGCCCAGTGGCTCTCTGTGTTTCAAAAAAAAACTCATTGCGGACGTCTCTCGTGGATGGGCATCCATCAAAAACAGACGGAAGAAAAACAAGGTTTCCCATCGTCTAATATTCCTCTCATTTGCTCCCTGTTTTATACATTTATGAGATCAAGCGTCCCTCTGCCCAACAGCGAAATGGTTGTGTTTTTGTTTTCT
This sequence comes from Daphnia galeata, assembly GCA_030770115.1. Taxonomy (NCBI): domain Eukaryota; kingdom Metazoa; phylum Arthropoda; class Branchiopoda; order Diplostraca; family Daphniidae; genus Daphnia; species Daphnia galeata. Next base: position 6,997,329 of record CM061115.1, read on the forward strand.
TGTTTTATAATTTTTTCCTATTTATTTATATTATTCGCTCGATTTTTGTTTTGTTTTTTGCTTACTATTCGTCCTTTGATGTCTGGTCATGTACATATAATTCCAACTGACATTCGTATATAAAGATTCAAGGCTAAAAGGAATTGAGCCGGTGGCAGAGTGGAGGGGACTGCATGCAGCTCACAACCAGAAATAAGAAAGAAAGGCCGGCAGCAGCCAGCAGCAGCAGCACCACAATGTTTTGCCTTTTGGGCCAGTTGCACCTGCGTATTATTATATGCTGCCACATAGTAGTACATGCCTTTATTATTATTTTCCACGTACATTTTACAACAAGTCTATACTGAAATGGTAAATATTTTATTTGGCTACCGAACGACAACAAGCCATCGGTCATCGCTGATGGCCATCCTGACATCTGCAGTCGGAACATTGTGTGTATGTAAACCTACAATACCGTAAATCAATTTGGCATAACAGTGTATCCCTATTTATAACTGCTGATGACTTTTGTGTACAGCAGCATTTCTTTTTTTAAAATATACTGTCCCTATCGCCGATAATGTACATATATATCGCTATATCGCTATTATTTGAACAACAAAACAAGAGCTCAATGGACGATAAGAGACTATTACAATTGCAAAATAGTGTGCATACATATAAGGTCTTTTTCCGGTATAGAAAATAGGCTATAAATTTACAAGATGATGAACAGTACAGGTATCATCTGGATATTGAGGTATCATTTCAATAAACGAATCACTTACACGACAGCTGCGCTATATAGAGTCTTTTATTCAAATGGAAACAAAGATGTGATGGCAACGCGCTATAAACAAGCATCAGTGCTGATTATTATTATACCAACTACTCAACTAGAACACATAGTATTAGTATGTCATATAGTGTATGTTATGCATTTTATCAATTTATTCCGCCTAAGAGAAATACATTCGGGTAAGACTCCTTTGGGAGTGGGCCCAGTTTTAAAATTGAAAAAAAAACAAACATAAAATATACCTACTAGAAACGATAAAAAAAAACAAAAAAAATGTTGGGAAGCCGATCAATATGCCACAGTCTTGTTAAATAGCCGAAAAACTAGTTGTATTATAATAAGAATGACGCGCGGGCTACATATGTTTTCAATTCAAGCATAAAAACCGGCCTAGCCAACGTTTGAAATATTGTACAGCGAATGTACCGGTAGCTCGGCCGTATAAAGAATAACAATAAAATGTGCTAATAACAATAGCTAAGTATAGCTACCGAATTATTACGCGCTATAGCGTGTATAGTAAGAATATAGCCAGCTATTAGTCGGCCAGATATTGTCTTGTGTCTATATCTATTTGATAACGCGCTATCACCGCTACCTGTAACAGATAGTGTTACGTTGGTTATGACATCAAGCCTATACGAATCTAAGCCTAACCAACTGTGAGCGTAGTGAGACGGAAATTCTATTACATACATCGCCTCATGCAGCCCTAATACCTATATTATAGCCATAAAAGAAATGAAAAGCCAGCAGCAGCAACAGCAACGAAAAGGCTGATTTTACTATCTGAAACCACGTAATTGCCAAAGAAAATCAAATAAAAGCTGAATGATACAGCAGCAGAATGTTATTAGGTCTACAGCTCTCACGCGATTGCTTATAGGGATATACAACGTAGCGACGATGAAGAAGAGAGCGGCGACCCTATAACATTTTCCTACTAGTTGGATCCTAAAGATATAATTTCCCTTCGATTGCCACCGTACACACGGCGTGTATATAATATACGGAACCAAAAAAAAAAATTATTACCGTCTCGATTTTTCCTTTTTGGTTTCTGTTTTTTTTTTCCAAACAGAAGAGCAATGGCAGAGTAATGCCGTGGAAAACACGACTGTACCAACATCCGAGATATCCAGCAAGAGAACTTCAACAATAACCAACAACGGCCAGCAGAGGAATAACCAAAAGAGCCGCAAAAGCGGAAAAGGCCCTAGCATGCTGCAGGTGAATGGGGGGGGGGGGGGGGGGGGGGGGAAGGCCGGACGCCGCATCAAGCGTGAAAGTATACTGCTGCTGTTGTAAGGCCAAAGTAGAACGAGGAAAAATATAGCTATTAAATTATTTTTCCATTTTGTTTTTAATTCGAAATAAACATTGTAAAGTAAAACGAAGCCAAAAAAACAAGAAAACAAAACAACAGCTCAACAAAACGTATATATACAGACTGTTGCTAGGGCAAAAACTATGGAAAGGAGAACGAGTATTTGTTTTCTTTTTGGTTTTTTCTTTACGGATTCGGAAGACGTCCTTCTTTTCCAGTACATATATACGCCCGCAGTTCAATAAGTTGTGTGTGTTGGCAATGGTTCCCTGCTGACTACTGCCAAGTGGGTACTTTGGGTCGAACCCGTCGAAATCCCCCCAATCTTAAAAAATATATATATTTAATATATAATAAATAAATAAAAAGAATTAAAATTAAAGGAAATAAAAAAGGCCTCTCATCGTGCCCTGCCATCAGCACAATATAAGGTAACAAACAACAGGGCGTCCGTTTCTTGGCTTCTTCCACTCGAGTTGTTAGTTGGTAGATGGTGCATTTTCTATGTATATACGGTTGATAAGATGGACACAAAAGGGCGTGGTTTATGTAATAATTCCTGGTCTGTTGTTGTTTTTTTGTTTTGTTTTTTTTTTGTTAATTCATTTCTTTAAAGAATATATTTATCTCTAGATCTTAGTTAGCTATCGAAAGGCGATGCCTAGCGACAGGTTAGTGCGTGGTCGGTTTGGACAGTGTCTACTGGTTCTCCTCCAACACTATTTCATTATAGAGTTGAAGCTGCTATGCTGGTTGGATATAGACAATGAAGATATCCATCCATCCAGCATTTATAAGGATTGTCGTCGTTGATGATGTTGAACGTCTACGGTGAGCCATAGAGTGCTATCGAGCTATAGCTCTTATTCACTGCAACTACCAAAAGTGTGTAGCCTAGTATATAGTCGCCCTTGATGATGAGGAGAAGATATAGAGCCATCAAGGCAGCAAATGCAAAGCCAAATACATTTGTTGTTGTTGTTGTAGTTTCTTGTTTATAACGTCCTTATTTGGTGAGACTGCTGCATGCACTGAACTGGACGACGAACAGCACGCAAAGCGCAGAAGAAGTTACCAATCAACTTATTCTCCTGTGTTGCCTTCGTCATCGCGTCATCCAAGTAGAATATTTTTATGTCATCGGATAAGGAAAGCCAAACAAGAAAAAAAGAAGAAAGACAAGCTTATAGGCAAAATAAAAAGAATAAAGAATAATTGCTGGGAAAAAAAAAAAGAGTTGTTTGTCTTTTAAAATCACCGAATTTTAGACAGGGAAGAAGACGAAATTGATGATACAAATGTGAATCGACTAAGTTGCGTATGTATACAGAAATGGTTGTGTACTATATAAAGACGGAGGATACCAGCAGCAGCAGCAGACGGAAAAAGGAGAGAGCAAGAACACAGTAGTCGAAATGGAATAAGATAAACTTGATTGACCGTCTGTCAACGAACGACTACGACTCACCCAAAAGTTCATCAAACAGTGAAAATCAAACCTGTTCGTCATTGTATTTTGTTTGTCTGTCTTCAGGGAGGGGGGAGAACGAAAACGGATGTTATTGGCCTGTCTATGGAAAGAAACATTGAACGAGGACGACGCGTGATGACTTTCTCTTGTAGATTTTTTTTTTGTTGCTCGTGCTCGCGTAAGTTATTCATTTGATTTTATTTTTCCCCATTTTTCGTGGAATTTTGGCGTATTTTTGGAAAAGGATATAATCAGAAGGTCATTCATCGCCTCTATCTATTTATACCTCCCAAATTTTAAGTAATTTTTTATTTTATTTGCTAATTTATATCTACCTGGCATTGGAATTTGCGTGTCTGCATGTGTACTATGACTGCTGTGTGTACTATTCTTCAGGCGGCAGAAACAACGAATTTCCTCTTCACCACGCAAGGTGGGATTTTCCTGGGGAAATAAGCCCCCCCACAATTCATCCCTTAAATATCACAGACAAAGGCAAATAAAATAACCTAAAATAACTTTCCGATATCAAATCGTAAACACAAGAATTTTTTTTTTTTTTTTTTTTCACTTCCATTTCTGGTTCATTCCAGATTTCCAGCTATTTCCAGTTAGGTCTTCCCACGCATCAAAAACCTAAAAAAATAAAATAATAATATTTCCCTTGGTTATAATCCGGCTACTACTGGATTTCATATTATTGTGAGGTAGGTTCTTCCTCTTTTTTCTTTCACTGGGCCTTTTGTCTGGTTGAGGCTCTTTTCGTATATATACTATAATAAAAGTACATCGTTGCCCAGTAACCAGAACGAAACAGAAACACTCATTCAAAGGAATTCTAGCGGAAATATTTTTTTTTATTTTTGTGTTCGAGTGTCCGTCGACCGGGACATCCCCACAATCTCTTTTCTTTTCTTTAAAAATAAAAAACTTTTTGAATAATGAAAAAAAAAAAATAAAAAAAAAATATACATGTCCGTACACATAATTTGTTTTCTATCTAAAATTTGAAATAGGAATTAGGAAAGCATACATATGGCAGCTGGGATGATGGTTATAGTGTTTGAAGATCTTCTGTTGGTTGGGACGATGTTGTTGCCGACCTCTTTCCTCTTTTGTCTGGCGTCCCTAAAAAAAGAAAAATCTGGCCATATATAAAATAATGAGACACTTGGACATGCATACCACGTAGACTCGTAGAGAGTATAGTACCGAGAAATAATTCACTGCCAAAGGATTTTTCTTTCCTTTTTTCACTTGCAGGGACCCCCTTGGTCGATTAGTGTATAGAATTCATCCATCCGGTTGGATTTTTAGGATTTTTAGGATGGGTATATAATAAAGAAATTGACGTCACTGACGTATATGTCAGATGGACACGGTGCGATAGTGGCCTAAATGATAATCAAAAGTTTGTTGCCATTCGGCTACATAGTAAGACAAGGATGGTCTAGCACTTTTCCTCAAAGGTGATGGCAAGGATGAAAAAAAAAGAAAAAAAAAAAGAAAAAAGTTTTCTTCTATTTTTTGTTTATTAAAGAGAGAGAAACGCGTGTTGCGTCATCAAGTGGAATGGACTGCCTGTTGTTGCCCCGTCGCTTCCAAGCAAAATAGGAAAAGATGGAAGAGAAAAAAAAAATAAAATAAAAAAAAAAAATGGAAAAATAATGGGTCCCTCACGCAATGCCAACCGATGCTGTAACAGTACAAAACGGCCCCCGTGATCATTTTGACTACGGTGCATGCCCAAAAATAGGGAAGCCGTTTGGTTGGTTGAGGCTTATAATCTATGTGTAGCTTGTCTTCACAGTGCAACAGCAGTGCTCAATATACACAATTGTCAAGGTCGAGCCGCCGGGTATGAAAGGACTATTTATTACATTTTTTTTCTTTTTTCTAATAGCACCTAGCCTATACAGTCGTTTATTCGTTGTGTCTTGTATAACCTTAATGCTATGCTACATAAGGCTTAGCGCTTAGCCTTATATATAGTTTTCGTCTTATACAACCACAGGTGTTGCGTCACACTGTTCTAGATTAGTCTTATATACAGAAAAGTAAACGATACATAATAATGGAGGAGAAAGATTATGAAAAGGAAAAATAGAATAATAATAAAATTTTATAAAAATAAAATAAAGAATATAACGCGACCGCCAGTTGCGCAACCATCTTAGGAGGTGAAATGACTAAGCTTATTAACAGTTTAGTTTGTTGGTCATAATAAACAAGAGACTTTTCGGGTCATTGGGAAGGGTCGGGTCATCGGGTAAACGAAAATGAGTCAAGAAATAACGAAGAAAAAAGAGAAAATTAGACTTGCTCAGCTGACGAGAGTCTAAAGCCACTATAGATGAAAGCTGCTGGTTGAACTCGGTCAGCAATAGATTTTTACCTACGGGGGGGTTCAGCAAAAGGCTGGGCTGGATGGCAACGCCATGCCATCACTGCAACAACAACAGCACACCAGTCGACAAATATATAGGCTAAGCTATATAATAACTATTAACTTTATCCAGACAAAACCAGATAAGTCCGTCGCAACAACCACCACAAATATTCGTGAAAACCCAGATAACGTTTTCTGTTTTTGTTGTTTTTTTTTTTTTTTCTTCTTTCATTCACTTGATATGGGTCGGTTACTGTTCGGTTCGTTCCTTCAACACTGGCAAGTTTCTGTTACACTTGGCAGGACATTGAAAGGAGAACTCCGGCAGGACTCGTCCGCATAGTTCCGAAAAAACATCTGGATATTATTATGTTCAACTCATGAAAAAAAAAAAAAAAACGGATTAAAAAAAGAGAAAACATAGCAGCGACGTAATAATGGACGACATTGGTTTTTTACGAGTCTTTGTCATTCATTCCCAAAATTTTCGCCTACATTGTATCGAAACATATCCCATCACAGTAGGTTGTGGAAACAGATTTTAAATGTTTTTTTTAAATTTATATCGATAGAAACTTGCAGGTTCGAGAGTAGTTCAAGAAAACAAACAGCTGGCTTCAATAATATATACAAGGATATACCAAGGTTTTATCATTATTCAAATGATGGGGAGGGAAGATTGGGGATTTAGAGAGTTCGTTGGATACGAATCCATTTTTCGGGTAATATATACAAGTTTCCGTCATTATAGACATCAATGTTGCTGATCTCTGTTGTTGGGTTCATTCTTTATTGTATTGAAAGTTCAGTTCATCATTTGATAGGATATTTCTCAATTTTTCCATTTTCCTCCTTTTTTATTCGGAAATCTTCAAAGAAAATAAACTTTTAGGTATCACGCTGGCCGCGTCTCTCAACATCCTTGACTCGCACGACGGTCACGTACGCCGCCCATCATTGGAGTGTAAACCGGCCATCGAATGACGTCGGTTGGGGTACGCAGCATAGGAGCGCACATCATCGACATAAACATATTTATGTATATTTTACTTAAACTTGAATCTTTTTTGTTTCTTTTTTGTTTTGTGGGCGGGGGAAAATAGGCACCACGAAGGCTCTTTCGTGAGAATAAGAAGTCAAGTCACCGGAGTACGATTATTCAAAAAAGTTTGAATCATTATTATAACACGCATCCTCGTAATCTTTCCTTTATCTGTGAATGTTCAAGATTCAGGCGGGGGGGGGGGGGGGCAATGCGTCCATTAAGTGGATGTGATTTTCTAAAATAGGCAAATAAGAAGAATCAAAAAAAGAATAAAAAGAAAAAGAAGACACTTCCTGATATTAACTTGTTTTTTTTTTCTATCAACCAGTTATTTAATCGGAACACAGAATCTACGTCCATTAATTTATATCCACTTAGGCTAATTCAATCTAGCTCTTTTTTCTTCTTCATCTTCTCAGCCTTTTGTTTCTCGCGGTGAATGTGAATCATTTAAATACTCACGCTCAATGTTTCTTTGTTTGTGGCTTTTACAATTCCGCGTGACGTCAATTAAGCTTAATTTATTGAGCATCAGGTAAAATAATGAGACCCTTTACATTTCGAACATCCGAGTTTATGCTCATCGCGACAAACGGCGACGCACGCAAAGTGACAGAGAACGTCCTTCAGGGTCCTTGAACGAGAATAATGTCGACTCTTTTTCTTTTCCTCTCTTCAACTTTTGATTTGTTATTGTTAAGAGAGTGGGAAGGTGGGGTGGGAGGAAGAATAGATTTCCACTGCTAAGTCGTTTGGATCCTACGTCTGGTTTATACAGAATCGCCAAAATATAATAAAAACATTTGAGGTGAGAGAACAAGACAAGCGAGAGTAATATTAAGATTTGAACGAGGTGAAAAAAAAACAAACAAAAAAACAAAAAACAAACCAGTTTTCTCTCATCATGACTCCAAGTCTGGTGAGTTATACAAACAAGAACAAATATGCGCGTCCAATGGAGTCGCAGTTATTTGGAGTCCGGGACTTAATATTCACTCGTCAAGAAACTTGAATAGTTGATTGTTGTTTCTTTGATTCAATTGCCCTCCTCACATTTGTCTCACATTTTGGTTGTTAATAATATTCACGTTGTTGTTGGTTTTTTGTTTTGTTTTTGCACAAAGAAAAGAGCAATGGATTGGTGCACTACATCACCTGCGGCATCAATGGCTATGGAGTACCATGAACAACAAGTTGTTTTTGTTTTCTTTGTTCCACCTCTTTTTGTGTTTTTTAAATTATGAAAATTTTCTTTTACCTAAAAATGTTTGGGACGACAGGTAAAAAAGGTAAAAAAGAAAGAAACAAATATATTTTCCCCTCCGCCCTCGACAAAATTCAATTCAATTAATTTTTATTTTTAAAAAAGAATAAAGAAAGAGCCTTAGTAGTCGGTAGTCGGATGGATGTCTAGAAGATTTAAAAAGAGAAAAAGGAGAAAGGCGCTGCTATCATTCCAGGTACTATCTTAATATTTGATGATCAAATGCAATAAAGAAAAGATCCTTCGACGTCATTCTTTCTTGGTGGCTGGCTGGGCTGTTGCTATGCCGGCCATCGAGAGAAAACGCCGTTACTTATTACCATGAGAGCTCCAGTCCGACACACACACACACGTAGGAGAAAAAAAAAAGCCGAGCCAGAAATAGCAACGCCGCCAGCTATTAAAGGGCCAATAAAAAAAACAAGAAAAACCCCAACTGTTGGCTGCTAGACAAGGGCGACCTGAGCGTTCGAAAAGAACACAGGCGCTAGTTCGGCCTCAAACGAAAAAATAAAAAACAAAGCCAAACAGCCAAACAGGTTGTCTCTCTCCCGTACGAAAATTTTAGCTAGTTTTTAGCTTATTTGCAGCTATCGATTTAGGTGGGAAAAGCTAGCTGCTTCCAGGATGAAATTTTTAAAATGCAGCCTGGAATTTAAGGGTTAGATTAAACTTATCGGGCTAAGCTAGCGTAGCTAGGTAATTCCAACCTATTTTTTATGTAAGACCAAACAGCAAAAGCGCGCGCGCGCCAACTCATAGCTTTCTATTATAGCTAGCATACTTCAACTTATGACTTCTATTATGTTGGGTCACCCATCCGAATGCTGATGATGTTCAAGGGCGCTGAGTTTCTCTCCTGATGGTCTCCGGTGATCCTGTTCGGCAATAGTTAGTTACTATACTTTTTACAAATATCAATGACTATACATTGCTTAAATATAAACTAATTCCACGATACGCATTATTGATTTATTGTTTTCTGCGGCAGAGTAATCGAAAAGGTGCTGGCATAGGACGATATATATTTTTATTTATTCTTAAATTTATGAATACAGTAAAATATACACTAAATTAATATATTTTCTGTTCATTTCTATTAATAATAACAATAATTTGTTTGTAAATTATTATTATTTTTACGCATAGCTGATTTTCATTTAACTTAAATCAGTTTAATAATATATTTAGTCGAACGACTAGCCTGAAATAGCTTAACGTACATAGGCTGGCCGTCACTAGCTATCCATGGTTAAATTACAGCTGAACGCAATTAAAAATTTTATAAGTCATCGAAAGATTAGCTTGAAATAGCTTAACATACATAGGCTGGCCGTTACTAGCTATCCATGGTTAAGTTACAGCTGAACGCAATTATAGATAAATTTTATAAGTTGAACGACTAGCTTGAAATAGCTTTGCGTACATAGGCTGGCCGTTACTAGCTATCCAAGGTTAAATTACTGCTGAACACAAGCAGTCTAGTATCAACAGGTTTTAGCTAGCTGGTAGAAACTAGGCTGCTCCTGTTCAGCAGTTCTTTAACTTGCAGTTAGATAATTATAACCAGCCTTTGTACGTAAAGCTATTTTTTAGCTAGGCGCGGCTAAACGTTTAGAGACTAGCTAAAATTTTCGTACGGGCTCGTGCGGAATCAAACAGCGACGACAGCGGCCGAGCGCATTTGGTTTATTCGGTAATAAACCACTTTGCACTCGAGTGTCTATTTGACTTTTCTTGGTCATTTCTTTAGGCTTTTTAGTTTTTACTCTTCTCTCTATTGTTATGCAAGTACACATATTATCGTAGTGTTGTCTCACAAAGATGGCCAGCAACAGTGTGCGACAATAGGACGCGTCAGCAAGTCAACAAAGTAACCAAACAACACCTTTCTTTTTTGTTGTTGCTCGTCTTGTTTCTCTTTTTAATATTATCAACATGGGACAATGTAACAGCCCTGCATATATTCTGTACACAATTGTATTTCTCTCTCTGTCTTTGATGGAGGTAAATATATACACCTATATTCAAGTGTGTACAATAATGCTGGTCAAATCAGTCCCGTTTTTTCTTTCTTTCTGTCTACTGTAGCCAGCACAGTAAAAGTAGTGTTATTACAACCGCAGTCTTTCCATCATTCCGCTCTCTAATTCTATTTTTATAATGGTGACCATTTTAGTCAATATATTTTCTATCTATTGCGTCGGATGGATCCGGGAACAAATCCAAATAGCAATCTGACACTCTGCAGTTGTCTTTCAAAATTACCATAATACTAAAGAAAGAAAGCCTACCGAATCACATTTGACCCTTTTTTGTTTGTCTCTTTTCTTTTATTTGGATCCAATTTTTGGATAAGGGGTGAAAGTTGCGCAGGAAATGGATGACATAGACAATTATCGAAATCTTTTATTTTCGTGTACGCCAAATCAATACTAAATCAATAGATGTTTAATTTTAGAAAACAATACAATTAAGGTTAATTTGAATTCGAATGAAAAAAAAATAATGTATATATGTTTTTGAGGGTACGCTGACCATTTGTTCAACAGGCAACGGCAACCAATAGTCTCTTCTCTCGGGTCGTTAAAAATAGGATGAAGAAAAAAATAACAATAATAAAATGTCCTGGGAAAGTATAGCATTGGTCATCACAACGCCAAAGGTGTTGTGCCTTTGCGTTTTTTAAGTAATTTCGCTAAAAAAAAGTGGGAAGAAAATAAAACAAAATATGACTAGCCCTCCACTCTTTTGGCCACCTACTGCTCCCACTTGAACGCCAAAGTCATAGATCTTTACAACAAAATTGTTGACCAAAAGTCTTTATATCACTTGGTTGTATTGTTTTATTGTATGATACACAGTATCTTCTTCCTTTATCGGCATGACTTGGATATAAGGAAGAAATAATCGGTAGGAATCACGCATCGATTCGTTGATGGAATGTTTTTTTTTTTTTTTTTTGTTTTTGTTTGTTTTTAAACTTGTGTGCTGTTTGTTGCTTCCTTACTTGCAATAGTTGTTGCAAAATAAAACAGAAATTCCTAAAAGAAAATAAATAAAAGAAGAAGAAAAAAACATCAATTCGAAATATAGACAATAATTTACAAAAATGGGAGGTCGGCTGGACGGCTGCTGACGCAAAACGGTGTGTCCTACGCGATCGTTAGCACGTAGGCCAGCAGTCAAGTACCATTGTTTCGTTTTTCTCATCACGCGGACGTGTTGCCGGATACGTAACATGTAATACTTATTTACTTATTTTTTAAAGAAAAAATATAATTCTTATAAAGTGAGGGCAACTGCTGTATATAGGTAGTATAAGTGTACTGTACTTATTTATATATTTAAAGAAAAATCCATACAGGGATAAGATATCTGCTACGAGTTATCTAGCCAGCGAACCGAAAACTGACGCCTCTCAATATGACATCATGTCATCTAAAGCTATATTTATAAACAAAAGATCCTTTTATGGATTTAAGAGATTTCGGTGGTTATTTTCGTGACTGGTCCAGTCCCGTCTGCGACGCCTGTATCACGACCTGGTCGCCAAATGTACCAAAGTCGAACGGAACATAATAGAAATGATCCAACAACAGGTTTTTTTTTTCTTGGATTGGACGAAGCAAAAAATAAAAATCAAATCAAATACAGGCTATCTACACGTGTCCATTGCGAAATAGACGACGACCAAACAAACAAAAAGGAGAGAGAGAGAGAGAGAGAGAGAGAGAGGAGGAGGTCTGATCACGACCTGTCCAGTAAGCAGCTAGTCGTGACATCCAATTCTCTCCCACCTTTTCCGTCTTATCACGTCTCTCATCCAATGACAAGAAACAACGGGCAAGAATTGTGTGTCATTTATTCATCGAATAGCGAATGAGACGGATTCCCAGACTTGGGATGACCATCGCGGGATAATCAAGACCAGACCTGCGTATATAAAATAAATACAATGGCACTCACTGCTTCTCAAAAGTATACGCCACTATGTATGAACGCGGTCAGACGTTACCACAGACGAGACGCGACGCGGTCCACTGTACGTTGAATCGCGTTGAATAGACCTTCCATGCAATCCCATGTAGACTGCATGACATTGACGGATGCGATGATTAGTTGTCTTGGCTAGTCGTTAATTGCATTCTTGGGCAATAACCGCAATAGTCGAGCTCCGAGGGCATTAACAGAAAGGTCGTGTGAGTGAGTGAGTGAGTCTTCTTGGTCTATAGGGTTTATTAAGAAAGAACGCCATAACCACCAAGTTCGTACCTCATGGCCGGAAAACAACAACAACAATTCAAATCGAAATCAAGTCCAGGAAAAACTCATCAATAAATCCAATTTCAGTCACGATTTTTTCTTTCGAAAAATATCAAAAAATATTCAATTAACGATGATATTATTTGGATATCAGCCCGTAGGTATATATCTTTGATGGCCACACTTTAATAAATCTCTCTTTCCGTGCACGTTAAATAATGTCCACATCTGGAACTATGACCAAATTGTACTCGTGCATGTTTTTCACGGTTTTTCATCCCGTTCTTTAACCAACCCGACGAGTGACGATATTCTATTTTTAGAACTGCGAGATAATAACGCGGATCACAGACTCACGCCGGTGGCAGCAGTCGACGATGCCAGACAAATAAATATACTTTAGAACCGCCTGAAGCGACATATGATCTAGAGTCTCGTTTATATTTGCTCGCACTTTTCGTTTCGCTTCAAATTTATAATCTCATCATCTAGTTTTTATTTTTCGGTCGTTTCGTCCTTGCGTTGACTTTTCCTTCCGCTACCACTGAGCCATCAACCAAAATCTTTCTTTCTGAAGGCGATTCCACCAATCTAACATTGCAACACCTTGTCTTCGACTTTATGAGATTTGATTACGTTCTCCGTTTAGCTGGAGACCCTTAAGAATAAAATGATTTAGCGCTATTTCTGATGCTTTTTAAAACTCTATTTCAGCATAGAAGTTGAAATCAAGTACTGGCAAGGTTCTGGACTATTCCGGAATAATCTACGTAATGGAATTACATTCTTTTTTCTTTTTCAAATGTTTTTGTTTTCAAAATAGACATTATAAAACATGAATTTGATTGTATTTATTTTTATGATGTGGTTATATGGCTCGCAAATTACAAGTTGCGGAGAAGTAGTTAGCAGAAATAGTGTATAGTAGCGTAGCTAGTCTACGTTTTCCTCAACATGTGTCTCACAACGTGAATGGTGAAGGTTATTAGTTGTTACGGCTCTACACCGACGCAACAACGATTTGGTATGTTGCAGTACTGTACGAGGGACATTGTAAAATTATATCAAACAAAGAAAATACAAAAACCTAAAGACAAAGACTACTACTCGTTCAGGTCTTTGTCTCTTGCGCACGAGTGCTCCAACACGAAAGGGGTTATGAATTCCATTTCCCATCTATCCCTCGTCGTCATTGGCAAATGCAGGGCGTTGAAACATCTTATTCCGCACAGTGGCAACACACAAATGTTCCCTTTCAATATTGCTGCATGGTATTATTCATTGCATTCACCGCGATCCTATCGGTGGTTCACCTCCAAACAGCTGGACTATGTAGAAAACAATAACAAGAACCCATCTCCCACTCTCTAAAAAAAAAAGAAAGCCCAAAACGGAATTTTCTGCGGGAAGGTGCACTGATCAACGATTCAAACCAGGTGAAGAAAGAATTTCCTTCAGACTTTTAACCGCAATGTCAAAAATAACGTCGTCGATAAAATCTGAAGAGATGGCCTCGTTGATTTATTTTATACATCAGTACCAGCAGCAGCAGTTTGATTTTTATCAATTATATTTAATAAATGAGTGTGTGCATAGGAGCTGGAGCTCTCAACAGATGCATTCAGCTGGAATTTATTTTTCGGTCAAGAACTGATGACCTTATTATTCAGCTATTTTTTTTTTAAGGCAGTCGTTTTGACAGGAAAGTGAGACCTTGAAATATGTCTTGTTTTTAAATCCAAAATAAGTTGTTTTTCGAAAAGTCCTCGTCCACCATTTGTGGATATATAGTTATAACAACCCTAAGGGTTTTTTTAGATTGTCGATCAAAAAAAGTTCCGGAAAGAATTGTTCCATCTTATTGTGTTGGATCTTATTGTGTGCGCGATCAATAAAAAAATGAAATGGCCAATAATCCTCAATTGTTTGGTACACGTGTTCTTTGTCTGTTCATTCAAAGAGATAGACATTAGCAACTAACTATTTTAAAAGATAAAGAGACCAATAATAAATATGGTATGCAGTATATATTTTGTAAAATCATAGAATTTCCTCAACAACGCAATAACCAAAACAAAGAAAGAAAATCGGTCAGGATTGTCAAATGCCGCACGCATTAAAAAAAACATAATTGCTTTAATTTCTCTTTTCATCCTACAAAATTTTATTAACTTTATTTTATTCCTCAATCGAAATTTTGTTAGCATAAGCATGAAGTACACCAGGAGAAGTCACGGGGGTACCCTTTCTCTCAGGGAGCTTGAGCTACGCATGGCAAGCTCCAGAGATGGCGTTGTTGGTTCAGAATTTTGGAGGAAGGGAAATGTGGGAAGGATAGGGATTTTGAATTTCATCTGTTCTGAGCAGGTTTGCTGGTTCGGAATATTATTTGTTTAAAGATCCAATGTTTTTGTCATTCTTGGAAGAATTTTTTTTATTTTGACGAAAATGGTGTACAATTGTTGTGTGCTACTGTGCAACACGTTTTGTCCAAATAAAAACAATTTAGCTGTTTTCCGTCCCCCACGAAATCCTAGTTTGTTTCTGAAATGGAAGGAATCAATCCCAGAGATAGAAGTTCTGACATTGGATGATCGTGTTTGTGAACTGCATTTTAAAGAAGAAGACACAAAACGCTATTTTGAGGTGGATGTACAAGGAGTTGTTAATAAAATTCCCCTATGTAGAAGCAGATTGAAAGGTGGGGCAGTTCCAACCATATGGCCTGGTAAGGGTTATAAGTTTTTTTGTTATTGATTGTTGTTATTGCTATTCTAATTTTAGATCACCCAAATTTAAAAAGTTATCCTGAAGTGGTTGTCGAAGAACCACAAATTGAAAGGCAAATCAAAGATGGTTTTGTTTATGAAAAACGTCGAAAGTCGATTTCGATCGTTAACATCCCAATCAATTGTTCTCAGTATATATATTTATATTTTGACTTATTACAATTAAATTTTGAACAAATTTCTTGATGTTACAGCCCATCAGATCCTGATTTATTTCTTGAAGATGAGGTAGAGATTCCTCCCACAGTACCTGTTGACTCAATTCAACTTCCAAGTGGATGAAAAACTAAGCAGCACAGCTAATGTTTTCAAAGAAAATCTAGTCGTGGATCCTGCACAATCTCTTACATCTGAACACACAACAAGGAAAAGAAGAGCTGCACGGTGCTACAAGTGGAAAAGAAAATGTATTGCCAAAAGAAAAAGTTGCATTGAATTTGTCGAAGAAAAGAGTTGCAGAAACACAAGATGTGATTGAACCTCAGCACAAGAAGATAAAACAAGTTAATACAAGAAAACAAACTGCCCTTCAAAATATAACGAATGTTCAATCAAAACCTAAAAATGTTGAGTCATGCAATGAATTTGTTGTAAAGAAAGTAACTAAGACATACTCTGCAAAGCGTACAAAGATCGATAAGACTGATACAAATGCTATTTGATATGTTACGCTTCACTGAAACTGTTATGGATGAAATAAATTAATTTACCATTACCTTACTAACTTTAACTTGCATTACAAGGTGACAGAATGGTAGAAATATCTGATTTGACACAAAAAATTTGACAGCAGTTAGAATTGTACACAGTCAGAACAGACGAAATTCAAAATCCCTATACTTCCCACATTTCCCTTCCTCCGAATTTCTGAACCAACTCGCCGCAACGCCATCTCTGGAGCTTGCCATGCGTAGCTCAAGCTCTCTTGCAGGCGTGACTTCTCCTGATGTACTTCATGGCATAAGCTTTACGCTAATCAATTCAGCCATCTATCGTCGGTGGGATTAGTGTGAAGGAAAATATAAATAAAAACAGTAATTTAAAAAATCTCAAACGATCTAAATTATTATTTATACAAATGTATTTAAATTAACACGAGAACAAGATATTTTAACTGTAAAAACAAACATAATCGAAAAATGAAATGCGCATTTAGGATTTTGTTTCTATTTCTTGATGCACAAGGAAAGGCTAATGTTCATTGGAATTCGGGTTTAAGTTGCCAGATCCCTTGGTTTTGGACATCTCTAGTGAAATTACATAGTTGATTGAGAAGAGCACGAAAAAGAGGAGCGCCCCGAAGTGGAAGCTTTCCGTCAAACTCGTTGAGGAGATCGGTCGTTGTCACCTGACCAGGTGTGACACCACGAAAGGCCACAAAGGATCGAATATTTTCGGTCATGGTATGATAGTCTACGCCTGTGGCGAATTCCAATGGAGCCGATTGCGTTTCCAAGATTAAAGACTCCTCCTCATTGGCAGATCGGAAAGAAGAGTTTGTACATTCATCAGGAGTGTTACCTGGCAAACCCAGTAACCGGTTTCTCGCTTGCATTCTACTGAGTAAATCTTGAGAACTAAGAACCGCATTTGAACTTCCTGGAATCGGCAGACTGGAGAAACTGGCAACAACAGCTTCAGGTGAGTCTTTTGAGATTTCCGCATGATTTGATAAAGTGCAAGAGCTGACGGATGGAAGAATGGACTTCTTTTTGGCACCAAAGCGAGGCTTCTTCCTAGAAGAGAGCAACGATCAAATACGTATATGAATACATAAAAGCGCTTAGAGCTGTAGCAATTTTTTACGTGTCCGTAGGTCCTGAAGGCCGAACAGCTCCACTCGTTCCTGTCCATGTTGGTATTCCTGCTTCTGCTGTATAACAATTACGACGAGAACTCTTTAATATTTGGACCTGAAGAGAAGAAAAACCAATTAATAAGGTAAAAAAAAAGAAAATCATAATATAAATGATGACTCTTACAGCTTGTTTTGCGACTCGCTCCGCTTCACCTTCTACTAGTGCATAATCTGGATCTCCTGCATCAATAATGCTATCATGGCGTAAGGCACTCATCACCCCTATCAGGAAAAACAAATAAGATTTTTTTAAAAGTTTACACACTTGTAGAATTTGAATAAAGTTAAGTTACCTGTCTTGGCAAAAAGCCGTTGGAGAACATAGTCATCCTGGTTATTGGACGAAGTGGATGGAGTACTTCCATCATCGGGATCGACAGCGGCTGAATTGTGGCTACTTATTCTAATGACGTTTTTTACTTTTGCCCCATCAATTTTAATTCGTTTCCTTTCCTTCTTTTCTTTGGCTTCACGTTTCTTTCGTTTCCGTTTTTCTTCTTCGGTCTCATTCATCGTTGCCTTTTGTTTTTCGCGTTTATCCAGCGATTTCTTCCATTCTAATTCCCTCTTTTCCCTTTCCTTTTTCCACTGACGCATCCATTCGTCATCATTAGGTTTGTCCAATTTGCCGGTTTGTGACCCATCGTGTGGATTAGGATTGGTCGCCACCTCTGAACCCGTTCCCGCAAAGATTGCTTCAGTCTCCGTGCACTGATTATCGGTATCTTTCAGAGTAAAGAGTTCGTAGAGATCATTCGATTTAAAGAAACGTCTTTGTTTAGGATCCTTGAGAACACGATTGGTGAGATATTGCTTGAAAATTTGACGGTGGTAAATCTTTTCTTCTATGGTACCGGATGTTAACAAACGATAAATGGTGACATCCTTTTGTTGGCCGATTCTCCAGGCTCGTTCACGGGCTTGAGTATCGGTGGACGGATTCCAATCGGGATCATATATAATAACTCGATTGGCACCTGTTTTTCATAGATGAAAATGGAATTCAAAAATGTATAAAGGTACAAAACGAAGAGCAAATACTGTAGGAGCAGACCTGTCAGATTCACACCCAAACCTCCAACACGAGTCGTGAGCAAAAAAACGAAAATATCCGACGACTTGTTAAACTTTTCAATCATGGGCTGCCGTGATCCAATGCTGGTAGTACCATCTAATCGCAAATAGTTGTAATTTTGCTGCCGTATGAAAAACTCTAAAATATCCAACATCTAAAAAAAGAGTTGAACTAATAACAAGCCGCCCCGGCATATACGGAAGAAAATCATTTTGACATGTACCTGTCTTGATTGAGAAAAGAGCAAAACACGATGATTCTGTTCCTTCCAGATTTTCAATAGAGATTCGACAACTAACAATTTCCCTGATCTTTCGACACACCCAAACTGTTTTTGGGGATCACTCTCGTTGATCTGATCGTGTACCCATTAAAAAAAATTACCATTTACATTTTGAATTCGTTTTGTCACTTTCTCCTTAGAATTTACCTCTTTCTTACAGCCAGGCGGTCCACCGTTAAATAAATCAGGGTGATTGCAAATTTTGCGCAAATTCGTAAGACCAACAAAAATTTGTAGTCGTCCATCTATTATGCTCTTGATTTCTCCGGAATCCAAATAAGTTTGATATAAGAGCCGTTGTTCTTGGGTTAAGCGGCAAAATAGAACCTGCAATTGTAAAATTAGTAAGCATCTTATCAACGATACGTAAATCTTGTAAACTACTTGTTCGTTTTTGTCGGGTAACTGGAGATGATTTTTGACATCAGCTTTCATCCTACGCAGAAGATATGGATTAATTGTATCTCTCAATACTGTAGCGCACTTGTAGGCAGTAGCCACTTGAACTTGGGATGCATTAGAATAACCGCCTAGATTGAAAAATGAAGGATTCAATAGTTTGCATGAATCTCAAATTAGATCGATTTTTACCTTGAGTAATAGGAACAGCGAATTGCTGTAAAAAAATAGGAAGGGTTCCCAACTTCCCTGGAAAAACAAAATCAAAAAGCGACCAAAGTTCCTTCAAATTGTTTTGCATAGGAGATCCACTGAGAATGAAACGGTGAGAAGTGCGGAATTGTTTCACCACTAGAGTCGCTTGAGCATCAGGGTTGCGAATCTTATGTCCTTCATCTAAGATAACATAGTCCCAATCAAGCCCCAACAAGCGCTCAGAGCATTGAGGTACGCCGGTGTACGAGGTAATGAGTACTCCTTTGCTCGAGTTAATTGATTTAATAAGTGCATCCCTCGAACCCGAATGAGAACCAGATTCATGCAGTATAGCTACTCGAAGAGGGGGGTACCACTTGTGGAATTCTTTAACCCATTGGTGCATCACTGTAGCCGGAGTAATAAGGAGAACGGGACCGAGTCCGCGATAATTTGACAACCGCGTAAGCAATTTGCTGTGCGCCAATCCAGCGAGAAATGCTACTACTTGAATGGTCTTTCCCAACCCCATTTCATCACCAAGAATTCCACCACATCTTTGTAATCTTAGCTCATACATCCATCGAACGCCAACCTATTTAAAAAATAATTTTCTACCAATTCATTTTATTAAATATTTAATAAACTGCTTTTGACTAACTTTTTGGTAGTTATACAGTTGATTCCAAATGGAGAGAGGTATTCGGTAACCACCTTCAAATTCTTCACAATCTTGATTTTCTGTTTCGAAATTATTTGGCAGTGCAGCTAGTCTTTCTCGAAAGTCGTTTACATTCCCATCGTCAACAATCCTTTCTGAAGTTTTCTTGCTCTTCCTCTTCTTTGGTGTTTCTTCATCTTCAGAATACTCCCAATTACTGTCATCAGTGTTCCATTCTTTCTCTATTTCTGTTTGTTTTATCTTTTTTCTTTGATGGCCACCAGGCTTTTTTGGCTTTGGGGATTCTTCATTACTCGGAGAATAATCACTATCAGAATCATATTTGTTTTGAAATCCACTTTTTGATGTTGTTTTGGTTTGTGATTTTGGAGTTACTTTTTTAACCAACTGTTTTCCATCACTATGATTCACAGCAGATGCAGGGCTTTTTAGGGTTTTTCCCTTTTTGGATGAGACTTTTGTCTTTTCATTCCTGAGCTTTTCTTGTTCCAACATATATTTTTCAAAACTCGTCAACTCAGTAGTTTTACCAGCAGAATTTAAAACAGTACCGAAAGGTGTCATTTGACCAAGTCTCACCATCTTTTCCTTTTCTGTTTCTTTTCGGATCTTAAGGGGCTTGTCAACCACAGTTTTTTCCTTGTCCACATCTTTAGAAGCCAATATTTTCTTAGCATTAATAGCTTGTTTATGACGTTCTTGTTCCTCGAGTGCATCGTCAACTTGACGTAAAATACTTTCTTCGAATTTTGACTGATCATAAACGGTGATGCCAAGGAATCTTAATTCCTCTGATTGATTTTCGATAGCAACACTCTCGATGATATCACGATTGACTTGAAAATTGGGTAACACTCGCGGCGTCTCATTTCCAACGGATACAACATCCTCGGAATTTTCTTTTGGTTCTTCCATTTCAAAATAGAACGACTGTCTAGTCAAATCACGGTCTTGACTTATAAAATCGTCTGAAGCCAAAACAGGGTTGTATGATTTCAGGAAATGCACCTGATAATATAGTATAGATTTATAATAGTTAATAGATAGAAACTCAAATAAAAAAGAGTTTCTTGGATTCCCAAATTTTCTTTTTAAATAAAGACACTTTCAGTCGTGTACTTCTTCGAAGATCTGATACATTACACAGCAGATCAATCGAGCAGGGCATGGATTACTAAATAGTTTGACACTACAGATTCGAAAAGAAATCCGAAGGAAACAGCTGATAGTTGACGGGAAAAAAACTGGAAAAAATCGAGAGAAATAAGTTTTTCGGCATAAAAAACGAAGGTAATAAAAAGTAAGAGTGTGAAACCCAAATTCAGGTGGGAAAGTGAAGCTGTCAAATCAGTCTGTTGCATGTTCCAGGTTACGAACAATTGCAGAAATACACACAATAGGCTTGCACATAATACAACATACAAGTCTTTTTCTTTTTAGACACACTATTTCATTGCAATAGAAACACTTTCAGCATAGAGGAAAACAATTGATAGCCTTTCTTTCCATTGTCCATTTCAATCCGATTCGAGTTCATCAAAATAAGTTTAGGATTTTTAAGGGAGGGAGATTGTGAATAGTTGGCGCGGGAGCAGGGAAAGAGCGTGTCGAAAAAAGTAAGTCACAAGATTATAAAATAGACTTGCAGACATAGAAGTGGGTAGGTGGTGGAAAGAAGAAGAAAAAAGTTTACATTGACAAGATAATAGCTGGCTTGCACTTCTTTCAGTCCATCCGCTGTGTGTATCGTGACCGCCTCGATTTATCTTTCTTTAACAGTTATTGATTCAGGTAACTGGAATGTTAATATAGAACCGCCAACCCGCAAATGTATTGAGATTTTTTCCCCTTTACGTTCCAAACTTTCAAGCGGAAAAGAGAATAATCCGAAGCTAAGAGCAAACATTCCAATTTCCAATATGCGACATTGTAAATTTTTGGGCGTTATTTACGTTCGATTTCGGTTGTTGTTTCAATTTTTTTTTTTCAAATAAAGATAATAGTAAAAATGATGATGCAACATCTTGCGTTCTGCCGGAACTAGAGGACGATGAAGTGGGAGAATGATTCCAGAGTTAAGGTGGGAAGAGAAAGAGTGTGGGAATTTGAAGCTGGCAAAGCGAGGGTAAAATAACCGAGCTTGGCTGAAAGCCTGCTAGCTGAAAGTCCAAGGATCGTACAGTTTCTCGTTTTCGTTTTTTTTTCCTTTTTTCCTATAGAGGGTGAGGGGAAGAGGATATTTTGACATCGGCCTACCTGCGCCGCTGAGGCACTGAAACCAAGTACAAGTCCTTTTTAGTCTGTGACTGACTGGCAATACGGAAGAGTCATCATCGTCTCTCATTCGTAAGTTGACCAATAAAGGAGAGAATTACTTAAAGAAGCTATTTCAATTTGATTTTCTAAAAAAAGAGGGAAAAAAAAATGAATCTTAACTGTATAAAAGAAAAAGGAGGGAACAGATATAGAAAGAGAAAGGAAAGAAAAGACAGAGGTGGGATATAGAGATTATGCAGTTCCCTCCTCGGGTTCTTGGAGTCGAATCTTTTTTGACGAAGGCTCCAAAGACAATTCTTCTTGATCGACAACAGCATTGTCATCTCCTCCTACAACAGCATTATCATCTCTTCCTCCAACAACAGCATTGTCATCTGTTGTAACTACACTTCCACCATTGGTTGGTACGCCATCAGCCAGTGACGAATCGTGGTCGTTGGTATTGTCATCATTGGTGGTATCATTGCCGTTTCCATTTGTCGTGTGCTCTCGACTCGTCTCCTCAGAGTTAATCACCACCGATAAGGAATCGTTTGTTGCCTCAGAGGAGTCCTCTGTATTGGCTAGTGCAAGCGGCCCGGAGGATGAATCTTCACTGTCTTTCCCATCTACAGCTACAGTAACAATCAATAAATTCATTAACAAAACAAGAAAATTTGATGTCTAGCAAGTATTGCGATACCTGTAGGGGAACCGTTAGCAATATCACTCGATTTCACCGTACCATTTTCTTTGCTCTCGTCTTCCAGACCAGGAATACCATCTAGCAGAGACGGTTCTAGTTTACGGGTGACGTAGTGAGACCAAAGGGCCAGTTCCACTCTATGAGGGCTCCACGCACTGTTTTGGTTTTCGGCGTTGAGTCGGTCCACAACTGTTCGGATGTGCTGAACATATTTAAGGTATTCCTTAGCGGTGTAGTCGAGGCCTTCGATATCAGGGATTGCCATCAGGCACTCGTCGGCCATGAAAGGAGCTATTTCGGGAGCAGCAGCTGCCAAAACGGCTGAATCAACACAAGATAAGTTTTAATCATTAATCAACACAATCTGTTCAATGTGAAAAGAATTTCATAAAAGTGTTTTTGATTTATACCTACTGTTTCATTGTTATGAAATAGGTCATTGCCTTCGTACACGACGTAGACAATTGTAAGTGACCCCACCAACACCAATATAAACAAAACAAAAACAAAAATACTAAAAAACTCTCCCATACCTGTTGCCATGGTTGTTCCAACGCCTTTCAAACTACTCAAGTTATTCAAAGCGGATTCGAGGTTGGGTAGTTTGCGCAGAGCTTTCCGGGTCTCGGTGGCCACCGCTTTAGGAGTGTTGATCATCACCAAGTTGATCATTTGCGAGTAAAACTTCCCTCTCTAAAAGCCCCAACATAAATTAAATCATCAACGTCAACCTTCCAGGGGAAAAACAACAAAAACAAATACCACACTTTTGCCTCTAAACTAAAAATTGAAATCAGCCACAGCCAGCGGGACGAAAGAATAAACAGACAAAACAGACCCCGCGAAAAAAAGAAACCTCCTTACCATCATAAAATAGAATCACTGACCTGTATTCTTTTGTTTTCGCAAATTGGAATAAAGAACTGAACGTGTAGTATAAACAAAAGTACACCCTTACCGGGATTTCGGAAGGTGGATTATTTAATAATTTCGATAAAAAACAAAAGGGATAAGCCGTGACATTAGCAATGTAACTACTTTCTGTTGAATTTAATTGTTTTGTTCTCTCGCTACAAATTTTGAGAAAATGTATTCGGCTTCCATTTTGGAGTTTAGCATTTTGTTTTTAAATTCAGAGAGTAACGACGATGAGTGTCAAATCACCTGAAGCCGTAGCCGGCCCAACACCCATCAATTTCGCCAAACTATGAATAGCCGACTCGATGCTTTTATCGCCTTTTAGGACCATGTGTTTGAAAGCTTCACGGGTTTGCTCTTTGACTGCAAGAGGTGCATTCAGTTGGATAAGATTCTGCAGCCGTGGTCTCCATGGACCTCTCTGTTTGCACATGATAAAACTAAACTCGAGGCAATCGCTAATCACTCAGCCTTCCATTAACGAATTTGGGCCCATGGAACAATATTAGGCAAGTAGCATATGATGCGGATTGAAAGGAGAAAGTGGAAAAAAGCGGAAATGGGGGGTTGTTGGGGTAACCATAAGAGATATCAACGACGAGCAGCACAGCACCGGGCATCAACCCGCATCGAACATGCTGCATCATTAAAACCTTAATGGCGTTTTTTTGTTTTGAGCTGGCACTGTGCTGCTGTTCGTCGTCATACACTGCAGTGTTGGCTTTAAAAATACAAGGTTTGCCCACCAAAAATAATGATGTAACACTAGCGAAGAGTACAAAAATAGTGTGTAAAGTTTGAATAACATACCGTCAACTTCCATTTCATGCACTGAACCAGTTCGTCGTGCGTTAGATGTGCGTCTTTACCCCGAGCTCGAATTTTCTTGGGTAATTCCTCTTGATACCTGACGAAAACAAAGCAAAAGAATTGAATGAACCACATGGATACTATACGCATACACGTGAAAAACTAATCGCGTGTCAAGTTCAAGGCTATGAGAAGAGTATGTGAATGTGGGGGGATTTGTTGTTATGAATTCTCTCGTCTTTGATATGCCATAGTCGATGCGAGATAAAAAAAAAAGGAACGGAAAGAGGGCCAAATGCGCGTTCAATACTCGGCGACGAGCCCAAGTAAAAGCAGCCATTGCAATAGACCCGAGGTCGGCGGGTTTCTGTAGCCTGGGGTGGTCTATTCTTATTGATTTGGGTAGCGGCCTGTGTGAAGGGAAGGGAGAGATCGAGTCGTGCATTTCATACGAACTAGACTGCTGACTAGAGTTTGGAAATAGAGAGAGTATTCCAACCGTAACGAGACGACTGGAGAGTACTGTCAATGCAACTAAAAAAAGCGGGTTGCAAGTATCACGGTGCGGTCTAGAGATGAGAAAAGAGGGCCGTGATGAACAAGACAATTTCAGTGGACTGTCGGTCGGACTCGGCAGCGGATGGACGAGCAAGAGACGAGAAAATAAAAAAAAAAAAAAAAAGTTGAGCGCGAGCAATGGGGGGAGACAAAGGAGAAAAGAAAAATAAGAAAGAAAGAAAGAACGGAAAAACATTCTTGTCTCGGTTCCCGGGTTTAGAAATCCTCCCTTCCCTTCCTCTGCAAGCCAACGACGCGGTCAATGACTGCGTTGGCTTCGCTGCCATGGCGCTTGAGGCTTTGGCTCTACGACAAAGGAGGTATCCGTTCGAAAGGCGGGCTAGACTGAACTGACACGGGTAGTGAGCCAAAAAATATTTGATTTTTATTCTATCACGACAGTTAAAAAGTTGTGAGCTATAACTGCGATGAGTAAAGGAACAACACGTTGGACAACACACTTAAATATGAAATGCACAAAAGGCTAACGTACAGAAAGACACAAAACTTACCATGCGTCGAGTTTCAGCAAGTCTTCGGGCTTCTTGAGTTTCTTCTCCTTGGCTTTAAGCTTTAAGGCTTGTGGGTAGAGCGATAGGACAAATTCATACTGTTTCGAATCGCCATGAGTGAAAAAACTCCCCGTTTCTTTGACGGAGGCCATTCCTTTTTTTATAGAGGGCTGTCACAGACTCACAAGCGAAAACCCAACACAAACTTCTCTCGACTCAGAACTGTCTGTTAACACAAGGAACGAATGACTGTCGGTCTACCTTTGCTGCAGGCGCTCTCTATTCACAATTCGAATTTTTCTCGCTAGATGTCTATTTACTACAGCATTGTCGTATTTCTGATTTCTGTTTTTTTTTCTTCAAGAATAAAAAGTTAAAAACCCTTTTTTTCATTCATTAAATTAATTTTCCAAAATTAGCTATTCATTTGAACTAACATCTTCACTGACTGTATGTAACCCTAGTAACATGTCTTTTCTGCGCACGCACCAATAGTCCTATTTATGCACATCCCCAAAAAAATTCAAAAATGCATTTTTTTTTAAATTTTAAAACAAAGCTAGAGAGGATTCGCATAAAAAATGTAATTTTTTCTCATAATTGGGAAAAATATACTGTAATTAATCTAGTTTATTTCTGTTCTAGTATTAGTTAGGGTTAAATCGGATATACGGAGCTATAGAACTTTAGAACCCTGGTATAACAACTTAATGGGGAAAACTTATTCAGAACAGTTTTCCATTGCCTATTTTCTTAAAATTTTTCTTCAAAATCTATAGAAAATTAGAAATAAGAGTAAATTTCTAATCCTAATTTTTATCGACTCTTGAAGTACTATTAAGTATTAACCCATCGCTCTTCCAACTGAGGTACCGATTGCTTATCAACTATTAAATTAATAATCAAACAGGATATAGCTTGTAGAATAGTATTACTCTTTCGTACAAGATTACGCGAGTTACCGAGTTTCAGAACATGGCCACTGTTGGCGCTGAATTTAAGCCGGCATATCGATACTTAAGACCACAGATAAAGAACACTGTGTGCCACTGTGCCTATACTGCCTAAGACCATTTTCCCCTCACTTTTGTGTCATTTTAGAAAAGTTCTGAGAGAAAAGTTTAACAGGCAATGGGTTTCATGCCAGGGTTCTATTCTATGGTATTTCGTATACAGTATATATATATATATGGGCAATTGGGCATATGGCTCTGATCAGCTCTGATTAAAGTCTCTTTAGAAAATGTTTTAATGAATAAAGCAAACTGGCATCACCGGATTTATTATTTTCAAAATTGTCCTTCAAAATAGCATTATGTGTGCTTGACACTCGACTCGACACTCGACTGTGCTTACGAGATTATATGGTTTTCTAGTGTAATTTTAATCGTTTTCGCAATGGACATTAGAACCCAAGCTTTAAAACGTGGACTAGACAATTGCGAATCCGCTTTTTTCGATGATATGCCTATGATGATAGTTACTTCTTCTCCAATCGAAGGAAAACAGTGTGAAAACCCCAGCCCTTTAGCATTTAGACATTCTCCATTTGAAGATAATCCAACCTGGTCTGAATTACTCAGAAAATTTCAGACTAATTCTGTGAGAGATGAGAAAAAGAAACACATCACTGTGGAAGATTCTGTCACTACAGACAAAACATCTTCTTCCTATGAACCAATTGCAGAGCACAAAATGAAAATCCTTGTAAATCCTGGCAAAAAAATTCAAGTTCTATCTAGTAGTGCTAGAAAAACTCACTTCCGAAACCCAACTCCTAAGAAACCAACTCCTTATTCTGTACTCAGCCAACAGTATTACCAAAAAAGTAAAAATCAAGACAATGAAAGTGAAGAGAGCATTCAAACAATTAGAAAAAAAATTCATAACACTGAAGATCTGTCAATTAGAGATATTGAAAGGTACGAAAAAATAGTGAGGAATGTGATCAACCAAAACAAAATGAAGAAAGAAGTCCATGATAAAACTTTAGTTGAAGATTCTGATTTGATACGATTTGTTGAGGATCAGATTGGCCTGTGCAATATATCTCCTAAAACAGTTAGAATGCTGGAAAAACAGAGCCTAGATCAAGAAAAAAGATTAATCACCTTATCAGTTGCCAAAAGAAAATCTGCAGCTGAAATTCAGAAAAAAATTAATTGTCAAGTTATTGAAACCAAACAACAGGTATGATGATCTCATTAAGAAATTTCTAGTCACTCTTTGTTTCCAACTTTTTTTTTGAGTGAACAGATAAAAAATAGGGAAGAACTTGAAATAAAACAAGTTAAGGCAGCTCATCTGCGCCATGAAGCTATTGTCACATCAACATTGTTCAATCAAGCTCATGCTGCTCATCACCGGAAATTTGTCAGCGAAAGCCGACAAAAGGATAATTTTTCGCAACTTAAAAGACAAATGCAAAACGAAAAAATTAAAAACGGAACCCAGATTTCTAAGGTATTAGTAGTTATGTTATGAATTAATTTGGAGCGCTTCATCATGTTTGACGTATTAATATTAACAATTCATTTATTACAGGTTGTTCGAGATGTCTGGAAAACTTTTTTGCAAGAACAATACAGTGAGCTACGTAAGGACGTTAGAGAGCAGAATCTACAAAAAGTTGCGATCATCAAAGAATCGGAAGAACAACTTGGACGTCTAAGAAAAAGGTACAGTAGATAATTGAATTTCTGAAAAATAATCGTTAATTATTGATTCACGATCGTTTCAGCTATGACGAAAAACTCAAAGAATTGAAAGATATGGCCGCAACTAAAGTTGCCGAAGCCGGGATGGAAAAGAAAGAGATAAGCAGAGAAATTGAACGTATTCAACGAAAAATGCAATACCAATTCCAAGAAGAATTCCAAACTTTACTTCGTAATGTCGAGACTAAAGGAGATCATAAACGATTCATCAGGTAAGGCCATCTTTATTGTTTTATTTAAACGCATTTTGATAATTGCTGTTTAATTAGGAATGAAAATGCTTCTCAACTGAAAAAAAAACTTCAGAAGGCAGATTATGTATTTGATGTGTAAACTTAACATGATTGTATAAATTTATATATTCTTTATAAACTAGAACCAATAAACGAACTCCCTCCTGCATGTACTACAGTACCTAATAACTGCATACTATTTGAAAAAAAAGCAAAAATATCTAAAATTGAATCGAATGTGACAAAGTCACGCCTTAGTTCAAGCGGCGGGAGCCCTCACAAGGTTTGCAGATGTATAAAGTGGGAGAAATGTTTTGAGATTTGCACTCATTTCGAATGATTTCTATCGCGCTTAATGCTTTTTCAGTCTCAGCCTAAAAAAAGGAAAAAAGAATCTTTATTTTCAAGGTTTCAAAGGTTTATAAGCTTCACGCACCAGAGCGACGACACATCCACCGAATCCTCCTCCAGTCATTCGAGCTCCAAAGATACCACTGGTTTTACTTGCAATATCTACAATTGTATCCATCTCTAGGCACGACACATTGTACAGATCACTAAATAAATAAAAGAATAAAAATACATTCAAATTCCAAGGAGCACTATACAAGTTTACGAATACCTTAGAGATTTATGGCTTTTCTTCATACGCTGCCCAGCTTCAACATAATTTTTCTCTTTTAGAAATTCAACAAATTCCAAGGTATACTCAGTTTCATTTACAACGTGAAGTGCACGTCTATAGACATCGTCATCTAGTTTCTCCTTATTTTCTATAACACATTGAGAACTATTCTGCTTTAAGATTATTTAAAATGTATGGGCACCTTCCAATGTTATTCGACTGACATCACATAGCAACGCAGCGCCCAAGATACTTGCAGCTCGTTCGCATTGTGCTCGTCGCAACGGATATTCCGATCCTGATAGTTCGTGTTTAACCCCGGAATTTATTATCAAAATGGAAACACTAGGGTCATCTAAAGGAATATGACGACCTTCCATTGTCCTATTAAAGTAATTAATTAACGTTCAAGGGTTCAGGAATTTATTTTAAAATGACAAAATAATATTCCCAAATAAGAATTTATATATATATATACTTGCAGTTCAATAAATATGCAAATCCAGAGGTAGCAAATGTACATACAAATTGATCCATAATTCCACAAGGACATCCAGCAAACACATGTTCAGCTTTCTGACAAGCCAGAGCTTTTCCTGTAAGACTACATTTTAAAAACAAATACAAAGTTGATAAAAACAAAACACCAGAAATAACTATTATATACTTTGTAGAAGGGCTGCCTAATAATTCTTCCAGAAGGGTATAAGTTGCAACTTCTATTGCTGCACTGCTTGAAAGCCCTGCTCCAACGGGAATAGAACTAACTATCACACAGTCAAATCCATCTTTGATAGATTCTAGAGAGTGAATTTTAAAAACCAACAAAAAATACATATATCATAAGTCAATATTATAAAATAAGAAACAGCACACTACCATGAAAACCAGCTACAACCCCCTTTACATAATTAGCCCATTTAGGAGATCCAGGTTCAACTGCTTTAGTTTTTGATGGAATGCTAAATTCAACATATTTGGGTAGATCAATTCCTTCTATTTTAGAATCTGTTTCAATTCGACACACTGAAAGCTTATTCAATGATCCAACAATAACAGTTGCCAATGGGATCCCCTATTATACAATCAAAGTTTATTATGTAGGCTACATAATATTAAAAAACAGCACTTTCCTTACCATGGGCAAAACATATCCACCATTATAATCCACATGATCTAAAACATAACAAAATACCAAATATGAAAATACATTTTATTAAATAGCAGAATAATGCATGTGATTTAATATAATCTAGATTGAATGATCAAACTTAATTACTTACCTCCTATCAAATTTACTCTCCCTGGTGAACACACAACTACAGAGGCGTTGTAGTTGAATCTTTGCAGAAACAGATCATTTGCTCTTTTCACAAGAGTTGGAATTTCTTCATATTCATGGGCCATTATTCTATACTTTTTCAAAATTTAAATGTACTTTTTTTAAAATCAAAACTTGGCCTTGGCTAAAATCCCCTGTGAATAGTGAATACACTAATGAGACTCAATCACTCAAGGCTCCAAAAGCCAACAGGTGGCTAATTTTTTTTTAAATTGCATTTTTGCATGTGAGTGTGAACATTTGAACAATGCACATGAAAATTAAAAAACAAAAAATAATTTGAACCTATAGGCCTTTTTTTAGTTGGTAATAATTACATTCTTTTCTTTGCATTTTAAATAACCTTTATTTATTGAATTGATAGCATAGCACTCACAAGTCACAACTGGGGAGGGCGCCCAACAAGGGGGAACGGGAAGTGCTCAGTCGGTTGGACCATGGTTGTAGATATATATATCTAGTAGATGTAGATAGTAGTATATATATCTAGTAGTTGTAGATATATTATATCTACAACCATGGATTGGACGAAAACAAGCAAAAACAAGTATTTAGAATGGGCAACCGTGTGTCTGAACGTGAACGAAGATAAAGCGCAATTTTGAAATGTGATATTTGATGGAACTATGATGGAACTACTACTTCTTTTAAACTGAAATAAGAAAGAAAAAATCCAATAGTCCTATCCCAAAAACGGTCGTGCTTTCGAGGGAAAATATCACATCGTCAATTGCGTGTCCTGATGGGAAGAGGGACTAAAAAGAAGATTGAAACCAAAATTTCCCAAACTTAAAAATCTTGGATTTAGAGGGAACTTATGAAGTAGTGAATTTATCGTTTGGATTGTATGAATTCAGTCGCAGTCTAAGGCATAACCTTTTTAGGTTATTCATATTAAAATAAGATCATTAACGACACTTCACTTGTAGCAAATTACCATGCCATCCATTGTATAGGAACTCACAGCTTAAACATTGGGTTATATATGGAACGATAGCTTTATAAACCGAAGGCACATAAACAAATACGAATTAAGAAATATCGATGTCAACAGCAATAGCGCCGATTTTTCGTATTTCCTTGAGAATCCGGCGTTAAGTAAAGCGTGTTTCCAGCAACTTTGAAATTCATGTCTAAATCACTTTCCCTCTTGATCCATTGTTGTACAGATTCTTTAAACACTTCGCTAATGTTAACATCAGTTTTTGCACTGGTCTCATAGTAAGGTGGGTTCCCATGGTAGCTGCACCACTGTTTGATTTCATCTGCATTAACTGTTCGAGAAGCATCACCAAGGTCAACTTTGTTTCCAACAACAATGAAAGGATAGTCTTGGGGATCCTGAATATCAGCATAGTGAAGAAACTCTTGCCGCCATAAAGAGAGGTTGCTAAAGCTTGATTTATCATCAAGAGCAAACACTAGAAGGCAAATGTCAGTACCTTCATTTAAAATAAAATTATAAAATGGATAGCAAAGGCAAAGAAGAATAAAGATTCACTTTATGTTTTACCCCTGTAAAAAGGTGTTCGTAGTGATTTAAATCTTTCTTGTCCTGCAGTATCCCAAATCTATTTGAACAATTTAAATTTTATAATTTAGTATTTTCAATTTTTGAAAAATATTGAGTATTACAACCTGCAATGTATAGCTTTTCCCAGTAAGAGCAAAATCTTTATTAAGAAATTCTACTCCTATGGTATGGAACGAATTATCTTCAAATTGATCGTTGATAAAGCGACCCATGATGCAAGTTTTTCCTACACCTCCATCTCCTAAAATCAAAACCTTCAAGACTGATCTCGTTTCCACTTGAGGTTTCCTTCGATTTGACATGCTCAGATCGATTACGCTATTTCCGCCTGGAAGATTAAACTGTTTAATGTATGCTTAGCTGTAGAAAATATATTACTTACACTAAATATAAGTAAGTCATGCGATCTTCATGAAGTCAGAAATTTAGAGTTTACGAAAAAAAGGGGTGTCGTATGTTTACTTCCTGCTTCTTCTGTAATCGTCTATTATTCTAGTTCAGATACTGACCGTACGTTCGATATGTCGTCGTTTTCAACTTGCAGCCGAATTTGCCAAACGGAATTTTTTCTACTGGTATAGGCAAAAAGAATAACTTTAGCCAAAGATGTTTAAGAATTTGCAACAGTTTTTCCAAAAAAAATCCGTTAAATATTCTATACCCTTCCTTGTCCTTGTGGTAGGTGGTTCGTTTGGTCTTAAACAATTTACAGAAAATAGGTAGGCTTACATTTTCAATAAACGTCAAATTAAAAACGTATTTGAGTAGTAATAGTGTTCTTGTTTCCTTGAATCTTTGTCATTTTTGTTTTATTTTTACACTAAAACAATACTAGTCTTTTTTGCTTACAGGTATCGGTTTAGAAGAAATCAGATTTTAAACAAGGAAGAAGCTGAAAAGTGGGGTATTCTTAAAAAAGACCAAAGTAAAGTTACACTTGAAACAGAATTTGAAAAAGTCAAACAGGCAAGCTTTATTCATTTTGGACCAAAGTTTCATTCTCTACCATTGACAAACTTTTAAATTCTATTTAGATCAATATCAGTGACTGGGAGAACAAAAGAGGACCAAGACCATGGGAACAAGTTACTGAGAATAAGTGAGGGGTTAGTAGTCTTTTAGGTAGAAGAATGAAACCACATGTAATGCACTCCATTGAGGAGCTAAGTCTTGTAAATGATTTGAACAACTGGAGTAATAATAATGTTCAGTTTATTGGGAAACTTCTGCTGGGTATTAATGGGGTGTACATGTGTGAAGGAATAGAAAAGAATTCATATGTCAAGATAGCTGTAGATTTTTCACTGACTGCTCAGATACCTCCTCGTAACGCTGTCGTTCGCATATGGGGTGAACTTGAATTATATCATTTTGATAATCAAACGGTGATCTCTCCAATTGTGAAAGCGAAGGTACGTAATCTTTCTAAAAGAATTACTTCAACAAATGAAAACTAAATTAATGTAATCCAATATTTTTAAATGGATGAAGATCGCACGCGTCATAAAACCAGTAGATATTCCACTGTATCGAAAGTCATTGCAAATTCGCCAAGAGTATGCACCTCACAATTGCGTCTCATCGACCAGCAAAAACTCTGTTCACTAAAGACGGTTGTTAAATGTAAAGAGATCCCATTTTTCTTGAATATTTTGGAAGAAAAACGGAAATACAAGAAAACCTGAAAAAGCAAAGAAATTAATTTTCCATCATATTTTCTTCCATATTTTTGGATTCTTCTTCTAAAACGTCTGTCTCTTCTTGAGGCATTGATTCTTCCACCAAATCCTCACTGTGAACAAGAGCTACTGTATCTCCGTCAACCGCGTCACCGGAAACCGTGATGTATTGCTGACCATGCTCGTCTGAAGTAGTCAGATAAGCAACAGTTATTCCGTCTTCGGTTGTTGTAACAGTAGTGGCAGTGCCCATGGGAATACCCAAAGAGGTAGCGATCGTCGTAGCCATGTTTGACAGTGCCTCGGCTTCTGTGCCTGTGGCGTCAACCGTGACTAAAGTTGTGTCTGCATAAAACGAGTAGTTAATCAAATAATAGGAACACTAGTTTGTAAGATTTCTCTAGTGTAAAATAGTTTCCCTCCTTACCAGATGAGAAAGCGTCACCATGGGCTAGTTGAACTACTTGGTCTCCAGTTGTCACCCATGTCATCTCCCCAGCTTCATTTTGCTCCACAGACTGTGCCTCCAACAATACTTCTTGCCCCATTTGACCATCATCTTCTTCTACAATTGGTTCATGCACACTATCTGGCACTGCGGAAGCCTCTAACCTGACCGGCCAACCATCTTCGTCCATTTGTTTAGCCAAATCTTTATGACAAGTCCTGATATGCGCCTTAAGATTCATACCACGAGCAAACTCCCGATTACATCCTTCGGCAGGACAGGGGTTATTACGCACGTGACCACGAAGATGGCCAGTACCATGAAGGTGCTGTTGCAGGTTCTGCAAATAAAAATGTTATTAGAAAAAAAGAAAAGAAAAAGGTTAAGAATAATAAATAAACCTGCTGAGAAGCAAAAGGTTCACTACACACTCTGCACTGATTTTCGGAACCTTCCTGATGTTTTTGTAAATGTTTACGCATAATGGAGGCTGTTAGGGCGACGTAGTCACACTCTTCGCATTGTGGAAATTTAGTGTGAGCCGGCGGAGGTACTCCGTGAACCGTAAACAAATGAAATAACATGTGATTGCGCTTGACCGCTCGATGGCCGCAATACTCACAGGCCTATATTCATAAAAAAAGTAAGAAAAGAAAATATATTGATTTAAGAATAAAAAAGTAAAACAAGGAAGAATAAGTAACACACCTGAGAATCTGATTTGAAACCATGAGTCTGGATTAGATGACATCGATATTCAAAGTAAGTTTTCAGCCTCAAAGCTGCACTCTGACCGTCTTCGGTTGTTTGCAGACAGTCATAGCAAATCCACGGACCGGTCACGTTGTCAAAAGGCGAAACGCGTTTATTAACGGCAATAGCACCACTCGAACCCAAACCCGAAGCTCCACTCTTCCTTCCTCCAGCAGCGGCTGCGTTATGCTGACGAAGAATCGAAGGCTTGGAACCAACCGTGGTAGCGTTTTCTTCATCAGCTGTCGTCGGTTTCAAAAGAACAAAACTCACACGAGCCTTGGCCCACCATGGACTACGCTGAACGATCTTTAGCTTGGTGTTTTTCCCACTGGAAACTAAACTCGGGTTACGTTTTAGTACTTCAGCTATCATCCGACCTTGCACTTGACTCGGCAAAGTGTTACTGGACACCACTTCACGGAGTAAAACCTTAAAAAGAAAAATGTAAGCTTTTAATCAATGGGAACGGCGAATGAAAACAAACCTCGGAGTTTTCGTTAAAAATTGTTATGGTGGATGAGTCTTTATCCGGTGAAGTTGAAGCGGCTCCACCAGCAGATTCTGCAGCAGCCATTAGCTGTTCCATGTTTCTTTCCTCATTATCAACTTGTTCTTCTATAGTCGATGTCTCCACAGATGCTGCATTATTAGCAACAGATTCTTCATTCACCATGAAGTGAACTCGCTTTCCTTCTACCGCTGGTGATATAGCTTCCGTTTTTAAGATAGATTTGTGTTGACCTTTGAGGGAATCGTCTTTAGATCCCTAAATAAAACGTATAATAATTGCATTGACTTGAAATGCTTGAAAACTTTTTAAGTAACAAAATAATTGTACTTCGCTAATGGAATCGACTTCTTCGTCCTCATCCTCTTCTCCCCAATCATCTAAGCCGATATCAGCAGCAGCATCGTAGGTTGCCGTCGTGTCTTCTCCCTGTTCGGCTGCCAATTCTGTTCTTCTTTTTTGCTCGGCAAGCAATTCCTTGAAACTTTCTATATCCTCTTCTCGTAACCTCTTGGCTTCGGGTGGTTTTGTGCCTACAGTATTGCTGAGGGGTCGACGAATCGCAGAAGGCGTAATTGTCTTCTTCAGTTCATCGAATGTTTTCTCTGCCTTCTTAAGATCTCGTTTGACCACGGGAGAATTGTTACCTTTTCGTACTAAAGGCAATAATGGCGGATTCATAGGAGTAGATGGGATATCCATCAATAACTCCGACAGTTTTGGAAGAGATCCAAACTCACAAGCAGAATCTCCAACCTATGAATGCAAACAAACACCATAATGCTGATAAATACCATTTAAAGATTCAAATTTTACCTCCAGATCTATTCGACTTGGCCCTGCAGGTAGAAGCTCCTGCTTTGGTGTTGTCCTATTCATTCTCTTTGCTGGTGATACAGAGTAACTAGCTCTAACTGGAGCTTTGTTTACTTTTGCCTTAGGTATTATTGGTGCTGGAGTGTTATTAGTAGCAGCAAGAGCATGAGTCTGAAGTAACTGCTCAAGAAGAGGCATGTCAAGAAATTGGGCAGTTGACACTAGGGTTGGAACTGAGCCTTCACCAACATCAAGTTGGCCCGTGTACATGAACCTGCAAGCATAAACATAAATATTTTATGAAGTTATGATAAATACTAATTTTTCAATTAACATTTATTTCCAAAATTTCCAAACCTGATTACTGGTTCTAGTGCCTCTCTGGTAAGCTCAGGGGGTAGATGCAGAGTTGAATTTTCCAACGCTTCAGTGCCTTCCAAAACAGCGAAAAAACTACAGCAAGCATGCAAAACCATTCTATGGACCTTTGGAACAACATTTCTTAATATAGTAAAGCAAGAATAATCAAAAGTTTAAGTTAAATACCGGAATCTCTTCTCCTGTGTGAAACTTCAACATGATATCACAGTGCTCTCCCCTTTCATAGAGTTGTTGTATTCTTTGTAACAATAGTGAACCCCAATTATCCACTTTAAATGACCTTGCCATGGCGAATTAAATACGGATTACTATTCAGCGTTAATGATTATTACTTCGAAATGAAAATTTCAAATCGGGCGGTCGTTTGGACACGAACTATGCACAGCACTTAGACCGTGGAACATACAACAGCTATGGCAAAATCAGGAAAGATGGCGGGCAAGATGCTACAACAGCGGCAAAGCTTTTACCATGAGTCTCGAATGGATTTGGGAAACGGTTCTATTGCTTACGTTTTATGGTTTTCTAATGAATTTTACAACGGAATCATGGAAATGGTCATTTAACAGTTTTTTGGGCTAATAATACATTAAAAATATATATATTCAGTAACATATTTTTCTATTTTCTTTGAAAAAATTTGTGAGTAATAATGACTAGTAGAAGTAAGTAACTAGTTTGTAGTTTGTAACAAGTACAATTAATATTTGACTATTTGACTATATTCCATAATTGTAAATTGATGGATAATTTTAAAATTATTATTTCATGAAAAAATACGGATGTATTTTAAGCTGTGTTTTAAGTTAGGATTCACAATGACACAATTTGATTTTGTGAATTTTGCGATCAACGATCTCAAAACCCTTACAAATCCTAAGTTCTCCTAAGAATCGAATATCCGCCATGTTGAAACAGTTTTTACTTCTAAACAATAAACGCTTCATGTTTTCCGTAAAGTTGATCCGAAATTTAATAACTAAACATAGCTGTTAAAAAGTTTACTATGTAATCTTAAATTGTTAAAGTTTAAGGTATTTTATGATAAATTTTAAATTGATTAATTTCTATTAAATCTTATTTTACACTTCGTGATCGTCGCTAATGCTAAACAATCCCATGTTTGTTTTCTTCTTTCAGTTCTGCATCTGCAAGCTTTGCACTCGACCATGGCCAACTTGAATACGCTTCCCGATTTATCAACAGTGGATATCCAAGCAATTCAAGATTCTGGGCCAGTGCATCCACGTATTTCATTGCCTCCACTAACCACCATAGCTGAAAATTGGGACTCTGTTGAACCGTCATCAAGGAATCTCATTGTGAATGAGGAAAGTTTCAGTGAAGATGATGAGAGTGAGGAAGAGGAACAAAGCCATAGCAGTACACCTGGTAAAGTTCAAGACAGAAACTCCCACCGCACAAGCTGCAGTAGCAGTAGTAGTGCTCCTGATTCAGGAACAGATAGTTCAGAATCTGAGCTTTCAAATGCAACATCAGATTCTGCTGGGTCTTCATCTAGTAGTAGTGACAGTGACAGTGACTCTCAAAGTAGTGCTTCAAGTGCCAGTAGCAAGAGCAAGAAAAAGATTCAACAAACTCCTGTAAACAGAGGCAAAACAAGTTTTTCTGTGCGAGAAGCAAGCTTTGATAAAGGCAGGGTAACATTGAGACTCTCAACACTACAACTTGGAAAAAAGGAGGAGATAATTGATAATTCTTTTGGCAAAATTGGGAAAATTTCTAAGCATGAAAATGCAAGGACCACAAATATATGTTGTGTTAAGTCATGTGATTCAGATAGTCTATGTGGGAATTCAAATAATCAACTTCTTTGTAGTAAAATCAGTACTACAAAATCCAGGGCAAATCAAGTAAACATTTTATTTATTTATGCTTCCATACAATACATATATATTACAATTTTGTTTTTATTTCTAGAATCCCACAACTGTTAAACGTACTAGGCAGCTAAGACAAAAACCCAGTCCTGAGCCTTTAAAATCGGAATCATCGAAACCCTGTCGAAGTGGCTCGTCAAAGTCCATCGCCAATACTGCAAATTTGACGAAAACACAAGATAAAACAAGAGGGAAAATTCCCGAAGCTAATAATTGTAAAAAACAAGATTATCTACCCACAGCAGTTGATTACTATAGTAACACTGCTGTGAAAAAGGACAATAACCAACCAATAAGGTCACCAGTTAGACCTCCACTCATCCCTTCTTCATCTCAGTTGACTGCTGTTAACAGTGGGCCATCTATGAGTGATCTAGACTCTGATAGTGACGAACTATATTTGCCTGCTGTCAGTGAAGCCATTCGTATGCTTGACCTCGACAGTCAAAGATCACCTGCCACTCAGAATACAACTGGACCGTCTAACAGTGTATCAACATCAGGAAATCCCTCATTGCCGATTAATCTCCTTTTGGCTTCATCTTCTAATATTAGTAGCAGCGCCTGGCCTTCTGTGGGATATTGTTCAAGTCTTTTGCAACAATTTGTAGCAAAATCACAATCGGGAGAGCCACCGCCACCCCCTCCAACTTTAATGCTACCGACTAAAGGAGCACGAAAGTGTTTCCCTCCTAATGATGAGCCTTTGCCATCTTTCACTAACACTGTGGATCCCAAAAGTGTTAAGCGTATGACTGATACATCAAAGTCGTCTTGCTTCACAGCCATTAACTCCACCACTCTTCATTCTTCAGTAAATGTTGGTCATGCAGATCAAGAGCTGGAAATGATGGTACCGATGCGAGGACTTGATTGCCATTCTTCGCACGTTTCACCAGATTCAGGCATCCAATCTGTGTCTGGTTCACCGTTCAGCGTTCATAGTTCACCAGTTCATCCTTCTGGAGCAGGGAACAACAATCAAACTAATGGTCAGTCACAACCTCTTGTCGCATCTCCCTGCCCTCAAATAACTTCGCCAAGCCCACCCCTCCGTCAAAAACAGACGAGTAAAAAGTCTAGTGGCAATCAAAATTCTGCTGCTAAATGTAAAAACGTTTCTCTACAAGCAACAACAAAAGTTAATAGTAGTCGGCAAAGCGGTAATAAAGGCAGACGTCCCCGTTCATGTCGCGATACAGCTAGCGCTCTGTCTTCCGGATTAGGAAAAGATAGTAGCATAGTTCAAGCTATTCAGCGCGGAATGAACGCTGCTCTTAGGCTGAAAAACAGAGATGTAACAGAAAAAAAAAGCTATCCAAATGAGACATCTATAAAAAATGTCCCGCCAACGATATCTAAAAATTCACGAAAGAAAAAATCTGGCAAAAAGCAACAAACGATTGGTATTGATCAAGTGGAAGAATCTATAAAAACAGCCGATCCATCGACATTTAGTAATGAAGATACATCACTTCATTCATTTCTGACCAAGCGTAGTGAAGTTGATAAAAGCCCAACAATGTCACAGCAATCTAAACTGAAGTGCGAGTCAAAAGCTATAACTACCCGCTCTCCCTCGCCTCAGATAAGAAATAAGAAAAGAAAGAAGAAGCGAAAGAAACAAAAGAACAGTGTTCACGATCATATTGTTTCAGCTCCTGTGGATCCCAATTTACAGAGCAACTTGGAACAATTGTGTAAACGACTAGATCGTTGCGTCATCTCACGATCAATTGCCCAAAATGGCTCTTTGAGTAGTGATATGAAGCCGTGGGTCTTCCAATGTCGGAAGTATACCATCATGAATGGTAGCATTAGTGGCACCGGTCGGACGAAACGCAAGAAAATGATTGAAGACCCAGCTACCCAGTCTTATGTAAAAAACATTGTAGCGAAGCGCAAGGGTAAATCTAAAAAGACAGGATTACAATCACCACCCGTCTTAACGACTTCCAGTGCTGAAATCACTAAAGATGAGCCTTCTGTTGCAACTTCTGCGTCTGTTTCTCTTTCGGCAGTTGAATTATTGTTACCTTTGAAAAAACGCCATCATCACCTGGCTACTTCCACCGGAACTTCAGTAATAGACCCTGTTCCTGCCAGTTTACATCATTTCGAAGCCGCTATCGAAAAACCTAGTCACGGAGAAGTTCTCACCAAAGCAGTTAATCAACTAAATAGTAGAAAGCGAATGGCGAATAGCGAATCAGTAGCAACAGCAGAGACTACAGAATCAGTGAACGTAGATCAAGTTGAAAGTAAAGTACATTTAGCCTTAAATCCGAAAAGTAAAAAAGGGCGGTGCAGTAAAAAGGCGAAAACAGATTCTAAAATTGATACAAAAATGACTGATATTGCTGAAATAATTGATGCTGTTGCTGCGGCAACTGAAACACATGTTACCCATGATTATGTGGTTGCTGAAACCCAGATGAATTCGTCCATTGTATCTACTCCTATATTACAAGGAGAAAATGATGTAACTGGGGACAAAGTGGCAAAGAAAAAACAACGCCGTCGTAAGACTTTCAACAGAACAGGTTTTCCCAGTGTGAAAAAGAAGCGCAAGAAACCACCCAGTCCTATTCCTTCTTCTATTCCTCAGCCTATATGTAACAAAGATGAAATCGATCAATCTACCTTTCATAGTACGTCCTCCCGACAGGCTAAAAGAGCTAAATTAATGCCTAGTAAAGATGACGACGATGATGGACTTCTTCCAGAGCCGACAAGTAGCGAGGCGCCTTCGGGTGATGAATCGAATCCGAGCCTTCCTCTTCCTAAAAATAAAGGTTCACAACCCAAGAAGCGTCGAATGTCTAGTGTGAGGAAGCGTTATTTACCAGCCGGTTTGTTGTCTAACTACTTTAAAGAGGATCCTGAATCTAGTAGCTCGGCAATGTCAGTATCTGCTGATCGAAACAAACTCTTGACGTACGAACCAGAAGAACATGAATATGGTTTATTACCTCCACCCTTCTACTGCGAACGCATTCTGCGTAGAACTAAACGGGATTTCCAACTGCCGTTTGACGTGTGGTGGCTTCACCAACAAGGGAAGCTTCCCGATCGGGATAATTTGGTCCCTTCTTGGAACTACCGAAAGATTCGGAGCAATGTCTACTATGACGTAAAACCACCCTTCACTAATGACGCTGAAGCCTGTAATTGCACCTTGCCACAACTTGACTTAGAAGGTAGTACAAACTTCTACATTTTTTCTGTATCGTTCGTTGTTTAGAAATCAACTTGAATTTGTTGTATCGTTAGAT
Organism: Daphnia galeata; assembly: GCA_030770115.1. Classification (NCBI taxonomy): domain Eukaryota; kingdom Metazoa; phylum Arthropoda; class Branchiopoda; order Diplostraca; family Daphniidae; genus Daphnia; species Daphnia galeata. The sequence goes on from CM061115.1 coordinate 7,039,128, forward strand.
GCCGAGGCTCAGTGCTGTGGTGATGACTGCCTTAACAGAATGGTATATACAGAATGCAACAGCCAAATGTGTCCAGTGGGCGACAAGTGCATGAACCAACGAATCCAACGTCATCGCTGGGCACAGGGTTTGGAACGTTTTATGACGAAAGAAAAAGGATGGGGAGTAAGGTGCCGCAACGAGCTCAAATCGGGTGTGTTCATTCTTGAATACGTTGGTGAAGTCGTTTCCGACAAGGAATTTAAAGAGAGAATGCACACAGTCTACGTTCACGACACTCACCACTATTGCCTTCATCTCGACGGCGGGCTTGTTATTGATGGACACAGAATGGGGGGCGACGGTAAGCGTGGTTGGATTTTACTAAAATTAATCGTGTATATTTAAACAAATTGGAAATTTTTAATATTTTATAGGTCGATTTGTCAATCATTCCTGCTCTCCCAACTGTGAAATGCAAAAATGGAGTGTCAATGGATTGCCTCGCATGGCCCTATTTGCTCTCAGAGATATTTCACCCTTGGAGGAATTAAGTTATGATTATAACTTTTCTCTTTTTAATCCTGCTGAAGGGCAACCGTGTAAATGCGGAAGCCCTCAATGTAGAGGCGTAATTGGTGGCAAATCGCAAAGAGTCAGTGCGGTATGTATATTCATTTTTTAAAATTATTATAATTTTTTTTTTATGTGATGGATAGAAAAATAATGATGATTTTTTTTGTATTTAGGTCCAGGATATTGCTGGATCGAAGTTGCCACAAAAATTAAGTCAACAAAAGCGGAAACGTAAAACGCAACTTCAAGGCAAAACCAGTCTATCAATCTGTTCGTCATCGATTAATTTGCGTCCGCTGTCGACACAACAACGAGTCTTTGTTCTTCTACACCGTTGTTTTCTACTTCGAAATTTGGATAAAGTGCGAGATTGGAGGGATCGCCAGAAAGATCGAATTAAGCAAGTAAAACAACAAAACCAAATCGTGGGTCGTTCTCGTCGCTTCGTTTCTCGACCAAACACCGATCAAGAGAGAGACTTGATTCTCACAACACTAGAAAGAGACTTGGCACATCAGGAAAACACGGCAATAGACATGGAAAAACCATCCGAGCCCACCTTGGATCTGCAAATGTTAAAAATGGAAGAAAATCCCTCCAGTATAGAGGAAATCGTCCGCTGCCGTTGTCGACTCTACGACGACGAAGGTTTAATGGTCCAGTGTGAGCAGTGTGAAACATGGCAGCACAGTGATTGTCTCGGCTCTGGCAAAGCTGCCGCTTTGGATGCTGAACACTATATATGTCATGCCTGTGCTGGATTGTCTCTCTGCCCTGACGACCTAAAGATTGTTTTGGTACCGCAACCCGAAAACCCTCCTGAAGGACAGACGTACTATCTTTCGCTTTACTACAAAAATTTGCATTTGCGGCAAGGGGATTGCGTATACGTTTTACGTGATCACGACACACCGGACTCTGAACGCACGCTTTGGAATGGTATAAACGAAGCCTACCCATTACCCCGGCCCCCTCAGCATTTACCCTCGCACATCAAACTTATTAATCTGGACATTTTTCAAATTGAAAGAATGTGGACAGATGAAAATGGGAAGCAGTTTGTTTGGGGCCACCACTTTTATAGGCCACAAGATACGTACCATGAGCCTTCTCGGAAATTTTTCGTTAACGAATTGTGTCATTCGCCATTGGAAGAAGCTATTCCTATTTGGGCTGTAGTTGGTCGCTGCTGGGTCCTAGATCTTACAACTTTCTGCAAAGGCAGACCAATAGACGCTGTCGAGGAACATGTTTATATTTGTGAATACCGCGTTGACCGGACAGCAAGCTTATTTTCAAAAAATGCCCGAACTAAATTTCCCATCTGCACGCGTCGCTTCGCCTTCAAGAGTTTCGTTACACGACTCAAACCACAGCGAACGTATCAACCTCATGGAGCTCCTCCAATTAACAGCCGCAAGGCAACGGAATCACCTGCTGTTAAATCTGCTCCAAAAAATGAAAAACTAGGGAAGGAAAAGATGAAGAAGCTGAAGCCAGAAGCTTCTTCAATGCAACAGCCTTCATCTGTTCAAGCACAAATAAAGGTACATAAACATTTTTATATGACGATTTAAAAAATTATTTTTTAATTTTTTTATTTAATAGAAACAAGAGCAAAAAATGCGGCTTGACAAACTTCTCCGTCATCTTTTGATAAAAAAGGCTCCTGAAGGGAGTCTCACTGAAGATGCTACTCACTTACTACATCGTGGGCGTGGACGTATGAGAGGACGTCCTCCCAAACGGAAAACGCCCAGTTTAACATAATGGTTTTTACCAAAGTTTTTACTGTTAAGTGAGTCTGATCAGATTATTAATTTGCATGCGGAGACATACTCGGGGTTATCCCCATCATTGCGATGTGTTTTCTCGAGTCTAAAAAAATTTTAATTATCGAGTGAGTTTCCTTTACTTGCTGCAAACATGTACAGTGTTAAAGCTTTGAATTGTGCGACACTTGTCCCCTTCCTTTCGTTAATCGCACGTTGCTTTCAGCTGCTTCACAGCTCCCATTACATAATTTACCATCAACGCTTGAAGCTCTACAATATCCCTCCTACACATCAAACGAAAAAAATGTAAATACATTATAAAACTCTAAAATGATACTTTATCTGCTTTAGTCGGGTAATCGCTGTCTGCTGATCAAGTCATCAGCAATCTCATTTGAAAAAAAAAAAAAACTGTTTTAGCGATAGATGATTCGGTTACGTGCTTTCTTCCTGTCCCTTTTTGTGGTTTCATGAATACAAATTGGAAAATCTGAATTCATGCGTGTGTACATTTTATTCTTTTTCGGTTGAAAAAAACAAACAATCTGCATTTTAGTCCTTGATTGTGAAGGTTAGAATATTTACTTAAGACTGATAGGAACTTTTAGGAGTAATTCGATATTGATTGAAACGATAAATTGAACACTAAGGCAAATCATGTACTATTTTCAAATTTCGTCTCACGAAGAAACGTCCAGATTGTCAACGTTAAAACAGAATGTGGACCGACGCGCAGGTAATTTGCAAAGCAACCCTTGTAAAGACCGAAAAAAACCTTCTGCTTTAAATACTTTGATTAAACAGTCAAATGGACCGGAATAATAGACTCCTTTTCCGTTTCTGTCAAGTGTCTGATTATATAATCGAGTCGATATAACGTCTAACGGAGTCATTGCAACTGCAACCGCAACTCCAGACAGCATTGCTGCTGCAAGTGTTGATTTCCAGGAATTCTGCGGTAGTAACTAGATCATTGCCATAAAAAATAGATGATAGCCATTTAAAATGAAATCCATATAGATCGCTAAATTTTGCATACATTTAAACTGTTGATACTTTCTCTGCTTTTGGTGAACGTGGAGAGTTGAGCAGCGGAACCAACACCTTTATTATATATATTATCTTAGCAATGGTTATAAATTTGAATAAATTTTCTTAACCTGTTCGCATCATGGATGCGGTCACCCCTCTCCAAAGACCCGTGATTCCACCGCTATGATACAACTTTTGAATTGCAGACAAAAATCCTGCGTGATTATGCTGACAACCAACTGCAATGATTTGACTGGACTGGCTTTGAAGCTGTGTTTTAATCTTTAATACAATAAGAAAAGTTTAGAAATTCTTAGTTTATATTGATAACATATTAAATTAAGCAGAATGTACAAGATAGAATGGACTTGCTGTAAATGCCCCTAAAGCTCCTGAAACTGCACCAGCCGCTATGCTAAAGACAGAAGATACAGAGCCATGATGGTGTGTCCATCCCTGATTTTCCATAAAGTGGTATAAACCAAGTCTGGTGCCATTCATGGTCCACTGATACCACAGGGCTGGTACAAGCCTGATTATTTTTTTACTTAATCATCAAAATTGTTGCATTGGAAAAAACTTATAAAACAAATACCCCTTTTGTAAGCCCAGTATCCCATCATTCTGCAAAAAAAAAACCAGATTGAGATGAGATTGAGTCAAAGTGAATTGAAGTTGACAAGCATTTTTACCTTAGCTACAACATAAAAAGCATGAAGGGCATTTCTGTATAACACAGAATATGCTCCTCTGGAAAGCAGTTCTCCCTATAGAAAGAAATCAATAAAGTAAAAATTTAAAAAAAATTAATTCACTAAGTTATAGACCTACCTGTAGTTGCATTCGAGTTTTTATAACATCCAATGGATTTGTAAACAGACAAGCTCCACAAGCAGCCAATCCACCAAATGCATATTCCATCACAAAATCCCAATTTAAACCACCACCACTTAAATGGAAGATTTTATTTTGTGCTAGTTCCTGTCAACATAATCATAAATGAGTTATTAGTTGTGAATTAAGATTAGTAAAGCACAGCACAGCAAATCACACTAAAGCAAATGCTGACTAAAGTATAATTTACAACATATAATAGTTAAAGTTATAAACTTGACCTCGCTAGATATAATAATAAACGACGAGCGCAAATATCTAACTTAATGTTGAAGTTATTGCATTTTTCAGGGGAAATCCGTGTTCCCTTCAATGTTCTTTTTCCTGCTAATTGATTTCTAATTTTTCAGATCAACGAAACAGAAATTCAAATCCTAAGGAAAGTGTAAAGCGGTGTAAAGTAAACATGCCGGTGAATTAAACAAAACATCTGCAATTCTGCAGCATTTTGATGCTTTTTTTCAACTTCAAGTTTTAAAAAATTACACCTAAAAATTACAAAGAAATAACAAATAAAACATGTCGCTTGTAAAAAATTGGTTTAATATCACATATTCGTGCTTAATGGCCATTTTTATCAATTAAAATATTTTAATGATGTAAAAAAATAAGGATGTGGCAACTAAACGTAGCCGACAAACGATCGTCATCAATTTAGCAATTAGCACATTGACAGTGCACTCGTTAGTCGTTACCTTACAAATTATGGTGGAACCTGTGGCTTTATCTTTGGCCCTGCTATCTGCTTTGGTAAAATGAAAAATGTATTTGTTTAATCTCATCACATTTGTGTTTAATACCCACTAATTTTCAACAGATTGTTATTGTTTCCTGTGAATATTCAGCTAGTGAATGTAGGTCGCTTGGATTCAACAAAGCAAACTTACTGTGTTCTTCGTGTTTCTATCTTGCCGAGCATGATTTAGAAGTTCTAGTGTAAGGCATATGAAATGTTATTATCTGTTAGTTGATTTATTCGTTTAACAATGATTACTTTTTTTAGAAACCAATGTCGAGAATGTTGTTTACAGGAAGGAAGAAATGAGTCTTCAACATTATATCCACAAGCTATTTTGGAAGTGTGTGGGTGAAAATTAGGTTCATACCCTCAAGTCCAAGGTTAAATTTGTATTTTTATATTTATTCTTTTATTGGGTTCTAATTGACATTTTGCAATAGCATTCATAAAGAGTGACAAGGCTCGTGGGTTTCCTAACCTATCAATCAAATATGTTCGTGGAGCAGATCCAATTATCAAACTGCTAGATGCGGGTGGTGCAGTTCAAGAAGAATTAGCTATTGATAAATGGAACACTGACTCGGTGGAAGAATTCCTTAAGATGCATCTGATAATGGATCATTCCAGCAATGATTTGTAATTGAAAGCTTTAAGTGCATTGTCAAGTATTTTATGAAATCTTGTTCTGAAAACCTTTAAATTGGAAGGGATGAGATGGATGTTTGACCAAAAATCTTACTTGCCCTTGCACTGAATCTGCTCTCTAAATTACATTACTACTAAAGCACATTTTTAAAAAGTTTATATTACTCTTGTTTAAACTTGTTTTACATGTTTCTTTGAAGAGAGTAAGGTTCCAACCCCATTCGATTGAAATCGAAAATATAAATGCCAATTTAGTAAAAAAAAGAAGCTGAAAAAGAACAACATTCGGTTTAACTCGGTATCGTATCAAAATCTCATAAAAAGGAATCCTTCCTTACTCATCGTCTTTATTACTCACTTTTTCTTTCGACTTTCTTGGTTAGGGCTAAAGATTAACTATATTGAAAATGCTGCAGTAATGATAACTAATGAATAATTTACATATCGATTACCAAAAACACAATTGCATTTATGAAATGTTCGATCTATTGAAATTTGGAAAGGCACCACAGCGACAACAGTAAAAAAAAAACATACGACTTGGTATACAAAATCGAATGCGCTTCATGATATAAAGCGCTAACAAACTTTTGTAATATATCACTTATTGAAAGATATTTTTTAAATTTTCCAAGTCTAAATTACGAACCCGAGTGTGATTTCAACTTACAAAAAGCAGCTTTCAATCAGTTATTGTTGGGAAATGAAAGAATGAAAATTTTGTCCAATTTAGTTAAAGTGTAAATATTTGTTTTTAAATTGATTGCCTTTTTCTTAAGATGAGATGATAAATATACTGCCAGATACATTACAAGAATTCATATTCAAAATAAAACATTTAAACCAGTTACTTCTAGAAAATGCAATATTTTCCCCTTTACAACCGAAGAATTACAATGTCTGTGGCCACTTTGTTAGGTAAGCGGCGGGTGCGTATCCCTGGGCTCCTGAATCGTTTTCTACCAACCACCATTCTGCGGGGGGAAATTTTGTTAGCATTTGTTTGTATTTTACATTGTACCAAAATTGCACCTTCATTTCCACCTTCGTCGTGTTTGCTCAGCACGGTAACGAGTTCATTCTCAAGCAAATCAATTTCCAGGATTGTATTTTTCTTAAATGTAAATTCAACTTTGTAAACCTAAAATATATTTTTAAAATTATATAATTGATTACTAATAAAATATCAAATCACTGTTCACGTTATTCTCTGTAATTTCCCCTTCGACTTCCTTTGTTGAAGGAATTACATCTTCGATGACTGCATAAATAGGACTTTCAGCCTTCTCATCAGGGGAGTAATACGCAGCACAGATTTCTTCAGAATTGGATTCTTCAACCAAATCATCGATTTCGCAGTAGCGATAGGTAGACTTTGCCTCATCTGTTCCCAAAGCTTCTTCATACGAAGGAGGCAAATCATATAAATTTTCCTCGTTTTTAGAACTTGGTTCTTCATTCAAATGAAGTTTTTCCAATGAGTTAGAGTTACAAGTTGAGGTGCCACTAGCAACACTCGATCCCATCGATGTAGAGGATTCGGGTCTTTGAAGTGTGGATACAGGTGGCGATATAAGATTGAGATGTTTAGCAGGTAAAAAACCTCGTACTTCTAAAATTGATAAAATAAAAAAAGAATCGACTTATTAATTAAAAGATAAATGATTTTCTTGGAATCTGTTAGAAATTTACCTCCAGCATCAACAAACCACCGACCAGTATTGCCCATAGGATCTTCTCGTTTGATGACACAAACAATTAGACCAGAATTAGCGGCCAAATCCATCGAATCCCTGATGTCACAACGGCCAGTCACCATGTACAATTGTTCGGGTAGATATTTTGAACGAAGAATATTGACGGTTTCTCGACTTTGAACAACCTGATTCACATAAAATTAATAGAAAAGAAACCGAATAAGAATGAATGATTATAAAGCTTACAATTCCTTCTCCTGGGCTATGATTGCCTAAAGCAGCTGAAAGCCTACTCCGTACTAGTGTAGGATCATTGGGAGAAACAGGTCCATCGGTGGACACAATAGCAGATGAACGGCGAAAGGATTTATTAATAAAATTAACTCTGGATAAGCGTTCTACGGCTTTGCCGTATGCAAGGTAAAAATCCTCGTCTATTTCTCCTTGAAGGCTGGCAATATCTGAAATCTAAATTTAATATTGTTAAAAAATTATAAAAAGGACGTTTATTTTATACCCTATATCGACAAAAGCCTTATTTTTAGCAGAATTTTACCTCATTCAGATCTAATAAAGATTTAGTAATCCGTCCAACCAACAGCTTCCTTGCATGCAAAAAAGACGAAATGCAGCGTCTGTATATGTTATAACCGTGCTCTGTGATGATCGGAAGCTCCTCCATAAGTTGACTATTAAGAGCTAAATGGGTATTCCGAGCTAGGTTTTCTTCCTCTTCCAGCTAGATTTTGAATTGTTTACAATTAGCCATGCCACCTTACGTAAAGGAAGAAATGCTTACAGTGCGTCTCATAGCTGGATCTCTATTCCTAGCCAGCCGTTCGCTAGCGATGTTTGAATCGAGCAATTTGTCTCGTCTCTTAACAATTAGCCTTTCAGGGCCTACGCAAGCATCACAGAGAGCCGTCAATGGGTTGCGTACATGTTGGATGACGTAAGCGTCCTAAAATTGAAAATCGATGCATTATTATTTAATTCATCTTAAAAATGGTGAAAATTATTTTCACTCACAAACGAGTTCCAGTGCTGGGTGTAAATTATACGCTGGGCTGTGCGGAAGTTGTCGATCAGTGGGACTCTGTTTGCTTCACCGTAGAAAGAAGCAAAAGCTTCTGATATATTAAACTGTATTTGTGAAGTGCCCTTGAGTTGCTCGCATACTATAGTGATATCTCGCAAAGCTGCTTGGATGACACGAAACAGTTCCGCGAAACGAAGTTCTACTTCTTCAAAAGCTGCGTCTTTTGTCTGAAAAAAAAGAGTACGTACTTAACACTAAACAAGCAAATTTATCTGGAAATGGAAGACGATACTGGATGAATTTGAAAAATCCACTGACCGTGGGAGCCATGCCCAGTGACGTTTTCAAGAGCATGCCGAATCTAGAAGATTTTTTGGCTACCGAGTGCTTTTAAAGTAAATTACATTATTATCATTACAAAGAAACTAAATTTAAACGCTAAAATTACCATATTTAAACGAGAAATTTTCGCACTAAGCTTTTCTTCTAATCCGGAATCCCGATATTTAAGAACAATTTCTTTTTTGCGCTTACTTTCGTTAATATGTGTAGCTACGGTGGTCATCATTCCCAAAGCTAACACCAAGTTGCTTTTATCTGGATGGTCATTTTCGGTATACTGAGTAAGACAAAGATTTTCGTCACCAGTGTTAGAATTTTCGGTAGCATAAAACCAACTGATATATTTACCTTTATCAGTTCTCCCAATATGAGAGAATATTTTAGAATGCGTTGAACAGGTTTAATAATGACTGAGCCCATATTGAAACAAACAATTTCATTCCGAAGAGTGGAGATACCTTCATCCAAAACTTTACTAACGCTGGGCAAAGTGTCGTACTGCATTGAAAAAGATTAAGGTGTTAAGATAAGAAATTACACAAAAATAAAAACAAGATAATCACTTTTTCCAAGAGAAATTGCGCATTATCGTGATTAATGCAATAAAGGCTATATACGCGACGAAATTCGGGTTCCGTCTGAATAAAACTCTTGCCGATAGAATTTTCTGTCACGTTTGATTCTTCAGTATTTGTGTGGCATCGATTTAATTTTTCGATAAAAACCTCGGAAAGTGTTATCACCTTTGAAAAGTATTACGTAAAATTGCAAATAAACTTAGTGCGAAATAATTCAAAACATACTTCTAAAATATTTCCGAAAAGAGTTGCAACATCAACACCTTTCATTTCCAGGTACTGAGGATCATTTAATTTAAAGACTTCGCAGGTTAACCTCAAATCCCGGCAATATTCTCGCTCTGTCACCAAAAGTTCCGTTATGACTTTTTCTCGCTGTTCTTTTACTTTTTTTCTGGAGAAAAAAAATGTTGAAATGGTCTATCAAATCGACTGATCATTGGAGTTTACCTCATTTCGAAATCACGCAGCTGTTCTTCCTCCATTTTTCGCTGTTTTGCTTTTTCGATTCGCTGTCGCCGACCTTCCACGCGATCATCACCACCTGCAAATTGTTATTATCAATCAGTATTTGTTCATTCGAAATTTAAAATCAAACAAAAAGAAAGAAATTAGGTTCAAAATTTTACATTTTAAAGAAAGTTAATTGATAAGTAGTTCAAACTAGTTCATACCTGATTTTTTAATAGTTTCATTATTAGAAATATGTGAATTTTCAACGTTGTTTTTATCCAAAGACATGATTTTACTATTTTGTCTAGGTTACTTCTGTTTCAATTTTTTATATTTACGAATTGCTCGATTTCACTTCTTGTCCACAATCACCTCACTATCTTTCTATTCACGTTCTGCGCCAGGCGTTCGGTGCTTGGCTTTGCCTTACTTTTTATCACGCCCCTTATCATCATAGATTCGGTATTTTTTTATCTTGTCTTCTGTGTCGACTAATATTCTCATTTCTCGCACACAACAGTTTGTGTGACCAGCTGAACTCTGGGGTTTTCAGGTAAAAATAGAGCACACACTTCTTTCTAGTTGGCCATTTTTTTATACAACAACATTCCCACTTCTTCTAATAAATATATATTGCAAAAAAAACATGGATATGAAAATTCGAATCACTTACTTTCAGACGGAATTTGAGGTGCGGGCCTGAGTGGTTGCGGGCCCGAGTTAAAATGACTTCCGATGGAATCCGACGAATCTTGTCGGATGAGGCCGAGATTCGGTGAATCGGCGGGCGGTGGTGGAGCTGGTCTCGTGTAGCTCTTTCGTCGCGAGGCGCCACTATCGCTCGTTCCTGATGAGATGCTTCCACACGCTTCGTTGTTGGCATAATTACCTATCCCTATGATTGGTGCATTTCCAACAACCTCGAGTTCCAAATTTTCTATGGTTGGTTGTACAGATGGGACTTGATGTATCGTTTGGTTAAGGGATTGAATTTCCTGTCGTCGAGGCGGAATAGGAGGTAATTTGCGCTCGGGTTGTGTTGAGTATTCAATTTTTAGCTTGGTCAGCGTTTGTGACCACGAAGCTGGTCTTTGTTTCTCAGAGGCCTGGCTAGATGAAGTCGATCCCAATAGATTCAAATTTCGAGCGATTAAACTGTCTAAGCTCGTGTGCTCACTGACAGCAGAGACCCCCCAGGTTGTCGTAGATGATGATATGCTCATTCCCTTGTTTGTTCCGTTAGAGGAAAGGTTACGCGTTGAATGAATATTATCATTTGCTAGAGGATCGAAATCAAATAACAAGTTATTCGATTCCTTTGAATCTAATAGCAAATTATTAGATTTATCGTAATCCGACTTTAAATTATTTGAATTAAATTGTTCGTGTGTTGATGGGCCATCGCAGTCAACGATGATTTGAACAAATAAGGTAGGGAAAATTCCTCTATGACCATTAGTTTCGCCTTCCATCCACGATTCGTTGATTCGCCGAAATAAAAATACAATCTGGCCGGTACAAAAACTGAGTTCGTCGGACTGCTGACCCCGGAAGTCATAACTTGCGATACCGTAAGGTCTTCCATTTAAGTGGTCATCGACTTGATGGTTCGGGTAGGATGTGGTTGCGGGCTTAAAGACGGCAGGTTTATCTGAGATTTCTTGAGGCAAAAGAATGTCCAGTGAATCCTCTGCTATGAATGAAATAAAACCGGAAGGAAAGATTCCAATCCTTCCTTGAGATTCTCCTCGGAGCCAACCGTCTTCCGCTTCCCCAGTGACGACGACTTCATCTCCTTTTTTCAGATCCAACTCTTCAGGCAACTGGGCAACCAAATGTTGCAAGACTCTAGCCCTTCTTCTGATCAGTGGTGTGCTATTCAATGTGCTCTGAAATAAAAAGCATATTTTTCTTAAAATAATACTCGATCATGGCGAAATTATAAAAAGCTACAGGTGAACTAAAAGACGGATGAACAAATACCTGGACAGGACGCAGATCTACTTGCCAAGCTAAGGAAGTGGGGAATATACCTTCTCGGCCGTCAGCGCTGCGACCAAACCACCAGTTCGTGTCAACACGATTAAGGCCGACTAGAATTTCTCCTAAATTACGAATAGTACCACATTGAGCTCAAGGTGTTACAGCATAACAGTTTCTCCGTGCATTTCATTATAGAAGGAATTGCATAAGTGGTTTGTTAACATAGAATACCTCTTTTGAAAGAGAGATCACCAGGTTGCTGCTGGTTAAAATCCGCCAATGCTGCAAAATAAGGCTGATCAGGTGAGGGCGGAGGCAGATCTATGATGGCGCTGATATTACTTTGTGGAAAACGTCCATTATCGCTGCCCAGTTTCCCGTAATACCAATAGCGATCCTCAATCCGCTTAATCTGAAAGTTTTTTTTTATTATTTATTTTTAAATGCAAGCATTATTTTTATAATTGCAATATGATCAATGCGACCAGCAAGTAATTTGAATAAATAGTGATATTCAATTTTTTACATATAATGAGTAATTTGTCATTGTACCAAGACCAAATCGCCATTATTTAATGTCAACTCCCCGTCCAACTGCGCTTGGAATGAGTAGATAACGCGTCCGATGAATGGCAAACGGATGGCATTGCTCGCCATGGACTAGTCCCAATGGGATCTGATTAAAAAAATTTCACCGAAAGTTATTTATTTTATCTATCAAAATAAAATATCAAGGACGCATACACCACAAACAAACGTTGTCAAGATACGAAGGCAAAGAATTTGTTGAATCGATAGAAACAAAAGTAAAATGGCGGAGGAAGAAGCGAATGGTAAACGAGAACAAACTAAACTTCCCCAGCTACCCGATTATTTAGTAAATTTCGTGGATTTCAAACGAGAAATGGTGAGATTAGATTATACAGCCGACCAATTACGAAGAGCGTGCCATGAAGTAGAAGAGCGACGAACAAAAATGAGAGAAGGACTGAGGCGTGAATCGGATGAAGTAGCTGCTCGGGCTCATTTATGTCATCAACGTCAACTTCGCGATGACCAGGAAACTCTCGAACTACAAAAAGAAGGTAGGCTCGTAGCTGAACGTAGACGAATTCTGGAAGCTGAGTTACAAACCAGCCGAATGCTCTACCAAGAACTGATCCGTAAGCGTGCAAAATTGAAGCATTGGCTGGACGGCCTAGAACAGCACCGATCTTTCCTCAGTGAAATCATCTCTAAAAACAAGATTTCACCGCGAACACCCAGAAGCGCTCGACAGTCCACGTCCACGTCGAGAGACGAAGAAGATAAGATTGTGGAAGTAATGCAAAATCCCTTTTTGATTCGTTGTCGTTTGGCTCACAAGGAACGCAATGTTATCGCCCAATCACGCATGGTTTTCCAAGCATGCCAATTGATTGATCGCTGTTGCGACTCCGCCAACGAACAGAATGAGAGTAATGTCAGTGAGGACAATTCGGAAAAAATAACGTCAACTAGCATCTCCAATTGTGTCAAAGGAGGTGGAATGCAATCCGGTTTAAATGACCAAATATTTGCAACTATTCATCGGTATACCGGCAGTTTAAGAATTTAAAAAATTATCGCAATAATAATCTGTCTGATTTTACTTTTAGGATGTACAAAAAATTTATTTCACCACAAAGTAGTAGTTGCGATGCGTTGAGCAACTTGGCCGCTCTCGAACGCTATGCTTACTACGTCTTGCAGATGGTCGATGCTTGCGACCCTCAAATGCTCAAGAAAATCATAGCAAAAGTAGTGATTGACAAGAAAAAGACTATGGAACTCGAGAAGATAAAACGAGATGCAGCCCATAGAGCGGAGCGCGAACGTAAAGCACAAGCTAATGCCACATCCGCTCCGGCACAATTCAAAAGAGTCGCAGTTGTCAACCGCAACAGACTGAAAGGGGCAGTTCACTTTCCAAAACTCGGTAACAAACCCAGTACTGAATCCCGAGAGGAAGTCGAGACTGCTCCGATTGATGAACTTCTCTATCTTTTCCGTCTTCAGTTGTGAGCGGTTTCCTCTTCAATGCGATATGAACATCAGAGATTTTTTTAGATTTTGTCAGATTTTGTCGGATATTGTGAGTGTACTGTGTAGTGTCCTTTTACAAAAACAGCTGCATCTTTTCGATTAACCATCTTTTTATTTCTGCCTTCCTCGTACGTTTCTTGATTGCACTTTTTAGATCTTATAACTCACAAGGCGACTAGTTTTCAAGAAACAAGCAAACATGAACAAATTTCATTTCAAGATTATCAAATTCAAACTGGAGAACACGTGGATTAAAATAAATCAATGATCATCCAGAGTCAATTAGGAGTTAAAACAAACAAAGAATATTTAAACAAATGAAGATCATCATGAAAGAATGAATATTGCGGAATTAATGATGCGATCCCATTGTAATGGTCACAAGCGCCATTGCTACAAATCCAAGGAAATGGAATGCAACTTTAACCATCCTGTCTTTCGAATTTGCAAGCTCGGCCGGAATAAGTTCGAGGAATGTGACGTGAATGAATATCCCAGCAGCAAGAGATTGAAATATGGCAGAAGCGACAGATCCACCAGTACCGGGTGCTTGCTGGACAACCAATCCCAGAAAAATACCCAGAGGTACAGCCAATGAGAAGATGAGAATATATTTGACTCCTTGCTGGAGAGTCAATTGCTGTCTGGCCATCGTAATACCAACTGAAAAAGCGATGAGAGCTTCGTGAAAAACGATAGCAAAAAACAGGTGAAAGATTTTCATTTGATCTGTCTGCAAGCCCAGGGCCATTCCTTCAAATAATGAGTGAATGCTAATAGCCATGTAGAGCAGAGTTAGGCGTAGGGTTCCACCCGATTTATTCTTGATTAATCTTTCCACTTGATGGTGGCTGCAGCCTTGAGCTGGATCTGATTGAAGATTTTTTTTGGGACTAGGAGCTTCATCACTATCTTCTTCCTTAAAGGTGACCATAGGGACATTTTGGTAAATCCGGGGAATGTTGACTTCCTTTAGAATTGAAGGACTCTCAGGTGAGACTGCTTCTAATGCTTTTTTGCCAAGCAGTTCTTCAGAAGCACTTTCATCTCGGACTGTCTTGTAATAATTCAATTTGCTTGATCCATCTGTTTCGTCAAAATTAATAGGGATTTCCCAGGCTCCTTTGGCTTTGTTCTTGGGATTTTGACATTGCAGAATAAGTTGTTCGACTGACATGATGAGGAAGAATCCTAATATGCATGTGAACTCAGCAACAGGAAAATCAGTTGTTATATTAAGGTCTGCAAGCACTCTTTTAGTTTTGTCTTGGGCATAAGGAAGAAGACCCAGAAAGCACATTGCAATGAAGACTCCACCAGCCATAGAATTACAGAAAGAAATAATTCTTTCTGTGCCACGACTAAAGTTGCAATCTTTTGAAGATTTCTTGGCCACAATACAGACTGGGATCAAGGCACAAATTGCCATCACAATATACACAATTAAAGCAGTAACAACCAGCAATACTTGGCTATCCATGTTGACTGCCACTGTTGGAACAAATCTGGTGCAATTGCTTACTGTTTCCGTCTTTCAAATTTTTCTTAAGGAATTTTCTCAGCGTTCGCCAGGCCAGATGCCACTGACCCTATCTGTTCCCTCGCGATATTATAAAACCTAAAACTACTTGAGACAACGGCACTTGAAAACAGTTCTACCAGTTCTACTCTACTACTGCGCCTTCAGCGAAACATTAACTCGAGCTTGGTCAACACCCTCTGTCGGTCGATTTGTATTTATATTTATTTTGGTTGTGCTTCAATCTTCCGTTTCTCTCGTTTCCCTTCTTCCTTTATGCTAGAAAGAACCTACGACCCCCCTTACCTTTAAGATGAAGGAGAATTTCTTCCTTTCTGGCAGAAGATTTGCACTATTTCACTAAAAAGGAAAATAATTCCACAAACACGATAACTGTTATCAAGAGCCAAGTCAATGTCACAATATCTTTCAGGCTTTCAGCTGAGCAGCAGACAGATTGGTCTTAACTTACCCTTGGTTGCCTCCTTTAAGCAAACATTCTGCAATTTAAAAAAGATATCAGCCTTCTAAAAATTAACATTTCAATACAATTTTGAAAACCCCAAGAGTTGTTTTGCTTTGCATTATTCCAATCAATGAATTTAAAAAAATAAAACTGCATTTGTTTGCTATTTCAATCGATATGGCAACCTCTTAAAATGAGAAATACGTTCAGTTATGAGAGGCCATTTTTCATGAAAGTGTAAAATTTTCCTTTTCTTTGAATAGATAAAAGAAATCGTCGAAGAGTACATTGTAAGGGAATTTTAATAAAGAGAGTGAACTTCGCACAAACATCATGACAATTCTGCCTAAAAAGAAATCATCTCAATCGCGCTCGGAATCCGAAAGTAATACTGATGGATCTCCCCTACAACATCTCTCAGTTGGAAGCAATAATCATCTTTCACACATTGGGCCAGTACCCCAGGTAAATAATGAAGGTTCTTGACAAATATAGTTAAGTAAAAATATCTTAAGAAAAAAAAGAGGCTGGAATTTCAGTGCATATTTTTATTGAGATCCAAAACAATCACACAAAATGGCCGGTTCAGCTTAGACAAGTATACACTATATGTACACACACAGGAAGCAAATGGTGCTTTGTTCAGTACACCCTTGCCATTTAGACAGTGTTCATTGGATAAAAGCCAATTATATTTAATTATTACCTTTGAAATAGATTTATGTTTTTTTCAGGTGCATCTATTTTAGTGTGTTTACATAAATTTTACAGGTAGCAGAAGCTTGTAATGTGTCTAGGCTGACTGGCAGAACATCATCAAGCCATCCCCATAGCCATGGACACAGCAGCCAGTCATCGTCTCGCTATGAAGATTATGACTTGGAAAGTGGTCCTAGTCAAACAAAAAGAAGAATGAGAGTCAGTCCTCACAGGTATTTAATCTGTTGTTATTTTGTGTTGCATTGAAACTTACAGATTTTTTTTTTGCTATTCAGAGCTGTCCGCCCCAAGCATAGAGATAGGAATTCATCAACCTCTGCCATACCTAGTACTAGTTCAGCCATACACAGTGTTGCCTCTTCATCCAGCTCAGGAAGTTCTCCCACACCAAGCCATGCAGTACCAGAAGCGTCTTCCTCATACCATGAAGATGAATCAGGAAGTGGATACAATAGTGGAGATGAATATGGACCTGCCAGATCTTCAACTTCTAATGTCCCCATTTCTGAAGAAGAATGGGAACAGGTATTCTTTTGTCTAAGTTTTTCTAAGTTTGACATCAATGCCAATATGATTATTAGAAAGAACGATGGTTCGAGAAAAAGATGCGGAAACGAGGTTTTATAATTAAACGCATGGGTGAAGACGGTGCCTGCTTGTTTCGTGCCGTTTCCGATCAAATATACGGCGATCAGGAAATGCACTCTATGGTTCGCAAACATTGTATGGACTATATTGTAAGTTAACTGTTGTGTTTTGAAAAATTTCTCGATAATTTTTTTTTGTGTGTTTGTCATAGGACGCAAACGGAGACTACTTTTCACAATACATGACCGAAGACTTTGCTGCATATGTGAGTAGAAAAAGATTGGAAAATGTACATGGGAACCACATCGAGATGCAGGCTATGAGCGAAATGTACAACAGACATATAGAAGTATTTTGCTACAGTGTTGGTAAGCATACCAATTTCACTGGAAATCGTAAAATAGTAACCTTACTTAAAATTTACCCTGTTACAGAGCCGATCAATATTTTTCATGGTAAACATCAAAGTGATGACGAACCTATTCGATTGTCTTATCACCGTGGAGTGCACTATAACAGTTTAGTCGATCCGTACAAAGCGACTGTGGGAGTAGGTTTGGGATTGCCAGGATTTGTCCCTGGGCAAGCAGACAAGAAATTAATGGGCGATGCCATGCGACAAAGTGAAGAAACCTTAATTGAAAAAGCCATGTTAGAAGATAAAGTTAAAGCCACAGATTGGGAGGCAACAAATGAAGCTATTGAAGAGCAAGTTGCTCGTGAAAGTTACCTCGACTGGCTTAGAGAAAATGAGAGACGCAGTCGACAACAACAACGATCAGGTCATTCGGCAACCACCTCTACGAATGCTTGTGAGCTTCGTTCGCCAAGAACAACAGCCACAGCGTCCTCTTCGGCTCGTAATTCGCCAAAACCATCTTTTGTTGAGCACCAGCGCAAGTCTCCAAATGCTTCCCCAAGAGCGTCTACTTCACGCAGTGCCACAACAGCGCCATCAACTAGCCCTATTGCATCGCCGGCCGCTGGTACTTCAAGTTCAAATCCAGTGAACACCAGTAAACCTGATTGGGGATTAGGTCCAGGTTTTGAATTGGCTGAAACGGCGTCATTCCTCGGTCAGTTGCCCCCCGACATGTTTGGTAAGTTGCATTTATACCAATCAATATGTAAAATTTAATCATGTTCTTTTAAAATTCGCTAAAGGTTTAGCAGATTGGGAGGATGCTGGACTTTTGGCCCAAGTGCTCGCTGCTTCGCAACAAGAATATTTGGACAAATTAAAAAAGAGTCGGGAAGCTATCGACCCTCACGACGACGAGACGATGGATAGTCCTAAACAGCAGCAGGATGAGCAGCCGGCTGAACAGAGTAGTCGTGACAGTATCACGGCAGATCCATCCAGCGACCTGACCAGTGCGAACGGGACTAACAATAGTTAACCCAGACTCCCCAGTTGTTTTGTCTATATGTTAGCTTTCTTTTTTTTTTTTTTTTCGTCATTGGCAGGGAGCTAAAGAGGCGTGTATCACGAGGGGAGGAGTCAGAAGAAAGTCCTTTTCCATGCAAAATTGCTAATCTTTGATTCTCGTGGTCTAAATTTAGACCAGCAATGACGTCTGACTGACACAATTGGATTGAACTTGCCTGTACCCGTCTCCTCCTTTGCCGATGTTCGCAAACTGGCTGCCAAATCATGTATAAAAATGTCATCCGCGTTCAAAGTCCAGTGAAGCGAGAAGAGAGGAAATCATTTTATTTTTAAAAAATGGGGATTGTAATAATTCGTTACACAGCTTTTCTGTTAAAATAGTGGCGGATGCTCCTCTTGTCCCTGGTCCCTTGCTCCTGGTGCCTTTGAATATCTTTCGTCGTGGTTTTCTCCATTTCGTTTTACGGATGCTGGAACTAACTTACTTTTCCCCGTACCTTGGCAGCAGCTGATGTGATGGCCATAGCTCGCACTCTTTTTTCTCATTTGTCACGTTTCTTTTGTTTTTGTTTTCGTTTAGCTTTTCTACTAGTTGAAGGATTGAAACACATCAAGCTACTCCGTCTGTTGAAAGCTAAATCATACGTTTTCTTGTATCACTGACCTCTTGTGCTTTTCGTGTGTATTTGTTTTAAATCCCTCTCTTCCCTATTCTACTCTTGACACTATTGGTTGATGTCAATTGGGAAAAGGTCAATGGCTTTCTTTCTTCTCTATATATCTCGGCCGTATATTGCAGATATAAATCTATTTGATGATGACGAAAATTTAAGATAATGAGAGACAAAAAGAAGCTTTATGCAAATAAATTAAGAAAACAACTTATGGTATTGTAATCAAGACTACGATGTGCTCTTATGTGTGTATTGCTGCTCGAATAATCTAGCTAGAAACTCAATGCAGTAAACTATTTGATGAGATATGTGGAGCAGCGCACTCGCGGAAAACAACGTGGCCCGATTTTTTTTTCTTCATAAAGCGGCCATGCTCATGGTCAGCATAACGAGAAAAGAAAGAATCCTATATATTTTTTGGGCCAGAGAGGGCAGGAAATTCAGCCCGCTTTCAGAAAATGCGGTTGCAATGGTATATAGGGGAAAACTATAGACTGGGCTCAGCTCGCTTCTGATTGGTGACTTTACGTTGACGTCACAGATCGGCCATATTGAAAAAAGCCAACACCAGAGGGCCAAGAAGCAGTGGCGCCCTCGATGGTCAGACAAGAGAATTTCCAGTCTTTTATGTGTGGCCTGCAGAGTGTGGTGTGTCTGTGATTTCGGCGTTTGGGTCCGGTCGACGACACTTCTCCCACCCTGAAAACAAAAAAAACTGTAGTGTGTGTGTGTGTAGTGGGGCCAAAGAAGGAATTTCTCGTGCAGCACTGAAAAAGTCCGACATTTTGAGTTTCCTATAGCCTTGGTTTTTAGTCTCTTTAGTATTAACCTCGTCGACCAAAAGGACCCAAAATTAGTTATTTGTGTGTCGACTCTGAAGGTAAAGAAACGCCACACAGACTTTTGTGTTTAGGATGCATCGTTTGGAAAAATCTACGGGCTGTATGGGTTCTCTTTGTGTGTGTCTGTGTTTGGAGGGTGGAATGAATTCCCAACTCGTCAGGGCCATGGTGAGGGGGTGGGGAGGGGGAAATAATATGGGGGAGGGGTGGAGGGGAACAGACACAAAAAATACCCCCTCTAGAAAAAGGAAAAAAAGGGAGATGGAAAAGGGGGATAGAAAAACATGGCGGGTGAAATTCTAGATATATATATAGTTATATTTTTAAAGAAGAGTAGGTTGTAGCCTACGGGGTTTTCTTTGCTTTTTTTGTTCTCGGATGGTCAATTGTTTCAAGTGTGGGCGCCCAGAATTAATGTTTATTTTTTTAAATTTAAATGCTGATCATCTTTTCCTTTGTCTTTTAGGAACCTTTTCTTGTCAAGGATATCCACACTAGCCCAAGAAATCGCCGATGGGATCGGTGCAACAGAAGACGCCACATCAGAAGTTAACGAGACAGCGTCTACTGCTGTCCTCAACCTTTGTTACATTCGTTCGAGCTCTGGATGTGGTTAAAGCCACCTCATTCATAGATCCACACCACTACTAAGAGAATGTCTGCGTGATCAAGCAAGAAAGAAAGTGGAGCCATGATTAGGCATCTGTGATAGAGCCTTTTTCTCCCTACAAAAAGGCTTGGAAGTTGTGTTCCCCTTTGTGTGCATGTCCCACAACAACCCAGAATCATCACTGTCCACCTTTTTCCTCTATCCTGTGCCATTACACAGAAGATAGAAATAAAGGAATCAGCCAGGCTAAAGTGAGCCCTAGCTGTTGTTGTGTTTGGGGGAAAAGGGTGGGTGTTGTGTGCGTGGGTTAGTTTGGCGATGTCGCTGGGCTATTTCATGAACACGCGCTGGGGCGGACTGGCGGCAGCCGTAGCGGCACAGCAAGCAACCAACGACGAACTCAACGCTCTCAATCCATCGGCCATCCCGCATCACTATACTGAGGAAAACAGCAATCCGTTCGCCTTTACATTGCCCTACGGCGCTCCGTTATCGATTGCCGGCGCTTATCCTCAGCACCATAACAGTGGTGGTGGTGCCACGACGGGCAATAACGGTGTTCCAACCTATCTTCATCAACAGCAGCAACAACAACAACACCACCATCACCATCCGCACAATTCATTTGCGCCTTCCGTAGAACTCGGAGCCGCTTTGGGTCTTGCGGGTGGACCGTTGGATCCTCTTCGTCTGACTTCGCCTTCTATGCCGCACCTCTGCGGCCTGGACGAAAGGACGATTGGACATTTTAAATCTCTCTATCCTCCCCCACCGTCTCTGAGTGGTGTAGGCCAAATCGACGACTCCTCGTCGATGCTGTGGCAACCGCATCAACAGTCTCTGCCCGTCGCTGTGCCTCCTCATCCTCATCACTCTCTACCTCTGCCCGCTTCCTCGTCCAATACTCACCCATCGTTGAATTCGTTAGGCAACAACGGACAACAGCAACATCTGAACGCTCATCCACAGCAAGGAGTCGCTCTCTTGCCCATTTTGACTCCGCACGTTCAATCATCCGAAATGCCGAGTGACAGTCCACCTTCTCAGCAGCAGCAGAGCTCTTCTTCTGGCAGTAAGAGCAACGGAACGGGTAATGGAGTGGTGACAAAACCCAAAGCTAAGCCACGACAGCCGGAGGAGGTGCTCAAGTACTTTAGCAACGTGCTGACGCCCTACGAATGCCAGGAGATTCTCAACTACCCTCACGTCTACTTCATCGGCGCCATGGCTAAAAAGCGGCCCATAATGTCAACGCACAATTCGGGCTATGACGACGAACAAGATTCTTATATTCACGTTGTTCATGACCACGTGGCCTACCGCTACGAGGTGCTCAAAGTCATTGGCAAAGGCAGTTTTGGCCAGGTGGTGAAAGCCTACGACCACAAGAACCATGTCTACGTGGCGTTGAAGATGGTTCGTAATCAGCCCCGTTTCCATCGACAAGCACAGGAGGAAATTAAAATTTTGGAACATTTAAAAAAACAAGACAAGGATAACAAGATGAATGTTATTCATTTGCACGATTGTTTCGTATTTCGCAATCATGTCTGTATCACCTTTGAACTGCTCTCTATCAACCTTTACGAGTTGATTAAGAAGAACAAGTTTCAGGGCTTCAGCCTGCAGCTGGTCCGCAAGTTTGCCCATTCGCTCCTTCAGTGTTTAGAGGCTCTCGCCCGCAACCGCATCATCCATTGTGATATGAAACCCGAAAATGTCCTATTGAAGCAGCAGGGCCGCAGTGGAATCAAAGTGAGTACATCTTTTAAATATTGTATTTATTCGTCTTTGCCATCACCCTTCGTTTAGTTGTTGCAATTTTATTATAAGAATATGTGATGGTCGGCCGGATGAACTGGACGGCATCGGTTCTGTACGGAGATTACACGAAATAGAAAACGGGACTCTTGGGAAAGAAACCGAAACGTTCTCACTAGGCGACTCGAAAAACGAAATATATAGCGGAATGATGGAAATTTTCGATTAACTGTGTTCCGGGTTCGATGGAAAACCGCACTCGCGTTATTTTTTATTGTGTGAGGAGGTGGGCTTCATTTCTTGTTAGTGACTTTATTCGATCTGCATTGTTAAGAGCAATAGACTCCCGAAACACATTTCCGTTGGCCGAATGTTGTTTACAGGTCTACAATATAAATATATTCGTCGTCGTCGTAGTTGTCCTAATTTGAGGGACTTTTATGGCTCATGAGTTCATTATCTCGGAGAGAGGGAGAGAGAGAAAGGAAGGTTTCCTTGTGACATGGCCGATCGATTTTCTCTCTGGTTGTCCGGTCTCTGCGCAGCACGCGCAACTTGACCGATGCTGCGATTCTCAATCAATGTGTGCAAGATGTTTCCCCTTTTGGAAACGGCCAACTACTATATATTCAACGTGTGAAAAAAAAAATAGAAAACTACAATTGGTTTCAAAAGAGGCCTTTTGTTGGAGGAAAAACAGGGGGGGGAGTATTTTTTAAGAAAGAGGGTGATAGAGTGATGGTGGGATTTAAATCATAAATATTCCCTTTTTCTAAGGATCCGTCGCTATATCTTGTTCCCAGGAAACACTCTGACCTGCAGTGACCCCGGAGGGGCTGCCGAACTGGTTTCGAGTGGCTTTTGCTTTAGCTTTTTTTTTTCTTTTTACATTACCTCCAACACATTCGGTTAGCCACCTGGTGGGGTTTTTCTACCCTCGTCTACTCTCTTTGTTGAGTTTCTTTTGAGCCTAGCCAGCTGTGTTGGGAGAAAGCCGAGGAAGGAGGAAAAATGGACACCAACAGGTGCGGAGGAAGAACAAGAATAAGCAAGACAAAACTTGAAGAAACTGACGACGAGTTGCTGCCGTGTATGTATTTGTATGATGATGATGAAGAAAGAGAAATCATGTTGTCGGTTGCCAGCTTTCACGTTTCTCTTCAGATGATAGCGTTTCTTTGCCGACAACAGCGTGACAACGAACGAGGTTATAAAATGGCTCCTGAACTGTAGATAGGCGCTCTGCACATTGATTCTGTTCAGTTCATTATGATTTTCCTTCATAATTGGAAAGTGAACTGCTCTCAAGGGTCGTCGCAGCGCAAGCCTGGGAAATGGCGTCACAGTTCAAGGGCGGTCATTGTGGCGCCAATTGGAGAACGCTCCGAGCAGCAGCAAGTCTTCCACAAGTCACAAACTCTTTTTGCTCATTTCGAAAATGGTTGTTGGTTATATTATATTTGTTGTGCGAGTTGCACATCGGATCAGTAAGAATAATGTTTTTATTGTTTGGTTGGTCGAACTTTGTGAAGGGCATAGAATTTTAAAGAAAATAGTGGCCATGAAGTTCTTCGCCCTGCAAGTCTCTCGCACCCCTCGACAAACCTTCAGACTTTCACTGTACACAACGTTGCCAAGCAAGGAGCCGCCCCCCTTCAACCTTGGAATTATTAGTTTTCATTCCATCTTCTTATTCCCCTTTTTCGTCTCTTTTCGCTTTCCCCCTTCTCTTTCTAGTTCTTTTCGTCCTGGACAATTGACTGTCCAGGCAGATTCCTTACTTCCTCCACCTTCTCGTTGACCTAGATTGGAATAGTCGTCGATAAAAACCGACGACGATCTTGTTAGCTTGTTGTTGAATGAGGTCGAAATGGTCATCCAGCCACACGAAAGACATTCAGGTGCTTCCGATTCGTGTGAATGAGTTTTTTTTTTTTTTTTTTTTTCATTAAAGATAAGTAGGACAGGGCCAGTGCCAAGGAGGTGCAAAAGAAGTGAAGGGTAATATCGCCATCTTGTTGTCAGGTGTGTGCATAGTCCGGATGAGGGCACGAAGCTTCCGTCTTAGTCAAGTTCCCAATTTGGAACTCTTCATTTCCTGCAAGTTTTATATATATATATAATCAACAACTTCTTGGCTTCAAACGAAAAACGAAATAGGCTTGTTTTGGTCTGCTACTTTTCTGACGCATCTGCACATCTATTTAAAGGGTTCAGATCTCTCACGTGGTAGCTGCTGGCCTCTTTTACGAGCCACTTGAAAAACAGAACCAGCGATTTCATCCAAAAGATTCAAATGTGTAAGTAATCTTCTCGATGAACCCGTAGTGTTGTTTACCTCCTTGAAACCTTGATATTTCGATGTGAAGAACTGGTTTTTTGTCACTTGGCAACTTCTTTGCTAATCGATTCAGCTACCGATTGTAATGTAATCTTAGTAATTATAACGAGCAGCGTATAGCAGTAGTTCCTTGTTTCTCTCATATTTACGCTTCTATTTGTCCATCTCTTCTCCTTGTGTCTGTAGGTTATCGATTTTGGCTCGAGCTGCTACGAGAACCATAGGGTCTACACGTACATCCAGTCGCGCTTCTACCGAGCACCCGAAGTCATTCTGGGCCTGCGCTACGGCCTACCCATCGACATGTGGTCGTTGGGTTGCATCCTGGCTGAGCTCCATCTCGGATACCCTCTTCTTCCCGGCGAAGACGAATCGGACCAACTGGCCTGCATGATTGAATTACTGGGCATGCCGCCACCGAGGCTCATCGAACAATCGAAACGAGCCAAAATGTTTTTTAGCTCTAAGGGATACCCTCGATATTGCATGGCCACGACCAGGCCGGACGGCACAATTGAGCTTCAAGGAGGTTCGTCTAGACGGGGCAAACCGCGTGGACCACCTGGTTACCGAAGTTTAGCCACGGCCCTTAAAGCCAAAGGCCAGGGATACAAGGCTACTACCGCCAACAGTGCAGCCAACGTGGCCACAAACGGCATAAGTGCCGCAGAATGGTCCGAAGACGAAACCCTCTTTGTTGACTTCATCTCCCGCTGCCTTGATTGGGATCCAGAGACCAGGATGACTCCCGATGAGGCTTTGCGGCATGGCTGGCTTCGACGTCGATTGCCGCGAACTCCAGCCAAATCTACGGCCGTTGAGAGCCCGGCTAGACAGGCACCTTGGCGAACATCGAGTACCGGTAGCGTGGGTAGCGGGACCAATAGTCTTGGTGGAGGTCCTGGTGGCGGTAATGGAGGTTGTATCAGCGATCGTTCCAGTGGCGGAACCGGTGACTTGATGGTCCTCGGTGATACGACTTCGTCAAATGGGACGACAGTCATGGTTCAGCAATCGACATCCTCTGTTGGTACATCGACCTCTGCAGCTGGGAGTAGTCAGCAACAGCAACAGAATGGAGGAGGAGCTTGGCCGCCGGTGACGACTCGGGTCTTCATGCGAACCCGAAGAGCTGCCATGAACGAAGCACTGGCTTTGACTGGCCAAGGAACTTCGTCAGCAACTGCTTCTGGTGGCATGTCTGTGGCAACCAAATTACCCCACAGTGGCAGTACCGGCTCTCTAGCTTCGACATTGACGGGTCCAGCAGCAGCGGCTGGGCAAAGAAGATACTCTACCCGGTTACCCGTCATTGATCACTCGTGCTACCCTAACGGCGTTTCTTCCTAATGAAACCGAGAGTTTTTAACCCCAGCTCTCACAACCAATCTCTTCTCTAGCTCCTCTTTGGGTTTTTTTTTTTGCCTTATTTGTTTCTCTTTTATCTGACATGTATTTTACGCGGCATTCTCATTTCACGCGACACGGATGAAAAACTCGTCGTGAGAAGCCATCGACAGCATGCGCTCTCCCCCGTACGCTTTTACTTTGTTTCTCGTCAACTGCCTCTCTACCCCTCGCATCTATTTCGAGGAGCAGCAAACGATAAAAGTCATCAGCCGTTGTCGACTTGTGTTACCCTGTTTTGAAATGGTTTTTCTTTTTTTGGAAAGGAAAACACTCACGGGTAATGAAGACTGTAGAAATCTCTATTTCGCTAGTGCACGCTATTCTTCTTTCGAGAAAAAAAAAGAAGAACGATGATAAAGAAGAAAAAACGGACTATCTCTATCTCCTTATCAAATTCTGATCTCTGCGGATCGTTGACGAATTGTCTTGCTTCTTACTCCAACTCCCGAACGAGGCAGGGAACTTCACACATGCGGTGGGCAAAAGGATAGTAGAAGATGAAGAAGCTCTCTTCCATACTCACTGGCTCATTCGTGATGATCTCTCGCTCGCGTTTTCTGCAAAGTTATCGCTATGGAAGTTTAAGTTCCTCCAGTTGGTAAAAAAAGACACATAATCATAAAGGGGAGATTTGGTGTGTTGCTCATTCGTTGATTTCTGGACTAGTTTTCACGTTTTTACTATTGTTTTTTTTTTTGTTGTTTTTTTTTTCAATTTCATTATTTTTGGGGGGGGCTTTTTTTCTTGCATTTTTTAATTATTTTTTGTGTTGTGTGGTGGGTCGAAGTATTGACTTGGACGTCGCGGTGTGGACACGCTAAAAATCTAAAAATAAGAAAAACAAATGTATTTTAAAAAAAAAGACAAAAAAAAATGAGACAAAATAATTTTGTGACATTTGGGGCGATGACTTTTGACCAGAGCCAAAACACAAGTGCAGAGACGGCGAATCATCTGTAGTTTTTCCCACAACATTCGTTCAGATTTTTCCTGGATTTAAAGAAAAAAAAAATAAAGACATGCATCTCCCTTTCCCTTTTTTAACAAAATATGATTGGTCGATAAGAGCAACAGTCCCATTGTAATTTGCCCATCTTTTGTTTTCTGAAAAATAACTCGTTTTGATTGGCGACCTACGTTATGACACTACAACAGGAACAAGTGTAGCATTGTTTAGATTGTCCATTATAGTTTTGTTGACAAAAATTATTCCTCGGCGAACGTTCTCTCTTTATTCTGTATGTGTGAGAACAAATTGTATTATCTCATACCGTTTGATTCTGCTCCTCATACAGGCATCCCATCTCTCAGTAAATTGTAGATGGCACCTTGAAGAAAAAAATGTTCTCTCTTTCAATACGTCATTGCATCCTTGTCGATTAAAACCATTGTCTCTTTTGGGGTCATGATGTTGCCATGGCAAAATGTTGTTTCCCTAAGCACGAAGAAGAAGACGCCGATCATTGGAGTCCGCGGAAGGATCTTAAATACCCGGAGGGGAATCACACACGCAATTCTCCCCACCAGAAAGCATCTGTCTCTGTCTCTTCTCTCTCCAAACTTGTTCCGTAGTCCTCGTTGTCATGACCAAAATGCATCGTAGTAAGCTTTTATTGCGTTGTTCTCTTCTCACTCTCGCTAGAGATCCGAAAATCATCTTGCCCCGAACGTCGACTCTCTGTCTCCCCCTCTCTCTCTATTTCTTCTTTGTGTGTGTGTATCTGTTTTTTTTTATTGACGCTCTGTCGTATGTATGTTGTGTGTGTGTGCGTGAAAGTGCCGAGTATTGCTATTGCTATTGCTGCTCTAATGCTGTGTATTTGGCCTTGTATTTTGGACGATAATAATGAAGTGAATGATTGTGTCACATGTGTCTTGTGTGCTTTAATCAAATTTTTACCCTATGTCTCCCTCTCTACGATTCTCTTTTGTGTTCCTCCTCGTATGTTAGTAATGAACGTGATTTTAAGTCGACAAGACAGCGAAAAGAAAAAAAGCTCGTATGAATCACCTGACTTTTCATTTTTGATGGATACGACGCACACATTCACGCCCTAGCACTACCATCCCCCACGCAATGAGAGATACATCCAGTTGGTTGGTTACACGCAAGAGGCGTTACGCACTTAATCGATGAGTTTGACGACGTCATCCGATCCGGGCGCCAATTTCAGATAAAAACTGGGTGAAGGTTGGCAATCTATTTATTTCTGGCGGGCGGCTCAGGGTCGAGAGCTTGTCAAGTTTCATATTATTATTATTATTGTTTATTGTATACGAAATAACATTGAATGACGACATCGCTGGCGTTAGCGTCCGATTTTGACGTATTACTATTTTTTTTTTTTTCAATTCTTTAAGGAGGAGACTGTTTCGTTTGCGTAATCAGTCGGCATTAGTCATTTTCTAAGGAACCAATAGCTCTCACAGGCCTTTGCGTTTGTTCTGACTGCGAAACGTGTCGGCAAGGAGAAAATTCCCAAAAGAACGCCGTTCGTTCGTTTTCTTCATTTTCACAAAGCAGTCGAACCGGATGAGAAAGAAACTAACTTGACCGCAGTTTTTTGTCTTTTGACGACCTTGATGGCAGTCGTGCATTGTGGAAAATACAGGCGTTAATTCTATCCGCCAAGTCCTTCACCATGGAATGAATTATATCCGGCTGCGTTCTTTCACTTGTATTCCAGACGGCCGACGAGGTTTTGATTAGGGTTTGAACATTGCAATTAAGATTTATTTGAAAAAAGAACAAAAAAAGAGAGGAATGCATATATAACAACAAATGAACTTGACGTACCTAGTCAATAGTCATTGGACTTCGTGGGAGGGGGGAGGAGCTGTTTCATTCATTCGTTCTTTTTTATTGGATCTGATAAAAATGAGGTCGTTGGTTCGATTCGTGCAACATTTTTGTTGGCCGTAAACTTTGTCGTTCCGGTATAGAGACGAACGAAATCGAAATCTGCCGCTCGTCTTGACATGGCGGCCGCTTGCCCTACATCGGACGGAAAGAAACGGGAAAAAAAAAGAAATCCAATAGAAAGAGAAGAATCGAAAGAAGAGAAAAAAGAGATCAGGTCCGCTGACTTTAATTTCGAGACCAACAAGAGAAAGTTTTGACCGAGAAACGACGCCAGATCTCTCCGGGAGAAGGTCACGATGAGTCAAGACTTTCTTTGCTCTCTCTCTGCTCTCTCTGTTTTTTTCATCTTTCCATCCTGTTTGAAAAATTTCACCGGTTTTTCTCCCTAGTTTTCTCTATTTGTGCGACTATCTACTCTTACTACGCGAGAGACTAGGAGCATCTCGCAGGGTTGTGTTGTGTTGTTCATCTCTTTCCTCAGTCTCTTTTATTTTAGCTCGACCGTGAGGCGTGAGCGTCTGTAGAGGCTTTTATTTTCGGATCCAGACACGGCGTCTGACGACATCCGTTCAGTGCGACAGTACTGCTAGCCCAGGGTCTTTAAACTTTTGAAAAAAAAAAACAAACACATGAAACACGAAATAAAGGTCGAGTATCATACGCGACCCAAATAAGGTTTCCCGATACTCCTCCTTTAGTTCATATATATATATTCTGCACTCCCGGCTGAGCACATACGTTGTCACCATGTGTGTGTGTGTACGTGTAACTTCATCAGTTCAGGCGGGGCTTTTCCAACCT
Source organism: Daphnia galeata (assembly GCA_030770115.1). Taxonomy (NCBI): domain Eukaryota; kingdom Metazoa; phylum Arthropoda; class Branchiopoda; order Diplostraca; family Daphniidae; genus Daphnia; species Daphnia galeata. The sequence goes on from CM061115.1 coordinate 7,068,909, forward strand.
TCACAACCTCCTTACTAACCCTCTCCAAGTTAAAGCATCGCGTTACAATTTGGTCCACGCTCACAAACACGATGTCCACCTATTGGCTGTTCTAAGCCATGGCTAATGGGCTTAAGAGAAATATTATTATATTATCCTGGCAGTTATTTTTTATGTTTTATTTATTTTCGAAATTTTTCGATAATGGAGGTAATTAAAAAATAGATACGAACCAACTGAATTGTAATAACATCGTCGAAATCCAGGACGATCGATGTGCAAGCTGGCGTTTGTGGTTATAATATGTATTCCAATTCCAAAGTATAATAGAAGGAAAACAGCCCTTGTGGTTAGAGATTTTCCGAATTTTCGTAACGGTGACCTGTTTTGACTCAAGGGCTTCCATCGATTGGTTTCTGTAGGATTCTAAAATCCAAAAACTCAAACAATGTTTTTTGTCACGTATAGGCAATATTACACTTTTGGCTGTGCTGATATCGATCGTTGCCGAAAAGTACGATTCAGAAACATTATCCTTCATCCTGTTTGACTCTACGAGTTTTTTTTTTTTTTGAGCAAGTTCAAGCTTTTTTAAACCTGCATATTTCGTTTTTAGTGTCTGCCATCATCGGCCAAGTTTCAGATGATTTCCAAACCGTACAAGGAGATCTCTGGTATTTTGTGGCGTTTGTAAGGCACTAGGATGGTGGACGTCGCGCGGTTAGCGATAAATTGTAATGAATGCCCCTCCTCCAATCAAGGAATCCACGTCTGTTCTTTGCTCCCTTCGTGAAGCGTCGTGAACGTCGCCGGGACAAAATAAAATCAATGATTCAGTTCTCCTGGCCGAGTTGTTATCTTCACCGCTAGGTGGTAGCACATTTCGACAAATTGTTTACTCTTTCTGAAGAGGGAAGGCAGATGTCAAAAAGTAATTTTGTTTTATGGTATAAAAATAAACTGGTTCGTTTCTTCCGAAAAGTCTGAAAATGGATGAAGTCGGCGGGGCCAGGAGGGGTCCACCTAAATTGCGAGAGATTCTTAGAAGACAGCGTCAAGATTCTGAGGTTTGTGGATTAATTTCGTGAATATGAACACATCTTTTATATGAATGTTTAATGTTTATCGTCACAGGGAACTATTGACTGCCCCGACTTGGATTTCGTTTATGATGATGCTGACAAACATCCTAATGAAACTGCCGAGCTTTACAGCTACACCGAAGGACCAGAATTCCAATCAAATATTAAAGTATGTCCGGCATCTTGATCATAAGAATGGTCAACTTATTTTTCTTTCACTTAGGCATTTGAAGAGTTAATGGAACTCTTCCATATAAGACCCCATTGGCAAACTTTGAATGATTCCACCAGGGTTAGTGTTCTGCTTAAGCTAGCTGAACAATTGGAACTGAGTAACAAAGCTTTAAGGATAAAGGCAGCTCGAGCAATCCTCTACATTGCTCAAGGATGCTGGGGTGAAGTTCAGAGTGATGCTGAGCAACAGCACTGGACTCGTAGTAATGTTCTTTTACTATACAAAACTGGAATTTTTCATACATTTCTTGAACTGTTAAACTATGAAATTGAGTGAGTACTAATGAAATATCTTATTATTATGTAAATAGTTAGTTTAAAACAAACATTGGATTATAGAAACAGTGGAGCAGCTAATACTGCCATGAGGAAGTTAGCTGTCAGTTTGGCAGATAGTTGGGATCTTCGTGTAATTCTGTCGGTATTTTACACGATTGTTGAAGTCTTCCGTTCATCTCAAGAAGAGGACAGTGACGAATTTAAGAAAATTCAGGAAGAGTTTCGAGTTGAAATCGGTAAAAAAGACTTTTCAAAGCTAGACCAGAACTGGAATTGGAGCTTTAATTGTTTCCCTTGACCATACATGATTTCACCAGCTCAACCCATCAATGATGAACTGTTAGCAGTAAAACTTCTGAGTATGGTCACGAAATTTTGCAGTGGATCATGCCCGCATTTTCCAATGAAAAAAGTATTGTTGCTTTTATGGAAAGTTTTGCTGGTATCCCTTGGTGGAATGAAAGAACAAAGAGAGTTGAAAGGTGCCACTATCATAATTTTATATGTAATCATTCCTATTCATCATGAGCTCCAATCGTTTCAGGGAAGTATCGTACCGAGGCAGGTCTAGCATTGCCAGAAGAAGATACTATCGAAGTTACACGAACCATGCGTGCTGCTTCACCTCCTGCATCAGCTGCTGACCTGTTGGAAGCTCAAAATCAGAAACCGGGTCCAGCTGCTCGTCCTTTTCGTCGAGTAAATTCTTATCATTCATTCATTCCTTTGGATTCATGAAAGATTTTAGTCTTGTTACCTTTTTATTTGTAGACCCTAGTCAAGCAGAGTTCCTTAGATGAATCACTGACCATGGAATTAGACAGTAATGATCAAGCCGATGATGAGTTGAGGGACATAGAAGAGCGCAGAGCTATGGAAGAATCAGGAGAAATTCCACAACCACCAAGTCCACGACCTACGACACCAGTTCCAAGAAAAGGTTTCATCCACTAAATAGAACACATAAGCACCAGGAAACTTCAAAAATCCTTCCTTTCTTTTAGCATTACCATGGACACCAAAAGTCCGTCAAAAGGATATCGATCAGTTTCTCGATACCACGCGAATGAAGTTTGTTGGTTTCACGCTTCCTAACGATCGAGTTTCATTGGCAGGACTTCCTTTGCCAATTCATGAGGGTGTGCGAGTTTTGAAACAGGTAAGACACGTGTAGAACTGATACCATCCGTTCATCATGAGTAATGGTGATATTACTACTACACATAGCACACTTACTTCTCGTTGACGGAGATCCAAATCCAACGAGAAGAGGACATCAACAAAAACCCGGTTTCCAAAGGGCAGGAGGACATAGCGTTGACTCCGGCGGAAATCCTTTACCAGGTCTAATATCAATCCTATCTGTTTGCAATATTTGATCATAATTTACCTTTTTTTTTAAATAAAAAATGCAGGCCATGTTGCCAAGCTTGCCTCAATACATGATTGCTCTTCTGAAAATTCTACTAGCCGCCGCTCCGACCTCCAAAGCCAAAACAGACTCTATTAATATTATGGCAGACGTTCTGCCCGAAGAGATGCCGTAAGTGTTTTTCTAAGAAAAGAACGCAATTTTGTACACATGTGCCATTTTTAGAAAATGGGGAAATCAATTTGAATTGACCCCGAACAAAATTTCTTTTTGGCTTCAAGGCTACCTACCATTCACTATTCATGCGCCATTTTTGTCCTCCCTCTTTTCTAGTATGACTGTATTACAGTCGATGAAATTGGGTATTGACGTTAACCGACACAAGGAAATTTTGGTAAAAGCCGTAGCCGCCATTCTGTTGCTTCTCCTAAAGCACTTGAAAATGAACCACGTTTACCAGTTCGAGTTCATGTCTCAACATTTGGTTTTTGCCAACTGCATCCCTCTCGTACTGAAATTCTTCAATCAAAACATTATGGCCTACATTGGCGCTAAAAATAAGTATGTAGGAGACAATGAATCATCATTGTATCGATTTTCCGGATGTTAAACGGTTTACGTGATTACGATTTCAGCATCGCTATCTTGGATTTCCCATCGTGTGTCATTGGCGACCAGCCAGAGTTGACCGCCGAGAGTTTGGAAATTGGTACCAATCTTCCTTACTGCTGGCGAAATCTCTTCTCATGCGTCAACCTACTGCGCATCCTTAATAAGCTAACTAAATGGAAACATTCGCGTATCATGGTACGTTATCGATGGAGGCGTGTAGACTTAATCTTATCAGTCATTATGTATTCTTCAAGTCATGGTGACGATTATTTTTCTGTTTTTGTTTGTATGTGATATTTCATTCTAGTTCGTTAATTTGTATTGTTTCTATTTGTTTAGATGTTGGTTGTTTTCAAATCAGCACCCATTCTAAAACGAACCTTGAAAGTCAAACACGCTCTTTTGCAGTTGTACGTGTTAAAGCTATTGAAAATGCAAACAAAATATTTGGGTCGTCAGTGGCGCAAGTCAAATATGAAAACAATGAGTGCCATCTATCAGAAAGTGCGTCATCGGCTGAACGATGACTGGGCATTCGGCAACGGTTAGACCATAAAAATTAAATAAATAATTTCTAAAATAGAATAATATTTGCGATATTTTGAAACTGATGATACCTTTTTATTTGTTACACTATGTAGATTTGGATGCAAGACCTTGGGATTTTCAGGCGGAGGAATGCGCTTTGCGCTCTGCCGTGGATCGCTTCAACAGTCGCCGCTATGATAAGAATTCGTCTGGATGTGCGGTAATGGTATGAATAATATTAGACGAGAGAGAGATGAAAGTTCATAAAACTGCATTCGATCGGCAGGATCCGGAATACGAACCGATAGATAACTGGCTAACTAGCGTACTTAGCCACCCTGTTGAGTTGACCGATGAGTTCAAGCGTCACTACGAGATCTGGCTACAACAGGAAGTGTTTCAGGCCTCGATTGACTGGGATCAATTGGTCGCTTCTCATCTTATATGATCCCTCCCCCGTGTCTATTTTAAATGCGTTGAGGAGCAAACACCATCCATCCCGCGCGTTCAGTCGCACGACCAATTAGCGAGCGTATCAAAAGTGAGCTCGCTTTCTCTTCTCTTGCGGAGGCAAACAACAGTTGCAGGAAGCACTCATGAGCACTCATACGACGACCGAAGATCCTATTCTGCCGCCAGAGGAGTCCCGTAACATAAATTGATCAATCCATTTAGCATCCGTTAGAGCGAAAGAGAGAAGTTTGTTTTTCTGGTTTTTTCCATTCTTGCATTCGTCTTGCATTACTCATACACACTCGCTCATTGTACAAAAAGAGTTTGTCGCTTCATTTCTTTTCAAAACACCAACCGTGAGCCTCCCCTGTCCGTGCCTGGCACTTGAACGCACGGTTTTTTTTTTTTTTATCGCCTTGTCTGTATAGGGACGAGGGGAATTCCCTAGGAACGTCAAATCCAGGTTGGGTTTTCCTCGTTCCTTTTGTAAAAGATAAAAGTTTCCTTTTACTTTGGCGTGACCTCATTTTCAGATATTCCTTGTCGTCATGCTGCCATCTTGTATACCATTTATGGCTTATTCCCCTTCTCTTCCCGAGAAGACACGCGTACAATCTTTCCCCTTTTGACATTCTGTTCAACGTTGTTCAAAAACTGGAAATTTTAAAGCAAACAAACAAAAACAAAAAGAAATTCTAACTGAAGACTTGAAATTACACAACATTCCACGTCTCCAGTTGAAGATGATGTTCTGTGGTGGTGGTGGTGGTTCACACTGAGGAACAGCCTTGATACAAGAAGGTCAGCTCCAAGGCCGCGAGTACATCGGCCGCGCGCGCTCTTGCATCAGTCGACGGCCAAGACCGAGGGCGTCTTTTTGTGCGTACGTGGTACTGAACTGAGAGGAACCACCAAAACGCAGCAGAAGCGAATGGCATGCATTCGAATCTTGTTTCTGAGCGCGCGCTAGCGGACGTTGGACTCATGTCATTTTGCCCCAGTCTTGAAATATTCTACGTCAGGTTTCATTTTATAACACAAGAGAGTTTGGAATGGAGGAGGATGAAAAAAAAAGAAGCTTCGCAGCTACCCAGTGCATGGCATTGTTACGAGCTCTCTCATCCATCGATTGCTCTTTTCTTTGATGGTGTAACCCGACCGTGAACATGAAAAAGAGAAGGGGGATGTGTTACCGCTCATTGAGCACCAGAAATTCATTCTCAAGGAGAGAGAGAGAGAGGGAGAATTCATTTTTGACCGGACAAAAGACGAAATGGTTCACTTTTTTTTCTTCAATAGTTTCCAGATTTATTTATTTCTCTCTCCTCGTGTTATACGGTCGACTTGGGTTTGTGTCGAGCCGCGCGCGCGTCATTGACCATGTTGAGCATATAGAAGCGACAGGGAGGAAGGTGAACTAAATAAAAGGAAAGGAAAAAATCCGGTAGGTATATTTATATAACAGGAACACTTACCTGGAAAAGATAAAATAAGAAATAAAGGGACGGGTGGAATTGGTCCGGCGGCCGTGACCATCGACACACCAACTGGTTGGTCCTCGGCCCCCTTTACCTCATTGGGAAAATACGAAAAGCAGATGTCTTCTAAGAGGAGCAGGTGGAATGTCGGTTTTTTTTTACCCCTGTAGTACATTTTAAAAATGTTTATGAGGCGAAGGGAGAAAGGAGAAAATAATTTTGATTCCAGCTCGTTTCAATCTGGTTATTTAAATTTTCCACTGACAGGTTTATTTAAGATCGTAAAAATTGAAATGACGACAACAACAAGAAATAAGAAAAAGTGATAGACAAGAATATGAGAAACTTGGGTCGAGGAAATTCTATGAAATCAAATAAGAGAGCCTTAATCTGTTCACGCGCTTAACGAATGATTCCAGGTATTGACCTTGCTAGGTTAGTGCAATCCTCTTGGACATTGATGGGCGTGTGTACATCAAACGAATGTCAAGTCAAAGCCACACACACACTAACAACCTGTGTCTACTGTCTAGTTATTTGATTCCCTTTTTTTCGTATCATGGTCGTATTGGATGCACGTTGCTGCCGTAGTGGCAGGTAGGAAAGAGACCTTGGAAGGTTATCGGCACCTAATCCCGGTCCAATGTCCGCACCTTTTGGTGCACAGTTGTCAAGGAAAGAAGTGGGTGATTTTTTTTTTCTTTCTATGTTTGTATGTAATTTTTGCTGGGTGGGTTGGTGGTAGTGAGAGGGGGTTGTTGGACCTTGGGTTTTGACGGTGGCTGCACGTTTATTGCCAATGTTTCTTGGAACATTGGGAAACATAACACACATAGCCAAACAGTTCTTGGTAGTCGAGGACCTATAGATATAGAAAGAGAAAAACAAATCTTAGCGATTATTATATCCAGGTATCGCTCGGTAAATAACAAAATGCTATTTTGTTTTGCTTTTTTGCGTAACGTGCCGTAAACGAGGCCATCATTACTTGTGGCCCACCTGTGTCTAGTCTGGCAGATGGTCAGTTGACAAGACCTCCAACGAGAAAGAAAGAAGGTTCAAAAAACCATCATTAGACAGAATAGACATGCACAGGTTAAAAAAAAACTTTTCACTACCTGGAAAAACAACTGGGATGATGATTCTTGGCGACAACCTCGCTCTAGAAAAAAAGGCTCATCACCTGCTCTGACCACCACCTGCCCTGTTGGATGATGAAGAGAAAACATTAAAAGAGTCTTCGCAATCCGTCTCTCGTTGTTTTTGTTTTTCACGAAATCACTATGCCACGACACAATTTGAATTATTTGTTTTCATGGTGAAATTTTCACGTACCAGGAATCTATCATCTCTTAGTTCCACGTAATCTGTCGAAAGCTATTCCGTAAAAAAGCCAAGAGATTTTACAAGGGGAAAAAAAACAAAAATAAACGACGGCCAGTAGTATAGTGAATTATAATGCTGTGATAAGTTGGCTGCCTGCCCGGTGGCATTGCACCATCAAAACAGTTAGTAGCGCAATATAGAACGAAAAAAAAAACAACAACAACAAAAGGAAAAAACCGGAGAAATTTGGACAATCCAATGCTCTAGTGCCTCGAAGGAATGACACGAAGCATTTGAAAAGCTAGAAAAATTCTGAAAGAAAAAAAATGTTCATCTTTTCTTTTGCATCTTGGGAAAGCAGCGACCCGACGACGACGGTGGCTCCCGCCGCCTCAGGTGGGAAAAACCCAATATACAGAACCAGCCACCGAGAACGAGCCCACCTTGTGACGTCGTATAATGCGACGGGACAAACCAGACAGCCTTTGAAGGAAAGTGAGGCTCAGCTATTTCAGCCTTATCCAATGTGATCCGGCTTCTTTATCTTCGGGAGAAAAAAAAACCCAAAAAAAGTCCCGTCTCAGACTAATCAAACTTCTACGTGCGTAAAACCTAGTAGTTTTCATTTTATATAATAAATTGGCTGTTTTGCTTATTTTTTCAAAAAAAAAGCCTGTCTGGGTTTGATGGGAATAATAAATTCAATAGTTTTTTTTCAGACGGAATTATTATATGGTGATAATAGGATGCCTGTTCATCAATAACACTGTTGAAAGGAGGTCTTTCTATTCAAAGGTGATAATGAAAAAACAAAAAAGGTAAGTATTTAGTGTTTCAGACTGTTGAAACCCGTTTCTCCCTGTGTAATCAAGAGAGAGAGAAGAAAAAAAAACGAGCTCTATATAGCAATACACGGTACAAGAAACTCGAAGCTGTGACATAACTGTGCTTTCTACATCATCGCAGCGATGAGCTTTCACAAGTTGACAATGAAGTTGGTGTGGTCTCACCGTGAAAAAAAAGTTGCTTTGCAAACTTGTTGTGTTGCTTGTTCCCCTTTCCAAGGGATGTAACACACTTTTTCCAGACAGAAGATAGAAAGGCTTCTCACTGCGCCGGAATCCGGCTGTTGTTGTTCTTGCGTGTGTATCATAAAAAGAAAATGTCTAGGTCAGGTGTGGCCGTGTGTGGGTTTGGTACCTTGGGCTCCTTTCACGCCAAGCGTGAATTTTGTTTCTCTTTTCTATCTTCTCTCTCTCTCTCGTCCCAGGCACTTGTCTCGTTTTTAATTGATCCGTAACGGTATAGACGGCCACTCCCTACGGCGGACGGAATCAGATCGATAAAGTGAAATTCTAATTGATTTCCTAACAAGAACTGCGAACAGAAATTTGACTTGCAAAATTAGAAATGAAAAAAAAAGATCATTTTCTAACCTTTAAGTTATTTGTTTTACACGAACTTGAAACATTTTCCATACATAACATTGGCCCAATCTATCAAGCAAAATAGTACCCTACTCGTGGATTTGGGAAATTTGGATGGGAATACGACTATCTAATGCTGTTGAACTGGCGAATCTGCCTTTTGTTCATACAATGAAATAAACTGGATCAACCCCCCTAAATTTCCCCTTTGTTTTTGTTTTGTTATTGAACATGTACCGTAAAATAGAAATCCAAATGATATTTTGGCCAGAAGTTCTGTTATATTTACTGGCAGTTTGAGAGAAATTAAAGGAAAACTCGTTTGGAATCCTCGTCGACCCCCAATCCAGAAATGGTCGTAAATCTGAATCGGCTTCACGCTAGCAAACTCAAGCAAAGCTAGATTCTTTGATTACCAAATACGTAGGAGTACGTTAATTGAACCATGATGTGGAATGACATAGATTTTGATTGCGAGTTTTGTCACGTATAAAAATTTGTACGTACTGCTATAAACGAGCGGGATATTCCCGAATTTCTAAGATCATATGTTAAGATTACTTGACATCGCAGTTTTTTCATGCTTTATAGCCATGAAAGTATATAACTTGTTGAAATTTGGCAACTATCGTGAATATTAAATTTTGGAAACTCAACACGTCCATGAAGGTGGTGGTGTAGTTGAAAATAACCTTGCTACGGTTACAAACCAGTGAAACCACAGCATTTTTAGTATATGTATTGATAGCTCGTGTATATACAATCTGTTATGTAAATAAAAAGGTATTTTTCTTATTTTTTTAGGTTAGCTATTGATAATGCAAGTACCCACCTTAACCTCTATGGATTGACGTCCAAGTGAAAATGTAATATGGGAACGCGCCTTGAGGATCACATGTAATCTATTCTCCATCCCCACAAACAACAGCTTAAAAACAAACAAGAGCTTAAATCGTCAATGCTTGTGACATTTTTGGACTGATCAAACTCAAGAGCAGCCCGAAAAAAAAAAGAATGTTTATGTAATAAAGATACAGTGAAATGCTAAAAGACAAATTAAGATTAAAGAAAATGTCGAAAGTAAATATGGGGCAGAATTTCAATTAAGGGATAGGAAGCAATGAATTCACATAAGTGTACAAAACCGTTTTGGATGTCTTGAATACCGGAAAATGGTGAAGGAAAAAATGCGTTGATAATTACAACCTAGATGACAGTAGGAACGAAGGAACTTGAACTTTCTAAAATTAAAAATAATTATCTTTGTCTTGGAAAATTTTACGGATTAGAAGAATCGCCACTTTGTCTGGGTTTCTTGTGTTTATATTCAATCGTGTCGGTAGGGAAAGCGGGACTTGGCAATGTGAGTCGGTGTTGGAGGCCAAGGTAAAAATCAAGTTGCAATGGCGGAACCAGCAGCTTGCTCGCCCTCCATTTCTTTCGCGTGTAATAGCTTGCTTCTTTTTTATGCTTTCATTGTTTCACACTTGACTTGACGCTCTTCGTTATATTGTTCAAATTCTAAAAATACTTATTTTGTCTCAAGGTATTTATATAAATATACACAGCCAATTATGAACGGCTGTTGTCGCCCATTAAAATTGGCCACACAGAAAGCGATCGCTTCTTAGTAAATTTAAATACATATCCACCCGATTTAAATTTAATATTGTTACGAGAAAAATTAGGGTGTGTCTCTATTACACGATCCTTACGGACTCTCTTTTTTCCTTTTGTTTCTTAGTTACTACGACGTTTGATCTACTTCTTTCTGGCGGCGTGACGGAGCCAGAAAGCCGCATTTTCTCTGTCGGGAGCGCACGGAGACGGCCTCAATCGTGCAGCACTTGCCGTTAGAAAGCGAGGCTACTACGCAGTACATTGCGGTGGCCTCAAGTAAAGCGGAATTTCCCAATCATGACGTCAAAGGCAATCAGTATTTCATCAGTTATATTATCATGAGGCACATAACACACAAGCAAAACCGAAAAAAAAACACTTGTTGATTTCGTACACACACACACAAGTCACTCACACACAGAAAAACGGTTTAGGGATTGACACAAAGAAAAAAACACAAACAAAAATTTTAAGATTTTCTGGCTAGAAAAATAGGCGAATTTTGAATTTGACACGGCGCGTCATATTTACAAACAGAATTTCTGTACAATAAATTGATAGTCGAATGACAGGAGAATCGCGAGGATCACACACTCGGCACGTCAGTTTCAGGAGTAAGGCACGATGGCATACATGATAACTTTTTTTTTATACATAATACACACGCCAGGACTGATTTTGTTTAAGGATTGCATAGGAACTCTTTTGACGTCTCCCGTGCCATTACACACCGCTCTTCTCCGCAATTCGATTTTTTTACCCTGAGCACAATGGTTATTTACCTAGAATTTCCCTCTCTTTACGACATTCGTCGATAGGTCTCTTTAGGCCGAGGGTCTGTCATTTGACATGAGATGTTACTGACAGTAAACAACACCAATCTTTCGCATACTGAACGAATTGCAGAGAGACGGAAAAAGATCTTTGGTCCATTAACACCGCTGACTACGGTGATGGATGTGAAGGTTATTTAAAGCTAGGGTCATCATCAGAATGGGAGTATTTGTTGAAGAAACTCTTTTCTTTTTAACGACTCCATTGCTCCTCGTGATAGATGACGGCCTCCATAGCGTATTCGCAGTCGAGCAGGTCAACCTCTTCCGTCATGCTGTTGCGTGATGAAGAAGCCGTCGAAGCGGATGGTGTCAGCGAGTAAGGCAAAGAACCACCCAAGGTGAAGGAGGCCCGACGAGGCGACGGAACCGGTATGGATCCTGCGCTGGATGAGGTCACAGTTGGTGAGGACGACTCCATAGTCGCAATACAGTCTGAGGAGGAACAATCGTCAACTTTCGTCACTTCCACATCAGGGTAGAACCACGGATGAGACAAGATTTGTTCCAGGCTCGGTCGGTCAGCTGGAGAGTATTCGAGGAGGTTACGGATCAGATCCTGGCATTGTCGAGAGACAATTTGATGTCCCGTACTTGACGTTGGGAAGTTGAGAATGGCGCTGACAATTTGCTCATTCTCTTCGAAGGGGATATCACCGCATACCATGTCGTACAGCAAAATGCCCATTGACCAGACAGTAGCGGGCATGCCCATGTATCTCCGGTGGTTGATCCATTCAGGCGGAGAGTAAACTCGAGTTCCTGTAAAATAGGCAAAAATATGGAATATGAAATTTCAATTCATTCATGAATAAATGAATGAGTCGTCTTGTTTGCTAAGGGGCTCCAAAGAGAAAAGAGATAAGAAAAGGGATGTCAGATTTCCGGTTTGAGAGGCTCGAGAGTAGGGGTCAACGAGTACGTTCGTTCGTTTGTTGCTATCTCAAGCCACGCCCCCTTCTCTTCTATTCTCTAGTTGAACGTTTTTTGGGAAGATTGCAATTTTTCTCTGAAAAGCTTACACGCTGCACGGGACCTTAGCCATCATGTGACGCGCCAACTGTTCCGTGTGTATAAATAGGTGAAGAAGGGAAAAGAAGAGCCAACGGTATATACCCGAACTGAAAGCCCCCCTCCATACTGGTCAGGGAGGAAAGCGTCATCGGTCTGGGAATGTGCGCGTGTGTGACTGAGCTGTTAAAATAGCTAACCTCCACACAATAAGTGAAATAGAAGGGAAGGGGCGGAAACCCAAGAAAAGGAAGCTCTACGGTGGACTTGTTGCCAACACGCCGGGACAACGTATCCGATATCATTTTTTTTCTTAAAGGAACAAACTCGGAAAGAAAATTCGAATAGTCGAAACTCACCGTCAAAATCGGTAAAGTAAGTGTCTTTAACATAGGCGCCAGAGCCAAAGTCGATCAGCTTAAGGGTCAGGGTTTTCAAATCCACCAAAATGTTTTCATCCTGTTATGAACAAATTTGTTGTTAATAATTGTATTTTTTGAATAACTGAATTAAAACATTCCATGTGAAAGTAAATTAAAAGTAAATTAACCTTAATGTCACGGTGAACAACTCCGGCACGATGGCACTGAATGACGGCTTCGACTACTTGGCGGAAGAAACTTTTAGCCATACATTCAGGAAGAGCACCTCGTTCCGTGATAAAGTCAAACAGATCTTTGCACGATTCCATACGCTCCATAACGAAGACGAAGACATCACCCGTATCACAAGCGTCCAACAACTTAACGACGCCATTGCATTGTGAAACTTGGCGAAGAAGACAATATTCAAGTGGTACTCTTGTATCATTCACCTGTTAAGTAACAACAAAATAATGACATTAGTTAAAAAGTTCCTTGTCTTGTACGATCACAACCCCATAGAGAGCGTGCGCTGTTACCACCCGTAGAGTATCGTTTAACTCAAAGGTTATAAGCGAAACCCCCCGCTACAACGGGTGTTTTTAATAAATCACGCAACGAGAGAAAAAAGTCTGCGACAACTTACTTGGCCCCAAGCGGTGACGGAACTCTTCGGGACGTGCTTAATGGCCACAGGGAGGCCGTCGCGGACGCGGATTTCCCGCGTAGACGGTGCCGAATCCGCCTTTTCCCAAGATGTGACCAACTCGGTAGCTGCGAGCAAAGGTCTCTCTGTCGGTAAAGAGTGGCTGCGAAGACGCTGACGACATACTAGGACGACTTCCGTTTGACATGGCAACTAAAATAATCAATGGAAAAAAAATTTAAAGTCAGTCAAGGTTTTTTCCTTTTGGGTCAAAAGATGGCGCGCAGTGTCTCAAAAACTCGAGATGCTTACTCGCGCGCGCGGCAAAGGAAACCGTTGGAATGCGCGCGCCCAAGACAAGCCTCCGATTCAAGAAAACCAGCTATCTTTTTTTTAAGTCGGCAGAAAAGTGAAACACAACCTCAGAAGAAATAATTCGACTTACCATATGCGTCGTCTTTATCCGTGCGTTTATTAGGCGTCAAAACACTGCACAATTTTCGAGAAAACATTTTAAAATTCGAGGACGTTTTGGTACAACGAATACGGAATTCAGATATTTAATTGTTTTAAATGTAGAGTTGTTCTTTTTTTAAAGAAATGTTTGAAATTAACAAATAAAACACTCAATTCAAATAACCCGACCACTTTAAGGCAATGAGCCACGGTTACGAGATAGTGCAGCTGTAGAAGTTGAAGAAATAGAAGTTGTAGTAGTAGTAGTAGTCGTAGTAAACAACACTGTTGTGAACTGGCTAGAAGCTCCAACGGAACTGAACATGGAAACGTGGGACGCCCTGTTTATGACTGTAGGACTGAGCCTTGTTTTGTAACCCTCCGCCATCCATAAAACTAGATCCCTCAAAATATGCGACCACCCTAGAGTGATGAACAAATCCTAGAAGCGCCATCAAGATTCATTTTAATCTATACCATTCAAAGTAATTAATTGTGTAAATTAGCATTGAAAAAGTCCGGATCTGTTTAGCTAGCGCAGAGTATGTTGCACCAAGTAGTATTTCGTCTAGACTAACGCCCACTGTTGGGTGGTTGGGTGGAATGTCAAGCACAAACACTACCTTGCAAGGCAGCTTCTCTTGGGAATACCAAAACACACCCCTCCCCTTCCCCCCCATCCGGTGAAGGTTCCTTGGCCTGTAGAGCCCGCCAAAATCGAAGAAAAGAAAACGAGGGGGGGAAGTTCTAATCCTCCCAAGAAGGTCGGAGAACGCGTTAGCAGCCATTCATTTTTGGAGGGAAAAAAAGAGGGGGGAAAAAATCTTTCTTTCATTTTCAGGGAAATGATGAAGGAATTTCACCTTCTTCCTTCACAAATCCCAGCAAAAGACACATATCATTCATTGCAATCTAAATAACCCAAGACAAATAATGGCACAAGCAGAAAATAATAAATAATAAGCTTTTAAATACCTTGCTTGATGAGAATGCAGATAATTCTGATGAGCAGATACGATGAAAGAAATTCTTGTGGAAAATTTATTAATTGTTTTTGTTATTAAATAAATGAAGATGTAAATCTCAATTTTAAAACCCAAAATGGATGAAACTGTGGATGTAGAGATTGAGATGCACTCACGCCGGAATCGACACTGTCACTAAAAAAGAAGGACGAGAGCGAAATCCTTGATTCATTCGAAAAAGCCCTTTGGGTATCCGACCACCACCACGTGGTCCTGCGGCCATCTTTGAAACGGAGGGTAGAGAATGAATCGAGGTGGGGTGAGGGATGCAAACACGTTTCCGCCGATCTCGCGCCTCGACGCCTTGTTGTCATTCATTTTCGTCCAAATGTGTGTGTGCAACTAAATCGGGTAGTTTCATACATTTTTCTTCTTATTATCTTATTACGGTAATATAAATGTCTTCATTTAGGCCTACTTTTCTCACTAGGTCAACAGTTAACTGTCGTGAAGACAGACAGCTGCAAAAAGCATTTCCCGGGTAATAAATCGGTAGAAAGAATAAAGATTTTCGAGTTAAGAGAGTTCACAGGGAACGTTGGTTACGTCGCCTTGTGTTTTAGTGGGATACATTTTATTTGAGAGGGGATGGATGCCAACAGGACGATAGAAAACTGTGAAAGTGCCTTTGACACTTTGGATTGGCTACGGGAACTTGCCTAGCAACGACACTCACCAGCGCTGTCACCGGGACATGGGGGCAAAACCGGCTGCGACCAAGGATATTTATTTATACATCATAGTCACGACTCTCTTTCTCTTCGGTGTTCATTTCTCCGAAATATCAAGAGCTAACTACATTTATCATATTAGAATTCCAATCTGTTATCTATTAAATTCCTGTTTTGTTGGCTTTTTTCAAATTATTTGGGGATTGACATTTTTCATTCGAATACTTTTATTATTATCGAGTTCTAGGAAAAATAAATTTTTTTTTATTAACGAACGAAAATTTCGTTACGTCTTGTTGCCTCATTGTTGGGCGGTTTTATAAGGGCCATTTGTAACAGGATTGATTAGGCTCTTTCCTCTGAAACTTCATGTTTCATAATATACGGGTTAAATGTAGCATTATTATTACAATTTCAAAAGGGGTAGTTACAGGTATGTAATTTTTTTTCCCCTTGTGTATAAGGCTGTTTTAGTGTTATGTGGTACTTGTAACAGTTATGTAAGTGAGTATTCTCCATTTATTAAAAAGAGTCATAGGGGTACAATGTTACATAAAACATTTCCTTTTATGTCAACGCATTCCTTTTGGTAAGCGTCAATTTCCTAGAAATCGACCGGTTTGACTGGTTTATACTTCAGGACCTTGATGGAAGGCCTCAGCAGAAGGAGAGATCATGAACCTCGAAATAAACGGCCGGAAGACGATTTCATTGAAAAGACTAGTTTTCCATGTACTGTATCATGTGAAGACGAAACTTGCGTGAAAAGTTTTCTCCCTACAGAAAAAGATACACATTGGAT
The DNA here is from genome assembly GCA_030770115.1 of Daphnia galeata. Taxonomy (NCBI): domain Eukaryota; kingdom Metazoa; phylum Arthropoda; class Branchiopoda; order Diplostraca; family Daphniidae; genus Daphnia; species Daphnia galeata. Next base: position 7,085,105 of record CM061115.1, read on the forward strand.
TCTATACTCACTTGAATACGGTGGGAGATGAAACTAGTTTAGATACTATTATATAATTTGTAGGGTTTTTTTTAAATTCCGTAGACGGAACCAGAATGATTCAATAATATAACGAGCTCTTTAGAAAGGCAGTCTCAGCATCTTATAGAAGAATATACATTAAATAGTTGATTAGAGTTTGTTTTTATTCTTGGTGGTAAAATTTAAGGTAGACAGGTGAGTTCATCAAAATCAATCGTTGGATCGATCCAGATTCAACCGGAATAAATTCATTATAATCGAACGAATGGTGCAACTCTACCAATGGCTCTAAAATGTCCAATTTAAAGCTACTGTTTTCATATAGGAATAACTAAACCTAGATATAATATTCAGAATAATTGAGTTAGCAACAAAAAGGTTTTAAGCGTTTTAAGGTAGTTCCGGTTAGGACTGTTGTGCCAGTTATCAAACAGGTGCGCAGCAGATGATGTATAGATATATACGTGTTGTACCGTCGAAGTGACAATGCGATCGTGTTTGTGACGTCAATGCTCTGAATGCTGCACATGGCAGAACGCTAAATGAATCGTCACAGACGTCATTGAATGACACAACTGTTTTTTTTTTTTGTTTTTTTTTTTTCACTTTGCACGAACCTAACTTATTAAACTTTTATTTCATTTTCCCCTTTTTTTCGATTACGTGACGTTACCGCATGACCTTTATCCGTATAGAAAAGGTGATGATATGGTATGCTTTTTCTCCTCATTTTTCAGTGTATACGATTGAAAGTTAATGAATGCTTATGCAAGCGAGGATGACCATACGTCGATCACGTGTTGTCCGCGGTCGATCTTCCAACGTTAAAAGCTTTTTTGTCTTTTGCCCAATATTGAACTTCTTTCCCAAGGTTCATCGGTCGATTTGACCTCACCTCATTAGCGGAGAGGACAAATTTCAAAATTAAAAAAACGCTTTCCAAGTTCGAGGAATCTCTTGAGAAACGGATCAAGGTTGGTGACATGCGTTTGCCAGTCACATAAATTCCTCAACCGGCCATTGGCTTCAAAATTTTGTAAGTTAAGTACTCTTGTGCAAGTGTTGAATCAAAGTCAGGTGAAGGAGACGCGAATCAATTAGCAAAAGAAGCTGACACTTTTTGTTTGCCGACTCAGTGCCTTTTTGTTTCTATAAGCCATCCGTAAAACAAATGTATTGTTTACGATTTTAATCTTAATTGGCCTGTAAAGAAGCCATCTAGGGGGTCATTGCTTCCAGCATCGAGGGAAATTCGTTGAAGGATCGAGAGTTTAAACTTTGTCAATCCGGGTCATTGAAATTGAGATAATTTCATTGACCCTTTACTTGTTTAAAGCGGATGGGGCAATTTTCACATATGTCCCCGTCTCTTAGGGATAGGGATCATACACCTCTTGCTCGATCGTCCAACAATCGACTCCATTACATATTATTATAGGTCCCAGTGGATCGGAGAGAGCGGTGACGTTAGATTTTGAGCTTATATAACATACTTATATGTGCAATGACTAATCATCTGGAATTCTCCCTCATCCTTGAACATAAATATTATTATATAAGTAGTACTATTACATAATAAAAATTAAATGCAATGAAACAAGAAAACACAGATCGTTGGTGGCATCATGGCATCATCGACGAAAAGACGTCAGAGAACATTTATTTAGACGCACGTCATCATCATCGTCGATGGATCCCGAGAAAAATACTATTACGGGATCGGATAGCGCGCGTGCGCTCACGATTAAGGACGCTGTATGTCGTCGATAGCCGAATCACGTTCCTGGTTGACCTTTCCCTCACTTATTTTCATATAGGTTCTTATATATCGCATGACGCCCACGCTCGCTGGATCCTTTTTCTAAAATGGAATCAATAATCTTTTAATATACTTTCAACATTTAAATCCCACAGCAGTATACAGTAGTATATTATCCAGACCTCGTACAAACGTTTTTTTTTTTTCGTTTTTTTTCAGACTTAAAGATCATCCGAATACCCACAGGAAATGTCCCTTTGACAAATTGGACACAATCATTATTAATTATTGTGGATACAAACACGACGACGACGACGACGACGACTCGAAAGTCTTTTTGTCCTATTAAGAAGAAGAAAGGTAGCCGAGAGAAAGAAGAACAAGTTGTTTGACTCGAACAAGTATGACAAGATACAAAGCTACTAATCAGTACCTTCAAATCCCACGGATCTCTTTGAAATAGAGTCGAACGTTGGTTTTTTGTTTTGCTTCAATCAATAATAGAGACGTTCTAAAAGGGTAGCAAGTATACCGAGAAGAGCTCAGCAAATTCGCCAACAGGTTAATAGATATTCTTTCCCACGGTGACATTCTTTGGTATTATTACCAAAAAAAAAAAAAAGAAATTAAAGAAAATATATGTGGTGTATACTATAGTATACACTATACATTAGTAGCTGTCGAAATTATAAGGTTTTCTTTTTACAATATAATTCGCGATCGATGATGGCCTGTCAATTTTCGACGATTTTTCTTCTCACTTGAGCTACCGCGCAGGACAGCACCATCAAACCACAATACGTACGACGCATTTTATCCAGCAGTAGATATAATGTAATAATGCAGCAACTGTTGTGTATATGTTGTGATGTTTTTATCCGGCGGCGGTAGTGGAATGAAGCAGCACGCAAGCAGTCAACGTCCGACCTTCAACTTATTATAGTCGCAAGGCTGATGGGAATATAACATTCAAAAATAAAATTAAATCGCCTTCGGGATCGTGCATTCTATTTTTTTTTTTTCTTCTTCTTCTTATTCAGTTAGATTGATTGGTCTAGACAACATTTTTAAAACTCATTTTCATAGTTTTTTCAACCTGTCAATCAACTAAGGACTGCCATGATTGAAGCTAATACGATAAACCTACTGAAAAGCTATAGGCTTATAAATCAGCTGCGGGCTGAAATGTCGACCTAAAAAGTCATTAAACGTTTTTTAAATTTAATTTTATTTATTTTTCTATTTTTACTTATTTTTGTTGTTTTTCTGTGTGAATTTTCCGTCAATTGCCTTATAAAGCCTTGTATTTCACCACTCGAGTTATAGCTACACGAGTTCATATTATAATTGATTCTCTGTATGTATCGGATGCGATAAAAAGAACTTTAGTCTTTAGACATTTGCCGAAATCAGGATAGAGCGGCGCAATATCACAAGGAACGTCATTGCTTCGTTTTTCCAATTGTAAAACATTTTGCAATCGTTGACCGAAATTTAAACAAAGATTTCGATTGTTATTAACGTAAAGAATAACCGCCGATAAAAAAATTCTCTTCATTAAAAGAAAATTTCCTATCCTTGATTGGTTCATTTGCATTGAACTTAAAAAAAAAAATGGCTATTTTGTAGTAATAGTACTAGTCTACATTGAAAACGAAGGTGGCACGTGTCTGGTAATATTTTGGATATGTACTCCTTGCCACAGCAGACAGGTGCTGACGCAGGTGAGACGTGATTTCGTGGGATTAGAATCGAGAATGATCCCAAAAGCCTCTTTTCACCGTTCCGCTTTCTGTTTTCTGTACCCTGTGACATTTAAAACAAACATTTTTAAATATCAAATCGTTCAAAATCTGACGATTGCCACCTTTTCTTTTGTCAAATGATAAGGTCATTTATTCATCATCATACGATCGTGTTTATATAATAACAAGGTAAGAGAGAGAGAGAGAGAGAGAGAATAGAAGCAGATATTTTTATTATTTTTTTTTTTAATAATATCTTTTCCCCAAATGGCGTTGCGTGAACACAGTGCTGGTGGTGGTGCAATACGAGGAGAGACTTACGTGGCGCCACAGCGCACAGATGTGAAATATTCTGGATAAGGAAACACTGAGCGGTACGCGGCCCGCGTCTGTGGCTCACGTGCGGTCAAAACGAATCTCCATCAGTCGATGTGCACACACACGTCCCGATTTTCCTTATAACTTTGAGCCAGCCAATCCTAAATACATTGCAACTTCTTTTTCTTTATTGTTATATTCTCTCAATTGGATCAGATACTCACAATGCCGATCTCTTTATTCGAGCTAATGGAAAGATTCTGAACCGGTTAAAACGTCAATGAAAAATCTTTCAAAAAGGAATTATCGATAAGGGCAATTGGTAGAGCCAATAAAGAATAAAAAATAGTCAAACGAAAAAAAAAAAATTCTAACGTTCATGGCGGGTGGTCCCAATCCATTTAAGCGGCAATTTCTCCTTTTTTTGAATTTAAATCACGCGGACATTTTCTTTTATTATTTCGTTCCGGAATCGTCTGCTGATGTGGAACGAGTTTTTTTGTTAGTGTGTGTGTTTATATAATAGCAGCAAAATGGTTTCATTATTCTCTCGATATCTTACTAGTTGTACAATAAGAGGAGAAACAAAAATTTGACGAGCAAATTGTAAGAAGAGAATATCAATTTTTATATACGTCTATGTGAATCATCATCATCATAATAAATGAGTATCAGTAATAATGCACAAGAGCTACTACTACTAGTCTAGTAAAACAACTAGTTTATAGTGTTTGATCTCGTCTGTCATTGGGACCGCGACGCCGCGACGTCGGCAACCTGATCGCGATGCGTGCCAATCGACACTCTTGCGATTGTGTGTGATTTCGATTCCGTTCGTTTTCCCACGTTTCACTTCAACATATACGTACGTATGTATAGATTGACTTATTTTTTTTTTTTTTTGGGGGGGGGGGGGGGGAGTCGTGCTGGACTAAACGTTGATCTGATGATGATCAGGACGCGGTTTTTTGCCAATGACGAAATGATTATAGTGAATAACACAATAACATCATCATCTACGGAGAAATCACGTGCTCACTTGTTGGTGTTGGGTGTCAAATGTTGTTTTGATGGGGCCTTAGCGACACAGCCATCCTCTCATTGATGGCCATTCTATACGACATACGACCTTGGTCTCTATTTGAAAAAAAAATATTTATAATAATAAACAAAATCTTGAGAAAAAACAAGCGCATTTCTTTCTTTCGTCGTCCTTCTTACGATGTCGACCCATTTTAATCAAAACATTCGGGAAAAATAAGAAACGATGACAATTGCCCCTACCAACAGCAATCGTATCAGTCAGATCATTTCTTGTTTCTTTTTCTTGCCTTGGCAACAAAGTGTTTTTGTGCTGACTAGAGATTGACCTTTCGGTATTTCGATCCCGATTTACATAGCTCCCTAATCCCTATCTTTCTTTTTCTATAGGAATAGCACTGTGTTGTATGTGTGTGTTTATAACTCCGACTTATACACATGTCGGACGGTGTAATAGAGCGAACGAGGACTCGTAGTTAATTAAGAAACTGACATCTATTGATTCAAGTGTTTTTGTAACGTTCGCTGCTGGGGCAACGGCAGAGGCGGCGTGAGACACAGACGCGAACGCGGCGCCACGATGGCGTTGACACAGTTTGTCGCCAAAAGCGTGGGTGGCCGATTTGTTGTAGTGGTACTCTGGTACTTTTTTTTTTAGTATTTTTCCCTAATTTCTCTCTTTTTCTGTTATTTCCATATTTTTCTTTTTCGAATAGAAACGTTAACACAATACCATATTTTTCATCCATTTCAACGTATGTGTCACACAGACCGCGCTAAACTGTCACACGCAACTGACGTCCTTTACTTTTTTCCCTTATATGCACAGTTGAACAGCCCAGCATTGGAATTTCATCCAGTAACCTAAACGTTTAGAATTCTTATTTTTCTTTTTTTGGGTGGTTTAATTATATTTAAACAATAAATTGTAATTATAACCCGTCGTTGACGATTGGGGTCTTGTAATCAACCAGGAAGTGTTGATGTGTATATGCCGCGCTTAATTGATTCACATACAGAATCTTGTTTGAACGGTTCGGTTTATTTGTCCAGGTACCAACCAACAACCTGCCAAACATGTGTGTGACGATGAGCGTGTTAGAATGAATATGACAATATTACTTGGGGTTTCTGATTCCTCTCATAGAGGTCTGTATTTGTGTACATGTGCGTTGCATACAGGTAATAAATAAGTGATAAACTTCTCGACATTTACCTAATTATTGCAGTGAATATAAACGAGGGCTGATGACAATCAGCGTGGTTGCCTCGTGACCGCCAGACGCTTCCTCTGCGCCACGGGTGAGGCTAAACAGCCTCCTCCTTTCATACATGGATGGAGTTGTCTGTTGACCGCTAGATGGCTGAATGTCCACTTCCAACACTTCTCCTCAATCAGCCGTCCGTAGCGAACTCAAACCGAGATAATTATTCTGAATTTCAACATAGCATGTGGAAGGAAAAATGTCATCACGAATGTGTGCAACGTCTACATAGTACAATTGAAAATTATTTCACAAAATGAATGGCCGCTGTTTCAGTCAGCGCGCTAAGGTTTCACGATACCAATCTCCTTCATCAGCTTCTCCTGACTCTGCAGATCTAACCCTTTTGTAAGTATGTCTGCAAGTTGGTTCTTCGTATTCACGTATGAGAGGTTGACGACTCCTTTCTTGATCTGCTCGCGGATATGATGGTATCGTACATCGATATGTTTCGACCGTTTGTGCGACTCTGGATTTTTCGCAAGTGATATCGCGCTCTCATTGTCGCACCATATCGTTGTGGGGTTGTTTTGGTGAGCACCTAGTTCACTCAGGATCAGTCTTATCCATGTTGCTTCCCTGCATGCGTCGCTTGCAGCGATATACTCTGCTTCCATCGTAGACAGCGCTACGATTGGTTGGCGTCGACTTGACCAGGTGATCGGTCCTCCATTTAACGTGAATAAGAATCCAGATGTTGATTTCCTGCTGTTTGGATCGCCAGCGTAGTCTGCGTCAGAGTATCCATTGAGTCTGGTAGGGTTCGTTCTTTTACCGCCGAAGCATATCCCGTGATCCCGGGTCCCGGCAAGGTACCGTAGTACACGCTTTGCTCCTTTCCAATGGGCGGGGCTCGGGTTTTCACAATGTTGGGCGAGTTGACCAGCGATGAATGAAATGTCAGGACGAATGGTAATCGCCGCATACATGATGCTCCCCACTGCTTCTCGGTAGGGGAATGAAGCTTTTATTTCGGAATCGTCGGGGTTAGGTGGTAGTGTAGACAGTCTTGGTGTTCCTTTTTCGGTCGGAGTTGAGATCGGATGGCATGTGTTCATTTGGAACTTGGCAAGTATCTTCTCTACATACTGTGGTGCCGATAGAACAATCTGTTTGTTGGCTCGGTCGCGTTGAATGACGAGGCCGACGAAGTGTTCTGCTGGCCCGTGTGTCATTTTGAAACTGGTTTTCAGAGTGTTCACGATTTTGTCTATGGTGGCCATACGATTTCCTGCAATGATGCCGTCGTCTACCCATATTGCAACAATGACGGTTTCTTCGTTGTCTGTGCGGAAGTATACGCATGGGTCAGCGTTACTTTGTCGTAGGCCAGCTGCGATGAGTACTGAATTTAGTTTTAAATTCCATATCCGTGACGCCTGCCGAATTCCATACAGTGATTTGTTGAGTTTGCATACTTCTGTTTCACGACCGGGGATGATGTATCCTTCGGGCTGCGTGATGTAGATCTCCTCGTCAATGTCCCCATTCAAAAATGCTGTGGTGACGTCAAGTTGAACGAGTTCGAGATCCTGCATAGCGGCGATGGCCATCAGAACTCGAAGTGAATCGTAGCGTACTACTGGGGCAAACGATTCTTGAAAATCGATGCCCTTGATCTGGCGGTATCCTTTTGCGAAAAATCGGGCTTTTCTTCGTTTTGGTTGGCCGTCTTTGTCGGTTTTTATCTTGAAATTCCACCCACTGGGGATTGACACTCTGTTGGGTGGAAGAGGCATAACAGTCCATGTGTTGTTCTCTTGATGAGATCGGATTTCTTCGTCGGCCGCTTTCTTCCACAAATCACGTTCTGTTGAAGTCATGGCTTCTTTAAATGATTTTGGTTCATAAAAGATGAACATTGGGTGCTTCGTCATCGTTTCATCAGACGACATCAGTGCTGCGTACGCCTCCATGGGCCATAATTTCTTTGGAACACGTTGTCGCGTGGACTGTCGGATGGGTTGTGGGATGGATACTGTTGTATCTTTTGTCAATTGGGTGAAATTTTCTGGTGGTGATGTGGTGCTCGCGTTCTCACTTTTTGACATATCAGCGCCGGGTTCTTCATCCCTTTTGTTGGAGGTGGTTGTGTCGACGATTTCGGTTTCGTAAATCTTGACGTGGCGACAAATGATGGTTTTGCCCGTCTCCTTGATGAATATGCGACTGGCCTTTTGCTGTTCGCTTTCACCGACATAGAGTCCTTTGATGGCCTTAGGCTCCAGTTTCCGTCTTTCGGCATCTGCGATGAGGGCGTACGCGACGGAACCAAATATCCTAAGGTGTGATATGTCTGGTTTTGTTCCGTGCCACATTTCGTATGGCGTCACCTGCCGTTGTTTCGTCAGAGTTCGGTTTAGGGTGTAGACTGAGTGGTTTACAGCCTCTGCCCATAGTGTGAGTGGTAGATTCTTCCCGTGGATTTGGCTTCGCGCCGCTTCGACAGTGGTTCGGTGGTCTCGTTCCGCCTTTCCGTTCTGTTCGGGGGTGTGTGGTGCGCTCATTTCATGTTTAATTCTTTCTACTGTCAGCCAGCTTTGGAATTCATGGCTCATGAATTCCCCGCCATTGTCGGAGCGTAGTGTAACAACCCGCTTTCCGGTTTCACAATACATCTTTTTAGAAAACAGTTTGAATAAATCGGGAGATTCGGACTTTAATTTGAGGAAGTATACAACTTTGTAGCGACTGTAGTCGTCTTTGAATACTATGTAGTATTTGGCTCCATTCGGTGACGATATGTGCATCGGACCTACCAAGTCCGTATGAATGAGTTCCCCGACTCGGGTAGTGGTGCGTGTGCTCGTGGAGAACGGCAGTTTGTGCATTTTCCCCAGATTGCATCCATTACAGTACTGGTTTCGATCTTCCTTCACGGGTTCGACATCCATTCCGATGACGTGATTGCTGGTCGCCATCTTTTTGACGATGTCATGGCTTACATGGGAGAGTCGTTCGTGCCAAACGTTGAGTGTTGCAGAGCTTGAACTTGCTATTAAACTCGTGATGGGTGGAGTTTTGGCCGATATATCGAGTCTGTACAGGGTTTTTCCGATTCTTGAACCTTCCATCACTGTGTCATCTTTTTGCATGATCTTGGCCGAGTCTTTTGAGAAGACGACCATATACCCATTTTCCGTGATGCATCCAATTGAGACTAGGTTCACAGTTAGTTGGGGGACGTACAGTACATCTCTGAGCCACCCGTCAGTCTTAATTCCATTTGCCCTTCGGCTTACTGCAATGTCGCCAATACCGCGAGCGTACAGTTTAGCGCCACCGATTCCATCAATGGGACGTTCCAGTTTCGCAATTGGTCGAAAGTTGGTGAAGAATGATCTCTGATCGGACATATGTTGAGTGCAGCCGGAGTCGAGATAGAATGTGGCAGGCTCTGACGCTCTGAGGCATTCCGTCGATACGAAGGAGAAGTCTCGGTCGCTTTCTTTTCCCCCGCTCGAATCTGCCAGGTTGGCTTTCTTGTTGTTTCCCTGGCTCGCCCCTTCGTCTTCAATTCGTTTCCGACATTCGAATGCGTAGTGCCTGGCTTTATGGCAATATGAGCAGAAAGCGTTGTCTCTTGCCACTTGGTCCTTAGATCTTCCTTGGGCTGAGGATTGCCGTTGACTTCCTCTGAAGCTCCCTCCACCTCTTCCGTATTTGATATCTGGTCGTGAGCGTCCGTGATTGCTCATCCCTTGACCAAAGAATGCGATATTGGGTGATGCAGTTGCAGTTTCTATGCTCGATCCGCTGGCTTGTGCTTTTCGAAGAGTAAATTTCCGTTCTTCTGAGACTAGGCGTGCTCGAAGGGCATCTAGTGTTTTCTCTTGATCCTGCATTCCATCCCATGAGGATACAAGGTTGTCGAAACGCGTTGGTAGGCTACAAACAATTTTTGTTATGATGTCATGATCGGTCACACTGACGCCAAGGTCATTGAGTTGTGCTGCCATAGATTCTAGAGCCGTTACATGGTTCATGATGTCGTCACCATCGACATAACTGTAAATTAATAGAAGGGCAGGTTAAAATCATAATGTCGTTATAGCTTAACAGAAGATATTCTACCTGAGATTCAGGAATTCTCTGTGTAACAGGTGTTTGTTATCTGCAGCCCTCTGCAAGTATTGGGTGTTCAGTCTGCCCCACATCTCATGGGATGTTCTGCAGTTGAACAGAGCTTTTTGTCGAACATCATCAGTGCTGTTGAATATTAACAGTCTGGCATAACAGTCTCTCTTACGCCAAGTGTAAATTTCATCCTCGTTAGTGCACACTCTTTCATTTTCAACTACTTGGTAGGCTGGTTCAGGACATAGTTCTCCCTGTGGGATAATAAGAGGCATGGTTGAGTCTGCGACTAACAAAATTTGTCTTTTGACTTAGTGGTAGTTGGGCTTACCTCGACAATCTCTTTGATGTCTTTGAATTCAAACATAATTTCCATGGAATGTTTCCAGTTTTGGAATAGTGTCCCATCAAATCGTTTTATGTGCCTGATGGCGTCAAGAGTTAAATTTCCTTCCATAGTAATTGTCTTTTCTGTAAGGCTGGTACTGGGCCCATAACCTGTTAGAATGAATATGACAATATTACTTGGGGTTTCTGATTCCTCTCATAGAGGTCTGTATTTGTGTACATGTGCGTTGCATACAGGTAATAAATAAGTGATAAACTTCTCGACATTTACCTAATTATTGCAGTGAATATAAACGAGGGCTGATGACAATCAGCGTGGTTGCCTCGTGACCGCCAGACGCTTCCTCTGCGCCACGGGTGAGGCTAAACAGCCTCCTCCTTTCATACATGGATGGAGTTGTCTGTTGACCGCTAGATGGCTGAATGTCCACTTCCAACAGAGCGAGGCCACACTGTCACATCTGTCTACATATAACGTTGCCTTTCCACGTGTAAACGATCGAATCTTTATGGCCTTTAACCACAAGAGAGAGAGTCAAAAAAGAGAGACAGATATGATAACACATACTGTACGTATATAGAGTAACATCATAACAAAAATGGGCCACAACAAAAAACTGATGGCAAGGCCAAATTGAATATCGCGCGCTCTGTTGAATTTTCCAAAATGTTTCCGATATGTTTTTGAATTTTGATACTTTTTTTTCGCTAGATCGTCCCATATAGGATGGGGATTATCCAGCAGAATAGTTTCCCATCCGTTTTGTCACTACGGTAACGTTGTTTCTAAGCGGAACCTCGGCAATATGCCAACATTGCGCGTTCTTTTCTCTTTCATTCCATACAAGTTTTAGGTTACCCATTGCGTTTTCGGTTTCATTGCTGTGTCGTCTCGTCGTTGTCGTCGTTTGGGCATCGTCGCGAATCCAACTAGAAAATCATTTGCACATTTTGTTTTATTATTTTTACTTGTACATATCAAATATATTAAACAAATCAGCGTTTTGCATTGATTGGAGAAACATTTTCACAAATCACGATAGATTATTATTATTTTATTATAAATTTGTTTTTATTCCTAAGGAGATTTCTTTGACCTTTGGCTACTGTTTCCGTTTCGAATATTTACTATCCAGTCGATTCTCATGGCCGACGCCGATTTTAAAAAAAGAAAAAAACAAAATCTTTTTGATGTAAACTTGATGGGCGGACCTTTGACGACCTTTTCTTCGTAACGACATCAGCAGCAGCTATCGAATGTTTGTCAATCAAAGAAAAAAGTATGAATGAAAAAAATAAAATAAATAAAACCCTCAATCTGATTTACTTAAACAACTCCAGCATCCGGCGGATGGAAGTGACCCGGAAGTCGTCTATGAAAATCGATGAGAAAAGCAAACCACCGAAATAGTCAGCCCATTTAACCGGACGCCGATTTATTGATCGAGATACAAGCGAGTCTTTCACCTCATTAAATTAAATACTTCGTCATCGTTCGTAGTCAAAAAGACAAAAACAAAACAAAAACAAATCCCTCCTAAAAAGAAAATATCGAATCAACATCCTTGTCACGTAATGAATGAAAGATATATATAATTATTGAGCTGTGAGTTCACATCAGTGTCTGTTGCTTAATCTGTCTGTGTGGCCTATCTCGTCTTGATATCAATGTCGCTCCAGGACTCCTGAAAATAAAAAAAACACACACACACACACACAATAATGTGAGGGGAAATCATAAACAACAAGAGAGACTTAAAAAAACAAACAAAAAAAAATATGACGAGTCACGCCAGATTATTATTATTTGTCGTTCGTTTACGAGTCGATGGTATCGCGCGACAAAACAGTCCCATCATCTTATAGAGACACTATTACTATTTTGAACGTTGTAAATCGCGCCTATTGTGCCCAAGGAAAAAGAAAGCGTCAGAAGATGTTATTTCAAGACGAAACAATGAACTAACCGTCAAAATGGTATATAATGATGAAACTGCTGGTTATATTCACACAGGACAAAAACAGAACGACCTATAGATAGGCGCAATTCAATTCTATTTTGTTTCTTTTTTTAAATCAAATGTGACAGCATATGATTTCAAGTGACTGTGAAACAGTAAACAAATACAGAAGAAGATCGGACAAGTATAAAAAGAACAAAATCAAATCAGAGAGGGGGGAATGTTTCAAAAGTGTCTATTTCCATTCGATGGTACTATACATTCTCGTTTTTCTATCTAGTCTAGTCTGCCGTATGGATATATATAAATACCTATTGTTGCTCAACATGTTATGCGCTGATAAGCGTTGGCAGCTTACACGACGACTTTGACCCGACCTCTTCGATATATTCTATTCGTCTTTGAATAGCTTCAAATCTATTTATAAGCAAAGATGAAGCTCGATGCGCATCAAAACTATTTAACCGAAAAATATATATATAAATAGTACAACTACTTTCTTCGGTTGTTCTTTTTTCTTTCGTTAATCTTTCGGAAAAAAAAAGCAACAACTTAAAAAAAAAACTTTTATTTCCCCGGGCGTTTTAGATATAGCCCAAGAGTTTGGGATTTTCCATTTTTAATTTTCCCTTTTTTTTTGCGCCATGTCATCTCAACAAATCGTGAAAGTCGCTGGGGGAAATTTAAAAATTTCCCGAAAGAAAAATCCCTAAGAAGAAGTGACGCCATTTCGAGTGAATATAAATACACTGTTAGCCTCGGAAAATCCAAAAACGTTGTTTTTGTTATTCGACAGACGAATTGTGTTTCTTTCTTTTTTTTATTATTATTTTATTATTTTCAGTATTTTGATTCACGGCCATCGTAATACGAGAATGACTATCTGTCTCGGATGTTAAACACCAGGTTCTGTTCCTCGACACCTGTCTCTGTGAAATATTCATAAGACACTAACAACAACAACGAAAATGGCCGAACAAAATCAGCGCCAGTCCAAAAAAAGAAAAAGAATTGTTTTTCTTTTATTTAAAAAAAAATCAATAATGAACGTCAATGTGTGTAAGTTTTAAATGTTTTGCTTATCGCACTAACTATTCTAATGTACCCGATGACCTCCTTTTTTTGTTTTCTCACTTTGGAGACGCGAAGGTGTTATGTCTGGAATTGTTGAAGAAAAAAAAACGCTTGAAAATCGTGTCCGTGATTTAAACAGACAGAGATTCCTTTAAATAATAAAAAATACAAAATAAAAGTTCTATTCTTCCTTCATCGAAGAGTGTGTCGATGACGGAGCACATTTCACCTGAGTGACGAAACAGCTCTATAGGGCGCATATTCGGCGTATCGCGTACTACTGAGAGACCCGCGTGTGAATGATACCGTGAAACACGCTACTATATATAGCCTTACACACTAAACACTATACAGCGCACAATTTGTGACTGCTTTATGTATATGGGTAAAATAAAGTTACAGCGCAGGCAGGCAGGCAGGCAGGCACACAAGAAGAAGAGGAACGCGTTCTTCTTTTTTCTATATACTACTCGGCTACTAGCTCCTATATTGTAGTAGTAGTATATAAGAATGCGAGACTGTGGGAACCAAATAAAGAAGAAAAGAGAGAGCACTGATTTTTTCAAGAGTGTTGGGGGCTGCCTTTTTTCTTTTTTCTAGGGCGGCCTTTTCAAGAGCGCGGCCGTTTTTGATGACCGATAGGCCGTTTCTTTTTCTCTCTTGTATTTTTCACCGCCACCGTCTCGTGTTTTCACCCCCTACGAAACGAGAGAAGGCCCTTTCTTTCTTTTTTATATATATGTAGTATTTTCCAAACGACTATATAGTTTTCTAAAAATATCTGCTTTTAGCCCTGCCTATGTATACCGTGGTAGAGTAGAACGCATTGGAAACAATTAAGAGCGTTCCATCCCCTCAGTAGAGTCTCTCATAGCTACTATATATAGTAGAGAATATGTAGAGCAAAGCTTTGAGTCCCGCGGAATCTGTTGCAGTAACTAGGCCTAGTCCAGATGGATCTGCCATTGAAAATCTCTTCATTAGACGAATGTTGTTTTCCGATTTATTCCGAAAAAGAAACCCCCCTACCCTGCACCAGGATCGGAAGCGTGTGAGCGCAGCCGAAGTAAATAGCCAAAGAGATGAAGAGTGATTGCTTCCGTAATTGGAACGGTCGAGGTACGTACATGTATAGACTGAATATAATATGGATAGGGATAGAACCAAATACTGACGTCATTCATTACATCAATCAATGTGATGAGGCCGTCACAGCAACCAACCAACCGAACGCTCTTGCGCGGCACACAGTTATTTGTTTTTTGTTTTTTTTTTGAATACCTTGATTTTTAATTGACCTCCAATGTTGGCGATATCGATTCTGATAAAGATTATTTTTGTATTATTTTTTGTTTTCCTAATTTTTTCAATGTGAACAAAAAAATCGACAATGACGACAAAATCTATTGTCATCGCAGATTCCGGTTTGTTGTCAAGTGCTTTCACACTTTAGGTCATCGAAACAAAACACGGGAAATTTTTCACGAATAAGCTGCTGCTGCTGCTGCTGCTGGCTAGTTGCTTTACTTGGTCATGTCGCGAGCTGGAACGGTTTGGTCGGTCGGTCAGTTGTCGCATTCTTGGAAACGGCCCGCCCACCGTCGCGATGGCGCTGGCTATCACCGTTGTCGAAATCATAATCAAGAGAAAACGCCTCTGTTACATTCTCTCCCTCGCTCAGGGAAACTGATTGTGTTACACCAGCAGACCTCCTGAAAAATTATATAAAATTATAAATAACCCTTTTTCTTTTTGCATACTGTCAATAATAATCTTTGTTTTAATGTTTTCTCTGCATTGGAGCGTTAATTTGTGTGTCTTTTTACAATAAGAAATTGTTGGCATTTTTGTTTTCTCACTATTTTTGCGTTTCTTTTTTAGTTTTTTCATTATTATTATTATTCGGCCGACCAATGGATGGACCCATTGGACCCGCAGTCGTCGGGATATGCTGAATCACTTGCTGGTTTCGAGGTAGATAGAGATCGATCCGCTTCCCTAGCGGTGGCAGCACTGTCTCTGTTTTGGCGGGAAAAAAGGGAAAAGAGATGGGCGGTCGACCGTCGAGCCTCGTTCTCTCATTGGCTATCACCAAGGGGATGGAATGCTTACGGTCTCTATAACGTGTATACGCTAGAAGCTCAATGCTCACCCATCCCCCTTGCATTTTTAGTAAGAGGTTGGGACGTGGTCTTTGGTGCACAACCACCCACATAGAACCAGACGTTCATCTACGCTGTTCCTCCTCACTAAAAAGATCCGATTGTCTGTAGTTGCGATATTTCATTGGCCAACGCAATGAATTTGAATTTTTCACTAAAAAATATCATGTTCGAATGCGAATCATTTGGTATTCGTCTTACGTTGATATTAATGCAAAAAATATAATAAAGAAATGTCTTTTCCCACAACTGCGCTTTGTAAAATTGTAGATGCCGCTCGGGCGACGGGTCACAACAAAGCGGAGTGATACAAAACGCACTGAGAGAAAGGAGATCGCATCGGAAACGGGGGCGTTGGGAGGTGGTGATGGTTGGAACTGTGTGAGGGTTTGTCAGCAGAGCGGCTTGTTTTGAAAACAGTCTTCAGCGTGCTCTCAGCCGAGTTGGATGCGTGTCTCGTTCGCTCTGCACAGAGAGAGTTCATCCTGAATTGTTTCCTTTTATCTCCGAGTTAAACGAAAAACAAAAATCCAAAAACTATTTCAAAAGACAAAAATCGCCAATCAACTGACAAAAAAAAAAAAAACTCATCATCATTGGGAATTAAAGTGTTTGTTGAAATTCTACATACAGTCTTGACGTTGTTTCATCGACGTCAAAGTTGATTTGTTCATCAATTACTCCCGTTTTTTTTTGTGTGTGTCTGTGTTTTTAACTCACGTCACTTGTGTGTTGTTGACGTATGTGTGGACATGTTGTCGCGCAATCTCGAAATGTACGCCAACTCCGCCGCAGTCGCGACGACTAACGTCTCGATGCTACGCGGCGACACGGATTCTAACAAGCCGTTAACTAACGTCGCAGAACGACCACTACCTGGTAGGTCTTTTTTATTTTATTTTTTTCAGATCCCCCTTTTTCGTTTTGGCTAGAAAAAAAAAAATGGGAATTTGATGGGAGTCTCTCGTAATCGACGACGCAATAAGGCGCCGTCCGTTATCTTTTGGCTCAAGGGGAAAATCGGGGAAAATTTTCAGAACTCCATTGCTTGGCTTTCTACTATTCGATTCAGCACAAAAGTTGTTTCTCTCTCTCTCTCTCCTTCATAGAAATCCCATTTGAAGGGAAAAGTTGTGGAAAAGGGGGGGGGGGGGGGGGGAGTAGGTAATATATCAACACTTTCTAAATCGTGACCCGTGGCTGCTGTGTCTCATCATCTCATTCAATTGAATCAAAACAACGAAGATGTGTTGGGTCACGTGCCGTCGGGTTTTTTGAAAATTGATAGAAATGGTGAATAATGCAAGAGTTCTAGTTATGACGTCACAGTCGTGATTCTTTCGGGGGGGGGGGGGGGGGGAGGACTCGGGTTGGATTTTCTAAGCTGTTCTTGTACTGAATGTTTGACTGATTGCATCATTGTTGTGTGACAGTAACGATGGCGACAGTAGCACCTGCATCGTCGTCGGGCGTCGCGACGCCTACCTCTCAGATGGCGCTGATGGACCGTGAAACATTCGGACGGACTTATCACGTTGGTCAGATTCTCGGCAAAGGAGGATTTGGTACCGTCTATGCGGGAAATCGCATCCGCGACGGACTTCCCGTTGCCATCAAACACATTCACAAGAGCTCCGTCACCGCTTGGAGCCATGTAAGTCGAGAATTCATTTCTAATCTTCTATCCCATCAAATAAAACAAAATTGATTATTGACTTTTCTCTTTTTTCAATTGAAAAAAGGTGAACGGTATCAGAGTTCCATTGGAATTTTGCCTCCTACGACAAGTGGCTCACGTTCCTGGCGTGGTCCGTATTTTGGACGCCTGCGATGCTGACGACGTTTTCGTATTAGTGATGGAACGAGGCTGAATCATCTCAAGATTTATTTGATTACATCACCGAACGAGGGGCTTTACCCGAACAGGCCGCCAAAAACTTATTCCGCCAGGTGGTCGAGGCCGTCATCCTCTGCCATCGAGCCGGAGTCATCCACCGCGATATCAAGGTATTAGGAAATATACACACGCGGGTTCTTTTTTATTTATTTTTTTTCTATTTGTTATTTCTATACGTCCGAGCTGGGGAAAAAAAACGAGACATTTATTTTTGTTGTTTTTTTTTTTTTATAGGATGAAAACATTTTAGTGGATTTGAAAACTCACTCTTTGAAATTGATCGATTTCGGTTCCGGCGACTACCTCAAGGATGGCGTCTACACGGAATTTGACGGTAAGTCTCGACTGATGGTTTTTTTGTTTGAACAAGTTCAACGGCCGTAGAGTCCTCTATACTGCTAGTACTACTAGTGAGTGAGAGAGATAGTACATATGGCATATAGTAAGGTGAGGTGTTGCTAGGCAACCATTTTTCATTGACAGTTGACCTCTTTTTCTTTTTCTACTCAATGGTCCCTCAGGTAGAGTGATAAACACAGCCGTAGGGTAGACAAATATTTTTCTAGAAAAACTGTAGAGAAAACAGAATTCTGTGTACATTTGGGCAAAGGGCAAGGAAACCAGTTTCCTTAAGAGATGAGGAATCTCGCCTCGCCGCAGGCAAGGACGATAGAAACAAACAAACTCTCATCCATCTATGGAATCCCTGGTCCTCTTTACCTATAACGCATCGCTTTTCCCGAGTTTGGGTTCCATTTATTTTCTCTCATCTATCGAGCGCGCGACATTTTTCTATTTTAAGTAGAAACTTGCTTTAAAAGATAGAACGGAGGCCATAGGTTTGCTCACGACCAGAAAAAACAAACAAAACAACAACGACCAATCATTTAGGGAATCGCTTTTGTAAGGTTTCTTTTTATTCTTCGAGTGGTGTACAGTAAATATTTTTCAACACGAAAATTGTAAATTATTCCGTCTTCCGGGTTTGTCTCCAACTGCCGGAAATGATGGAAAATATACTGTAGTAGCCTACATTGTTTTTTGTTTTAAAAAGTCGCTACATTACGTAAAGGAAAAATTGATTTGGAGTAATAACTATATGAACATATAGGCCAGAATATACAGAATATTTCAAATGATGTTAGGAGAGGGAATGCCCGCGTTGCGGCAGGGTGTCCAATCGTTATTATAACCACTTCTTAAGCGCCTCACTATAAGCCGTATTGAATTAATCGGGAGTAGTAGCCTAATAACACTGTCGGACACCATCTGTTAGCCTCCCATCAACGGATTTTTCTCTAGATTGAAACCAAAAAGATCTGACGGTATTTTATTTCTTTTTTAAAAACAGGTACCAGAGTGTATTCCCCGCCAGAATGGATCCGACACAGAAGGTACCACGGCCGGCCAGCTACAGTTTGGTCGCTGGGTATTTTGTTGTACGACATGGTTTGTGGCGATATTCCCTTCGAACAAGACGACCAAATCGTTCGAGCCACCGTCAATTTTGTGACTAGAAGTCCTGGAAGACTTCGTTTGTCTCCTCAATGCGAAGATTTGATCCTTCGCTGCCTAGAATACCGACCGTCTGATCGGCTGTCGTTGGAGCAAATTTTGGCCCATCCGTGGTTGAATTCAACGGAAATGATTCCGCCGTCACCGGTTCACGTTTGAGCCAATCAGCAGTCGATCCATCGGCGGCTACAATGATTCCCGTTCCGTGTATGTCTCCTCCGCCAGCTCCTGCTTCAACACCTTGCAGTCCGATCGCCATGTCCCTATCGGAAGCTCTTCTTAGCACGGCGACGGCCTGTTCGACTACTACGGGTATCCCCGTGCCACAGAGGAGACCGCATCACAACGGCGTAGCCATTAGCAACGGTCTACCTAGTTCATTTGGTGGATCACTCCCTTCGTCATGCAATTCCTGTTCATCTTGTTCATCATCCGCCTCTTCTTGCTCTGATTTGGGTTCATCATCCAGTTCGTCGTCCACCTCTTCTCAATGTTACCATCATCATCACCACCATCACCACCACCAACATTATCCGCCACCAGTACATCCTGGTATCCTAGCAGCCGCTGCCGCTGCCGCTGCCGTTGCTGGTAGCACGAAAAGCGGGTCCGTTTTCGGCCCGCTGCGGCAGGCGATTTCGCCTTTTAAAATAAAATTGTATAAAGAATTTCAAAAATCCTTGTCCAATAATTTCGCCCCCCTCACAGTCCTACTATCACAAAATGTTTCATGTTTGTTTTGTTTTTTTTTTTGTTTTTTTGTTTTTAAAATAATTTTTTTTTGTGTGCCATGCAGCAGCAAAAGGTATTTAAACGGTTCATTACTATTCCTCCTACTTCCGCTGTTATTACTGTCGAGGACTCTCTCAAGAAAAAAAAAAACCCTGGTCACTCGGTTCTATTCGTGTGCGTGTGGTAATTTATTGACGCAGTCAAAAGTGATTTCTCTCTTTTCTCTTTTATTTCCGTCTTCTTCTTGTCTTTGTAATGACATTTTCTCTTAAAAATTTTAATTTTTTTTTTTCATTTTATCTTTGGAATGTTTGAAATTTCCGGGATAAAAATAAAGGAAAAAAAAAATTTTAAATGAATAACGCAAACTACAATGCAACTAATTTTACCATCATTAAAATAAGTAAGTGGGGTGGGGCTTGAATCCCCTCACTCTTCAGTTTGAATTAACTCGATGTGTATAGGACTGGACTATATTTGTGTACATACAATGATGACGTAATGCGAATATCTGATACATCAAAGGTGTGCGTGTCTCTTAGGTATCAATTTTTGGCGACATCTGTTGACTTTGACAATTGACAGTTTTTTGGTTTGGTTTTTATTATTTCCTCGTTTGATGAAAGAATCCAGAAACAAACGTCCTTTGTCAAATGACGAATCTTGTTTCCAGCCATTTTTCTTTCGAATCTATAGGTGCGAATAAAATAATATTAAAGACTACCTACTACACATAGGCCTACCATACATATCGTTGCTTTAATTGACAATGTCGAGCATACCCTCCTTCTCTTTGAATACAGTAATTTATTGGCGTAAATAACGTTCATTGAAATAATGTTCCTTGTTCGTCATCCCTTTGTTTTTTTAAATAAAAAAGAGCTTGCGTCATTTTTTTTTCTTGCATATTGTGTTTGTTGTTTTCATTTGTTTATCACTTTTTTTGTTTCAAATGTGATGTCTACCGTCACCGACCAAATAAAAAGTACTTTTTTTTTACTGTACAACTTTTTTTTTTTTTAAGCAAACTATCCCAATTTGGTTTGTTTTTTTTGGTTCTTACGTTTTATTTAACGACTTCACATATTCTTCTGTATCAGATCGTCTTATTGGTACACCCCTTTAAAACCAAACACGAAAACGAAACATTTTAACAAGACCCAGAACTGTTAAAATTATTAGTTATTTAATTTAAAATTATTGTGTTTTTTTTTTGTCTCTCCTGTTTCTCTTTTTTGAATTGAAAGAGACTTATTTTGGCAATAAAATCATTGAGAAGGCGTTGATCTTTCTTCATTTCTTAACGAATATTTATACAACACTGAGTGAATTATGCATATTGACGAGCTGACACACAAACAAACACGCGACATTCCTTCGACATTTCTATGAAATAATGACTTCCAGCGAAAATCCCGAAATAAACAACATTTAAAAAATGTTTGGAATGTTGAAAACGAAGAAAGAAAAAAAAAAGGTAACCAGAGTTAGCCAACGTGACTGAATTACAATTTTTTTCCGGCTCATAGCACCGTTAGATTCAATTCAAATGTATTCAGGTCAATATACGCTGAATGATTCGTCGAGGAAGATTGGGTGAATGAAGCGACGGCAGCAATTTTTTTTTTTCAATAAATAAATTCCTTTTCTTTTTTTTTCAATCGACAGTGCAAGTGTATGTATAATGAAAAGCGTCATCAATGATAAAAATGGCCGCAATGAACCCTGATAGAGTACTACCTTCGACCGCTGCGCTATGACGTTGGCACAAAACGGACATTGTCAGACGTATACACACAATAAAAAAACCCAGTTTTGGTAATAATAAATTTTCTTTTCTTTCTTTCAAAAAAATGAAATGAGACGATTGGATACAAAGTTGCACCTATATATCTACGTTATAGCTGCTATATCCACGGTCATAATTATTATAAATTCTGTTTTTTTTTTTTTTGTTGTTTTTGACCACACGTGTACTGAATCTATTCTATTTATCCTTCGAAAAGATAAAATAGTGCACTGTCAAGTCCGTCGGCGCAGGTTGAGCCTGAACTTTGAAACGATGGGCGCGGCCTTGATTGAGAGTGAGGGTCGTGAAATCCGGTTGGCGGTTTCAACGACTCTTCTGTCGTCAAGGGCGCTCTATGCTCCGGCTCTACACTCTGCTCTGAGCGTTAGTAAATGCAGTCAAGAAAATTTCATGATGGTAGCAGCAGCAGCAGCAGCAGCAGCTCTTTGTTGTTATAGAGAGAGAGACCGTTGATCGGCATCACGAAACAGTGAACAACTTCCGCGCGACCGAAATAAACGCGGTTATATTACTGGCACTATATTTTCGCTAGTGCAAGTATTGCGACACAACGCAAATACATTCACCGTGAATAGTCGCCTTAAATGTTGCAAGTCTTTCGTCACAATTGACGGCAAACTGATTCCGACATTCCGAACGACGAGAATAGCTTAGAATTCGGCGAATTTATTTATTTTTTTTCATGTTTTTCTGCTGCTGTAATCCGACAATAGGAATCTTTCTTTTTTCCTTCTTTCCTTTCATTAGAATTTTCTTCGTTCCCTCTCCAATTCAGGTAATGGGTTTCGTGTCTTCGGGGGGAGATAATGTCATTCAACTCAACACGTATCATAAGACCCAACCCTGCCCAGCCCAGCTGTAGTCTCGGCAGCAGCAGCAGTCGGATGAAGAAACCTTCATTACATTTGGGTGGGTGCTGTGTGTAAAAGAGCTGGAAAGGAAAGGACGTCAAGGTCGGAAGGAGCCAGGAACAGATCAGCAACGTGAGCAGCTCTTATATAGGAGAAACGGCGGTTAAGTCAGTCGTCTGTGCAGCACCGCGTCTCTCCGGGTGCCGCCAAAAGCCTTCACGGCTTTCTGTTTGTTGTACAACAACAACAACAACAACAACAACGCCAAAGACAATCAATGGAAACTGAATACATTGAACACTCTCATCTGCATAGTCGACCTAAAAATAAACTCTCGCGCGCACAACAAACATGATTCTTTTAATGGCAAACGGCGCCTTTTACAACGATTGTGATCGCTCCTTTTTTATTGCATTCGCTCGTTTTCTTGTTTTTTCCCTTTTTTTTTTTCTTTTCTTTTTCTTTATGGCGCCAGTTTATATACTTTTTTATTTTTAGATTTTTCCTTTAATTACATTTTGTCCGGTCGTGACAGATGACGCATTCGTCTCATTGCGCACCACGCGATTGCATAGAAATTCGTCTGAAATCATTTTGGATTTTTCATGTCCATCGGACGTTGTGTGCGTTAGACGATAGGCGCCACAAAAGTCGCGTCATTTTTTTATTTTGTTTTCTTCTTCTTCTTTTTAACCTTTCACCGGCGGCCAGACCCCTTGATCACGACGGGCGACACGATTAAAAGCAGCAGACCTATCGGCGGTCAAGCGACGGCTGCTGCGGGACTCGGGAATTAAATAGTATTATAGTAGTCAAGCGCACTCGTGTGTCCTCTTTTCTTTTTTCTTCAAAGTTTGAATTTTTGTTTTCATTTTCAAAGTCGTTTGGAATATGTTTTGGGATGCGACGAACATTTTATTCAGATGGCAACAGAGACCAAAGAGAGAAATCCAGACACACCATCGTGTCCGCGTTGTCCATCTGTTTCACACAGTGCGCAAACTAAAATAATTTAAAAAACAAAAACTAAAACTAAAACTAAAGAAAAAAAAAAAAAAAAACTTTCCAGTTTTTTTTTAATGATTTCAACTTTCCAACATCCATTTTGATTTGTCCGACAGCCTTCCGAGTTTTTCTTGGAATTTCAAATGGGGGGCGCATGATCTCTTCGTCGTTACCGCTAGATACAAGAACTCTCCTCTCTGTTCGTCTCATGTTTTTTTTTTTGTTGTTGTTTTATCAAGAAGAGTGAAAAACTCAACAATTTCTCTTATTCCAGGTAATTCCGTGTGCGATCTGAATGTCGATCGAAAGAATTAAATAGAATGCGTGCACGACCATTGGGTCCTAGTCTTTTTTATTTTAAATGAAAAAAAAAAATAAAAAATAAGCAGACACTCTTGACAGCGTCTGGCATATTTTGTTGTGTGGATGTTCAGCGATAGAGGAAAAAACAGAAAAAAAAAAATGTTTGACCTGGAATGTTATAGAGTCCGTTCGTGCGTATAACTATAACACGGCCGTTCCCTGAACCGACCTTGAGCAGTTGAACCGGCCGCGTGATGATGAACCAACGAGGGACGTTCTATTGTTCTTGATAAATAATAAGTTGACTGGCACTGGCAGGCAAGTCAGGCAGCGTTATATAATCACTTGGAAAATATTGCCTCCTAGCTACTACGTATATTATAATAACGTGTTTTAATATCTATACATAGATCTGAATTATTAGATGAGGTTAAGCCATGAAATTTGGTTTAAGCCATCAAAGGAATGTCTTGTATTGTGACTTGTTCTGTCGATTTCGAAACTGATACTGACGATTATGTAATAGTACTACCAAACGTCCGTCCATTGATTATATATAGATGCTGTTCTGTTGCTAAGGGTGTTGCGCGTACAACACGTACAGTACAACTTGAATGCAGCAGATCGTCTAGTATATACAGCATTAAGCTTTCACTCCACCTATATAGAGAAATGTATATTTATAGTATCGATCACGATGGTATGGAATTCTAGTCGATGGAGCCACCAGCCACTTTCTCCATTTTTTGAAATTTTCCTACAAGAGAAAAAAAAAACAATGAAACATTCCTCAAGGTCGATGAATTTCCTCGCCTTCACGAAAATGACCGAAAACAACATTACACGTACCACACACCCAGCCGTATAGCTTGCTTCCCCTACCTACGATTAGCTATATCTACTGTAGGCTACTAGACTACCTTGGGGGTTGGAAAGTCCGTGATGGACGGCGTCAGTACCAGGCAGTCCCGGCCAGCGTAGAAATGAGGTTGCAGCGTTAGGTTTCCCATTTTTTTGTTTTCAAAGCTCATCATTCTTTTGTATACATTTGGATAGCAGTAGTATTACTATATAGTAGTGCTTGGTACTACATGGTGTATGTAAATGAGTTTCTCAATATGCCCTGCTGGCCAATAACAAGACTGACGAGCATTTTCAGAGCAGCAGCTACAGGCGTTTATTATATCAATGTGTATAATGTGTAATACATGCTCTGCTCCTGATATCATTGGATATTTGAGTTATTAGTAGATATTGGCATTTGAGACATTGTCCCTGCATACGGTGCGATAATAAATAGACTATACGAATCGTCGTGTGTTGTCGTAACATATCCGGGATGTCGAAAGAAAAAGCTTTTCATTCTATCACCTTTTCCAGACATATGGAAAAGCTTCTACACAACCAGTACAGTCCACGTGTGCAGATGAAAATGAGGCGTGCTAAAATAGGAAAAAAAAAAGTGGCGGGGGACCAGCCCGCAGGAGAGTCTGCAGCCATGGAGACCACACCCATAGGGCACACACACAGAGCAACCCAGCGACCTGTCCGTAACGGACGTCACTGAGTAAAGGCCGCGCCGCCGCCGTTTTCATGACGTCAGTTACCTTAAGCATCAGATCCTTACCAGATAAGGTCAGGCACATGACAAATGTGACTGCGCAGTTTCCCTGTTATTTGATTCTTTTTTTTTCTGCGTTCAATCTCGATTCTTTTTCAAATATATGTCTTATATTTATACTATATAGACGTTATGTATTCTTCTTTTTACGGGAAACCAGCAGACACATATCACAGCCTGGAAACTTTGTCTTTTTCCCCACACTTTTGATGACAAAGATGTTTTTTTTTTTGTCTTCTTCTTTTTTTCTTGTCCCATTCATAAACGACGACTTTGTTGTCTTTTTTTTCTGACAAAAAATCTATTTTTAGAGGCCGTTTTTCTCTCTTCACAAATAACTTGGAAAAGAAAGGGGAAAAAAACAAGCGTCACACAGCGCACAGACATTGGACATTGTGTGTGTGTGTGTGTGTGTGTGTATTACCCCACACCATTTGCGCCGCACTTGCCAAGCAGAAGAGAAAACACCTGCAAAAGACCTGCGTGGGCTGCTTTGGTTATAATACAGCAGTTTAGTCAGTTGCGTGGGAAGGTGTTGTATATTCTCTCTCGTTCTCTCTCCAAGTGAGTTGCCAGACTCTGTTTGCCCATGGAAGAAGAGAAAGAAAACAAAGCAAAAAAAAAAAAACTTGTAATCAAACCGAGTGTAAACAAACCGATGCTCTCTCTCTCTCTATCATTTTCTAAAAGAGAGAGGAAAAAAATGGGGTGAAAAATAACTCGATACACATCAATTGAAAAAGAGCTAGTGAGAGAATAAAGAAAAAAACAAGAGGATGGTGCTGGTGGCAAAGGTGCCGGAACAGATGGCTGATGAAAAACGTACACATCGTAAAAATATATTGACTCTCAAAAAAAACGAAACGAGGGGAAAAAAAATAAGAGAAAAAAAAACCAGTTTGCTATTTATATGTTGTACTTGTATATATAAATACACGTGTAAAAAAGAGCCTCAAAAAGAGAAAAATGAAATGCGTAAGAAAATTGGGTACCATATAGTCGATCGTCCTATTTTTTTTTTTTTTCCCTAAATTCTTTCCTTTGAAAGTCATTTTCTCGTCTATTGTGATGGAAACGGATCGTCTTCCTTGGCGGCGGGTCCGTTACAGGCGTTAAACACAGCACGCACGGCATTATCAGTTATTATTTCGTTTGAGCATTTCATTGTGTTGCGTCTCAATACCTGTACGACATAGCAAGTCCGAAGAGAAAAAAAAAGTAGACATCTTATCAAACGACGAATAAAACCAATAAAAAATAAAAACGGAGGAAAGAAGAAAGAAGGTAAAAGAAAAAAGAAGGCCGTGTGGTTATTCTAGACTTGAGCGCAAATAAATGAAACAGCTGTCGCTTTTTTTTTCTTCTTCGTCTTCTCGTTCAACCGAACGGCAGAAAGGAGCAGACATGTGACGTCATTGAACGTTTCCAAGGCTGTCAGCCATCAGCAGCAACCTGCTGACCGCGCCTCAAAAAAAAACAACAAAATTCTTTCTCTCTCTCTCTCCTTCTCTTCTTTTCATTCTACTATTTACTACCAGCGCTTATACATATGACTATACTACATCTTTATTTTCAAAAAGAAGAAGAAGGACGCAAGATAAAGAATAGACAGGAATAGAGAGAGAGAGAGAGAGAGAGAGAGTTCCGGAGCGAACGAAGAAAAGAGAGAAAAAGAGAGAAGCATGTGATGGTACCGCTACACACAAACGCTTGTGTGTGTGTGTGTGTGTGTGTGCAGCACGACGAGACTAAAAATAGAAATGTAATAATAATATATATATAGCGGCCTGGTTTCAGACTGGCCATGAAAGGACAGAACCAGACAGAAAGCGTCGACTTAACAGAAATCAGTATACGCTTACAAAAGACACGATAATAGAGTAACTAGAAAAATTGTTTTTTTTTCTTCTTCTTTTCATTTTCTTTCCCTTTCTTTTTTAAAAAAATACCCGAATTTCAAATGAAATGAAAAGAGAACGAAGGACAACAGATAAGAGGAAACAAACATTTCTCAACTCGATACAATTTTTTTTCGTTTTTTTTTTTTTTTAGTATTTTCCCCTTATCACTGAAATTACGAAATGTCTTTAATACTTTCAAACGTTCTCATTTCTTATTTATTTACTGTTTAACGTGTTTTGTCCCGAGTGAACTCGTCATTACGAGGATTAGGGAGAAGAAACGCGCTAAATTCCTAATTAGAATTCCAAAGCTAAAGCAAACAAGACTGTAGGTAGTAAGACACACACGAAAATTCTCGTCATATCAGCCGTGAGTTGGTTTATTGTTTGTTTTGTGCTGTGATGCGGTTTTTTCCGCGTAGCGATTGCGACAAGAGCTCGTGTCCCTTTTTTTGTGTTATCTGCATGGAGCCGGTGTGAGCGTACTGCACACACACAGCCTATTCTACCACCACACAGCCATTCAAAGGGCATAGTGTACGTAGATTATTGCGTAGTTTGTATTTAATGGACGTATCGCCTTGACATTAAAAAAAAAAAAAGTTTTCGGGAGAAATCAAATTGGAGCGGGCTGGACGAGATCGGCACGAGACGACAAACAAAAAAAAAATAATTCAATTATCATTCTACTGATGCCGCAATAGTCTGGAGGTAGTAGGATTGCGTTTCCTTTTGCCGGGCTCAAACCACCGTGCCCACAATAACAAGCCAAACGAACAAGGAAAATCTTGTAGGCTGTTTTTCCATGAAACTGAAAAAGCCACAAAGTTCGTCCTGTCTAATTTACATAGAGCGAGAGCCGTTAGAATGGCAACTCCACACATTTCCAAGAATGCGCTCATCGTCGCGCCCATTTTCTTTTCTAACGATATGATCATCATCATTTCGACATTACCCACTGTGATGAGGAATTCTCGCATCTGCCTATAGCGAAAAGATCTTGTCGTCTGTACTCTGTAGGCTTCACATAATAACAACAATTGAAACTGGTTTCCATTGTGTTTTGTGAGTGTGTGACGTGGGCGTCTCCATGACGATCTAATCAATCTTTCCAAACAATTAAAATAAATCAAAGGCTATTTCTTAAAAAGTATAAAATCTGAAATTTAAAGGCCGAAGTATAAATATTGGCCTTATAAAATGATAAGGCGCATAATGAATGAAATGTGGAAAAATGAAAAAGAAAATAGGGAGAGACAATCAAAGGAGAAGTGGGAATTTAAAAAAAAACAGAAGAGAGAAACAAGTTATCACCAAGGATGTGGCCTTGCCGTTACCCTGGCCGCCGCGCTCAGGTTCCGCGTTCAAAAGACGCAGCAGCAGCGTGACAGAGTTCCGTCATCAACCAGCCTTCTGGCGAAGTGAAAAAAAAGGGGCAAACCAGCTGGTCGTCGTTCTCCATTCGTGCGTGTGCGTGTACGTATATATGTTTGCTGCACACCCACATTTCGGAATGTCCTAATCGAGAGAGAAGAAAAGATATATAGAAAGAAAAATACAGAAAAAATAAAAAATATGAAGTCTTTTTTCTTTTTTTCCTGGTATTCCCGCGATTGCGCTAGAGGACGTGACGCAATTGAATTTTCCACCCACCAAATAAACAGACACACAAAAGAAAAAAAAAAAGAGAGAGAAAAAAAAAACGAAATAATAAAAACAAGGAAACCAACAACACACAAAGTCTCTTTTCTCTTGCGTATTTTTTCGTTTGTGCAGACCGCAAATGCAATATCAATCTACTTGATTTTCTTGTCTCATTATTTATGAATTCGTTGGAGTTGATGGGGGGAAAAACCCACGCGATATGAAACGACGCAACGGGATGAATTGGACATCGATCGACTTATTTCTATTTTCTATGCAACAGAATATGCATCCAGCAGACGGCGATGACGATCATAACAGTCAACCGAATCAGGTAATAATAATCGTGATGATATGGGGCGTGCGTCACTAGGAAAAGGAGATGACAATATATGTATGATTGTGTGTGTGTGTGTGTGTATGCGGTCTGAAATTGGGAATTTTCAATATGAATTTGAATGTCTACATTATGCACACACATGTGACAATGTCAACATTTGTACAGAGGAGAAGCGGACAGACAGACGGTAACCACGACAACCGGCGCCAACGTGATCGAATGAGAGAAACGGACGAGACTCGTGGACCCAAGGATAAAAAAATAAAATTTGTTTTTCTCTGCTCTGTGGATGTGGTGGTTTGACGTAGTGGTGCAATAATAAGTCTTGCGTTCGCTTCGCTATCAGTTTCGATTCAAAATGTGTAATCTCTTTTTTGTTCTCGACACTTTTATATAATAACGGTGAAATTTTTGTCTTTTTTTTTTTCTTTTTCCTTGTTGATTCATTTTGTTTGTTTTTTTCTCGCGTGTGAATATGCAGACAATATACTAGCCAGCCATCCATCCATCTAGTTGGCGGGAAGAGGTATAAACGCTTCCGGCGATGGACCGTCCGCTATTGTGTATACAGCAGGACACTTTTCTCTTTGCTTTTCATCCTTCTCTCTGCTGCTGCTGCTGCTGCTCTATAGTCTTTCCTTTTTCTCTTTCTCTACGTTTCTATTATTTGTTTTCGTTTTCCCGGATTTTCATGAATGAAAACGCAGCCCCAACACACACACACACACACATACACACAAATGTACGTGTGTATGCATGTCTGCGCTACACACACCGTGTTATATACGTATAATATGTATGTTTTGTGGAGCAAGCAGTAAGCATGTATACACAACTAGTTATATACGTACGTATATACTGCACTCATCGGTGAAACATCTGTGCATTTACATCATGATTTCATTGGAGAGATAAGAGCGACTAGTACACGTACGTATTTAGACTGGCTACATTTCATTTTTCTTCCCCCCACTTTTTGTCTCAAAAACAAACAAAAAACAAAGTAAACCTTTGAAACGTCAAGCAGGTTGAGTCTAGATAATTCCGGCTCACTTGATCCCATTTGAAAAGTCAGCAGACAATATGTAATAATCTTCATTACGCAAAAGAGATTAAGAGACGGCGACTATGTCTGTGCTGTGTCTCTGTCTATACCGCCAGTATGTTACAGGAAGCAATTGCAAATGGAAGGGAGAGATTAATTATGTTTAGCTTTTCTCTCTCTCTCTCGATCGTAATTGAATTGAAATTCATAACAAAAATTGGACGCTCGGATTACGAACTGAATGGGAAGAAGCCGCACATAACCAAAATGATTTTAAAAAACAAGTCAAATAAATCCTTCCCGATTTGAGTTTTTTTCTCTTTCGGTTGAGTTTTCGTCTCCAATTTCGAGCCCAAAAAAATAGGAATGAAAAGAAATTAAACATAAAAAAAAAAATGAAAACGTTAATCGACCATACCGTTCCGGTTCCGGCCTTCTTCCGGGAGGGAGTGAATTTAGCGACATCCTAAAAACCTCACCGCTTTTCATATGTCATTATATTGTTATTATAAATCCAAAACCGTACGGCATTAACAACAAACAGCGCACAATGTGTGCGTACGGTATACATATACTATATAGACGTCGTGTTTGTGTACGGCGCGCGCCGATCACGCTCCATCTACGCCCCTCTCCTCGTCTACCTCCTTTTTTTTTCTCCTCCCTTTGATTAAAAAAAAATCGCCTATTCAGGATGTTTACGATCGATTTTCGTAACGATCAAAATTTCATTGGCCTCGCCATTTTGTTACGATCAAAATGTTCAATAGTGAACCCACACACAACGTCGGTTTCGGGACAAATAAAAACAAGAAAACCACCCACCCACCAGCGAATAGATTCGCAAACGACGAACGCTGCCGTCACATTGTTGTTTTATGAACTCGTCGTTTATTGATGGTGAAACAAAAACAAGCGAGCGAGCAAACAGCTAAGAGACTAAGAATCTATTTGTGTACATTTCATTCACCTGCTGTAAAATGTCTGTACGCCTCCGCAAATGTCGAAAACAAAAAAAATGAAAATAAAAATGGACAAAGACATTGACGCACATCTTTCTTTCTTTTGAATCCTTTTTATTTTTTCATACAAAAGAGAATGTGGAGAAGAGATGGGACGGAATACGTTCCCAACGGATGTTTGGACAGGTGATCTGGTTGTTTCGCCTTTTTTTTCCCTTTAGCTGTTTTTAACGTCCGCGTGTCGCTTTCTCTCTCGCCGTTTGTGCTGGCTCAGCTCACCGTCTCCGCTTTTAAACCGCCAAATTGTCTTAATGCGCATACTACGAGTATATCCGGCCTTGGTCGTCGCCAGCATTTTCCGTTTGGAACAGGTTCAGTTCACGTTCGCTCCGATGCCGCAACTCAAAACAGCAACAAAAAAAAGAAGAAGCGTTTTTCTTTCGTTTTGCATTTTTATGTTTCCCATTTGGAAATAGAATGAAGAAAAGGGGGGAAAACAGAGGGAAATAGGAACTAGAATCGTCCATCACGACAGAAATATATACATCACCTGTTCGTCCCTATATTCGAATATTGTTGGGTTAATAATAAGTTAGCCTATCTACAGGGGCAACGGGGTCGTGGGAGAAGAGGCTTATAGGAGATTTATTTTTTTCTGCTCCTACATCTCCTTTTGCAGTTGTTCCCTCTATGTGTTTGTGTTCATTGGTCCTGACTGGTAAATGTGCTCAAGAATTCGATTATCGTAAATACTCGATTCCCAGACGACGTGGACTCATTGGCCGTACCGCAGATGGATTGAACGTTCAATTGATACTGAATGGATCGTCTATTGCGTATACGGACCGCGTGACACTTTCAAACGCTTCACGAGTTGCTTCTGAAAGACTAGCGCAAACGATGTGGTTAGACGTTGGTGTAATAACAACAACACAAAAGAATGGTAAAAGAAGCCAGAGAGAGAGAGAGAGATAACGTCTGGTACCAATTCAACCAACAGACAAGTCAGTAAAAACAAGAAGAAGGAGAGAGAAGGTTGATCTGTTCAATGTGTGTTCGTACGTCACTATAAGCTATTACGCCTGATTGACTGAATGAGTACGGATGGAACTTGTTGGCGGCTGTTGTCCGTGACGACGACGTACACAAGTTCCCGCTTCCATTTCTGTCTCATTCCTAACCTTTAGTTACGTGCGCAGGCGTCGCCATTAAAAAAAGAAGAAGAAGAGATAGAGAAGGAACTATAGGGAAGTAAGTCCGAATTTGATGGCCCACTAGCAATAACAGGAGTCAGCCAGACGAACAAGAGATTAAAGATGAACCAACCAACCGGTTTTTACAAGGCTCAAAATCTTTTTTTTTTTCTGTTTTTTTCCCCCCTCTTGTAGTTATTTGCCCATCATTCTGGTGTTCTGCTGTACAACCTACGACGACACTTGAATAATAGAAACAAGCCATCTACTCCAGCTGCTGCTCATTTTTTTTTCATTCATCTTTTTAAATTTTTCAATTCAAAAGAACTAGTATATACAGTATGTATAGACAGCCATACATCCCTAGAGTTTCTCTTCATATATAAGAGATTATTCATCAAAGAATTTAAGGGGGGAAAAAAAGTTATGTCGAGACTTTCTCCCTCACTTTGTGTGTGTGGACTAGAGAAGGCCGTCTCTTTTAAACTTTTTTTTTTTCGGTAGACTGATTAACTTTTGACTCAGACTATGGAGGCGGCAATGAGTATGTAGAGTGCGGGTGGAACGCGCGCATGACAGAGACACAACTGTTTTTCTGCCTTCGTGTCAGGGATACGTATATTTTGTTTTTTATATTATTCTCCCTCTCTTTTTAATAGTTGGATTGAGATGGAGCGGTATGGGCGCGTCATAGCACAAGTTTCCTATATAGTGACTCTAACGATCTGCTAATCGCGTAAAAAGTCAATAAAAATGTACCGAAAAAAGGAGAGAAAGAAGATGAAGAAGTGGTCGTTCTGACTACTGCATGGAGAGTGCTTCTCTGCAAATGCGTTCATAGACCGCCCTCACTCCCATACACGCACAGAAAAAGACTATTAGCGAGTCATTCATTCCATCTTCTTTCCCTCGTCCCTCGCTCTCTATTTTGGTTATAACAATAAAGTCATGCAGAAAAGACCAAAGAAAGTCACATATACAATATACCGTAAAGTCCATGAATAGTCCGTGGTTGAAAACTGATATCTAGACAAGGACAGATTCAATACTATATGTATAGTTTGTATACACTAGATAGAGCGTTGATGTCAAATATGGTCGCAGACTTAAAAAAGAGCCATTGGCGCATAGAAGGAAGTCTATTCACTATAAATAAGGCAACTGAATTATTACGCAAAAACTCCCCGCCGTCTCGGATGTATAAATCAGACAGCAGTCGGTGACTCAAGTGTGTATGTAGTAGCGAAAAGGTGAAAAACGGCTGAGCTCTGCCCCTGCCTAAGAATTGACTCTATACGATGAAAAATTCATCGAATGCAATTGGCTCCTGTGAGCTTAGCGTCTCTATCGCCTTTTCTTACAAGTTGTTTCTTATGTAACAGTCTACAGTATATTAATCGGCTTCTGTTTATACATACAAATGTGTAAATATGCGACGCCCAGGCAGATGCAACTGGTATTTTCCGAAAAATATATAAAAGATCGATTCGAAATTCAATTGGGAAGAGTTGTACGAAAAAAAAAAAAATGACAAATCATACGTTCATCATACAATATACATGTACGATGAAAAACTGTTATAGTTTGGGTTGACGCTTTTTATAGACACACACGACTTTTCACTAGATGGAACGTTATGCAATATATTGTTGTAACGCATATTGAATTGGTTTTGTTTGTTTTTTGTATGCTTGTTTTCATCGTCCATTTTGGAGGCGGTATTCTATTTCAATAATAAATGCGAGAAAAGATAGAAACAAACATTGGTTTTCAATGATTTAATCCAGTCGCAGGGTGATTGAGTACAAAGTTTCATCAACAAACAAGAAGAAAAAACGCCCGCGAGGAAGATTTCATCCATCTCCGAATCGAACGATAATTTTTGAGTCCCAGTCAGAACTCATCTAAACTGTAATTGCTGGATTCAAAATGAGAAAAAAGGTGTCGTCTAACGATGTCTAGACATTGAATCATATACTCTCTCTCCTACTCGAGTGTTGGAAGGACGAAGACTTGTGAGCATAAAGACCAAAGAGACGACGACGAGTCCAAGTGAAAAGAGAAAGAGAATCAGTCGAGTCTTGTTCTTCTGCTATGCAGATGACGTCAGCTGGGCGGATCTACTATGTGTGGCCTTTAAAAGGGAAAGATGCTGCGCTGCGTAAAGTGCCTCATCACCTCCCGCCTTTTCAAACTTGGAAAGGAATCGTGTTGCCTGGCCCCACCAACTGCCATCCGAGAGCAGCAGCAGCGTAAGCACGTCGCAATCGACGTGCTGCTGCTTCTGCTGGTGGCGGCGGTGACGGTTTATTTCTGGTCGGCAGGAGCCAGTGACTCATCCGGGAGCGTTTCTCTTCACGATCGAACAGGCATAGAATGAGAGACAAGACTTGTGTAGCTACCATTTTTCAAATAAGAATAAAAGGCGAAAAAAAAAGAAGATCAAAGAAATCAAAATTCCCATCAGAACACTCAAGACTCAAGGTGGAAGATGACCCAATAAACCGACAAATGACGCATTCACCACGGAAAGGGGAAAAAAACCCTCAGCACATTTTTGTTCGGCTATGTCCGTTCACGTCGAGAGGTCAAGGTAGTATGACGCAGAATTAAACACACACGAACGCCCTTGAATGAGCAACGGCTGAACGTGCAAAAAACCTCCTTTTTAAAAATTTCATTTTGCCGTTCTCTCTCGTTCTCGTTGGCTCTTTAATTTTTGGTCAATTCCGCCCTCGAGGCGTCAATATGGCCATGGCTCACATATACGAAAGCGGCAGTTTTGAAATTGCGTGAACGACCCTCGCAATTTCGCTTATTATTCGCCTTCCTATATGTACAACTATTATCTCTTTCGTCCTTATGCGTTTGTCTGCGCTCGATCTGTGTATACGGTTTTTTTGTTTTCTTCTTTTGCGGACAAAAGAAAAGGCCGATGATCATCGAATAGACAATGGCCAACTTCCTATGGTTTGGTTACGATAGCAACAAGACACACACATATAAGTCGGTGCTACACACTGTCTCGCTGTTTGATATATAGAAAAAAAAAGAACAAAAAGAAAATAGAGAAATACACAAACCAAATAAGCTTTTAGTGGAAACAACGTCACGGGGCTTGATTGGATACCAGACCTTGGCGTTTTCAAAGCCATCGCACAGCACACATCTAAATTGACATTTCCTCTTCGCAAATCGTGCTTGCAGCCCAGCAGTGGCTATATGGGAAAGAAAAGGGAGGAATACGTAATACGGTAAGTGTGTACCGTTTGAGTGATTGTGGCGTTGAGTTGGTCGATCGAAATTTCCTTTTTTCGTTGAAATTTCAAACGTTTTCCTTCCTAGCATGAGGGCTTTTTATTATTACAGGAAATGTGGAAATTCAGTTGCTTCATGTTGTTAGTAGACTATCAATTATTTCAGTTCTTATTTGATTGAATCATTTGATCTTGATTGGGTTCGCCAGGTACGAAACTTCCAAAAGTTATGCGTACTCACACAGGATTATAGGCTTATATATATATTAGACTTCCGACACCAATTAACTTTGAAACCTGATCATTAAGAAACGAGAGGTAGGATAGAAGGAGCTACTAAGCTAAGGAACGAAGAAATCATTTCGGAGTAGCCCCCATTGAGTTGGCTTCCTCTTGCCTTCCATTGTGCCTGGCGAGATTCAATTAGCTTTCGGCCTCTTCATCATTAAGTCGTGACTTTGCTTCATGTCTCTTTATTTCTTTCTCTCTCTCTCTTTCTATTTGTATACTCTCTCTCAACAACAGTGTGCTCCATCCACCGTGTAGGCTACGTCTCTCCGCAACAGCAAAGGGAGATGGCCCGCATCGTTCAGCACCATCAGCTCACCCCCCACCCAAACCACTAGCAGTGCAGTAATAAGTGTCTACACTAGCCATTTAAGGGTTTGGATTCGGTATGAACCGGACCTATTTGGTTGGGTAGCCGATGATGTATGCGAGTCATTGGGTACATTCCCATTGGGCTTTTGCGGTATCTTGCCTTCTCTTGTTTCCAGCCGCATCATGATTTATGATAGTGATTGCAAAGCCCGTTGTGGCGCCCCGTGTGAAATCGTTGACTTGCCATTAGCAATACAAAAAGTGTCGAGTCGTGATCCACTTTTCAAGTGTTGGAAAACAGCGAGGCATAAAATAAAAAAAAAACGGAAGAGGACAAGGGAAACCCCATCACTAGCAGCAGCTCCGGCGATAAACAGTTCTTTTCTCTTTCTCCTCCTCCTCCCTATTGATACGCATGGCAGCGAGAATAAATAGAGAAAAACCTTTTCGGAAATCATTGCCATATCTCTTTATTACACGGCTTCTGCTGTCTTGCCTCTTTTAAACTCTGTTATTTCTCTCCTTTACGATTTCATCGAAAACGATTAAGTGCATTGTTTGGAACCTGCGTCGTTTTCAGATTACAATTTTCACTCGTTTTTTTATTTTATTTTATTTTTAAAAAGAAAAGAAAAGAACAACAACGCTTTTATTGTACGCTGATGTCTCAATATTCGAAACTATCCTATCTAAATGGATGTGATCGTCAATTACTAAGAATGCCCCCGCTGGCCATCAGACCCAAAAGCCCCGCTAAAGACACCCAAAAAGCTTTGGATTTCTCTTTCTTATTTCTTGTATACTACTGAAGCCATTTCTGTTAGTTTGTTTTATTCTTATCGAACGAGCTGGAACACGGAAGAAGAAAAAGAACATAGAATAAAAGAACAATAATAGATACAAACAATAATTGAAGGACATGAATCCTGGCAACATTTCAACACAAGAAGTTGCTGTGCCACTCCAACGAATTTAAAAAAGAAGCCGTACCAGGAATGACTTCATTTGTTTTTTATCTCATCTACTTCCATACGTCTCGACGCTACCGTCATCACTTCTTCAAGGAGGATCGTAATTTGAAAATCTAAACTGTAAATCCAGCAAAGATATGAAAGATTTATGGAGAGAGAGAGACAGAATTAAGGTACCGGCATGTAACTGACTACTGAGTGTATTTAAGAATACTAGGCTAGATAATATAATATACCTAGTATTGTGCATACAAAAACAACAAGACGACTTCTCCCTTATTTATTTTTCCTCAGACTCTCTTTTACGCCGTCGACGACATCAGTGCGACAACAATGGAATCAAAAGCGCAGAGCAAATATAGGCCTGCTGTTGCTTCGTGTTTTATTCAGACTCATAACAAACACACTTAAATCGTGAGAGGAGGACCAACAACTGAAGGAAGAAGAAGGGACGATTGTCAAATTTAAAGTTACCATAATACCATATCAAGACTTTTTTTATAATTTGATTCAAAGTGCTGACTCATTTACAGTTCTAATCGTTCTTAAAATAAATAAAAACGATCACTATAAATCCAGTGATTTTTTACAATTTTACATTTTTTTAAATTTTAACACATATTGTGTTGACCTCTATTTTGAATTTAGCTTTAAATTTACAGAACTAGACATTTAAACAAGTTGGCAAGTAAAATGCGGACAAGACGGAATCAAAACTGCAAACGTAGCAGCATTAGCAGTCTCTATAGTACGGCTGTACGCTGTACGCTGTACCCTGTACTCTTTGAGCGTTCTACAGAACGGATGTTTTAAAAGATGTCTGACTGATGAATATTGAATTGTACGGAATTGTATGAGATGTCTCACTGTTTCCGCGTGATGAGTCACGCTCACATGGTTACACGATCGAGAAAAAGAGTCAAATTGATTTCATCCAAAAGAATGGCGACAGTTACTCGGAATTCAAATCAATCAACAATAAATTGAAAAAAAATTACAATCATTTATTTGTTGCCGCGTTCGTTTTTTAAAGACGCAGAAGAAACACAGATTGAATTAAAACAAAAATATAAAAAAATTAATAAAAGAAAAAATCGGGAGACAAATTGATTGATTAGAGGAAACCGATTACCAGCAAACAGTAAAAACACGTGGTTCGTCTACTTTTCGGGGCCATGTGAGTTTCGCCGTTAATCTTTTGCTGACGTCAGTGCGTGTGGGGGAGAGGGGGGGGGGTTAACAACGCGCGTCGTCCACGACAAATGTCGTCTGTATAGTAAACGATCCCGTGATGGATATTCATGGACGTGGTAATAATTGCTAACAACGTGACATTGCTGGCGACTGCAGAATTCCCTGATTCCTGATATATTCTATATTATTATTCTTTATTGCTGGGTGCTGGCCTGGCCGTCTGTTAGACTTCGTAAGTTGTAAATGCTCTTCTTCTTCGTCACCCAACGCAGACGTTTCCAACCATCAACTCATTGTCTCAAATGTCTCATTCCAATACCTTCTGGTTTCTCTTATGGTTGACGGTCTCGTCGTGTCCCGTGGTTCCCGATGTGACTTGGCCAACTGCTATGTGGACTGTTGCCAAAAGGAGCTTTTGGAAATAATATTTGTCGAGTCTTTTGGGCGTCACACGAATTATGAAATGGCCCAAAATGCCAAAGTGATGCCAGTTTTATTTCATCCACTGTGGCAAACAACTTGGAACAGGTTGAAACGAACTTTTGGAATTGGTCACATTGATTGTTGACGGGTTGGATGACGCACTTGGAGAAGCCCTTCACAGCTCATTCTGATCATGAGACATCGAGGTATTGGGGATATACATATAATAGTTGTTTCACTCTCACGGATTGAGCAATCATTTTACCAATTTGTTCCATTTGTTTATGCCACAAAGGGTGTACTTTTCGATTTTCCTAAGGAATCGAACTAGGAAAGCATCTTTTCCTATCCCAATCCAGGCAAGTCTATCGGAAGCGAAACAAATCGTTTGAAATCAGCGCGACGAATCATAAAGCGAGTTGTACACGCGCCTTATTTTTTGTTTTTCTTTTTCTGTTTCACTTGAAACTCTGCTATTATGGGAGATACTGATAGATCAGATCCTTGCGTCTCACGAGTTCTATCGATTCCCCGAAGTAGGATGATACAAGATTGTATCCCTTCAATTCATCCTTGCCATCTCTTTTTATCCGTTTTCTTCGTATGTAATTGTGCATATCTAGTATCTGCACCTAAAAGAACATTAAGGATGTGGACTTTGATCATGTTCCATTCCATCGAGGCACGAAGGAAATTTTGCCGCCACGAGCTGGACGTTTAGTTACAATATTGTACAGTTTTTTAATCTGTGTTTAACGAACTGGAATTTTTAAAATAGACAAAATGTTATTGTCTAGCCCATAGAAAAATAAATTCCTTAATTTTTTTGGGGAAGAAAAAAAATCGAACTGTTAACTAAAGTTGACTTTAGAGTAAAGAGTAGAGTCTTTTATCCTTTAGAGTAAAAAGTTAAAAATGAAGAAGAAAATAAAAAAGAAGCTGCTGTCAATTTAGTGGGTTCGTTATATCCAAGTGTACCCGTTAACCTCTGATCTGTAGCTAACGACGTCCGATTTTGTGTTAACCTGACTCTCTTCTTCGTTGTCGAAACTCGAAAGTGTTGAGAGAAACGAAAGAACCATCAGTCACCATCATCAAAACAACTTCGAAAATTCCGCCTATGAGGAAGAAGATGTGCTTCTTCCACTTTGACGACTCCTGGCACGACCAAATAGTTTGCCCTTTCGTCCCTCAGCACTCGACAAGAGCAA
This sequence comes from Daphnia galeata, assembly GCA_030770115.1. Taxonomy (NCBI): domain Eukaryota; kingdom Metazoa; phylum Arthropoda; class Branchiopoda; order Diplostraca; family Daphniidae; genus Daphnia; species Daphnia galeata. The sequence goes on from CM061115.1 coordinate 7,125,351, forward strand.
AAAAAAAAGATGTAAACAAGTTCATTTGTTACATTTCAGCCGAGATGGTGCAAATAAAAAAAAATTTACCAGGACTAGGCAAAACGAAAAAAAGGCAGATGATCAATGATCTGACATCAATCCTTTTATTGGTAAGGGGGAGGGGGGGGGGGGCGATCCAAATCCGCTGCGAGTGCGTGTGTACGCGAGAGAATGAAAGAAACGTGGTGTGCAACGTGGATAACAGTAGGCCCAGCAAACGTCATTAATGGTCGGCCGACGCTTGATTAACTTTGAGAGAGAACTGTTGGCCTCCCTCTTTTTGCCCCTTATTCTCCTGTTCAATCTTATTTTGGTATTTCTCCTTCTGGCCGCGTTGATTTCGAGCCGAAGCAGCAACAGCAGCTTGATGTATAGACGAATGCCTGTTATATTTGTGCCGTTATTGAAGAGCGAGACGCGAGACAAGTCTTCACTCTCGTCGGTCGACGGCCGTGCGGCGTGCGCGCATACACATAGATAATATGAGATCTATATATCTACGGTAGCTTATTGTATTGATGGTCTTTTGGCCCTGATCGAAAGACGAAAGAAGAAAAGGCAATGAACAATGGATGCGATTGTCTCGTGCAAGCAGCCGGAATATCGCCCATCATTACGGCCAGCGGCTGTGCTATATAAAAATACACCGACGGTTCAACCCAAAAAAAAAGGAAGGAAGGAAGGAAGCTTAAAGAAAAGAAACCGAAGATGGAAGACGACGAAGGATAAAAGAAAAAATAACCAACAAACAAAAGAACAAAAAAGAAAATTCATGGAATTGTTTTCAAACGAAATGAAAAGGAATCCACACACAGACAGACAGACAGACATAAAATTGAACACTGATTGAAGAGGCACAACGTATTATGCCGTCTCCTCTTTCTTTACGTTCTTTCAGTTTTAATCTTGTGGACTTGCCGCCCTTGCCCATGGCCTGGCAAGTAGCCGCATAATATCAACCTATAACATTGTTATGCAACGTGAATAATCAAAGCGGGGTAAGAGTTATATAAGAATTCTTGTTTATCTCAAGTTCATCGAAAATAAAAATTGCTCATCTTGTCCTCGCCTTTGCCATTGACCTCTTCATTTTGAGTACAAGTCGATTGGACTATATTACGACGGACCACCAAAGACAAGTGCTGAACATCGTCCGTTTTAGGCTTGCACTTTTCTTTTTTTTATTATTGGTAACGAAAACAAAAAGCATTATTATGAAAATGTTTCATCTTGCCGCTGAATTTTTCATCAGCTCGATCATTTTAAAATTTGATTTTCATCCAAAGAAAACGCGGGGTGGAAGGAAAAGGGAAAAAAATTCAATGAGGATGGCAGAGAATGATTTCCGCATTACGTCAGAGTGTGTACTCGCGGGTACGGGAGAATTTCACTTGCGGATGTTGGTTGATTTATCCAAGTGGCTTCAACGGTTAACAACACAAGAAGAAATACTGTAGAATATACCGACGAGTAATAGAAGAGAAGAGAAAGAAAAAGTTTTGATGGGTAGGGGATCTCTGACTGTCTCTGTGATAAATACGGAGTGATGGAAGGATCCGAGACTTAAGTCTTTTTCTCTTTCCATAGCCGACCACTTATAATATAAGAAACTAAGTTAGACTCAAGTCGGCAAGGGTTAGCTGCTGGCTACCAAAGCATCCTCCATTTGCCGCTATATAAGACGATGAGACGTGCGGTGACCTTTTATTGTCATCCGGCAAAATGTCGGAGCGTCGTGCCAGTTGACATCCATGACAGATACAACCCACCGCCAGTACCATGAACCCGCCATCACTGTACTATGGTGCTTTTCTTCTTGTGTTCAATTTCCAAGTACACACACACACACACACACACACACACACACACATATATATATAAATAAATATATACACATTATATAGTACAGTATATAGTGTATACATTGCAGTCTACAAAAACGCAGAATGAGACATGTCACATTGTTTCCGGAGCGCAAAGCTCTTGCAACATTTCCGCTCTTCACTCTGACTCGTTATTCTTCGGTCGTTTGCCTTTGCCACTCTGCCGCACAGATAATGCAATTATCCGCGGAATTATACTATATCGATGTACACTGTATAATGACCATCGGCTCCTCTGCCCATCAATCGATGACACGGTTTATTAGTAAAAGAAGAGAGAGAAAATAATACGCGAGAGAGCCAGCTAGTTGTGCTCGTTTGACATCATCCGAAGTCGGGACCGAGCTATCACTAATTTATGATGATTTTCTTTCTTTTTATTTTTATTTTGTTTCTATTTTTTTCTTGCTTATTTGTGGTTTTTTCTGTTTGTTCGATGATCTATGATTGAAAGGGACCGTCAATCACCAGCCATCGTCTATTGGCGACAGAGCGTGTTATTGGATTGCATTGAATCAAGTGCCGTCATTTCTGCAGCGCCGGGCAGGGTCATTGCAGTACACTGTGGAAAACAAGTAGACCGCTGATGAAGTCGGATTGCTCAAGCTCTCTCTAGTCCTACTACGTCGTAGTCGTCGTATTATTTGAGTCTCCCTCCTTTCCCGCTGTCTCTCTTCTCGTACCGCAACAACAATCTCCGTCAAGAAACTGCCCGCGCAGCTCGCAAAGCTCTTTGATGCTCAACTGAATTTAGTATTATATATACATGCTTTACGTCTAGACGTAATATTAGGAATGTATACGTATATAAGATGGCCAAGGGCGCCCAACATAGTCCGGAAGGAACCGTTTTGTTATTTCCTCTTAAATACATTGGAATCAAATATATTACACATATATACCGTATATATAATATCATATCATATCAGTACGAGAAAGATGAGACGGACAAAATCCTTCTGCCGTCCGCTCTGACTCGTTCTTTGAGTCCAGTTTTATGTAACCAGCTGCACGTTGAAGAGAGGGAGAGAGACAGAGAGACAAGTTCTTACTACAATGAGATATTGATCGTCCTTTTTGGCGCTCTCTTACCGCATCGCAAGACATGGAGAGAACGTGGAAGGTAGTAGGTATACGATATAGTATCCTCCATGCTCCATCCACTATTACTATACTATCCCCTGGGCTCTTTCCATCTGTCTGTCTGTTGTCTGGGGTTTGTGTGTGTTTTCTGTTTGAGAGAGATAGAGATAGAGAGAGTGAGGGGAAGGATACGATGCTGATGGAAAGAGATGGAAAGTGCGCACTTGCAGTATACCCTACCAACGCGCTATACGTCGCTTGTATCCTATTGTCGGCATCTAGTGCAGTCCAAGTCCAGTTGCACCGAATGTTCCGGTTGGATGTAGCAATGAGACCAGAAATCCGCATATAAACAGAAAAACACACACAGGCACATACTATATGGAGTTAGGAGGGAAGGAGAGTTCTGGGATAAAAGAGAGGCTTGTTTCCGTCGCTTGCTGGATCGATCCGTTTTTTTTTTTTGAATACCTTCAATAATAGAGTCGCCAGAAAGAATGCAGCGAGACTAGACAGCGAGAGGAAGGAAGAGAGTGGCTTTTCTTCTATTTACTGTTTACTATATACGTTATTCTCCCGCCAGAATCGATCTGTCAGTTTCTCCTAGTCTCCTACTAGAAAACTCTTTCTCCCGCTCTTTTTCCACTTCTTCTTCCTCTTCTTCTTCTTCTTCTTCGTCATCTTTTTCTGCTTCTATTTCCCAGACTGTTTTTTTTGCCACTCTTCTCTCCTTCAAAGAAGAGGGAGAGATGCTACACTTCTTGCGTTCTTCCGTTTTCTTTTTAAAAAGAATTTGGCCATCGTCAAGTCACTCTCGCTCATCAAGGCAGTCGTTGTCTCGATATCTATCTACACCGTGTAGATGGACGCCTTTCTCACTTGGAAGGCTTCCAAAGTGCCATTGAAACAAACTTTATCTCAATGACCAACAGCAGGAGCATATGACGAACGAGGGGGTTGATTTTTTTTCGTGATTCCTTTTTTCTTTCATTGATCGAACTTCTTGCTCTCTCTCTACAATCATCACACACACACACACACCTCTTGTGTATTTGAAATGCAAATGTGTTGTCTGCGTTTTCCATTTTGCTACCTATATAGCTCAGTTCGCGCGAAATTCGCACAAATCTTAGAGCGTGATTCTCGTCTTGTCTATGCGTCAAGAACTCTCTCCTCATCTTCCTCGTCTTCCCTCATGTCTGTCGCCTCTTGACGACCGGATTTTGCAGACGTCTGTCACTCCCGTTGCGTCGCATGGATTCGATTTTACTTTCTCTCTTTGACGTAGGAAAACATCGCGGACGACGACGACGACGACGACTGTTTGGCTTATCGTCGACGTCGTTTCCCTTCGCAGCGCCATCCGACAGCAATTTACCGTCACCTTGTCAACTTTTTCCCGTTTTTCTTTTTATTTCCCCGCAAGTTTTTTTAGAAAAAAATTTATTTATTTTATTTTATTCTTCTTTTGTCGACAACGTTGTTGTTTCTTAGCATTCGTGTACGTACGTTGTTATCGATTTGTTTTGAGTTGGAATTGTGTCTGCACTCTGGAGCAACTGTAAATGTTGCTGTTGTTGTGTCTCGTTGCTTTTCCCTTTGGCTTTGACGTCGTTGTTGACTGTCATATTTTATTCGTCGATTGGGTTCTGTTAGTTTGGGGGGGGGGGGGGTCGTTTTACCCAAACAAATAACAGACGTCTACACGCTCAAAACAGGTCCGGAACCAGACGCTGTGTTCACGTGACATCAGACTGACCTTCCTACGCCTCTTTTGTGCCTGTCACAAACACGGCCCGCCAACAATCCAGCCTATAGGGGCTAGTCACCTATAGGAGCGCTCGTCAGTCGCGCTCGACAACGTTATCTCCGTCGAAGGCCGAACTACTACGCGCTCAAAGCTCAGAGCCAAGAAATAATGAAAGAGCCAACGAAGACGACGCTCTCTGCTTTATTTTGCTGCAGTGCAGCGCGACGCGCATCACCCCCAACCATATCCGTCCTTCCCTTTTTCTTTCCTCCTCCCGTTTCGTCTAGCCGACCAGACTAGAAATGGCGCGTTCTATACTACAAGCGGCTATCGTCGTCGTCACATTTTATTGATCTAGTATCGATTTTTCCATCCCCCTCTTCTCGTTTTGCCCCTACGACGCTGTCTGGTGCTCGCTTTTATACTCTACTACCTACTATACTACGATGACGACGACTACAACACTACTACTACTACACTACTACTACGATGACTACTACTCCTGCGATACTAACCCTCCTCTTTCTCCCCCCCCCCCTCCCTCCTCCTCCTCCTCCTCACTATTCTCTCTGCTGTCTCCCTCTTTTCCTATCCCGGAGGTATAGCGTGTGATTGCATGAAGCTTCGTTCTTCCTTTTCTATCTTTTTTTTTTCTTTTTCTTTTTGTATTTTCTTTTTTTTTTTTCTTTTTATCCCGTTCCTCGCCAACTCGCCTCAGCCGAGAGGAAGAGAGAGACCCTAGACGACGTAGTAACCTTTTTTCGGTGTACACACACACTATATATCCAACTCTAACTCTTATATAAACCCTCTCTTTCCCCCGTTCCCTCCCCTTCTCTCAGTCACTCTCTCTTGAATTTGCTGTGCCAGAGAGACGTCACGGTCTGGCGATGGCATCGACGTGAAGGGCAAAGGGAGGGTACACAGCACAGCAGAGGGAAGAAAAAAAATACTATAGTAGTATATAGTAGTAGTAGTAGTAGTATAGTAGTAGTAAGGAGAAAGGGAGGGGAAAGAGGTGGAAATAACAGTTGGGAGGGGAGGGGGGTTATATAGGAGAAGATTGTATACGGACTGTGAACAATATACACGACACTGCTGGGCAAATAAACGGCATACTGTATATATATTGGTCGGCATTGAACCTTGCAAGACTGGTTCAACATTTATACATGGGATAGGCTATATCGAACTATTAGCATTCGATTTTATCTCAACTTCAAAGTCAAGTCTAATGTATTTGACTCGGTTTGGCTTAAGAATGAAATGAAGATGGGTGATCAGCAAGGTGTGCGCACGTTGAATCCACGCCCATCTCATTCTATTGCTCAAAATACACAGAGGAAGAAAGGCGATGCGCTTTGTGATCTGATGATGGCTATTGTTTTCTCTCGTCGAACAAACATCATAAATCGCCTCCTCAATGTCTTCTTTCTCTTCTCTCTGTCCCTAGCTCTCCCTCTTTCACTTGCGCTCGCGCTGCGTTATTTATAGAAAGAGCTGACTCTGTTCAATGTGATGCTTTTGCAGTCCTCATCTGTTGGTGCTTGGTGGGTGGGATTGAGTAGAGAGGGTGGGTAGGGGTTAGCGAAACCCATTGGAACTACTAGAATCAACAACAACATCAAACGAACCCCGCTGCTTGAATTACGCTCACAGCTCTTTCTCTTTTTGACTTCTCTCGTCTATCGCTCTCCGATATCCCGTTGATTGGAGATTGAACGACGTCGCGCCGGTCTCGACCGTCCAACATCTCCCGCCTCACTCCTATTCTCTGCTTATTTTTCCTCTCTGTTATAATGATGGGCTTTAAGGGCTCGACGACCTGCGTCCTGACTGTGTGGTCCGCTTCAATGTCTCATCTCTCATCGCTTGATGCAACTCGGTCTGGTTGTTTGGATGGAGTTCATTGGGTAAAGGACTAAAGGTTCATTGGGCGTCCAAATTCGACTGATTCGGATTTATTGGAGATTGTCGACGCAACACCAACAGCAAGAAAGTCTCTTATTATATAGCGCATTACTCGTCGAGAAAAACGAAATTTATATTATAATGGATTTGGGTGCTGTAGTCTACGAAGATACCAACGGATTTGTGTCGGAACAGTTCCAACTTATAATAGTTTCACGTCGCAAAAACACACCCGAAGTAAATGATACATCCAAATCCCTCGTGAATTGAAGAAACCGATAAGTTTGAATTTTTTAAATAGCTATGTAAGGTCAAACTAACGGGTTCAAACCTCTCTTTTCGACATTTTGTAATTCTTATTTTGAAAGATCTTTCACGGAAGACGCATCAGCTTCTTCCTCGACTGTGTGATTTAGATAGGTATAACTGGTATACATAGTTATGTTTGACGTTAAGAAGGGCAATGACGTCCAGACTTTAGACTTGGATTTCGAATGAGACGGTGGGCCTGCTCTATGGTACTTGGAAAAGTTTCATAGCCGCGCCATATAAGAGCTTGCCTGCGTGCGTGTGTTTTATTGACAGTTGCAATCAAGAGTTTCAGAGTTAGGGTTTTGACGTCAGGGACGTCTATTATCCTCCAACCACCACCCTATACGTATTACGTATATGCTATACACTTTCTACGACTACTTGCACTCCTCATCCTTTATACACTTTAGGTTGTATTATTTTTCCCGTGTGATTCATTCGCCATAAAGCTCCAGTTCTGTCCGTGTTAGGTTAGGTAATGATGACGATGTGGCGCGACATGATTTCCCTTTCAGATCAAAGGCTCTCATTTTTTTCTCTCTCTTTCTGCTCTTTTTTTTACGCAGTCTGTGCCCCATTCCAGTGTGACGACTATCGTGTGTAGGGCCATATGTGAGCCATCAAGAGACGGAGCCTAGCGAACAAACCTATACCCTACGCGTCCTTGTCTTTAAAACGACCCAGAAAGCAGCCGCTCGGTCGATAAATATCATTTGATATATCGATAGTCGCCATCCATTCGTGTAATAATAAAAAAGAAAGAAAGAGAAGAAGAAGAAGAGAAGAAATCCCGAAAGTATTATATTGACTGGTTAGGCTGTTGGTAAGGAAACAACGTCAACGGCTTAGGCAAATCGGTTTCGAGGAGTGAAGGTGTTTTGATGATGATGATAGTGGGTGGCAGCAGCAGCGGTAGAGCGTTATATTGTAGTAGAGTTATAGTAGTGGTTTGGCGTAGGCGATCATCCAACAATTGGGGCTCTTTTTCCCTAATAGCTACCGCGGTATACCTGGCATGTGCGCTGGGGCTCTCCTCGCCATATTACTACCGCACACAGTCATTGGCTGGTAGGTGGGCCGTATCGCGGCCTGTAATGAAATCGAATCGAATTTGTGTTTTTTTTTTTTTTTTTATTCTATGGGATTGACGGATGGTGTTTGTGGCGTGGCATGAGAGATGGATTTCAACCGTAAGGGGATTGAAGAGGCAAAAAAGAGGAAAATTTGATCAGATAAACGTATTTTATATGGGATACAAATGTGTGTGTGGCAGCAGCTCGGCTACAGGCTACAGCAGAACACTCTTCTTCAAAATGTATCGATCGTGTCTACTATACTGCCAGCAGTGGCATATACTGGCAATGGATATACGCGCCCTGCTAGGGCTGCTACCCCGCGTTGCCATTATACAGCAGGATTCTACAAGGGGTATATACGCGTAGGTAGTAGTGCAATACGACTTCTCTTCCTTCCTCTTTGCCAAGTGGAAGGAAAGACAGTGCAGTGAAGTGATCACCACTTCTAATGGATGAAAAGTTGATGACTAATCCAGCTCTGCCGCTCCACACAGAGCGTAGACGGATGGATGGATAAAGGCGAAGGAAGAAAAAAGAAGAAGAGGGAGGAAGAGAGGAGGAGGTATAGGGTGGTGATAGTAGTCATAATAGTAATAGACCAGACAGAGAGAAGGAGACGAGAAGGAGACGAGAAGATCGACGTAGTGGTGGTGGTGGCGGTGATTGAATCACGAGCTGGCTTAATTATGAATTGTTCGCGCTCGATCGCGTCTCCCGCAAAACAGCCAAGGTCCGTGCCAGATCCAGCCCAAGTGCTGCTGCTGCTGCTGTTGGCTCCTATGCAGGGGCGGCAACAACGGTGTCAACTGTCGACAGCAGCACAACGGCCATGGCCGTGTCCGAGCTAACCCACTCATACTCGTCCACGTAACTCATTCGTTTTCTGTTTCCTTTTCTCTTTTAGAGTTAGAATTTGTTTTGTTTTGAGCAACTCGGCATTGACGTCACACATTGATGGCGTCACACACACAACGGCCTCGGCCTCCTCTTCTTCCTCCTCTTCAATGATGTTTTTATCGCCGCAATACCGGGGTTATTTTGTTTTCCTTCTCATGCCCTTCCTTACCATCCACTCTCTTTTTTCTTATTCATTTGTGCGCATTTTTGAGGTTTTTCTAGTTCACGTGAGACAGTGACGTCAGCAGATGACAGGCTCACGATCCATACTGGGGCACTAGCGACCTTGATTATTCGTCGTTTGGTTTTCTATCGCCGTTGTTTTTGGACATCATAATAGCCCATTAAACTTCATGATCAAATATCGTGCTCATACTCAATTATTATTGAACCCATTTTAGGTATTAGCGAGATTTTTGTTTATTGGCTGGGTTGTAACACACTAACATAGTGGTACGAAAACCTTGAAAGCTTCCAGTGAAATTTCTCTCGCTCGTTGTTTGTATGTGCACGTTCACTTTCTTCTTCAGGTGTATCATGAGCTGATCATGAGCTCGTTAGTTGTTGTTACCAAGTGAATTTTCTACTTATACCAGGATAACCGCCCGCACGATCTTATTCTTTTTGAGTCTATTTCTATATCTATACCTGCGCCCTGAGTGCTGGGCTGTGTGCTGCTACGTCAAGGTATATACGACCGGGACATAAGCGACGCCAGCTAATAGCGGTACATTTACACCATTATTTTATGTGGCTGGTGGATATGTATAATAAGAGTATAATACTAAAACGGTACCCGGGTGTATATAAATATACCGCCGTTGCCAACAAACTATCTGCATTCGGTGTCAGCAGCACACGAGCACGGCGCGCAATTTTCACGAAAAGACTTTCATCTCGTTCCAGGAACATAAGACGACGTATGGCGCCTGAGCCCCATTCTCGAATTCTCGCATTTCTCTTTCTTCTTCTTTTTCATTTTTCTTTTTTCAATCTCTATATGAGCTGTATTTCTCTTTTTCTCTCTCTCTCTGTCTCTTTTTAGTTAGTCTTTCCGCTCTCTCCCTCGTTTTCTCCAGGCCATCAATCAGGTACTCCTGTTTTGTTTTTTATTTATGCAATTAAGGGCTCCTTGAAATTCTCCCAATTCTTCCGAAAAGATAATAATAGTAAACGAAAGAAAAATCTTAAAAATAAAAACTCGAGAGAGAGAGAGAATGTCAAAATTTCAAAAAATCAAATGAAATCAAATGGAGGATATCAAATGAGCGATAGCTCTATAAAGTCATGGATTTGTTGGGCCAAGGTCTCGATTTTCAGTCACGTGAGTCCGTCTCTCTGTACCAGTATTCACCGCTACCCACTGCAAGAAGCAGTAGGGCCTTTACATCATCAAGTATGCAGGTAAAGTGCATGAGTCGGCCATAGATACCTCCCCGTTGCGTGCAGAGTAGCGCATGGCCTCGGACCTTGTCGGTTTTTTTTTTGTTTCTTTACGTGGAAACTCGGTGTTAACCTGAGCAGCAAACGAGGAAGATCCTACGGGGATTATACAAGCAGGTAGGAAGGAGCAGCAGCGGGATTGTGGGTTAAGTGGCCTACGAGGTCCGAGCTAGCAGCCACGCCCAAGTCCGTGACAGATACTTTTGTATTTTGGCATGTCTTCTCCTCCTGTTTGCCGTATATGCTCATGTGATCAGAACATTTTAAGAACTGGAAAATGAAAATTTAAAGGGAAAACACTTATTCAAGTTCGAAGAATCGAAAATAAGTAATAATAACCACCCTAAAATAAAATAAAAAATAAAACTCCCAAAAAACAAAAACAACAAACGAGGTATAGAGACTAGACGATGATGATGACGTGCCGGACGCAGTCAAAACGTAAAAGGCAAGCCAGACATCATTCGGCCATCTTTGATTCGATCGATGGATGAGTCTTGTCCCGACTCAAATTACAGTTATATGCGTACTATGCGGTGACCTAGAAGATGAGCACGCAACAACGAATCTGTCTTTCTTTTCTCTCTCTCTCTCTCTCTCTCTCTCTCTTGTGTTCTTTTCTTTTCCTTTATTTATTCCCTTTTATTTCTCTTTTTCTTTTCTCATCTGGCGGATTTGAAAAGCTCATGAGAGAGCGAGAGAGAGAAAAATATCAGCACCCGCGCACTCACACTCAACGCAGCAGTAGTGCCGCATCCTTATTCCTTTTTCTGTCTTTTTTTCTCCTTCCTCGACCGATAGAAGCTAATTATAGCCGGGATCATTTCAGTGCTGTACGTGGTGTAACCCGAGGGTGCATAAATCGTGATCAATACCATTATATATACTACATACGGTATTTATATCCATCTACTACCTCGAAAGGAGCGATTACAAAAAGGAAGGGGAATTGGAGAGAGACGAGATGAGGAGGGAAGAGAAGGGGGTTCCTTATCGGTCAAGCTCCATGTAGATAGGCTATATCCATGAGAAAGAAAAAAATAGAATAAAACCGAATAAAACGAAACCGAGTTTTTTATGGCTTCATTTTAGAGCATTCAATGACTTCATGTAAATAACCGCAAATCTGAATTTAAAGGGAAGAGTCAAGTGAAGGGTTTCCAGATTGTATAGATACCTCTCGACCCGATTGACCCCTTTGGTCATAAAGAATAAAGAATTAAAGATAGGAAAAAGAAGTTTTTGTCGAGTCTCATCGTTGTTGAGATGATCGTGTTGGGCGATCAGATGAAGAGAAATGATGAAAAAAGAAAGAAAGTATAAGTAACGAGATTAGGTTTTTCCTCGAAATATTGTAATTATCTGTATCTTTTTTTCCGCGTATTAACACCCGAATCTTTTCATCTCTAATCCATCAGCGTCCAGTTGTTATTTATATGGCTATAGCATATGTCGTATACCGTAACGGAGAGACACCAAACTATTCGGTGGGAATTCGCGAGAAGTGGCGGAATTCGGAGAAAACGAAAAGAGAGCTACTCGATGATGTAATGGTGGCAAGGTCGCTACAAGAAAAAAAAAATGTTTTCGCCAGAAAAAAACAAACAAACAAAAAAACAATGTGAAAAATTGAAAACAACAAAAAAATACATTTGTTAGGTGACGCACGCAAGCGTTTTTGATCGTAACATACGAATCAAATCGGACAGTGGGGAAAAATAATGTGGGAATACTAAAAAAGGATGTGTCATGCAAATCATTCGCTTTTTCATAACCAAAGGCAAACGATCGACGAACGGAGAAAAGAGGAGACCGCTCACTCGCGCCTTGCTAGCCGCATCACAGCAAGATGATAAATCAGGCCTTTTATAATGGGCAAGGAATGTGAAGACCAACTCGTTTTTCTCCTTTCCCTTATCTAAAAAAAACTGAATGATTTCAAAGCTGTGCCAAAGGTTAGCTAAGGTGCCGTATTCTTTGTGTTCCAGTAAATGGATAATAAACCCCATGAATGTGTTTCTCTTCATTATCTATTCCAATCACCCTATGTTGTGTATATAGATGATGCTTAAACTTTTGTTTTTCATTTTTTTAAAGGATTTTTCTTTCGTTTTTTGGTGGAGGCCCAGCTTGCCCTAAACCGCAGCCACCATTGCCGCAGTCTCTGCCGCTTGGGTTTGTGTTATGCCATCAACATGTTCAGAAAGTCAAAACCTTTTAAGGAGATTCCTCTCTCTCTCTTTTGGTGCCCAGAGAATATGAAAAAGAGAGAGAGAGAGGGAGAAATGTGAAAAAGAAAAAAAAATCCAAGCATCAGAAAAAAAATAGGGAATGCGCGAGAATAGACGGGAGATTATTTGCGCTACCCGGCGGTATCATCACGGTAGAGACTTCGAGGAACTCTTCTCTTTTTTTTACAATAAAAAAAAAATCAGACAACCTCGTCGTGATTTTTGTGTTTTTTTATTTCATTTTTTTCCCCTTTCCTTTTAAAAATATCCCGTTGCTATGGAGGGAATCTTGATTTGAATTTTGATGGAGAACACCCTTCTTTCCTCTCCCTTACTTATTCGTCCTTATATGCAGGTCTGTCTGCTGGCTGGTCATCGTTATTGGATCTGAGCATTTGAAATGATCCATCTATCCATCCATCCGCTTCTGCCGAAATCGACAGCACACGCGCTTAATCGATAATTTCAAAGCCAACAAAGAAGTCGAGTGGTACGTATATAGATTTTATTCAGAAGTGGAAGGAGCAGTGAAGGACATGTAATATTTACTTTTTTTTTAATACACGATTTCACGTTCAAAAAGTCAATCAAATTGGATCCATCGACAATTCGACATAAAAGGCGACTTGGGCGCCCATGCGCAGGAATGATTGTTGTTGCTATTCGATTATCGGGTAGTGTAGGACAGTAGGAGTATATAGAAGATAATTCTAGATAGCTATACACAAGAAAAACGTTGGCCGGGTAACGAGCCCAGGACAGCGAAAGAAAAAGAAGAAGAAGAAAAAAGGCAAGGCTAAAGAGAGGAAAAAGAGGAGCCGTTGGAAACAGCATGAAATGCTCACTGTATCAATTCCCAGAAGACTAAGGTTTTGTTGGTGTTGTGTTGTACAAAACACGAAAAGAAGTAAAAGAAATCGAAGAAAAGAGAAAAAAAAGGAAGGAGCACTATATAGACGAAGAAATAACAACTTTAGCAGTTGATATATATTTATAAATAAATCGAGAAAGACACAGAAAGAAGAAAGAAGGAGGTCGGTGGTAACTATGCAGCTGATGCCAACCGACGGACAAGGAATGTGAGTGTGTGTGTATGTATATAAACTTTTTTTTTTTCTTTCCCTGTCGGTTCTTCATCTTCGTCTTCTTCTTCTCCGATCTCATCACTCTGGCCTCGGTCTCGCTCATTCGCTCTCTAGTCTCTCCAGCCGCGCGTCTCCGACAGAACCGGATTGTGCAGGGGTTTCTCTCTCTTCTTTATCTGGCGAGCAAGCGTCTATATATGATCAGAGCTGGCACTATTTCAAGCCGACGGCGCTGATATTTTCTATATAGTGTATGTATGTGTGTGTTTTTTTTATTTATTTATTTTTTGGTATTTTTTTTATCGTTGATTTGTTTTTTTTTTCCTTTAGATGTTTTCTAGATTTCCAGGAAACAGAGCGATCGAGGTCGTCGTCGTTGTATGTGTGTTGTACGTACTTGATTGGCGTTGTCAAGCGAATAATGCGAGACTGAGGCGACGTCCAGGCGCCGGTATTAGCGCATGACTTTACTCACTTCGTTCTTACCGACTCATCCAGCCCGCGTCATTCCATAGTCTTCTATATAAATTTACCGTATGTATATTCTGTATTAACCGGCACAGGATGGATACGCCACTCGCCGGCCTTCCCTCTGTCCGTTTGCTGGTCCCGTACGAATTTGCTGCTGCTGAGCGTTTCCGGGAATGACTACTTTTAAACTCGTCGATTCCTCGAATCTCAAAGTTCACTAGCAAAAGTTTTTTTTTTTAGTATTTCGGTTCTTGTTTTATTGCGGCAAAAAGACATCATTCAACACCCTTATGCCACAACGTCCGTCTGTCCAAACATCGATCCATGATACTATAGATAGAAAAGATAGAAAGATAGAAAAGATAGAAACAGCCGTTTGAATGTATTTTAAAAGAAAAGAAACGAAATGGAAATCTAATAAATATTGCAAGTGATACTTGATATAAAGCAGAAGATCGCGAAATGGGATTTGAAAATGATCATTGCTTCTGTTTTTTAAAGTTTTTTTTTCCGTCTTTTCTTCTTTTGATTCTCTTGGTCGCTGCTGTAAACTACAGATGATGATGAGAGTGGCAAGATCAAATGAAAGATGTTCATCAAAGGAAATCTAGGTTTTCTCAAGTTTCTTCAAATCATTACGCCCTGTATCAAAGGGAATCTGAGGAAAACCAGAAGCTGTTTACTTTCCCTCTGGTTTGCTCACTGGTTTCGTACTCGTACTATTAATACTAATAATCATACTACTACGAAAACCGTTGCTGCTGCTAATTCTACTACTGCAGTATTTTCAACTATTTTAGGAATATCGAGGAAATACACATGAAAGAGGGTTGAGAAATATGTGAAAGATGAATCAAAATGATCCGTGTCATTTAGCCACTATCGGTCCCAAACAAGCACTTTTGTTGCCGCTTTTTTTTTTCTTCAAATATTATATAAAGAAAAAGAAAGAGGAGGAGGAAGAAGACGAGAAGATCGTAATAAAACATTGGACCCGATGTATCTGCGCCCATTTTTTTTATTACCGCCTATAGATTGTGAGATTTTTCGGCTATCACACAGGCCGGGGCTGCTGCTGCTATTGTTGTTGTTGTAGCGAACGGTACACCTCCTCATTATTGTGTTTGATGGGCCACCATTTCTCTCTTCCTGTGGGTCCCATCATTGGCATATCGTCGCGCCTAAAGCTATCGTAAAAAAGTCAAACGAACACGAGCATCAAACCAGCACCTCTTGTCGTGTCCCTCCCTGATTCCCTGACTCTCTCTCTCATGTCTTTCTAAAATTGTTTGGCTTTTGCTCCCCTCTTCATTCTCCCACCGCACACATCACACGTAGTAGACTATACACACACACACTCACACGGACACACACTGTATATATTGTTCAGATTGACATTCGTTTTGGGTTTGGTAAGTCTCTATGTGTTGTCTCTCGTTCTGCCTCCGGTGGTTGTTAAAGTGTGAAGGGACACGACATTGGACATGATTTACTAACACCATTGCCTGATCGATCTAAGGATAAGAGAGTCCAAGGTGACTCTAGTTTCACCTTCCTCATATGATGCATCTGCCGCATTTTGAACCCAAGTCGTTCTAAACAAGTTATTCGTTTCTCTTTTTTTTTTTTCTCTTTTGTTTCAATGCCAAATTAGAGACGCTGTTGTGTAAATGTATTTTCGATTGGAAGGAAAGATTTCTGAGATGGAAAAGAAATTCGTCCTAATTTCTTGTTCTTATTCTTTTCTCCTCGTGTGTTGTTGTTGTCGTTCTTTTTCTGGTCTCTGCGGATGCGTTTTCCGAGCTGCTGGATATGGAGCGATCCATCATCAACAAGGTCCCGTCACGCGCGCGCGCGCGGCCCCTTCGCCCAGCAGTCAAGACCTTTTTCCACCGTCGGCAAAAGCCATATCACCACTAGAACTATACAACAATTGCCACCCTCTTCCTTTTCGTTTCGTTTCGTTTCTTTTCTTTCTTATGTGTATGTATAGAAATATATCCTGGATATTATTATAATACATCGCTATAGTGGGCTATATTTATATCTAATCTATGGACTCAACTGTAGTCTTCGTGTACTGTGTACTCTATGCTCTTATAGCCAGTCAGCCAGCACGACGTCGTACACAACAGTTCAGAGAGAGAGACAGAGAGAGAGTTTTGTTCCCTGTTTATAGGACGTCGTAGTATATCCACCCATTTTGGGGCCACCCTCTGCGTCTTTTTTTGACGTTCGCAACGCACATTTTTTTCCCCCTCTCGTTTCTTTCTTCTTTTTTTTCTGTCGTTGTGAGCTCTTTCTTTCTTCTTAGGGTATAGTAGCAGAAGTAGTAAACTGTACATTTACTTATGAAAGCACTAAGCAGTTGAACCAGGAGACGATTGGATTTTTCGGGAGGTGGGTCGCGGCTGCTGCATGGAGCCTCAGTCCTCAGCATCCAACTATTCGCATCGCGTATCCTTCTCGACCGTTTATTCCCTTTTTGATCAAATTTATAGCTCAATACCAAAAAAGGGCATTGAGGTAGGTAGTGTATACGTACGTATTATGTGATGCGCTTCTAATCGTTTTTTTTTTTGGTGGCAAAGAAAAATAACTGCTGGGGGGGGGGGGGGGGTGAAAAATGAAAAGAAACAGAACCGATGATCGATATCGGAGAACAGGAATGATATAAAAAAATGAGTAGTAGGAGGGATGGTTACGTAGCACACAATAAGCGAAGAGAACGTCAAACATCGAAAATAAAAATAAATATTGAAAAAAAAGGCCGATGTGGGATGCCATCATCCTTTTTGGTGATCGCGACCGAGCCCATTACCAGGTCCAACACTTGACTCCTGGCCAGAAAAAATGGGGGGAAAAAAAGGTTTGCCGATGTATTCGTTTTGCATAGCTGGAATAACGGAGCGCTGTTGGGACTGAATAGAGTAGCAGAAGAAGAAGAAGAAGTGTTGAATACTAGTTATACCTATATCTATGTTCGACGTGAACTTGGGATATACTCTTATGCCCTGATGTTCCAGGCCAAATAAGAAGATTTTGGCTTTGCCTACCGATCCTTTTTTCCAGCTAGCCAGCCAGCCCAGTCCCAGACAGTTCCTCCTTCTTTACCCTCCTTACTACTATGATACTATACTCTCCCGTCACCCGTCTCTTTTTATTCTTAGCTGTCAGACGTTGTATCCCGTTTCCGCCGAATTCACCAACATCTCACGCGTCGGATAATACTTTGATCGAAATCAGCCTCCCGACCTCGGCGAGTCTTCTTCTTCTATCTCTTCTTCCTACTTTTTTTTTCTCCTTCTTTCCTATTTTTTGTTGTTGTTCTATGTCTAGACTACTCCATCTTTCTGGATCTTCTTCTTCTTTATACGGATCCCGTCTTTCACGATGAGCCGATTCCTCATGGGATGTATCGTGAGCGCCAGCAGCAGCCAACAAAATGGCGTCAGGAACAAAATGAGAAGCAGAAGAGAAGGGAGAATAGGGAGGAGGAGGAGGGTATAGTATTAGGACACAAGCCAACGCACACGCCGACCCACAAAATTGAGCGGCTCCAAGGGAGAGACAGAGAGAGAGAGGGAGAAAGAAGTAGAAAAAAAAACATGCAGGGAAAAGAGAGAGAGAGAGAGAGGGCGGCTCAGTCACGCTCTCACGGTCCGAAATATATGCGTCCATGTGCCAGTGTTTTTGTCCCTACTCCCATCACGGCTCTCCAATATACACCCCTCGACTCAAAGTAGGTCAGACATTTTTCTACGTTCCCCCATTTCCTCTCCTGTACACTGCGTAGAATATACACGACGGACGACGACGACGTATACCTAGAGCCTCACTCTCTCTCTCTCCCTTTCTTTCTCGTTTGTCTTCTTCACAACTTTCGGTTGCTATGGGAGAAAAGCCCGCACTATGGCTGTGGCTTTTCTGGCTGGACTGGACCTCTCTACAAAAATCCAGTTCCAGAATTCAAGATGGATGAATTTGGAATTGAGTTAGAGCTCCATGGAGATGGAGAGCGTGAAAAATAATAGGAGATGATGACTTGATTCGTTAGATTCGGGAGTCTCTACAAAAGAAAGAAAAAAACAAAATAACAAAAACAAATAGAAATATTTTGGGTGTGTTTGAATAGATCAAAAAGAGATAATGCGGATTCAAGTCCAACGACAGACGCGGAATGCAGCAAAAGAAGCCAATGCCACACGCCCACCACTTCTCGTTGGCTGTCGCAGTTGAAACGATACGTTTTTCAGTTCACCCTACAATTTTCACTGGCGTCATCGATGGGAGTAGTCCTCCTTGTGAATATAAACTGATGTTACCTCACTCAGAGTTGCTCTACTACTCTACACATTGCGCCTTTGAAGACCTTTCGGCTCACTGTATAGAATTACCCGAAATAATTTTTCTAGAATCAAAAAACAGGTCGAGGAGTGGCGACTCGAGTTGAAAGGAAGCCCACGCCTTCTATTTCTCTCTTCTCTCTCTCATAGTCTCTTTATATTTTCTTTCTTTCTTTTTTTTTTTGGATTTTTTGATTACTCAGTAAGAGGTTGACGTGATTGTGAATCCAGATCGATTTCTCTCTCCTTTCTAAATGAGATGTTCGCAGGCTCTGTCTGTCTGTATAAACACGGCACCCTCCCACCTATCTATGCTATGCGTATTGCCCCTTTTCTATCTTCGCTATTGATTGAGCTCAAGCAAAAGAGAAAGAGAGAGAGAGAGAAAAAGAAAACCATTAATCAAAGCTCCTTCTCCTGATAGTTGTGTGTGTGTACTGTGTACAACCCGTCACACAAAGAAGTGGAGAATTGAGAAAAATGCAAAAATGACTAATGAGACTAGGTCGATTGCCCATCGATCCAAAGGAGCCCATCATTAATGCAATAAAAAGGGACGTGGGAAGGAAGAGAAAAGGGACGACTCTTTTGGTTTCATATAGGTTACACACTACTTAGTATTTGAACACAAGTTCTAATATGTTGGCCCTTTATTCAAAGTGGTAGCAGCAGGGCAGATTGATGGCAGCCAATAGCCTTGATATGTTCATATAGTATACCATTATACCTCTTGGCTTGGTCGGTTGCCTTGGAGGGGGTTCTAACCTTATCATCTTTTCGTCGTATTTGTTTCATCTTCTTTCTTCTTCTTCTTCTCTGTCTTGTGTTTTTTTTGAGTGGACAAATGAGGGCACCAAAACAGATGAAGTGATCGACTAGTACCTCAAACATGCATACATGATGTTTTTGCTTTCGTTCCGCCTCTTCTCCCTCGTCGCCGCCGCCGTCGTCTAGCATTCCGTCCGTCCGTCCGTCTCTCTCTCTCTCTCTCTTGGTCTTGGTGCATGAGCCCTCAGAGGGAAATTTCAAATACCTTGGAATGTCGAATGCAAAATAGTTGCATTCGTCATGTTGTTGTTGTTGTTTCGTCCCTTTTTTTTCTCTCCATTGTGGGCCCAACAGACCGACCACAAAGAGACTCTGTGAACTTCTCGATTCCTCATCCATCATGTTGAGCTTATGGCACAAACGTGCACTGTGCCCTAAGCAGAGCTTCGACTCTCTCTCATCTTTTAGCATTCCGTGGTGCAGAGACAAGACCTTCACTGACTGGGGGATCGGTTACCACCGAGGCGGTCAGAGTTGCAAAACATTTTTGGAACAACGCAACGCAATTGAAAATCATATAAAAAGAAAACTCTGTGCTAAAAATGCAAGCATCAAGCATCAACCCATAAACCCGTTTTGGATTTTTTTTAGCTGCTCAGACTGAAATTGTTGTGTGTTTAAGAAACGTAATAGTTTTGGTCTTGAATTGTCAGTTAGGAGCGTCGGGTGAATACCAGTTGTACTTGTACTACATAGCTGCCAGCAAATAATCCTCATTTCACAGATCCTTCTTTTTTTTCTTCGTCGATGCTTTTATCTTCTTGCTATTCGCTTCGTTTCGACAGTGGAACACAATAGAGTCAGCTCATCTGTAGTCGTCGTTCAATTTCAATTTCATTTTTTCTTTCTTTCTTTCGTTCTCATATGGCACCGATGAGAAAGAGAGAAAGAAAGAAAGAAAGAGTTGTCACCGTTGCTGGAAGCGAAGTGATAAATAGCCTCGTAACATAGGGTGTATACTGGTGCCGTTGAAGGCAAAGAAAAGGCCATGGAAATGGAATAGAAGTAGCAGAGCAGGGTATATAATATGTGTGTGTGTGTGTGTGGGTCTCTCTCTCTCTCTGTGAGCACACGTATATATATATATGAGGGGAAAAGAAAGGGAATAAACTTGCATGGAGAATAAGGAAAGAGAGAGAGACCGAGTGTGTTCTCTCATCATCTCCGGCTGGTGGTGCTGAGATACACGGCAGCTGATGCTGTGTCTCTCTGCCCTATAGCTCTCCTGCTTTCCTTCTTCACTTTCCTTCCATCCCTCGTCGTGATGAAAAGGGTTCGAGTTTTCCCTCTCTGACTCTCTTTCTTTTTCTTCTTCTGTCTCTCCAACAAGGTTTTCGGGTGTGATGAAGCTTATCACTCTGCGAGCCCTTTATTCCTCCACGTCTCTCTCTCTTTCTCTCTCTCTCTTTGCACCCTTCTTTTCTCTTGGCTCTGCTATATTAGCATATCTTTATCACGCTAGATGAGTTTCCTCTCGTTTCTCTCTGCATTTTCCGTCTATTTTGTTCGCTCTCTTACACACGGGACGACCAGGAGCAGCGTGACTCTTTCTATGTTTGAATAAATGACAATTGGCTGCCGCTACTACTGCTGCTACCGCTACTATACTACTATGTGCTATGGCTGAGAGCTGCTGTCAGTTCTGTCAAGCATACACAGTCAAAAGAGCCCAAAAAGAATTTTCACCTTATAGAGAGAGAGAGCATTTATAGCAATAGGAGTAGGCTAGTATTCAAACCTGACCATATGGATCTGGTAATGCCCACGAGACGAATTGTCGCAACAGACAGCATAGAAAATACAAGAGAAATAGAGGGAATTGTCAACAATGTAGCAGCACTTTTCATCATGTCTCTATTCAAGAAACAAGAAGAAAAAGGCAAATCAACGAGTGGGGATGTTTCGAGTTTTATTGCAGTGCGTCACAGTAGTAGTGCTGCAATAGTAGCGCCAGTAGAAATGGTTGTTGAGGATGGGTACTAGCAGTGCTTTTGTAGTAAGCATCACGGGTTGATTGTATATGTCGTCTTCGCACGCTATGCGACGCCCCTTTTTTCTGCCTTTTTTATTTGTTTTCATTTTTTTGTAAATTTTTTCTTTCAGTTTAGGCGGTTGATTGAGCAGTTAACTTCGGTGTTGTGCTGCATTGCCTTTTTATTTTGGTGTGAAATAGCATATAACGCAAAGATGAAAGACGAAGTAACCAAGTTGGTTATTGTCGACTTTGCGTCACGAAAGAAGAAAGAAAAAATGAAAATGGCGAAACAAAATTTCATATTTCTTGCACGGGACTGTCGTCAGAAGAGAGAAAGAAGCGATGGAGATGACACAATAGCGGCGATTATTACGACAGAGGACGACGAGAGCAGCTAGCTACGCATTTTTCATCGAATGTTTGTACAGTGGCTGGCTGGCTTATACGTGAAGTGAATGGTATTTCATCTAGCTCATCTTATCTGACGAAGGAAAAAAAAAAAGAAAAGAAAACGAAAAGAAGAAGAGGAAGGAAAGGAAAAGAAGCTCAGAGATTGTGTCAGCGAGGTCGGCAACGCAAGAGAGTTATGTAACAACAGTTAGAGAGCTGTCTCTCTAGATCCTGGACTGGGCGCTCTTGCCAAGGGACTTGGCCGCTAATTCAATCGCGTATGTCTTGTTGCTATGGGATGTTGTATGCAATATGCATAGTCCTTTGATCAACTCTTTCGTTCTTTCGGTCTCTCGGTTTCCCCCTCATCCTTCCTTTAAAATGACAAAACTTTTGCGGAAGGTTTGACGATTATTGACGATTTTTCAAAGGGCAAACACATGTCCGTTGTCAAATCCGATACCGATCAAAAGCGGAATGACATGGGAAATTCAAACACCATCGACCAGTTTGAGTTACGCTGACAGGCATCATGATTTGTCCTCCTGCTGCTGCTTCGTTTATTGTCACAAAAGATCTTTGGAAAAGCTTGTCCCTCGTCTTGTCCATCATCAAAAGAAAAGCTCAGTTCCCTTGGCTGGCTGTCTCTGTCTCTAAGTCTCTATTGCTTTCTTTCCAACTGAGAACTGACTGGCGTTGCTCGACATCCAGGCCGACAAGACAATGGAGAACTTGGGGGCAACGAATGCGAAACGATGAAACCGAGTCAACCGGATTGTCAAAAATCTGTCAACATGTTGTATCGGCACATTTTGAAACGCAGGGGCGATGGCTTTAAAAAACAAACAAAACAAACATTCTGAAAACTATATTAATAAAATTGATAAGTTATATCTATTTTTTACCGGATAACCGGTCAATTCGTTACGTTCCACACGTTAAGACTCGAAGAAAGGATTCAGTTTAGTGGTGACGAGAGATATTTCATTTCGTCGAATACTTTGGTAACTGTTACGACAAAATACTGATAATATATTTGGTTCTTGCGCAATCAAACCAAAGATGTGCTAGGTTTTTGACGTTTCCAACGAGAGACGAAGAAAATAAAGAAAAAATCAAAACGAGTCGAGTCGTCACGAGGAAGACAAGCCTCAAAACTGTGACAATCAAAATGCACGATGCAGCAAAGTTACGACAGCAACGAACAGCAGTTGCACGGTTCAGGAAATCGCGCTCTAAGAATTCAGCGTACAAGGCATGCTCCACGTGATGTTATACAACCACATCATCATGTCACGATGGATATTCATCATATCGATCATCGACCGCCCTTCTTTTATCTCATTGTCTCTTTCTCTCCAGTCTCCACGTGACGATGGGATTTTCAAGATCCCATGAGATCGGGTTGAATCCACGTGAACGAATTTCGTGGAACAGAAACAAATAATCAAAACAATACTAAGAATGAGAGAAAGAAAACAACTTTTTGAGAGCAACTTTTCTAATTGTTACCGACAAACGCTCAATATATTATTCTTGAATGAGATCATTAAAGCCGATGCAGCATATTAGGTCACTATAAATGGACACGATTTTACAGGAAATTTTCTTAGAAATGTAATTGCAGCGCCATATATAAGAAATGCCTCCTGACTGGCCCGAAAACCCTCATACCCCTCACTCGCCAAGTAACGTCTCAGGTAATAAACGTTGATGGGTGCTATCATTGGTCTAATCAAAAACCTGTCATAAATATGTCACATGCCTTTTTTCGGACCTTTTCTCCGAACGACAAAACACCAATGAACAATTGGACGAAAACAGAGAGGAAACAAGAAAGCGCACAAAAAGAAGGACAGAAAAAACTATCTGAACGACTGCAAGGGGTATACAGACAAAATGGCAATTACTTTTTATAAGTATCGTTTATCTGCGTAAACGTTGAATCATAAAAAAAGGACAGACAAAAAAGAAACAGAATAGGGAAACGCACTAGGCTAAATCCAAAGACATACATGCGCAGTGCGCACACGGTCATTTCACCGGTTAAATACGTTAACTACTAATAAACGTACAATCCCACCATTCCCACCTTTCCTAAGAAAAGACGTGCATATCGTATAATACATTTGAGTATGTGCTGGAACACAAAAATGAAAACAAAACGAAACTAAAAACAAAAACAACAACAACAACATGTAATTACGGATTGGAGATAGCCATAGAGACGTGTCGGGACTGTCGGGATCCCGTGGCGTCGTTGGTTCACATATGTCTATAACCCCACCAAAACTTTTCATAGACGTTAAAAATGACGCATCCTTCTCCACTGCCCTTCTACCTTGCAACATGTAAGCGGCAGTCGTCAAAGAAGTGAACAAACAACAACAACTACAGCTACAAAATTTCCCCCGACAAAAAAAAAACCAAACAAAAAGGTAATCATGTCGGCAGGTTCTCGACACTGGTTATACGTATAACGACATCTCTGAAAATGGGAAATTTGAGAAAAAGTTGTCCGCTTCCCTTAAACGAAGCCAACGGTCATTGTAGAAAGGGAAGGATAGAAAAAAAAGGAAACCGGAACCAGTCGTGAAAAAAGATAATATACGAGATGATAAACCAAAACGAAATTGAACTAGAGGGAGAAAAAAGCGGGAAATTCTAAATAAAAATAGAGAGCACTAAAAGAAAGCATGAGCCTAATTTTTTTTTAAATAAAAAAAAAATGTTTTGTATTTTTTTATATTTGCCCCTTTTTAGACCTGTTTACATGCCAGGATACACATCACGAAATGGTTGCATCCAACTATACTACCGTGTAACCGGCCGACCGGTCAAGAGAGAAAAGCGGAGAAAAAAGAGGATACATATATTTTAAAATTTTATATCATATCATTCCCGGAATTGGCTCTTTTCATTTTCTTTTCTCGTTCCGACTAATTAGATGTTGTAAAAAAATTGGGGGAAAAAACCCCGAAAAAAAGGAAGAGAGAAAAACAATGAGAACGAGACGAGAGAGAGGCAATTTAAAAAGCGAGAAAACGAGTCAGATTGGATGAGAGAAAAGATGAAAAGGAACTCGAAAGAAGATGGACCAAGACTCCGAGAGCAAGTCCAAAATTTGCGAGGATAAAGGAATAACGAGTCGAGTGAAAAAAAAGGCCCGATTGCTCCGGTTGGCTCTCAACGGCCGACGTTGTGGTGGTTAATAAACGTAAACTGCTACAGTAGTAAATAAATTTAGTATAGTGACTATGCAGCGGTATAGCTCCGATAACTATAAGAAAAAGGAACGAATCAAAAGTGTCAAACGTTTGAAAGAAAAAACAAGCAAAAAACCTTTAGAAAAAAAGAGATTAAATCGATGATAAGAATAGCGGTGGTTATTGTAAGTGGAAACCCGCGGTGTTCCCTTTTTTGTACCTATATATGCTGTGTTTTTGTTCAGTATTTATTTACACGTGTAAAAATGGGAAGTCTGTGTCTGAATGAAACGGCCCATTTCCTCTCTCTCAATCCGTTTCTTCTCTGTAACGTCAAACAAAATGTCATAATATGATCCTATAAAAAGAAAAATGGGCCGAAAGCAGTTCTTGATGTTTGGCCTCTTTTTCCTATTTCTCGAATTATTTTATTTTATTTCCCTTTTCTTGTGCATGCCGCCAGCATCACGTACGAGCAACACTCCCCCGACACCACGATCCTTCAGTCGGGTTAAGGCTCTTTTCCCTACTGGTCTGTATACTGTATACAGTGAGATCATTCATGTTGGCGAGTATCATTTACTTTGAGAGGTGGAGGCAAAGAAAGGAGAGCCGGAAAAAGGAAAGAAATAACAATTATTGGTCTAGTGGAGGCACTAAGGCCTTTTGGAACATGTCAGTCAGTCAGTTCTAGAGCAAAGTTCCAACAGAACGACAACTTCCCAGTGTCTGACCGCCTGATGGGTTATAGACCCCATTGAACCTTCAAAAAGAAAAGGAAACAAAAAAAAAGAACTTTACACCAAACTCTCTTATTTGAAATGAATGGCGTTGTGTGGTGTAGTATGTGCGAGAAAAAGGCTGTTTTTTTTCCGAGGCTTTCGACAGCCGGAAACTGTACAATTACGCAGCGGCCGTGAAATTCAATCCATCTATAGAACAAACGCATATCATATCGTTATGCGTTGTGTTTATTACGTTTACATTAGTCAAAGAGAAAAGAGTGTCATATCAATATACATACAGAGGTTCTATACATATACTAGTCAGAATTGTATACAGCTGGCATCACATGTTAGTTCACATGTTATCGTGCCTATGGATTGTATAATAGGCCAAAACATTCCTTTTTTAAAATATATTCAACACATTTTTTGTAATAACAACGGCCTCGATAAGAAAAAAAACGAAGTAAAAGAATATGCGCTTAAAGAGACATTCAGAGCGAGAGGATGAAGAATAAAAGAAGGAATGGTTGAAGATACATGTAGAATAGTATATCGAGCTTTAATACGTAACAGGACGGAGAAGGGAGGGGATTTTTTATGTGCGCAGGACGGGCCGAACGGCGGAGAGCACACGCCAACTCGTCATCAGCCTCAACTTTTATTAAATAGCCCTGACGGGCAAGGTCCAAATTTTCAAAAACAAAAGAGAGAAAGAAACAAAAATGATCCGTAACAACAACCGGAACGAAAAAAAAATAACAATAATAAAAAAATGTATATAGAAACGAAATGATAAACAACAACCAAAAATAATTCAACTAGAAAAAGGAAGAAAGAAAAGAGAAGTAATACACCCATTCCGTGTAGTGCGCACGTTGAGGAGTCGACTCATCGGGAGTTTCATCCCATATGTATACGTGCAATTGCTGTCGCTCTGTACGCGCTGTAATGAGTCGCACGCGTATAGCTCTGTATATGTGAGTTACGTAATACCATTGTTATAAGGGGAAAAAAAACAACAACAAACAGTTGTCGCTAGCGCACAGCAACGCGCTGGTCACGAAGGAATTGGGAGCGAAGGGGAGGCAATGATTCGCCAACGACGCAATTGAGTGAAAGCGGTTGAAGCTGCTGCTGGTGTTGTTGTTGCGCTGTCGTCGTCATCGTTGTTACTACAACTTTTGCCTGTCTATTTAAAATCCAATCAACTGTGGCAAGGCAAGGCCTTTTCATCGTCCGTGATGCAAAACATGTCGCAAGGTCGAGCCAAGGAAACTGAAATCGAGGCGATATGGAGAGAGAGTGGATTTCGCTTCTCCGTCACAACAACAAAATTGTAACAGCCGCACGAGCTGCTTTTCTAATAATAATAATAATGTTGGATCCCACTCTATGGATACTGGTTATCCAAAGTAATACTAGGCAAATAGTTGGGAAAGGGCAGGCTAAGGAAATGGGAATGAAATCAAATCAAATGGAACCGGAGCTGTGTGGGAGAGTCTAAGGGTCTATATACTGGCAACATATCCATTCACTGTAGTAGATTAGACGATGCATGTATGCAGCAGCCAGTGCTGCTGATGCTCGACTAGGGCAGCACAGCCCTACGTAAACGTAATGCAGCCCATCCAACGTCATTCATCATGGATGAACGAAGCGGGAACGCCGCAAGTGGAAATGCAGCAGCTTCTATAGCTCTCTCTCTCTCTCTATATATATATCTCTTCTACGATCAAAAATGGATGAAAGTCGCTGATGGTTCTCTTGAGGCATCGTGGCATCCAGATTTCTCGTTCTTATTCCTTATCCGTTATTTTCTTGTGAGGCCTGCGGATAAAGGCTGAAAAATGAGTTGGGAAAATGAGGGGGTCGGTGGCTGGTGTCGCCTTCTCCTCTATAACATAAACTTTTGAGAGTTTTGCATATGCAATGGAGAAAGAGCTAGAGAAAGAGAGAAAGAAAGAAAGAGGGAAAGAGGACGTGAGAGTCGTCACGTCTGTTCTTACACGTGTTCGTCTATAGATTATAGGCTGTTTGATACATATCCTTTATCCTACTATATATAATATTGAAATGTTTACCAGTGTCTCGAATTCACATCGTTCAGACGTCCTACTGTTTGCCAAGAGGCCATGGTACGTGCCATCAATCGTGTCGCTTCTAAGAAAAACCAAATTCTTATAAATAGAAATTCTTTTATTTAATGAAAAGCCGAATGGTATTTGTTCTCTTTTTTTTAAGAGACGAGACAACTAGGCGACACTCGTCGTCCTCTGTCGCAATGATCTTGTCGGCGAAAAAATAAATTGAAAAGAAAAGTAAATATTAATGAAAAAACAAAAACAAAAATAAAATAGATTCCTAGTCATATCATGTCCTGGTGTTTGCTGATCGCCATTTAACTCGCCCCAGAAAACAAATCTAAATGAAAGCTACGCTAACCGGAGTTTTGAATTTCCGTTTACGATAATGAGAGCGAGCTCGTGCCAAACATGCCGATTTCCGCCAATAGCATCCGGCGTAGCGGTTTTTATCGATATTATTCGTCTCTGATTTCCCTCATTTTTTTCGGGTTTTTCCTTTTCTTTTTTCTTTTTTCTTTTTTCTTTTGCTTGAACTCGTTTCAATAGTCTACTTGGTTTCCTCACTTTATAGTGTCTATGCGCATCATGTGCAATAATAAAGTATTGACTCGGCTTATCTTATTTTTCATTCTATTTGCTATTATAGATTGATTGCGATCTCAGTTACACAGTGCAGTCTTTCAAAACTCCCAGTCTGTTTCTGCATCTTATTTTCTGTGGACTAAATTGAAATCAAGAGGTGCCAATATAGGAATATATAAAAACAACACGTGTCTTGAAAGATATACATCAGTTCTCACGATCTGAAAGCAGAAGGAGGAGACTTGCCTTAAAGATAAACGAACGCACGTCTCTCAAATGGCAAGTGAAAAGTACATAACAACATATCGAACGATCAAATGAAAAATATCTTGTGAAGATTAGAATGTCATGAATCTGATGAATCACGAATAATAATAATAATTCAAATGAAGACAATTCCATTCGAAAAAAGTACAAAGCATTTCATTATGCTGTGAGTTAGAATACAGTGTGTATAAGAATGAAAAAAAAGGAGATCAAGAAGAAAACTACATCATCATCATCATGTGAAGAATCGGTAGGCATTGGCGCGACAACAACTAACAGAACTACACTCGAATGTCGGTGTTGTTGCCTATTGTTGCTTCTTGCTTGTTTCTCCGTTTTTCGAGCTCAGCGCTCTCACAGTTTCACTCAATCCATCTCCGAAGCCGAGTCCTTGTCTAGATATACACAAGACACAACAGGCACACACACACACACAACATGGAGAGCAGTGAAAGAGAATTATCTCCATTTCAACAAGTCTATTTTTTCTGATTTCGCTTTTTATTCTTTTCTTTTTCATTCTTTCTACCTTCTTCTCCTTCAATCTCCATGTATTGTGTGTATTCCTTTGTACACGTAGACATCGGCACCAGGCAGTTCGAAACGCCCTTTTTCGTTCGGCGACGAAGAGCTGGATAAGAGAATTTGTGAAAAGAAGGACATTACAGAATCGTCGATTGCGCAAACAAGCGCAAAGGAGCGATGGATGCGCTATTGGCATCCGATACCACGACAATAATAATGCTTCTCTCCTTTTTCTCTCCTTCTTTCTCTGCTTGATCGGGTCCCACACAAGCATTTATCTCTCTGACTGCCGAGCTGACTGCCCGACGACGTTGTGACATTGTGGCTATAAGATGTTGTTCCTCCTCTGCTTTTCTCTCGGCTTCTGCCGCCGTCGCATCTCTTGTGAGCATCTCTTTTGCCGGTTTTCATCCTTGGACCGCGTCCTTGCCCTCGCCCTGACCCCCATTCGATCCTTGTCCATGTGCGGAAACATCACACGTATGTACGCACGTCTTTCTGTTTGTAGACGTTGTAAACTGTTTGGACAGCATGAAGCAAAATAATAAAAGAGGACTTTACTTAGTATGGCTAAAGAACTAAATAAACAACCAGAAAGGAGAAGAAGAAGAAACGACATTTTACATAATATACACACTGATAGTATACCGTACACAATAATAGCTGCAGCATTCTTGAATAACAACCAAGACAAAGAAAGAGAGAAACTATTTTTCCTGGCTGAGGTCGTAGCGTCGCAGGCGGGACTCTTTTCTCGGAAGGCGATAGCACATGACGTTGACGAGAATCGGAGAAATTGAAAAAATGTTTTCCTCTGATTCCGTCTAGTCACTCTGGACGTGATCCAAAGCCAAAAAAGGAATCAATAAAAATATTTTCTGTTGGAAAAAAAACTTGATTTTGATTAGATATAGAACAAACAGGCGCTGGCGCTATATAGAAGCGCCGATTGATCCGGTTTGTGATTCCTTCGTTTGTCCACCGACCGCAATCGGAGTGGTCCCCAGACCGACTGGACGGCGGGACGGGCTATACTTTGTCGTACCAGCTCGTACCACAGCCAATCTGCTTTTGCTTTATGTTTTTCTTTCTGTTTTTGTTTTTTTCATTATTCAATGGTGGATGCCAATTGCCAAATGGATGTTTTATAATGATATTCATATCAGTCAACATGTGTTTCTCCCGTTTTGTCTCCGTTCATCAGCAATCGCAACCAACAAATTGCTGGAACACGGACGGCAACGGTTCAATTATTGGCAAAACTAACCGCTATCTCTCGTCGTGGAATGTTTTCATTTGAACTCGTAGAAAAAGAGAAGAAAACAAAAATGTGTTATATTTATTTATACGGTATAATACCATTTCATAATATGGATAGCCAGCAACGTAATACTGTAGCAGACGGTGATGATTATATAAAGCCGCACGCTAGAGAGCGGTGAAGAATAGAAACCGTTGCGCTTTGCATGTAAATGCACAACATTTCAATCATAATCATATCATTCACATCCGACGAGTTGTGCAACGAATGCCAACAGCCAACCAGTACCGCCGCCCGTTGTCGTCGAGTGTGGAATTTCACATGGGGTATATTCGGGTATATTTACTATATTCCATTTTTATTTATTTATTTCTTGTTTCTTCCTTGTGATACATTTTTCTATTTCAGGTCACCTTTTTCTATACATTTTAATCTTGACAGTTTTTTTTTGTAATAAAAAAATTGAAATAGGAAAGAATGAGAATGATGTCTCACGTCAGCGGCGCCGTTCATACGTTTGATCCGATTCCCGTTGATCCTTGATCGAGTCGGCACTTGGCACCACCAGCTGACTTGTCGGCGAGACGGGCATTACACAGCGGCTAAAGTGGGAAGAAGAAGACAAAAAAAATAGAAGAGGGGAAAAAAAGCTGGGGATTTGGTGGTGCCCACACTCTCCTAATTCATATCAAACTTTCAAAAGGAAAATATGTACTACTACTCTCCCCCTATTGAGACTTTACATTTTTTTTTTTTTTTGTTTTGTTTGGCTTTTTCCAGCGTTTATTTCAGTTTTAGGTTTTTATTTTTTTAATGTTTTTCTAAATAAATCCTTGGTAAAAAAAAAATATAAAGAGGGAAATAAAAAGTTGTTGGGAGCTTCTCCCCTCTTTTTTATTATAATCAGCTTATTCGGTCGTTTTCATTCTTTTTCAATATCGTCTCCTTCTTTTTTGGCACTGCACAGCACACATACGCAGAGCAAAGAGAGAGACACACCCAGTGAACTGTGCTCTCTGTGTGTGGATGTGTTGTATTAAGTAGTAGAATCTCTCTGGCACTCTCTATTTCACACTCCAGTTGGAGATGCTTTGGGGGTTTGGATATCGAGATGCGTATCGTAACGGCTCGCAACTTCTCTCATAACCGTATAAGCTTCCCAAGCGTTTGTGTGTGTGTGTGCTGTGTGTGCGTTGGGAGGGATGGTCCCCTTCCTCCACCCCCATTGCCTTCCTCCTTCTCTTACTGTTTCCTTATCTTTATTTGATTTCGTAATATTTCAAGTGTGAGGGAGGACACAGTCAGACACACACATGGAAGAGAATAAGGAAAAGATTATGAACCGAAGAGGTTATATTGAAATATAAGGCAACAGCAGCCAGCCCAGCCAAGCCCAGCAGTCAGCCAGCATTTTGCGCCATTTGACGTATTTATGTGCGCCCAGCACGAAGCTCCATGGCAGGATAGAGCAGCTAGCTGCTAGCTATACGGACGGAACAGGAAGAAATGGTTGGATATACAGAATGAAAGGGACGATAGTTATATAAGGCAGAAATGGGATGAGGACATCAGGGAAAAGAGTTTAAACGAAGTCGACAAGAAGAAAAAAAAAGGAAGAGAAAGAAGAATCCTGAAGACGAAGAAGAAGAAGAATCTAAGGATGATGATGGTGTTGGAACAGGCGGACGTTGGGGGTAGCGTATAACGTTGGCGGTGGTAGATGTGCGGTGGTACGTAGTAGTGGGTTTGATGGAGGAGTCTTGTGGCGTTCCGTTCACGCGCCGCAAGACATTCCAAGCGACTGTCTAGACTGCTAAATTGTTTTTTTTTTCTTTTCTTTTTTTCCCCCCATTTCTTTCCTACGTCTTCTTTTTTCTTTTCTCTATTCTTTATTCCTTTAATCGCAGACCGCACGGTTATGTAGTCTGCTGGCGTGGACGTCTTCGGTTGGTTGCTTTAGTTTTGCCTTTGCTGGCGAGAGAGCAGAGCAAAGAGACAGACAGACAGACAGACAGACACCAACAATAACAACAAAAAAAAAAGAAAAAAGAACGAAAAAAGAACGAAAAAAGAACGAAAAAAATATCCAGCCAGCCAGTAAACGAGTGCGAGAGAGAGAGGAAGAATGAGAACGATAGATAATAGGACGGGAAAAGTATCATGAAGAAACAGAAACAGAAACAGAAGAAGAAGAAACGTGACGCATACCACAGCAGCACAAGCGGCGTGGCCACCCATCAATACACGAAAGAGAAAGAAAGACTATATAGGACTCGATAGGACTGCTATAGTTTACCGTACTTTGCTCCTTATTTTTTGGCAACCAAACGACACACTGCAGCAAAAGGCAGAAAGAAAGATCGACAGGAAAAAGTAAAAAAATTAAAAAAAAAATAATATATAATAAAAGGGAGAGGGTGTAAAGGGTGGGGTTTGGGTTCGTTACGGGGCTGGATTGTGTGACTCTTGTGACTCTTTCCCGGTCAAAGGGATGGGCATTTTGATATGGAGGGTTAGAAAAAGATCGTATTTAACTATATATGTATCCAGAGAGAGAGGGTATATTATTGTTATACTAAAAAGAGAGAGGACGAAAGAATGAATGTTTTGGTTTTTGTCGATCTTTTGTTTTCCGTACATTTGTTTGTTTTCGTTTTCTTTTATATCAGGGGATTATTGAGAGAGAGAGAGAGAGAGAGATGGGGGGAGAGCGAATTGTCATCGTCCGAGTTACAACACGCAGTTGCCAAGCCAAATGACACACCATCAGAGGCTCGTTTGTGCCAGCCAGAATCGCCTCAACTGATCACGGATGCAAGTGACACGCCCTTTTTGGCTAGTCTGATTGCTCCTGCGTCTCTCTTTCCTCTTTTTTTTCTTTTTTGTTGTTGTCTCTTTCTCGTCTTTCTTCTCTTTTCACGATGCGGAGGACAGAGCCGATGACCATAAGCGATCTCACCAAACGTATCTGTCCGTCGCCCATAGCTTGGCTTGACATGGTCCGTCCTTGCAAAGAGCCAAAATTTGCCCCTCTCTCTTTCTCTCTCTTTCTCTCTTTTTCTCTCTCTTGTCTTCATATAGAATATAGATGTGTTTTGTACGGTCGGTCCTCTGTCCGTCGTTATTTTGCGCGGTCCTCTTGCCCAGCACTGTCTAGCATCGTCGACATGATGCTCAACTGCCTTTGATCACTGTCGCTAAACATCATTTCTATGCTACCGCTACTCTATGCCATGCATGACTCTCTATGCGATACTGCTTTCGGCACTCCTCCATCCGCTATATAGAACATGTCTCCAGACCTTTTGCTACTTTAATAGTCTATACTAGGCTAGTCCTTCCTTCCATCTTTTGTCTATAGATAGTCTTATATATCTTATACAAAGTACATACTTGATGATGATGATGCTGCGTGATATCTGATTTGGAAAATCCCATAGCCGGGGGGCTGTGCCATTCTTTCTCTCTAGCTCTTATTGAGTTCCTTGCCATAACGATCCATTTCCGGATAAGGCTTTGCTCCCTATCCGTCGCTAATATCTATCGATGAATGCCGTTAAATTCAACTTATATTAGGGCTCTCTATGCTTCTATCTCGGCGGTCAATTGCGAGGCACGACAACTTTCCTTTAAGGGCTGGTCCACCACTTAGGAAACAATCGCCGCGCTCCCTTAAAGCTTAAACTCTCTGTTCTCTCTGTTTGACTGGTGTGCCGTTTATATAGAGTCGATAATGTTGCCCCCGACTCACGAATTGTCTCATCGTCGGAGTCTCAAAATTGACTTATCCCTCTTATAAGTATTTTGATGTTTCAATATTTTTGTTGTATATGGGATGATGGAGCTATAGACAGAGAGAGAGAGAGAGAGAGAGAGGGAAGAATCCTGTCGACAGGAACACGAGGCTCATTGAAGGGGTTGCGTTGCAAGGCAAAGCGGAAAAAATAAACGAAATGGGAAAACTTGAAAAAAAGGAGACATTTCTTTTGGATAACATCTTATTCTTTTGAGTTGGCTGGCTCTCGGTGAGACTGCAGACGATGAACTAGCAGAAGGAGAAGAAGAAGATGTATCGATTGTTTTGTTGTGCTCACGTAACGCAGCGGGCGTACATTTTTTCTCCTGCAAACCACCCCTCGATCCAGCGATCGTCTCTCTCCCTACCCCATCCAGACTTTTTTGCTTATCTAATTACACCGAAGGAAACAAAACAGAAGAGGAGGAAAAAGAAAAAAAAGAGGGAAAATTCTGCTGGACTTTTGCCGTACGCACATATCCCACCAGCCGCTTATATTCTTCAACAGCAGCGGCAACTCTAGTTTCTCTACCTACGCACTACATCAAACAGGAGAGCGCCAGCTAGGAGCCCCTTCATCTTTTTATTTATATTTTCTTTCTTTTCTAGATATTTTTTTTTCTTTTCTTTTCGTTTTTCCTGCTGCTGAGCTCTTGTGTCACGTTCTCTTTTATTTGAGGTCTAACGCACACGTGCTCGGCATGTAGAGAAGAACGACGAAAACCCAACGCATCGTTCAATTTGACCCTCCAATATGTGCATCCGATGGCTTCCTTTTTATGTGTGTACTACAGCATATACATATACACTATTCTGCTGTGTATATGTGGACGAACGGCGACGACGATGCTCCCACACATCGATAATATGCGCCATGGCGTTCCATGATGGTCGGCAATATCGACGTCTTTCATATTTACGACTGCAGTCAAGCCCGCATCATTCCAACACCCTCTTTTATTTTATTTCATTTTTTGTCCCCCCCCCCCACGAAAAGCAAGGAAATTTTGGAAGTTTATCGTTTGTTAGTAGCGCTGCTGGTTGGTCGTCATCCTCTTCCCTCGTTTTTGTCCAGCAACAACAACACAAATCAGCAGGGAACGAAGAGAGGGCGAATGGATGGACTTTGAGTTTTCGATTCCTCTTTGAATATGTTATGGTGGAGAGAGAGAAAGAGAGGGGGGGGGGGGATTGTTGTTGGGGCTTGCTTCTTTACTTGAGAGTTGTCTGTGTCGGAGGGTGTCACGAGGAGATAGAAGAAAAGGAAAAAGGTCATCGAGGGAGCAACTGTCGTAGTGGGCGATCCATCGATTGGCACATAGTTTAGTTCCTACATCGTCACTACACTCCTTTTGCTCTTTGTCGTCTCTCTCTTTGGACACGATATCAACAACGTTGTTTGGCTCATGGATCTTATGGTCACTATTTGTCCGTTCTATTACCAGTGAAGAAAGGACAGATAATAAAAAAACAAACAAGGAGACGAGACGGTCATTGAGGCCAAACTTTCCGACTCCTCTTCTTTGTTGTTTATATAGACATTTGAGGTCCGATCTCTTTCTTTCTGTCTCTCTCTCGTCATATAGGGCGAATATCCTTCCATCCATCCATCCGTCCATCCATCCATCCATCCATCCATCCATCCATCTATCCATTCAACTTTGGGCTTTTCTTTCATTGCATTTCTTTTCTTCTTCTTTTCTTCTTCTTTCTAGCCCCTCCGTCTTTGTCTCGCATCTCTTTTTGTTGTTGGGATGTGTGCGTGCGTGCGTGCAAGGAGTCTGATAGCTCCGACTGGCCGCCACCACCAGCAGCCATCGCCTTTTTACCCGCCTTGTATTAGTTCCACTTCGCTAGTGACGCGGACCAACTGTCCGAGCAAAAGTCGTAGACATCGTCTTCGTCGTCGTCGCAAGATTGGCGGACAGGTCCCACTTTTTTTCTTTTACTTTTTTGTTTTCTTTTTATTTATTTATTTTTCTATCTGTCTGTTCTTTTTCTTGACTTCCCCTCGACATCTGGGAACGAAGAAGGATGTGTGCATCAAGGTTATATAGCCTTGTATTTCTCTTCTTGACTTTTTCCCTCCTTACAACCACTAGAGTGTACTTTTCTCTATTTTCGCTATCATTGATTCCCTGTTTTGTTTGTTGTCGAGGGCGGCGGTCAAAATGTGCTGACAACAGTGGGCAACATCTACTATCTCACTTAATCCCCGAGAGAGAGAGAGAGAAATAGAGAAGAGAAGAGACTTTGGAACTGATGGACTTGATGCTGGATGCTCTAGCTGAAAGAGAATCTCAAGATCAATCAATAATATGGATCGGAAGTAGAAGCTACTGTTACTACTCGGAGAAAGAAAAAAAAACAGAAAAAAATAAAAAAAATACCAAACAATATTCCTTCTCCTCTCCTGCATGTATGTACTAGTACTATACTACTATAGACTATAGCTCAGAGTATATATATCTATGCATTGTATATAACATAACATAGACGAATATACATCTACTCTATATATTGGGTACGCGGGACTACGCGCAGTATCTACGAAGACTTCACCGGGTCGGAAGCTCTTGAGATGGAAAATGTCTTCATAGGAGTCTGCTGCTGTGTAGCGGAGCGCGAGAGAGCCGAAGGGATATAACAAGATTTCTCTCTTTCTCTCTCACTTGTTCTTTCTTTCTTCTTCTTTTTCTTTTTTTTTTCTCGTCGTCTCTTTTTCATCCTCTACGATATTGACGTTAAGGCGTCTCCCCTCTCCCAATGACGCAATCTCCAGGTTCTCGGCTTGACGTCATCGCGCCGCACTCATGGGTACAGATGAACGTAACTATATGACAAGAGAGACGGAGAGAAGGTTGAGCAGCATATAAGAGGAGGATAACAAAAAAAATATAGAAATTTAAAAAGTCCAAAAATGACATGAGCTCGTCATTCCTTGTGAAGTAGAGGAATCTCAAGCACGTCAAAAATATCGTCGTTGAGAAAGTCAAACAAACAAGCGCTTCAACCCAAACTCAAATAAAGACGTAACGCACATAAGAGATTTTCTTTTTTCTTGTCGAGTCTGAGAGAAAGACAACAACACAGACAACTAAACTGAACGAAGAGGGAGAGAGAGAAAAAAACAAAATAAAATAAAAGATAAGGAGTCAAAAGAGACACACATAGCAACCGGAAGTCTATGTCTGTCTGTCTGATGAATTCCCGTCTCACTTCCAGACGCTCCTCAACGATGACCTCTCCTGACTCTCTCGTACAGCTCTCAGACTCTTTTCTGGGATCTTTTAGAATTTGACTTCATCATGGGGACTTGGAGATCTTAAAAACGCCTTTCATTTTCATTTGTTGAGCTCTCTTCACTAACCGACCGACCGACCGAAGGAGCCCAGTAACTCGGGGTGCTAATAATAAGACTAAGAGCATCACCACTAGCCACACGTACTAATCCCGCGTTACCTACCGCTAACTATTTTCTTCTTTATTTTCCCCGGAAGTTAGTTTTTTTTTTCTTTTTTCTTCTGATTTATTATTATTGCGTTGTGAGAAACACTGACGCAGTTATACACTAGTGCGGCACAAATGTCCTTGATATTGAATCGTCATGTATATAGTCTTGATTCTTGTTTCTCTTTTTTGTTGTTATTGTTAATATGGGTGTGGTGTCCTTTCAAGTTGAACCTCTTTCTCTCGATATTCAGACGAGGAAGAAGCAAAAGAAAAAGAAAAAAAACTAAAACACCAAAAATAGAGGACAGATAAGAGAAATATCTTATCGCAAAATGTTCGACAGTTGAGACAGAGAGACAGAAAAAATGTTTATTTGTATTTTTCGTTAGTGAGGTTGTTGGATAGTTGAGAGCGAGGTCTGATGGTCTGTGGCGAAGTCCACGCGTGCACCAAAACCGCCAGGACAACGTACATTTATTATTGAATGAGAGACTGAGAGAGGCGAAAATATGAAGAACTGAAGAAAAGAAAAGAGCAAAGAGAAGGGTCGTCTTTTACCGCTGCTGCTGTCTCTGCCTGTGTCAGAGAAAACTTTTGGTGGTTTAAAAAATGGAGAAGAAGAAGAAGAAGAAGACATTGTAGATAATATATGGATCTTCAATAGATAAAACATGGAGCAGTAACATTTTCCATGGCGGGGGCCCGGGTGGTGGTTCTGCTTTTCATACCCCTGCGTGGGTGTGTCGTGTATGTTTAACCGAGAGAGAAATAGAGAGAGAGAGCGGGACAAAACTAAGCAGCCAGCACCCACCATCGTTAGCAAGGATTGGATAGGCCGATAGGGACAGACTGAAAAAGAGAGAGAGAGAGAGAGAGGGATAGAAAAAAGGAAAATGTTTTTTACTATAACGTGTGGAAGGGGAGAGGGGACTCTGTTGTGTACATTACCATCTGTGAGCAGATTGCAGTCCATCAACCCTTTCTTTAAAAAGAGAGAGAGAAAAAAGAAGGGTAGTTCCAAGAGCTAAACTGCTAAAGGGCTAGTGCTGTTCTCAATGTTCTCATGTCTGTGCTCTTTTTTCTTTCTTTCTTTCTTATTTCGTTGCTTTTATAAATATCATTTTTTTTTTGAATTTTTGAATGCCCATATCCTGTCCTGGGAAATGTTTTTCAGCGCGTGTGTGAGTCATTCGCCCGTCATCTCACGCCTCGGCTTTTTCTTCTTTTTACTTCTTCTTTTTTTTCTTTTTTTTCTGTATTTTTGTTTTCCTTCGTTTTCTTCTTATTTCCAAAGAAAACCAAATGGAAGACACATCAAATTATAGACGAACGCATTAAAGAAATGAGGAAGACAACGAGAATGTCAAATATCAAAAAGTCGTACATGTTGAAGTCAAGCCTCGTCGGTCAGGGGAATGTATGGATTGTATGGCCACACATTGTATACAGTATTTACTAGTCTTTAAGAAATGGGGAAGAGCTAGAAGACTAAGAAGGAGACCTTCTAACAGAGTTGAATAAAATATTGAAGTAAAGAAGAAGAAGAGGAAGAAGAAGACCGAGCGGAGTAAGGAAGGAATTAAGATCTTAAAAAAAGAAAAGAGGACAAATGAATTAGGAAAACAAAAACAACAAAAAAAGACAGAGAACATGATGTTCTCTTCCTGTGCACTGTGTGGATCGGGAAAACGGAAAAGAACCCGCACGGCCTGTCGCTCCACGATGATGACAGTCACACTGCCAGTCTGTCACACGTGTGCAATGAAGAGTTTTTAAGACTACCGATGGCGGAAAGTCAGGCAAAAGCCAAAAGGACAACCACCACAAGTGCTGGGTGGACAGCCAAAGCATCATGCCGATATGAAGGACCATATGCGAACCGAAGGGACGACGATACAACAGCCGGCCAAGCCAAGCCAAACCAGTCCGTCAGAGCAAAAATGTTAGGAAATAAGAACTCAGTCTGAGAAGAAAAAGACGAATGAAAATTTAAAAAAAAGGGCGGCGAAGAGAAGAAATACAAAGATAGAAAGAGCCAACTCACGGGAAAAGAAAAAAAAAATACCATGACAAAATATGAAGAGAAAAGTTTTACTAGCCTGTTGCTGATGCTTACCCAGTATACTGTATATATATATATATATATAAGTATATGCAATTATGCATGTATGCCCAGCTGGATGTGTGTGTGTGTGTACAGTCTGTATAGAGTCGCTCTGTTTCCACGCACAAAAATGAAACCCCTTGGAAACTGAATATACCGGTAGGGTATAGAAGGCGAAGAAGGGACACATTTGATCCCGATTGCAGTTGTTGCCCTCGTTGCCATCATCGTCTTTTTTTTCCGTCGTCTCGCGTCTCCACTCACTTTGCCTTCTTTTGTTGTTGTTGTTGTTGTTGTTTTTGCTCTTCCTACGTTCCGTTTGTCAGCTTTTCCTTTAACTTTCACTTCATGGATTTCAGGGGTTTTGGGTTTCTACTTTGACTTTTTTTTTTTGTTGTTTTGTTTTTTTCGTTTTTTTTTTTCGTCTATCATTTGTTTTGTTTTGTTTTTCGTTTCGGACTCTTTTATATCTTGTGTACTCTATGTTTAGTGTTTACATTGAAGAAGAATTCTAGACATGAGCTAACTGCTAACTACTCGGGTGCTGAAGGGTAAAATTGGCTGAATGTGGGTAGATGTTCACACAGCATTCATTCCGTCTTGTTGTCTCCGTCGTATCTCCGGACGGACATTCACTTCCAGGAAAGATGCCGACAGAGACTCGCAGAGAAGAGAGAGGAGCGTAAGTATAGGATTTCAGCTGCGATTTTGTTTTTTAAGGTGTGAAAACACAAGCTCCAAATGGAATTGGAATACAGGACATATACAATTTGGTCGTGTTGTTCAGCTGTCGTAATAGAACAACAAAAGCGAACCTTCAAATTCTTGTTCGTTAGCCAAAGAAAAGAAAAGAAAAGAAAAAATAAAGAAAAGAAAATAAAGTGGAAGAATAATAGGTGAGAGGAGCAGGAGGTGGGCAGGACACGTACGGCAGGTGTTGTTGCA
This sequence comes from Daphnia galeata, assembly GCA_030770115.1. Lineage (NCBI taxonomy): Eukaryota > Metazoa > Arthropoda > Branchiopoda > Diplostraca > Daphniidae > Daphnia > Daphnia galeata. The sequence goes on from CM061115.1 coordinate 7,166,004, forward strand.
TCGGGCGTCCAGGAAACATTTGGCCAGGGATGACAACAAGAATCGAGTCTGCTGCTTCTCCTCATCCTGCCAAGGGCAGGATATATACGCGAGTAGTATATGACATCTATAGGTTCTTAGTCGTCAGAGAATAAGCGGGAAAATACGCAAAGAAAAAAGAAATTCCTCGAGTTTCGTCAAGAATATAAAAGGAAAAATGTGAAGAAAAGACGAAGAAAAGGTTAGTAGTATTATATGGCCCGGTGAAGGAGAGAAAAACGGAAAAAAAGGGCCAGTTGAATATCGTCAGTCTCTTGACGACATTTTGCCGCCGACCCCAAGTATTATAACGTAAGTAACGAGGCAGGAGCAGCTCAAGAAGAAGGAAGAAGAAAGAAGAAGAAGAAGAAGAAGTGTACAACAGAGAAAAAAAAGTGAGAGAATAAAAGGACTAGTGCGCACTGACGACCTCCGCCCTTCTTTTTTTCTCTCTTGTCTCTCTCAATAGGAGCAAAGAGGAGAACAGCAGTCACCCTCCTATTGCTCCTAGACTATACTTTGGCTATAGACTCCTATTTCAAAACATATTGACGAGGGCTGGATCGCTCGCTAGTATAGATGAGAAGAGGAGAAAACGACCAGCAGCTGCTCACTTCTCTCTTTTGATGTGTGTTCCCAGTTGCTGCTGCTTTTTTTCAAAAAAAATAATAATAATAAAAAAATATATATATGGAGAGCAGAGGATGGAGGCGGAATAGATACAACAGAGACCACGTGCTTCTCACTCGCATGTTTTTCTATCCAAAAAGACTAAACCTTATAGCTTCCTCGACTGGATATAGTGTACAGTACAGTACAGTACGTAATGCGTATTCTTTTCGAGGAGGGGGAACTGATTGAGAATCCCCCATTCCCCTCTTGCCACTGATGTGCGTACACGAAAGCCTTAGATGTGCGTAGGTATACATGGAAGAAGCATCTTGGAGCTATGCAGAGCGTATCACGTGTTTGTTGCAGACTTTAGAAGCAGGAAGAAGAATCTGAAAGAAGAAAAAGAAACGACCTATTCAAACAGAAAATATATTTATAACATACAGAGAGAAGATTCCCTATTGTATTTACGACACACTACAATATATCGCACCCCCTTTCAACAGCAGCTCAGCAAACCTATCTTCTTTCCTATATGCGAATTCATTTATTCTCGCTTCATACGTTTATTACGTTTTACTCTTTTACTTTTTTTTTCTCGAAGCGAAAAGGTTGGCTGTTCACGAGCTCACCACGTACCTGTCCTTCTTTTTCATCATCTTCCGCTTTTTCTACCTTGTAGCGCAGCAAAGAGACGACTGCTGATTCCGTCGCTGAAAATAAATCTGAGAAACCTTGTGCCAATTGAAGGCATTTCTTTTCCATTTTGAGTAACGCCAAGGAAACGCCCCGATGCGAACGACGAGAAAGAAATTGATTAGGTACACATTTGATTTCGCAGGTGAACAGTGATCACTATTACCGAGAGAGATGATTGTGAAATCGGTCGGAAACGCGGATCTAACGATTTGATTTCGTTTGATTTCTTTGTTATTTTTAGATGATTTTCCCTCCCGCTCGTTGCCTGTTGTTTTTCTATTGCTGTCTCTCTGTCTGTCTGTCTGTCTGCCTTGTCTTTCAGTCTATAAATAAGTAAACAGAGAAGAGGCGCTACGATAACAAGAACGAAACAACAGCACACGGGACAAGGCGGCCAATTTGTTTCTTTTCTAAATAAAAAAGAAAAGACATGGGAAAACAAAATAAAATACCTTCCGCTTTTCTTTTCTGAGAAGAAGAAGAGCTAGAAAATGATGCTCTTCTTGTATATACAGGCTCGTGGCTCATGTTTGGAGAAGAGTCTCAGCTATATAGGGGTTGAATGTGTGCAAGGACTGTTTAAGCCACAAGAAAATAAGAGATTTTCTCTTTTTCCAGACGACGAGTGTTATTTCAATATATCGGAAGAAACTTGTCCAACTCCAGGAAGTGTCAAGTGGGTTGTTGTAAGTGATTGTTCACTAATTCTGTTATAACATTATTAGATTTAGATACGGAACTATACGTAAGTGCGCAGATGTGGGTGGTAGCCTGGTAGGAGGACTGATTTTGGCTCCAACCTGGAGAAACTGATAGAAGTGATAGATATCAAGTCAGACACTTTGATTATTCCTTGTAACTCACTAGCATTTTATTTCTTTTTCGGTTTTACCCTCCTTTTGTGGATGCAGTTGCTGTTGTGTGTAGGCGGCGCAGGCGGCGACAACATGAGAAAGGAAAGAAGAAAAAGATGTTCATGTTCAAACTGGATCACATCACACAGTCTTTCAATAGACTTGACGGCAATAAACAAACGAGAGAAAAGGTAAAAAGAAATTTTAAAAAATCAAAACAATAAAAAAAGGTCGTTGGAAGCCAACGAGGTAGAGAATAAAGGGACCGAAAAACTCTTTTTTTTTTCCTCCCTTATATTTTTTCTCACCTTTTTCATGTTCATTTGTCTCGTACGTAACTTGCCCATTGTTCATTAAAGACGTGCTGGATGGCGGTGCAACGGCGGTGGGCTCTCTCTCTAATATTCTTTCTCTATTGCCCATATTAGATGCGTATAAAAATATACACCAAATATATTATGTATAATCAAGAGCGGACAACAGATTGCACCCGATTGCCTCGTGAGTGCAGTAGCAGCAGCATTATAGGCTACTACCTCTATAATAATATCATACCTATATAGCATATTATATGCATATATGTATATAATGCGTCATAAATAAATCGGGGCGGAGTATCTGGCGATCATGACAACAAGGGCCAGCGGTATAAACTCACTAGTTGTGTATAGTGTAGTATATATAGATATAGGAATAAAAAGGGGGGGGGATGGATGGATGGAAGGACGGGACCGACGATAATCATAATAATAAATGAACTGCACAACCTTCCTGCCCCCCTTCTCTTTTCTCTTTTTTTCTCGTCTCTCTTCCTCGTTGGGCAGCTGTTATGTACGCCTTTCGGCCTCACTCACTCACGGACGGCATACGGCGCGATCTATGTATCACTGTATCCGTCTAGTAGCCCTATTAAATGCGCATAAAGCCGAGATCGAAATCGCAGCTAGGCGGCCAATGATTTACCAAGTACCACCACTCGACGACGCGAAAAAACAAAAAAACAACAACAACAACAAGGCGGCAAGTATAAAAATGTACTAAGACGACGACGTTTTAGAGTGTAGAGTAAAAGAGTACAGAGAGTTGTACGTAATCATGGTCGTAGGTATATACCAGTCAAGTCTTAAGGGGTCCCCAACCATTTATGAGCCTGTAGACTATAACTATACCTGGGCTCATGCGGTATATAGGCACGTTAATGCGTCATAAAAGACGGAAGAGAGAAAGAGAAGGGGGGAGAATGCTCAATCGCGCTAGAAGTTGTTAAAAAACTGTTTTGGTGAAACACACAAATAAAGAGTGTCAAAATTATTCCGAAAGAGAGTCAATAACGCACTACGTAAAAAAAGGGAAACAAACATAAATTCTTTTATTTTCGTCTTATTTTATTTCATTTGTTTTGTTTTACTTCGTCTGTTTCTTTTCTTTTCTTTTTTTTTCAGGGTGTTTTCATTGTTTTTATTTTTATTTGTACTTTGGGGATTTTCCGAGCTTTTTTCTCTCTTTTACTCTTTCAAAAGGTTCATTCACCCGTGACGCGTGTATTTAAAACAAAAACAATAATAAAAACGGGAAATAAAATAATTTTCAAAAAAAAAGCGATCGCACTTTTTCTTTTTGAAAGATAAATTTTATTTCCCTTCATGACGTATCGGTTCGATGGATTCAGTTACTTTTATTGCCTTTTGTTGTCTACTTCTTCTTCTTCTTCATCGACGTCTGCTCTTTCCTCTTTCGGCATGCAGATATAAGCTGTAAACTGTAATAATATTGTAATATTAGTTACTTATAGGTTTCTTTATCTGCCTTGTAAATAGTATTGTACATTTCACGATATATCCGGGACTTGATGTGTGTGCTGTGCGCATTTGTGCACTCCGTAGTAACACGGAATAACGTAGTAGTACGTAGTACGTATCTCGCACTAATACATATAAGGCTTTGATATGGGACGGCAGCGTGGGCGGCATAAAAACACAATAACACAATAAGAAAATGATAAATGATTGCAATCACTTTTGCGGGGGCCGTGTCCCGCTGTTCCTCGTCGGTGTTGTTGGGTATATTACCCCACACAAATGCGCCGCTGCCGCCGCTGCCACCTCCACCATCTCGCCCTACTTTGGACGTCTATGTACGCCATCAGCCAACTTCACCGTCTGCTGCGTCGTGACGCTCAATGAAAAAAAACAAAAAAAAAATAGAAAAAAAACATAAAAATTTTAAAGAAAAAGAAAAAAAAAAAAAGGAGAGAAGTCGGATGCTTGCACCACCCCTCCTCTTTCTCTCTTTTCTCTTGTCGAAACGCAGCAACCCCCTCAAGACTTTTTAATGTAGGCAAATTGTGATGGATCCGACCGCAAAGTGGTCGGCACGCCATCCGAATAGAAAGCCACATCCTACAAGGCCCCAGTCGTCTGATGGCCTGTATCTGGGTGTATATCAAAAAAAGAGTCTCAAGAGTCTTTCTCTCTTTTTTATTTTTCTTGTTTCGTTTTTTTTTTTCTTCTTTGCTATGTATTATACAACACCTGACTTCTGTGTCTCTGTCTGGATCGCTTCCTTTTTTTCGTCTTTTTCTTCTTTTTCTTCTTCTTTTGCCCCTCACTTTTTATTGCCGGCCGTTTCTTCTCCCCCCCCCCCCCCCCTTTCCTTCTCTTTTGATGAGTTCAAAAGCTATACGTATAGATAGACTGGGTGCCAGTGGGTCCCAAATGAAATCATGACGTGAGTATAGCTCTCTTTCTTCTTCCTCCTAAGTCCTAATATATATTGCTAGTTTTCTTTTTTCTTCTCCTTTTTCTTCCTTCATTTCCGTTTCATTTTCGTCTTTGAAATTTTTACGACAGCCAAATTCCGTGTTGCGTCGTTCGTTAGCGGCGTCAAAACGCCGTTCACGATTCTCTTAATGGCTTCTATCTTGTCTCAAATCAAAAAAGAAGTTGAGGAGTTGCTGTCATCGGAGCAACGCCAATAACAACGAAGACACACACAAGAAGAAAGAAAAAACTCTCAACTTGATCGGAAAGTTGGCCCAGCAACAGCATATTGACCTCTCTCTCTCTATTTCGACTCGTCTTTTCCTTCTCGTGTGATATGATAGGCGGCCGGGTTTTGGGGGGAAGCAGACCAGACCACGAAGGTTTCTCTCTCTCTCTCTGTATTGCTTGTGTTATTGTTGCACTGAGTTTTTTTTTTGGTTTTTTGTTTTAGTGGGGGGCTGGGTTGACTTAACCGCGTGCCGGGCGTGTGCCAAAGCCTTTTCCTGACCACGCCAACACCAGCAATTTATTTTGACTTCATTTGAAAACGAACAAAGTCCTAAATATTGGCAGGTTGTATAGAAAGAGAGAGAGAGAGAGACAGAGAGACAGAGAGAGATAGACAATGGTGTTGTCTCAATCAACAGGGGCCTGACAGCAAAACAGACGCACAGCAGCATTAGGTTAGTGTCTACTCTCATCTCTTTGACGCAATAAAAACACCAAACAAAAATGCCACCCAAACAATCCAAAAATCCTGACAAAGCTTCAATTGTTTCTGACTTCTGGTTTTTTTCTAAATACTTTTTTCCCCCTTTTTTCCGAAGCGAGAGGCGAGTAGTTGAATGCGCAAGGACACGATCTTGGACACGATTGACGTCGTTCAATGTCTAAACCAATCAGCTGTTCACCTTGCTCACCTTATAGTCGACTGGTTTTGGCGAATGCAGTTTTAAGCAGTACCACCAGTAATATATAATTATACGTTAGCGCGCTATTATTCGCCATTCGTCGTATCGTATATAGTAGGAAGGTCGATCTATCGCTTATATATTGCGTTGCAGAGAGAAAGAGGAGAGAGACGCGAGAGAGAGAGAGAGAGAAAGGTCGCTTGGATCTGGTACTATATATGATATGATCATGATATGAATATGTTAGTTGAATAATAAGAGAACGCGGACACACCACGTCGCCGATATAATGTACGCTATGCGCGCTTATTAATATAGTCACTTTCTTCAATACATGTCTGTGAGGTGGATTTAATGAAATCCAATATAGCAGCCGAGTTGCTGGCTACTCGCTGCTGCTATGTGGATGCTGATGTCGAATGTCGATTGATAATAACACCAGGGAATGGAATGAAGTATAAAGAATGGGCGAATGAACATCAGCAGAGAGAAACAACACGCCAAACGTAGACTATAGCGCTGCCAGAGAGAAAATCGAATGCCAAACGTTGTGTATAGCGCAGCGCGCTGTATACGTATCTACGCTATATTATAGCTATAGCTACTACAAGAGAGTGGAGAGCCGTTATATATTGACGTATCGATATCGCCATAGTGGAGCTTTTTTCTTTCTTTTACGCAATAATGACCTGCACGTGGCTCCAACCTTCTCTCTCTTTTTCTCTCTACTGGTAAATGAATACTTTTTTCTTTCTCTTTTTGATTCGCAGGAAAAACTTGGCTTTTCTTCTTCTACTTTTTGTCTTTTCCCTCTCCCCAAATATGAGTAGACCGGTAAATAAGTGATGTTATACAGTTAAGCAGCAAACAAGGACAACAACAGAGCGGGGCGGCTGCGACGACCAAATCTCCAAGCCAACAATACATTTCATAATAATAAAAATGATGATAATAATAATGTGGAAATAAATCATGCACAAGAGAGCATATATCGCATAGTAGGAATAGGAGAATGCTGCGCATTTCTACTCTTGGTGCTTACCCAACGACCGACGAGTACTACATAGGGGCTGTATAGCTTATAACTAAAGTATAGCTCGTCTCTATTTTTTATTAATTTTTTTTTCTTTTTTTAGGTAGAGAAATAAGTTGTCGAGTCCGCTACACGCAGTCGCAACTGCACAAAACAGTTGCGAGGCAGCAGCTATATAGGAAGTGCCTGTATCCGAGGTTATTGAAGATGATGAGGGCACGTTCATCAATTATATCGGTCATGGGTGGATGGGTGAGGCAGATAGAGAGAGACTTACTACTCTCTCAGCTCGACTCTCACTGACGTAATACGTGGTATATATATTGTCTACGTAGTGTTCAATTTTATGGGTTTTCCTATATGTGGGTGTGCTGGCTTTGGTATTGGTATTGGGGAAGAAGAAAAAGAGTCAAGTAAAAGAAAAGAAAAAAAAAGAAAAGAAAAAGAAAAACTTGTATTATGGAGAAAAAAGGAAAACAGAGAAGCCGTGCTTGCTGCTCGAGTGGGGTCGTATATTTAGAGAGTCAACAGTCGCCAATAAAAATTGATATGGCATTTAAGACTCGCGGAGAATGTTGCTGTCGTCTCTCGAGCGAACAGGCGCGTGTTTCTTGTAGTACTATAATATGTTATTTCATTCGATTCCACAACCCCACCCTTCTTCCTTCACTTCATGCTGTTTTTTCTCGTTTTTTCTCCCTTGGAAAATAAAATAAAATAAATATATAAATAACTATCCGTGTTTTTCATTTTTACGACGGACCACAACGGCGGCAAAGACTCTTAGGGAAAAAAAGGAAAATAAAGAAAAATCTCAAAAATTTGCTATGAGACATTGTATACGCACGGTTTACATAGTAGTGAGTGTATACACTGCTTGCTATTTGTATGTTTACGCCTATAGCGACCTCACATGTATTAGGCTAGCTAATGCTTATCTACTATTATGGCATGTATGTGTGTGTATAATATGCCAAACTTTTTTTTTTGTATCTTTGTTGTTTGTTTGTTATTTTGGCGTTGATGATGTCGTCGTCGTTTGGCTCCGCTTCTTGGCGCAAAAGTGCTGCTGGTGTGTGCACTTGCGTGTGCTTTATCGTCGTGGTCGAGATGATTGTATCGATCTGGATGAACAGATATTTTGAATTGTTTCGAAAGCACTTTTTACTAGTGGAAATGGCCAAAGACCAAAGCGTTTGAACTTTGTGTTGTATTCTTCTCTTTTTTGTTTCTTTTTTGTTTGTCTTCTCGACATAATATATTTGAGAGATCTTTCTTTTTATGGACCACCTACTGTAGAGTGAGAGTGGCACAGTGTCGCACGTACGCATCTCTATGAATTCGTCTTGGATATGCGAGGCGGCCGTAAAGGTTGTCTTTCTTTCTTTTTCTTTTCCCCTTTCTTTTTATTTTTTTTTATTTTTTTTTCCTTGGACAGGACGCCGTTTATCACTGTCCCATTCACAGCCCAAAGGTCACACAAGGCGTTCATGTACAGTGGAATTTGTGTGGCACACGATGGCTCGTAACGTTAACAATATAATGTACGTATTCATTTCACAATTCCACTAAAAAAGAGTTTGTCTCTTTTTCTTCTTTTGAGAAAAAACAAAACAAACAGAACAAACATTTTCATGTGAAATCAAATGTCGAAATAAATAATTTCTCGTTTGAAATTCGTATCGATTCGTTTAAAAGAAAATTGAGCCACTTATGCGCACGCTATATATATAAAATGTCAACCTATTTTGAATGCGATCCGGTTAGATCTTTGGTCATTAAAATAAAGGGGAAAAAAAAGAAAGGTAAAACAAATTTGAATAAATGATCTTTTTATAGCTCGTTAAAAGCCGATTGGGGAACAGGAAGATTTAACGGAATTCACGTGTATGCCAGCTGAATTCTAAATGACTTGCGATCCGGTTTAAACTTTATGCAGTCTTTATTTTTAGCTCAAATTTTGTAATACGAATTATTTCACGAATATAAAATAAAAAGTCGAATTTCATCGAGCCCTGGTCTTTTTATTTGAAAAAAGGGTCACACGTTGAACGTAACACACCCAAATTTGAATGCTGTATACAAACTTTCATTTCACCGTCGAAACCAAATCAGGATTGTTTGAAGTCATTTACAAAATGAACTGGTGGAACGACATTCTTGCCTTGAAATCAACAATGTCCAACGACGAACTGTAGCTGCGAGATTTCATTTTGGTAGCCCGGTGGGTAAAAGAGGACCGAGCAATCGACCTCGAAAGGTCGTTTCTCAAAATAGTATCAAAGACTTCAACCTGCTTTTTTTTCTTTTTCAAGTTTTGAGCCACGATAATCTTATGTTGTCCAGTCGTCTCGACTTCAACAAAAACTATCTTCACTATAATAGCCTAATGTAAATGTCACGAAAGCCTTTCAAGAAATTACCACCATTTTTTGTTTCTCTTTAAATATCTTCTAATTCCACTTTTTCGCGCAAGTAATAAAAAAGAGAGAGACGCTATTAAATTACAACTTGTCGTTTGATCCGTCAGTGGTGCGAGACGGAAGGAGTTCAGAGGAAGAAATACAAAAATTATAACCAGCCAGCGTGCGTCCATATATACCTTTGAAGAGGCACATCAAAGTCATCGAGCTAAAATGAATCGTTAATGTTACCGTCGTGGTTCTTCGCTCCTTCTCTGACGATCGTCACGTGACGGGGTCTTCCACAAATCCATCAGTAGCTCCATGACTTTCTTTTCACGCACACATCAAGCCTATTACCCGGTTTTGATTCTTCTGTTTCGGCATTTTATTTGATATTTTATTATTTTCTCTCTTGATTGGTCTCGGCCTTTTTCCTCGTTATGAGTGTAATTCAGCTGATTGTAGGCTAGTTCCTACTCGTCTCTCTGTCTCTTCTATATATAATAATGTGTACCATATAAGCTGCTACTGCTATACGTCACTGCGCTGTGGCGAAAATCACGAAGAAACTCAACCCCGGTAAACCCCATCGTCTTTTCTGGGCCTCTTTTGGTATTTTGTTCTCTGTGTGTGTGTATTACGTTTCGAAAACCAACAGTCCACTGAATATATACATGGCGACGCTAGTGAGCCTAACTAACACGCCCATTACTGGTTCACCTCCAAAAATCTGGGGTCGCTGGTCCGATTTTTTCCCCCCATTCTCCTACTATGCCGACGACTCTTAGCGTAGGAAAGAATGGCAAACGATTACTAGGAAATGAATAGGGAAAAGAAAAAAAAAAGAGAAATAAAACGAAGAAGAAGAAGAATTTAAAGAACTCCCCTTCGTCTCCATCGAACAATAACAACTGCTCTAGTGAAATACGGTCTAGTGTGAAAACCATCAAGAACGTGACGCCGCTACAAACGCAAACAGAAAGAGGCGGAATCTCTTCAACTGTAAATATACGGCAAAGCAGCAAAGGTGGTTGCGGAGGGACATGTGTGACGGGCAAGACTTCAACATCAGCAGCAGCATTGTAGTACAACAGGCTTTCTTTAGATTCCGTCTCTGACTCTCTCACGCCGTTGTCGACATCAGCGCGACAGCATCGACAATGCCCATGAAGGAAAAAAAAGCGCAGAGCAAATATAGCCTTGCCTGTCTGCTACTCAGACTCATAACAAACACACTTAAACCGTGAGAGGAGGGCCAACAACTGAAGGAAAATGAAGAGGCAACACTGAGAGAGTATTGTCGAGTTTTTGAGGGGACAACGTTACCAAAAGTCTAAGTTATTCCTATTCATCACTAGAATCTCTGCCGTTCTCAAAACTCTATTCACTCCAAAATCTGGGCTTGCTTGAAATTTTCTTTTCTTTTATAATACAAACAAATAAATAAAATCCATCTCCCTTTGAAAATGAAATTTCACTCTATTCGATCTTTATTTATCATTGCGTTATTTCATTTTGCATACTTGACAAAACTCTTAACCGGAATCGAAACTGCGATCGTTGCAGCTCTGATGTACCCTTTGAACGTTCCACAATAAAGAAGATGTTTTAAAAGATGTCTGACTGATGAATATTGAATTGTATGAGATGTCTCACTGTTTTCGCGTGATGAGTCACGCTCACACGGTTACACGATCGAGAAAAAGAGTTAAATTGATTTCATCCAAAAGAATGGCGACAGTTACTCGGAATTCAAAGCAATCAACAATAAATTGAAAAAAAATTACAATAATTTATTTGTTGCCGCGTTCGTTTTTTAAGACGCAAAAGAAACACAGATTGAATTAAAATAAAAATATAAAAAAAATTTCTAAAAGCAAAAAACGGGAGACAAATTGATTGATTAGAGGAAACCGATTACCAGCAAACAGTAAAAACACGTGGTTCGTCTACTTTTCGGGGCCATGTGAGTTTCGCCGTTAATCTTTTGCTGACGTCAGTGCGTGTGTGGGAGAGGGGGGGTGGGGTGGAGAAAGGGGGGTTAGAACAACGCGCGTCGTCCACGACAAATGTCGTCTGTATAGTAAACGATCCCGTGATGGATATTCATGGACGTGGTAATAATTGCTAACAACGTGACATTGCTGGCGACTGCAGAATTCCCTGATTCCTGATATATTCTATATTATTATTCTTTATTGCTGGGTGCTGGCCTGGCCGTCTGTTAGACTTCGTAAGTTGTAAATGCTCTTCTTCTTCGTCACCCAACGCAGACGTTTCCAACCATCAACTCATTGTCTCAAATGTCTCATTCCAATACCTTCTGGTTTCTCTTATGGTTGACGGTCTCGTCGTGTCCCGTGGTTCCCGATGTGACTTGGCCAACTGCTATGTGGACTGTTGCCAAAAGGAAGTTAGTTCTGTTATTTCTTCATTTTGTTTTTCATGCGATCCAAGTCTTATGGTTTTGGGTGCCATGGAATTGTAAATGACCATTCCGTAAAGTCCAGTTTTGAAACCAGCTTTGGAACAGGATCATTGGCAACTACTCCATTGATGACGTATGCGAAGAAACCCTTTGTTTTCTTCTTTTTTTTTGTTTTCTTTTCGTTGTTGCATTGTTCATTTGTTTTGCGTACAGCCATCCAACCTCACATGTATGGTTTGGTTGGTTAAAATCGAATTCGAAATTCATGAGAAGCCATGAAACAAGAAGTGAATAACGCAGAGGTACAATAGGGCTGCTTTATCCCTTATATAAGCACACAATGTCTGAAACACCAACAAACACAAAAGCTTAGGAAATATTATTTTGTTATGTTTTTTTACAACTACTGCCTATGTAGGCCTCTAGCGCTCTTATTTATTTTTTTGCTTTGGCTACTCTCTTTCACTCGCTCTGCTATCTGGATTCTGGAGAGAAGAAAAAAAAACGAATAACCGTAAATTTCTTTCTTGACTGCATAATAAGCTTCGGTCTATACGACGTCAGTTGGTTAAAAAAAATTAAAGAAAATTCCGGAATACCAACTTTAGTAAAAAATAAGAAAAAACAATAGAGAGATATTTTTGGACTCTTTACTGGCTTACAGTTGAACATGTTTCGCTGTATGGAATGTTTTCTTTTCTGCTGGTGTCGTGTTGTATATTAAAGACTCACGACGTCTAGACTATAGTGAAGGCTACGCTACACCTAAGATCACTGACGCTCTTCTTTTTCTTCTTCGTTTTGGTTCTACAAGACATTTTCGTTGGCCATCATCATTTGGTCCATTTATTTTTTTTATTTCGTTTCCTTTTCATTCTTGGGTGGTCATTACCTGACGCTGACTCATCGCCTATTTGTGTTTAACTCTTTTGTGCTCATTATTTCTCTCTCTCTCTCTCTCTTTCTTGTGTGTGTTCCTCCGATTGCTTTTCTGTCACACGTACGTATAGTCTTATGTGTGTCTGCGTGGTGTTGAATTTCTATTTCTCTTCTCTTTATTTTGTTGTGTAACACTTACACCAATCACTCCGTTTGTCGTGTCCGCCGAGGAAAAGCGTCAAGTAGAATTACCGAGACTCCACTTCCCGTTATGGACATGAGGAGCATTGCGCTTTGACGATGCCCATAGTTGGTTGTTTAGGAGACGCAGCCGTGAGTATAAGTTAGCCTAGCGAATAACATAGCGATGACTAGACCAACAATTTTCAATGGTGTCGGGACTGTTGCTATTGCGCTGCTGTCAGCCGCTGTCGGCTATATTCGTTATTTTTTGCTTCCCTTTCGTTCGGTTACCGGTTGCATTCACGAACAGTTCTCCTATAGACGTTCGTTCTCTCCCCCTAACTCCCTACTATTTTTTTTGAACGATGAGTCTATTGGGTGGGTCCCTAATGTGTGCGGTATTTGAGACGATAATGAGACACGTAATTCGACTCGGACTGTAGTACACATGATTGAAAGACAACCCAAGAAAATATTGAACGTTCGGTTATATTCCCATTGCAATTGCTCGTTCCGAGAAAATCTAATTGACACACAAAACAAAACGATTTTCACGCGTTTCAGACACTCGCCCGAGTTCGACTGACGTTTCAATCTACGCGCTGAAAAATTACGATCTATTTGGTCAGTTGTATACACACAGGTGTGTGTCTGTTCTCTGGTTATAAAATAGCACCAGGGATTTGTTGTTTTTTTCTTTTTCTTTTATTTCTTTCTTTGTGTGCGTGTGTGTGTTTCTTCTTCTCTTAGATTACCGGACAGTAACGAATTGGAGAGGAAAAGGGGGGGGGGAGGGGGGGGGGGAGAGCGACCGCAGAAAGACGTCAATGCGTTACGATGATGACGTTATACTCGTTATAGACACATTATCTGTCGTAAAAAAAGAAAAGAGATAAAGATAAGAGGGGGAGAATAAAAAAAAGAAAAGAAAAGGAATAAACCGAATAATCATCAAGTGGGAGTGTAACATGTAATGCGTGGCTCGGTCGATGTGATGGAGCCCAGGCGATGGCAGTAAGAAAAACAACTCTTCTTGTGCTGGATTATGTGCCCTGAAAAGAAAAAAAACAACAACACTCGATGTGTGTGTGTGTGTTCAGCGACTCGTATTTTTTTTCTTCCTAAATTTCTGTTTCATTTCTCCCGACCGTTTGGGATAAGTGCTCTGTATCCGCGTTCACCATAGTTACAGCATGTTACAGCATGTTTTTTTGTTTTTGTTTTTTGCTGTTGGGTCTGCGGATGTATTAATGTGTTTTCTACTGATTTGGGGGTCTTCATTTATATATTTTTTGTTATTTTATTTGCCGTTTATATGAAATCTGTCCTGTGTTTTACCTGCTCGCACACGCGTTTGCCGCATTGTGTTTTTCCAATGCGGTATTTGGGTACCGTGTTTTTACCTATTTAGAAGATCACATAAATCAGATTAACCCGACAAACGTATCGGGTATCTTAGCTCCTAGCAGCCTATAGTGTTTGAAGCGGCTACAGAGTAGCGCCTAGCTATCGTTGGCCATACGCAAAAGGTTTCTTTGCGCGTTTGTGCTCTCGCCGAATGCTCGCACACCAAACACACACATAGAGAGACAAAAACAAAAGAAAACAAATTTCGCCGAAACATCGCCTTTCATGGTACCGATGGCGACTGAAGTGGCAACTGAGATTACGCAGAAGAGAGCCTTGCGGAGAAAAGAATAAAGAATAAAGAAGAGAAAGAGTCAATAAGGCAAATAGACTGAAACATGGAGAACTGCCTGCTGGCTGACAATTTATGTATGGAGAGAGACGGCGACGGCGGCGGCGGCGGCGGCTCTCTTCTACACACACACACACACACAGTCACTGGCCTCTGTACATGGTAACATTCATCTAAGAGGGTTGCTGTTCGCCTCTGTCATAGAAGATTATCAGTACGTGGCTGTAATTGGAACGTGATTGAATCATTGCATGACGTTTCGCTGGTTTTACTGATCACGTGATCACCTCATCCCTTTTTTACTATACAGTCCCTCTTATTCTCTAACCTTCTTTGGTCCGGTGAGCTGTTGTCGGCTTTTGTGTGATGATGGCGTGCAGTGGGCACTGATTAATGAGGGTCGACCTGGCTAAAAAAAAAGGGGAAAAACAAAAGATAAAAAGAAATACCCCTGCTGGACTTTTTTCAAACACATATGCAGAGAGTCCTTTCACGCAAACACGAACGGATGTATCTATCTATACCTTCTGTTATTTCTATATGGATCCATATGTCAACCAATGTATATAGTGCATATGGTTATAGACGTGGATGCAATCGGTTTGCCCACATACGCACACAAGTATCCGTGAACAGAGAACCCAAAGGGTTGGTTGGTATAATCCAGGATATAACAGGATCCCAGCAGTCACAGCAATCGGGACTGACTGTTACTTTACTTATACCTTCGATCCTTCCTACCTGGTGGCAGTGGTGGCTATAATGTCAATTGAAAAGGGAGCAGCTAGCAGCTAGCTAGCAATAAGAGGGAATTGACAACTGGATTTATTGGTCACCCGGTTACATATCGGTTTGTCTCGTCTACCGTCATGAAACGATCGAGACCTGCTGGTGGTTAATGGGGCAACAGCAATAAGTTGCCGTCTGTTGGAAACTTTCGTCTTCCATCAAGTTTCCCGGTCGACGACAACAACGACGATACGAGAAAAAGAAATAGACTGGGAATTTGATCCTTTCCTTTCTTCTCTCTTCTGCGTACGTTTTATTCTATTATACAAAGGCACTTGACATGGTTCTATAGTGATACACTATCTTGCAAACCGTGTCACCGTCGTCGTCGTTTGATAGAGAGACCCTCTCGTTCTACACTCTTTGCTCTGGAAAAATGAAAAAATGGCCATCCGGTATCTTCTCTGTGTACAACATATAATACTTTGTCCCAAACGGACCGGAATAGGTTTCTCTTCTTTTCGCTTCACTTTTCCACATCCTGTGCGGATCACGATGGAGTGAGTCCCTCACTAAGGGAGCGAAGAAAAAAAAAAGGATAGATAAAAAGAGAGACTTGATCGTACGTGCGATTCTCAATGTAGGCTATGGTGTCTGGCCTTTAGCGAATGATTATGCTGCTGGACAAAGGATTGTACTCCAAGAGAGGAAAGAAGTTTCTGGTATCACTATGCAAGTGACAAGGTGAGCACATCCAATACCGACTGACGTATACCATTGACCGTCCTCGTTACTGTTTCCTTCAAGGATGATGATACACACACACACACACACAGAGAAAGAGAGAGAGGAAGTAAGCCAAAACAGATTACTCTATGCATATACTTGTCCCTGATTTGGTTTTCCAATTTTTGGACAAAACCAACCGCAACGGTTGCTGGGTGCAATGCCGGCGGTGATGCGATCTGAACGCCATCGGGATCCGGTTGCAATCAACAGAGTCCAAGTCTTAAAAATTGAAAAAATAAAAATAAAATATGAAGAAGAAGAAAATTGAAAAACAGAAGAAGAAGAGTCGCGCAGTCAGTCACGAAGGGGATAGTAAAGTAGTATAGTATGCTGGTGTGAAGGGGGGGGGGAAGTCGTAACGACTTGAAAGAGTGTCTAGTACAAAAGGTAACCGGATCAGAGCAAGTGACGTTTCCGGTATCGCCAAGAGGCATCAAGACAGACTTTTGACGGACCAAAGGTACGCACAGCATACACCAAATGAAAAGCCCCCGTCTTTCTTTCTTCTTCGTCTTTCTCCTGACACATTCATACCCGTGACCCGGTGGCAACAGAAAAGAGAGACCAATAAGAAGAAGCCCCACTTCGTCCCTTCACCGACGACTATATATTTTTTTTTTTTTTTGAATTTTTCCTTCTTCTTCTTCTTCTTTAACCTCCCTTTGACAGTTGGACGAACATTATTTCGAGTCTCCCCGACCAAAAGGGAGAAGAGGTCACGACGGTGCTAATATTAAAACACGATCCCAATCTCATGTTTTTGTTTTCTTTTTTGTCATACGCTACTACACGACTAGTATACTACATCGGTGTATATACGGTGTGAAACTTTTGAGGATAAACATAAGACTTCTGAATCCACCACCATCACCTTTAATTCTACATATCCAGAGTTGTCGCACATGAGGTTTCGCTTTTCGCTCTTCTGTTTTCTTTTTTTTTCTTTCCTTCTTCTTACAGTATTTCTTGTGTTTGTCTATTATTCATAACTTTACTCTTTTTTTTGTTTTTGGTTTTTTTTTTGGTTTTTTATTTTTTGGTTTTTTTCTAGCGTAACAATCAAATGTAATCTCATTCACTTTACATTCACTTATTGTCTGGTGCGTGACGCAATGACCGCTTTCACGCGGAAAATATCGCGACTCGACAGCAATGGGGTTCTGCTGTTGCCAACCTATCCATTTTCGTTTGTTCCAATTCAAATGTGGCATTTCTTTATTCTTCTTTTTCTTCTTTCTTTCCTTCTTTTTTTCTTTCTTTCTTTCTTTTTTTTTCTTCTGTTGTTGTTATGCAATTGTCAACCTCATTCCAATGTCGCGAATTCTATAACAATAAAGACCCCGTGTATGTGTATACAATTATACATACACCGATGCCTGATGCTTCCGTCGATGACAATTTCGGGGTTTAGTTGATTTTCTTATTCTTTTTCAATTTTTGGTTTTGTTGGTTTTTCTTTTTTTTATTTCGGTTCACACACTCCCGAGGAGAGAAAGAGAGAGTCCGACTTCTGTTCCCACATTTCATTTCGTCTGCCCAATGCGCATTTCCCTCTGACCATAATTCAAACCAACACGGAAAAGACGGATGTAATTGAATTGAGGAGTGGGGGGAGGGGGGGAGAGAGAGAAAAGAAACAGTGGGGAGGTGAAAAGGAATGAATCGTCCAGTCACGAGGATAATTAGCCTAAATACACCACGTACTCGGCATGTTTTCCGAAGAGATTATTCCGCCAATGTCCGGTCGTGTGTTCTTTCCTTATGTTCTCTTGCTCCGCTTATTGTGATGTATACACGAGCCAGTAAACATCTTTTATTTTCAATCTCTTAATCTTTTTTTTTTGTTTTGGTTTTTTGTTTTTTTTAATTTATAATGAAATGAAAGATTATGGAAGAAACATGAAGGTGGAATGCTAGTTCTCTCTTTCTTGTTGTTGTTTCGGCATCACAAGGTGAGGCATTACTCACTTGCAAAGCTGTTAACCGTTTTTTTGGTCAGTGAAGCGCTGATGGCCATTTCCATCGTCTTCATGAAGTCATAAATCCCGTGCGCGCACCGCCTCACTGGGCCCGCCCGCCTCGCTCCCGGAGCGAAGCACTTAGCAACAGAAGAAGAAGAAAAATGAACGCGCAACGATATATAGGCGAAGGTTGAAATGGAGGAGGATAGAGAGAGAAATGAATAATAAGGCAAACAACAAACAACAGTGAGCAGCAGCAACCGACAACAAGTCAAATGAGATGCATTCAAATGAGATGATTACTAAGGGAAGACCGCGGCAAGGGGGAAGGTGAACACTTGATGCTATGGTACGGCTCGTTTTTTTTTCGAAAAACAAAAAAAAACAAAAAAAAAACATTTGTATTATTGTGGCTCTTGTTCCCTCTAAGAAGTCGATGAATAATTACCATACTAACTGTAGCCGCAATGACAAGGTATCGGCTGACTTGTAATTTCTTCTTCTTCGACTCTTTAAAAAAAAAAAAATAATATCCGCTCGTTTATCTTTATTTATTTATGTGATTAATATCACTGTAGTTATATCCGGCTGTATAGTCCCGCTGATGTTGCTACTGCTGCTGCTATCCTGCTATAGATATATATATAAACAGCTGCTGATGGTGCTGTTGGATCCTAAATCAAGTTCCCATTTTCTATTGATGGTTTTACCATTGGGTGCCAAGGCCGTGCACACAACTCAATGCCATCCATTCACGGTGCTGAACGTCTTATAGTGCGACGGCTGTGGCGTCAAATCCTGTTGACTTTTCATTCCCCAAACGCCTCATTATTCTTTTGACTCATTGAGGCCTTGACAATACTGACACTGCTGTGCTGGTTGGCCTCTTTCTCTCATACCGAGTAGGCTCAACTTTTTTTTCGTTCTTCTTTCCATCTTCGTCGTTTCCTTTTTCCGTGCTGAATGCTCTCACCGTGGCAGTCGGAAAAAGTTTGACTGCAACATGCGCTCCCGCCGCTCCCTGCCAAGAACTTGTTCGTTGTGTAGCAGTTGTATAGTATAGTCAGTATAGTAGTGAATGGCTCTTCGAATAATAATGACCGTCACTATCAATTTGAAGTAGAGCAATGTGAAATGGGCGTGGCAATTGCATACAGTTGCTGTTGCTTCTGTTGAAGTGACTCTTCCGTCTCTGCAACGTCCGCCGACTGATTTACATCAGACGGAAAAATCGTTGCAATAAGAAAAATACTCTTCTCTCTCTCTCTCTCTCTCTCTCATCTCTTTTCATTTTCTTTTCCTATTTCTCTTCTTCTATTGCGGTTTGATTTTTGTCGTCTATTTTCCATCAAGTTCTTTTATGACGTTCATTTTAGGACAATATTTATTATATCATCTAATAAGAACGTCACCAAAAGTTCTAGTTTGCGGATATTAAATATTGTTTGGCTTCTTTTTGTTGTCCATCGTCAAAAGATCGTACGCTCTTTCGTTTCAGTTTTTTTTAAAGTTTACCAACTGTCTAGACGACTTAGCGTTGTTGGACCTCATTTAACTTTTTTGTTTTTGGGTTCCCTCTTAAAGAACGCTCGGAGGGCGGGTCATTGTGTCACACCGTCTAAGAAAACCCATACAGTAATCCGTCATGTATCGTCGTTCGTCTAGTCTTCACACACAGCACAGTAGCTACTAGGTAAAGCCTTTACTTAATTATGTACATTTGCCACTGGCCATATCACATTAGTTGCGGTTTTACTGGGCCCAATGCTCACAACTCACAACAATAACAACAGAAAAAAGAAGACACGAAAAGACGTAATAATCCCAAACGATGGAATTGAATATGTAGAACCAGCAAACTCGACCATCCCTCGAGGACATCACGACCACCTATGAAAAAAAAAAAATAATAATAAAAAAAAGAAAATAGAATTCTAGCACTTCCGAAGTTCTGAGCCGACTTGATACACATGCACGGCCCATTGCTAACCATATATATCAATCAAGTTAACGCGGGAATTTTTTCTTTTCCATCTATTAATTGATCAGGAAGTCGTCGGAATGGAAAAGGTTGCAATGAAATTCTCTCACAAATAAGCGTCTTTCCACACAGATATATGTAGAGTTGTAGATGGAACTTTTTGGTGTATTATAAGACGTGATGACGACGGCCGCGTCGGCATATAGCAGTATAGTAGTACATACGGCATTATTATACATTCATGGCGACTCACTCTTCAATTACCTATATGGCTCCTTACGTTTGATGAATGGCCTTTTTTCTTCCTTATTATGACGAGAGACCGAGCAGAGAGAAAGAGAGAGAAGACATTGACATCCTTGTTACTCGCTGGGAACCGGCGATGCTCTAACGGCGTCCTTTTTTCCCCCTGCTGACTGGTAATAACAATTGAGTAATAGCAATCCGATGAGTACTACATGCAACCCACAAAAAGAAAAAAAAAGGCTTAAAAGAAGGTGGACGACGTACCCATGTGACGCTTGTCGTCGTGTGATACAAGATGCATGCGGTAACAAAAATGGTAATGAAATAAAATGAAATAACATCAATTTCAAAAGGGAAAAGCACGAAACCGGACATGATAGACTTCTGCTGTATGTACGATCCTATGGTATATAACGTTTTATGCTAGGTCGTGTGTATATTATAGGGAATCATCTTGAAAAAAAAAACAAAAAAAAAAAAATAACTTCCCCACAATAAAAGTTACGTAAAGAATAGGCGGCGAGAGTGAAATAAATGTTAGAAGCGCTGGTAAAAACCGTAAAGAAAACTGAATATAATTTGGTTATGTTTTTGGTTTATTTTCTTCTTCACAAATATAAAATAATTTGAAATAAAAAAAAATATTAGCTATTGCGTGGTCGTTACATCATCGTAAATGCAACACCCCTCCAGAGACGTAACAATAGTAGAAAGAGAGAAAAAAAAAGGTGAAAGAAAACAAGCACGGATAAAACTATATGGGCTGTTGGCGGTGGTTTCCCGTTCAGGCAGCAGTAGTAGTTGGTGGTTGTTGAAGAGCAACAATTCCATTTCTTATGGCCTGTTTGATGTTTGGATGTCGTCGCGGGCAAATCAAATTCCCATTATTCTCTTTGGGCAACAGAGAGAGAAGAAGAGAGCCACGAAATGTGTGTTTTTTTTTTTACACAAGGACCCACCTGGAAATAATGTTGAGTCGCCTCTTGGATGGGATGCACAAGTCGGTATATTGCCTTAATAGTTGAAGGGGCTGTTGTAGTGTTTGGACTGATGGCAGCGAGATGAGAATAGAGAGATATATTAGAAAAAGAGAAAAGAGTTGTAGATGGGCATAGTCAAATGAGACACTCAAAACATCTGTTTATTACAGCAACGGCAGCAGTATATCGTTTGCGGTCCGCCTATATTACCTCCATCAACAAGTTATTATTCGTTTTTTTTTATTATTTGTATTGTGTATCCTTCTACGAGCTTCGGAAATATATACCATCATACCTGTCTGTATTTGTTGTGTTTTCTTTTTTAAAAAGGACTTTTAACTTTGTTGCACATATCGAGATCGTATAATATCGAACCTTCCTGTACGGTATCTGCCTCTGCACAGTTGGACAAAATGTCATTCCCATTTCTTCCGTTTTTCTTTGCTGTATCATTTCGTAGGTTCGATTATCGTAAAGAAGAATCGAAA
The DNA here is from genome assembly GCA_030770115.1 of Daphnia galeata. Taxonomy (NCBI): domain Eukaryota; kingdom Metazoa; phylum Arthropoda; class Branchiopoda; order Diplostraca; family Daphniidae; genus Daphnia; species Daphnia galeata. The sequence goes on from CM061115.1 coordinate 7,187,661, forward strand.
AATCATTTTCTCTGACGCTATTTTCTTGATCCGTTTTCCCGGGATGATCAAACGGAGAACGACGATCCCATTTTGATCGACATGATTTGTTTGTTTTTTTTCTTCTCTTCTTGATTTCCCATCGGTGTATTCTCTCTGTTGTCTATTCTGTCGGTTATGTCATGACTGCATATCTATACCCATTGGATTACACAATAGATACAGAGGTAAGAATAAGAGGGGAGCTAGAGAGTGGGAACGACGACGACGACGTATGACGTGATTGTCGTTTGCTATGGAAATGGAAATTTCGAATATGTAACGCTCTGAGTTCATCCTATTACGTCTATACGAATTTCCCCAATGTTCCAGAGCAGGGTAGAAGGCTATACATGTAGGAAACGAGACGTGGCAAACTTTCACACACACAAATACAAATAGCGTTTGGACTTTGTGTTGTGTGTGGATGTCGTTCGGTCGACATGAAGAAGAAGAGAGTGCGCTCTGACACACACCGGATGCGGGTATACAACAAAAATATGTAACAATAGGCTCTATATAACGCCAAAGTCCTCTAGATATATCCCCTCATGGCAGCAGGCAGTTCCTCCTTTGCCTCTTGGATTTTTTCCTTTTTTTCGAGGAGCCTATAGAATCTCTTAAAGAGAGCGAGAGGGATAAAGAGAGGACGAGATGTGTCTAGGTATATTTATATATACGACGAAGAGGTAGTAGTTGTACGTACATAGAGGACGAGGAGGCTCCTATGACAATAGAGATCCATTTTCTGTTGTGTTGGTACCGAGGAAATGGATGATATACACTCTCTTTTGCTTTCAATGCATTTAATTGTACTCTATATTATAGACACAGATGGGCTACAGGCTATACGTACTACTACGTACTACTACACTACGTACGTATACGGGAGTGTAGTACATTTCTGTACTTGGGCGAAATGTATAGGCGAGTCCTGCAGCGGCACATCACAGTCGCAACAAGAACAACTCTCCCCTTACGGCTCTTCCTACAAATTGAAAGGAAGAAGAGGAATGCTGCTGCCCTTCTCTTCTTCTTCCTTCCTTTTTTCCCCTTCTTCTTCTTCTTCTTTCTTTGACTATTATTCTCACCAAATCGAAAATGTACCGTGCCAGAGAGAAAAGAGAGGCCGAGCCCTTTATTCATTGCTGCTCCGCATTTTTCGGTTTCCGCCACTTGAACTTTTGATAATAATCCGGTTGGTCGTTCTCTTTTTCTTAGCCGCTACACAACAGCCACGGCAAAAAGAATTTTCGTCACGTCAATGGTCTCATCGTCGTCATTTTCTGTTCTCTTTTCATTTCGAAATGGTTAAAGACCTACCTTCCTACTATTATATTTATAAATGGGTACAACTAGAAATATATATCTAAACGAGCGGTATAGTACACAATGTGTTTCTCACCCTGACTCTATATGCTGTGTATGTATAGAAACGAAGAGCGGCGGTTTTATGTTGTACAACAACATTGTAAACACTCTATTTCTAGGGCGTCGTCGACAATTATTATTACGAAGAAGAATCGCCTCTTTAATCGCTAGCCTGCCGCTTCCGTTTCTTTGATCACCTACCGTTTCCATCGTCCTACCTCTATTTTTTGTTTTGGTTTAAAAGTTTTTAAATGTTCGGACGCTGGAACGTGAGTTGCTCTCTATATATAGTCGGAAAAAGAGTTTTGTTGGGCCTTTTCTCTTTGATTTTTGTTTGTTTTTGGGTTTTAAAAAGGATCTCCCTCCTTTTTGTCCTCTGATTCTGTTTTGTTTTTAATGTTTTCACGTACCAACAAATGGGTGTTAAGGTATATAATAAATACACACACACAGAGCACCTAGTAGTATAGACTACAGCAACACGCAGGCCATTACCTATCGATTCAAGCGTAATGATGTTATATGAGTTGGTTTATGTTTTGTGGTGAAGTTACACGGCACGCCATTGCTGCAGCTCCGACTTCTTTATTGCTCCGACTCGAGTCGAGGAAACGCAGGTTTTTGTTGCGCTGCTCTCGCGCTGGTTCTGCCGCGCTGCCACTTAATGGAACCTAATAGAAAATATTAGAAAAATGAGGGAGAAAGAGAGAGAGAGAAAAGCCGCACACGGCAATATAACACAAAAGCTGTTCGCTCATCTGATACTAACGACATAGTTCATTTACAGTACAGTATTTCCAATAAAAAATGAAATAAAGAACGACCGGCTATCTTTATTTATATCTCTCTCTTTTGTCTCTTTCCAACTCTCGGCAAATTTTGTTTTTTTCTTTCTTCTTACATAAAGAAACGGAACTTTTATTTTTTTTTCTTTTTGGCGGAAGGGAAGCAGGAAATGTCGGCGTTTCTTCTTTGCGAGGCTGATGCTCTCTCGCTTCCGAATAATATTTCCAAAGTCCATTGCAATTTTTATTTTTATTTTATTTTATTTTTGGAATTTCTCTGTCAGATTTTGTCAAGTATAGCTCTACTGCTGCTTCTGATAACTATCTCCTTCCCCTTATTTCCCGGATGACTCTTTTGAATTCGGCATGACTGTTTATATCGTCGGTCGCTTCTTGATATTTTGTTGAATTGATTTGAAATAGAGCGCGACGGATATCCGATTGCATTGATCCATTTGGTAATTGCGCGTCTAGGAAACCCAACAAGAAAATGAGAATTTTATAGGATCCAATGCCCCGCCCCCCCCCCCCCCTCCGCCAGTCGACCTTGTTCCCTTACCACTACAAATTTCGTTTCGTAATGATGAAAGATGGACGGAGCGGCAACGGCCTGAACGACTTGATGAGACGCCTCGACGGCGGCAGCAGCAGCAGTATATAGAGATAGCAAACGGGAACTGTATTGCTTCTATCTGCTGCTCTGCTGCTGCTGCTGGCCGGGTGAGAATTGCAATTGACGGTCTCTCCCACCATCGGGAAAAAGAAAAATGCGAGCGGCTCTATATAGACACACATAAGAACCTATAAGCAGTTTTGTTCTCTCTCTCTCTCTCCGTGTGGATATATGTACAACACACTAGAGTAAAGAGAGAGAAAAAAAAAGACATGGAGCATGTGTCCGCATGTGTCCTTCTAACTGGGCCTCATTCGCTTTTTTTTTCTCCTTTTTTTTAATTCATTTTATTTTCTTCTCTCTGCTTCACAACTCCCTTCGGTGCAGCTTTTCTCCGCCCCGCTACTCCATTACGCCTGAACATTATTCCTCGTTTCCTCCCTGAACTGCTGCCATGTCTCTCCCATTTTGTTTTCCCCTACTTTTTTCTTTTAATATTATTATTTTTTGCTTCTTCTTCTTCTTGTTGAGAAAATGACGCTGCTGCTGCTGCTGCTGTTTCTCTATTACCGTATATGTAGTTGGTGTTATTAGACTCGTCGGCTACCGCTATATACCACAGGGGCCTGGGCCCCCGTCAATATATCGCGCTACGTGCTATATAGACAGCAACTTAGACGCTATGTATAGTATAGTCGGTATTAGCCTATTGTGGTGTCTATACCTAATTTTTGTACTGTGTGTATATATGTGTTGTATATACTAGGATATGGTAGCTATATATACAGCAAGCAGTGTATATAAGGCTACAATCCAATCTCATGCCCGCCGGTGTCGTTGGGAAACCGACGTCAAAACGTCATCGTTGTCGTCATCATTATTTTCTTTGGATGGTCGACCGCAGGAGCAGCAGCGTCGTTCATATCCATATTAACAATATTTTATGCCAACTCCTCATTTTAGATTTGTTTTTCTCTCACGTTGTTCTCATTTGCTACACATCGCGTTTAAACTTTTAGTTAGATTACACTTATTCACTCAAACTCTACGATGAACATTTTTCTTTCATTTTTACAAGAATTTAAAAATAGTTTAACATTTTTCATTTCGCTTCTTTTAGTTGGAATTAATTTTGGTTTTTTTTTTAATGAAGAAACAAAATTTCCTTTTTCTCTCTTCTTGGTTCGTTCATCAGCAACTATAACACAAAAGATAAAATAAATAGGAAGAACCTATACAATCTCATTTGAATATTATTTAGTCTTTAAAGATTGACGGAGGTATGCAAGCAGCTAGTCGTTCAATTGAGGACGCGCTCGTGAAATGATTCCAAGACAACCGAAGAAAACAACATAATATCCAGCAGCAACCACGACTCGGTGATTAAGACCCGGTAGATATATACTGTCACCGCCTACTGATGGTCTCTCTCGCTCTCTCTCTTTCTATTCTTGATGAAATTGAAAAGAAAAAGAAAATAACGTGAACCTTAAAATAAAATAAAAACACTTATCGAGGAGGGCATTTTTAAAAATATATTTGTGAACGAAATTTACATCGACCGTGACGAAAAGAAAAGTTCTATTTCTGGCTCAATTCCCCCATAAATTGCTCACGCTTTTCTTCTTCTTCCTTGGACCGGGAGAATAAAGGAAAAGTTAAATATCAAAATCGAAATTTCCAAGAAAAAAACAAATCCTGGAGAAAAAAAGTGGGTGATAGGCCTATATGATGGTTGGGTTGAGGCCATAGTCGTATACATAATGATGACGCGCAGTTTCATACATGTAATAGAGGGAAGGGCAAAAGGCAAAACAGGAAGGAGAAGAATAAAACGTGTAGGAGACCGTCTAGACTTTTTTTTATGGTTAGCTCGGTTGAGCCATAGCTGCAGCGGATGGCTGGGTTTCTTCTTCTTCTACTCATAGGTCTGAGGAACCGTTTATCTCTTCGTGCTGTGTTTAGTGCTGCAAAGCTTTGACTGGTTTCCACGAGGAAAAGGGAAACGACGACGGACGGGAGAAAATGTTAAATAAGGGAAGAAGCTATAGAGTGGTGGTCGCCTTAGACAGGCATAGCGCATAGCTATATAGGAGGATATCGTAAAAGGAGCTTTTGAATAAGACGACGTTGCCATTGTTGTTGTTCGTGTTGTGGGATAGGGCCGCAGGGTTTGTTGTGACGGCGAAAGAGACTTCATCGACGGCTCGACGCGCGTTTAAAAAAATAAGAAGAAAATGGGGAGAGGCCAGACTGGTAGGCCTGCGCCTGCTGCTACGCAGACGTCTAGAGTTGTAGTACATGTAGTACCAGGAACATTTACTCGCGTAGTACTACTATCGTACTATATACTCGTCGTAGTATTTTGGTAAAAAAAGACAAAGACAAAGTTGTCGTCGTCTGGCGTAAAAGGAAGAAGCTGGAAAAGGGTGCGGTTCGACATCCAGCAGACACGTCAAAGAAGAAGGGCAACGTTTGCCTTTTTCTCTCTAATGAAGACACAAAGACATTAAGGAAAGGGAGAGCCACCAAATGACAGGCAAAGTTAGACTGCCGAGAAGACAAAAAAAAACGAACAAAATAGAAGAGACTAACTTACTTTGTAACAGGACCTAAATTAGATCATGTTAGAGAATAATTTAGGGGAAAAAAAAGTATAGAGAGCCAAAAAGGAAGGTGACAACGAGGAAAATTTGAATTCTTTGGCTGCTTCCCGCAGAAAAGGCCAAAAGAAGCTATTTTTTTTTTAAATAATAATTTGACTTTTTTTTTCTCCTTATTTTCTTTCTTCTATTCTAAATCCTGCTGGAAACTCACTCGAAGTTGGAACAAATTTCGTCTCCCCTTTTTCCCGCCATCTGCTGACATCCGGTCGGCTGTCGTATATAGGAGAAGAAGAAGAGCCCACATAGCTCTCTGACTGCTAAGCGTACATAGCAGCCCCCGCTTCGTGCCAAATGGCTTTAGTGTATAGTTGGAAAAAGAGGGAAAAAAGAGAAAACTTTCAACTAACTCCCCTCTCTCTCTCTCTCTCTCTGTGTGTGTGTCTGTCTGCTTTTCTCTTTATCTCCGCCCTCTCTTTCCCCTTAGCTTCTCTCTGTCTCTCTCTCTGCTGTGTGGAGTTGTAGAGGCCATCAGCCCCCACACACACACGCACTCACGCCGCTGCCGCCGCCCACGCCGTCTAATATCCCGGGCTTGTTTTTTTCTTTCTTTTTTTGCTGCTACGCCAGACGCGCACTCCTCTTTTCTCCCCCCCCCCCCCCCCACTACATATACATGTATATAGTTATATACTCTAGCGTTTCCCGCGCTCGAAAACATGACCCAGCAACAAGGAAACGAGACTTTGCTGCTCGTCTCGGTCTCTGCTGCTGCCTGTAGTGCATCACGTTGGGCTCTTCTTCTCTATACCAACGACGACGGTGGGGGAAATAACAAAAAACCGCGTGCGGACCCGATCGACCCGCTCCTGGTGGACGCATTTTCAAACATTTTGAGGTTGTTGTTAGTTTTGTCCATGGAAAAACCCTGGGAAAAACAAAACAACAACAACAACAACAACAACACCAAAAAAGAATAACGATAGAGAGCAGAGCAGAGAAAATTGTTGAGCGTATTATGATAACGGGGTTAATACGCTAGAGGTTCTGAAACATTCGTGAAAATTAAACCAAAAAATAATAACAACTATAGCATTATAGTTATATCTATATCTCTCTTTTTTTGCGTCTGTTTCTATAACTGCGCAGTTTTCGACGAAAAATCAAAAAAGTCGTTTTTCTTTTTTTCGCCTTTAATTTGTCTAAATGTTTCCATTGCATATTGAAATTGTTATTTTAAACGCTGTTCTGCTTCTTCCTCCCACCTTCAAAATTGAAATCGTGGGTGTAATAATATCCGGCTGATTTTTATTTGAATTAAGATTTTCATTATTGAAAAAAAAAGGCAACAAGAAAATGACTTCCGTTCCCGTCAACATGCAGCTGAGACCGGGCAGCAACAAACAACAAAAACAAACCGCCCCTTCCTTGGAAATCAGCCAGTTCATACAGGATGAGGATTTCGTATCACCTTATTAAAAATAAAAAGCCAACAACAAAAACAAAAAAAAAGGAAAAAACCTTCTGCTGCTTGAAAAATGATCTAGCCACCATAGCAATTAACGAGGAAAAATATTGTTCGTTAGTTGAAATCAAAATAAAATCGTTTGGAAAGATTAAGAGGAAAAATGTTCCCAATTCCGTAAATTGTTTCGCGTCTTTTGCTGAATTGTCTGTAGTCTACGACGATGTCAATGAACTATTTAAATTCTTATTGAATACCGAGGCTCTAGGTTTTTCCCCGCTGTGGATCAATTTATCTGGTCGTTTGCATTCATTTCTTGTTTTTTTGGAGGGGATTGATTGCTATTTTTCATCCATTTGGGCTACCATAGTATAGCATCACAAGCCGATGACCATATCAGTCGTCGACGTGCAGAGCGGTCACATGACTTCATTTGTTGGCGGGGTTTGGTCTCCATATAGTATCCGGAAGGAAATGAGCCCCAACATTGGCCGTTGCCATAGAAGGACACCAACCTCCCCTACTATTTTATTTCGTTTTTTCTTTTTCTTTTTAAAATTTTAGAGGTTGTTTGCCTTCTTGTTGTTGTTATTATTATTGTTTGGGTTTCCCTTGCGCCTGAGACGGGGGAAAAAAAACGCGGGAAACGACAAATAATCGTTCGGATTTCCTCATAAATGTTGTTCTAATGAAGGCAACTAGCGAGCAAAGAGAGCGGAAGACGCTCTTTTATACGATTCTATAGTTAGCTGTACGTTAGATAATCTATCCTTCTCCCTCTCTTTTTCTCTCTTATTTGGATTGTTGCTGCTGCTGTGGGATCCTATAGAAGAAGAAGAGGAACAACTACGAGTCTAAACTGAACAAACCCTCCCTTTTCCTGAGGAGGTCTTATATAGAAGACGGCGAATTACCAGATCAATTACTGTAGACAACGACGTAATAGGCCTATCCTACGACAACTACACTGCTCGCAATTACGCCACACGGAAAGATATGGTTACGTGTGTGTGGGGGGTAAAACAAAAGAAGAACTTTAAAGACAACACCGAAGGGAATATAATACATATAAATATATTTAAAGAAAAAAACTTGTCCAGAACAAAAAAAGGACATTCTATATATTTTAGTCGATAGAAGAATCTAGCTATCTATTTTTTCGAAATATTTAAATCAAAAAATACAAAAAGCGCGCGCATTGTGTGTCGTAACGTACGCTCACAGGTAATATATACTACAGAGAGAGAGACAGAATAGTAACTTCCGTTTTGTTGTGGCTCTCTGTTCTTGATTGAGGTGTGTCGCGCACATTGCGCGTGTTGATGATGATGATGATGATGATGATGACGATGGAGTTGAAACGAGTCCAGTCGACACATTTTATTTGGTTTCCCCCCCCTCCTCGTTTTTTTTCCCCCGTCCCTTCTTTTGTTTTCATTCTTCCGTCTTTCAATTGTTACCAGGTGAGGCCCCGAAGGGAAGGTACATGATACGATAGTGCGCAGCAGCAGAAGCAGGAACAGCAGCCAACAGCAGCAGGAGCAGCAAGTAACAACAGCCTTGCATATCAGGGCCAACACGACAGATAGCAATGGCCGTGGTCGAGGCCACAAGAGCCGAAGGTGCTGCTGTGCTCGTGGTGGGGTAAAAAGAACATAAGAAAGAAGGGCCAGGCTCCATTATATTGTGTCTACCTGGCGACGGCGGCGGCGGCGGCGGTGACGACGACGACCTTGAGATGGTGCGTTGAACTGAGAGCCGCCCACTTGGACTCGGCACTGCTGCTCTCTGTGCTGGATGTAACAACAGCTAGGCAAAAGGCAGCCATCCATCCATCCATCCAGCACTGCATTCCTCCTTCTCTCTTTTCTTTTTCTTTATCATATTTTTTGTTTTGTTTACCTGTTCTCATCGACCTCGTCGTCTTCTTCTTATCCTTTTGAGTTGTCATATTTGTGTACTCGTCGTCTTTTTTCCCCCTTTCAAAAGCTCACAGCAAGGCCAACATGTTGATTCGACGATATACAATTATATACATAGTGTACATTGATTTGCATTCCATTTTCACTTTTGATTTTACGCAATTGTAATTTGAAATAGGGTTTGATGTGTCATCGTATTGCATCGTCGTTGTCGTCGTCGTCGATGTTTTTTTTGTTTTTTTTTTAAATATTGCGTAGTTGTTGGAAGGAATTCCCGGTTCGTCCTCGTTCAATCCGGGGTAAATGGCCCAGGATGTAATCACGTTTTTAGATGCAAGGCCGCTTCATGGCCCTCATTTTATTATTTTTCTTGTTTTGTTTTTGTTTTGTTTCTTTATTCCTATGTCTATTTATATTTTTGGTGTTTTTTCATTTGGAACGCTACGCTTGCAGCAGGCTGGCTAACATTCACGAAGCTCGAGGCCATTCAACGAGTTCATCAGCAACAGCAGGCATATAGTATGATAGTATAATAGTTGTATATATTTATATATAGTATGATAGTATGATAGTAGTAAGAATAAGGTGGATAGACGAAAAAGAGGTGCCAATGGTGCTGTTGGTGGGTGGGAATTGTGAAGAAAATGAGAAGAAGAAGAAGGTGGCCAGCCGAAAGATATAATATATATTTTATGTTATTTTTTTCTCTCTCTCTTCCCTACCTGGCAAGGCCGCGCACATGGAATGCAGCCCGCCACACTTTGTTGTTGTTATTGTTGTTGTTGTTGTTGCTATGTCTGGCTTTTTCTTTTCTTTCTTTTTCCCCGTTGGAAACAGGACGGTCGCTCGTTTCCCGCCATCGTCGAGCCTTTGCCCGCCCGTTGCTTCAATCGCCTCAGTTCGTTCGCCCGCCCAGGTGAACGAGTCGTCCTGAAATTCCTTGGAAGAACGAAAGGTGGTGGTGGCTATAGAAAATGAAGAGACGGGATGAGGGGAGAGGACATGGCAACGACGACACGGCTGTTGATTCCCTCCTCACCCCCACCATCACCACCCTCAGTCAGCAGCAGCAGCTTTAAAAAATTCTCTCAGCCACAGCAAAGAGTCAAACACCCTGAACCATCACGTCTCGATGGGCAGGTAGGTGGGTGGTTTGATGCCTGAAGCCATTGGGGTCCACACGATCGGTTTTTTCCCGCCTACCTTTTCTTCTTCTTCTCATCTCCAGTTGGTCGACCGTTTGGTATGTGTATCCCTTTCTCAAACGAACGAACGAACGAACGAACGAAGGGAAAGGAAACGGCCCGTCCACTATCCGCGTCCTACTACGCATCACACACGAACAGTGTCAATGGCTCTTGTACACGTGTGTGCGTTAATAAAAACAAGGACACGATGGTGCAAGGTCCGCTCTCCTTGCACGGCGGCCGTGGCCCTCTCTCTCATTCCTTTGGTTGCGTCTCTTATCGAGAGAGACGCGTGCGCCGCCGCCGTCGCCACTTTTTTTTTTTTGGAGGGCTTCTATTCGTTCGTCGTCTGTTTCCATGGGCACCGTTTTTTGAACTCTTCCCGCGCGCTTCTTCTAGTATATACCAAGAAGACGACTGTGTGTGTGTGTGTGCACACATTCCGCCTACGGATGACTCATCACAACACATTGCGTTATACCTTTACCGACGTCATAGACGATTGCACCATCAACAACTCCCGTCCGCGTTCCTCTTCTTTCTTTTTCAGTTTCGGATAAGAAAATACATAAAAAATTACATAGAAAAAGAAAAACGATTTATTTTTTTATTTTTTTTTGTTGTTTTTTTTCGTTAATGTTGATGTTGATATTGGCGCCCATCCCCTGGCCTATGGAGACGACGGACGATGATGAATCCTGGCCGCTTGCTACTCCCGCCCGTGACTAATGTTTGATGTTGAGTTGTGCGCGTTTCACGTTGGACGTATTTTTTTCTCCGTCAGACTATCGTACGAACTCGTTGAACTCTTTCGTACTTTAGTTGATGGTTCACCGGAAAAGGGTGGTGAGTTGGGAGGCAAACAGACAAATACACGAGAGAGGGGGAAGAAAAAGGTAAATAAACCACGCCAACGTGGTGGTTGTATACACCATGCTCGGTATCGTAGTACTACTACTACTATATAGTATACTACTATACAATACGCTCGTTTCTCTTTTATTTTTGAAGGCGTGGGTTGGTTGTTTACCATTTTCGTTGTTGGCGCGCTTTTCTACGAACCAAGAATTCAATTTTTTTTTTTTTTTTTCTCTTTTTCTAAAAATAAATGAACAGAAAGGATATTGTGTTTGTATTTACAAGGGAACGAGATTGACGAAAAGAACGATCCAATTTCTATATGTATAAGATAAGAGGATCAAAAAGAGAAACAGAAAGTTAAGAAAACATTCAAACACAATAAGCAACAGCTTCGTTTTTTAAGTTTTTGGTGGACGCCCATCAGACAACAATCATAAGTTTATAGTATCGATGTTCAAGCTCGATCGACTGCCAGATAGAAACGGGATTCTTTATTCATATTATAAAATTCGAATGGAATTGTTTGCCGTTTTTTTACGCAGTGCGATTGACCGCGTATATCCGCGACAGTCATCGAGGAGAAGAGGTTAACAACGTCCGAAAGAGGCGCTCTCGACCGGCGACGATGGCCGATTTCTTTAGATAAGATCAACGTCAGATGTGAAGGAGATCCTTGTATTTTGTTGTTGTCATCCTCTTGCCGTGGGTAAACAAGATTAAAATGTAGTATAAATATTACAGTGTGCGTATATATATATTTATTATAGAGTTTAGCCGTGTATAAATACCTTCAACATCTATGCAATCATAACAACCGCATGAGCTGGCAACGCTACCGCCGGATCATCGTATTACATTTGTAACCCACAAAGTCGCGTGATTGGCTCCAATTCATCTTCTCAACTTGATTCCAATGATGCCGTGGAGACAAATGCCACGAAAACAATCCATACATCATGTCCTAGAAGGTGAGACTTTAGAAGGCATCAACGGGGTATATATAGTAGATTATTGGAAAACCACTTTAATGATCTCAATAATCATGAAATAAATACATTCTTCTATGGAAAAATATGTAGGGTCTAACGACGAAGTGGAGGCTGATGGTTTGTCTTTCGTCGACGATTTACAACTACTAGCTCAGGCCATGTTCACACCCGTGTCGTATAAAAGAGAAGCCCATTTTCGCTATTTCCAAGACGAAGAAAAAAACCTTTTTGGCGGTGAGTTTCGTAGGTCCGACTGCTGCTGTGTCGGCTCTATACAATGTTGTATTCGTGTGTGTGTTTGCCAGTGTGTCTATCCATATGACCATTTAAGTCGAAAGAGCGAAAGAGAAAGAGCAATAAGACACAGCCTGGGCAGCATGTACAGATTGGTACACCGATGCCGCCGCGCTCTTTTCCTTTTTTTTTTTTCTAAAGGAAAAATAAATAAAAGTCAAAAGAGAGAAAAGGGGAAATAAAGTGGGAAAAAAAGTACAGAAGACCTTCTTTTTGAAAATAAGAGAAGACGACAATGTAACCCACGAGTTCTGTGATGGGCCCTGCTGCTGCTGCGTTTCACAGACACAGACATACACAGACACAGACGGCGAAGCAAATCTCACAGCCCTCACAGGTATGTTAGTGACTGTTGTGTGCATGTTGTCTTGGCCCCGTTTGGGAATAATATTTCGGGTTTTTTTCTTTCTAAAAATAGCTATACGCCAGTCTTTATAGACAAACTCTTCTTCTTCTTCTTCTATACATTTTTATTTGATTCTTTTTCTTCTTTTTAAAAAAAGAAAGAAGTAATATTTGTGTTTTATGCCGGAGCGCGCACCAGGAGGGAAGGCCAAAAAAAGAGTTAGACGGAGAGGAGGACGAGAGGTGGAACGTGTTATAGTGTAGTAGTAGTAGTAGTAGTAATAGTACTACGGTGTTTTTCTTCTTTTTCTTCTTCTTCTTTTTACCTTTTTCTTTTGAGTTTCTTTTTCCTTCTTTTTCCGACCGAAAGAAAAGAAAGAAAGTGCTAGACGGAGTAGAGGGCGAGAGAAGCCATCTTTCTATACACATCTATTAGAAATAGAAGAAGAATGGAATAAGAATTTCTTTCGACCGAGATGGTGGATGGTGGATGCGGTTTTCTCTTTTTCTTCTTCTTTTCCATCTTGCAGCACCGAAAAAAGGAACGAAGAAGATCGTTAAATAAGCAACTCGCTTATTTATTTATTTTATTTTATTTTTTCGAAAAGACCAAGGGAGGGATAGAGTTAGATCTGGAGACTTTAGGGCTGGTCGGCAAAAAAGGTGTTATCGAGGTGAGAGATGCGCATTTTGTGTTGGGTATATCGTCAGAAGACGAGCGGAGAGAGAGAGGATTCCATTCCTCGCTGTTTGATATTATTATATAGCCCCCATAGTTGTGGACGATGGGAAGAAATGCGTCTGCATACCTCAAAGTCTGTGCCCCAGTCTCGTTTGGATAATAAAAAGAGAAAAAAAACGAAAATAAAAAAATTTAAGAAGAAAATGTAGAGTGTAAGGTGAATGCAATGGTAATAGAGAAACCCCTAGAAGAATAAGAAAAAAAAAAGAAAGGAAATTCTCTTTTAACACGTACTACCTTCAACAAGTCTATGTGTTATTATTATGCATGCATTCAAACTTTTGAATGTTGCGTGCGTCCTTCTCAGGGCGGCGATTAGCAGCTCCTATTTTTGTTGTTGTTCTGTCTTCTGTTCTTTTTAGTGTGGTGCGAAGCTAAGGGGATGAAAAAGGAGAATATAATCTGAAACCGATGTGTGGATACATGTCTACGAAAACGCGGGACATGATGGAATGCCAAAGACGTGGGATTATAGGTTTTGTTGAGAAGTTCTCTTCTCTTCGTGCTGACAACCCGGCACACCCAATCAGAGAAATATCACACCGTCTAGCTCTCTTTTATATATATTGCATCTATAATATCTCTCACTCTCTCTGTTTGAAAAAAAAAACAAAAAAAAAAACAGTTCTCTGGGCGATTCTATATTTTCTTCATTATACTATATACTTTGTGCGCTTCTTTTGATCTTTTACGAGCTGTTTTTCTTTTGGATTTTTTTCCTTTGGTTTCTTTTGTTGTATCTTTAGTTCATCTTCTGGTGTCATTTTATCGTAAATGTACACAATAAATAGGCAAAACTTGCTAGTAGCAACAGTAGTAGTGTGTGTTTTTATCACTTCTCTTGTTTCGTCTACCTTTTTGGAGGGGATTTTCTTATCCTTAAAAAAAAAAACGAAATAAAACGGAATTCCATGTAAAGACGAGCTCGACCGGTCGGCGGTTTTTTCCCCTGCCAGACTGGCAATTACCTGATGGTTGAACCCCATCGTTTTCGTTCACTTATTACCGCTAGTAGTGTCGGTATACAATAGACGCAAACAAACACCAATCCCTCCCACCCCCCCCCCCCCCCCCTCCTCCTTATCCTATTGTAAAACGCACTCGTGAAAATGAGAGGGTGCTGCTGGCCAAACACGATGGCGGTCTGCACTGTCTAGAAAATATTTTCCTTCAAAAACAAAAATTGAGGATATGCCGACTTATTTTGACTTCAATTTAGAGGTAGACCCCTACTCGTCGGTCTGTTAGTTCGACGTAGGCGTTCAATTGAGCATTCCCCCCTTCACTCCCTCCTCTTAGACGCACCCTTGGACTTTGTCTGGACATTGTCTGGTGGCATACATTTTTCAAAATATCAAAAAGAGAAGAGAAATGCACTGTACGTGTTCGTGGTTGCAATCCACATCCGCTCGGCCCCTGCCGGCTGTCTCAACCGGCCAAACAGAAGCGGAAAAAGAAAAAGAACAAAAGCTTGAGAAGAAAAAATAAATAAAACGGGACTAGACGGCGGGACTATTGCACTTTTGGGGCTGATGTGTATTGTAGTTTTGTGTAGAATTAACTCTCTCATCTCTAATGAGAAAGAGACGCTCACAAGTTATACCGTCGTAGTGTGTATTCTATTAAAGCTTTTCTTCTCGGGCCAATGAAATGGGATCTCGTTGCTGGGCGGCGGCGGCGGCGGTGATATTCCACGAGAGTAGATGCTCGTGTGTAAACACAATGTCACAAGGGAGAATTGGAAGCACCTATCGTCTCCAGCTGCCAAGTGCCAACATATAATAGACGCTGATGTGTGGACCCAGTTCTTTTTTTTCACACCTCTCTGTGTGTGTGTGCGCCTAAAAAAGCGGCGGCGGCCACATGGGAATGGGGAAATCAAAAGAGGTGGGAAACCGAACGGCGTCGCTGGGTGGCAACACACGCGTTCAACAAGGAGAAGAGAAACAAAAACAAAACAAAAAGATAGAGACTGAGAGAGTCTAGTATGTATAGCGCCTAGCCATTGCTGGTGGCCCCCTTTTTCGTTTTGACTTGGACTAGATTCTTTGGCCGTGAGTCATCATCAGACGGCCTCGTCTCTCTTTCTCTCTCTCTCTTTATGCCCCTTTTCTATCTCTTCTTTCGTTTGTCGGTACCGCGTGATAAAATAAGCGAGTCTTTTATTTTTGTATCCACCCGTCACCTTCAACCAAAGAAAGAAGAAGAAATAGTTAGACAAAATGAGAATCGACTCAAATCGAAACAATTTCTAGCGCCTAGTGTTTAACTTTGAATGATAAGAGCGGACAGGAGAGAAATATATTAAGACGAAAGAAATGGCTCGCTCATTTGGGCCGATATGCGTTCCGTTCCGTTGAACGAGTCTATCTCGACTGTGCGTTCCTATTTTCTTCTTCTAAATAAAAAAAAACAAAAACAAAAAAAAAACGAAAAATTCTTGTCCATTTCTTCTCTTCATCTCTTGCGCGTCTTGTGCTGTGTGTTTCGCTTCCCCACCAGAATATAAATAGGTCTAAATTATCCTTTGGGAAAATGGGAAATAACCACGGGGTTTCCGAAGAAAGAAAAAAAAAATACCCCGAAAAAGACGAAGAAGAAAACTTGGTTGGAGAATTTGTTGCATTTTCTTCTTTTCATTTCTCGTCTGGTTCTGCGCACCGTGTTCTCTTCTTTCTTTCGTTTTTTTTTTTCTTTTTAACATCCTGCTAAGTGATCGTAAAAAGAAAAACGGAGTTTCAAACGGCCAAGACAGAGGAATCTAAATGGCGTCGATTCTGTTATATTCTACCCTTTTTTCTTCTTTTTTTTCTTCTTCTTCTTTCTTCTCTTAAGACTTTGTTGTTTTCTATATGTCTATACGTTTATATATTTCTCAGTTTTTTCTTTTTAGTTTTTGCTGTCTCAGTGATAGAAGAGAAAATAGCCCGGGAAATGGGAAAATTGTTTCCCTTCTTTTCTTTCTGTGTCCCTCTTGTGTTGTTGTTGTCTATTTCTGGGTTGTATACACACACTCTCTATACCCACGTCGAGTGCATTAGGTATAGAGAGAGCCTCGCTATTACGACACTCCCACCTTGTCCTCAATTTCCTGTCGTGCGCTTCGACTCTACTACGCCAGCGCAAAAGGATCCTCCTCTCTTCTTACTATCAACAACAACAACAACAACAACAACACGAATACTATATACTATATACGTATATACGTATATTATACATATAGATGTATGTATAATATGTATGTCTAAACACACACACACACACATACGGTTGAAGAGAGAAAGAAATATATAAACAGACAGAGAGAGAGAGAGAGAGAGAAAGAAACACGCTGGCCTACGTTGGCTCACCATGGCCCAGGTTGTAAACAGAGCCACATGGCGAGCGTATACAACTTGTACACAGCCGAGACACGCGGAGCCAATCCTTCTCTATACATTAACGTTTATCTTTTTGTTATCTCCGATTTAATTTATTTTGTTTCACCTCTTTTACCGAGAAGAAGAAGAGAGAACAACATGCCACTCCAATCAAACGGGAGAAACAAAAAGCGCAAAAACTAAAAAACAAAATGAAATAAACGGAAAAAAGAATCAAGAATCTACACAAACAGTTTACTGACGTGACGTTTCGACACTCCTTGGCCGCTCTTATGGCGTGATTCTTTCGTCAAGGACTTTCTCTTCTGTGAAAAAAAAAACGAAAAAAAAAGGTTGATGACGTTTGCCGCTTTTTCATGTCTTCTCTCATTCTCTGCTTCTGTCAGTTCGAATTCATTTGAAATCACAGGCTACACAATAAAGAATTGAATTTGAAAAAAAAAAAGTCCAATTCACAAAAGGAAACGAAAGGGTCAGCGCGCGATGAATCCGTATATTTTGTTTGATGACGTTTACAAAAAAGTCAGACTATGTCTGTCGATGCTCGCCTGCTAATTTTTTTGTATTGTGTTGTTGTGTTCAATTTGACTTTCTGTTTGTTATGCTGACGGCGCGGATTTTGCATGGTGGGCGTATAGGGATAGTCCCATTGAATGATGACGTCAATAAAAAACATTTGGAGATAAAAATAATATTAACAATAATTTTAAAAAGTATATAAAAAAGAAGAAACTGCAAGGACTGCTGCTGCGGTTTTGATTGGAATATCAACAAACAAAACTTGATTAAGACAAGCCCTTGAAAATCCAATCAGGAGGTAGCCCGTTAGTCGTAATAAGAAGCGATGAAATGTCGAATTATTAGCCATATCGAATTGTGAATGAATGATATACACTTTTAATGTATTTCATTTCCTATCTTTTTCCTTTTGTTTTCAATGCGGAGATAATCGGGCGGTTAATTAGCCCTTGCCCATAGGCTTTCTCATTTCCTTATACTCTCTCATATCCCACACTCCCAACTAAGATAATCTAATGAGACCTGATTGCCCTGAAAAATGGTTATATCCGACCAGGTTTTCGCTTCCTATAACGTTTGTGGCCAGTCAAAGAGTCAACAATTTTTGAGTTCGTTTGGTCCTTTTCCTTCTTCCTTAGTCTATTTTTATTGTTGTTGAACTCGGCAGACGCAGAGAGAAGCAGCAGTGCAATGGTTTGTAAACGTGTGGAAGGAGCCAAAGAGTAACCGGATGCCCTGATGTTCGACCAGACTCTTATTTACAATACATAACGTACATTTTGGGGGACTCTTTTTTTTCCTCCTTATTCTTTTCTCTCCCGTTTTTTTCCGGCTGCTTCTGCATAGTTGTCCTGTATCCACTTAAGAAGTCGGGTAAGGAGCAAATACACACAAGTGGGATGGGGGGAAAAAGGGGTTGAGTGAAGAGCCGAAATGAGAAGTCGTCATAAAAAGAAGAAGAGTTCAAAAACTTGACCTCTTATGACGAAACAGCGGAACAGCAGCCGAATAACGCCTGTATGTCTCTTCTATGCTGTATACCTCGTTGTTCGTTCGGTACTACTCGTAGTTTGCTCGCCTATGTCTGGTCTGTCGTGTATAATGTAAACGAGGGAAACGGACGGTCTCATCCTCCGTCTGCTGGTCGACGAAGAAGAAAAAGAAGAAAAAGAATAGAAGTAGGGAGAGAACTTTGAATATTACAAGAAGGAAGAATAGGAGAAGAGGTCCTATTCTCCCTAAGTACAAGAAAAGGAGGATTGAGGGAGGGAGTGGGGAAGGTTCTCCCCTTTTTTCTTTAGCGTAACGGAAATGCCATCGCATTACAACCTCATCATTCTAGCCGAATGCAGAGAAAGAGAGAGAAAGTCTACCGCGTCATGGCCGTTGTATACTACTACAAGTCCCAAACATTTTCCCGCCTATTTCTTCTCTACCCCCACTCATTTTCTTGTTTCTTGTTTTTTTTTTGTTTTGTTTTTTTTTCCTTTTCAATTTGAACGCCGTTGTTTCTCTTTTTTCTTATAGAATTTTTGTTATAGTGTTGTACCTCCTTACCTCACCTCCTACTATGCCACCCAACTCAACCAACCTTCCTGTGTTCCGGTGATAATTTCTATTGACTAGAATTAAGTGCGCGGTTGCTCGCACGCGGAAGTCTAGCACTCTTCCCCCAACCCTCCCAACTTCACCCTCCCAAAACAACACACACACATGCGTAAGGATTGCCGCAGGGCCTGTTTCCATGAGCGGTGCCATCCAACAAATACACACAGACAACACACACACAGACAACGGAATAGGAAAAGTAAAGCGAAATGGAAAAACTTCATTTTTTAAAATGTGGAAATCTTTCTTCTTATTCTGTTTACTTCCTTTTTTTCTACATATATACATCCTCCCCAGAACCATCATCCACCATTTAATTTTATGTTTCGTTTTTCTTTTCTTTTTTTTTCTCTCCATCCGTTTCAATTCTCCTACTCACTTAAGCTCTTCTTCCGGATGAGTTCCGTTTGATGTTTATTTTTGTTAGTTTTTCATTCGAGTCTCTATTGTTGTCTCCCTCTTTTCCCTGTTTTAGTTTATTTTTTTCCCCTTAGTGTTCATTTTCTGAAATTCTTTTTCGGTTCTCATCCGGCCACCGACCGCGAACGATTCGAATTTCACGACGACTTTCACTTTAGCGTGTGATGGCCATTATGAAAAAGTTGAAACTATCCGACATCTTATAGTCGTTAAGTCGTTTGTTTGATGACGGGGCCAAATCTCAGAAGAGATTCTCATTTTTATAAGGACATGGACTCATGGATTTCTATAACACAAAAGATAGCTGCTACTCTCTCGTTATGTGCATTTTACCGCTTGGCAGGTGGGAGAAGAGAATATTTTTGAAAAAAATATACAAAGAAAACATGGCGTCACTTTTGCGTTCACGCTTGCGCGATCGAAAACAATTGGACGACAAAATTACTATATAATAGAGTACAAAATACTCTTATAGTTCTGTTGTTTTTGTTTTTTTTCTCAGGCTCTTTTCGTTTTGCCGTCTGTGTATTTTTTTAAATTTTACGTTGGGAATGTCTGGATGTCTGGATGTCTGGATCTTTACCTGGGTGGAAAAAACAGGGGTATGTATAGGTGATGGGTTTCTGACAGGTTTTGACCGATCCTGTCTACCTTGTGGTTTCGATTGCGTTGCTTACATTATTCTCTCCTTTCTTATTTTATATGTTTTACTATTATTATTATTATTTTTCTTTTTGGGCTTACATTCTTCCATTTATTCTCATCTCACAATTCCCCCACCCCTTATCTCTCTTCCTCCCCTTCTCCGCTATCTGATTGAACGATGCACAATGGTGTAACGCGACCGACTCTTTTTGTCTCCTATCTCGTCGATCCATCACCCCCATAACAATCGAAGCGATCCCTCCAATCGTTGTACAACAATGAAAAAAGTCAAAGAAAAAAAGGAATGTCCAGAACAACAACGTCAACAACAACAAGAAAAAGAAAACGAATCGATATTTATCACAATTCAATCATCATCGTCTCTTACGCATTTGAAATCGAGGAAAGGAAAAAGTAAGTCAGAAAAAGGAGAAAAAAAAAGAACAACAAAGTAGTAACGAGACTCTAGCAGACATTGTGTGTAGTACTGTTGTAGTCTAGTGTACACGATCGTGAGAAATAAAAAAATAAATAAGTAGACAGCGACAAAGTAACACATAAATAACAACCGATGAGTACAAGAAGACACCAAAAAGGAGTGGTGATTTTGATCCATCTTTCACACTTTGTAGTAAACTGTTTTTTTTTCTTCTTCTTCTTCTTTTGGTTGTGGCGATTATTGAAGTGCGGGAACCAATTCAGCCACTGGAGGTGACGGGAGAATTAATTAAACACATTTTGGGAAAGACCCCTTCAAGACTCTCTCTCTCTTCTATACGTAACATGTAACGGCATGTAATTCTTGAGTCTGGTCTTTTTCCGGATCCCATTTGTGTGTCTAGAAAAATAAATAAATAAATAACGTGGAAAAACAAGGGGTATAGACACACCTATTAAGAAGAAGTAGGGGCACCCTTTATCCATCTGTGTATAAGCAGACGCTAAGTATTTATAGACGCCGAAGAGTATTACATGTATGACGGATACCGACACAAGAACAACCAGTGAAAAAAAAAGGAGAGCGAGCGAAAAAATAGATTGAAATTGACCATTAGTCAGTCTCGCCTCCACACAGGTGAGTCAAATAAAAATAGAAAATAGGTTACGCCTACTCTCAGCAGTTTGGTTGAAATTGGCCGCGGCCGTTTATCTTATCCACCCACCTAGTCATCAACCGTCCTTATATGCGCCCTGAAAAAGAAAAAAAAAAGAAAAAGACATAGCCTTCTGGCACGCACATTACAACCATTACCGTACTACTACTACTACTACATACTACTATTTACTATATATGACTGCGGTGCTACTACTACTACTACTACTACTACTACGAAAGAGAGAAGAAACATTAATGTGTCTGAGAGAAGAACGAGAATAGAAACAGGACGGCGTCGTCGTTGGTCGTTCCGGTTTACGCAGCGCGTCTGTTTTCTCTCATGGTCCTTTTTTCATATTTTTAAAACTTCTATTTCAAAATTGTGTAAATGGCTGAGATTTTTGTTTTTTTTTGTTTTTTGTTTTCTTTGGTTGAATAAGACTTTTGGGTGGCCGCATTGCACATAAGGGGGCATCGGCGCTAGATCGAAATTTTTTTTTCCCTAATGGGCGATTCTTTGATGACCACTTTGAACCAAACCGCAAATAAAATTTCTCGACAAAAGGAAAGACAAAAAAAAAACAACATGGGATGAAGATCGAAAAGATCTCCTTCAAAATATATAAATGAAAAAGAGAGAAAAAAGAATCCAACCCCCCGCTGTACGCGACAATTAGCCAAGCGCTTCGATGCGCGAAGAAACCGAAAAACGGAAAGAAGAAGAATCAATGAATTAGACATGGAGAACTAAACTGACTTCGCGGTCCGAGTTTGAAAAAAAACAAGAAACTTTATTTCTCCTTTTTTAGAAAAAGGGGCCGATTGGAACTATAAGCTAAGGAAAAGAAACAAGTTTGTTATAACAATCAACAAAAGAAATAATACTAATAACATAAGGAAAGAGAGAAAGAGTCGAGTTTGTCTGTTACAAATGAGTTTGTTTCCAATAGTCAGACTAGATGGTCCTATATCTTCCTGCTGGGTGGTCCTTTTCCCCTGTGCTGACTAGGCCTGTGTACCACTGTACCCATTGGTTTGAACATTGATGCATCGTGTATACACATCTTCCACGCCAGACAAACACACACACACACACATGAGTGGGGGTTATTTCTTCCTTTATTTTTGTTTTGTTTTGTCTTCTTATTCTTCGACCTCTTCGTTTAGAAAATACACGGCCAGTTAAATTGTTGGGTTCTGCCTATCTCAACGTTCATCCATCCAACAATTACTACTCTACTCGGCCGCCTTACAGTCTCAGACTAACAGTCATCTTATAAAGAAAGTTAGAAGAAAATGAACGCATAAATATCTCTAATTAAATTTTTTGTTGAATTTTGATACCGAGAGCTGTGCCTGGACGCGTGACGTAACGCAATTCATAGAATTACATAGATGAAAAACGAGTTTTGTTTCGGTGTCATAATATTGAAAACAATATTACGTGAATAAGAAAAGGGATATAATAAAGAGGAAACGCTGGTCTTTTGGCCAATCAACACGGCGAGAAACAACTGCACAGCTGCTGCGTGAACCCACCGGTCCGTGAACTGAGACTATCCTTTACCTATTATCTTGTGACGATCTATAATGCAATAAGGAAAAAAAAAGAGGCATAGACTTCTTATTTGGCCGAATTGATCAGACATCAAAACAAAACGAAATAGCAACAGCAGTTACCAGAAAGAACGAAAAAGAGAAGAGACCTGAACTAGGGGGCTTCGCGTTCTAAGTCCCTTTCAAGACACACAAGTCGCGCGTGTGTAAATGTCTACTGTATAGTGAAGAACTGTAGACTCTGTGACACCTTTCTTGTCAACTTATCTTTTGTATAATGGCGTGACTGCTAAATAAAATAAGTCTATGCGATGGGCGATGGCCTTATCTTATGCGATTCTTCTTCTTCTTCTCCTTGTCTTATTGTTTAAGTTAAGCTCCCGTCCTCTTGCCCTTTTCGTCTCTTACGACCTTCTTCTCTTCTCACAATGATACCATGAAACTGTTGTCTGGTTGTTTCATGGTGTTTTTAGTTTCTCCATTTGTTAACATCTTCTTCGCGTTCTTCAGGCGTTCTTATTGTCACTTTTAGAATGGCAAATAACAACAAATTGGCTAGACTGAATGAACCCCTTCATGTCCGTTTGTTGGCGACTCTCGGGAGAAACGTGTCATTTCGGTTCACGGTCGATGGCAATGCCCCGTCTCTTCGCCAGAGAGTAATAGTTATCGTAGTTCGTAGTAGTAGTAGTATAGTAGTAGTAGTAGTGTAGCGGTTGTAGTAGTAATAGTAAAAAGAAGGAGAAGGAATAGCCCGAGGAGGCCGCCATTTGATGAACCAACACAACAACAACAACAACAACGAAGAAGAACAAAAATAAACCAAAAAAAATGTTGAAGAACCCCTCCCGCTATTCCGATGGGAAGAAAAAAGTTCGAGTTCGAGGAAAGAAGACAAAAAAGGAGACGGAGAACATCATCAACGATCTTTTGAGTGACTCTGTTGTAGGATGAAGAAGAAGAAGAAAAAAACATTCTTCTTCTTCTCGGCCTTCTCTGCCCTTTTTTCCCGCGCTCATTTTCTTTTTTTAAATATTTTTGTTGTTGTCTTTCTTTCTCGTTACTACGACGCATACTATTACTATTTACTACTACTACTACACTATAGTGTATATAAAGCGTACAAGAGAGGCAAAGGGGAGAGAGCTGAAGACGGGCGGCGGGTGCCGGCGGCTAAATACCTGTTTTTTTTCTACTTCTTCTTCTTCATTTGGGTTCTCATCTTTTATTTCCCTAGCTAGACTATGCACAGCACAAATGCGCATACCAAAGTGTGTGTCTATACGCATTTATTCATGTGTACAGAATTGAGAGAAGAGTAGTCTTTTTCCAGTTATAACAGAGTATATATATAGAGAGAAAGAGAGGGAGAGGCCTTGGAATGATAATGGTGTCTGTAGCTATATGAAAACTGTTTTCTGTCTGTTGTGACGGAGAAGAGTTTTTTTCGGTTTTTTTTCTCTTTCTTGAATACGTCTAAGAAAAACTAAACGTAGAAGAAGAAGGAAATTTTTTTTTTTTGTATTAGCAAAGCGTTTTGAATTTTAACCCTATCTTTTTTTCTGGCTAGTGCTGACCACCTTCTATTTTGATATTTTTTGACTATGTATTCATAGGGATACACAGTCAGTCAACTCAGACGGTGAGGGGGTAAGAAAAGGGCTAAAGGGGTGAAAACGGATACTGTTAGAAGTTGTTATGCCTCTTTATAGTATTTTCCTCCCCGTTTTATGTTGTATACCTCCCTCACAATCAACCATACACTACTTCATTCCCTGTGAGTCCAAAGGTAGAAAAAAAATAAATAAATAAAGGGAAAACGAGAAGAAGAAGAAGAAGAAAAAAATAGTAAAGGTTCAAATTCCATCGATGAAGAAAAGATGGGAATATTTTTATGATGATAACAAGAGGAGTAAAAACACGTCCGTCCGTCTTCTCTGTCCGGTTTTTTCTCCCATGTTGTCTCTCCCCCCTTTCTTTTTCTTCTTCTTGTGTTGAAGAGAAAAAGAGACGACCCCTGGTCAGGTCATGAACCAACAATCCAGCCGTGTTCTCCTGTCGGGGTCAAAAGAGATAGATGGAAGCAAAAGGTTTTTTTTTATATTTTTTATTATTATTTTGGTTTTTTCTGCTATTTTGCTCATGTTGTGTTCCATCTTTCACTTTTTTGTATATCAAGTACATATTTGTGCATCGTAGACGAGTCCTCAAGCGATTTTCCAATATCGTATTCTTATCCTTGTTCCTTTCTTTTCGATAGTTTTCCCTCCGTTGTCCGTTTGTTTGAAGGGTTAGACAGTTAGAAAGAGCAGAGCAATGGATACAACAAGAAAACTACGAGAGAGAAACGATAGAGGTAGTTGATAGGTACAAGGCAGAGGTGGAAGGATAACATCATTTACATTTTCTGGTTCAAGTGTGTTTACGTGCGGAATCTGTTCCAACGCGGGGGTAGTAGTACCAGTTTCCACGAAATATTTTCTCTCCTATTGTTTGTTGGACGCTCCATCGTCGAGAAGGCGATGAAAAGGCAAAAGGAAGAAAAAAAAAAATGAAGAGGAAACGACGTGGAGAAGAAGACAACCAAACACACACACACACACACACAAACATTGACGAGAGATGAAAAGAGAGAAAATAAAAGAAAGTAGAAAACTAAAAGAGGGAGAATGAAGGGGAGGGTGAAATTTCAGATAACATCCGCCCGGAATGGATCGTTCCTTTTGTATTATTTGGAATCTAAGCATATTATAAGCAAAAAATAAAAATCTATGGGTGGGTGCTGCTATAGTTGCAGTCAATCCCCCCTTTCGAATCGGCCACTACTACTGAAAATGTGTCTTCGTCCCTATACACTTTCACATGGACGATGCGGTTATATTCACGGTAGATCAACAGCAGTAGATCCATTAGTCATCGTTGGCTATATACCAGCATCAAAGAGTGCTTTGGTTGGCTTTAGATTTCGCTCCCAAGTTTTATGGTCGTTAATTTTAAAAAAAGAGAGGGCAAATAAAATAGAAAAGACATCAGAGCTGAGAAGAAAGAGGTATATGATGTGCACTATACGCGTGCATGTATATACGGTGAAGAAGAACTCCACTAATAAATATAGACACTGTATAGACAAGTGTGTGTGGCGGACTTTGTCATAAAACCGTACAACTTTTGGTATAAACAAAAGAAAGAAAAAAAAAACCAACAACAATTGAAATGGCGAGCAGAGTGTGTTGTAATCAAACTCAAACTTGATGTTGCATGTTGTTTTATCCCGCTCTTATCTAACCATCTATCTTTCTGTTTTTTTTTTGTGTTTTTGTTTTCTTTCGTTCTACACAGTTGTTGTTGTTGTTGCTGTTGTACCTTTCCGGTTGTTTTCTCTTTCTAAGAGCTTCAAACCCATGAACGAACGAACGGACGAGCTCACCCCGCCGTAACACGAAATAAAAAGACGACACAACAGACACAAATAATACGTACAAATAAAAAAGCGGGAGAATTTTCCTCCATTTCTCGTTGTCAATTTTTTTTTTCGTTTTTTTTTTTTCTTTCACAGTGATGTGTGTGTGTATGTGTAGTAAAGTAAAATTATCTTGATTTTATGACGCGGACGGTTCATCCCTCGTTTGTTTTGCAGCTTGAGGGACGCGACGCCACGTATTAAATAATAAACCTTGGCTCTTGTTTAGCTCGTGCCCAACAAGCGCCAATGACCGGTGGACGGATGCTCTTTTCTTTAAAAAAAAAAATCAAATAAAACTCGATTGAAACATGGCAGCAGCATCCATCCGTACTATACCGGACCCTCTGTAGTCTGTATACACTAGTCGTGTTTATTAGCCGCGTTTTTATTTTATTTTAGCATTGAAGTTCGATGTCTGTTGTTTTCCAAAAAAAAAAGGAGAGTTAAGGGGGTCCCAGCCAATGTATAGCCGACCGAAGGACGGATGGACGGACGTAGGTTGTTGCGGAATGATGGATGCTCCCCGCTGCGCGGTCGCAACCGTCTGCTGTGTTACTTGTACACCACTACACATGGTAACAGCTCAACAACAACATCCTAGGGTTTCCTCTCTCTCTCTCACTTTGATTTTTGTGTTTTTTTTTTTCGTCTTCTTCTTTTTCTCCCCCGCAGCTCTCCACTTCCCTCTCTGTCTTTTTGTTGTTATTGTTGCTCTTCCAATGTTGTTTTGTTAGTTTGGGTTGTTGTTATTGTTTCCCTTTCTTCTTCTTTATTTCTTGTTTCACCCTGTCTCTTATATTTTCTTGTTGTTATTCCTGTCCTCGTGGTCTCCCTTCCGATTCTCTGCTGGCGTTTCCTTCTATTAAGGAATCACGGATATGGAAACGGACAAGTGCTTTTAAGTAATAACAAGAGGGATGGCCGGGTGAGAGAGATTGATGGCATGGTTTCTATATCGCAAAGAGAAATGGGAAGGAAGGCTATTCCTTATATTCTTTTGACTATTAGATTTTTGTTTTTGTATTTCATTCCCTGTCTATGTCATCGTTGGTTTCAACCGATTCAAGCAGATCATTTATTTTATTCTCTTTTTTTTTTGTCTTTTGAGGTGAGTACAGAGCAAGAACGAGGGCAATCCTCTCCAAGTCCTCTACACTCCCCACATCACCCAACAACGCATTGCCTTTTCTAACCATCAGCCATTGTTCCATTGGTGATGATTTTTCAGACTCTCATCATCAGTCCTTATTGATCAGACCAGATAACGGAATACAACGTACAATTTTGATGATATGTGTAGCGGTGGCTTATGCTATTGTGTGTGAATCTTTTTCTTTCTTTCTTCCTTTTTTGGCATTATTTTCTCCTTTTCCAATCCTCAAATGAGTTTAGTATATAAGAGCAGGGCATTTATGTGTAGTGAAACTTGAATCTCCTACTATTCCTCTATTTGTATAGACCTGAGCTAGACGCGCTATTTTCTTTAGGACACTAAGCTCTCCTTTCGGCTGAATACATTTGAAAAATGAATTCAATCAGCGATGTAAGAAAGAGAAAATGTCGTCTTTAAAAAGCTTAAAGGTTTCGTTTTTCTTTCATTTTCTTCTGCTGCCGTCTTTCTCCGATTCTTCTTCTTTTTTTTTTCTCTTCTTTCTCTTCTTTTTGGGTTCCTTCAGATGAGGACGACTGAATCCAATTACCCATATCGACTGAACTGCCCCGTACACGTCTGTGAAATCAAAAGCAATCTTCTGTGCATTAGTTCATTCCGTTTCGATAGGTACTAGGTAATCAGGGGGAAAGAAGCATATAGGAGATCAGACAAGAGAGGAGAGCTACATGAGAATGGAGTACTCAATGATGGGAAAAAAAAGTAACAAAAAAAAGTGAATGTTGATCTTCCGGTAAGGTAGTACTCTACTACTTGGGTACATGGGAGATGGAGCGGATAGAAGGATGAAGACGGCATCCCGCTGTTGATGCATCTACACCCATAGTCCCTATAAAATACAAAACGAAACTATAGAAGTAATCTTTTTTTTTTCTTCTCTCTCTTTCTGTCGTCTGTTCGTATTTCTCTCTGCTGGTCTTGTCTCTTGTCATTTGTCTGCTCACTCTGCTGCTTATCCCCTGTTATTTCGTCACGTCCTTGTCTATATACCGATAGCCTGGATGGATCCAAATTGAACAGCCGAAACTGTCGACATCATTGAAACAAGACTGACAAACTCTCTCGACCGCTCTCGACGCATGACAATGACAGTGCTCACACAAACTGAACGCAGGCTTACAAAATAATAAAAATCTCAGTTCTTTCCTCTACTATCGGGTATCGTCGTCTCAGTTCGCCAACGTCTTCGTAGACACAAATACGTTCTTTTGTCAGTCGACGATGTAAAGATCTATATACACACATAATTCTATTTCATTCTACACGCACTCGCGTCGTACTAGCGAGGTTTTGAACTTGTTTATACGAACAGGCGGAGGGTGTAGAAAGTATATAGGAACCTTAGACAGCAGAGTACTCTGTTAAAGAGAATTTCAAAAAAAGCCAAAATAGAGAAAAAGAAATAAGAAATAAGAAGAATAAGAAAAAAAGCGAGAGTTTTTTTCTCATCTTTTCAGCACTGTCGTATTATTGAACCAGACGCACCATGTCGTCACCCTCTTTCCACCGTCGTGGATCCCTCGTTGTTGCACGGGTCTCACAGCGTCACACTCTCGACAGTTGCAGAAATAAATAGAAGTAGAAGCTTCTCTGTAGGCTGTAGTGCAGCAGTAGGAGATGTCTCGTCGACTACATAAGAGAGAAATCCTCCAGCGGAGCTTCAGCGACGCTGCGGGAGACACTGAGAGAGCGTCAGACGCGTCTGAATGATGAAGAGTCGCTTTAACTTTTCGATTCAACCATTGTCAACAGTTGTTAAAATTTACCAATATGTTCATGTCGCTAAGTTCTTTGATGACAAGTTGGCAACAATAACAAAAGAAATAAAATAAAATCCAACGGGGGATTTCTTCCGCCAGCGTATGATCGTAATTAGTCGCAAACTTCTTGGGTTTTGTAGACGATTGAAAAGCTGTGCGCAAACGAAGGTGCTAGGACAATTAAGCGGAAGAGCGAAGGACTCAAGACAACAACTTTGGGTCCTGTGGCGCATTAAGCCTCTCTTTCTGTATTCACTTTTCCCGATAAGAAATGACGGCATGTTCGCCAGTTGTTTTTTTATTTCTATTCTCTTTTCAATCTGCGTCGCCCTCTTCAGTCTAATAATGTGAGTCTGGCAAATAAATGTGTTACTTGTTGTCAAGCGAGATGATTTATTAAATGTGTTTATTACAAGTGACACGGAAAACAACTGGGCGATGAGAATTGTTCTTTGCTCGATTCCAGGAGCGCGTTGATGCGAACGACGCTAGTTATGAACGGAATTATTGGATTGTCGGCTTCTTAATAAGAAACACTCCACATTTCAAGAATAGAAGGGGGAAAAAATGTGTTTTTTTATTTACAAATTACAAGAGAAAAACAAACGTGAAATAAAAGAGGCGAAAAAACGACGGAAGAAAATAAAAATTGAGATTTTCGGCTGGTTCTTATTTTGTGATAGCGAAGAAATATACATTATTTCATCGGTTACACAATAAAGAACCATGCAACTCAACTAAAATGCTTAGAGCTATGTATCCTTGTCTTGTTTTTTTTTTACGACTGCATGACTGGCGTTTTTTCTTTTGGGGGAAAAAAAGAACAACAAAAAATGAACGGCATTTTTTCTAGCATCTGTCCATCACAAGGTTATCGAGCCGTGCTACAAAATGTGAACGCGTAGAGACACTGCCCGCCATCTATTGGATTTAATTTACCACGATGGGAAAGGTCAGGTTTTTTTATATGGATTATTAGTTCGATGATAACTTGTGCTTTTTTTATTTCATTGTAGTAGTTAGAAAAGAAAAAAATTTATAAAAATAGTTCAAGCAGATTTGTCGTTTTGTGCAAACAGGAAAACGTACGAGACATGAATTTTATGAAAAAAAAGAAACGCAGCATGTGAGGATGGAACGTGCGAATCAGACGTTTGCAAGCTTCTTCTGTCTTTCTTCCTTCCTTGTTTCTGTTAAGTAGCTGGAGCTCTTTTCTCATGACACGGATTTCATTTCACGCGCAACGAAGGAAAAACAAAAAAAAAATCGAAATAAACTGTTAGACATATAAGAAGCGAGAGGGACTCGAAGGATGAAACCAGAAGGAGAACGGAAGAGGAGCTGCTGTTTGGCTTTGAATAAAACATTGTGAAAAGTGAAGGAATGAGAAGCGAAGGAGCAAAAATCCTAAAGTTCTCTCTCGTATGTTTGAGCGGCGAATGACGAAAAGAGAACGAATGGCATTGGGCGACAAGAGTGGCACATTTCGGGCTCTTGTGTTGTTCGGCACGTATCCTGCTGCTGTACCTTTTACTCTTGACACGGTCGCCTCCGTGCGAAGTTGAGGGAAAACTGAAAAAGAGCTTTGAGGATCGACTTTGCCGCCATTGAAATTTGAAAAAAAAAAAAAAACAAAGAAAAGTTATTGGAATTGAAGTTGGGAAAAAAAGGAAGGAAATATTGGAAGATCTTTTCCTGGTTTTGCTTTTATCTTAAGCAAAATAAAATTTTTGATAGATGAATGGCAAAGAAGAAAAGGAAAATGACTGGCACAGAATTATGATATGACAATAATCATCATCACATCACGATGCGTATAATGGCGCAAAGACCAAAAGCGGATCGCTCCAAAGATTTCCTGCTATATTATCATCCCATTAGGTGTAGTATACTATATACTACTGTGTATTTTTCTTTCTGAATTCTGATAGCTATTTATTTATATTGCTCTCCATTGCTCTGTGTTGCATTCATCTCGCGCCTTCTACTTGTGTCCACCTATTAAACGAACGGAGAAAGGCTTTTAAAAAGGTAAAAGAAAAGAGCGTCAACTCGTTTTGTTATTTGATTCGCCAACACTATAACGTCGGTGTAGCTATAACGGCTCGTCATTTCTTTTTGTCTGCTCTCTGCTATCCGCTAAAAGAAAGAAAAAGAATTTACATACGAGATGAATTCATGCTTGTACTACGAAATCCACCTGTCCTTCATGAACTGCCCGAAAGACGACAACTCATCAACACTGTGGATTGTTTATTGTTTAGTCAAACATTTTTTAAATTTTCCTGACGCTACTGACGGAATGAGGATGAAGCGTGAGGGATAACAGAATGGGGGATAACAGAATGCAAAAAGTCATTGGGAACGAGCATGCAGGTCAACGGCTCTCTCCCTGCTCTATTGAATCGTGTCTATTTATTATTTTTTCACGGGTGGAATACAATTGAAGCTGGACACGTACATACAGAGGGAGAGATGAGAATGGAATGTGGCGTTGGAGCTTCAAGTTGTTGTTGTTTTTGTTTTTCTTTCTCTCTCCCTCTCGCCCCGTTCTACTCGAGGTCCAGGAGAGTTTGTTATCCAGTTGTTGGGGCCAGCAGAAAGCCTCAGGCCGTTTGCGTGCCGCAGACAGAAGAAGACGAAGAGAGAAGAAGGAAAGAAAAAAAAAGAACCCATTCCACAGCGCGTTTGAGCCTTATTTTTCCTTCTCTCTTCAATCAAACGACTCAACATTTTCTTTATTCTTCTATATGTATAGTTAGATACGTTATATCATTATACAGCCTGTTTCTTGTTCTTTATTTTTTCTCCTTCATTTTTTCATCTTCTTTGCTTGATACCTTATTTCTTTTCTACGTCGACTCTCTTATACAGGACCGTCTCTCTATATATCCACTTGGTATAGGTTCAAATAGTAAATACCTTCTATATATATATATACTCTACTACCATATTACAACAAAAAGACTGCAGGCCTATATCTATTCTTGAGCCAGCTCGATGATTAGACTCAAAATACGAAATCGGTAGAAGGAAACCGCTGTTGACCGTTGAATATTAGGTTCGGTCGCTCAACGAAGAAGAAAACCTGTTTCCTTGGCCACGAGCCTGGCGACGCTTACGAGTTGCCATCGATGAGTTGCCATGCAATCTCCTTCTCTTTTGTGTCGGGACCTTTTACAGATGATTGAGACTTTTCGTGAAGTGATTTTCTCCGAGTCGTCGCTTTATTCGTCTATCCTTTATATGCCAGCTCATCGCTAGCTCTAACTAAAAAGAGTTTTTTGTTTTTGTTTTCTTTTGTTTTTCATTCGCTGCCTTTTATTTTTCATTTGAATCCTTGTTTTCTTTGACTTGTTCTACATGTTTATATTTTCCTTTTTTCTTTCTTTCTTTAGAGTGGTCGGAATAGCGTGGTGGTCGGAGTAGTCTTCCTACCAAAGGAATGACCCGAGATAAAAACGAAACGAGTTAAACACATCAGACAGACGTGACTCTTTCCCTATAGAGCAACGGTCGCTTTGCTCACACATGAAAAGGTTTTAGATAACGAATAAAGAACCAGCCAAAATGTAAGGCAATAGTTATGCACAAACTATTCCAGAATGTTTCTCTTTCTCTCTCCCTTTTTGTTTTTGGTTTTATTTGAAGCGGAAAGAAATTGGAAATTTTGGTTTGGTTAAAATAAAAAGACGTCGAGTCGATTGTCTCCAACTGAGAGGAAAGAGATGTATCTCTTTTGTTTGACTCATTTTTATTTCTTTAGAAATTGTTTTCCCACGCAATTCATTGCTTGCATGATAGCATGTCTATACGTGTGTGTGTGTGTTGGTTCTGACGCGGTCGTGTTGTTGTTTTCTGAATCTCCCCCCCGACTCCGTGTCGTGCAGCACGTCTTCGTCTTCCATTCTCTTGTTGTTGTTGTTATATTGTTGCTAAGTTGATGTTGGTTGCTAGCCACCGGCCACCATCACCAACATCCTTTTTTTGTTTCGGTAAGAGATAGACACGTTCATAAAAGGAGCAGCAGCCCGTACCTGTGTAATGGCAGGTAGTGGTTTCACTTCACGAGTGTCTAGTATATTATAGAAACTCAGTTGACCGAAACGCTGAGAAAAGCAGGGGCTCCTCCCTATCAGCCGGCCGTCGGTGGGTGGTCGGCTACACATTAAACAAAAACAACAACAAACTGTAAGGGGGGAGAGAAGAAAACAAAAAACAGGGGGAAATCATGTGAAAAAATGTATGCGCCAAAACGTGAAAATGGAAAAATCATGTATTTATTATGTCTCTTTATCCCAGCTGAAACGAAAAGCGACAATGTCGTCTAGACATCACGCAACAAGATTATGGTGTAAGATGGGGAGGCTGAGGAAACTTAATGTGTACCGTACAATGATGTACGGTTGCATCATTAAAAGTGTAAGGAGCTGCTGCGCATCGCATCAAAGGGAATGTCAGAGAAATATAGGAAAAAGGCCATCTCGAATAAGGAGAAATTGGGAGAATATAACAAGGGGAACGACGTTATATTGTGCAACATTCTCTTCTCATCCAAGAAAGGATATTACTCTCACGTGAAGTAAGCCAGACGCAAGTACCATTAGTGTGTAACTAAGAGAGAGAGAGAGAGAGATGCGAATGTTGCATAAAATATGGCGCGATGCTGGGACTGATGTATAAAACGAACAACGCACACAGCACACACACTCACTGATGCCTTGCGACGGACGGGTCGTTCTCATGCCTGCTTTCCGGAATACTTAAAAGATACACGACGATCGATAGCAAAGTCTTGTATAGCTGCTGCAATAGCTGCATGCTGTTGGATGTGTTATGATGATGGCATACGTGTGTGCTATTGAAATATTCATTCGATGCGGTCGAATTTGACCTGCCAAAGATTTTCAAGTCGGCAAGCCGCGCGGTCACACACGGCAAAGCTCACAGCACGTGGTGGAAAGCAACCGCCGCCGCCGCCACGGTGTTTTGTGCCTTTTTAAAAACTTATATCGTTTCTCCCCTCCCCCCCCCCCCCCAATGAGGACTGGCGCGGTTACCACTAGCTACTATACTACTAGTCGATATACATGTACCTTGCAGAAGACGATAAATCGAAGAAGAGGTTCTTATTATTCTTTTTTTTTTGTTCTCTCTCCTTTTACGTGTAGTATATATCTATCGTCATATCGGACGAAGGCGCTTGCCGCCGCCGCCGCCCGTTGCGGCCAAAAAACAATCCGTCGTCTTCGCGCCAGAAGACTCTCTGCTGGCGATATTCGCTTCACATAACGAGAACCATAACTCAAATTGCTTGGTCGGGTAAAAACAATCAAGTCGAAAACCAAAAGAAACTCATCATTCACGCACTACTGTGTGTACCACATTACGCCCTACCCATCATATAAGTAGTGCTATGAACTATGGAGTAGATCTATATCTTTCATCAGATTGCTTTGCCCTGTTTGTATTTTTTTATTGTACAACAGAAGAAAAGTCTTGCATTTGTTTTTCTTCTGCAGCTCTGCGATTACTTGTGTCGTCTTTTGACTGGCTGTCATTTTCCTTTTCTATAATACGAGGAAAGTCTTTTTTCAAACATTCTTAAATGGTGACCCGCTTCTTTTATTGTCTTTTGGAGTATGTCGATGTATCTTCTAGAAGTCAACGACGGCCGTCACCAAAAATGGTGTTTTTACCGGGTTTATAGCGCCGCCATCACCCCTAGCTCATCTCGAACGATGATTTCTTGTTACGCGCACGGGGGGAACGAGCCGAGAGAGAAGGGGGCTGCGGGCCTCAACTTATATGACAGATAGCTGAGACGCATAACGTCCGGCAGCTACTGCTGGGCTTACAACACAGCAGCAACCAGCAGCTTTTTTTTCTCCTTTTTTTTTCCGCTCACGGTTCCTTCCTTCTCTATATCCCCCTTCATCTTTGTTTATTTATCTTCCCGTCAGCTTTCGACGCGGCGATAACCGCTAAATAACCGCTGATTAATACATTTGTCAACGAGAAGTGAAAAGAAATATTGCGGGTAGATGAGGGGAAGAGTGAGAGAGAGAGAAGCAAATACAAAAACAAACAAACAGAGACAGAATGAGAAATTGGCGAGAGCCGTCGCCGTCGTCACGACTCCCCTCTGTGTCGATTTTGGACCCCCCTTCACTTCACTTCCATAATGTAATTTCACAAAACTGCAGCGCGGCGGCACAGTGTCCCCACCTCCTCTTTTTGTTCTATTATTTTGTCTTATGTGTGTTTTTGTTTTATTCCCCTCCGTTCCACTGTGTGGCGTATACATTAACTCTCTCTCTCTCTTTTATAGATTCAATGAAGCGCTAGTGACGTGTCTCGCCTACGGTTGTTCCCCATACGCAATCAAACATGTCACAGACGCGGCCCTGCTGCTGCTGCTGAGCACTGTTGTTTTGTTTTTTTCGCTCATCAAAGACAGACGGGGCACACACACACACAGAGAAAGAGAGAGCTGAAATTCATCCAATTGGTTGCTGATGAATGATGGTTAGACGAGTATATCGGATAGTTGGAGAGTCACGATAGATTTGCTTCTATAGGGAGAGACGAGAGAGGAACGGCTGCGAGTCGGAGACTAGCGCATAGAGGGGGGAGAAGAAAATGGCTATTTAATAACCCCATTTGGAAATCGTCTGTGGCGGGTGATGATGGAGATGGAACTTTAGGGGTTCATGCATGTCTGTGACCCATCAAATGAAGGAGTTTCTTTTCTCCTCCCTCTTCACCACCATACTAGCGATTCACCCGACAATCAGCATGCAACAGCGTCTTAGACTTATATACGTAGTACAGCATATGAAAAAAAAAAACGACTGCCCTAATTTTGGAATTTTTTCTTTCTTTTGATTCTTTGATTTTTGGGTTTTGTTATTTTTTCCGGTTTCTGTCGCATTCCTCTTTTTCGTCCTATCTCTCTTCTTCTGACTTGCCATACCGCGTATGTGTGTGCACAGTAGACGGGCAAGACATAGCAACAGACTGAGCCTAGCAACAGCATCTACGACGTATCTATCGTCGTCTTCGTGTTCCTTAATTGGGTGAAATGCATCTAGACGCTCGGTGCGTTCTTACTGCGCGCGCCACTTTGCTGCCTCAGGACTTCCATCCGCACTATATCCATCTCTATCTCTCTCTATCGTTTCTATTTCTATAAAGGTACTACTACTTCTATATATCAGCAGAGATGAGATATACTACTGTATATCGTTGTCATAAAGATGAAATGCATCACGATGACCCGAGTCTTTTGTCAACTTTGATGGATTGAAAGTCAATCGAAAATTCGTAAGGTTTTTTTTTCTTCTCTTTTCCTCGGTTATTTTTAGTTTAGTTGCTATCGTGCTAGCTCTACTCAGAGTAGGCGGCTTACACAACATTGCAGTAAAAGGGGAAAAAAAACGATTATATAGAAAAAGACCAGCACTAGAGCTTCTCGTTCCATCCATTTAAATCTTTTGTCGAGTTC
Organism: Daphnia galeata; assembly: GCA_030770115.1. Lineage (NCBI taxonomy): Eukaryota > Metazoa > Arthropoda > Branchiopoda > Diplostraca > Daphniidae > Daphnia > Daphnia galeata. The sequence goes on from CM061115.1 coordinate 7,223,982, forward strand.
TTTTTTTTCGGTCGTTTACGCTCTTCAATACTCTTCGGCTTCTTTGTCATTTACTTTTTGAAAAGAACGAAGAAGAAGTTAGAAAATAAAGAAGAAGTGTACAAGCAGCTGCTGCTGCTGTTGCTCCTGCGTCTCATCTTGCGTTACGTCAAATACAAGGAGAGGAGAAGGGGGAGGATGTAAAGACTCGTGCCCTTGCACACTTTCTACGTCGGAGAGACTCTCTCCCTCTATTGCTTTTCTTTTCTTTAGCGTTTTTGTTTTGTTTTGTCTCTGATACGACTGAATGTGTTCGTCCCTCTTCTCTCTCTTCTCGATCCGCCACAAACCACAACCACCAGCCGCCTACGACCTCCATCAAGGTCCAAAACCCCAGATGCCGAGAGCTGTCTAAGGTTCGCACCTGCTCCTCAAACCTCTCCCCCTTCCCGTTTTTCTTTAAAAGAATAATAAGAAGAAGTTGGGCTGCGTTCCTAACTCCATCGTCATCTCCCTTCATCGCACAAAGAGCCAGCGTAATAGAAAGCACGCAGCAGACGCTCAACAGAGAGTCTCAGCAAAAAAGGAAAAAGAAGTAACTCTGAACGCTCAAATATAGACGACTCGTTTTATGTTGAGTGTGAGTGTGCGTTGCGTATGGGGGAGAGGGATAATGCACTAAGTCGGTCACGCCGAAAAACGGACTTTCCCCTCCCCTCTTCTACCTTCCACATCATATTGGAAGCGGCAGGAACACACACATGCGGGGGTTACAAACCATTTAAAAAACAAAAAAAGTTTTACGCCAGCTGTCGTCCGGACGTGCGCGCCTTCTGCGCTACTCATTTTTGTGTTGTTGTTATCATTATTATTGCAGTAGTAGCTTTCTTCTTCTTCTTCTTCTTTCCCATTGGGAGCTTTACACACAATAACATCTCCGTCCAGACACACAAACACACATACACTCAACGACCTTTACTTTTCCCCCTTATTGTCCTGCAGGAACTGTAATGAAGGAGGATAAAACGAGATTTTGATATGCTTTAAGATCTTTGGTGGGTTTCACTGTTGCGTTAAGGTACGAAAAAATTACGAGTCCTCTTATTCTTCTGTAAAAAGAGAGTAGCCAAGTTTTGATGACTGTCAACAATCAGAAATTTTCTTCGTCTTTATCAGAGGTCGGCGACTCTTTTTATCGCAGTTAAATTGGATAACGTATTAGAAGAAAAAAAATTACCAAAACAAACAGGAAAGAAAAGGGAGGAAATGATTATAACGTCACGTGGGATGCAAATCCCCACACCATGATGTTTATTTGTTGATGATAGGGTTTCTCTGTCGAACCACCCAAGAAAAAAACAACAAAACAAAACAAACAAATTTCGAAATTTCATATTTGAAAAAAAAATGACACAATGTTCCTTGGTTTCTTTCTTTCTTTCTTATACCTATACATTCAACCGTTTTCTAATCGTTATTGAATTTGGTGGTAATAGGTATATAGAAATGCCCAAAAAGCAACAACAACCTACCGCGTGTATATTATTATCATGGATTTTAGAGACAAAAGAAAAGAAATGAAGAAAAATAGGGAAAACGGCAGATGGTGTACACCAACCAAATACGTTCGGAACGTTCCCTTTGGGAGTATAGTATGAGTATGTAGTAGTAGTAGTATTAGTAGCAGTAATAGTAATGTGTATACGGTAGAATACAATCTAACAAGTCTTATTGTTTCGATGATTTCTTTCTCATTCCTCCCCCACTTCCTTCTCATTTTTTTTATTTTTTTAAATGGGGGACTCCATATATTCATTCGTGGATCGAGAACGAGGAAACCACCACGTGCGTGTTGTGATTAAATTAGAGTGCAGCACTGGCTGGAGGTTTTTTCTTTTTTAAGGAGAGGTTTCTGTTGTTGTTGTTGTTGTCCATTTTTTTGGGGTTTGTTTCTCTATCTGTGTCCTTCCAATTAAAATGAAAGCCACACACACAGGTGGTCTTTCTCTTTTCTTTCTATGTACCGTTGGTCTGTACGTCGCTTGTTGTTGCTATGCGTCTTATATTTCTACTAAAGGAAACTGCGTGAATGCGTAGACTTCCAAGAAGAGAATACAACTGGTTCCGGTCACAGAACTTTCTTCTGAAGATTTCCTATTTTAAGTTGTTTCATGCGTTTTTGTGAATTTTTTTTATTTTGTGATCTTTCTTTTTTTTCAGTGGGAAAGTTTATTTTTGGCAGAGACTGACTTTCTGCGGTTTCCGACTCATCTTTTTTTTTCTCTTTTTCCAAATATTTAATCCATCTCAATCTAAAAGCTAGGAAATGGAATCAGTTGTATGCATGTGATTCGGGCTTCTAAATTTAAAGCCCTTTACAACATAACGCGTGTGTGAGTCTTATTAATCTTATTTAGTGAGATTTGCATTGGAGGATGGAATATATCTAATAATAAATCCTTAATAAAAAATTCTCTCCTACTGTATTTTTAAGTGTTGGTCGGGGTGTTGGTGTGTATACATTTTGTTTCTCAATAGATTTTCGTGCTCCCTTTTTGTCGCATATACCCCTTCCGCTGAGCTTCATTTTCTTCCAATCTTATAACAGTAACTTGTAATAGTATGCGGCTTCGCGGAATTTCTAGGGACTCTTATTCTTTTCTTTGCTGACGTTTACATAATCAAATGTACACTCCAATAGTCGAGGGTACTACTACGGTACAACATAGTTGACTAACTAATTCGTGTGTCATTCGATTCTCGTTCACGTTTGTACTCTGTAAGTTAGACTCCCCTGTCCCCTCTTTTCAACACTAATGATAACAGTTTTCTAGTTTCAAAAACTCTAAACGCTCGTACACATAACTACAGAAATCGTATTAAGCAGAGAGATATGGGTGTAGAAACAACAGGAGACTAGACTGTGATGACTGATGATCCATTCGAATGGGTTCGCTCCTATTACCAATATACAACCTAGCCTAATGGTTTTAGCTTCGTGCAATGTCTCTTCTATACAATGTGTTTAGTTTCTTTTCATGTCGTCCCTTTTTTCATGTTCTTGCAATAATCCACTTAAGTAGATTACATTGTCGATAGATTGGTAACTGTAGCTACCATAGTCAGTAAGATATACACAATACGGCGTGTAGCAAAGCAAAGCAAAGAGTATATAGACAGTAAAGGGTGAGAAACACCGTACTATTTCCAACTATAAGTTTAAAGCTAGTTCGTTGATCCCTTTTGCGTGACACGGTCTTCCCTTCTGTCTGGTGTTATTCGATAGGTAACAGAAAATGCTTCAGACATTCCCTAGACATATCTAGTACGACAGCTTACATTACCGTACGTATACATGAAAGAATAGTAAATATATGTAACATATATTTTTAAAGGGTACGATATTGAATTCTGAGGAAGAATTTGATCAATTTAAATTCTGGTTCTTGCCCTCTGTCTCGATCTCTCTTTTAGTTTTAAATCCTGAGACTGCTGTATATAGTAGACTTGTAATTGTATGCATACGGACGAGTATGTGTATAATTGTATAGAAAGTTGTACACCAGTGTCATTGTGGTCCCTAGCACTCCCATCGATCTTATGTCTCCATTACGTCCAGTGTATACTTTACTACTTTAGCCAGTATGACAAGGGGAATATTCATATCATTCGGTATTGTCCACTCGCAGAGTACCCACCAGTAATAATATAAGAGCGTCACAAGCAAGTAACAAACACAAGCACGAATGAACTTTATCATTGGTTGTCGGTTTGGTTTTGCTGAGCCAGCCCAGCACTTCCTTCCTCGTTCTTTTTTGTCCGTTTCACTGTCTTTTTTGTTTTGTTGTTGTTGTTATTGCAGCAGACGTGGTACAGTAGTGGTACAGAGTGAACCATAGTCAACACTTTTGGATATGTATCGTCCGGTGAAGAGAGATAGAAAGAGAGGACAGGAGACGAGTTGCAGAGTATATCGTTATTAAGTACTTCAGTACTCTGTGAATAGGACGAGAGATAGAATGACTACAGGGAGGGATAGAGTTGAGAGAATCAGAAGAGCGGAAAGAGAGAAACAGTCGAGAGAAAAGAGAGTTAGTTGGCCTCTGCTGGGAAACGGAGAAAAACGGGTTTTATTATTTTGTTTCTAAGCTGAAAACCCTTGATGATGGCCCTCCCCGCCACCAGCACCACAACCACAATAAAGCGCGGCGTTTGGATAATGTGCCGAAGTTATAATGAGAGCGCCAACGAGCTGACGTCCGTTGAGATTTTGGGAGTCGTCGAATCGAGTCGGTTCGTGTTGTGTAGCCTCTGCACAAAATAAAAGGAAGCAGCCCAGCAGCTAGCAAAGCATTGGCTCGTTATTATTACTACACGAACCGAAAGAAGAAGAAAGAAAATGAGATAGAATAGCGTGAATATAATAAAAGCTTCTAGCTCCTATAATATCGTAGAGTCTGCATCCAGTGTTTGTGTGTCCGTTTGATTTATACAGTGAGAGAGATGGCAATGAGCCGCCAGCAGAGTTTCTCCCTCAATGTCCGTCCGTTTTTTTTTATCGTTTGGTCCTTTCTTCCGTCTTTTTTGGCCATGTCATACGCTCTGTTTTGCCGTATTTACTATATATAGATGTATTCATATATTTAGAGACAACAACAGTGCACCAACAACACTCGTAATATAAACGAGAAAGAGAAAGAGAAGGGAAACACATCGATATATCATCCATTTATGTTATGGATTTATATATGTGTGTGTGGCTGGCTGTCTGGATGGCTGGTGCGTGTGGCTATACGGTACAACATGGTAGGGAGTGGAGTTTGATTACCCGCCGAGACGGCTGTTGCCGTAGAGCCGTGGTGTCCGTAACGACGCCGTATTTCATTACATACACCACCACCAGCAGAAATGCGGCCGCTAACCGGCTGTGTGGCTTGCTGCTGGGACGCCCGTCTATGCGATGTCTGGCGCACTATATAGACTAGACTAGTATACAGAACCGGCTCAGTAATTGCAGTCCTAGGACCTAACGCACCGATGAGGTGTTGGTCTCTACGACGAAACCAACCAGAAAAGAAAAACAACAAATATACACAAAAATATTCGACAATGCTTTTTCCTTTTTCGTCTATACACTTTGTGTGTGTGTGTTGCTGGTTTTCTTCTTTTTTATTCGAGTCGTGTCCTGTTCTTGTTGTTACTTTTTTACGTATTTGCTTTGCTCCTGCTGGTTACTCCCCGCTGTTCCTGCTGTTCCACCGATAGAAATAAAAGAAACAAGTGGAGGGAAAAAAAAATAATAATAAAAACACATAAGTGGATAGACCACGTTCTCCTCTGCATGGCCGTGTGACCGAGGATAAAGTCAAGTTGAAACAAAAACACACACAAACAGCCACACACAAAATGTAAAAATCAAATAAACGAAATCAAATCAACAGTGCCACGCGAGCGAGAAGACATAGAGGTGCTCATGCTCGATTCTGTTTCTCTTCATCGGAAAGGGGAGGATGTATTCGGTATGAGTATAACATCACATTGAACCCTCAGAAAGAGAAAAAAGGAAACAAAAAAATGGATTCAGCAACTTTGAGACGCGACGGAGAATAGATAAATAAAAATGTGCAGAAAGAGCGGACTTGACTAGAGATTATAGTCGAGATGAAGCGAAAAGACAGACCGAGAGAAACAGATTTGAGTCAAGTGTTGCGTATACTCTTATTCCCTCGTCAATCCTGATTTCCTAGCCATCCCTTTTTGTCCAAATGTCAAGGAGCAGATAATAGTCCTCTTTATGATCGAGACATTTGCCATCCCACGCAATCCTTCATCATGTGACGCGTAGGAGTGGGATCCAGCAGCCCTGACGGCTGGAAACGATACTTTATTCAAATGACATATATTAAGAGACCCTGCTGGTTGATTGGTCGGCTTGGCCCATATTTTTTGAAGATCTGTTGGAACTGACGACTATGTCTGGACATTCACCTCTACTTTGTAGTCTGAAAGGAGTCGAGGTTGAACGGTGAATATCAACGAGACAGTCGGCGATGACAGGACTAAGCAGATACGAGGTATGGCCAATTAGAAGACGACACGTTCGTCATAGACATCTGATAAGAGTTTTGCGAGAAAAGGGTGGAACGAATTTTATCCTTATTTCTTGGCCTTCGACTATCTGAAAAGCCACGACATTAACGCACGTCACACGCAAACAAAAATCTCGACAGTCGGAAAACTTAAAGAGTTGGTGGCGTTCATGTGTGTGGCGTGCGGTGGACGCATCACGTTTTTTTTTACCGCCAACGCCGCTAGCAGACGTATACTCTTGAAAAAACGAACGTCCTCTTTCACTCCTATCCTCTTCGTCTATTTCATGTCTCTATGATATTGAATGATAAATCCCATCCCGCAGACAACACGACGCACGAGACCATCTGCGTCCACGGAAGTGTGATGGACGGCAAATAAAGCCAAAGCAAATAATGCTAAAAGGGGTGAATCCGTAATGCATAGTATATAGGGAGCCATCATTCCCAAGCTCGACACGAGCTCAAACTTTTTTTTTATTTTATTTTCTCCTCTTTATATCTTAAACCTCTTTTTTTCGCACTTCTTTCGATGGCGATAGAATCATCAATGTTTGCGTCTTAACTTTTGATGTAGGCTAATAATTGAATATATTATACGGCAGCACGCCGCGGTAGCGTCTGCATAGTAAACAGCAGTTCCTACACAAGGCCTGGAGCTGAATAAGAAGAAGTGAGTTCGTTAAAGCTGCGATGCATTTTTCTTTATATTGACTCGATCGGCCTGCATACCGGCTGGCGGCTTACACGTACGCAACATAAACTCTCCTAAGTCTCGGCTACTGCTGGCCAAAAAAAAAAGGGTTTCGCTCGAAGAGACTATTTATACCTACATTGGGTTATATCTAGGAGGGTTGGAAAAAGAACGGAAAATAGAGACTGACGAGGACGACATAGATTTTTTTTTTGTCTTCTTCTTCTTTCCACTGGAAGGAAGCAGATGAGATCAGAGGTCAACTCGACGGGCGGTTCATCGACGCTACTCCACCCACAGACAGACACAGGTTCTCTCCGCCGGAGTGGGCCGGACGAGTCGATGCGTTTGTGATGCCTGCTTATATATGCGGACAAGACACACAAGAATAGTAAAGAAGAGACTTTCTTCTAAGTCTCTTTTCTCTCATGTAAGGGTGATGGTGGGTATATAAGAGAAAAGGAGGAAAGGGGAAGTTAGATCCATTGACAGTGTATTTAGCCATCCGTAATCCGTTGATGCATCGGGCAAAGAGAAAGAGAGGAACTAACCCCCTCGTCCTAGGGGAAGGACGAGGGGGGAAAAAGCGAGTCAGTGCAAAAGAAAAAATAGAGAAATAAAGATGAGATTTTTTCATCAAAGCTAACACACACACACACACACATACACAGAAGAAAGATAGGAGCAAAGATGAAAGGGTGGTTTCAGCTTGCTACAATATCGATCGAAAGTCGCTGCTCTTGTTGCGTACTGCGCCGCCCTTACGGGTTGGGTTACGGGTCTTGGTAGATTTTTACCGTGTATGACTTGTATTATATGCTCAACTGTGCGTCTAGATGTGTGTGCATGAAGCGCAAAGAGTGAAAAAAAACGAATGAGAGGCCGAGACGGGCAGACAATCGGAAATGAAGCACGCGCTAGTCGCTAACAGTAGCGAAAGCAAAATAAAAACGAAAACAAATGGCCGACTGAATGAAACAAGAAAAAATATCTTTTTCCTTCACCTTCAAGAAAGAGGGAAAATGTGACGAAAGAATTGAGCAAAGAGAAGAAGAAAAAAAAATAGAAAACATCACATCCTTCCTTTAAACATGTAGTCAAGAAACTGGCAGACACAACAACGACTACTGTCCCGTTTCAGCAGCAGTGGGATAGGATATGGCACGACTAATTTGTTTACCACAAGTCTGGCGAAAGAGAGAGAGAGAGAGAGAGCGCGTAAAATAGAGTCGTACAAAGGGATTTACCAGCTATAGCTTTCAAAGAGAACGTGTGCGGTCTATTTCTTCTTCTATTCCGACATCTCTCAAGGAAGAAGAAGAAAAAGAAGAAGGGAAGGAAAAGGACTTGTTTGTTTAGCTGCTGCTAGTCCGTCCAGACAGTCATCCAGACGTAGAGTTGCGTGGGAGAAAGAAGGGGAAGAAGAGAAACGGAAAAAAAAAATACATATATAGTTCGGATAGGTCGTCGACATTGACGACGAAAGCCATCAATCGATCGGCAGCTCGTATATACTTATACTTGTATATTGACGACTCCTATACACTGTACACCCAGCAGCTCGTCTAGCTCTTTTCCTTTTTTCTCCCGCTTCTTCCTGTCTGTCTAGTGTCTACGCAGTCTGTCTGTGACGTGATATTTTTCGACGAGCTGTTTCTTCTACGTGCATTGCTGGCGTCCAATGTCGGGAAAAATGAGAAACGGAGAGCTCGTGCTGCTCCTGGTTTTATTGCGTGGTAGTTCCAGACTAGACTGTAGACACAAGACTATGTGATTATCTTCGTCATACATTCGGAGGATAATAGTATACATACATATATTACATACCGTAGGTATGTATACACGCACACAATATTCTTCTTCTTCTGATTATTATTACTTGTGTTCTTATGTCGGTGTATTGCGTACGAGATGTCAAAGGGATGGAGTTTCAATGGAATAGAAGCAGACGAGCCTACCCAAATTATTGCGTAGTACGTCGGTGATGTGTTTGTTTGTGCTATCATAAGTCGTTAAGTTCCTTTGGTCGGAGATTCTTCTATTATCGGACTAAAAGAGGAAAGAGAAAGAACTGAAAGACCTTTTTGATGGAGAATGTCAATTATATACCAAAGGAAAGATCACTGGGGTTCTAGAGCCGTACCGATAGCTACGCTTTTCGGTATGGGGGACAGGGGGGCAGGGCGGCCCATCATCGATTTGATAAGAAATCGAAGGAATCTCGCTAGAAAAAATAGGACGAATTGAGAGACAGACAGAATAAGTTCCTTATGCAAGGCGATGGCAGAAGAAAGGGAAAATTAGAGATAGATAGCGCGCACACGTACAGCACACATACTGGAACTGGACGCCGCTAGTTGGACTGAGACACCAAAGAATGCATCCTAACTTTCTATATATCTACTAAACGCACGAGGGCAAAAGACGAGGACGCACATTTGTCACGAAATGAATTTGAAAGATTTGGCCTACCGCGTAACAAGAGGGGGACGGGGGGGGGGGGCGACAGCTGTCCAGACGCAATCTAGATACAAGTAAATATATATCTATCCTGATGTATAAATGCCATCAGTTGTCTAGTAATTCCCTTGTGAAAAAATCTTCCCCATCAATCGAAAAGACAACAAATTCTGTCGGTCTCATCTGCCAGATGAGACACAAAATGCGAGATGATCCCCAAACATAAGTGGCGACAGCGCGGTCCACTTTTCTGTCCTAGTCAACGTCGACTTGGTCGCGCATCTCTCATTAATTTTTGGAATCTTTCAATTTTGATTCCTAATGGTTGTATGGCTACATTTCTCTAGGGAATCTGTCAATCACACAAATGAGACACGAAAAAATAAAGCAAACGACATGGAGATGAAAGGACAGACACAATAGAAACAACAAGAAATAGAGACACATCTGTCTGCTTAGTCTAAACAAAACAGAGACAAGGGTCGACGCATCTATTCTTTTCACTCATTTTCATTCTCACGACACAAACATATTCCCGATGCCTCCGTCTGCCGTCTACCGCCTAGTAGCTCTCGTTTTCTTTTGTTTTTAGTTTTTTTGTTTCTCATGTCAAATTTTGATATTATTCCATCTCTCCCATATCTTTAATAGAAATTTATACACACGGGGTCCTCTCGGTCGGTGGCGGGTGGTGGCTCATCTGGGCCCACATCAAGAGTGCTTGTAAGTCGGCATCCTGCCGATCACCCGCTGCTATGTATTCTCTTCCTCTTTTCTTCTAGTTTTCGTCTGCGTAGCCAGAGAAAAAGAAGCTTCTCGGCTTTCAGCTTTCCCGACAAGCAGCAGGAGCAGAAGCGTTCGTTCTTCTCTTCGCATGCCTTTTCTCGTCAGTCTCTTGGCTGGTTCTTCAACTCAGACTCTTATAATACAGGGGCTCAACAGTGGGGGGTCGCTGTCGCGTCTGCCTCGTCTGCCTCGTCCGTTTTCCCCTTTTTTTTTTATTTTTTTTATATTTTTTTTCACGACAAATCGAATCAACTGGCTTCATTTATTATATACATATTTATATAGTCTGGGGAGACTACAGTGAGAGAGAAGCGAGGCGGGCGAATCTTTAAACATTCACGCATGGGTCCTTTCACCTCCCATTAAACAGTGGAGAGGGAGTGGGGGGCTAGTTCTATGTATACGGCCACCGCCCCACGTTTCACTATACAAATTCGATTTACTCCACACAGACAGACAGACAGAGGCGAATACAAACAAGACGAACATATAAGGACTGCTGGACAGGCGCTCCCTGTAGACGCAAGGATTTTTGAAATTGCATAGCGACAAAAACCAAATAGCAAAAAAAAAAAAAAAAAAAAAGAAAAGGAGTTGCACTGAAAATTCAAGAAACTATTAGAAAAAGATTTTAAATGTTTGATTTGTTTTCTTTTTAATTCTCTTCTTATTTTTGAGGAGCAACGACGTTAAAATCAACACAACTCAAGGAGGGCTATAGAACGTTGGACGAAATGAATGAAAGGGAAGACGACAGGAAGGAAGGAAAGGCTCCCGCACTCAATGCTGCTGGTTCTCCTCGTCTTTTTTTTTCCCCTTTTCTTTTTCTTTTTTCTTTTTCGAATAGACTTGTACATTATATAAAAAAGCAAATTGGGAGCGCAAGCCAGAAGGACGAGACACGAGACTGATAGGGGGGACGCCGCGTGAAAAGAAAAGAGCGGGAGAGAATCTGGGATTTCATTCAAAATCATTCCGGTTCATTTTCAATCTGGCTGGAATCGAAAAAGAGGAAAGGGAAAAAAGTCGAATGAAACTGAGCAATAAGAGAGCCAGAAAAGGGAGAAAGAGAGAAAAAAATACGAACGGATAGATGGACGGCGGTATACAAGGAACGCGTAGAATAGGAAAAATAAGGAAAGAACGATGGCCGTGTAACGTATAGAGTAGACTCGCTCTTGAGCGCGTTCGCCTTTGATGACGATCCTTCTCTGATGTTTCTGTTTGCTGCCTGTGACGCACGAATCGCGAATTCAATCACCAGCCAGTGCACAGTTGAACGCCCCAGCACACGTCTATCCGGGGTTTCATAATTGCTCTCGTCGCTCTTCTTCTTCTACTTCTCTCTCGGTGCCATCAAGTCATGACAGGCGTCAAGCAGAGACGCTAGGATTTTCCATATTATACGTGGGATTTTTTTTTTGATTTTCAAGAAGACTCAGTCTGACCTTTCTCGGCGTATAGGCCGATATCTGCTTAGACTATATAGCGTTTTGCTTCCAAAGATCTTTCGACAAAAGACACGGCCGAGGAGCAATATTCATATTAATGATCGTTCATATGTCTTCTTCGCCTCCTCGCCCTTCTACTTCATCGCATCCTTCTTCTCCTCTTTTCTCTTTCAAAAACTGATAAAGAAAGAGCTAGGGAAGGGAAGGAAATCTCTCTCTTCGTCGATGATTTGAGAGTGAGAGTCTTGAGCAAAAAAAAAAAAAAACAAAACAAAATCTTCCGTTTCCTTTCTACACTAGGCTATCCTCGTACTACGTACACCAATATGTACGGGGTAGGAGCGTATCGATCTGTTGATCTTTGTCGTCAGCTACGTTGTTCCTATTCGTCCGAAAATTAATTGGCCTCATTAATGATCTGACCAAGGCAACGACGGAGACGCAGAGCAGGAAGCTATTATAACAACCATTTTAGAGTTTTGCAGTTGCTCCAACAGGCAACTAACCAAACACACCACCAACCAACCACCAGCGCCAGTAACCAACTCCGACAGTGCTTTCGACTAACCATACAGCACCAGCCAGCACCTTATATTTCTTCCTTTATTCTTTACATCCTCCTCTTGTGTGTATACCCAAGAGTCTCCTCAACTCTCTCCTCTCTCTCTAGTTCACTCAACCAACTCTCATTAGTGAACCCCTTCGATTTTTTATGACCGCTGTGTAAAAGACTAAAATCAGTGCTGCTGTGACTACAATGAAGAGAGAGAGTCCAAGCAGCCAGTTAAAGGTATGGACAAGGCCGGGGTGGATACGCACAAGAAATATCGGTACTTAAAAAATGTATACAGATAGTGCGTCGTACGTATATATATGCTGTTGTCTAACTACACAAAAGGCCGAGGAAGGTATAAGAGACTGGACTGAAGGAGAAAACTGGCACATACAATATCTTGTGCTCTGCCTGCCCTGCCTTGCTGGGTGGTTCTTTTTTTTCTTCTTTTCTTCATTCGACTCTTTTACGCATATATTTCAGTCCCCTTCGGTTTGTTCGGAACGAGCTTCAGAGCATGTCGAACGAAGGAAGATGTTTTTCATAAAGAAAGAAAATGGACGACGACGACGACGAAGAGAAGACGAAGGAGAAGAAAGACATAAACTACATTAGTTAGTCTCGACTTTTCTTCTTCTCTTATTCTTACTCTTCTCTTTACTCTTTCTGACTTGCCTCCTTCCCGCTTCTTTTTTTTTTCGTTTCAAAATTTCAAACGTAAAAAGCGTTTTCTTTTCGAGGGAATTTCTCAATACAGATTTGACTGAGCAAACAAAAGAGCCAAGTCCGTCTACCCGTCCGTCTACATCTTGTTTCTCCATATGGATCGCTGCCGTTATTATTACAGAGAAAATAATATAAGAAGAAGATAACCCCTAATGATGTCGGTGTTATAGTAACTGGAGGATAGGCTCAGCTGGTCAATGATCCCGCTGCTGCAACACGGACAGATTTGTGTGATGATTTCCCCCCTCCAATTTCTTCTAACTGGACTAAAAGGCTAAACATGCCGACAATCTTATTTCTTATTTATTTTTCTTTTCCCTGGCGTGTTCGCCAGCTCTTTCTCCGGGCTGGTTAATGTAGATATTGGCTTGCACTTGCTCGATGATCCGGATGGAGGCTCGAAAGAAAGGGGGAGAGAGAGAGAGAGAAAAGCAATAAACTCATAATGTACACTAGACGTGTATTTCTCTTTGCAGCGTGATAGCTATGTCTAAGGTATTATTTTTTAGACTGGAGAGAGACGGTAGAAATTCCGAATACATTATTCGTATCAATATTAAATAAAACATATCAGAAAAGTGATATACAGCTATTAAATATACAGTTGATGCTATATAGGTGCGTGAGTAAATATGTACGCAGCACCAAATGCGTCACTGCAGAGAATAAGTACTTAGGTAGTTGGTGTTGGCCAGGGTTGCAAGAGGAGGACGCATCGGGACGTCTAGTGCAAGTAAATATAGATTTTAGTGATAGTGACGAGTCAGACGAAAACACCCAAAGCGAAGGCTAGGACTAAATGTAATGAAGAAAAACCTAAGGCAAATGGAAACTCTTTTATCCTTTTATCTGCCCCCGTAGTCATCGTAATACCGAGAAATAAGGCGCGGCAACTTCAAATTCTTCGAACCCAATAATAAATATGACGTTGATTTCATTTAAATGATCCCTTCGGGATCATCCTCTAAAAGTTTTGGCATAGTGTAACAGACAATTTACAGTATACAAGATCAAGAAGAAGGGAAGAAGTTTAGAGAATGACGCAAAGGCAACGTCGATAATCCTTTATATTCCCGTCATCCATCCATCATGAATCCACGCAGAATGGGGAGCAGAGCTAACGTTGGACCCGTAGTAAAATAAATAGAAATTCGCTGTAATAATCGACTTGTGCAGACATAGTGTGGAGTGCACTGTAGTTCTTTGATGTGTTCATGTGTACTACTACAGACAGGGGAGTAGAGAAAATCCGATTCGGCAGCGGTGGCGCTGATGTACGGTGAGTGTTGAGCTGCACACAAGGGTTCATTTTGCATCGTTTGGCTTCGCTTAAGAGTAGCCTACTGCTGCAATACTCGTCTAATACAATACGCTCAAAGAAGAGGTGAGGGGGTGGGGGAATATGTACTGTGCTGTTTAGTCTCGTTCCCCTTTTAATTTCCCTCTAACTCTAATATTTTGCGCTTCGGGACTTGCTGTATCGTATATTTCCGGTTTTCCTGGACCCATCAGTCTCCCCGGGTGATATAGGGTTATAACTGTTGAATGGGATGCAAACTACAATTTTATTGATGTCATTTGAGAAGAAGGGGGGGGGACGCTGAGTCTGCGCCATTCGACAAAACTTTCGCTTCCCCAGCTCTTACACTACCAGCAACAAACAGTAAAAAACTATTGAGCCCTTTCTCTTACAGCAGTCCCCCTCCACACACTCACCCTCCCTTTTGCCAGTCACTTAAAGTGGAACCTATAAAAGAGAAGTCCTCATCTCATGAACACACAGCTTGCGCATGTAGGCGTGTGTATGCTTTCTTGGTTTCCCGTACTTCTACTACGAAATGCAAATCGTCTGTTTAATGAATCAACAGGCAAGAAAGAAACGACGAGAGCCGAGGCTTACTGCATTATTCTGTTATTCCATCTATTCATGTATTCATCATTTCTTTTTCTTCGTTAAAAAATTCCCGCGTCGTTGGCCCGTATATTCTACGTGCATATATACTCTGCTCTCGTCTTTTCTTCTATTTTTTAAATACTTTTCTACCTCTTGTGTTTGGCTGAGAGAGGGGTAAATATAGCGCCGTCACACTTTTATTTTCTTTCTTTCTATTTATAATATGCAAAACACAGTTAACCAATGACTGAATAAAGTAAAAGATGATGCGATGCGGCTTTGAGGTAGGGTAGTGGTAGACAGTAGGCCATACTCGTTTATTTTCCATGTCTCTTGAATATGTGCGGTCGGAGAGAGATGAGACTTGAGAAAACGATATTATTATTCACCTCCGATTTCTATCTGTCTTTCGTCGGTCTATAAACATGTCGGTTTGATTAGGTCTTCCCCTCTCCTACAGCTTACTTATGGCTTTACCTATTCGTTAAATCGGCTGACGTTCATCTCTTTATACGCATCCACAACATGTCCACCTATATCTACATGTATAATAGTTAGTTGGCTGCTGCTAGCCTTATGTTGTATATTTGTACAACACTGAAAACGTATGTGTTTTCTATAAAAAGACTTCTGTTTCTATATACTGATTCCTATCGTACAACCATACATTGGGTATAACTTGACGTTAAGCCAGTAGACTGTGTTTCTACGTAGTACTACGTAATATACGACTTCTCTTGTGATCATTCAAAAATAAATCAACCAACTAGAAACAACAACGACGTTCCATCCGTTGGCTGTCTAGACATTAAATCGATTTTATCGATGAGTTTTTTCTTAATATTTTTCCCTTTCTTTTGTTTTTTCATTTATAAAAAAGAAAATGAAAAAAGAAAATATATTTGCAATCTTTCCCCCTTTTTGTTTTTTATACCCCTATTTGATTCCCATAACAAACATTGTGTTTTATTAATAATGTTCGTGTATATTGACTATCAAGACTTTGTTGGCGTGATATCGAGCAATTACCCACGGCGTTTATTTTTTTAAAAAATCCATTTGGTATCATGGGATTTTGTTTTTTTCTTTTTCTTTTTCTTTTTCTCTACATACAACAACGTCAAGCCGCAATGAGGAAAGAGGAAAGAACAACACCACACCATCTCTACACTCACCAACCCCTCTCATGAAATTGTTTCTTTTTTACTTTATTACGGCGTGTGTGTTTTTCTCCCCTAACCGAGTTTCAACGACAATTTACACAGACCGGGTGTCGAGATAATTTATTGATTTCTTCCTTGCAACCGCACCGAAAAAGCGTTGCCAGACAGACCCTCTTTATACCCTACACGCCCAAAAGATCAATAAATTAAAAAGCCGTTTCGAATTGGACAAGATCAAATTGCAATGCTGACAGCAACAAAATGAATGCTCCACCGACAAATGTCTACACGTAGAGTAGTTTTCTTTTTTTTTCTCTCTCTCTCTATCTTTCGGGGAGTATCAAGGTGTTTGTTCTCATCGTTTGTTTGCGGTATCACTTTGCTTTCTTCCGTCGAGTTAAAAAAAAATATAATTAACGAGTTAAAAACTCGCAGAGGAAAAAAAGAAGAAAAAACACAATTTCGTCACGCGAGAACCTTCAACGCAGGTGACAAAGATGAAACTGTTGCCTTTTTTTTAAATAATAAAAGATTTAAAAGAAATAAGAGATTTTGCTGTGTTGTGTTTCCATTTTTGTCTTTGCTGTCTTTACCATGACGTTTTGTATTTGGTTTCGATTCAATTTGTGAGAAACATTATTATGCGATTTCTTGCCCCCACTGTCATCACAGCCGAACGCGCGTCGTCTCAACTTGTGTGTCCCTTTTTCCCAAGTTTCTCACGCCAGTCATCGGACCGACAAACAGAAAATGTCCTGGCAGAAAGAAAAGAAAGAAAGAAGACAAAGTTGGTAGTTGATCAATCACTCAAGGTTTCTCGCGACAAGGTGCAAGCGAATCAGTCCGTGGCTCACGTTCTTAACTGCGACAACTTTCATCAAATTTCCGGCATCATCATTAAAAATCAACCGAAGCGTCGATTGCAATATCTTTGTCATTTTGTTGTTGTTGTTGTTGTTAAAATATTTGTTGTTGTTATTGTTTTGGTTATCGCGGTCGTCGCCGTTTATTGCGCCATATTAACAGCAGTGGCAACAGCGACGTTGTAAGTCAAGCCTTCTGTGTATGTGATTTTTTTTTCCAGAGGCGCTGACCGCGTTTTCCTTCGCAACAGCGGGAGCAGTAAAAATGATTATATGGCATTGCCACGAGGCCACCAAGAACCTTTTTTCGAATATTGATGCCATTTCCATGACTATTAAGTCTTGACACGTCATTTTATATTTTACATGTTCTTGTCTCTTGTGTACTGCAGGGAAATTCCCGTATATTTATTAATGAACCACGCCCAAGCTTTTATTATAAAAATGATAATAATAAAAAAACGAAAACAGAATCTTCGTACGAATTTCTTCTGAATTTTTCGACATTCTCAAAAAAGGTGATTGCGAGAAGGGGGGATTTCCCGCATTTTGTTCAAAGAAAAAAGGCGATACAATCAGAATTTCTAATAAGGCAAAAACAAAAATGTATATAGATCGAATGAGGAAATAGCAGGGACTGCTAAGTGATTGTCAATGGCTCAATGCGTTCCGTGTTTTGGGTTTGTCCTTGTTTTGTTCGAACCGTGTCGAAACATTTTCTATTTTCAAATTAGAGAGAGAAAGGAGAGAGGAACGCGTTTGGTTAATGTCGATGATTCCCAGGCACGAATGCTATGCAGAACAGACAGTGATCTAATCCAAACGAGAAAAATTTTACATCCGAAACGAAACAACAGCAACATAAAAACAAAAACAAAAAATTAAATCACTGACTGGCTGTTACGCTCTAACGATTGGATGGTGGTGGGGATGGCAATATTTCATAAACTGTTTGACATGCAGAGAGCTCTTCCGAATTGTTTGAACAGTAACTTGTTTGTCCGCTGTCGGCCGTACATCTTCAATTTCCACAATGGGAGCAAATAGTTTGAAGAGGCCAAGGTTTATTTCATTCAAGTACATAGTATTATGTAGGATTTGAGAAGAGAGGGTCTTTTTTTTACTGCTCTGCAATTGCGTCAAAGCATTCACTGCGGATCGTTGCGGCGGCGACGACGACGGGCAAAACCACACAATTCACCCCGGCCAGCCAAATCGCAATATTCTTTACAATAGTACAAGTATACGAGAAATATAACGGAGAAATAAATCAACAGCAGTTTTTCGAGTGTGTGTCTGAGCACTGTGATATATGGCTGCCTGCCGCTTCTTGTTTCCTACAATATACGGACGTGTTTGTATTTTTTTTTTTCTAGTTTGTAATTCCCTTTTTGATGGCCATCATCGCCCCGTAATGGAGGCAGCTGATGCACCGATGTTGGAGATACAGAAAGGGCAAAGTAAAACGATTGATCATCCACTTGAAAATGCGGTACAAAAGGAAAATCAAAAGAAAAGGAGAAATAAATATGTATAGAGGGCGACAGAGGCCAGCCAGCCAACTGCAATTAGAACAACAACAGCGACTACTACTATTACATTATGTATGGAAAACTATACAGTAAAGAGCGAAGCACAATGTAGAGATAGAAGAAGAAGAAGAAACAAATAACAAACAAACAAAAATTTGAGAGAAGAAAAAAATGGAATAAATTGGTAGGTATAGCATCCCTACGACTCACAACAGACGCGGGATCTGATTTCAGCTAGGGGATGTCAATGTCAATCAAAGAGAATGAATTGCCGACCAGAAAACTCTATATATCCAGTATGGTCTTCTTCTTTTCCCGTATAATAATGGACAAATTGTAGATGAGGTTGTATAGTTACTTATTCAACCCGTCAATCGAGAGACTGGGCGCTCGCTCCAAGACCGACGCTCTCGGCCAGCCATACGCTTCATTGGTCCGTCTCAATCCAGAGATATATAATCTACAACACACATAGCGCACACAAGGTCCCGTTAGGAACAGACCAGAAAAAATATATACAAATAAAAATACACATAATATAGGTAGGTTATAATACATTACACTATCTTGCTTTTACAAAATACAACAATAACAGGAACAACAGCTAGCAACAAACACATGCACATACAAAAAAAGACCAGTCCTTGCGTAGTAAGCATCCAGACGAGACGTTAGACAACAACAACAGCTACAATTCCATGTGGATTGACTCGGATGATGGATGGGATCCGCTCGAGGGAGCCAGTCTGGGCATCTTTTTCTTCTTGCAATGGCGTTTTGATAATCACGAAAGAGCGCGCATTTCTACGAAGGGAATCGATTACGACCAGTAAACGAACGCTCACCCTCCCCTGGAAATAAAACGATGATGATGATGAAAAAAAAAGAAATAAAAGAAAACTAAAATATGGAAAGTGAGAGAGAGAAAGAGAGAGAGAGAGAGAGAGAGAGAGAGAGAGAGATGGAGATTAGAAGTGCTGCAATGAAAAGATATCATCACTGATGCGCCTACGCAGTAGTGTACATGCGTGGAGGAGAATTTAAATGAGATAATAGTGTGTGTGTGTACACCTCGTCGTAGTGGTACATGGCGCTGGCGCAGCAGCTGAATGTTGGAAAGGGACAGCGGTGGCGGGCAAGTGAACGGAACGGCACCAGGTGTTGGATACCAGGACGCCCAACATTTGATATCTTTGACATTGATCTGATTTTGTTAAAAAATGTTTTTTTGGCTTTGCATGATTTTTATTTCTGCCATTACGTTCCGTCCCGTCAATTCCGCCTCTTCTTGTATGATGTGTGCCATCTCACTGTGACAACTCCATCGCCCACTGACGAAATGACTCATGAATTTCCTATTATTCAGATTAAGGTCGTCGATTCTGACTGGTTGAAAGGTCGCGCTTGGTTTACTTATATCTTATTCCTGGAGTCAGTGATGCAATCTTCAAAAATACTAAGCAGAGAGAACTTATCGATTCTATGCCAATCGCAACTTGATCAAACTTCGTCGTGCGTGCTCTGTGGTGGGTCCTTGATTTCCACACTGTTGACAACTTTTGGCTCTCATTTGTTTTTTTTTGCCTTTTTCTTCAACTCTTTTTCTTTTGTATTTATTTGTTTTGTTTTCGGTTGAATTGGAATTGTCTCTCTCCCTTAATCGTTCGGCGTGTTTCATTTCTTATGAAAAAAAATTGCCTTTTCTTCTTCTTTTCTAATGTGAATGGCCCCATAGGCTGTGTATAACTACGACGTTGAACGCGGGCGCGCTCCAATTTCGGGACCGATGTTGCGTCGTTGTTGACATTTATACCGTTATTGTACTTTGGAAGAGATAAAAGCAGCTCTCTCACACACAAGGAACTCTATAAGAGAGAGAGAGCAGGTCACCAGTTAGGAAAACAAAAAAAAAAATAGAGAAAGGGGGGGGGGACCAGTGGATCTGGATTTCACCACCGTTGTCTCTTTCTTTCTTTCTTTTATGGTTTTCTCTCTCGATTATATTTCGTTTTTTTTCTTGTTGTTGCGACGATTTCTGTCTGATACGCAACACTGATGTCCTCGACGATCCGGAGAGATGAAGATGGAAAAGCAAATGAAGAAATACACATTTTCCATCCTGGAGATGGAGTGGTGATGATGACGAAAGAAAACATAGAAAAACACAAACAAAAATGAAAGACAAATCGATACAAGAATGTTTTTATCTCGTCGAGTTTCTGGTAGGACGTGATGTTGTTTGTCGTTGCCTTCCTCTCTCTCTCTCTCTCTCTCTCTCTCTTTTCCCTCATTTGGCCCTGTGTTGTGTTTCTCCGTGTTGCGTCGTCGTTGCCAAAAATGGAATGGAGAGCAAAAAGGCGGTCAAGGCTTTTTGGCTCGCGAAAAACCTCCCAGACACGCATAGACAAAACAAAAACAACAACAAAAAAGTCGGTGGCAACCGTCGTCGCAACCACTTGCCTCTTTTGGCGCATGTGTTCCATATCCGGAGAGCTTGGCACCGCCGACACGAAAGCCATTATTATTATATTATAGTACATTGTTACAACCTGTGAAAAATACGTTCCTTTGATTTTTGTTTTCAAATTCTTTTTCTCTCTTTTCAACTGTAAAGGTGTTCGCTTCATGGCCTTTAATTTGTCTTTTATTTGGCTTCCAAAAGGAACGTTAAATAGACAATAATGAGTGATGCAACTTCGCTTAGCGGACGAGCTTTTCAGGGTTTTCCGACATGGTGAAATGACGACGTGATTCTGCTGCTTGAGCAACAACTGTCCAAGGTTGCACTTGGTTTCTCCGTGTTTGTCTCTTCCCCGACATTGACACCAATCTTTGGTGCTTGGTTGGAACTTGGACGAATTCAGTATGTCTGTACTTCGATTCCGTAGTATATAGATTCCATTCCTAGTAGTAGTCGTCACAAAACTGAAAAGGAAACCGGCAAGAAATAAACAAACAAAACAAAAAAATAAGACGAGGGAGAAATCGAAAACACAACAAATCCAAAAAGAGACCACCTTCATATGGGAAAGTGGGTTTTTTGATGGCCGACCTCTTGGATTTCTCCTCACGAGCCAATATAATATATTAGCTGCTATTTTTATACATGAAACCTTCCGTTCCCTTTTTCATCTTCTTCCCCTTTTCCTTCTTTATTTTTTTATTTCTTATTTTAATTTTTTTATGAACTATCAAAGGCCGCTCCTCTGGAGAATATTTTATTCTCTCCTTTTATCCGAAGATTTTCTTCGCATATTTTCATTTGACAAGACAAGAAGAGAAGAGAGGGGCCATCAAGGCTGCTAAAAAAAAATATATCGGACGCGGCCCACGTGAGAGAATCCGTCCTCGTTCCTTCGTCTCATCGGCAAACAACAACAACAACAAAAAAACAAACTGCGTTTCAAATATTTTCGAAAAAAAGGAAGTGTGCTTATGTGAACAGGACTATTGTTTACAGTTTACACCTACACCTCTGTATATCCCTGCCTAGTTCTTATCTCTTCTTCATCTGTAGAGGGGACAATAGATGGAAAATGACAGGCAAATAACAGATGCGGACAACTGTACAGTTGTATTTGTACAGTAGGTTTAGTTTGAAAGAGAAATCAAATACCAAAAGTGTCTTATCGGCCATCAGTCTATTTTGTCAAACTCTACATTCATTTCATTTCATTCATTCATTACAGGTTTTTATTCTATTCTCACCATTTTCCTCTTTTTCTCACCATTTTTGGTTTAGCGCCTCCTTTATAATTATTCATTTTTCTTTCTCCCCCCCCCCCTTCCCCATCAAATACGGCAGCCAGACAGGAGGAACAATTTTCGATCTCTTATCTCACCTTGTAGGCCGCCAGTATTTATTTACTCCATTATTGAAATGCGCGGTCGAGTGTGATGAGAGGGAATGTGAAGAGCTTAGTCTTTTATTCTTCTGCTTGTCCTTTGGCTGCTTCTTTTTTTTTCGATTTTTTCCCTTTTGTAATTTTGTTCCACGAGCCTGGTCAGCAATAGTCTGGAGTCGATTGTTGAAATTCCAGATGGAAAAATAAACTTACAGATAGCCGAATGCAAACAAGAAGGAAAAGAAAAGAAAAAAATAAATACAATCGCCACTGCCTAAAGAGTCCGATTGGAATTCGTTTGGGGGAGCCACGTACCGCTCAATCCACGTACCATCATAGCATCAGGCATCAGCCAAAAGCGCGCAGGTTGGCCAGGTAGCGATTTAAACCTTTCCTTATTAGTCGAAAATAGGTCAAATACTAGGTTACTACAATACTACGTCGCTACTATCAAAACAATCAGCCGAAAAACAGACAACAAAACAGCAACAAACAATACAAACAATAGGAAATATGATAATGATAATAATAAACACATAGAACATAAAAAAATTCATTCATTTCTCTTTATTCTATGTCGTTGCGCTTGAACGAAGACGAAGACTCCTCCTACTCCACGGCATCTCTCAATATCCGGCCGTGTAGAGGCTATTACTTGATGAATATATTTATACATTTATAAGCAATCTATACTGTATATACAACATGTCCTACTGCATAAACGTTTGCATAAATTTGTTCGAGGTATACACAGATTGTGAAAGCTGAGGTACAATGAATTGAGGGCGATTAAGAGAGAGAGTGAAAAGATTGACGACGACATACGGACAATTCGTTTGTTGTTGTCTTTCTCGGTTATACAATTGAATGAAAAGAGTCTCTACTCCAAATAGTTTATAACGCACTACTGCCGCTGCGTACAATAGACGTAGACGACTTGATGGCAATGGTCACTTCATTGCCCTGAACGATGCGGCTTTTTAAGAAAAAAAGTCCACAACAAACTTTCCAATCGGACTACTGAATTGGGTAGACGCATGAAAAGAAAAGATAGCAAGAATTACGTTAGAACCTCGTAGCGACTTATTTTTCGTTCTCGTTTTCGAGGCATTATTATTACCGTCCAAGTCACTTTTTTCCGTGTGCTCGTTCCTGTTTTTTTTTTAAACCAGACATAGCGTCTCTTCTGACGTCTCTCTCTCTCGTCTCTTTCTTATTTAATTTATTTCTCTTTCGGAAAAAAAAAATCCTTTATTTGAGGTCGGGGGTGTGTTTCGCATTCGTTTATGTCTGTCTGGCAGCCATCGTCTCCGCCTCCGCTATTTCGCTACCGCAAACACACAAAGATAGGAGCGAGAAGGGGGCTTGTCATGACGTCATCGTTTTGGCGAATCATCGTCTACATCCTTTCTCATCCATCTGTTGAAAACAAAAAGTAGGAAATAAGAGGAAAAAAGATGCCGTCTGTGGCTCTTCGCCATATAAGTTTGTTGTTATTATACGATCGTCATCTCTTTAATAACGGCCTTTTAAATGGGCACTTATAACGGCGCGATGTTGGGCCAACTGTGCGAGGGGGGTGAGAAGGAAAGGAGAAAACAAATGAAACGTGAAAAGAGTCGAGAAAGAGAGAGAAAGAAATTAAGGAAAATGAAAAGGATATGGACACGATAGCGATGATGGTGGTGGTATGATGCAAAAGGCAATCATCATCATTGTTGCTTGTTGATTAGAAATGTTTGATTGATGAGTGGTTAGAGTAGCGGAGAGCGATTTCTCCTCCCCTATCTTCATATTTTTTTTTTTTTTCGTGTAGATTCTTCCTAGATCCATCGGTCCTCGTCTTTCCAGGACGAACCCGCCAAGTACTGCGTCTATGTGGCGTTTGATTTTTTAATGTCGGGTTTTGTAACAAATTGGAATCATCAAGGGGAAAATCGATATTTAAAAAAAGGGGGCAAATAAGCGAGAATAGTGTACCCCCCCCCCCCCCCCCAAGTCTGTGTGTCTGTCTGTCTTTTCGTCTGGCTCGATATGTGTTTAGAGCCGCTTTTCCCGTGCAGGTGCCTGTTGGTGGTAGTCTGGGATCCAACGAAAGTCTAAAAATAGCTGCAACCTAGCCGTAAATCGAAGGCCGTTACGGAGATGGCCCGCTATTCACACACACATTTGAGTATGTATATAAATAAATAGACAACATATATTAAGGTAGACATATGGAAAGGAGGAATCCTATTCTATCCTATTCCTCTGTCAGAACGGCTGTGGTATGGCATATAAGCGTATAGTATAACAACTGCTGGTGATGTGCTCATAGGTGGGAGATCAGACCTGACTGTCTGGTCCCTGGGTTTTTCTTGGCTTTTCGAAAACATTTTTATAGGTGCTGGCTGGTTGGTTGGTTAGCCCTCTCGTCGGCCGTAGCCTATTTGCGTAAATCGTAAAAACGGAACGAAAACAAGACAAAATATGAAATAAAAGAAAAACACAACAACTAACAAAAAAAGGGGCAGGAAGAGAAATGAAACGAATTTTGTAAAGAAAAGAAACAAAATTAAGGAAACCAAAATAGAAAAAAAAAATTAGTTTCCTTTTTTTATATTTTTTTAGTATTTTTAGTTCGTCGAGGTTTGTTTTTTAATGTTTATTTCTCGGACGCGCTATAGCAAACCGCGCCGACCGACCGTCTTTTAGTAGGCAGTCAAAAACTCTTGAGCCTGAAGGGGAAAAAATGAGGAGGTGAGTGGGTGGTGGTTGAGTGGAGGATTATGACGACGACGTCGGCCAACAACGACGACGACGACGACGACGATAATAACGAAACGCCGCGGGAGAACCGTGAGAAACGGGCGTCGTTCAAGCAGCAAATCGCATTCCGCTGCGCATCGCAGTCCCGCGGCCTTTCCTTCCTCCGCCTTCTCCTCCTCCCCCGTCTCTTTCTTCTTTAAAATTTCATCCGCGTTCTTCTTCTTCTTTTTTGTTTTCTTTTTGTAAACTCATCATGACGCATTTTCATCGTCTTTATCCAATCTCGGATGTAAACACTTGCGTCATCGAATTCCCCCCTTCCATGTTTTCCTTTTGTTTTCGCCCGTCTGCCATCAGCGGTCGACGTAAATAATAAATTCTTATTCCACGGCTCCATGTCGGATTTTCGATGAACGAGTCTCGTATCAATTGAAAATTGACATTTCCGATGTAGTGCGACACAACCGCAGAAAAAGATGCCAACCAGTAGTACGGAAAACCAAAACAAATAATAAGCGAGGAGGGAGGGGGGCGCCAAAAAAAAGTTATGGTGAAGGTAGTACATAATAATGAAATCGTGTGAAATCGGCGATACATTGTACGTTGGCCTCCTCCTTGTTCTTTGTTATGTCTGGGTTGTTGCGCCACCCCAGACGAAATGGTCGTTGACTGTCTATAAAAAAATGAACGCTCATTTTGGCTGGTGCGAAAACCTCCAGACGTCCACAAGGACAAGACAACAACAGAAGGGGAAAAGAAAAAAAACCCCGAAAAAGAGGGCGAATAAATAAAACGGTTATAAAAATAAATATAAAGAAACAAGAAGAAATACAAGTCAAATGTTCCGTGAGTCTTCTAAGCGTCTTTAGCTGAACGTGGTGATGAACAAGAAAAGAGGAAGAGGATTTGGCAAACAGGAAAGGAAAAGAAGAAGAGATAAAAATGGATGGACGACAATGAAAAAAAAAAAAAAGCAACGAACGGCCTCGAAACACGTCATGGTAAAATCCCGCTGCTTCTTTCGAGGTCCGTCTCTAGCGACGTCGCCGTCCTCAGAGCTCGTGACGGCGCGATATATTCAATGCAACATAATAAAAACCCTTCCCAAGTTCATTCACTTTACACGGCCAACGGTTCTCTCTCCTCTTCTACACGTCTATTTACGTCTACTCGTTTATTTTTTTTCCCGTCTTCTTCTGCTTCTTCCTTTTTGTTTTGTTTTGATTGCATTTTCGGTTGTTGTTGTTGGCCTACGGAAATACCAACGAGACCGAAAACGTTTGCTCAGAGGTGGCAGCACGTGATAGTGACATCGTTACGTCCTCGTTTCTGGCCCAACAACAACAACAACAACAACAATCTCATCCCTCCTTCAAAATGTGTTGATATTTTTGTCGAGTTGAAAGAGAGCACAGGGTAGAATACATAGAGAGAGACAAAAAGAAGGTGAAAGGAATGTATGGATGGGTGTGTACTGTACTGGGGCTTTTCTTAATGGGTTTTTGGAGTCCATGCGCAGTCATCTTATCTGCAGTTCCTCTGTTTTAGGGGGGAAAGAGAGAAGGAAGACGGCCAAAATGATGAGGGAAGCAGATAACGGGCAGAAAGAGAGTGAAGGACGGAGAAGAGCGTTACAGACAACAGTTTCCAGCCAAAACAACGACAACAACGAGCGAGCCAGTATACAGCAGTAATGTTTAGGCCTGGCAACATTCAGAAAAGGGAGGGGTGGCATGAAAGGGAGAGAGACTCGCCAACGAAGAAGAAGAAGCTGTGGAACGTTAACGAAGAGAGGCGAAAACATGTTGACTGCTTTGCCTGTGGCTGGGGCTGGCGGATTATGGGAGAGAGCTGCTTGGGCAAGCGTGGGTGGAGCCCATGCGTCATCCTTCCCGACCGACATTGAGTCACAGGGTATATCCAAGACCAGGAGAAAAGAGAACTAACTTCAAAGGGCGAGGATCAACTCTCTCTCCTTCTATACTACTACCACTAGCATCACCACTCCCTTCCGCCATAGTATCTATAACTACTTGACTAGCGCTAACCCAATAGAACTCTATACAGGGAAGTGAAGCAGCAACGTCATAGAATCCTCATCCATCTATTCAGCCATCCATAGACGACGACGGAAACCAATCGTCTGCTGACTAAGACAGACAACTTGATCCTCGACTGCTGGCCTCGTCACCCGTCAGCTTTATCTCTCTATATCCTCCCCGCTATCCTCTTTATTGATGTTTTAACCCTTTTGGGCCGCTATTAGACGACTAACGTGTCATTCTTTTCTACCATTAAGCTGCCGTCAATCTCATATGAAAATCCCGAAATAAATAAACCTGGCGGGAGATAGGCACAGGAAAATGCTGCAGAACAGGAAAAAGTCACATACATAGTCGCTAGTCGCCAGGTATCTCTCTCACATCCTTCTCTTCCTCTAGTAGTAGCTGATTTAGTCTAGTGAACTCGCTGTATTTATTTTAATTGTGATTTTGTTAGATTTTATATAATGTAAGACAGCCAATTTAGCCTACATGACAAGCTTTCGGATCATTTTTTCAAATCATTTTCTCTATCTTTTTCTTTTCTTTCTTATTAAGATCTACCAAAGAGCTCTACTAGGTTTCAAAAGGAGAATATGTAGTCCTTTTGTTGTACGTGATAAAACGAAGCTAAAGGAGGGGGAAGGCTAGGGAACTTGTTGTCGCTGCATATGAAATGGAACCCCTTCTTCTTCTATTCTGTTCTAACTTTGATTTTTGATTATATCTTTGGAATGTTTTGTTCAGCTCCAAGAAAGGAAAATGCGCTCACACAGCCCGTCACCTCGCCGACTACCTCAAAAGGCCAAGAAAGGGGAAAATTTAGAGCCCACCATTATATATTGTCCATACAAACGTAATAAAAAAGAAAGAATACGAATCCCTGAGCGCTTGGGCTGCATATTATTATATTAAGCTTTTAAGATCAACGATGTATATTCAAAGCGGCTAATTATCAGTTTTTTTTTAAGTTAGGGATTCGACCCCCCATCTATCTATCGCCTCTTTCTCTTTCAAATTCATAATCTCTTGCACGTTTCTCTCTTGTTCTCATCGCAAGCTTTTGATCTTCTCTCTTTGATAGGAGAGAAAGAAATGAAGAAAACAGTTATTCCGTCCACAATGTTTGCATAAATAGCTCATTACAAGCTGGCGTTGTGTCTGTTTGAAACCCTGGGAATGATCTAATTCAAGATTTTTTTCCCCACTCTCTTTATAAAAACGGTTTTTGTTTTGAAAGTGACTACTACAAAGTTCTTTTACTTCAAGTGTGCTTAGATGCTCTAGTTGCTTCTTTTCCTTTCAATTTGTATATGAAATCCTTTTTACTCTAAAGTGTTATGTAAGTGTCGTGTGTAAACACTAAACACGGTAGAAAAGAGAGCTTATTGGAAATATTACGATTCGTATTTTTTGTGTTGGCTGGTTGTTTGTTGCTGTGTGTCTTCCAAGGAAAAAAGAGAGAGATGTATAAATTGTATATTTTATTTATTCTCCTCTCAGACTCGTTCCTCTCTCGCTCCGTAACAAAATAACAAAACACACACAACAACAAAACGAGACTCCCCTCCGATGCTGCTGTTGAAACATCTATCGCAACAGTCTATACCCTCTTTTCTTCTTTTTCTCTAGTCTCTCCCCCCTCCTTCCATCAACATAATCGTATTCATCGATTCAAATGCTATTCGCATTCCAGGCAGATCAAAAAAGAAGAAGACGGCGGTGATGGGCGGGGCATATAGGCTCTATCGGGAGTGAAGGAAGAAGGTTCTTATTTTTTCTTATTATTATGATAGTTGTTTGTTTGATGGAGACGACAAATATATACAGGAGACGAAGGAGAGGAAGAAAAAGGAAGTGGAGGTATATTACTCTGATAAACTCCTGTCGAGCCTCGAACGTTAGGGATAAAGAGGAACCAGAGAATCTATCGCGTCTTCTGGATACTTTCTCATCCGGAGAAGCACAGGACAAACCGTTGAAATTCCCGAATAAACGAGAACGATAGTTTTAAAAGACGAGCTCACGCATACGTACAAAACAAAACAATGACGTTAGCATCAAACAGTAATCCGTCCTTTGGAACTAGTCTACAACAAAGAAATAAGATGCACAATGTATACTGTAGTGTACAATGTATACGACTACGTTGTGGGAACCGGGAACCTAGTCGATCCTTAATTGAATTTTTTTGGTACTCTGTCAACCCGCCGTTTCTTTAAATTCTCTGCTCTCGTTTCTCTGCTCAACAAATTTGAAAAGAAAAGAGTCTACCAGGAAAAATGAAAAAAAAAGTGGAAACGTCAGGCCTGTAGCCACTTATTTAGGACCGTTATTTAGGCAGAAAACAGGATTTTTCTCTCTTCTCCCATTCGCTGTCTCTTATATGGTATAAGACTTATTTCTTTTCAATTTTTTCTATGGTCACCCTATATCCTCATCCCGCAGGAGTCGATGAGAGAATGCCAGAATATTTAAAAAACGAGGAAGAAAAGCTAAGGAGAAAGACGTCAACGGTCGGCTTTGTACGTTTTAAATCCTCTCAGCCATCGGCTCGGTCGCATTCCCGCACGGATGCTTTACACACTAGTCCTATGCTACCCATTTTTTGTTGTTTTTATTTCTTTTTTTTTCTCCCTCAAAATGTCTCTTTTTAAGGGTTTGACATCGCGCGGCTTTAACTTGCATCGCTTCTTTTGGTTGACCAATAGTTTTTTTATTTTGAAAGAAAATAAAATAAATATCTCTTTTTCCCGCTCTCCATCGTCAGTTGAGCATCGATCGGCCCAAAAAAGGAAAGACGCTGAATGAGAAGATTTAAAACTCTGATTGTTGGACCATGGCGGATGAACGAATAACGGCCTGGTCGAAAAAGCTAAGTATTTCTTAAAATTTAATAGACTCACACACTAGCTCACTCAAAGACGCACGTTTCTTTCTTTTCTTCTTCTTAATTTTTCTAAATTTTTTATAATTTCTTTTTTTTCTTGTTTAAACAAATGAAAAGACGACGACTTATGAAATCGTGTATAACTAGACGGAAGCGTTGGCTAGAAAATGTGGACATTGTACGCGATGGAAATTTTTCGTTCAGCGGCGGAGAACGAGGTGTCCACAAAATACGTGGTGTGGCATTGGTGGCGTCATTGGAAACAGAGAGAACGAATAAGACCGAGACTTTGGATGGGTGTCGGAGCCGGTGGTCAAAGGAATTTCACGTCGTAAATTGAGTGGTGCACAAGTGTGCCGTCAGTAGTGTAGGTAAAACAACCACTTCACGCAATAAATCCTCACGATATTCTTTAACTTTTTTCCTTGTTCAAATAATTTTTTTCCCTTTTTGCCTTTTTTGGGGGTTGTTTGTTTCCATTCCCCTACTATCCCAGTTTGTTCCTTACGCAATGCAAGTACGGTGCGGATGTTTTTTTAGATAGGCCATGCATTTTGCTTTACTTCAACTGCTTCATTATGCATTTTGAATCGTTCCAAATCGATACATGAACACCATCTAGCGGTAACTGAGGGATAAACTTGAACAGCAGCTGGCGCTGGCGGCTGGTCGCAAGGAAATATGTATACTGTAAGTGTATAGGGTCGTTCCAAAATAGGAAAAAGTTGTCCCTTTTTCCACTGCAAAATACACCATCTACTGGTTGTCGTGGTTGAGGAAGAAATATTTTTTGTTTCGCCAAGTCCTGCCGTCCTACGTCAAGTAAAAACTAAAAATCCCCTTATCCACCTTACTTATTCCATGAAAAAAAAAACTGAAATTGGATTTTTTAAAAAGTCGAGTAAAATTGCAATAAATTTCTTACGTAATGAGAATACGAATATCGTGGTATGGCTTTGCGTTCCCTGCAGACCGACCGCCGACATTACGTAGGTAATGTCGCATAGGCCATAGGGCGCAATTTTTTTTTTAAATTTAAATTGCAAACATAAAAACTCTCAAAAACTACAGAACGGGAATAAAAAGAAGTCTAAATGAATTCGCTTTTATGGCTTATAGACTGTGGATGATTAAGGAAGTTTACAATTAAAAAACATGGATTTTTTCCTTAGATCGGCCTCCCTCCTAGCCAACCTGGTGGGGAATCTAGGAACCGCTTCTTAAACACGGGCCCATAGGGCGAACGACCGTATATACCTTTCCTATTCTATCGTGGTTGAAATTGGAAAATTTGTCTGTTTAACTAAGAATACCATTTTTGAATTGAAAATCACTTTATTGAAATAGAAAACCGAAGGAATTTCGTATTTTTAGGGGAAGCAAAGACGGATGGAGACGCCAATGGATGAAAAACTTCAATTTCTGGTTTACGGCAATTCCGTGCGTTACAAGTTAAGTAAAAGGTTATACGGTTTCTAAAAACTATATCCACATGTATAATCCGTCCAGATCAAAATGAGGTAAATGAGCAAGATCATCAATTCATTTCGTTGTGACGTCTGACGTCATACAATAGTTATAACCATACTGACAATTTAATTTTAACTGTGTATTTCATTACACATACGTATGTTACAGACGTCGTAGAGCTGCATGAATTACACAACATTCACGTATATTTGGTGACAATATATTCCTCTAACTATCCATCCAGTGTAATGAGTGTAGCGGTTTTTTTTTGTCAAACAGTATCACGTCCTTTTGGGATTTGTCTACCGTTTGCATCTACTCCGGTAGTTAGAAACTAGCCAATCCAGTGGAAGTAGGTAACCGTTCTCGGTGCCGTGAAAATTTCTGATTTCAAATTCATGGCATATTGTATATTGACGAGTGCATGATTGAACAATAATGGAGAGAAAAATTTCAAATAGGAACGTAGAAATAGACAGGGACTGACTTGACATTTAGAATCATTAAGACAATATTTTTGGATTTAAAAAAATTTCAATTCATTTGTTTTTATGTTCATACCTTGTTCTATGGGAAGTTTAAAAAAATCCCAGTTTACCCACGGTTCTGTTTCTCATGACGGAATACAATCCTTCAATAGTGTGTCCATATGCCGCAAGTCTTTAAACACAGGATTTTGATTGGCTTGGACTATTCCAATCGTCTCAAGATGTGTTGACCGGATCCGTTTGAAATTCCACCAAAATTAACCTTAACTGGCAGTTTGTTCTTTGATTGAGTGATTCCTTTAAAAAAAATTTTTACATTATTAGACATTTGTTATTATCCTTCGGTTGTACACGATTACCATGCGCGTGGAAATTATTACACACTTAGACTTAGAACTCATATAGAAAAAGATGTGACCAACTTGGAAAATATTTAGAATTATCTAAGATTCATATTTCTCGGAATAAATTGAATTTCCAATGTACAAGTAATAAAAATCGACACATTAAATGTTTTAATCGTTTAGTATGAAAAAGGAAAACGAAGATTGGGCCTTTTCTTGGCCCAGCCCCACCAGGCACCAGGACTCCAGGACAAGATTGCTCTAAAGTCTAAACAGACGAATTTTTTAAAATTTATATTTCATAACGTTGATTTTGACAGAATAGTTCATGGAATAGTAGTACCTGGCGGGGCCGGGGGCCGTTATCAATTTCACGATTACAGCACATACCATGCCATCTGACGACCATTTTGAGTGTCACGTTGTAGTGTGGCCAATATTTGAAAACTAGCTTCAGTTTTCAAAATCTAAGTTTGACTTGAAATGGGTAATTGGATCGAATTTTTAAAATAGCGCAGTAATTCAGAGTCGTGTTCCATTAATCACATCTCCTCGATCTAGAATATTTGACTAGGACAAGATTTTTCTGAGGTTTCGATCAACAGTGGCTCGATCATAGCAGGAATTCCCTTCGGGTCTGCCGAAAACCAAGGAATCAAAATAGTGAAAATACGCATTACAAAATGTTACGTGCGGTAGTCCGCAGGGAACGGATCAAAGGAGGTCCATTATATCCATCTTCACTGAATTTGCCCGGCTTTTGCTTGTTTTGAGGTTGCTAGACCCTGTCGAAATTAAAACAAAACAAAATTGTTGGTAGATGAGTGGAAAATTTGGCTGTGTGCACAATATGCAATTGTCGACCAAATAATGAAGACACAATTGGCATTTGATGGCACATGACTCGATCATTGTTCTTCCTTTGTCGTTTCCCTTTATATATTTAAGAATGATTTAATTTTATTAACATCCACTTTCTTTCACAGTCACACGTTTCCAATGCAGCTGCTTTGGCTTTTCTTTGGTTGATGGCGACTTACCAGACCAAGCTGTCGTGAATGTCTTGCGAGACCCTGAACTTGTGGTTGATGGTCAACTCTTTAGTGTACAGAACACACAAATAACGACCATTGTCGCACGTGTTTTGTTGTGGATGTCAACGTTAAAAAAAACGAATGGTAAGCTATGTTGTCCGTTGTTTTAGTCTATGCGCCAAAAAGGGCCAACTGGCACCTTTGCCGACAAAGTTCCCGCGCCAAAATACACCTCATCAACTACCGGCCGAAAGAGTAACACTCTTCTTCTTCTCGTCGAGCGATCGAGGTCAATGGGCATCCAGAGTTGGATCTTTGTCGTTTGTCATTCTACTCGTATTATTTATAACTACTCAGAAGGCGTCGTTGGACATTGTTACTGACGCCGGGCTGTCTCCTTCACTTTCTTTCATACATTTTCTCTTCCATAACAGAGAGGCAGACAGGAACGGTTTGGAAAGAGGGAGAAAAAGAAAAGATGGAATAGAAGGAAAAGAGTAAAAGAGGGAGAGAAGACATTCCAAATTAGAAAAATCAAATAAAACGCACCACGATGGTGTTCCACGAATAGAATTTTTTCTTGGCAACCAGCCGTTAACCGATGAAAACGAGCCTCTTGGCCGTCTGAAACGTTGCCGGACGCATCCTAAGTCCCGCCAATAGGGCCAGTCAGTCCTCAAACCTCAAACAGTTTGAGCGCCCGACATCACAGCTTCGCTGAGAGACATTTGGTCCGAAATGAGCAACTAACGGAAACTGGGTCAGATTCTTCTTTTTCCTGGCCGCCAGACTACTATCGATTGTTCGCTGAATATTGGTGTTCGTGTGTTATTACAGAAAACGATTGTGCGTTTCCGCTAGGCTCGGTAGTGATCCGATATTCCATTCAGACATTTCCCGTTCCATTTCGCCAACTGCTGGACTTGTAGATTATCGACACGCTTCTGTTGGTACGTGGCGATTCCATGTCGTTAAGAGGCATTCGATCGCGATTGCGTCAGAGTCAGGGTGGCGGAGGTTGCGATTCCGATCAAGGCAGTCCTTCTAGATCGGCTTCGTTTTTTCAACAGCTGGCGTCTTTTTTGGGCCCCGATGAACCGACGAGTTCCTCGAAAAGCTTCCACTCCCATGAGGTGTTTTCATTCTTCTACTTGTATTATATAAATATATATGTTTTTACTTTTCTCGTTGCCTCTCTTTCTCTTTCTCTCCCTCTCTATCCACATAAACGTTCGCTCGCGTTTTCACATAGATATATCCGGGTGTGGCAGTTCCCGTTTTATCTGTTTGATTGATGATACACAAAATACTAATATATCAACGTACTATACGTTTTTCTATCTATTCCTATGTTCGGGGAAAATCCGACGTGTCAACAACTGTACGCGCCGTCCATGTTCACACTTCACACACGGGGGTAACAGGATGACGGTGCCAATTCATGCGGCACAAACTTCGAAGACCAACTCCTCTCATCACTCGTCATGGCCAAGGGTAAATATTACACACATTCTACGCTTTATTGGACCTCATTTATCACCGGATATGTGCAGTGTAGTATATACTAGCCTATACTATACTTCGCCCTGTATGATATGCTTGCGTTGTAGCTTGCAATCTTCGATTCTCGATGAACCGGAATCGGTTTTTATCATTGGACGGACTGTGTTTGTTATTGACTTGCAATATATTGTATAGACTTCGGACTTCCTCGAAAAAGGCTTGGCAAATCAAAAAGTATATTTATACACGTGTGTCGATGTGCGTAGGAGGGAGATCATCGGCCATGGAGACGGACGCGGTCGGCAGTAGCCAATCAGATTCTTCAGAACACAACAGTCACAACAGCAACGAGCAAAGCAATTCCCAACAGCAGCAGCAACAGCTGAAACACGGCCAAGGTAGATGATCGAAAAGGTTGAAAATTAATTATTCTTGCTTTAGAAAAATAAGAAGTCATTATTTTGTAATTATTGTGTTAAAATTAGAAATTCAATGCGCTGTAAATCAGTTTGAGTAAATACGGGTAATTTAAGCAGTGAATGTGAGTTTCCCCATGTGCATAAACGTTTGCGAGCATAATTGGAATATGTATATTACTTTCATTTACATTATAGTAATACGTCGTTACTTTGTAGCAAATTCAAGTCCGCTATTACATCGCACAGGACCAGCTTACAATTTGGTGATGAAAGATAATTCAGTCGATTTAACGGGAAGTGATCGGGATACAGACAAAGAAGGAAGCTTGTCGGATTTGAACGACATTGGTTCTCGCCGCCCTGTCGCCCAAAGTATGCGACGTCGAGCAATACATTCAGCCAACTCTGGCATCGAACAACCGAAGAATTCAAGTCCAGGACAAACTCCTCGAAGGTCTGACACATTTGATAATCTCTCGCCTTTTCAGACTTTGTCATTTTGTCCTGGCAATTGTTGTTGCATCCATCCAATCCGCCCAAATGTGAACCGTATATGCCGCTTTTCATCGATTGCAATCTTCTTTGATGTGACGGCTGAATGAAGTTGGATTCGTGATGCAGGAACCGATTCGCTCATCGTGATAAGAGGCGATCCGAGCGCAGTATATCATTGGATCGTTCCGTCAGTCGAAGCACCAGTATCCCACCATCCCTGGACAAAGACGACACTAGGTCCACTCTGACAAGTGAGTCTTTTTGACACAAACACGTACCATTTGGTCATGTACTCGCGCCATCTGTTTCTTCGTTTCCTTTTCCCATTACATTATTTCATACGTTTACTGTTTGTTGATTTTTTTTCTTCTGTACAACAGACTTTTTCTTTCGTTCTTTATTCTGACTCCATTTATCCTTAATACCTCTCTTGTATTCAAATGAAATCTATTTAATCTCTCTCGAGTCGACGAGCTTATGGATTTCCTCGGTACGCCCACTCTCTCAACTTTTATTACGCCTCCATCATCACCACCCATGGCATTCATATATTATTGTAACATGCACGGCTTGTAAGTAGCAGCATAGTCTGCCTGGATGCAGTAGATAGAATATAAAGTCAGTATATATCACGCTCTCCTCCTTCGTTGTCGGATCAAAAGAAACAGATATTAATTACATAGAAGGCAAGTCAGGATTCGGGTTTGGGTGTGAGCTTTGTTCCGAGTAGGCTAGAAAGAATCGGGAGCTAGCAGGGTCATGAATCATGTGTAGGCTGCACACACCATCACACACATATATATATATATAGTTATATATGCTGTATATAGCGGGGGTAATAAGTAATAACCTAAGGGGAAGAAGTCAGGGGGAAATACCTCGAATATCAATTAACTATGGTAATAATACAGGCGTGAGCATTCGTCTGAGATGATGTAGTACTTGACTAGGACTCATACTTTTTATACGTCAAAACAAACTCGGTGAGAACGAAAGATAGGGAGAGACAGAGAGAAAAAATGGAAGTATTGATTCAATCGATTTGTTTTCTTTTGATATTTGCAATAGGAAATGACGAAACGTCGCAGACGAACAAGGATGTGACCGACAGTGGAGGAGACACTTCATCCCGGCTGCCTCATCACCGCATTGCTGCATGGGCCCGTGAGCTGATGGACGATCTCCAATCGATTGAAGATGAAACAGATCAGGGACAGGGTTCGCCCAAAGAGAATAACGGAGATGATCTTGGAGACACTCTGGCTGTCAAGAGGTAAAATATCAATTTTGATATTCAAATGTATACGTATATAATATATCTGCTGCATCTTTGATATTATAACCCTTCTCGTGATCCTTGAAATATGAAAATAACATTTCTTTTTCTGAATTTGACATGCATGTCGAAGCGAAGGCTGAAGAATAATATTTTGAGATTTGGACGAATCACTGGAGCTATTTCATCCTCTTGCGATTCAATTCAGTCGATCCGCCAATGGCAGTCACCCACAGCTTCCATCTTGTTCCTTCTGGTAGGAGATGATTTTAATATAATTATATAATACAATATATATCAATACGTTTATACTAACGTGAACTGAGGATTAAATTGGATCTCGTGATTGATCGCCGTTCAAAGTCTTGAAAATCTTTTGACCGCCTCGTTCCGTATACGTTTATCTTAATTCTTCGCCCCAATATTTTTTATATTTAGATATCCTCTTACGCCATATGGCATGGATTGTTTCTGGTTCTAGTCGTTGCTGCCAGTTTGTGGAAGTTGACGATGAATTACCTCACTTCGCAGTAATTAAAAATACTATATCCTTAATCATTGTGTTCTTTATTAACGAAGACGAATAGAAAAGCTTACCAGAATGTTGTTCCCTCTACTTTGAACTTACTGAAGTTCTCTCACTTACAAAGTACATTTTTGGGTTGAATTTACAGAGGGTGGCTGCGACATTTTGGTTGGACAATTGGCGGCGATCATCAGGATGCGGACGAGTCGTCCAGTGACGGAAACAAATCGTCTAGCAGCGTTATCGAAAGTGTTTCCGTTATACTCCAAGTGGCCAGAAAAGTTCAAAATCAGCTGGGAAACGTCTGCGACGCTGCGGAAAAAATAAAAAAGTCAGTCGTAGCATATAACTCATATTTGTACAGTACATTTCAACTTTCAACCTTATTTCATGCCACTTAATGCTACTGTATATATTGTTGCGAGTCTCTCATTTGGACGTGAAATCCGATCAGTAGTCCCGTAGGTACAAGGAAGATCTCACGGGATCCTCACTAGAAGGACAGTCAGAAACGGAGAGGTACTGTCCTCGTACTGTGATCTCGTCCATCTCTTAAGACCGTTGTTAAGTTCGTTGTTAAGGTGACCAAAGAGAGCACAAAGAGGATTCTAGTATGAAAAGAGGGAGTTGTTGTCGGTCGAGCTAGTGATTATATTCCACCATCAAATTGCTGACTCTACCATCCGAGAAAGCAGAAAGCCTGGTCGATGAAGTACGGTAACGCAATCGATGACGGTGGGTGGCTCCATCTCAAGTTTCTTGGGTCGTCGTATGCTGTTCCGACATGCTTCGTTCATTTCCGTTTGTTTCATTCCGCTTTGTCCCCTCTTTTTTTGTTGTTTTTGTTGCTTTTTCAAACGCCTCAGACTGTAGTAGATGAGTTTTCTGACGATTATTCGGCAATCTAATTTCTTCTTCCCTTGGAAATAAATGAAAAAAATAAATATTGCAGAAATGATTGCGAGACTCGGTCAGAAATAATGAATGAGAGGCTATTTTTCGAATCAATCCTCGTACCACGCCCTGGCAGTTGATCGATCATTCTACGTCGTAAATCAATGAAACTTCATCTTTTGTTGAATTGTTTACAACAAAAGAGTTCCTCCTATTGTTTCGCTTTTTAAAAAATGAGGTGGAAACTCCTTGATACATACTGATGTATAATTCTTTGGTTCTTTTTCTCAATTATCGCATACAAGTTTACTCATGTGGCGTCACGAAGCCTCGCGTCGCCTATATCTGATTGTGTGGTTGGCTCTTCCCGTAACTCTTTTGGTGCCAGCAGCTCAGCTCTCTACCTTCGTTGGCTTCTACCTGCTCTTCAAAGTAATGATAGTTGACTATGTTTTTCTCAAGTTCCCGCGTCTACGTGCCAAGTATGACACTTCTTCGCTCATCTGGCAGACGCTGCCCACTGACGCCGACTTGGACGCTCGTCATAAAGTCGAACAGGTAAATCTTCCGAGTTTTGACACTACTGTAACAGATTTTTCGAAACTCTTCAACAAAAAAATCCCTACTGGTTTGAACGCATAATTTGACAAAGAAATATCCCCCTCTAAAAAAATCACATTTTAAGGGTTTGCGCAACGCTGCAGCGTCAGCAGCCAATGCAGAGACGCGAACTTTTTGGGAATCTTTCAACCTTCCACCCAACGAACATCCTTTGTCAGGTACGTTGGATGTATAAAGTAAAGTATATGTTTCCCATTGCACTATACAACTGAGCATACTAATGAGCTTATTACAAGTTGTCGTACTATATACCGTATCCGTCTAGCGTTTGCCAAACTTTTCATTTTTTTTTCTGGGAGATGATGGGACTTTTTCTATCGTCAATGAAAGCTATAAAAAAAAACCCCGTAGTACCGTAGTAACTCTCTCGTTCTCTTTGTCTCGCCGTTTTCGTGTTGGACTGCACGCGCGCTCCATCATCGTCACCGACACACAAACACAACGTCATGTCAATACAGGATGGCAAAATGGGTTGCGAGCCACACTAGTGAATCGTGACAAATCACTGACGTCGTCCTTTAAGTCCGGCCGGCTCTTTCTCACCGCCAGGTACTTATAAATGAAATGCTCATCTACGAGTTAAGTGTTTTGGAACAGTGACAACACACATAAATCATGAGCTCCTCTTTTTTTTTTTTCTTTTTAGTTACCTTTGCTTTGAACGGTCCAAGACCCAACCGGGCAAGAATGTGGTTATTCCTCTAGATAGAATCGTTCGTTTGGAAAAGGGGAATCAATACAGTTGGATACCTGGTGGTGGAATGATTATCGAAGTTTTCGTTCAAGGACTTGATCGGGTATATAAACGTTTTTTTTTTTGTCCTCCTTTGCGACAATTATTATTTAGTACTTTTCAGTTTTCCCCTTTTTGAGGAAAGTGGGAGGAACGGGTAAGCTAAATGGATGGTTTGATCGATATTTCTTTTGTATGTCTCTCATCATTTCTATGCGTGGTTGGCGTATTCACGCAACATTCTTCACCACCCTCCCCGTACACTGAAACCCATTGTACACCAACATTCAAAGGCATACACATTCGGCGCCATCATGAACCGGGACGATGTTTTCAATAGCATCCGCGATGCGGCACAAGAACTCGGCTGTATTTGGCGTGAAGACAAATCCGGATCGTCATAACTAATCTCCTAAAGACTCCTCTCTTGCGCCATTGATGGTTCAACATCTTCCTCGACATCTTCTCCCCTTATTCCTTTGTTGTTTTTTGTCTTTTTTTGTCCCCCCCCCCTCGTATTTTGTAGCTTCCGCAGTCAAAATGAGCTTATTTATCCCTCTCCCGCTTTATCTCAATATACACTACACAGTATATCATATGTGTGTGTGTGTGTGGGTGGGTGTACATGGATGTATACGTTGTATCCAGAGTGTAAATACAGATATTGCAAGGATTCGATGGACGAAGGGAGACCGCGTCTGTTTCCACCCGGAAAGACTAACAATCGCGCACTATATCGCCTTCCTCGTGTGATATTTTACGTACACAAAGGGATGACGCCGACCCATTGAAAATTTGATGTTGCCAGACGTATTCATCGATGTTTCAGAACACGTCGCACTGCCCCCGGCTACGATCGTGCAGTTGTGACAACAGTCTCTCTGTTGGTCGACTTCCCGGGTCGGCTTCCCGGGTCGTCTTGCCACTGTGGCCGGAATCGATGGCAGACGGAAGAGCAGAGCTTGAGGGGGGATCTTCAGTCAACTTTTTTTTTCTTCTTTCGCTTCGCCTACATATCTGCATTGGACTTTTTTGTTTGAGTCAACATTTAGTTTTCTTCAATAGATTTTTTTCTCTCGGCTCGCGTCCGCTCACGTCGTTTCTCTTTTTCATCTGCCAGCAGTGGCTTAACGTCAACTGGAATTCAGGCCCAGCTCCACTGAAGGATGCAGACCATTCTCAGCAGTTGTCTAGTTGAGAAGCCTTGCTTTGCCTCCTGGCCTCTTCTTCCCTTCAACGAGATCAAGATTTAAAAAAATAGCTATACAAGTCCTTATCAACAACTCAAAGATTCAACGGAAAGCTGCTTTCTCTTTCTGTTTTTGTTTTGTTTTTTGTTTTTTTTCGCAGCACGTGAACGAACAAGCACTGGCATGTTGTTGGGTTCGCCGATTGACCTTTCTCGCGGACGACTAGATAGTCTACCATCACTTTTCATGTTCGTCCACATTTCTTGGGGGGAGTAAAGGGGGGGGGGGTGATACTGGGTGAGGCATGCCGCGGTACGGGGAAAGTGACGAGAGTTCAGTTGAACGAAGTTTGAACGTCCCATCACGTGAGTGAACTGGGTTCGCTTTGATTCCCCCGTTTTATTTACTAGACTAAAATTCCGAAATCACCTGATTTCAGTTTGGTTATGGGCCCCATGCGTCTCTTTTCTGTCGGCCAATGAAAACAGAGCCAAACTTTTCAAACATCCAAATTCCGAATTTTCTTATTTCGTTTCTTTACGGCCTAATGGTTGTGGTGCGCGTATCAAGGGATTTCTTTTTCAGTTTGGTTCTGTTGCTAAGGCTTCAATGCGCGTCGTTGTCACACGGCCAAACGACGTCACGAATAACATGCTGCTCTCCTGCCACTACCTTTTTGATGTTTTGGTTGCCAGGCACTAATTTCTTATTCTGGTTCATTTCATTCTTTCCTATATTTGATATATTATCTATATTTTTATCAGGAAATGGGACAAGGTAAACACCAATGGAAATGAAACCAAATCTTCA
The DNA here is from genome assembly GCA_030770115.1 of Daphnia galeata. Lineage (NCBI taxonomy): Eukaryota > Metazoa > Arthropoda > Branchiopoda > Diplostraca > Daphniidae > Daphnia > Daphnia galeata. The sequence continues at coordinate 7,265,500 of CM061115.1, forward strand.
TGCGAATCCGGTTAGTTGCGTTAGGTTATTAGGTTTACCAACCAACGTGAGAACTCGAGAGCTATGTTTGTTTGTTTTTTTTTTTGCCAAATACGGCACTGACTACGTCACTCAATTGGGAAGGAGGATAACAGTCAAAGAGTAAGAGAAAAAAAGCAAAATGAGATAACTATTCAGGTTCTTGGCATGTCCGGCAAATTTTAAACTCGTAACGAACAGTATTTATAGATTAAACAACCATGTTTAGACTACTATCTCTGAAACTGCATGTCTCTCTATACTTTTCCCCCCGTCTCGCACGCGCGCATCCTTGTATCCGCATTCTTGCACTGGTTAAACAGCAATCGCCTGCCTCTTACCATATCGCTCCCCTCCGTCTTCTTGTCTGCTGCGTCTAGTGTAATCTAATGTCGAGAATAGAGAACTGCAAAGATATATCCCGTACGGAAGTTGGAACTACGTGAGCATCAGCGGATGAACGATCCACAGGGGATATGAAGAACTGGTCCGCAGGCAACCGGAATCGTCTGCCAAATGGAATACTGAAATAAAACAAAACGAAGGAAGAAAGAAAGAGAGAAATAAAGAAAAGAAAGGATTGGGTGCGTTAGCCGCGTTTCAAGATAGGAAATGATGGCTGGAGTAGAGTGATAGACGAAGCGCCAACTTCTTGTAATGACTTGGAGACTCGTGAGTAGAAGCGTAACTAGACAACAGAGATAATCAAAGTAATTTAATGGAAGAGGACAATTTATGTTATTTGATATTTATTTTTATTCTCTCGTATAGCCGTTTTCTTTGTTTACAACAACGACGAGATGTTTGTTGTGCACAGGGAGCGCTAGGGAGCTGTCGCTGTCGTCTCGCAATAACGGCAGCAGTGCATGCAGACAGCAGCGGGTTTTTACGGCGCGCAGTGTAGTGCGGACTTTGATGATGCGCCGTCCTTTCGTTCGTTCCTTTGCGTTCGCTTGTACGCGCAGGCGACCCTCCCCCTCTTCTATCTTATTGCTTACAAAAGGGGGAAGTTAGAGAAGGAGGCAGACATGGAAGCGAGCCCTAAAATAAAACCAAGAGTAAAGAGAATTTTTTTTTAAAGCGAAAAAGTAAAGAAAAAAAAAAAAAAACAGGAAGAAAGTAAAAGCGAGCGAGTTCGCCTACCGAGCTCGTCAGTTGGTTTCGAAGCTGGCAGTTGGATCGAAGCTGCGAGCCATCCACGCTTTTATATAGCCATACCACTCTTTCCTTCCCCGCATATACTCTATTACGCTCTCTTACATTCGTTTCTCCTCCTCTCTATACGTTTCGGCTCGGGTTCATTCAGAAATATACTGCTTGACATCACGCCAGTAGTGGTCGTGCTTATCGACGTTTCGGTTCGGTTTGGTTTTTGCAGTGCTGCAATTTCAATGCTGCGTTAGTTCAGTGCGCTGTTTTGAGCTGTTGCATCGTGACTTCCGGTGTTTCACTGTTTGTCTTCTCAAACTGTGACAAGAAATCATTGTATTTATTAATACGCCGTTGAATAACGTTTAACTAAGAACAATCTTGGACTGGAACTGGCAGACGTCGGCTCAGTGCAGCACTATTGCGAACACTATAGACGCCACACATACCAGGGACTGTATAAATAGAACCCTACTGTCGACTTATCTTTGTTTCTCAACTGGTCTTACGTTGAGTGGAGTCCCAAAGATCATTTGGATCGGTGCCAATCTATTTTATTGTACGGTTGCGTTCCCCGCTATCTCGTCTTAACCAATGTTGTCATTAAATCACCAGGTATCGTACCGATTTTCGTACACGTTTTTAGAGTTATTTAATTTTTATTATTATAGAGTTAAAATACATTTTTAAAATATATTTTTTGTGGTCTTCTTTGACGTTTGCAAACGCGCAGTGGTATTATGGAATATAGAAACGTCGCGGCGTCGTGACAGAATGTAACTTAGCGCCTTTGACAGTCACTCGGAATTGCCAAGAGATTACCTATTTTCACCTTTTCTTCGCAATTCCAAATGGTTGTTATTTGAGTTAGCACTTTTTTTTCTTTTAACCGGCTTTTGCGGTCGATGGACTAACGTCGTGACAGCACACGAGGACTAAGTTACAGACAGCCGATGTTGACGAAAAGGGGGAGGACTGGGTTTCAAATAGAAAAGAGGAACAGCATCGAAAGTCAGCCTACTCAGAGTGGGCGTACGGATACACTTTGTTATTGCTTTAACAGGCCTACGATGCTGCTGCGGTATACTTATAATGAATAAGCCGAGTGCAGTTGACTGTCGTGCGAGCTTATATGGTTGCGCCATATTGTTTGCTTTTGTCTTGACATGTTATTGTCTTTAAGATGGGAGTCGACATTCTGCTGGGAATATTCACGTTTCCTCTTCATCAGAGAATTCGCTCTTTGTCGAGTGTGTGTCGTTTTGAGGTTATGTGGTGATGAAGGGGCGTGAAATGCATGCCAGATGAATATCGAGAAATCTTGTAAAGATGATGCAAGTACTTTTTCTTTATGAAAAATACAGTGCGTGTTCTAAGAAATAAACAAATCAAATGTAAAAATTTGATAAATTGAACATTGAAAAAAGTGGAAAAACGAGCGATGAAAGAGGAAAACATGGCAAACAATTGGAGAGTATGCATATTTCAGTAAACGCCTGAGAGGATATCAGCTGATGCTGCACGACCGGTCGCGTTCCGAATACGAGTTGGTTCATTTTCTCGTCCCTAAAACCTCAAACAAGAACAAAAGAGAACAGATGAAAAATACTTTGCCCCTCGTCTCTATTTTCTTTTCCTCCTTTTTTTTCCAGCGTGTACTTCATATCGCTTTTCCACTCTCCCGCTTTTGTCACCCACCGTCTATTCTCATTTCTTGCCTCACCATTGAAACATTTGAATATGCCATTCGGCTTGCGCCTGCTAGCATTCAAACGTCAGTCAAAACAGCTGCTCCTTCCATTTCCGATTTCACGGATTCTCGGCTAACAAAAAGGCGCTAGAAGAAAGTCTCATCTGTAGGCTGGAAACGAATACGAAACTCAGCGCCGACTCCTGCAGTCGCCTAGTGCCATTACGTCAAATCATTTATCCATGAGGGCGTGGGGCGTTTTAGATGAAAAGAGATGGGGGGGGGGGGGGGGTGGTTACGTCAATCATAAAGGATTCAAAAGAAAACGCCGGAAAGTCAGTTTTATCGGAATTAGTCCCGACAAGTGCGACAGCACACTCACAAAAAAGAAATCGATTTTCCAACTGATTGTCGAAAAGTTGCAAATAAAACTAAGCTCAGATTTAGTTCAGTCATTTATTAATTGCACATCGTTTAGGTTACCGCTGGAATTTTGGAATTGGTGGACCAACTTTAAGAGGGAATGAAATATTAGACATTTTCGGCACGTATTTTATTTTGTGTGATCCATTTAGACGCAGCTATGTATTGTATGGTGATTACTGATTAGTGTATACAAGACGCAGTCCCCCCATCCATAAAAAACGAGAAAATGCTGCAGTGTGCGCGTTCGGCATACCGGAATGGATGACTTGATGCAATCATCATTATCATCATCTCTACTTATTTCCAATATTCTGTCTTTATCTCTTTTTCTTATTCTTTCTTTCTCTCTTTCTGTTCGTCTATTCGACCCGACTACACAAATCGCAAGTTCTTTTTCTTCGTCGGGATAGGACAAAAGTCTAGCTCATCGTTCATTCCTTCTTTTGTATGGAGGTCAGTAAAAAGGTCGACTTGATTCGGTTTTCACCGGCCATACAATCATGCCGCAAAGTACGTGTGTACTGTACGTAGGAGGATTGAGCAGAGGGACAACATCCAGCTTTACGTGGAATCGAAAAAGAAGTAACATTGTGCTGAGAGTGAAAGAAAATCCGAACAGAGAGAGAAGTTTTAACAGCAGCTAGACCAGAGTTTAGTTCAGCATAGAAACCGTTGGTTTTTTAGAGACTCCTAATATATTTTTCGCAGTAACAACGGCGAAAAAAGAGAAGAAAATTAGATTCATTTATTTCCCAACACTGGATAAAGGTGCTTGAGCAGAATTCTCCGCCTACCTCCTTCCTACTTTGTAACTTCCTTCGTTTACTTTTTAACTCTTTGTGAGGACAAATGTCTCCATCCACCCTATTATTGACCCGACTTTTTTTTCTTGGTATATTTTTGTTTTTAAGGGTTGGCTTGTATTACAAAGACAACAAGGAAAGTTGACACGAACATCCACATGTCCGTCTGCAATAGCTCTGAGCGACAGTGATGCGGCGATACGGGTTCGCAGCCTACGAATGTTTTTGCGCTTATTCAGCTCGCTTGACTTATTTTTACACGGCCACATTCGCTTGTCAGTTGATATCACGAAAGGTATTTTGGTTTCGCAACTGCGTTTAAAAATTAAAAAAAAAACAATCTCCAACGACGACGCTGACGCTATTTTTAAAAATTCTGTTCAGTTCCACTATTTTTTCTGTCACAGTTGTGATTCAATCAGACAGTTAAACAAAGATCTCGGTCGTCGTGACTGTAGACACCCTGTCCGTTATTAATACTATTTGTTTTCGAGGCTGATAACGTTAAAAACTTTCTTTCTCGCGTGTTTGTTCTAATTGTTCTTTGAGGATTATACTTGGGTGATTCGTGGCTTACTGAAAAACGCCACCCAATGTTTTACAGATCGCGAAGCCCCGATAGGCTTTGTTCCCATTCTCGCGCTGGCGAGGTCGTGGCGTGCCCATTATTATATGAAAATTGCCCTTTTTGCAGTCTCTCTTTCTCTCTTGCTCCAACCAATAGAACGTTCTAGCATGTCCTTTCATACATTTCCCTCTGAGCTCTTTTATATGTTTCTCTTTTTTCCCCTCTCACTCACTATCCATTTTTGCGTGTGTGTCTGTGCTACGGGTCGATCATTTTTTTTCAGTTCGGACAGACGCGGTCAGAGAAATAAGAAGGAAACCGATTGCGGCTTTCTTGGAATAGAATGTCTTTTATTCCCACGTATATGGGCAAGGCATATTGTACGACTTCTAAACACTCATAAAGCCGGTCACTTATGAGAAATGTTTGGCCTGTTTGACCATCATGTCGTCAAAGATCAATATACTCAAGAGAGGCCAGGGACGTAGGGCGTACGAAGTGTAGTGTGTTCTCTTTCACTCTTGTCACAGTATAACGTGTGTTCATGTAGACCTGTGCATTTTCGCACGCACCGCGTGACATTCTCCTCTTCTGGCTACCATCCATCACCTGTTGGCTAGGCTGGGTCCGTGACTCACTAAAGACAAAAAAAAAACGGGGAAAACAAAAACCAACTACGAAAAAAAGAACAAAACAACAATTTATTTCGTGAGTAATGCCCGTCAAGGTAGAGGTAATCAAATAATTCAGCCTCCATTTTTTCTCTCAATATTTTGAATGTACGTGATACATTTATTCGTGCAGTATAGCTGGTAGATTCCACGAATTTAACCACCCTGAAAACGAGATGTGATAATTCCAGGACTTTATCGTGGCCGAGAAAATGTAGAATGCTGTTATATTTTCTCGAGACTATCACTCGCACGACTATTTGCTTGTAGAACTGGAATGGAATCGTCTCTTCGATAATCTTCTACTCCTTTACTGATGAAATAGATTGAAGTGATCGCTATCTCTTGATGCCGCATCCTTTTTACCGACCAAAAGAAAACTTGACAACCGGATGAGAAATAAGGAGACGACATTCTTGTTGACAACACACTGACCTGATTCACAGAAAGCCAACTCATGTTGATATTCGTCCGCTGTACCATATGATTTTCACCGTCCTTCATGAGGCCGCTCCCATAGTGTAAGTCGCTCCCTAGTTAGTTAGGTTCAGTCTTTGAACTCAGTCACCTGGAACCACAACATGAAGGGAAAGTAGTTGTTTTTTTCGTTGATCTCAGCTTCACGTGATTGGGTTTCCTTCCTCAGTGTGTCTGCAATGCACGTAACACACTACCTTATTCGAAAATCTAGACCTGTCGTGTCAAGGCTCGTTGCATTTCTTCCCACAATATAACAGCTAGTGAGCCACTCAACATCAGTTTGACGTCATTACATGAAATGTGTACTGGCTCTTATTTGAAATCCGCGCGACAAAACCAATGCCAATTAACCACATGGGAAGAAGAGTCGGAAAATTAGATCAAGGTCTTTGGCCACTTTGGCACCGCAAATAATCAAGATTGACGTCCAAAACCGACATGCTAGAAAGACGAAAAAAACAACATATGGTACAGGATCGGATAACAAACTTTGTTTCCTTGTGCTTAGACGAAATTGTCTCTCGTGGAAGAATAAGCCCAATGTAGGCCCTAGTTAAATAATTAAAAACACTATCGTCAGTTCGTACAAATTTATTGCAGCTACTTCAATATTATCAGTGAGTCATTTTGGGATCCTTCTCTATACATAGTGGAAAATACAATCAATAACGACAGACAATTTTTCCTCCAGAGTCAAGACAAATAACTGTGTTGCAATACGGTATTCTATATCTTACTCTAGTTCTAGCCTTACTGGTTTTGTGCACTTTCATCGGCATTATCAGTTGGTTTGTTGCGTCTTTTGATTACTGTCTTTTTGTCGATTTGTGAACACTGCTAATTGTTTGGAATAAACCATACGTGTTGTACAAGCTGACTTCCTAAGGAAAATTGTATCGTCAATACACATATTTTGTTAAGAATTGCCGGTGCATTCAGAATGCTCGAAAGAATTATCTTCAGGAATATCTACGAGTGTCATCCGAAAGGAAAACGATAGAAATAATAGCTAGCGAAGAAGAACGCAGTAAAATCGGAGATAAGGAACTTCGTCCCCTTGTGTGTTATTTTATTTTCCAAAACTAAACCAAATAGACAAAAAAAAGATTATTCTATTCAAGGGGAAGCACTTTATACCTGATTAGATCTGATAAGAAACGCTCAGCGGTTGATTAGTTACCGAGCGTCAGTTGCTTCGTGAACCGTAGCGTTAAGAGTACCAGGAGCTCTGCGTCCTGCCCACCTCGTTCAAGTTGTAACAAAATTCATTTTGTTTCTCTGGTTGACTTCCATTTGCTTTTTTTCTGTTTGTTCGACTCAAGTACAGCGTGTGTGCAACCCGTGACGATAGTGGTTTTTTACGGTACGCGCCGTTGAGAATTGAGACTACTGTATACACGAAGTAGTGTAGTACTACCACGTAGTACTACAGCGTGCAATTCGATCAATAGCCGGATTGTAGGGGTTGAAAGCCAGCACGAAAGAGTGAAGTAAAACTTTCATCGAGTTGGACATATTCTTGTTTCCTAGAGGGACAAGAAAGGTTACGACGTCCATTGATCAAACGGTATTGAATCAACACGTAGCGTAGTGAACGACTGAACAACTAAACCTGACAAAAAGGTTGATGTTGAGGCGGGATTGCACGTTCATATTTTCATATTTGGCAACGCTATTATTTCAGTATATAGTTTGAAAATGTAACGTTATTACAAACGTTGGAAACATTTTTTTAAACGTAAACGTTTAAAACGTATTATATCGTTTCATTTGCGTTCATGATTCATGAATAAGTAATGAATAACTAAGATTAAAAATCTTTACAAACGTACGAAATCCCCGTTGTATCATCGTCACCACGAGACTAAATTTTTATCTAGTTTGGCAATCGAAGATTACAAACAAAGTGCAAAGTTCTTATAAAAGTTACATTAACCAGTGCCAGTGCCCATTCAATGTGTTTTAAATACATATACCCTCCCTTAAACAACTTCCTTGTTTCAAATAATTTAATCATCAATTTGATTTCGTTTGTTTTAACAGAATCATAGAGACAGAGGGTGAAGATGGTTCCACGAGCGCCGCTGTCTAAACTGGCAGCCGGCCTCTTCTTCATCTGCTTCCTCATTTATCTAGTCATCATCACTCGATTGGAAAGCGGTCAGTTTGGTACGGTTTCCGATCCGGCTTCCTTCAGTTCCCGAATGCTAATGAACCATCCGACAAGTGGTTCAGGGGATGGCATACTTTTACACGACACCATCTCGAATTCAGGTGTCATCACTGCTATTGATAATATGGTGAACCAAATTGGCACAGCAGGGACGGAACTGACCGAAACGCGGGTTAAAGATATCAGCAACGAAATTGCGAAACAGATCGCAGACTACGTCGTCCAGAAACTCGGAAAAACCGCCACTAACAGTAATGTGTGCAACGGCTGCTGGAAGCATGGTAACAACACCGGTAAACATTTTTTTTTTTAATTTAGAAAAATCTAATTACCCTATATTTTATGGCTAAATCAGAGTTTTGTTTTTTATAGATTTGCCTGTTATATATCTGGTGACGCCGACTTATAGGCGACCCGAGCAGATTCCTGATCTGACACGATTGGCCCAGACGCTGCTCAACGTGCCAGCCGTCCACTGGATTGTCGTCGAAGATAGCAGCTCTCTCTCTACCGTCATCGCTTCCCTTCTTAAACGTTATGGAATACCACACACGCATCTTAAAGGTAGAGATACTTGATTCATTTGAAAGATCTTAACTTTAACGTTCGTTCAGAAAGTTAATTGGATTTCCTCTGGTGGAACGGTGGGAGATAACTCCACCTTTTTATCGGTAATGTGGCTAGACTAACCGGAGCAGTGACAACCTATGAAAAAAGAGGGTGTTTCAAGGGACATCTGATCCCCTTTGCCTGAGTTAGTCCACACTAAAGGCTCAATATACAAATACATTTTACTGTTGTTTGCCCCATCTTTAGCAAACATTTGATGTCCCTCATACTCTTATCCGTTAAGATTAAAAAAAACTGATAATGTACAGTATATTTGGGTGTGACGTGTTAGGAAAAGAAAAACCAAAGCAAACACCGTTTTGTTGGTTTACAATGTCATGGAAATGGTTCTCTTTGTGCGATTTCAGCTCAAATGCCCGAAAAGTATAAAAAATCGAAGCTCAAGCCAAGAGGGGTCGCCAACCGAAACGCGGCGCTCGACTGGGTGCGTAGCAATTGCAAATCGGGTGTGGTATACTTTGCGGACGACGATAACACGTACGACATCAGACTTTTTGAAGAGGTATGCATTGTTAATAATAAATATTTCGCGACACAGCAGAGGTGTTTCAATTATTAATGGGTTCTTTGACGGATTCTCGGCAATTAACCCACTCCGAGCTACGTCACATATTGCCTAATGTCTCGTATTGGTTTTCTTCCCTGAATTCTCCGACTTACAGATGCGGTACACCAAGAAAGTGTCGATGTGGCCAGTTGGACTTGTGACCAAAGTTGGCTTGAGTTCTCCTGTCGTTAACAATAAAGGCGTCGTCATCGACTTTTTTGACGGCTGGATGGCCAATAGAAAGTTCCCGGTGGATATGGCTGGATTCGCCGTCAGCGTGCAGCTCGTCCTCGAGGTATCAACCGATGACTCCTGAAGCCATCCAAGCTCTAATAAACTAATGAGTACGACATGCTTACCACTTACCAAATTCTTGTTTGGATGAATAGAAATCCGATGTGTACATGCCTTACGTTCCTGGTCACGAAGAGGATGGCTTCTTAAAGAAACTCGATATCACGCCCACCGATATCGAACCGAAAGCGGATCGGTGCACTCAAGTGCGTACACTATATTTAATGAAAAAATATCCGTTTTGGTTGATTAATTTAAATAATGAATTTATGTCCCATGGCGTGGATGGCCGGCACACAGATTCTCGTTTGGCACACGCAGACCAAATCCAACAGCCCGGCTAACAGGACAACGGCGGCCAGTAAACGGTACAAAGGAACGAACATTGACATGCTTCAGGAATGGATCGTCTGAGATTGGCGTTTCCAACGCCACCAAACTAAATTCATGTTTGCGTGTTGATCTGTATGTGTGTGTGCGCGTGTGTGAGCATGTGTGTTGAAAATAAGTTCAAAGAAATCATCTTTTCATATCTCACGAAGGTGATGAAAATAAGACCATCGTGACGAAGAGAAAAAAAGGGTATATGAACGAGAAGATTTGTGCGTGATATGCGGTTTCCAGATTCTTTCTGATGTCGCAAAAGCAGACCCCTTTTCCCCTTATACTACCCCCATCAAATCCGCAGAAGCAGCAAGCCATTCGTCTTCCCACTGCTCTCTCATTCTCTTTTTATCGATTCGTGTATGCGCTGCCGTCTTTTCATTCACTTAGCTTGTATCTTTTGTCGTTCCGCTGTTCTTCCTCTCCATACATCCGCCATATCTCATTTCTAGGACTTGTCCACGATCGGGGTGGTTTCAATTTTTACTCTTTTGAAAAAGAAATTAATTCATCCTCTGGTTCCTTATTGAATAGCCTTTATATCTTGTACTTTTTATCTGTCCTTCTAGCTCTTCACCATGTCCTCACATCTTCAATAGATTACCCCTGTCACTGCTGACGCTGCAGTACTCCTCATTCAACCCGCTTTGGAACATGTTCAAGAAAATGTCTTCTTCATCCCCGTTCATCCCTCTATTATTCAGTGTGCCTATACATGTACATATTTCCCTACATGCAGTTACGACAATTTTTGGGCTTCTTCTCCTTTTTTATATGACAGTTTCTACCTTTAGTCTTCTGTCGATGCATGATATTGAAATGTACTGTATACAAAGTGAAGATTCTAATTCACGATCCAAAAACATGACCTAATTGCATTTATGTCTCCATTCTTTATTCTTTCGTAAATAATAGAATTCGGGATTGTGTATATACGGTTAGATTGGGCTGGATTCAGCCAGAGTATATATATATTTATGTATAATTATGTTATGTTGTTGTAAAATAATGTTGATAGGTTAGGAAATTGAGGAACGAGCAAGAAGCAAGATCAAGGGATTCGTCTTGATGTTTCCCCCCTCCATCGTTTGCTCTCGAGAGAGCTTGCCGCCGTCCATGATTGGCAAAGCTTTTGAGTCAAAGTTGTTCCACGGATCTTGGCAATTTTCTTTGATTTTTAATTTCTTGTTGTTTCTTTTCTTGTTGTACAGTATAGTAGAACTGAGTCAGGCGTTTATACAGTGCGTACAAGAACTGCAATAGCACGCTCTTGCATGATTCGTTTAGTTCTCGTATTGATTTTGTTCTCGTTGCGAGCGTCTCTAGCTTTGTTGTGTCGTGCCCAGTTCCGGTGATGACGGTGGGTAGTAGAGAGAGAGCCTGCCACCAAAAGAGTGGTATAATGTCAAACAAAAAAGAAAAACATCGTTATATCATACAATACGGACATCTTTGCTTTGGATTCCCACTACATCATAATAAGGTAGGCTACGAAATATCCATCATGATACAGAATCGGTAGTTGCAGTTGGTTTCTCCCATAATATTACTAGCTAGCTAAATCTCGGTATACGTAATATGAATCTCTTTCTTGGATTGTAGCCTACGCTGTTCAGTCTTCACCTTTAGTACATTTAGTGCTGTAAAGCTCGACTCTCAAGGGTAGTTATATATATGTAATTTATGTATGGGGATAGAGACGAAAGGAAAAGTCTTGGGAAAAGTGAGATAGACGGACAGAGGGTATATAGCCACAGGCGAATGGACTTTATTTTCCGATGTTCGATTCAGCTGAAGCGTGAACAATACGACGACGAATATCCGGTCCAATTGGTGCCACACCAGTCAGCACTCTTGGTAGCGAAAGTCGTCGCCTTCCCCATCAGTTTTCCTTCCTTTATCTATCCTCTACTGGTCTCTTCTTCGTTCTCCGAAACCCCCTCCCCTTTTGTTGATTCTCTGCCGACAGACAAGGGTAAAAGAAGAAAATATCATCAATGCGTCTTCCGTACCGCGAATTCCCTTCCCTGTTCGTTCGTCTTTTATATTTTGCGTAACTCTCTTGTGATATAGCGTTCTGCTGCCCATCTGGGATTTAAACAAAGAGAGCTTTGCAAGCGACGAGACGGTCTGAGAGAGAGAGAGGGGAATCGACACAGATATATGCACATGCAGTGTATTGCAGTAGTAGATATCCTTTCTAAAATGACGCGAGGTCGTGCTGCAATCCAACCTACAATCCTAAATCTAGAGTGTACATATAATGAAGGTTATGCTTTCTTAATATTCAAACTTTATTTTTAGTTGCCATTATCTTTTTTTACCTTAACTGCAGCTTGTATTTGGGGTTCCCGTGAATTAGAACATCAAGCAAAACTCCTCGGAACTCCTCTTACATTGTGCTAATTTAAATACTTGAATTTGCACCCAGATAACGATAATATAGTCTACGAGAATCAGGGAGAGGCAAATGGAGAAAAAGTGAGGGGAATTTTGTTTACCTTCTTGTCTACTTGTTTTTCTACATGTATGAATCGCTTGTTTCAGTTAAAGAATCGTTGCGATAGCAAAAAGACCGAAAAAGACGAAGGCCAAAAAGAGAAACACTAAGCTGTCATCAGTTGCTCGCAAATCAAGCAATTGAACATGAGAGCCCACGCAGCAAATACCAGATCTCGTTGTCAATTTCAGCAGCCGTGAAAGATCAATGGCACGTTCGTTCCTTCCTGTCGTTCCCCGCTGATCGATTGCAGTCAAACTCTTGAAATGTTCGAATTTATTGCACACAAAACACCATTGCATAGTGATAGCTCGCGAAGCCGACAAACCGCAGTCAGATTCCTCTTTCATTACACTCATTACAGGCTTCCCGCCTTTCCCTGAACTCTATGGCCTTGTCAATCGAACCATTCTAATCTTGATCAAATGCCAATCCAGCAGACCGCAGACCTACGATTCCAATACGATTCAACCGGCATTTACGTCAGAATTTCTTTTTCACGAATGAGCCGTTAACTACCCGAGCGAGGCTCTTCCATCTCTTGAGTCATCTCCATCAAGCTCCGAGCGCTTCTTGGTTTTCATCGATCAATTCTGAAGGGATGAGTATATACCCTCTTGAAGTGGCTCGTTGTCGTAATATGAACATCGTGTAATAACTCGCTCCAGGTTTTGGCCTCTAAACACTACCCTGCCAGCCCCCTCCTTCGAGCGTCAACTTAAGCGGTTAATCGATCACGATCATGTTCAACCAAGCCGATGAAGCATTCAATTTAAGACTAGGCCATGTACGCGCTGTACTTTCTTTTGTGTTATATAACGAAAAGCAACGAGCTGACCTTCAAGAAAACTGATTTCAGAGTTCTGACACCAAGACATTATTTTATACAGCAATTCGAACCAAAATACATGGCAATAACTGAAAGTGCACTGATAGAGTAATAGAAAGGGAAAACTGGATTTTAAAGCTAAAAATTGTATTTCTCTTGGGTTTCAATATAATTGGAATTGATCGTCGGACGATGGAACCACGCCCAGGGGGGGGGGCAGTACCGCAACTCGGTCACATACTCTCCGTGATGTGGGTTACAACGTAAGCTAAACCAAAGATAGCTATTTTATCAACCCTGTTGCTCATATAGACAAAATTTGAATTCATGAAGCAACAGAATGTATAAAAATAAGGTAACACTTGAAGACCACTGATAACATAACATATCAACAAATAACACCTAAGGTAGACTAATTCTCGGTTTACCAGTGAAAAACAACACTCGATCGATACAATTCCTGTTTGGTGAGTATCCTTCATCAAGTCACGAGTTAATCTCAAGAAGCCTGCTTTTTTCTTACTTTTTGGTTGGCGACAGGACGATTGAAACGATAATGGTTCAATCAACACGTCACTTCCTTTCTTTTGAGGGAGAAATATATGAGAACTTCTCATCTAAAGCCGTTTTATTTCGTCGTCGCAGTCATCACCATCATCCACTTCTTACGAGCGAGAGGAAAATAATAATAGGAATTGTAAGAGAAATAAAAAAGAATATGAAAGAAAAACGGGCTGAAAGTAATCATCGTCAAATATCTGTAACTGCAATGGATCTTCCAAGAGATTTTCCGAATGTTTTATTTTTTCTGGCCCTTACTTTGTGGCTTTCTCTTCCACGTCGTCCTTCAAGCGCGATTAACTCAAAGAGTTTTTCCCGCGATGCTGGTTAAAAGTAGACTGCTAGGGAAAATCTAATTGAATTTACGAATGAAAAAGCCCGATGAGAAAAGGGAACAACCGGATCTTAGCGATAGCATTCTAAACGGTTATCTCTGGATTGGGTGATGGGGCATTTTATTGCTTGCTAAATTATCTGGAAACTAAAGACATTATTCTTCGATCAAGGATATCAATTAGTACTATTCGATTTGATTTACTTTATCATAGCTGAAGTTGAAAATTCGACTTATGTCAAATATTTCTGTGTCGGCTGATGTTTGATGCTGGCTTCCTTAGCCTTGAGACTTTTATAATAGGGAACTAACAAAATATTCCAGGACCGCATGCACTATATGACTATATATATACAATATATGTAACACAAAGAGCATTCCTGTGTTTTATTCATGAATATACGGTGTATATTCATCATGAACGTGTATATTATATACGTTCATGTTCCCATCCCTTGTGCATGCCTTGTTTCTAAGTTCAATCGTCCGAATACTCTTTTTCCTTCAGTTTCCTTTCTTTACTAGAAGATTCGCTTATTACACATGTAATAGTCCTGAATGAAGTAGTACCGGCATATCAACAAGAGAAAAATGAACTGGTTTTATTTTCGTTTTGTATTAGTCTGTGATCATTCATTTGGACATATATACGAATAATCAGAGCTATTATAATTATTATTGTTGCTTACAGTAATCAATGTTAAGCAAAACATTTTGATGTAGTTTGCGGAAAACTGATTTGCGGAATATACTATACTTAATTTACTATACGTACGAATCGTCCGAACGTTGTGTTCCCAGCAAGTTTAGAAATTAATAAAAATGATCAGTACATTACCTACACCAATAAACTTTTTAAATTATTATTTCAATACTTTTTCGCCAAGACTCTAACGGTATAAACCTTAAAATAAAAATGCTTTTTATCAGCTCTATTTTATATTTTATGACAGTGATCAGTGAATATATTTGGCAAAAAAATCAACATTTATTATTGCTTTTTAAACAGACTTTTGCGTAGTGAGTGAGTGACCGTTATAAACGTCGCATTCGGTTCCAGGCTTAGGCAGTTCGACCTTCACACATGAATAGATTATGACCGTTAAAAGTAAGAAATACTGCTTGATAAAGTTCTTCCACGTTTTCTCGTCTTGGTTTTGCATGGGTTCTCACCCATCAAGCTTTTTTTTTACGTGAGTGTGTTGTTTATTTATTATATACACTGGTAAATCTTTGTTAGTGACGATATTTTATTGCTACCATATTGTGTCAACCACTTTGTATGTAACTTTTACTGGAAACTCAACTGCATAACGCTGAGTTACAAGCCCTTTATCTTTTAAAGACTTGTGTAATGTGTATAGTAAGAAGTTGCCAAAAGACGTGACGCTGTAGGCTACATATATGGTCTTTGGTCTATACCATATATCCTATATCATTTTCTTAGAATGTATCCAATTTTATGTGCCTTTGGATGTTCACTACTAGTTAAACCTTAAGCGTAAAACAAATCGCGAAAAATTACTAGATGTTATTATTTTTATCTCAGTTCCGGCAAGCCAATGTAACAAAGCAGAAGAACAAATTTAACTATCCGTGTTACTTAGCAGGCTACAATATTTGAAATTAATAGATATCCGAATAACTTTCCCCGCTTTTGTCGAAAAATAAAAATAATCTAGCAAGCTCGTTTTCTTGTAACTTATAACTTGACGTAAGACAGGTTATAAAATGTCGACAGAAAATGAAGAAATGTGGATTGCGCAATCAAGCTGCGCTTTGTATAAACGGCAATTTCGTGACGAGATTTCGTCGTACGGTGTATTTTAGTCCCTTTTCAAATTGTGTTCACATACGAATACAACCTGCGGGAGCAATGACCTACAACTGTCGATACTTTTAAAAGTAAAATTACGTGTGGTAAAAGGCGTTTACTGAATATCCTTCACCACCATTATTGCACAAATGACCCCAGCATTGCAAAAACCTTTTCGCACTGCTAAATCGAGACAAATATCTTACAATGTAATGAGCTTAAACATACCTACTCTATTTTATTCTTTTCATACCCTTTTCTTAAATTGGACTAGGCTAGATTTATTCGATGTGGCTGTCGGTTTTACTAAGGATATTTTCACCCATGAAATACATTTTTTGTGATGTAATGCTGGCAGTATAAAATTGTAATGCTCGATATATTTTTTTTTGTATCTATTTCTTTTGAATATGATGGTCTAAACAACTTTTTTTCCCAACAATTTATTGCGTAATACAGGTATGAATGATAAATATTTCTTGAGACACACCCTTATTAGTAATCGTGAATTCCTTTTAATTATACATTATCCTATCAAAATATAATCAATGTCGTCTACATTTTTATCGGTAGCTCTACATTTTCGTCGTGATTGGATACATTTTTTTTCCAATCGTGACATTTTTAACGGAACAAGTATATCAGCTATTGTTCTCTTTCCGGAAAGAAATTCAAGAACGTCACAAATCACAACTTATAGTAATCTGTGATTCTTGAGTGACTCTACATAAAATCTTTTGCTTTGTTCTGATTTTTCACCTCGGTTAAATCACCAGCCGGAATAAGTGAATTCTAGTTCATAGCATGTGTTATTAGCAAAATATTTCCATAAAAAAATAGACTCATCCGGTTTAAACGTGAGAATGGCTCTCAATAAGTCTTTATTATGGAAACGAGGTAAACTGTAAAACCTACTTGTTATATAGGTTGCTATAACGGTATTTACAATAGATGTGAAGGCATGCGTTTTCAGCTTGAGAGCAATATTTTGATTGTAAGCCTTGCTTATTAGTTATTATTACATCTGAGCGATCCAGCCAAGCGACCGCACATGGATATAAGCTTAATAAGGGGTTTATTGGTTATTCTCATAGTCTTCCCGAGTTCCCAGGAATTGCTTCTTATATGAATATGAGCGACCTTCAGTATCGGGATACGCCCATCCCTTGAATAACTCAATATAGAAGTAAGCCATTGTCATTTTTTAATCGTCACCGATCTACTACATCTGATTGTGGATTGTCTTTCTTTGCATTGGCACTTTCGTTTTTTTTTTAAATAAAAAATTTTGTTAAGATATCCAGTTGATCAGATTTCAGATATGGGAGATTTCTTATTAAGATTGAACATCGTCATATGTATGTATTAACCTTATTTTATGTCCGTGAAGAATTCTCTTCCTTGTCTGACTTGTTACCTCTCATTCAATCCACAACTTGTTTGTTTGGTTGCCTAATGCCTTAAGCTGGGGCGTGTAGTCAGCACTCAGCAGCTATACTAATAAGGAATACATGCACGTGAATTTTTGGACATCCATTGCCAAATTTATATTAAAAGCTCAATCTCGCGACGAGTATGCAACACTTCTGCGTCTCGAACGTTCAGAAGGTTGTTCATAAACCACTTGGTCCTGAGGCGAAGGCGAGTCTATAAAATGTTTTTGCTTTCTCATTCACTGCACTGCTCCAGTGCTCCATCACTTCCATGTTCTTGTCTCCAATTCCTCTGATTTATGCATCTCGATCTCAGAATGCAACGCGATGCACTTTTTTGTATATGGTCACGATTGTTCGGAATATGTGATTAGGGATCTCACGATAGTAGAAAGATCGGCCTTGGCGTTTGAATTCGCTGGCCTTGGCAACGTGAAGGGAGGTAACAGAGATGCCTTTTTTTACACCGCAATAGACAAAAGAATAGTTTATAAAAAAACCTTGGGTAGCAATTGCCGAACTTTCCATGCTGAGGAGGTCTTCGTCCCAAGAACTCAGGCCATAGGCGTTAGTCTAGTCTACTTTCACTGTATAGGATTTAGCTGGCAGATCTGCGCGCGCCTCGGTCATTTGATTGTTTGTCATTCTCCGTGCTTGATCACGAACAGTCGCGCCCATTCAAGTGAAATAGGTGTACTGTGTGTTATATACTGTCTTACCGGCAACTGGATTATTTCTCTTCGTCACCATGAAACTAACCACCGGCTTGTTTTTCGCGTTGTTTGTGATTGTTTACGCTCAACCTGATCGACCGAGGACTAGAGCGATTTCCAGAGGTGAGATAACATTTAATGGCAAATCTAACTTCGGCGAGACGTCTAGAATTAGATCTAGAGTCGGTGTTGATGCTAGAAGTAGTAGAGTTGAAGCTAAACCCAGCAGTGTTGAAGCTAAGCCAAGATTTACTGCCAAACCCAGAGAAACTAGAGTCGAACCCAAACCTAATGTTCCAGCTAAGCCTAATGTTGAAGCTAAACCAAGATTTGCTGCCAAACCCAGAGAAATTAGAATTGAAGCTAAACCCAGAGAAACTAGAGTTATTGATCAACCTAAACCCAGATTCGAAGCTAAACCTATTAGAGTCGAACCTAAACCTAGTGTCGAGGCTAAACCAAGACTCACCGCTAAGCCTAAAGCCGAAGACAAGCCAATCCTCGAAGTTAAACCTCAAGTCGAAGAAAGGTTTATAGAAGAAGATATCCCCATTGAAGAAGGTAGTCTTAAAGAAATGGAAGAACCTAGCCTCCAAAACGAAGGTAAACCATCGATCGATGTCGATGACAACAATGTTTTGACAGGTTAGTTGCTTTTTTTGCCAATATTTGAAGGTAAGTTTTTATAAAATGTTAAACTTACTTGCATGTTTCTCTTTCCGAAGGTAACCCATCGACTGAAATCAGGGGTAACACTATGACAGGTTAGTTTTCTTTGCCAAAATTTTGGAGGCTATCATAAACTTATCCGTGCGTTACTTTTCAAAATTTTTTATGACAACCGTTAAGGAAATCCAATGACTGACGTCAGCAACGCAGCAGCAGGTTTATTTTTTATTTTGTAATATTTCGTATGCAAAAATTGAGATTTTTCTACCCAACCAGTCAATGGTTCCAATTGTCAGCAAAATGATTTACTCAACCGGTTATTACTTCGAGTGCTTCTCTCCTCTATGATGACGACAACCACCCAGAATCCTCTAATGGAAAATATCAATCGTCTGTTTAACATAAACCCAACTTCGACAAGTCCAACAACAGTGATTACCTCCACAGCCGTTTCGACTGTCACCCAGCTCTTCTCTACTATAGTTAATGTATGAGAAACCAGAAATCACGCTTCTTCATTTTTCCGAATAAATGAATGAATGATAATACATAGTAGTTTCATGAACTCCGATAGGTGATGTTCAGGAACCGAAAATTACCGACAACAATCTACTCCAGCTCAACTCTAGTTGTGACGGAGGTCCAAACAGTTACGTCGACCTTATCTTCACTTGAACCATCCGCTCTGTTCCGCTTTAAGCGAGAGAATGAGCTGATCGACGAAAATCAACTACAATCTTCGCTCCTTGAATCACCCTCAGTCTCCAAACTGAGAATAGAACCAACACAGCCCTTGTCAGCATCATCCGATTTTTTTTTCTCGCGTGATGCAATGGAGCCGGCAATTGATATCGGTATACGCATCCCCGGTTAAAGTAAACATCTTTTACTAATCCATTAATTTTATGATGTATTTTAATATAGATCGCTTAATGGCTGCACTTAATCATCCTGAAATTCGAGAGGCATGGAATAATTTCTTACAAGTGTTGTTCAGATTTTTAGAGTGAAGCATAAACATTGTGGATATCCCCTTCCACACACAAAATTTACAAAATTTTAATTTTTATAAAATTAAATAAAAAACAAAAAAAAAAGCAAAATAAAAAAAAAAAAAAAAAAATTCCTATTATAGAAATTATAAATAGAACGCGAAATAGAATGCTTTTTTTTTGCATACAAGATGCATTAATTAAAACAGAAGTAACATCGTAGGCATATTTCATGTTCTTGACAAAATTGAAGTCCAGCCCACGTTATTAAGGAAGCTTTAGTTGTCCACACAACTTTCGCTCATTGAAATTTTCCTGATTGTAAATTGTATTGCCCTTTCTCGATTCTGCTGCTACTTAGAGGTCAACCTTTTAGGTCAACGGACCATAAGGGCCCTTCTCCGGGTTCGAATGATTGTACTGAACTACTGATCGTCCAATTTCTTTTCATTGGCACAGCTCATTTATAAAATTTCAGGCATATCAAAATAATTGACAAAAAGAATTTTTAACCACTTTTATTATTTGAATTACACTGATTATTGCACGGTATTTAAATGAAAAAAACAAAACCATTGCACCAAATGTTGATAAAGATTCAAAGCGTTGAAAAATGTACGTACACAAAAAACGTAACAAATTTGAAATTTCCAAGTGAAAGTTCCCGTAGTTGTAAGACCTCAATGAAACTATAAATATTTTAAAGAATTTGTTAGCGGCAGTTGCCTTGGGCCACTCGCATCCCGGTTTGCTAAAGAATCTCGGCAAGCAACCAGCAACCTCTGTCTACCCTCTACTACAGGCACTGTCTAACAAAAAAGTTGCGAGGAGACACACACAGCCGCACTTAGAACTATCCCTTTCCATTGTACTGCAATGCTGGATTTTAGATTTTAGTGATCGGTTTCACGAATAAACGAAAATCGAAAAAAAAAAATAAAAAATAAAGCCTCGCGGCCAACCTTCGGCCTAGGTTTTTTTTCGCCCTTTTCTAATCTTCGCATTTTAAAACTCATGCTGGTTATATTAGTACAAACCATAGATTCTTTAAGAAGCGATTTCGTTGCTGTACTATTTTAGCAATGTAAATATTTCCATGCTGGTTATATTAGTTACTGTAGATTCTTTAAGAAGCGATTCCGTTGTTGTATTATCGTAGCAATTTACTTATTTCCCGGGGAAAATACAGTACCTACCCGAAGTTTGGAAACGCGCGCGCGCGCGTGTGAGAACCTTATGGCGTTTAGCTTTTTTTCTCGGCGATCCGAAAAATCCAATTTTCGTCGGATCGCGATGAAATTTTTTTTGGCCGTAGCCATTATAGGTAGCAATAGGCTGAATTTTTTTCAGATTTTTTCTACTAAGGGGAGGATAGGTTTAAAATGGATCCCTAAGTTTGGAAACACGCTATAGTGCTCCATACAAATTAGGGTACTTTGAAGGGGAATAAGTAATGAACGGGTAGAGCTAAGAAGACGCGGAAAACTCTGTAATGAAGAGGTTCACAAGCTGAACAACATTCTTCATTTTCAGATTTTTCGCGTCATATTTTATGTAGCCATTTTTTAATTTAAAACAGTTTTTATTTTTTGGTCCGTTCTGGTCCCTTTCTTCTCCCCCCTTTTCCACCCATGCGGAGTTTCCACTCCTCATTATCGCGCCTTTTTCTCTGTCTCTATTTTTCCTCTCAATGGAAACAGAGAAAAAGGCGCGATAATGAGGAGTGGAAACTCCGCATGGGTGGAAAAGGGGGGAGAAGAAAGGGACCAGAACGGACCAAAAAATAAAAACTGTTTTAAATTAAAAAATGGCTACATAAAATATGACGCGAAAAATCTGAAAATGAAGAATGTTGTTCAGCTTGTGAACCTCTTCATTACAGAGTTTTCCGCGTCTTCTTAGCTCTACCCGTTCATTACTTATTCCCCTTCAAAGTACCCTAATTTGTATGGAGCACTATAGCGTGTTTCCAAACTTAGGGATCCATTTTAAACCTATCCTCCCCTTAGTAGAAAAAATCTGAAAAAAATTCAGCCTATTGCTACCTACAATGGCTACGGCCAAAAAAAATTTCATCGCGATCCGACGAAAATTGGATTTTTCGGATCGCCGAGAAAAAAAGCTAAACGCCATAAGGTTCTCACACGCGCGCGCGCGCGTTTCCAAACTTCGGGTAGGTACTGTATATGGGGTGCCGTTTTCCCTTTTTAACATCATACAACCAGTTCAATCTAACATCTAACACCATTCTAAAAACAAATACTAAGTTAAACCCATATCTAACAACAATCAAACAATTATTAAACGAATCAAACATTCATTTAACATTCATTTAACATTCATTAAACAATCTAACAACTATATAACACCGATATAACAATGCTTAAATGAAAATATAAATGAAATATTTATGTAAAATTAATTTAAACACTATTTCTATATTAGTGTTCGGCCGAGGTATAATAGCGACGCTACTGATCCCGCACTCAAGCGCAAGGTGCGCTCCTATATCGGAAAGTCGTGCATTTCTCTTGCTTGGGTTTGCTCTTGCACCGGTGATTACGATTGCTGCAAGATAGTGGCATGCGTGCCCTAATGCCTTTTTTTTGTCGACTAGCGCTTTCTACTAGCGGCCGCCGCCGCTTCTAATTCTGATCTGTTAATTTGCCTCTCATCAACCCCCAAAGTCCCCCACATTATAGGCCTACTCCCCTGTTCTTCTACTTCTTACTCGCTGGAACTTATCATCAACTCGGGGCTAGCTATTTTATGAAAGAAAATTAGCTGTATATTGAATCAATCTGCTACTGCTGGCCTGGGTTGTTGATTTTTAAACGGCTAATGTGCTGTAAAGTACACATTTTTTAGGCCTTTTCAGCCTTTTCATTTTTTTTTGCGTGTGCGCTATTGCGAGAGGAGAAAAATATCCCCCCCTCCCCAAGAAGAAAGCGCTCAAAAGTCGTAGCCAGACAGGCAACCAAACAGCAGCAGGATCGAGGAAGAGAAAAACAATCTGAAATGGCCATTTATTGGCTAATCGGACGCGATGTTTGATACATAAATCAAATGTTAAATATATAGTACATGGAACTTTCCCTGAGGGTAGTAGTACTTGTACTACCAGAAGGCATTAAAGTAAATGCGGGTCTGTGTGTGTAGGAGGGGGGGGGGGGGTATAGGGGAGTGTACGCTGTTCTGAGCCAGGCTTCCAGAACCATTATTGAGATTCAGAGCAAGGTCCTTGGGTATAGCAAGGCCTTCGGGTTTTGGTTAAAATTTTTTTTTTAAGATTATGATGTGTGACTTTGGTGCGGTGGGCTCGCCCACCACCCCACGTCGCACTAATTTTTACATGAATTAAGAGAGAAAAATAAATTAAGACAATAAACCCTCATTATCACTAACTCCTATCAGAAAGAGAAAATCAAAATTCAAACTTTTGAACGAATTGCCTTCGGTATACAAAGTATACCCTCAGGGATAAATGCACACCAAACATGCAGTTGCGCTAAGACTAGAAAATCTACACATGGGGATTACGGAAAAAATACATAAAAAAAAACTTTAACAGATACCAACGAAAATATCCAGTCGTGGCGTAAGAAATTAAGTTAAGAAGGTTGCCGAAATTTGGAATAAATCGGTCAAGTAGGAAAAAAGAAGATAGCAAATAACGAAACTGACAATAGACCAGTTCGGATGCTGCGTTGCAAAATTTAAAAAAATCCAGGATGGTTTTTTATGTATTTTTTCCGTAATCCCCATGTGTAGATTTTATGGTAGCACTTATGGTCTTTGTCCAATATGACCCGTGTCCATGTTGACTCCGTTCTCCCCTAATGTACTCCGGCAATGCTGCAATCCGCCATTTGTAGTCCAACTTTTCATTTTTTTTAAGTTAAAATAGGCAAAAAACTTTGAGTAACAATTTCTCTTACTAATTGTTCTACGAGAAATTAAATTCGTGCAGAATATGGTACGCTTTAGCCTATTTTAACTCAAAATTTATTTCAAAATTGTATTAATAATTTATCTCAGCGGGTTAGGTAAGTTTAGATTAATTTGGTAATACTAAATTTTATTTAATTTTACGCGGATTTAGTCTTTAGCTTTTTTTGACTTAGGGCAACCACAACATCAATTAGGTTGTCTGTTTGTTTTTTTTACCCGAGGGCCAACCTGCAAGCATGGTCTATATACTTAGAAGTCTATGGACTGTCGTCTGCTAGACCCCATTTTGACGTTTCGTCTGCTAATTCTTGGTTAAAAAATTGGGGCATCCGCTTGGGGCGCTGACTGTCCGGGTCAGTCATAACTTTCCACGGGGAAGTATGCGCAAAGGGTGGTAATTTGATGGAATTTAAAATTAAAAAGTAAAGTAATTGTTATTTATCAAATGTATTAAATTTTATTTACTCTTTCATACATTTTTTACAACTTACGTAACCATTTTAGACCTTTTTCGGTGTTTATGTTGGTTACGTGTTTATATAAGTTTTTTCGCTCAAAAAGAGGGTCTGGCTGACGGCTTAACCTTGAAGAGATAGGCAGAATTCCCCCTTTTTGAGAAATTTTTAGTTGGAAAACTTTGAGAGATAGGGAGAGGGTTTTAAAAAATGCCCTAAAATTATAAATATATCTTAATATTATTATTTAAATGTTAATTTATCTTTGTGTGCAAACCAGTTTTCGCTATCTTATTGCGAAGTATTTTTTATCGAATTTAAAAAAAGCCGGTGTTAACATGGCGCTTTGGGGGGGGGGGGAAAGTAAGTGTACCTAATCATGTGAACGATACTCTACGGCCCTGGGTGTTAGTTCTACAAATTTTTCATGTGTGTAAAATTTGTAGATCGTCTTCTCTCCTGATAGAGGAAAAAAGAAAAAATATTCTATCCCTAGCCTTTAAAAAGTTGTTGACGTTTTAGTAAGACACGTAGCGCCATAGGAAATGCATTGAAAATTGGGGGTGTACCTAATCGTTTGGTGGGTACTGTAGGTTAGATCACGATATAATAGGAAAGGTACACTCTCGGCTATCCCCAAGACCGGCGGGTGTTCAGTAAAGGGTCCCAAGATTCCCCACCAGGTTCGCTAGTATCGGAGGCCCATCGCCTCTCGGGGGTATAGTAAAAATTGGGGTTTTTCGTTCATAAAACAGAAAATTACGCATCAATGTGTCCAGAAATTGAATGAATTGAAACTTTATTTAATTTACTATCCTAAGATCCCAATCCATCTTGTTTAGGCAATTTTTTCATTGTTAAATTTATGATTGAAAATCGCAATTTTTCGAAAATTGCGCCTTTCGCAACATTGCCTATTTCTCAATTTCATTGTCACTTTGGCGTTCCATATAATAGGGCCTACGCTTTAAGATCTCCCAATCACTCCACCAACATGTTGTTTATATAATAAATCTCAGCCATTTCATTCAGTGTATAAATTTGTACACGCAGAAAATAATGCATTGGGTCAACTACCCTATATATTGTGGTTATTATGGCTATTATAACTACCCCATATAGTTGGCTTAATATGGAGTCACTTCCTGGCTTTCCCAAAGAATTCCGGCATCCGTGTCAACTTCCTCCACATACTATGTGCTCTGATGGTAGGCTATATACTCCGTATCACCCTTTAAATGATCGATTATATGATCGAAGATAAATGAAAGATTTTAGAAGGATATTGAGTCAAGAGCTCTAACTCTTTTTGTCCGAACCGACACCAGAGTATTCTCGTCCGACAGGCCCAGTTTCCTTGCAAAAATCGTCCATGCTTTATGTGTACTATACATTCCTATATCTTTATATTTCTACATTATGTTTTTACGCATCGTAATTGTATTATGATTCTGGTGATATCCTTAACTGAATACACGGCAGCTCAACACTCCGTTCTAGGAGTATGCGCTACTAAAACTAAAAAAAAAAATTCCCATAATCTCCTGTCTGTCGTCTTGTCTCCCCTTTTCTTAATTGTTTTCCTGTTTTTATGAAATATATTCCTTGTTGTTTCCCGCTTTTTTCACCAAAGAAGATTTTGAAGACATTTTGAAACGACTTTAAAAAAGAAGAAATAGGACACACGATAAAATGGTGCCACGCAATTGCGAGAGACTAACGGACCTCAACACTAGCGTTCCAAACCCATTTTTTTTAAAGACTGGACGTACTCCGAAGTTGGAGTATTGTCTGGAGTTTATTTGCCGTAGTAAACCACCAAAATACATAGACGATTGTGACATACACGAGTTGATACCAGATATGTTTATATTCATGAGAGAAACTGGGTCTATCTGCGCCAAACTGAGAGGGCGGAACGTACACGATCTCTGATTGGCTTACTGGAGCCAACTCGGTTTGGTTGAACCTTCGAGGCCGCCAACCGACGGCTACCGATACAGCCTCTACCAAAACAGAGAGGGCATTGTGCGTAGTTTCAGTGGGAAGATCTGTGGCATGCTGGGGATAGAGATAGGGAATATAGAAGGGTGGTAAAACTGACTCACTCTCCCTTGGCCAGCAAGAGAGAGGAGTCTTGCGACCCAAGACATAACGAGCTGCACATTTGCTCAGAGGCGGCCTATGAAGCTCAGAGGGCCTAGAGCAATGTATGGAGGCAGCGAGAAATAAAAATATGCCTAATCGATAAATTGATAAAAAGGATTTTAACATAAAAAACCTTGATAGCCCCAATTAACAGGGTAACCTATGCGCTATTCCATCGTAGACGTTTGGTTGAGCGGACGAAAGCAATGAACGCTTTCCAGATGTTGGGATGAGCTGGAATAGAGGCAAGAGGTCTAGACCAGAGACCATCCTCCGAGGAACAAGACGTAAGAAATACGCGGCGTTGTGTAGAGAAGAGAGGCCAGTGAAATAGGAAGTGAGAGACCGACTCTGAGACGGCCCCACAATCACACTTTGGAGAAGTGGTAAAATTGAAGCGAAACTGATGTTCTTTGAGGATAGAGTGGTCTGAGAGGATTTGAGCAACCTGGCGACAGGTCGTTTCCAAACCCATAGTTCGGAATATTATTCGCGACTACGGGCCACTAGGCGTATTCCGATCGCCTGGGTATTTCCCAGTCCGTTTTAACGTCATAGGGTGACACTTTTGCCAGTACCGGGATATCAACCATTGAACCCGGGAAAGACGCAACTTCACTTTGACAGAATTATTGCTAGCTATCCAACATGCCATCAACGGGTATTGAAATCTATTTTTTTAACTGTTTTAACAATAAAATAAAAGTTGCAGGGTTAAAAGGTGAAAATAATAGCTAGTTTTATTTTTGAGATTCCCTTTGATGGATTTATTTATTTTCATTTATAAATTAAAGGTGTAGATTATTCAGAATTTCATCTTTTTTACAGCTATTTTAACTAGATATCAACCTTCTATTAGTCTGTAATAATGCTCGCAAGGCGATAAGAATGTAAGAAGTAATTAAATGTGCAATCGATAAAAAATGAACAACCGCTTAATAAATATATTCAGAACAAACATGAACGTGAGCAGAAAAACAAAAAAATCCAAACCAGTGCTGCCTATAGTTGAAATATTAACAATTTTAGCATACGGCACTTAGAAACCAAAAATGGTTTGGCTAGGTTTCAAATCATTTTTTCCTGTTACACTGATATGCTTCCATCTTCGTTCTCGCAACTAGTTGGTGGTGTAGGTTGTGGTTGGCTGTAGTACCACCCAGAAGTTAGAAAAAATAACTGGTCAAAAAATGAAGATAGATCGACGAATAAGAATATAAAAGAGGAAATGGTCTACATATACAGTCATGCCTATAAGTTTCTTTAGCAGGCAAATGGCTTTGCATGCTTTTGTTTTAATTTGACGGAAGGGATACTTAACGCCCCTTTACCTATGTCTATTCTTTTTTCTCTTTAATAATCTCTTCCTTCAAATTCATCCAATTTTCCCACCTTTTTTAAAAGAAAAAAACAGAAACAAGGAAAAATATAAAGGGTTCGGTAGGCACCATAGTATCCCTTCTGTCAAATTAAAATCAAAACATATTTAGCTATTTGCCTGCTAAAGAAACTTGCAGGCATGACTGTATGTGGATCGTATCACTTATTACGATCTTGTAAACCTAATTACGTACCGGTTCCGACGAAAAAAAAAAACAATAAAGAGAAAAATGCCTTCAACAGTGTTCCTTGCCATCGCGCGATTCCCAAGTAAAACGAGTAGAAAATCACGGCAAACAAGGAAACAGAGTTCAAAAAGAGTCGAAGAATAAGGTACATCATCGGCATGCGATTGTGGTGGACACCGGAAGGTAAACGGTGACGGTGATGAAAACAATTGAGCCAGTGTTTCCTATCTTTTTTTTTAGTCCAAAAAGATAAGATAAGATACTTGACTCCTAGAAATTGAAAAGATAAGATAAGATAATCGGAAAAAGTGACTTGAGAACATAAGATAAAGATAAGATACCGAGGAGATACAAGATACTTTGAAAAGATACAAGTTTCAAAAAAAAACAAAAAAAAATGTAGTAAAGTTTAGTAATCATTGAATCAGTGCTGAATTTCTGCATTTTTTGCCAGTTTTGACAATACAACATAGTGAGCATACTGATCAAATGAAACAAGAATCATATAATAAACAAAACAAAAGTTTACTATAGGTAAATTGTAGCAGCGTTCACTTTCGTATTGCATTTGATAAGCATGTTAAGCATGTGTTTCATGGCTAAAAAGACATGAACAAGCTAGTATTAGTCCTGTGTAACTGCTTGACACTTGAATCCGCTGTATCCCATCATTTGTTTTTATGACCAAAACACAAATGTCAAGAATTATATTGAATGAAGTACATGTCTTCAGCAAATCAAGTGCCTTTACTTTAGTAGCGGCAGCAATCTTAGGCAACATAGAATTCATTATTTTCATTATTTTTGAAAAATAATGAGTGTAACCTAAGATTAACGATGACTTCAGTCATTTAACACGTGTAAAAGTGTGAATTTGGACAAAGTGTTCGAGAGTTTGACAAATTTTCGACTGCTGTGAATGTGAAAGAGCGGTTGAGGTTATACTAAACAACATATTTTGTGACGCAAAGCCACAAGTGGCGCCAAAAAACAGAAATCCGTCCTTTTTCTTTAGTATCTTATCTTATCTTATCTGATAAATTCAATAGATGAGATAAAATGCAAGTATCTGTATCTTATCTGTATCTTTGAGCAAAATTTATCAAAGATACCAATAAGATAAGATATTACATGAAATTTATGAGAAAGATATAAGATACACAAAAAATACCAAAAGTATCTTATCTTATCTGTATCTTATCTTATCTTTTTCAAAAGATAGGAAACACTGAATTGAGCAAACTAACTGCT
The DNA here is from genome assembly GCA_030770115.1 of Daphnia galeata. Classification (NCBI taxonomy): domain Eukaryota; kingdom Metazoa; phylum Arthropoda; class Branchiopoda; order Diplostraca; family Daphniidae; genus Daphnia; species Daphnia galeata. The sequence continues at coordinate 7,294,553 of CM061115.1, forward strand.
TGATCGACAGATGAAGACCAGATCATTTGACTACCCAAATTATTACAATAAAAAGTGTAAATATGAAATACAACAAAATAATGTGAAACATGTTATTTTTTAAACAAATTAAGGCACCATTGACGACATCGGCTTTTGGAGAGGATGTCACAGAGACCACCAGAAATAGACCAAGAGCAATACCACCAAGTCCACCAAGCTGTTCCAAAACATTAATAATTAAGAACTGAACTACCTTTACTTTAACGAAAAGTTACCATGGAAAGGATTCCAATTATTTGTGTGCAAGTTTGAAGTGATAAACAACAGCAGCAAGTTCTCAATCAAGGCCTAGCGGTTCATGGTGATGCTGTGGATTAAACTGCAAATTGTTTCTTTGAAAACTAACTTTGCACTTGGTAAAATTTACGATAGTCTTCCTTGCTGTAACTCAATTGAGACTTGAATGAAATAATTGCTCTAGTCGATACCCACTTTAACGATAATGATAACTTTACCTAAAAATGTTTTTCCCAATGATTTTTTAGAAACTGTATTTCATCTCCCCCTTCCCTTTCTCTCGCTCTCAACAGCTTGCTCCAGCTGTTCGTCATTTTCTTCCTCGAATCGTTCAATTTCACTGCGTACTTTCTAAAGTCAAGCATAAGACCTTTCACCGCTTTCACCAAGTGAGTGTAATCCCTATACTACCAAGGCAAACTGTCAAAAATTCGAAAAGCAAACGTCGTCTGCTAAGCCTAACTATACTAAAGTAAACAGTAACTACAAACAGCGGGAAAAGTGAGCATTGGCAGCATGCCAGTTTATTTTTCAATTTTGACATCAATTTTTCTGCGTTTTTTTGTCGTTGGGAAGCGAAAACAAACCATCGCCGTATTCTTAAACCCTACTTTAATTCTATATAGGCTGTTCTCTCGGAGCTCCCCTAGTAGAACATGATATCTTTTAGATATCCTATAGATATCAACATGTCTATGTGCTGTCTTACATCTCTAACATATTTACAGGATAATTTTAAGATATATCTGTTAGAATAAATATACCCGAAGTATATTTACTATACCTGTCGTAAGGCTAAGTCTTACCAACGACAGATCTCTGAAGGAGATTACACACAACCATGTATAGCTGTATAACACTTAGAGCAGCAGATGATATCCATGTTACCTTACTAAAAGAAACCCAGAACAAGAAGAAAGCAAAGGAGAGTAGTAGTTTGAACAGCTGGCTGCCGTTCAGACTACTAAACAGTAATAGCCCAAGGCATGTTCATGTATTTGAACCAATAGCTTCAACTGTAAGGTGCTTTTATTGACGAGTAAAAGGGCGCTTACTTAGAAATAATATAAGACAATTTAAAGACAAAACTAGTTTATTATACTACCACAGGAGATCTAGTAGAGAGGAGTTACTCAGCAGACTGACTGACTACTCGGTCTCACTAGTGGCTTTATATACGATACACGGATTCCATAACTAACTAGAAAACATCGAAGGTAATGGATCTAAAGATGTCCATAGATTCAATTTCAAAGTATCCATGGATCTGAAGTTGTCCATGGATTTAGAACATAATAATATTGGGGAAAAGATGCAGTGTGAGAATAAAGAATGAAGAGAGTGTGTGCACAAATATTGGTGCATTACAAATCTCCCCCCCATAAAAGACACGTCCACGGGTCTTAACATGGGAAAAATAAAATGAAACGCAAAAAGCAGGGGAAAACTACGTACACATAGGCTAACGGGGGGCACGCAATAAATCTTCTAATTATGTCAACGCAGGGGGCAAAGACCGTCTAGACGTAGGTCAGAAAAAAAAACGATGGGTGTTAGTATTGCCCTACACGGCAAACCATAAGTATAAAAAAAGGAATAAAACGAGTATGGAAACAGAAAAATTACACAAAATCAGCCGAAAAAGAAAAATCTAAGCTAAACAAAGAAATCGCTCCAAAGCTCCAAACAATGACTCGTACGATGGTGGTTGTGGGTTGGTGATACTTGGTTGATTAGAGTTGATCTGTTCAGCTGCTGATTGGCGCGAAGTAGACGGGAGGTTGGTTGCGGCCTGGGTTGATGTAGATGGTTGATTTATTTGACGATTTAGATAGGTATTAAATTCACTTTGATTATGAACTTGGAGATTTGGTGAATTGCTACCAGTCATTGTGAATGGAATATCAATTCTTTTGAGAGGTATACGGCGGGTGATGCCGTATATCTCAAATCTTGACGGACGTTGTCCGGTAACAGCACTTGGTCTTTCACTGCTCACACTTGGAACAGGTTGACGGTCGTACGGTGTAATGTTTTGACGACGACGCTCATTGTTTTGTTCCACTTCACTGTCACTTTCACTTAGCAGGTGTCGACCTCTTCCATAACCGGACATTTTCTTGGTGACTGAATTGTTGAGTTTTGAAATGACGACTGCTGAAATCAGTTCACTTTGTTCACTTTTCTTTTTTTAGAGCATCTCCCACAGTACTTGACCCCCTCCCTTCCATACGTAATTCAACACTTTAAGTGGAGCTCAATGGAATTGTGCGGGGTCAAACTTTGTAAAAAGACATTCAGTTTGATTTTCCAAGTTTGGAAAAATCTCGGTTATTTCACTTTCAGGCCATTCTATGGTTAACAGTGGCTGGAAAACGTTGACGTGAATTTCGCTCGTCATGCCATTTTCTTGATTCACTACTATTGATGCTGCCGTTTCTTCTTTGTTGTTTAATTCTTTGTGTGCACCATGTATTACTAGAAATTTTGCTAGTTCCGTATTTTGATGCATGGAGCAATAATGCAATGCCGTATTTCCGTCATTGTCTCTTGCATTTATTGAGTTCTGTATAAAAACAAAATTATTTTCCGCCATCATTTGATTTTCAAGGAGGAATCTAAAGGGGTCGCAGTCGGTTGTTGAGTCCTGAAAAAGTTTCATTGCTGCTTCTGTGCAGTTATAATATGCCGCTGTTATGAGTGGCGTTCGCATATTATAATCGACAACATTTAGATCTGCATTTTGTTTCCGTAACAGCTGTACTGCTGTATCGTTATTCAACCTACATGCCACATGTATAGGGGTTTCTGCATTGTTATTTGGGGAATTTATATTTATATGCGTATTCAATATAGTTTTAATTATATATTGGTTTGCATGAAGACATGCATTGTGTAACGGCGTGTCTCCATCGCTATCCACGGTGTCTATGTCGAAGTGTCTTGTTTCTTGTAGCATCAATACTGCCTTTTCATTATTAGCTTTTAAGGCTAATGTCAATGGAGTGTCTCCGTTTATGTCTCGGACACTTGGTGGCGTCCTATTTAATAGAGCTGCCAGCGCGTAAGGCGCGTTCTGTTCTGCTGCCCAATGCAATATTGTTCTGCCAAATTGATCTTGCACATCCAGGTTTGTCAACGGCAGTAAAACTCGAATCATTTTTGTTTTATTTTCCTTAATAGCTAATGAAAACGGCGTTTCACCACTATTATTTCGTATGTTGATGTCGATTGTTTCTGCGGTTAGCAACACTCTAGCTATGCAAGCGTTATCACTTGCGACGCATAAATGAAGAGGTGTTTCTCCAAGATTATCCCTTGCATTTACGTCGGCTTCTCGACGTGATAGAATCTTTTTAACTGTGGATAACAGACTTGTTTCTACACAATAGTGTAAAGGTGTCCTTCCACGTACGTCGCTCACAGTGATGTCGACACCTACGGCAATTAATTTTTCTGCATACCTGAATGCTCCTAATTGTGTTGTTGTGATTAAAGGTGTTTCACCGAGATGATTTCTCTTTGAAGGGTTTCCTTGGTACGATTTGTCTAGTTCTTTTGTTCGGCGTCTCTTTTCGGGGTGGGTTTCAACTGGCTCTATAGAAAAACGTTGAGAAGAGCCTGGAGCTGAAGTTGAAGTTGAAGCGTCCATCGTATATTGAATACTAAACTTGTGAATAATTTGTGTTTCATTTTTTTTCTTCCTTATATAGTGATTTTCTAACTGTGGGGGACTTATTCTTTGCGGGGGATGATTTCCATCACATAAAGGATTTACGTGTTAATATTGAATATTGAGGCTAAAATATTGTCCATCGATGACCGATCAGTGTGGGTGGTGGCTGTGGGGGTTAAACTTTAGGGGGTAAAAAAAAAACGGTTTTTCCATGGATCACTTTTTCGTTACACAAGGCTTTCTTCTCTTTGTCCTTGCGCTTGTCTTTTTTCTAGAGTGTCTTTCAGTATGAGTCTTCTGTTTTCCTCAAGTTGATGTGCATAGCGCTCGAAGCGTCTTCTTGATTGCAAAGTTCGTGCGCGCAGGAAAATTATTACTGTCAATATGATCAGTATTAACGTGAACAGTATTGCAATTGTCGCAATCAATCCTTTTCGGATATTGTGCCATATTGTAAATGTTCCAAATTTTGATTCAGACTTTTGATCCTCTGCGTATGTTGTTCTTGAATCTGAATTCGATATATGAATTCGTGTTATGAGTTCATTTATCGCGTTAATTCTTTCAACTTCTTGTCTTTGATAATATTCATGATGATTGAGCTGGTAATTTGCTTCAATGTCATTGATTTCATTAAATTTAATCGCTAAGCGAAGCGCCGACCGATGGTGAGTTGGGTGAACGAAAATCCAGTCGTTCACTTCCTTTTTCCACATAAATATTTTTCCGTTAAAATTTACTATAGTCCTTCTTCCCAAAAACATTCCCTGAATGGATGAAGAGAATATCCATCTCTTCCAATGGTTTGGTTGTTGAAGAAAGGTTCGTATCCACAAGATGTTTCTTTTGCGCCGACTGTTATGTTTATCATGTTACACTTTTGTATAATAAAGGAGTCTCCCATAGGTTTTAGTCGGTTACACATGTCGAAATTATTTGCTTGAGCTGCCAATATTCCGCTTGATTCGGCTAACAGCGCTGTTGTATAACGTGAAGTTTTCAAGTTATTACAATATATCCGTTTTAGTTCGTTTTCAATTATATTTTCGTTGTTCACTGATTGATCTTCTATAAATTGGTGGTGTTGTAAAAGCAGAGGCTCTTTTGCTTCTAAATCCTCTGTAGTTGGGTTGTTTGGTGTCCCGAGGATCCACTTTTGGTTGTTTTCTCCGGTACAGGTATTTAACGTTACACTTTCATTACCGTTCATTTGTAGGCACTGCACTATCATTTTATTTCCAGCTGAAAGCTCTAAGGTGTTTGGGTTCCATTCTAACGCGTGGATTCCTTGAAATACCCATCTACATTCTTCTATTCGATGACTAAAGTGGGACATGAAGATACACATTTTATTCTTATTGGGACGGGAAAAATTCTGAAAATTTAATCGATTATCTGATACTGAAAATTGTCCATTTGGCACGCTTCTACAGTTTACTGGGTTTCTAATATTTTCGTTTATACATAATTTGGTCTCTAAGTTAAAGATGTGAGTTTTATTTTTAGGTTGGATTTGCACATACGCTCCATTTATGTTTTTTAATTTATGTAGAGTATAATTACAGATAGTTTGGATTTCATCTGTATAGATATAATCCAACTGTCCGGGTGTATCTACTAATTTATAGGTATTTTCGCTAATTTTTATTATCGATCCTGAACTTTTTCTTAATTGTTTGATTTTACATTCTTTTTCAAGGTTTCTATTTTGTTTTGACCAAATTATAATTGAGTCGTCGTGGAAAACAAACGTTTCGTTTTCATTGACTTTTAATGGGCCAAAAGGTGAAGTTACTGGGCATGCATTGCAATCTTTTCTCAAAATAATTTTCTGCAGAATGCAGTTTTCTGCTTGAAACGTTTCTTTTTGCATCCATACGCCTTCACCTGTCGGTTCTGACGTGAAGACGTATTGATTTTCGTCTTCTATCATTCTATTTTCACCACATAATTTTGTTTGTTGCATACGGATACATTCGTTTTCGGAGAGATGCTGTATTTCTGAGTAAAATACAGTATCATATCCACCGAAAAAGAATCCGTCAATTGTTTTCTTTTTCAACCATGCTTTGCATACAAATCCTTCCCAGGACATGTGTGGTTCTTCTTTTACAAAAATTTATAGTCAGCGATGATGGGATCTGTCTCAAATTTTTGGTCGACAGTAAGCCGGTGTTTCCGTATCCATTATTCCAATGTATTTCGGAGATTTACAATCACATACTGTGATGTTTAATGCGGATGAAGGGTTGATGATCATGATATTGGTCAAGAGGGTTGCGATGAGTATGAAGGAGGCTGCCATCTAAAACGTAAACTTTATATTATTCCGTAGCGTTGTGGCATGCGGATTCGTTTTCTTAAATTGTATCTTGGTTCTTTGACTAGGCTAGGCTTTTTATTTACTACATCTATAATTTCTGAAGTACTAGCTTCGTCTTTTTTCTGCACGGGATTAAATTTTTTTAGTCTGTCCGAATGAACAATTAACAATTTCTTTCCGTTTTGAGATACTATTTTGTAGTTAACGTTTCCTTTTCTTTCTGTTATGGAAAATGGTCCTTCCCAACGCATATTGAATTTTCCGGGAATATTTGCCATTTCCCTTAACATTACTATGTCTCCTATTTCAAATTCTACCCTTTTCGCATTTCTGTCATAATACTTTTTCTGAATTTCTTTTGCTTCTTCCAGTTTCTCTTTTGTTTTCTCTACCGCGTCGTACCACATTTGTGAAAAAATCATGTTCACATCTGTCATATCCCTATTTCTGACGGGCTGGATCATATCCTGTGGCTCCGTTGCTTCTCTTCCGTACATGAGATAAAATGGGCTGTACCCTGTACTAGAGTGCACTGCTGTGTTGTAAGCAAAGCATCCCTGGCACGTTCACCAATTGTAAGGTGCTTTTATTGACGAGTAAAAGGGCGCTTACTTAGAAATAATATAAGACAATTTAAAGACAAAACTAGTTTATTATACTACCACAGGAGATCTAGTAGAGAGGAGTAACTCAGCAGACTGACTGACTACTCGGTCTCACTATAGTGGCTTTATATACGATACACGGATTCCGTAACTAACTAGAAAACATCGGTAATGGATCTAAAGATGTCCATAGATTCAATTTCAAAGTATCCATGGATCTGAAGTTGTCCATGGATTTAGAACATAATAATATTGGGAAAAAGATGCAGTGTGAGAATAAAGAATGAAGAGAGTGTATGCACAAATATTGGTGCATTACACAACTAATATCAAATCATCTATCTAAAAGATATATGCGATTTATATCTTGAAGATATTTTGAAGATATATGGTTTTGACATCTCTGTTTTTCCTACACATTTATTACCGGAAATAATGTACACCCACGTCTTCCATGAATGTGGTCAACAGCCAATGCGCAAAACAACGCACTTGTTTTGTTGATCATATGGAAGTGGGTGTAATACGAACACCGAGGAAAGTCGAACAGAATGATTGAATAAACAAATTCTTTGCTTTTACTAAATCTATTCATAGAAAAGGGTTGTATTTTGTTATCGTTTTCATTTGGTTTAAGTTGCTTGGAGGAGGAAGGTTCACAATAAGCATCATGTCTGGAGCCGCTTCTTGAGTTTGGAGAAAGAGACTGCTGCTCATTACTCGTAGATTTTTTTATCAGTTTGTGTAAGCTTTACGAGAACATTTTTTTCTACTAGTTAAACACTGTAGATGAGGGGATGTCTACGAGCTCCACGAAATCTTCGTTAAATTTTTGCAAGACAACATCATGAAGTGGTGTTGATTTGTTTCCACCTAGAGACATTATTGATTCGTCGGCAAGAATTTCTTGGTGAAGCAGATGCTTCAGCAATGCCACCTCATTTTTAATATTTTTCGGTAAATTAACGCATTTAATTCTAGACGGATTTTGGAGGGAAACAAATTTAACAAAAATTTGTTTTCCCTCCATATCTGGATTATCTCTCTATCAATCTATCTAACACATACACATACAGTGCCAACTGCCTTTGACTTTGTGAGCAGACTTCATTTGGACCGTATGCATACCATTCCGTCTATTTATTTTCAGTATAATCCCTAAACATCGATTGCACAGTTTCTAGGACTGTTCAACCAGTCAACAACATCTCTCCTTAAACATCTGTTCCTTAACGCATCTTGTTTTCTGGAACTTTAATTTCAGTTAAAGAATTGATTTAAAACAAACAAACAAAGTAAATAAAAATAACAATCCCGTAATATGTTGCCGATGTTTGAGAAATAATAAATGCGTTTGGTTAGTTAATGAATTAATGTCAAACAATAACGTACGTTTTAACCACATTCGTTCTCTAATAAATAATCAAACGCCAAGTCAACTAAAGATTTAAAAATGAATAAACATATACCAGTGTTCTCGCCCTTTCTCCTTTTCTTTTTCTTATTTTCTCCTTCCATTACTTTACCTTTTTTCTTTGTTTAGGCAGAAAACACCGGTATACTTTCCGCAAATATAATTTGAAACAGGTTATATTTTTAATCCTGTTCAAGAAACTTCAACGCGTGACTGTATAATGTATATTTCTAAAGGCAAAGCTCAAACTGTTTCTTAATGGCCTAAAGTAGTTGAGCCTACAGGCCCGGAAGCTCAAAAAGTCGAATTCAAAGTCACGGAGACAAAAACCGCGGAGCCTAAAGGCGTTGGCTCAACAGCCTCTCTCATCAGCAGATGCCTCCCGTACTGATCCCGTTTTTCTGCAACCCCATCTCAGGGCTATAAGTTGCGTGAACATCTTTGGACCACGCGCTTTTGCAACTTCTGAAGACGGGACTATGCGAATTTACGACCTATAAATACTATCTCGCTTTCAACCAGATTACGGTTAGTACGCATCCGGTGATTTGGTTGTGCGGTATTTCATCGAGCACGTCGAATCAAGTGTTGAGCACGCTCCAATCCATTACTGAGTATCTTGATAACTTGAAACTCATCACCTGTAGTGAAGACAAGTACAATGCATTAAATAGTGGTTCTTTGATCCACAAAAGACTTTGCAAATATTCTCCTACTTGTGCCGATGGAACCAACCTTCGTGAAAAGCTGCTGTACTTCGGCACCAAAGAAGGTGTTATATCAGCTTATACTTCCCCCAAAAATACTATTAAGCGGATAAAGAAATTTCAAGTAAGTTAACTTATCTATAATGAATATCAGAATCCATTTCAGGGGCATTAAAATTCTTTGTTGGAGGTGAATGGAGAAGTCATGTGTATGAAGATTGCACAGATACAAGGAAAAGGAGCTATTGTTGTGGCCGCTAGGCAGCTGGATCCCATAGTTTTCGATTTGGAAACTGTTCTTCTTTTTACTTTGAACTCAAATGTTCCGAAAAGTCCTTTTAACTGTATTTCTTTTTCGGATAAGTATGTCTTTTGCTGTGACGCTAACAAAACCGTCATGAAATTCGATGTCAATAGTGGGATTTTGCTCCCAAGTGAAACTCGTAAGCATGTCTGTTATTAATTTTCCTATAAAGTAATTGAATTTCAAATATTTTTAGTTTCATCTGTGGCTGTGAATTGTTGTTTCCATAATGGGAATCGATTTTTAATCCTTGGCTGCATGGATGGACTAATCCGCGTGCTAGACGATGAGAACGAACCTCATCCCGTAATAACTTTTCAAAGACAGGGCTTAATAACGCTGATTTGCATGAAAGTATACGGTGACATGGTAATATTTCGATTACATTTTCAACAATTTTTAAGCAGGATGTTCCAGCTGTACAAATTTGCTTTCAGGTTATTGTTATACTGACAAGTGTGTGTGTGAGACTGATTGTATTGAGCTCTGCATAGCGGGGATATACCACTCCTTCGGTGGCATGGCATCTAGCGGTCAGCACTAGATCTACAACATCTCCCCCCTTACACTGAGAATAAGTACACAACGTGACACATGGTTATGGGGAATGAACAAACTCACTCACGACAAACGGAACGTCACATTGCACACAACAAACACACTAATGATTTTTCCGATGCTGCTACTCTTGAATGGCCGTTGGTTCCGCTACCAAGTTTTGAACTGCTGCCTGCACAACCGGATCAGGAGGGCGAGTCGGACTCAACGAGACGGACCGTCTCTGCTCTGATGAAGGGACCTGACGTTGCGCTGCCACCCTGGAACTGCTACGTGAACTCGCTGGCCATACTTTGGCTGTCCGCGGCTTGCGGACAACTTGACGTCTTGCAGTCTGCGATTGAGAATCCGCCGGCGGAATCGCTGCGCAAGAAGAATTGACCACCACCGGTGGCCTTGGCGGGACTGCTGACGGTTGATTGACAGCTGCCGGAACTGATAAAGCCGCTTGACGGTTGACAGCGAGAACAGGCAGAGTTGGCGGTGTCCAAGACAACACCGGAAGTAAATTACTAGTGGATGCAGGCGCACGATAGCCACGAACAGTAGATGAAGGCCCAGCCACTCCGCTACTCTGTTGACCCACGCCGAATCCCGCCGAAGGCGAGTTGTCCAGATTGATGTCACGACGGGTGCGACGAAACTCTCGTCCGTCCGTCAACCGAACCACATACGAGTCCGGCTCACTGCATACAGCCTCCACAGCGCCAGCCAGCCATAGGCCAGCTACAAACGCTCTCACTCTCTGGCCAACCTTGAGCGCCGAACCACGAATATCCGGACGACCCCCATGACGAAAACAGGCCGACGCTTGACGACGTTGAAGCTGGGCACGAACAAACTCTGCCGGCACGTACTGCGGGACTAGACGACTTTGTAGAAAAGGCAAGCTGCCACGAAGGTTCCGCCCCTGTAACAATACAGCTGGAGATGGAAGTTCTGATGATATCGGGGTGGACCGAATCGCTGCCAACGCCTCCCACAGAGACCGCCCGTCAGCAAACATTTTCAACAGTGTCTTTTTAACCGTTTGGATGTGGCGCTCCACTAGCCCATTAGACTGTGCATATGTTGGGCTGGACGAGACGGACCGAATAGCGCGGCTCTTGCAATATGCTCGAAATTCTTCACAATCATATTGAGAGCCGTTGTCGGACATAACAACTTCCGGAACGCCAAAATCACTGAAGATTCTTTCAACCTCAGCGATGACGGACGACGATGAGAGAGTGCGTAACGGCACGCATGCTGGCCATTTGCTGTACGCGTCGACCACCAGAACATAGTTGACTCCATTAAAAAGGAAGAGATCAGCCGACACCAACTGGAATGCATGCACCGGCAACGGTACTGGGCGAAGAGGCTGAGACGGATTGCGATTGCGATATGTTTGACATGTAGCACAGCTGGCCACCATGTTGCGAATATGATCGTCGCACCCGGGCCAATACACGGCCGATTTTGCTCGCAAAACAAACTTTACCTCTCCAAAATGGCCGTCGTGAATGCCGGCCAACACCTCCTGTCGAAGTGCTACTGGAACAACCAGGCGGCTTCCGTTGAGTAACAGACCATCAGCTTCGGACAATTGGTGGCGGACTGGCCAGTACGGCTTGACAGAAACGGGACACTGAGATTTGTGCTCAGGCCACCCCCTACGAAGGACTTCCATGAGCAGGCGGAGAGTTGGATCAGCAGCCGTCGCATCCGCAAATTTGACTCTAGTCGAATCATGAGGAATGATGAGGTCAAGAACGGCATGTACTTGCTCCTCGCAGTTTTGCGTGACGTCATCATTGAAAAGACTGGGCGACGGAGCCCGACTAAGCGTGTCGGCAATAAACAACTCCTTGCCCGGTTTGTATATGAGCTTGAAATCAAATCGCTGGAGCTGCAGGCGCATCCGCTGAATCCGAGGTGAACAAGAAGCAATTGGCTTGTCTAAGAGGCCAACCAATGGCTTGTGATCCGATTCCACCACCACCATTTGTCCATACACGTACTGCCGAAAACGCATGAGCCCGAACTGAACCGCCAGGAGCTCTTTTTCAATTTGAAAGTATCTCTTCTGAGTATCAGTCAGAGACGTTGAAGAGTACGCAATCGGCTGATTATCTTGTAGCAAGACTGCTCCAATTCCTATAGACGATGCATCTACCGACACAACCAAGGGCAGCAAATGATCAAAGAGGCGCAGCACTGGAAGCGACGTTAAGGCCCTTTTTAGCTGACTCAGCGCCATATGTTGAGGCTGCTCCCAAATCCACACCGCGTCCTCCTTCAGCAAATCCCGTAGTGGCCTTGTTAAGCCCGCCAGATTTTCGCAAAATTTGTCCAGGTATGTCACCATGCCCAGCAGACGAACCAGATCCGCTGGACAAGTCGGATCGGGCATTTCCACAATTGCTGAAACTTTAAGAGGGTCCGGCTTCAATGTTCCATGGCCAATGACATGGCCTAGCCATGGGATCTCCTGAAGAAAGAACTTGCACTTTTTTAACTGAAGCCGCAGGTCATGTAGGCGACAACGTTCGAACACTTGACGGAGATTGGCGAGAAGCTCCTCCTTGGTCTCTCCAACAACCAGAAAATCATCAAAATAGATGAGCACGCCGGGCAGGTCTCCAAACAAGTCACTCATCGTCTGCAGATAAATTTCAGGGGCCGATTTTAGCCCAAACGGCAGCCTGAGAAAGCGGTAGCGGCCTTTCGGAGTCGCCATGGTGCATAAGTAAGAAGCTGCTTCAGATAAAGGAATCTGATAAAAACCGGAAGCAGCATCAAGGCTGCAAAAATATCGGGCCTTACCCAACTTGCTGAACAGCTGTTCAATGGTGGGAACTGCAAAATGTTGGCGTTGTATGGCTTTGTTGAGCTCAGACGGGTCCAGACAAATTCTCACATCACCGTCTGACTTTCCTACCACCATCATCCGGCTGACCCACTCAGTTGGCTCGTGTACAGGAACCAGGATTTCCTTTTCGACCATCTCATCCAGCTTTTTGAAAACGCGATCCTCTAACCGGAACGGAAGGCGACTGGCTGTACACACAACAGGATCCACCCGATTAGCACCAGACAACAACTTTATGTCGTACTCTACCGGTAATTTACCTAATCCCGTGAAAATATCCATGTAGCTCACCACTACTGGCGGCAATGGGGCTTCAACTGGCGAATGTATAGTGTCCACTCGCCGAATCAAATTTAGTTCGTCACAAGATGGCAGCCCAAGAAGAGGCGGCTGACCAGGCTCATCAACAACAACAAAGTCTAAGACGAACACAGCGCCTCTATGAACCACTTTTGCTGTGTGTAGGCCCAACACGCGTAGAAGGCCATCTTGTGCCCGATAGCTGCGAACAATAGGCCCAGGGCGAAGACGTTGACGTGTTTTGGGCAAACGAATAAACGACTCATACGGCAGGACATTACAGGTTGCGCCAGAATCTAGTTTGAAATCAATTATAATGCCGTCTACTGTCACCTGCTGGCGCCACTCTGATCCACCACCGGCTGACGTTAGTGCATGTGATATAAAGTAGTCGTCTTCAATTGACCGCGGGAGGTTCATCGCCGTACCACCACGCTCCACATCTCCAACCCAGTGTGTCTCCTCCTCCACAGTATGCACTCTAGCCGCAGGGTTTTGTGCTTGACGTGGCGCCATCTGTTGAGGGGTCGACGAAGTAGGACAGCAACTAGATACATGGCCGGTGACACCACAATTAAAGCACCGAACATTGCTGACCCGACATTGATTTTTCCGATGATGCCGACCACACTTGTTGCATTTGGGATTTTGTTGACCATCTGCTGCATCACCTGACTGAGATAAACGTTGACTCGTTGATGTCTGTCGATCATATTGAGCTCTGGACGATGAGTCAGATCTTCTATCAAACTTTCTGTCCACTGGTCGACTTTGAATGGCATGAGCGGCTTCCGGTGCTGACTTTGTGGAAATTTGGCTGAGCTGCGCTTTCGATGACTCACATGCACGGACAATTTCACACGCGTTGGCCAGCGTCAAATTTCTCTCATACAAAAGTTTCTCACGTACCAAAGGATCAGCCACACCAAGCACTATCTGGTCTCGCAGGACCGAATCAACACTAGTTCCATAGTTACATGTCTTTACCAAACCACGTAGATCAATCAACCAAGAATCAAGAGTTTCACCAGGCGTCTGATGACGACGTAGGAATTTAAAACGTTCGAACACTTCACTACGTCGGGGCTCAAAATGATCAGTAAACTTGTCTAAAACAGGTTGAATTTTACGAGCATCAGTGGCCACGGTGAACGTAAACGTATCATAAATTTTTAAGCCTTCACTGCCCAAAAGAGTTATGAGAGTACCCACCATCTGCTCTTCGTCCACGTTGAGACCACTGCGAGTGGCCACTAGGTACCACGAGAACTGTCGTTTCCATAAGTCCCACTGAGCCGCCAAATCACTAGCCCCAAAAGAAAAAGGTTCAGGAGCTTTCACCGACGACGACATCGTAAAAGAATGATGCAAGACACTAGGATGCACACAAAAATCAACGACAGAGTACAAAAATGCCTAGGATGCACGAGATAAACACAGATTCAGTTTCGCCAAAACACACAAACCACGCTGCTATGACTCACAACGTCGAGTTTTGCGAACCGACTTCTGACACCATGTTATACTGACAAGTGTGTGTGTGAGACTGATTGTATTGAGCTCTGCATAGCGGGGATATACCACTCCGTCGGTGGCATGGCATCTAGCGGTCAGCACTAGATCTACAACAGTTATTGGTGGGACAGTAAGCGGGGAAGTTCTTCATTGTCGGCTTAATGATTTGGAGGCTTTGAGTAGAGCTCCGAGAGAACAGCCCATGTAGAATTAAAGTAGGGTTTTAAGAATACGGCGATAGTTTGCTTTCGCAATACTGGTTAGTGTTGAATTTCCAACGACAAAAAAACGCAGAAAAATTGATGTCAAAATTGAAAAATAAACTGGCATGCTACCAATACTCACTGTTCCCGCTGTTTGTAGTTACTGTTTACTTTAGTATGGTTAGGCTTAACAGACGACGTTTGCTTTTCTAATTTGACACTTTGCCTTGGTAGTATAGGGATTACACTCACTTGGTGAAAGTGGTGAAAGGTCTTATGCTTGACTTTAGAAAGTACGCAGTGAAATTGAACGATTCGAGGAAGAAAATGACGAACAGCTGGAGCAAGCTGTTGAGAGCGAGAGAAAGGGAAGGGGGAGATGAGATACAGTTTTTAAAAAATTATTGGGAAAAACATTTTTAGGTAAAGTTATCATTATCGTTAAAGTGGGTATGGACTAGAGCAATTATTTCATTTAAGTCTCAATTGAGTTACAGCAAGGAAGACTATCGTAAATTTTACCAAGTGCAAAGTTAGTTTTCAAAGAAACAATTTGCAGTTTAATCCACAGCATCACCATGAATCGCTAGGCCTTGATTGAGAACTTGCTGCTGTTGTTTATCACTTCAAACTTGCACACAAATAATTGGAATCCTTTCCATGGTAACTTTTCGTTAAAGTTAAGGTAGTTCAGTTATTAATTATTAATGTTTTGGAACAGCTTGGTGGACTTGGTGGTATTGCTCTTGGTCTATTTCTGGTGGTCTCTGTGACATCCTCTCCAAAAGCCAATGTCGTCAATGGTGCCTTAATTTGTTTAAAAAATAACGTGTTTCACATTATTTTGTTGTATTTCATATTTACACTTTTTATTTTAATAATTTGGGTAGTCAAATGATCTGGTCTTCATCTGTCGATCAAGCAGTTAGTTTGCTCAATTGTTTTCATCACCGTCACAGTTTACCTTCCGGTGTCCACCACAATCGCATGCCGATGATGTACCTTATTCCCCGACTCTTTTTGAACTCTGTTTCCTTGTTTGCCGTGATTTTCTACTCGTTTTACTTGGGAATCGCGTGATGGCAAGAAACACTGTTGAAGGCATTTTTCTCTTTATTGTTTTTTTTCGTCGGAACCGGTACGTAATTAGGATTGCAAGATCGTAATAAGTGATACGATCCACATATATGTAGACCATTTCCTCTTTTATTCGTTGATCTATCTTCATTTTTTGACCAGTTATTATTTCTAACTTCTGGGTGGTACTACAGCCAACCACAACCTACACCACCAACTAGTTGCGAGAACGAAGATGGAAGCATATCAGTGTAACAAGAAAAAATGATTTGAAACCTAGTTCTATTTTTGGTTTGTAAGTGCCGTATGGTAAAATTGTTAATATTTCAACTATAGGCAGCACTGGTTTGGATTTTTTTGTTTTTCTGCTCACGTTCATGTTTGTTCTGAATATATTTATTAAGCGGTTGTTCATTTTTTATCGATTGCACATTTAATTACTTCTTACATTCTTATCGCCTTGTGAGCATTATTACAGACTAATAGAAAGTTGATATCTAGTTAAAATAGCTGTAAAAAAGATGAAATTCTGAGTAATCTACACCTTTAATTTATAAATGAAAATAAATAAATCCATCAAAGGGAATCTCAAAAATAAAACTAGCTATTATTTTCACCTTTTAACCCTGCAACTTTTATTTTATTGTTAAAACAGTTAAAAAAATAGATTTCTTAACCCGTTGATGGCATGTTGGATAGCTAGCAATAATTCTGTCAAAGTGAGGTTGCGTCTTTCCCGGGTTCAATGGTTGATATCCCGGTACTGGCAAAAGTGTCACCTTATGACGTTAAAACGGACTGGGAAATACCCAGGCGATCGGAATACGCCTAGTGGCCCGTAGTCGCGAATAATATTCCGAACTATGGGTTTGGAAACGACCTGTCGCCAGGTTGCTCAAATCCTCTCAGGCCTCAAATCCTCTCAGGCCACTCTATCCTCAAAGAACATCAGTTTCGCTTCAATTTTACCACTTCTCCAAAGTGTGATTGTGGGGCCGTCTCAGAGTCGGTCTCTCACTTCCTATTTCACTGGCCTCTCTTCTCTACACAACGCCGCGTATTTCTTACGTCTTGTTCCTCGGAGGATGGTGTAGTTGTAGAAAATAGCTCAATTTAAATGTTTAACGGCATTTTCAGTAAATTTCTCGACGAAATCCCCCCAAAGTGGGCGGATTTTTCGGTTTGAGTTCGGTTTTTCGGTTTGGTCCGCCCACAATTTGGGCGGATTTTCTACAGTTTGGGTGGCAAATTGACTGAAAATGCCGTTAAACATTTAAATTGAGCTATTTTCTACAACTAAATACCAATAAAATATATATCAATAGATACCTCGTTTAAAGCTCCGTAAAGTAGTATGGTTTTACACATGAACACAGCACTAGTTTTGATTTTAAAGGTAATGAAACAAGATCACTTTTACTTCTTCACAGTAAGTCAATGGGAAATCTACTTCACAGGGGTCCCAGAAAGGGGCAGCATGCGGAGTGCATTCACAAACCGAGTAGGGTACGCGTAGTGCACTACCACTATACTGGCTGTGTTATAAATTCGGGACAGCCCTGAGGCGATTTTTGAATAATTTCGTAAATTGAGTTAACTTGGATTTGAACCCAAAACACAAGTTTTGTATGTTTCCGTTGTGACACTTCATGACTTCACCCACTGTGCCACAATGTCTGTAAATAATTCGAAATAAAATAGCTAGTTTTTATAGCATTTTTGCGTCACCGCATGTTTAGTGAATGACTTTTAAGAAATTTATTTTGAGACTATAGAGTAAGATTTGATAGTTATCCATGATTATTTAAACCTTGTTAAGATAAAATTAGATTAAAAAGAACCTTTTAATCCGGAAAAATATTGGAACTGAAAAGAAACTGCAGATTTCAAAATTTGAACCACAGAACTACAAAAGTAAATCAATAATAGTTTGACACGTTTACCACAAGACCACTCAATTTTTCGGTGATGCTACGGAAAAAGTAATTTAATCAACTGGTTCATGGTAGATGGCACTATTAGGTGTCCCGTTTTTGAATCTCTGTCCCATAGTTTTTACCGGTGTCCCGATTTAGAAACGCGTTGGCCTATTCTAAAGCCTGCAAAGTGGCTATAGCCAAAAAAGTGTCCCGAATCAGGAACTTTACCCTATTTCTTCTTTTTTAAAGTCGTTTCAAAATGTCTTCAAAATCTTCTTTGGTGAAAAAAGTGGGAAACAACAAGGAATATATTTCATAAGAACAGGAAAATAATTAAGAGAAGGGGAGACAAGACGACAGACAGGAGCCCTACTAGCACAGGGATATCCTAAAGATATCCATAGGATAATAGGATCTTAGGATATCCTATGGATATCCTATAGATGTCAGCTGCGATCCAGTTGGATATCCCAGTTGGATGTCCTATGGATGTTTACAGGATGTCCTTATGTCCTCTCCCATGGACGTCAAACGTGTATATCCATAGGACGTCCGAAAATGAACATAATTTGGACCTTCTTTTTTTCCGATTTTGGGGGAAAATAAACACTTGCTACCGGAATCAAACTCAAGTTCCCTAGATTCGTAGCCGAATGCTCTATCCAATACACCAATCGTTAGTTACAAATGTAGGCTTATTTTATATACTAATAGATAAATATAAATATAAATTACAATAATCATAATCTAGCAAATAAAAGTCAGAAAATGCATACCGAATCAAATTCAAAACAATTCAAAAAAATAATTTAGGAAAAAAAAACATTTTTTTTTGCAATTTATAAATTTTATTGTTATTTATTTTTTAAACATAAAATTTTGAAATGTGACAATTTTTACATTTTCGAAGGTAAATAATCATTGTTTTTCTTTCAAGTGATAGAAAAATTTCCATCTCTTCCACCGCACGTAATCCACAGGACGTCCAAGTTTCTAATTATAAAAACTCAAAGTCTTTCCGTTTTCAGGCAGCCACGGACATCCTATGGACGTTCTTTTTTGGTCCGAATTATTGGTGGTCCAAGTGAGTACATCCATAGAACGTCCAGCTTCTACCCAAAAAGTACGTTCTATGTTTGGACGTCCAAATATGATCGTTTAATGGGTCATGCAAGATCGGTACCAGATGGACAACCGCAGGATATATCAAAAACCGATCACCCGTAAAATGACAGAAATTGGACGTCCATAAGATGTCCATAGCTTACAATAAATGAACAAACGGAAAATGGACCATCGGATATCCAATGGACGTCCTATGGATAAGGTGTGCTAGTAGGGCTTCTAGCGGGCGGTCCAAAAATTTCTTTTCTCCGCCTCCTTGTGATAGGAGTTAGTAGCTATCGGTTTCAGTTAGATAGATAACCAAACAATCGATTGGTAACCGAAAGTACTATTTTTACGTACTCATCATCTAGCGGACGAAAAAAAACTAAAAATGAGTAAACAACGAGCCTCTTATATCCGTTCTGTCAGTTTGTCAATTCGCATACAATGGATAAATAAGATAAAAGGTTAAGTAAGATCAGGGTTATAGTTTATTCATTATTTTTAAAATGTCATCTCGAACTTGCAAATACCAATATGTTAGGTTCCCACTGGGACGACTTGTCCGTTTGAACCTCCTAAACCTAAGACCAAGCAAAAGTTGGATGTCACTGCAGTTGACGGTTGATTAAGATGAAAAGACTACAAGAATTTACGAAAGTATTAGCAGGAGAAATTCGAAGAAATGGCCCAGCAGGTAATTTTTAGATAAATATATAAGGAGAAGTACATAAATAGTGTTGATTTCACAGGTAAAAGCCTCGGGTGCTGAACAGCGCAAGGAAAGGAATAAAGGAAAAGAGATGGAGGGGTGAAGACAAGGCACACACACACACACACTCAGCGAGATGATTACTTATGATAGATAGGCTCAGGATCTGGTTTCAAAAGAAATAATGTTAGCAATTGGCAATTGAAATTAAAACACTTATTTAACTTACTGGAATAGATGGCCAAGAAATACTATGAGAAACACTGCTGATCTTGACAGGGAAAGTCCAGACTGCTCACACAGATTAGCATACCAAAAAGAATTTAACTAAAATTTCCAAAAATAGGCTCAGGATCTGTAAAAGAACAAAATTAGTTAAGCAATAAGTGATTAGAAGAATAACACTTGTTCAACTTACCGGAATAGAAATGATGAGCAAGAATTACAAATGAGAAACAACACAATAAAAGTCCACGACAACTCATGGACCACAGGACTGACAGCGTGACACACCAGGAAACTTCGTTTGTTGCTGTTCCCTGGCTATCGATTATAAATCAATTGTTTCAAAACTATTGCATTTAAATCAATACATCCGATCTCCTCCTCCAAGGGGAGGAGAAACGACAAAATAGGTCGGCCCCCTAGTAGGCGAAAAGGACCAAGCACTAAATTTTCGAGCACTTAATTCATTAACTCTATGGCGTTCCATATGTCAGTTGTCAACGTCCCCCTGTTTAGAAGAAGAGGTTTCCATTCCGAGATCAGTTTCTTTTCTAGTCATCTATGTAAGCAAACGAGGCATCGTGGAAGTATGGACTCCTCAACAAGGGACTAGAGTTCCCGCATTTAACTACAGCAAAGGCGCAAAGTATAATATTTGATCATTACTTCTTTTAATCAAATATCATAACGTATCAATCTTTTAGACTGGTTAATATAAGTGTGGATTCATCAGTTGATAACGACCAAGCACAGTGCTGCCTATATGGAAGACTTGACGAAGTGACCGTTCCTTTCCATTGCGCTCTCAAGTATACATAGTTTTCCCAATTCAATTCTTCGTTACAGAGAAATTAAATGAATGTTATTTTCCTCTAGAGGTGACACTAGCCAAAAAGCTCGTGATCTTCACATTTTACAACAACTACGTACTGAGCTGCTACATGATGCTATAGCGCAACAAGCTTGAATCTTTTTATGGATATCCGTCTTGCTAGTAAAGTAAATCAAGGGTTAAACTTTCTTCTCGAATGCCGACATTTGGTTGATCCCGATGGGTTTGTTCAATGTTTGGACTCTATCGTCAGTAAGTACGGCAAGGCTTTAGCTCTTGATGCTGAGAGTCGATTGCTGTTGTCTTGGTGTCGAATTCTTTCTCGGCTGGAACGCCTCTACATTCATTTAAAAGTAATGCAAAGCCTTCCACCCGATTATGATACTGTCGTCAACGCATCGCATGTTTCTTTACAGGTAATCAGTTGCTCATCAGTTCAGTGTTCTAGATAGCTTACAAATCCTGAATGTATGTATTCATTTAGATATGCTAATATGGCAACGGATCTTTCATTATCCTTTTCCCTCCCGCCTTCTCCTTTTACCGTTTTTTTCTGAAATTGCGACACTCTTAATTCTGATACGCACCTAAAACCACTTTTGAAACTCTGTGGTGTGTTGTATCTAATTGTATTTAACCTAAGTATTGTTTTTCATTGTACTGCGATTCGATACGGGCCGGCTGGCAACTGGCTCCTTATTTAACAGTGAGTTTGTGCACACATCTTAATCTAATTCGTGGCAAAACTCGTGCATCGACCTTGCGATTCTGAGAAAAATCTGAGTCGCGCCATCTAGGCAGCACCTGTTCAATCAGTCTCCAATATAAGTGATTTTTTTAGTGGGTTTTTGTGTTTGTTACCCGGATTACTTGTGTTCTCAGTTTGTTTAAAGATCTCGTGCATCTCGTGTGCTTATGTGATGTGTTTTACAAGGCCCCATTCACTTGCTGTGATGATCTTTGTGGTCTTACCTGTTTGTGTCAGTCTATCGACATGACGGCTGCCATTACGCCGTTGGCACTCAATCGCCACTCCTCCTTGTTGCTTTTATCGTTGCTTTGCTTTTGGCTAACTGACTTTGTTTACAAGACTTTGAGGAATTTCCGTCTGCTCTCGCGTTGCCCAACACGTAGAGGCAGAGGTGGTAGAACAAAGCGGAGATGGGGAAACTCTCTCTACTCTAACCTTGCACTGATCAATGCACGCTCCATCAACAGCAAGAGTGAACTGATCAATGACTTTATATGATCATCAAGCATAGATGTACTTGCTGTCACTGAGTCGTGGCTCAGTGGGGGCGATGGTGACGATGATCTTAGAGCTATATGTCCTGCCGGCTACTCTTTTGTGCACCGTTCTCGAGGGAGTAGAGGTGGCGGCATTGCTCTTATCTTCAACAGCATGATGACCGCCCAACGACTTCCGTCACCTGCCTTTCACTCTACTTTCGAGTCACTGGATGTCTTGCTGGTGTTTCGGAGATTCCGGCTCCGTCTTGTAGTCATTTATAGGCCTCCGTTGACTGGGAAGTGGAAGGGGAAGACCAGTGGAGTGACGATTGATAACTTCCTAGCTGAGATTGAGGCGTTTGTCGAGTCATTGGCTGTTGTTCGTTATAAACTTATTGTCATGGACGACTTCAATCTGCACGTTGACAGCTCCTCTTCCATCCCGGCGAACAAGTTTTTGACTATGATGGAATCTTATGGCTTTCATCAATATGTGACGGGTCCAACGCATGACAGGGGACACACGCTTGACCTTGTGTTTGCAAGGCCCGATGATGGCCTTATTTCAGCAGTCGACACTAGTGAAAATCGTTCTCGCCAGTAACACCACGTGGTAATTAGCTCTCACATTTTCTTACTTTTATATATATATTCTTTGCTTAGCATTTAATTTTTTATTGTGAAAAGACTGCAAAGCCCACTTGCTGCAAGCGTTCAGTCTTGTAGAATTTTTTGTGTGAATTTTTTCAATAAAGTATTGCATATTATGTGACGACTTGGAGTGACACCCACATGTTGCGAGTCTCGGCAAGTCCAGCACCATATGCAATTTGTCTGTAATATTTTCATTAATTGTCAAGCCAAGTGAAATTGTATATGTAGGACAGTTCAGTAAAAAAAAAATTCTTGCATACAATCTCGCGCCGTTTTTGCCCACCCTTTTTGTCGACTTTCACATGTCGCCCCGCGGCCATTTTTGTTTTCTTTCGAAACAACCTCGTCAGCGCAACAGTGAGCCTTCGCGCTTCTTGCCAACAAAGCCGCGCAGCACCAACAAAGAAGAAATATTCAAAGGCAAGAAAGAGTCGGGCAGCAAAGGCAACAAAGAGTTGTGCAGTTCAGGCAACAAAGAGTTGTGCAGTTTAGACAACAAGAAATCCCTATAATCAGACAAGAATCAATCAACGTAGCAGATCAACCCATCCACGCAGTCGAAAGGGTCTTCCAGCCCGTTCAGAACAATCGAGAAGCAAATCCTAAACAACAAGTCATCAATCCTGTACATAAAGAAGAAGAAGACGTTCTCCAAGTTCAATTTCAAGAAGACGAACAGAGAAACTAAGCCCTTTTTCTCTGCGATTCTACAATTATCAATTCTCTCGCGTCAGACTTGTGTTAAACCTGCTATCTCGTTTTGATCTTCTCATGCACTCGGTTGATGGTCCTAAAAACTTTTGGTCCTAAGCTTTCAGCTCATTGGGTCATCGTTTCGTTGGGTCGCTCTTTGTGTATTCCTTTTTGAATATTTTCATTGATTGTCTTGTTATCATAATTTTATGATCCTAGACACTCGGTCCTTAGCTTTATGCCTGTTGGGTCATTGTCAAGTGGATCGCTTTCGGTGTAATTGTCTTAATGATTTCATCGAATATAATCATTTCACTTCATAAAGTTTAAAAAAAAATTTTGTTTTGGTTCTCGTCATAAATCAATTTGTCGCCATGGCCGAAGGAGGTGACAGACCTCCCAGTCGCAATGCCGACATGCAGACCGAGCCCGTTAAAGAGTTCCCTCCCTTGCTCGATGTAAAAGCAAGGAAGACCCTTAGGTCCAATGAAAAGAGAAGACTGACGAATCTCTCCAAACGAATTGAACAGCACATGAATGACCTGGGTAGCAGAATGGAACTCAAATTTATAAGGAAAGAGTTAAACAATCAGCTTGAAGAATGCATAAGGGCTCATAATTTATATCGTCAGTTCTTTAATCTCGCTGAAGTGCCTTCAGACGACTGCTGGATAGTACAACTGGAAAACGTCACTGCTATGTGGTATGAACGCATTGACGAATACATCCGCACAGTCAATCGACCACCGTCAACTGCTCCGAGCAACACAAGGTCAATCGCTTATAGCAATCCACTTTCTGTTCGCAGTTATCTAGCTTCTATGCATAGCAGCCCCCTTTCTGTTCGCAGTAATCCACTTTCTGTGCAAAGTAACCCAGGTTCTGCTCATAGCAATGCAGTCTCTGTTCATAATCGTTCAGATTCTGCTCATAGCAATCCAGTCTGTATTAATAATCGTTCAGTCTCTGTTCATACCAATCCAGTGTCGGCCGTCCAGAGCGATCCAGTTTCCATCGTTCTGAGAAATCCTGCTTCCGGCGCTCAAAACAATCCAGTGTCTGTCGCAAAAAGCGTTCACTCTCAAGCGTCATCATTCTTTGGTGGAAATTTATTTCGACAGCCTTTGGATTCGCTTTTCAACCGTGGCGCACTATTACCCAGTCTCGATGGAAATCCAAGTTATGATTTTGAGGCAGTCGAAACATTAAAGCGGCGCCTGGACCAAGAGAAAAGAGCGAGAGAGTCGTTTGAACAGAGATTCCAGCAGCTTCAGCCCAATTTGCGGGCCAAAGACGAAGAGATCAACAGAAGAAACCAATTAAATGCCGATGTTTTAGCTTCTAAACAGGAAGTAAATTTTCTAAGGAGCACTTTCACTCATTGGGAGGCTGCGCAAGATGAAGAAAAAAGAAAGCGCATATCTCTCGAGCAATGTTTAGAGAGACAACGCAGAGAGCTCGAAGAAGAGAAGCTCGCCCGTCAAGCGGAATTACATCGCTTTGAACGGGAAAAAGAACGTGAACTGGAACAATTGAAATCCAGTTTCGAGGAGAAGCTTGCGCGTCACAACACAGCAGATTCTAACAACTATCCCCCACAAGAAGAATCAACTGATGATGATTGTGGCGGAGCACGTCCAAAGCATCCTCAACCCCAACAGCCCAGTTCAACTGGACAGAATAAATCCAGCCCTCCTCCATACAAGGAAAATGAATCAGGCTGTTGGTGGGATTCGATATTCAACAAAGAAAAAAAGTCAAAAGAGGGCGAAATTATCGTTTCGTCTAATTGGTCGTTTGAAGTCAAAAACAATCAAAACAGCCCAAAATCAGGTTCAGCTGGAAATACCGTTTCAGTCTTTCGGCTACCCAAGATGGATCTCAAACCTTCTGACGGTAATCATAAAAATTGACAAGATTTTATAGCCATTTTTCGTGATTTAGTACACGATAACATCAGCATGAGAACGACGCAGAAAATGGCAATACTCAAGCGTTGCTTAACACCAGAGATTCGAGACGGACTGGGTGAGCAGTCCGGCTTTGTACTCAGAAGCACTGAAGGAGCTGGAATCGACATACGGCCACCCATCTTTAATATCACGCACGTATTTCCGGTCACTCATCCAGTTGCAGCGTGTTAACAACAACGACTATAAAGCTTTGCTCAAGTTCTCGCAAACAGTCAGCGGAGCAGTCGCATCGTTGAAAAATGGCGGTTACCAGCAAGAATTGCTATCTTCAAGTTTGCTGGACGCCATGAAGCTACCGGCCGAGGTACAAAGCCGGTGGGGGAGACGGATCGCCAAGAGTCACCCTGTCTGTCTTACCTTCCAAGAATTTTCCACATGGCTGAGTCTATTCGTCAAGGGAGAAATGATGGCTAAACATTGCATCACAACACCATCAACTTCGACGCCACACGGCAAAAGCAGTCAGAAGCCTGGCCGGCAGAATTCCTATGCAAAGCCAAAATTTCCTCCTTCAGTCAACTCTATCGCAAAGAAACAATCCACTCCAACAACAGCAACTAAGCAAACCACAGCAAAAGAAAGCAAAACTCTAACTTGTTTGCTGTTCAAAGTAGACCATCGCCTTGCATCATGCTCTAAGTTCATATCCGCATCCATGGATGAACGAATTAAAGTCATAAAGGAGTTCTGCTGCTACGTTCGATGCCTTAGGAGGGGCCATATGATGACCGACTGTTTATCCAGAAAGAAATGCAATTTTAAAGAATGTGGTGCTCACCATCACCCACTGCTACATGGTGCACCAAAACTAACTGTTTCTTTTCAGGAAAATAAAAACAACGACAAGACTAGCGATTCCACAACATCAACACCCAACTCTAAAAAGGTCGTTGGGGCGCATGCAGTTGATGACGACACAACCACCTTATTACTGGTTGTTCCAGTGATCATCGAAGCCAATGGAATCCGCATTCAATCCGTCGGCCTCCTCGATGAAGGAAGTCAAACGTCCTTAATCCGCAACTCGCTGTCAAAGAGATTAGGACTCCAATGGCCTCTTATGCCATCGCCATTATCCACGTATCAAGGAAATGATCCGAAGGAGATAGTAAGGTAAGTGTCTTTTTACATCAAGTCGCCTGAATCTGGTCGCGCCTTTGAAGTTAAAAGCGCCTACGCCGTCCAGCGAGTACAAGCATATAACACTAATCTAAATTGGGAAACGTCAAAGGACCTGTGGTCTCATCTCGCGGATATTCAAACCATCGAGATCGATTCTTCCGAGATTGGCGTTCTGTTGGGAAGAAACATCCTCCGCGTTCATAACGTTCTCGACACCCGCTATCCAGCTGACAGAAATGAAGCCCCGATGGAATTAAAACTCATTTCGGTTGGTGTATAACCGGTCCAGTTCCGACCTCAGCTGTACATCCATCAGTCCACGTTAACTCTCTCTCTAGCAACAACCAACAACTTGAATATCGTCTCCATGATCTCGTCACCCAATTATGGCTGACCGAATCCTTTGGCACGCGTCTTTCTATCCATCTGCCATCTGAACGACGCGTCACAACGGAGATCGATATGAAGTTGGTTTAATGCTTCGGAATCCTTCCATCAACCTTCCGAATAACAGAGAAGTAGCCCTTCGCCATTACCGTGCATTGATAGGAACCTGGCCTATTGGTTGAGTCACAGCCGTAACCACCGGGCCAGATGGTGTCGTCCGCTCCACAGACGTCAAAGTTGTCCGCTCGTCTCCCAGCCGCAAGAAACTTTCGGATGGATCGCCCGATCCAAAAATCACCACTCATTACTACAACCGGTCTTTTCACAAGCTTTGTCTATTAGAAGAACACCAACCAGATGTTTCCGAAGTCGGAAACAGGGCCGGCAATGAACGAGACAGCTAATTTGGCAACGCATCTTTCATTATATCCTTTTCCCTCCCGCCTTCTCCTTTTACCGTTTTTTCTGAAATTGCGACACTCTTTATTCTGATACGCACCTAAAACCACTTTTGAAACTCTGCGGTGTGTTTATCTAATTGTAGTTAAACCTAAGTCTTGTTTTTCATTGTACTGCGATTCGATACGGGCCGGCTGGCAACTGGCTCCTTAATTAACAGTGAGTTTGTGTACACATCTTTATCTAATTCGTGGCAAAACTCGGAAATAAAAACTGTGCATTTCCAACCCCCGCTCCGGCCTATTCAATTCGAGGATTCCGCCCTGATAAAAAACAATAGCCCGGATCATGTATTTTCCACCTAGGATGTTTCGACCAGTGATCACGCTACGTACGCTGATGCTCGCGAACAGCGTCATACTACGCAGGCTCTTGATTTTTGAGGCATTGAGTACGGCGATGGAAATCTTGGAACCAAAGGGATGGCCTTGTTTTTCCACACACACGTATGCGATTCAATTTGTTCAAATTTAGGATTGACGCCGTTCGATTTGGCACCCTCTGAGCTCGCTAAGTTAACAGCAAACCCTAGTACCACTAATCAGGAAGTGGCAACTGTTTCACGTGGTACGGAAGACTTAGTCGTCCTTCCTTCTCAGTTAGTAATATTTGTTTGCAAGCCTTGTGTTCATAATATTTATAGAAATCTTTCTAAGGTATCAACGAGCTCACCTTCATAAATTTCTCCGAATGAGATCTTCGTCGAGCATAGGTTCATGCGTATCACTAACAGAGAGCATTGGCGAGTGGACATCAAACGATATTGTAGAAGATGACCGCAATGATTCTGATGGAGGGATTCAGCTTCGTTCGCAAATTCCGTCAGTAGGGAAAAATAGCATTTCCCCCACTTTCTGTGAAGCATCAAATCATAATGAGTTAGTAAACAAACTCAAATATGAGCTTGAATTAAATGTAGCATTACATCATTACATTTTCTAACTTGTTGCATTAAAATAGCTCGGATAGTGTTCCTCGTCGATGCCCTCGATTGTTTTCGGAAGCGAGTTCTGGGTCTGTTTCAAAGTCTGACGAAGCAGATCGAGTCGCTTTTAGGTATGGAACCTGTATTTATACAAAAATTATACAAATAATCAAATTTCTTTTACATTGACATGCGATGCTTACAGACTATCAATAGATAAGAAAACACGCTCGTCGTGTGTTGTGGCTGAAGTGGAAGCAAGGAAAAAATTATGGGAAACCGAGGAAGAAGATGTCGAAGACTTAGATGAAAGGCGGAAACAAAAGACAGGTGGCTCGGTCTTGGGACAGATTCACTTGGATTTGCCAAAATATCATGAAATGCAACGTTTTACTGAAACCAATTCCATCGGCTACGATCGTGAAGCTGCCTTTTACGATCTACGTCATGCACGCATCAGATTGTGGTATTCTTGAAGCAATCATAACCATGGCAAGAATTGCTTTGAATCTTCCACAGGACGTTCTACCGGATCTCGCTTTTGAAGAAACGGATCAAAACATTGATCTGGATGTTGATTACATGCGAACGGTAATAAGTTGTTGTTTTTATTCATCATTCGGTTTTGTACAGAAATTTAGAATACTTGTTTTGTAGGTAGCAGCAGCTGGTGTGGTGATCGTGCTGCATTTGTTTACTTAGCCAAAGCTTACGACACTGGCAAAGGGCTGGGGTCTCGTTCTTTTCCTGGGCTGAAGCGGTTTATTGGTATACCGAGGTGGTGGAAGCCGCAAAAACAAGTGATGAGGAAGGAAACTATGATGGGACTAAGGACGATCTGACTTATACACTACTAGGCCGTTTAGGGGAAATATACCGTGACGGAGGACATGGCCTAGACAAAAATCCATCGAAAGCCGGTACTAATTTCATAGTATAGGAAGATGGAAGGCATAGATGAGAGAGCGAAAATGGGACGAAAATTGGAATGGGTTGCTATTTGCAACTCTGGCAGGTGTGTAGCTAGTGGGCTGACTTTAACCATAGCCTACTCTTTTAAGGAAGCCGAAAGGTTTAGGCTTTTTCTTAAAGCCAATTTGGGTTCCCTTCTTCTCATTTGGCTCCGCCCTCAAGTGGACTCACGGGTGCCAATTTATTGCCTAGTGGCAATTTTTGAGACCTCAGTTTGTTACGTTTCTATCGATATGATTTCATTCTGTTGCTCTTTTCTTGCTGAAATGACTTAAATTTTGCCGCCACAATAGATAGACCCCCTTTTTTTAGGTAAATTTCACCCCGAGGTGTCATTATTTTTATCACCAGATGGCTCCCGTGGGTCCTCTTGCAGGCCACTTGGAGGTAGCGAAAACGGAGGAAAGGTGAGCAAATAGGCTTCACTTTTCCCACACGCGAAAGATATCCTTCCTTTGGGCTTCCTAATATACAGTAGGCTATGCTTTAACATGGGGTCTTATGGAATCTTCATCAGTCTTTTGAAGCTTTATATTAAGGTGTAAAAAAAAATTTAATTTTTAAAAATTGGATTTATGCGTAGAATTAATTAATTTTCAAAGTTCATTATCTTGATTTTTTATTAAAAATGCGTGTATAATTTAAAAAAATAAAAACGGTCCACGGATTTCTGAAATTCCTCTTCTGCTCTGACTGTTCCACATTATAGAACGCGGAACAGTCTAGCAGAAGCGGAATTACAAAGAAAGGACAGACAAATTCGATTTTAGAAAAACTATGAATTCAAAATTATCACCAGAAAGGAGGTTCTTGTTGGATTCCATTTATGAACGATTTAACAGTTTGTTAAAGCCTTGTCTTTTTTAAAAACCGTCTGCTCTGCTCCTCAAAAGTATCGATATCGTTTATCGATCGAAACCCATTTCGAGAATAGAACGATACAAAGTATTGGGCGATACCAGAAAATAATTAAAAAAGTATTTTCGATACCAATTTTATCGTTTAAAGTCAGCCCACTAGCTACACACCCGGCCAGAGTTGCCGATTGTTACACATTCCAGTTTTCGTCCCATTTTCGCAATCAACGGCTCTGGAAAGTACGCCTACTATTAAGTTATATACCATGCTAGTTTCATGAATATTTATATTTTTTAATTTTTGTCACAATAATTTTATTGAGAAAATTCTCATATCATTTTATCAGCTGATTACTTCAGTAACGCAGCCGACTCAGCCATGGCCGCTATGAAAGTAAGATTAGCCAATAAATATTACGCATTGGCAGAAGAGATGAACGCATTGGTCGATGAAGATCACAGACCAAGAAGAGAAAGACTGTCATCGGGCTATACGTCCCCATAAATCATGCTCGTGCCTGCCACAGGTTGGCGCTGCCTCTGCAACCGTACCTTTTTGTGGATTTTTCCCGTTTCCCTACTGATTAGATGCTTCACACACCCGGGATTTGTGAATAAACTAAGATAGCTAATTTTTTTTATTTCTATCTCTTAATTATAAGCAAAAATTCTTTATATCCCCTTATTCATTTGAACTGTATTGGCCCAGCCTTATATACGCATAAAAATTTCTGTACAAAACCACATTTTTCCCTCGTTTTCTTCATTGGTACAGCGTTTCACGATAGAAGTAAACAACCAAGAAAACGAGAGGAAAATGGGGTTTTGTACCTAAATTGTTATGCGTATATAAGGCTGGGCCAATACAGTTCAAATGAATAAGGGGATATAAAGAATTTTTGCTTATAATTAAGAGATAGAAATAAAAATAAAAAAATTAGCTATCTTAGTTTATTCACAAATCCCGGGTGTGTGAAGCATCTAATCAGAAGGGAAACGGGAAAAATCCCAGCCTGGTCTCGGGGGGTGTACGGAGAACCTTTTATTTCACTTTCAAAATAAAACACTCTCCGTACCACCCTAGTTTTAAAAGTCTCCGTACCACCCGAAAGTCCCTAGTCACTAGATGGCTACTGGCTAGACGATAGTCCGTACGTCAAAAGTAAAAACAAAACAGCCATTGGTTTTTTATTTTATCTTAGTGAAATTAGTGAAATTGTCTCCCCCTGTGCAATTAAATATGGAGAAAAAAGCAACTAATGTGAACACAATTAGAAAAAGATCTTATGCCTTAAAAGACGAGAAACATAAGCGAAAGGCTATACGTAGACCAGATTCCAATTCAAACTTTCTGAAAGGTACCTCAGACCAAGCTAAAACCACAAACTCACCTCCACCTTGTACACCAGCATAAGGTTGTGATCATTCATCAAGAGAACTGATGTCAGATTGTGAAAATCCTATTCAATTAGTTCAGCCAGTGTCATCACAATTCAAGCAAACTTCAAATGTCATCGAACACAAAAGTATGAATTGTTCATTTAAAAGGTGTTCTTCTATTTTTAAGTAAATATTTTTGTTTTACCAGTTGAACCTGAATTGCTGGCTGTTTCACATGAATATCAAGATAGGCATGTCCCTGATAAGCTTCAAACAGCTCCAACTTCAGCCACAGAAGCTGCTGCTAAATGTACAAAGCTGAGGAAACAGATTGGAAAGAAAGACACAGGGCACAAAACAGAGCATTCAGCTGTGCTAGAGAGTCTTACAGAAATATGATCATTGCTGAGGCCTTGGAGATTTTCAACGGGAACTATGGTTGCTGTGCGTGAATTTTTACGAGACGTGATCATTGAATACAGGAAGCACTTGCTTTGCGTGCACCTATTTTTGTTCCTTGTTTATCTACCTTCACCGTCTTCGTTAGCTCCAAGGGCAATTTCGACGAAATTCTTACCTTGCAAGTATTACAACTATATTAGTTTCAAAATTTACCTAGTGAATTTTTTCATAACCTCTTGAATTAGTGTTATTTTTCTTTGATGTTGAATCTGGTGTGTTGTAACTTTGTTAAATTGTTGGCAATATATTCTTCACATGATAAGTTTCTTTTGAAATGTTTATGAAAAAATAGGGATTCAAATTACAAACCTCATGAAATGACATTAGTAATCGAAACCAACAAGCACCATGCGTTCTTTTGATTGTGCTTGTGTAAACCGACTTTACTTACGGTCTGATGAGCCTGTGAAATTCTTTTAGCCAACGTATTTCTCTTATTTCCTGTCGCTGATAAACAACTCATTGCTTTCTCATTCGGCAGTACCAGCAAGGTAAAATATGCAAGACCCAAGATCATCCCTTATTCACAAGAGCTTAGATTTTAACTTTCATCTCACGTTGTTTTCCGAATTATTAACAGGGCCGAGCTTTCGTTTGTTTTCTCTTCGTCTTCATATAGAAGTTTGCGTAAATTGATGACGACATGGGTTGCAACGGGAATTGAACTCGTCGTTCTGACGCATGCAGTTCGGGGTCAAAGAAACGGATGGAAATCTGCGAGTGAATGCGTGCGACCGTTTCCAGACATTGAGAGAATTTCATGTCAGGAGAAAATGGAAGAGACCTTTTCCGCTTCAATCGTTCTCAAATCCGTCGTCTTCCGTTCGACCTGCAATGATTTGAGGATGGCCCAGTACTGGACTGAGCTTCATTCATTTTTTCTAGCCTACAAAAATTAGAGCCTGGCTACAGTTTCGGTAAGAACGACATCAGTCATTTAAATTAATTGTCCGTGTTCTTCTTGCCAAACACATGCTGTTTCACATTCAAAAGTGTTACTGCAACTTAAACGGAGTTTTCTAAAAAGTTCTCCTTTTATTTTCAGTGTTTTCAGTTTTACCCTTTACAGAGAGAGAACTAGGTCACAATTATGTTTCCGCTTTTTTCTACTTGAGTAGAGTGAACCGTTGAAGGAAATCTAAAAAAGAATTTCAAACGAGGTCAAGAGAAAGCAACATGAGATGGAAACGGAAGATTCTCTTTAGCCGTCCAAGCATTTTGAAAATTCGAATGCGTGAGCAGCAGTTGTCGAAGGGAAGGCGATGGATTGGTGAGGGCGAAGAGTAATGCTTTTTAAAAATTCGTCTTTCATCCTAACTTTCTCTAACCTAGAAGTCCGAGTCTCAACAGCCAAGAACGGATATCTTGCATATCTTCCGTCTGTTCCTTGTTATTTCGGCGCAACTTTTAACGGTTTAACCTGCATTTTGTTTCTAAAGATAGAAAAAAGGATGGGGGATAACATTTCAAACCTAGAGTTGCATTCTTTCTCCTTTTCCCTGTTTGTTTAACTACATCCCTAGTTCAAGGTTGACTAAAAAAACCATGAAAAATCTTGTATGAACTTGAACTTGAGCAGTATAATCCCGAGAATAGATCATGGATTAGACCAACAATTTCTAACTCACACGATGTAATTTATCTCACATTCGCATTGTTAAGATTGTATAATTTTTTCCCGTAGGAAATAATGCTGTTTGCATGTCTAATGCAACTAGTCCCAAACAGTATTAAAAATTAGTATTGATGCATATGCAATAATATTTTAAATGTACTATTTTATGCATCACATTAGGAATAAGTAAAAGGTATACCGATAGTTTGAACTATCGCGTTCTATTGCTTTTTATTCGTGCATAAACTACTACTACACAACGGAATTTAAGTTGTTCAACTAGTTTGAACTTTTGCGTCTATTTACGATGACCAAAAATTGAACTGATCGGACACCATAAATTATAGTTGAAACATGTTTTGCCGGAATCCCAAATTGAAGATTCATATCATCATCTACTCATACTACATCGGTTCCTGCCTTTTCAATTCAATGAATCGTTTTTCGTGAGTTCGATTCCATGAATTATATAGGTATATACACTATGTAGGTATATAGATTTATTTTTCTTTATTGGTTCGATGTGTTCCCATGCTCAAAAATCACAACAAAAGTAATAATTGATGGTATTCGACCATTTCCTCTTCGTATTCCATTATAGGGAAAGAACTCGTTCCCAAAGGCTTCAAGACCTCTTTTAAGTTTTTGAGTCAGCATTATTCTGATAGGAAACTTGCGACAAAATTTGAATTGCTAAAAAGGAGTCCCCGTCACTTAAGTTTATTGTGATATTTATGACATAGTCGAACTGACCGAGTCGGAACAAACGTTGACCTACTCTCTTCTTATGGCCAAGGGACAACCAAGAGATACAAAACATGGTCTCCAATTTTTTTTCTTTTTTTTCTCTCGTTTTTTAACAAAAGAAAAATTCAGCGGAAGGCGTCCTATGAAGTAAGAAGAACTCGTAACTATGCAATAATCGTATTATTGGTAGACTTCCGCTTATTTAACGTTGCCTTTCAATAGTTTCGGAAGGAAATTGGTAGTGATTTATCTATTTGTTTGCTGTTTTTTGGATGGATGCCAGAATGTAAGGAAGCAAATATTGAGAGTGCGGTTTGCCTCGTATACATATTATCATTCTTGGGGTGATACCTGAGTACCGGTAGCTGTTTTGAGAATGTTGATTCGCGCTGGTCCTTTGAAGGAAATGTAAATTTGCCTATTCCTCCTCATTACTTGTCTTTGTGTAAAATGCCGTTTTTGATTTTTCATCTTCTAGCCTCCTTCACAGTTCATCGCTGATTGCTTTAACTCGTTCCAAACGTTAGGACGTTCTCCGTGCCGTGACCCATGTGCGAGTGCAATAAGTGGTTATGTGCAGTTGAGAAATAGAAATCTACGAGTTCATATTACGAGTCCCGTAAGACCATCCGACACTCTTCATTTTGAGTAAAGTTCCGTCGTCTGTTGGAAAGTAATAGTCTCGAAATAACGTTCACTACCTCTATTTGGCTTCTTTCTGTTTGTTGAGGAAGAACTAACGGTGATTTTCACTCCGACCTCTGAACCCGTCTACGATCACCGTTCGGGTGCGGTTTCGTTGCTCGTCTTCCCTCTCTTTTTCTTTCTCTTTTTTTTCGCTACACGTATTATATTTGTTGGAAAATACCGAGTCGATTCGTTATTTTTCATTTATTTATTTTACGGTTTTATTTGATATTCCCACATCTAGGTGGGAAATATCATACTGCAAATACCACATCAAAAACTGCATAAAAACGCATCGTCATTTGAATCCACCCCATCTTGTTTCGAGCGAACAATCGAAATTTCGAATTTTCAAACTCAGGTTCGGATATCGTTGAAAATTCCCTTCATATGCTTCGTTTGTAGCCTATAATCGCGACCTTGTTGCAGGAAAACAGAAATTCGATTGCGTCATTGAATTGTAGATGCAACAACGTCTGTGTAAATTGGTAGGTGGTAACACTGCCATATCGTACTGGATTTTGGCAGTGGCTTGACCTTTCTGAACCCACCGTTGCGTCGACCCCCTGGTATTTCGAAGTGGAAGATAAGCGGATGCCGCAAACATTGTTCCGTTATAATTCCGTCCACTCTTGTGCATATAGTTTTCTCTAAATATGTTTTCGTCGTCGGTAGCCTTTTTCACTGTTCATAACATCGCTTAATTTTCCAACATAATCACGCTCCAGTAAACACAATTAAATTTGCAAAGCATTAATGTTTTGAGGACTCCCACAGTTGGTAATGCTCACCTGCGTCTTCATTTATGCAATGAAGAGAAAAAATCATGTAACGAGACGTTCTTCAGCTTCCGGAAAACCCAAAGCCGTCAGCTTGAACGACAGCTGCCTAACTTTCTCATTTATGTAAACGAGTTTTCTCCGTGTTTTACCACGACCATTTGATTTTCCCGCGTCTGTTGTTTGCCTTGGCTGTTGTTTCAACCGATTTCTATATATATACGTCACGTATATATATTTACCACCCTCTAGACTTTTAAAAATCTTTCCTTCAAGGGATCACCTACATGGGTGTTGGAAACTACTTGGTAGGTGGTCGGGTGGTATACGGAAGGAGGAGAAGAAGGAGGTGGTTAAGGTGAGGTGAGTGGTGAAAGAGAGAACCGGGGACGAAGGCGGAGGATCCGCATTGGGGCCTAATTATTTACAGTCAAGAACGTCGCCAGGTAGTTTTCTTTGGTGTACAAAGAGGACCACTATGGAACTTTTTTCCACAGTCGTTCGAGGATCAGCCGATGGTGAACTTGTCTACAAGCCGGAGACCCAGAGTTGCTAGATTTAATTTATCTACTTCTTGTTCTGAAACGGAATACAGTGTAAATTTTCCGTTTTAATCATCAATTAAAATTTAAGTGATTTAATTTGGTTAAAAAATTTTTTAAACGGTAACTAAATAATTCAAGTGCATTGGTTTTAAAATTAAATTTATAATTTTTTATTTTTTTTATTTACGGTTGAAGAATGAGAATGGCTACATCATCGAGAAATGGGTTGTTGTACTTATTATTGGCTATCGCGTCGATGACTGTAACATGCTTGGCGGCTGCTGCTGCTGATCCTGCTGTTGAATCTAAGACACCATTGCAAAATTCTGTCGAAAACGTTCAAAGTCGAGAAAGTCATTCACTTAAATCTGATTTGTCATATAAAAATTATTTGAAAGCACCATTAGCCCAAGCTCCTACGCCAGTAGCATTATCAGCACCAGCAGCAGGCGTTTCCTTCCCGTCCATCGCCCAGCCAGCAGTCCATCCGGCATCACAATCAATTCCTGTGCCGGCCTTATACAGTAACCCACAAGAAACCACAATGGGCTATGTGTATTATTACCTTCCGCAAGTTGCAGAGAAGTACTATCCCAAACTAAAAGATCTGATGCCTTACGTCAAGCGTTATGGATATGTTGCATCTCGAGCATGGCAAAATATGCCCAGCATGCGTCTAATGGCCGATAGGACGTTCGATATAACTTCAGCAATAGGACTGGTCCTATTAGCTCCTGTCATGCTCATTTCAAGCGTTCTATTCTTGGGTTTCATAGTGATCCTCTTTCTCTTTCCTGCCGTGTCGGCGTTTGGCCGGAGACGAATGGGACGCGATTTGTCCGCAGTGGAGGATTTAAACGAAGTTTTTGATTTTGATCGTTTTTTGCCGCTCGAGCAGTCCAGAACTTTAGTATCGTTAGCTGCCCGTGTTGACGACGTACTCGACAACTACATGCGTGCTTTCAAGAGTGACACCTGTCTGGAGAAATTTTCTTGCCAAGCTGGCCAAATAACTAGCCGGCTCGGCAAGTTTACTGAGCCCATTATCACGTAAACTTTCATCTATTGTCAAAGAAATCATAATAAAATAACTTAACAGGTTTTTTTTACGTTTCGTAGGTTTCTGGAGCCTTTAGTTCCTACGTACATGTCGAAAAAACTGGAAGCATTCAAGAATGGTGCTCGTAGTAGCAGCGCCGATTGCAGCGAAATGAAATGCAAACTTCCTTTCATTGGTTAAACACCATTTTGCCCTCAAATAATTTATCATCTACCTAGTTATTTCGCGTTTTTTGCGTTACAAGCCTTAATATCTGCGTTTTTGTACGACTCGAACCAGGGTCTTTTTTATTTTTCAATGGAAGGCAAGCTGGTCTTGCAATTATATTCGTGACGTTCCAGGAACCTGATCAATGCGAGCTAAATACAAATACCGTCATTCTGAAATTTAGTTTTAGTAATATTTAGAAAAATGCTACATATTCTGTGTCTTTTCTTTTGATTCATAGAATGCCCCTAAATATGAAATCCATGTTCGAATCTAGCTCGAAAATATTTTAGTTGATTGGCTTATCGCCTTAATGAAGCTTTTTAAAATATACAAATTTTTTTCATAAACTGTAAAATTGATTTTTTGCGGTAAACCGCGGTAAACACAAAAAAAAATTTAAAAAGTTTGAAATTAAAATTGATAAAATTTACAAATAGTGTAATAATTCGAATATGATGGTTAACACGAGAAATTTTGAAGAAGTATTGGGTAAATAACATGTAATATATTCGGCTATCTATTGCGGCTATCTATCTATAACTCCGGCTATCTATTGCGGGTATCTAGATTGTGTTTTTGAATGACGTTTTGAATATCCCGCGTAAACTTTAGGGCCATCTCTGAACCTGCATCGCAAACTTTTAAAGTGAGATTCAGGGAACAACAACTAGACTGGCGCCAGCTGAGACCAGGTTGCAGGTTGGCAGCTCCTCCTCCATTCCTCGTTCATGACTTCATGTTAAATGTAGGGTTGCCTGTAGTAACGAAGTGATTCGCAACTAGCCGCAGGATGGCGCGAGTGAGTTTACTATTGGCCACTGTGTGAACCACTTCACATCATTGTTGTGATTTGTGAAAAAACTGGCCGCTTTGCGGAGCGGGTAGTAGCGAATGGTTAGGCACTCAGGCTTTAAGAATTTTTAACAAACAACCCAGTAATTTACGAGTCAGAGGTCCAAAATCCCAGCGCGGGGTTTTGTAATCATATCCGGAAAAGGTTTTTTGGGGATTTGGAGGGATTTTTACACCAATCAAACACGGAACACAAAGTCCTTTTGGATTTGCATTACAGTTGAAAGTAAAAAAAAATCAATTAGAAATATCAAAATTACGTTTATTCCTACGAATTAGTAATGCCGAAATGGCGTCCGGAAATTTTGGTTAGGCATATAATTATATTAAAGAACGTTCATGTATATAAAATGAAGACAATGCACATATTCACTTACACTGAATTTGTTTGTTCACACAAGAACGTCATTTTATAACACTTTGGCTGTTGTAAGAATCATGATGCTGTACACTGTACAACCGAAAACGCTAGGGAAGTGAGACAAATCGTTTAAACAGCTATGAGTTAGTATGTTGTAGAAAGCGCTGTCATTCGCTTGTAACATATTTAAATGTTCTGAGTTTCCTCCCCTTATTTCCCTAGAGGTTACCCAAATTTAAGTATTCCCACAGTAGTGAAGGATTGCGTTATCTCCGTGCCTATGCCAGTCTAAATGATGGCGATCAACTTTAACATGATCCATGCATCCAACAAAAGCTTCGTAATACGGGGAAGGCAAGCCAGGAGGGAGTATTGAGCTGCCGCCTGCACGCAATAAATAAAATTAATGGACAACCTAAACTAGAGACTAATATAATGATCTTTAAGTTTTCTAGAGAGACAATTACCAATCCAGAGTTTCCCGTTGCTGTTGAGGATAGTAGCACCGGGATCAGCCGTAACACGAACAGGTTTTTCTCCATCGACTGCGATGCTTCCCAAACGTTTCTTACGTTCGACGACAGCTGTGTGCCAATTGCCGTCGCTTACATTCACCTTCATGAAACAAAAATCGACAAAAAAATTTTTTTTTGCAACATCAAAATGGATCATAGATTTAAAAATTACCATTGATCTGGCAGAGAGAAACGATGACTGTTTTCCCAAATTAAAACTGAGCTCCAATCGCGAATGAACGATAGCTAAGGCAAAATAGTCGGCTTGTAGTGAATGGCCCCGACTTAGCCACAAAATAAGTCCATTTTCTGCTTCCGTTCGGAAGCGTAATTCAAACCTATTGGACCGCTGACTCTTGCCACTAAAACAAATACATTGTTAGTGTAAATATGTAACATACTAGATATTTCCAGAATACACTACAAATACAAGCGAATAGAAATTGGTCACCTCTCGTTAGTATACACATAGTGCACATCATAAACGTCATCTAAGCCTTCAAGAGTTGTGTTAGTATTGTTAATATACTCTGAGAGCTCATCTGAAGTATTGTTAGTCATCCACAAATTTTGCGTTGTTAGCCAAAAAAAATTAGAGAAATCCCGAGTTCTAGAAGAAAAACCTTTAGACAATAAAAACGGAGGAAGGACTTCTAAGCAGAAGAACAAAACTACCAAAAGAAGCAACAATGTAGCAACAACTTACACATCTTTCAACTGATTCGGATATTTCAGGAATGTTTTCCCGTCAAATTTAATCGGCCGAGTAATTTCTGCGGTATCAGTACCTACAATGTTAGAAGTTGAATTTGTGTTAATGAACGACAAATTAACTTGATAACGTACGTTTTTCGCATCGTTTTCCAATGAATCCCGACTGACATTTGCAAACGAAACTAGCCAAGAGTGGCTGGCATACGCCACCATTCTGACAAGGCGACGACGAATCTCTACTGCTGCCAGCATAAGCGAAGATACGGGACGTCGAGGGATGAGTGGCGGGCATGTGACCGCATGGTGGGCCTCTGTAGACGGCCACGTTTTGCTGTTCCATATCACCCTCCATCAATTTTTCGAAAACCTCTCCATTTACGATAACTCTCTGAACGGCTCCTTGCAAGTTTTCCAACTTTGGAACGTCACGGGGCAACGTTAAATTGGATCTAAAAATTAAAATTCGATTAGTAGAAGATGGTTAAGAAATACAAAAAATGTTACCTTAGTCCTCCAATAAATAGAGGAATGTCTAAATTCAACTCGGAAAGAGGTCCTAAAGAACGCCCTTCGTTCGTAGCACCATCATCTAAACGAATACTAGCTTCTTTGCCGCGTCGGCTTACTAAAACCCGATGCCAATTGAACAATGTGACCCGATCAGAAGAACTAGAAAAAAACATGGATTTCATTCAATTTCCTTATTACTAAAAATTATTTTTAGAGTTACGTGACAATGCCGGCACCACTGCCTAGATCCCAACGGAATTGTACGCGGCCACCAATCAGGGCTAGCCAGATAAAGTCTCCACGGCCGTTTTCGTCACGAGCCGAATAGGCAAGCATTCCATCAGATGAGCGACTGAGGAACCATACCTCCAAGTCTAAGTTCTGGCTGACTTGGAAGGAACGCGCCACTGAAACGTAACTAGAAGCTGACGTTGGCGAATGCATGATATTAAATTCTGGAACAAGAATCTCGTGTTTCATTCCGTCATCTGGCGAATACGTAACGAAAATAGTCTTTAGTTTATAAAGTAGAATGGTAAGGAGAGGGTAGATAACATACGCTGATCGCAGAGGAATCCTTTCTTTCCTAGAGGGCATTTGCAAGCGAAACGATTCTTTGAACTGGTGCAAGTAGAGCCGTCGGCACAAGGAGAGCTAGCGCAGAGATCAAGAGCACTTTCACACGTTACTCCTAAATTTCAACAGAAAATAGATGTAATGAAATATTTCAAAAGATTCTAAAAATAGTATGTTTAATTTGAAGTACCTGTAAATTCTGGTCGGCACACGCAAGTGTAATTTTCGCCCGTCTTCCAAACACAAGTGCCCTGGTTTGCGCAAGGCGTTTTCCAGCAAGGATTCTCGCCGCACTGTGTTATGCCGTTCATTTTTACCACGGTCGATACGGTCGGCTTATTTACCGCGTCTATCGCGTTGCCCCGCCGTTTGTTTTCCTCAAACTGCCGACCACGTCGAGACACTTTTCGGCCTTCCGGAGGCACTCGGAAAATCACCGAGCGACGTCCAAGTTTTACTCGTCGCATGCAGCCCACGAACCCTGAACCCGTCCCAATGCGATCATAAGTTCTGTTCAGAAAAAAAAGATAACTTTGGAGTCAGCCAAACTTTCAAGGGTAAAGCAGCTAAGTTCAATTATAGATGTCTACCTGGCTGTGGCAAGATGAGAAGGTACTGCTCCGAGGAAGGAGTTGGTGTCTAAGTCAAGAGTAGAATGTTCTCCGGGTGATGTAGTGGCAACATCTTCGTCGTCATCCAAGCGAAGCCAACCATCTTGTCGGTAGCGCTGGGCCACGACACGATGCCAATGACCCAGCCGAATTGGTTGCAGGGAACGAAGTACGATTGGACCATTACCGAGATTGAAACGTAATTCGACGTGCCTAGGATGAACAAGATCGGAAAACCACATTGAATCTAACAAACATACACAAAAACACAATTTCTTATTAATCACCCTGCTATGATTGCGAGAGAGATGTAATCAGCGTCAAAATCTTTTCTCTGTTGCGCGTACAACAAGATGCCATCCATCAAAAGACTCTTGAACTCGATTTCCATTGCAAACTTGTCCTGGGCTTTCATTTTCTTAAGCTCAACGAAAGATTGGCCATGAAAGGCAGGGGTCTCAGCCGGAACACTCTCTTCATCTACATTTTCAAAATGCGTCATTTTTAAAGTAACTAAGCATAGTCAAAAATGTGTTTTTCCACTCACCTGATTGAGAAAGGGCACGTTCACAAAGCGATCCAGTTCGTTCAGCTGGGCAAATACAGACAAATGATTCCATGCCTAATGGTTGACAAGTCCCGCCACCCAAACAAGGAAACGAACTGCAAGATGATATTTTACTCGGTCCAAATTCTTCCGTTCCTGAAAATGTTGCTGTATTGGCTGCGTATCGAGGCAAAGAAAACGTTATTTGATAGTTCTAGTTCACAAAGAGTTCCAGCAATATACGGATATATGACCTACCAACGCAAGATTGGCGATCTGAATCTTCGGCAAATCCATCTGAACACCTGCACACTCCAAATAGGCAGCCACTATTGGATATCATCTTGCACTGACTATCGTCGATGCAAGATTCCCCTAGATATCCATGGACGTGAACACTAGCCGCTGTAGGTCTCCAGACAGGTTGAGAAAAACCGTAGTACTCATTTGCTTTTTGTGATCCAACCTGGCTGAGAGAAACAATATCCCGGCGACCCCAATCGAGTAGGGCGACGTCGGTCTCTTGGACATGGCGAGTTGCCTTCGAAACAGTCATTTCTGATTCAGCAGCCATAAGTGGCGACATTCCGGCTGAAGTATGAATAATATCGTCTGAACAAGGGCCTTCATAGGCCATGACAACATTAAGTTGTTTGCGGCAAGCAGCCAATCGAAGGTCGCACTCCGATCCGTAACTAACGCCGTCCGAGCCGCAAACTGTTTGCTCGGCGCTGCTGGCCACCGGACAGTCCATGGGACAGACGCAAACTGCCTGACCCTGCAGGTCTTGGCAGATAGCACCAAAACGACAAGTCAAATCAGAGCAATGACGTGATTCACTTTCAAGTGCGTCGTCGGGTCCGTTCCCTGCCCCACCGTGTCCACCGTGTCCACCACATCCTCCTGGTACTTTGTCCACCAACTGTCCGTCCTGACAACGGTCGCATTTAAGGCCAACTACATTAGCTCGGCAGACGCAACGTCCTGTCATTTGTTCACAGTCGGCACGAATCGATCCCAGACGATGACAATCACAAGCTACAACGTAACAAAGAACATATGAATAACCAATGAAGAGTAAGCTCGTGAATAATCAAATACTATGTAGAACACAGAAAGACGGAAATCTGCTTTTGAATTACAAAATTTTCCAAGAACCTTATTATGAATTGGGACTAGCAAAGAGTTTGTTTCCTTTTTCATACTGTTTCATTAATCATTTGAAGATAATCCATTCCTAGTGCCTCTGACATAAA
This sequence comes from Daphnia galeata, assembly GCA_030770115.1. Lineage (NCBI taxonomy): Eukaryota > Metazoa > Arthropoda > Branchiopoda > Diplostraca > Daphniidae > Daphnia > Daphnia galeata. Next base: position 7,337,862 of record CM061115.1, read on the forward strand.
CGTCCAAATATTGAGGTCACATTTGACGAAAAAAAAACAAGCTACATTGACGTCGTACACGTGGACGATGGTAATACTTACGTTCGCAACCGTTGGCATTTGATCCAATAGAGTGGATGCCCCAGTACCCCGAGAGACATCGATCGCAACTCCTGCCGCCCACTCCAGCCAGACATCGGCACTGCAATGTTACTGGATCACAAGCTCCATCCACAGATCCTGAAATTTATTACCAAGTCAAGTAAGCTCAGATCCCAGCCACAGACGTTCAAACTCGCTCAATTTATAATGAATGAAAGAAAAACTCTTTTTTCTAGTGTTAAAGTATCTTATGTACCTTGCTTGTTGCAATGGCATTTTCGAGCAACTGAATTGTGAGAGGGAGACGAAAGGGAAGTAGACGAATCATGATAGTCTGAAGCGGCCAAAATGAGATCAGCCGGAGGAGTCGGGCAAGGTCCCGTGTGAAGTACCTGCAGCACTAGCCCATGATCGCATGCAGCCCGCTGCATGTGGCACTCGGTTAAGTAAGTGCGACCGTCGCTTGCGCAAATTCCCAAGTCGCCAACACTCTGCGAGTCCGATGGTTCAATAGGTGTAGGGCAGCTCGTTGGGCACACGCAGATTCCATCTTCACATCGAGCGTCATGTTCGCATTGTACTCTTTTACACAAATCTTTAAAAAAACGCGAATAATTCAAATGTGGTATTAAAGGCCGAGTCGTTACAAATAATTAAGAACACACCACAGTCGCCTTTCGAAGCCACGACGATGAACTGTTGATTACGACAAGCGGCCTGTTTCAACTCGCACTCGTTACGGTAAGTAATGCCATCTGTACCGCAGACTTCGGTAATGGCCATCTATGAGCATTATTCACGACGAACAAAAATGAAATGAAAATAAAGTAACTAGCCTAAAAACTTTTTTTTATTGCAAAGGGAATTTCGGGCTCGTGTATAGCCTTCTCCGTCTGTCATCATCAACCTTTTTTTTTTACGTGGAATGTGTAAAGTTCAAACAACGTACCTTGGCACAAGCTTTGGGACATACACACTCGGCTCGACCCATTTCGTCCGTTTCACAAGTGGCGTAGAAATCGCATCTCTTTTTATCGCAACCATCTGCAAGAAAAGTTTAAAAGAGTTCGTCAGTAAAGGCGTACAGGAAGAGTATACGTATACATGCGACTATGCGTATAAAAAGTGGAAGAAGAACAAAGGCACATGTAGTACAATTGTACATCGTATAAAGGTTGCGAGATTAAATCGGCCGAACGCGTGTGACATGAGAACGACAAAGAAAATCAGCGTAAAAACAAGAATAAAAAAAAAGAAATTGTGTACATTTGTAAGTTGAACAAAAAAATTTTCTTAAAGGCAAATCTAACCTTAATTCAAAATAGGAAAGTTATGTACAGCCACATACGCGATCACGAAATTAAATTAAACTGGCCGTGTGTGTGGGGGAGGGCGAGGAAGTTTTCTAACGGAACTGTTTCAACTTGCGAAGAAGTTTTCTTAGTACCCTTATTTTCTTAGCCGCACAATTATCTAAAGTTCACTAAGGTTTCATTTAGCTAGTTGGCAGAGAGTGCCTACTGCATTGAAGTTATAGAACGAGCCTATGCAGTGTCACGACAACTAACATAGAACTTTGATGAATGCACGACAACAAGTGCTTTGTGGGGTGTCGTTACCTGCTTGTTTCGTGTCGTCGATCAAATCTGCAGCGTGCGCGTCGGATCAGAAAAGAATTGTTATAAGAGCGACAATGATAGAAGCAGCACAAGAGAGACAGATTTAAAATACAAATTATGTAGACTTGATAACATGATTTGATATGGATATGGAATAAAATGTCGATTACAAAACAGAAATGAAATTCAAAAAAAGAAAATGTGACCATATTTTTTTAAATTGCAGTTTCGTGTTTGGAAACTGGAAAGGGAATTGAAAACCAAGATTTCGATCAATGGCGACAAAGTACTCTCTCTTTGCATTTGTTTGCGAAGTTAATACAGCAGCAATATCTTTACTATGTACTATTACAACAGAATATTGTATACTATTTTGTGTTGAGTGTTGACTTACTGCAAAGGCCTTTGTACACGATAGACAGGCTCTTGTTGTGACGACAAGACTCGTAGCGTAGGCGACACGGATTAGTGTAGGTAACACCGTCCGAGCCGCAAACGGGGTCCCACTCACCGCCGCATGGCGGACAGTGGCAACTCGGCTGACCCGATGAAGTTTCGACGCAGTACCCGCCCGTTGGGCACCGGAAATTACTGCACGCCTCTGAAGAACCTAAAACGAAAAAGAAAAAAGGAACAAATTTAATCCAATTAAATATCCTGCCGTTCTTTACTCTGCGTGTGCCTTCAGTTGGAACAGATTACAATTGAAAAGGAGAGGAAGAGGCACGTTCGTTTGAACAGTGTCTATATTTTAGAATTGCGGAAGAAAAACAACAGAATAGAAACGACTGTCTCCTATGCGAAACGAATCGCGTGCCGTCGAGCACATAATCGTATTGTTGTTAGGTATACAGGGATTCCAGCCTTTTAACAAACAGGAGCAAAAAGGTTCAATTTCTTTTGTTGGTCATCTTTGTCTTGGTTCTAAAACTGAAAAGTTGTCTGTTCACGGCTAGAAATCAAATCGAGACTGCAGGCATTTTTAGGTCTTACTTTTATCAGAATGTCAACTTTAATATCTCGGCAAAATATCGAAAGAACCCATAAATCCAAGCCAAAAAAAATGCGATGGGTAATTCGGTATGGTACTAGTAGCCAACTTACCACAAACTCCCTCATAAAGCAACTTGATGCTGCGTTTCTGCAAACAGGCTTCGCGCTCGAGCTCGCAGTTGGATGAATAAGTCAGCTGATCCGAACCACACACGGGCCGATGGATTGGAGGACAAGGTCCTTTACACTGGCATTGCGGCATTCCCTTTTCATCGACTTGGCATTCTTCGTCAGGTTCGCAACCGGCCTTACTGCATGGATGCACACCTGTCGTAGCACGGATGAAACGGATGAATGGATTATGAAAAAAAACATGATGCGTCATCAATAGTAATTTTTAAAGATAAGAAAAGATTGTCGCAATGTATAGTGGAAGGACAGACGATAGCCTAGATAAATAAGGTCAAGAATTAGGGAAGAAAACGAACCCAAAACGAAACGAATAAAAGGCAACCGTTGCCGTCAAAAAGTCAAGATTTTGGGTTCTCCGTTATAATCCGATTGGGTAATTTGTGTCTGTTTTTAAGAAAATTTGGATTCTCGTGCCACATCATCACTTCTTCAGTTCTGATGGCAAACATGATTACAGCAGTCCGAGATTGCGTGCAGTGTGTCGGATGAGGTCGACGGCTATTTCTCCTCATATGTTTTTGGTTGACTTTCGTTTCAAATACATGACACGATAAAGGCATGACAACGAAATGGAATATTCGGACTCGTTCAACCCAGACACGACTTTAAAAGAGGAGACTTAGTTTTCAAAATATAGCCAAGATCACTTCAAAAACCACTGTACTCCAAGGTTTCTATAAGAGAACTTCTGCTTCACTATACACCAACACTTTCTCTTTCTACTGAAGACGGTAATCGATAAAGAGCTCGCAATTTTTGGTCTTATTAAGCTAATTACCAGGTATGTATACATATACATTCGCGGTGAAGTCTATAAGTCTTTGATGGTGAGACCCCTGACAGATGTGAGAGCTTCATCCCTACGTACCCGATTCACAGAGTCCCTTGTAGAGAATGCGCAGTTGCCGTTGAGAACGACATGCTTCTTGTTGCAGGTGACATTGCGAACTGTAGCTTCGTCCGTCTGATCCGCATACAGGCTGGAAATCCGACGGACATGTATCCCCGCAACGACAATGAGGTTTTCTCTCCGGGTCCAGGACACAAACGGAAGTTGATAGGCATTCCACTGAAGCACAAGGATCTATTTATATTCATACAAAAAAAGTTTCCTTTGTAAGTGCTGCTTATACGTATAATGGAAACAATCAATTCAAACATAAAACCAATAAGGAACTATTTGTTCGATTGGTAAAACTAGTTCTAAGAACTTACCACAAGATCCCTGAAATTTAACATCAATCATTCGGTTTGCCAAGCAGGAGCTTTTGTGAAGTTCACACATGTTAGGGTAATCTTTTCCATCGACACCACAGATGGGTCGAGAACCGACACTGTCACCATAGCTCGAGCACCTAGAACGAATATGATTGGCAAGCAAAGATGTAGAGATTGCTGTGATAACAATGTAGTTTTAGCATATGGTAAATTAACAACACAAGTTTTATATTGGATATAAATTTAGACGGCAAACATTTTTAGGAAAAAAACTCTGAATAATAGCGTAGATGTGGGTAGTTGGTGAAAGAAGATAAGGCAATATCCCCCGCGATTGTTGAAAATCCGTCTTCAAAATTCGATGAATTCGTCAGAATGCTATGACGTCTGTGTATCGAGTAGTAGTCGGGTAGTGGGAAGAGATTGTTGAGGGGAGGCCTGAATTATTTGACTTTATCATGCACGCTGTGTGTGTGTGTGTCGAAGTGGTAGTTCGAGTGGGAGGGATAAATTCATTGGGGAAACATATCCAATACGGCAACCCAAAGGATGGATGGCAACGTGAAAAAGTAAAGGTGCGTCTACCCGACTTAGGGGCACCGATCAATAAACATGTACTAGCCTGGCGGCCTCGTTTTCTCTCTCTCTATCTACCATTTCTACTGTACATTCCTTTTTTTCTATTGCCTCGATCCAATCATCAGCCAACTATGAAGTTAGATATATTGCAGAAAACGCGGTAATCAGTGAAGATGCTGCTGTTTGGTGTTATTCGTTTATTGCTGTTTACTTCAAGACTCATTTTTTATTCTCTGCTTTAAGTTGCCGTTCTACGAGTACACTAAGTCAGGGTGGGTGGCTCTGGCTCATGACAGCGAATGATGTATCAGTTTTTTTCATGTCGATAAACAACAAGTAACGGCGGTCGATCGACGGAAAAGGAACGCGAATAGTCTCAGGTTTAATGTTGTGGGTCAGTGGGAGGAACCGAACCCGGTTCCTTGTCCAAATCCGTGCAATTTCAACTTCAACGCCATTTTCGCATGATGCGGTAAATTTGAAGCTGTTTAAAACAATTACATAGTAGAGCGTCACCAAGGGGACAAAAAATTAAAATTAAAATTAATCTTAATTTCTTTCATTTTGGTCAAGAGGGCCAAAATGTTTACGGTAGGCCTACTGACTTAATAAAACAAATGTTAAGCAAGAGAACGTGCTTAACAAGTGAACATGAATGAGTGATGAAGTGAACGAGGAATAAATCTAAAAGAAGACAAATTCTAATAGCCTCTATGAAAATTTTCTCAAAAACATACTTTGATCTTAGGGTAAACCAAGAGAATTCTCTTGGCTACGTCATCTTAAGATGGTGGGATTACTCGGGTTTTCTGTTTCAGCCCACCGCGTCCGTCACTACGGGAAAGAGAAGGCGAATAAAAAGAAAACTCCGCTGAACCCGCACCATAGCGATCGAATGGGGAAATGGGGGACCTTAAAGAGAACTCTTTATGATAAAACAAACACGACTATTGCCTTAACATAATAATTCAGTGCCCCATTTTCGTATACAACTTTATTGCTTTAATCTCAAAAAGCAGCAAACTGATGACTATGTACCGTTTTAATGTACACCAATTTCAGACGTGATACAAGGGCATTTGCCCACGTTGCGCTCCTTTATGATTTCACGTATCAGATTGTCGATTCGTCGAAACGCAATGAAACATTGGATGATTCAAGATAACGAAGGACGTGTTTATTACTATTTCCGTTTCCTCTTCTTCATAACGACATTGAAGGAAGAGAGCGGAAAGTTAAATAATAAAAAATAGAGAAAAAGTTACAAGAGATCCAAAACATTTCCGTTCCGTTGGGTTTATCAACTACCGTTAGGCCATCAAGGCAACTCTGCTGTCGAATCGGATCGATCCCGAGCGTTGATACGCGTCACACGTGCTTCGCGACATTGGCATAAAAGTTTTCAAGGAAAACGTTCGTGAGATATCTAGTAAAACAAACTATACCGAGTATAACGAGTTAGCGACGAAAAAAATGGAATCTTTTTTGCTCTTTTTCTTTCATCTTTTTCTCCCCTTTTCTTTTCTCGCTTTCACGAAACGAAAGATACTACACAATTTTATAAGAAGGATAGGAGAAAATGTTGATACAACCAGGGTATTATAAGCCAAAGAGCAAACAATTGAGGAGACATTCAACTTGCTGGAGATTAGTAGTAGTCAAAACGGATACTCTTTTTCTTTCATCGGGATGTTTACGTAAAAGTCGTGAAACGAGGAACAAGGGAGGAGGAACAAAAAAGATTCCAACTTCCCAAAATTGATGGGAAACAAGGTCTGCAACAAACATCTAGTTGGCTACTCAATATATATTCTCGATCCTTTTGGGAGTATTTTGCTCCATAACCACTCAGCGATAGTACCGTTGCCTCTCTCTCTAAACTTGATTCCAAAAAATGCTTCACGAGAAAATAGTGCACTTTGCGGTAGAAGAAGGTCTACAACGATTGATTGTTTTCTTCTTCGTCGACTGAGACTAGGGAATTTTCTTTGCGAATTGTTGTAAATTGGCTATAGCTACCATAAAACAAATCATTGTCAATATTCGGATTAGATTCGTACACAGCAATGTGAGTTTTACTGAAGAAACAGCACTTCTTTCGCCCTTTTAGCTTGGGAATAAAAACCGATAAAAACCAACTTTTTTGTAATAGAAATAGATCAAACGGAGAAATAAAACACAAATTCAATTCTAACGAATGAAAGAAAGAAATTAATGGATAAAATTTTACAAATACAAGGGGAAAATGGCATAAAATAAACACTTGTGGATACGTAAATCAATATTTCCAGGAAGCCGAGAAAATGCTAACGCTAATCTGCATACAAGCTATAATGACAACAAGAAAAATGTCAAAATATCGTACGCATGTATTACAATTTATAATTGGGGCCCTAGGGCTTGGCGACTACACTGCTATATGTCCAACATTTCATAGAATAACCATAACGTAAAATCAACGAAGAGTAAGTGCAAAATTGAAGATACAGAATAGTCAAACTTACTTGGTTGGGCACTGGCAAGTGGCTGAACTGGCATCAGGGGCAGCAATGCATTTGGCTCCTGGTGGGCACTTGAGGTCGATGCAAGGATCTGGTTTGTCTGCAGGAAACAGGTAACATGAATCAGTTGGACGTGATAAAAACATAAGGACGGCTGTCCAGCCACTGAAGCACGTCCAACACAGAAGGAATGACAAAAGAGCACGGAACGGAGCCGCCCTATACACCAACATAGTCCGGGCCCGGTCAACACGTTTCTTGAGATTATTTTGTTTTTGACGTAGACAAATACAACAATCTAGTACGCATTCATCGGCGAATGGATCCGCTACGCACAGAGCGTTCACTAACGACTCAACGACAAAAAGTCTCGCTGAAGACAGTTGCGCAGATCATGAAAAAAAAGGTGACGAAGAAATGCCAGAAAAGGCTATACCAATGAAATTTCGTCACATACAACGCCGATGGGTTTCCGAATAAGTACGAGGGTAACGAACCGAACCGTAGGCCAGCCGCTTTGCTTCTGGGGGAGAGGGTGCACTGTAAGTAAAGTTCAAAGCTTTTTTTTATTCCGTCTTCACCTTGGTCTTTGTTGGCAATGTTCAAGTTTCTTTAAGTTGCTTCACTTTTTCGCTTCAGAATTTTCTTACACTCGTATCAAATATCGATCCAGCAGAGTGTCGCTACCAACAGCAACAAGGAATCAAAACAAAGTAGGTTAGGTTAGACTGAAGAAATTAGGTAATGTGCATAATAACGAAAGTAATAAGATGCGCAAGTGAAAAAAAACGATTGAGACGTTGTGCTGTGTAGTTAAAAGATAGTCACTCGTCCACATGACACGATTGCTGGACACCGGACGTCCGTCGGAAAAAAGGGATCGCAACGTATTTTATTTTTTTTTTTCAATGGATGAATGATTCTAAAAGCCGGTTATGGTTTCGCTTTTCAGTCCATCTTCTTGAAAAGAACTGAACAACTTCTTCAGAAAAAAGCCCTATTTTGTTAAGGTTTGTGGCCGGAAAAAAAACGAAGCGTCAACAAGTTCCAAGAGTTGACAACACAAGATTCAAGAGTTCCAACTTGCTCTTTGCCGAACAGAGAGCCTTTGATTGCGCGGAGAGACCATGTCCAAACAAATGCGCATCGAACTCTTGAGCCGTCACTTCGTTCGGTTTGAGCCGACTTACTAGACTAACGGTTGCCTTTCCTTTACCCACATACTAGGTCGGTTTTCCCGGCTCTTTTGTTTTTTATTTTCTTCATTTTTTGCGTTTCTGTCACTACGAAGGGCAGGAGAGAGTCATGCGCGCGCGCACTACCGGCAACCTACACAGTGCACATAAGAAATGGAGCGTGAAAGACGGACGTTTCTGACGGACAAGCGAAGTGTGCGTTAAAGATTTCAAAAGTTGAAGGCGGGAGATAGGAGGAGGAGGAGGTGAATGGCGTCGACGCTGTCGTCGTTCAAACAATATGAGGTGTCCTCCTTGCAGTCAAGTGCCTTTTGTTCGAAAAGGGTTTCGGGTGGGGATGGTCGAGAAGGTTAGCCTATTCGGCTGTTCTAGACTCACACACACAGTCGCACACATACGAAAAAAAGGAAACAAAACAAAACACTCCTTCCACCACCCTTCTCGACAATAGACTGCTCCGTCGGGTACGATTCTCAAACTCCACCCGAATTCAACCCTTTATTCACTCCTGCCTTCACGGACGAAAGCAGAAGTTCTTTGTCCCACCACCCCCAACCTCCCTCCTTAACCTCATACCGTACATACATCACGCGGGAATTGCTGGTAGTCGGGTGGCGCTAAAAGGAGGCAGAAGGGGAATCTAGTGAATGCTTCAATTCCTTTATCGCTCTTCGTAAGTCGTGGATATGTACATCGCCGACGATGTGCGCACAACTGGCATGGAAACACAAAGAAACCTCTTCAATACTCGAACGATTTATGGGCCATATACACAGCATATCTACTCTACTCTCTACTCTGTTTCCCAGCTATTTAGAAAGTTGGCGCTTACTTCCTTCTAGACGACCGAGTGGGTAGTATGTGAGAAAGAATCGCTGAATAAAAAGGTTTAGCACTTGACAACCGATATCTTTTTATCGGATTATTGCACACATCATCAGGACCAATCGAGTACGAGAGCTAGTTTCCAAACTGCCGACGATGCCCGCATCCAATATTTAAAAAATAGATATCGGGCCCACGCTATTCAAGTGGATTTCACCCGAAAGAACGGTATAGAAATCGATTGCTTTTTCCTCCTTATACCATTGTCCCTTGTCGTCTAATCCCATCAATATTGGCGCCCCGTTTCGTTTGATTTTCGACCGACCCACGCTATTTTATCTCAATTCTCGGTGGACTAACCAAAGCCAATGTTGACGAAAAGCCTGCGAAAAGCTTATGGTCCGAACACAGCGGCTGAGATAACAAACTCCCAACCGGTTGATAAACCGTTATAAGACTTAAGTATGTGTGAAATTCGTGAATTAAAAAAAAAAGTTTTGGCAATGCCGCGTCGACTTTGAAAGAAAACAAAAAGTGTAGCGTGAGTAGTTTGGTTACAATCGATTAATGTGAGACGGGAAGAGCGAAAGGGTGTGACCGTGTGGGGGCTGATGTTATTATTACAGGCTAATTACTAAGTGTGGTTTCTTTGGCGTGGCTAAGGATTAGTTCCTGTCAATGTAGTTGCTGCCTTCTTTTGGTCGTATTGTGATCATTAAGACTACGTGATAAAGGAAAAGAAAGAGACAAGCGGATCAGTAGGTTCGTTGATCGAGAAATAGAGAGAGGGGGGAGCTAGCTGCCGTCAGCCAGTCAGCCATGTATATATATATACACAAAAGACGAAGTCTCAGCATACATTATCAAAGAAATTAATACGCCCCGACCGTATTAGTACTACCAGCGGAATAGGAACAAAGTAAGGCTCTGTTAGTCTTTTTGCCGTATTTCTTCAACTCTTGCCCCGTTTTCTTTGTTTGACAGCACGCCGCCTTAGCCTTTTTTTCTTCCTTCTGATGAGCAAAGAAGAAGGAAAAAGTTGGGAAAGGCAATCTCCAACATGATTGAATCATCAGCTGAGAAGGGCAGAGGCGGCGGTGCTGGATGTGCGGAGGAAGCCGGCTTGGCCAGATTGAGATTTTCCATTATTATTCCCATCAAGACCATGCCTTGTTTCCTCATCCCTCCTCGACCTCCAATGATGTTCCCACTCACTAAGTCGCCATAAATTCCCAAGCTGATGAGGAATAACATAGAATTAACTAAAGATATAAAAGAAGATCCTGATAAATGCTGGAAAAAGACGAGTAACTTCCAGCGTTAGAATTACGACCTGGTAAATAATAGCCTAAAAAATCCCACTTCATCCCAAAAAGTAAGGATTTTGATAGCCAAGGGGACTTAACGTGGTTGAGCTGGGTCTTTTTCTCATTAGTATGAGTAACGCAAAATGGCGAAACTTCGGAAGGAAAGTCGACGTTTTCAGCTATGAACGTTGGATACAACTTGATCATCTTTATCTTGATTTTCTTAATTTGAATGTAAAGATGATGTGGACGGTAGTCATCTGTCATCATGATTCAAGCATGTCTAACGTTTAACTCGTCAACATTAGATATAGTATTATAGTTCGAGTCTCAAAAGAAACAATCCTATTCTCAACTAGCCGCAACTAGCTACTTAAATGGGCAGTCAAAGTTCTCGAATATGAAACGGAAAAAGAAGGAAATGTAAGTAGATGATGAATCCTGAACATTTTGAGACATCCTTATATGTTGATGATATCTTCCTGAAGTTCCAACTCGGAATTCTAATAGTCCAGATGCTCGCCAGTCGATGAAATCTAGATATATTTGATGCGGTATAACGCCCTAAGTACTCAGATTCCTGGACGAAATTGCCATCGTGTATGCATTACAATAGATACGTAAGAGATTCTGATGCAGGCCGGAAAAATAATAAATACAAGAGCAGGCATGTGTGTTTGTTTTTGGCTTATTCAAGTATGCCATCGAGTTGAATAAATTGAACCTCATCTTCTTTTGTTCTCGTTGACGGTCCGTGAAACTGAATATCCACCCTCTTCCATTCTCTGCTCTCTCACTTATTCAGAAGGACGATACGATCACGATCAAAGGGAATATGCGGGGTGGAAAACTTTGTGATTGCGTCCTGCATCGCAGCACAGCGCCAGAGAATCGGTAATGCACCGTAAACAACCCCAATATAAGATAATACTAGCGCATGTTTAAAGTGGCTCCAAGAACTAGATTTGACGTTGTCATTCGTCGAATGAAAATTACAGTCATGTTTCATTGAGCAAACTACATTAACTCAACGATATTGTACTCCGTTGAAGGCTGGCCACTGGCCTACAAATCAGCTAAAAATCTAATCCTAGCTTGGCTTCATTCAAAAACACTATATGTACGACTTTGTACGTATACAATTAGTCAGTACCATATCCCCAACAACTATTTTTACTGCTGTCTGATGGAACAAATGTTAAAGTCATAAATTTCCATCCAGCCGGTGAGTTGCGCGCAATGTCATTATACGATTAAGAAAATCTAACAACTAGATGGTGATGTGATTCATCAGAACTAACCTTCAAGAACAGTAGCCGAAGATGCAGCAGACGCCGGTCGACTATCGAAAGGAACATCTGCAAAGACAAGAAAGAAAAAAATTAATAAATAAAGGTTAATTCAATCAACTTTTTCAAACTGTTATTTATTTAACTGCTGTTGGTGATAAAGATAAAAAAATATTCATTAAAAGGCTAAAGGCTTAGCTATAAACAAGTGTCAGATGATTTATAGTGTAGCGAGAGAAACAAAAAGGACATGAAATGAACTATTTTTCATTCTCGAACGCTTTACTCTCATTTTCTAGCTAGTTTTCTAGCTAGGATAAAGTTTCGATCTGGCATTTCCAATCGTTACTTTCTTATGCTTTAAGAAAACTCACACCATAGTCTCATAACTATGTCAAGTTCGGTCTACTTATTCTCACTTCAACAAATTTCGAGTACGCTATGTGAATCGCTGGACTCGCGAGTATCCTAGAAATTGAATTGTCGATTTTGAAGAGGCAAGACAAACCAAACGGAAGAGATACTGTAACCGTCTATCTCTTTCGCTCAAGAGTTTCAAAACAAAACAACAAATAAACAACAACAACAAAAAAATAAATAAATAAAAAATGGAAATAAACTTGGTAAAACGTTTACTCTCATGCTACGTGACGTTGAAAACAAACATGGAAACTTAATAAAGAAAGACGTGTACGTGCATTGTCCAACACTGCGAGAACGGACGTTTGAAGTGAAACCAAGCGCTTCTCGACAGATAGAATATAAGAGACTTCAATAAGAACATAATAGTTTCATATATTGTTGTTGTACGGAATAACTGCATTTCATAACATCCGAAAAATTGGTCAAATCAATACGCGTCACTCTCTTGTCCCCTCGTCAGATCCAACGAAAAACTAATAAACCATAGTCTGGATCAGGCGTCACTCCCGGCGTTACTTTAAGAGGAAAAAAGTAGTACTGTAATTCTCGTGTGAAATTTCAAGTATATGGTAAGCGAATTCTAGCGTCACTTTCCTCTGCATCGTCTCTTTATATTGACCCGTCATCGATTCACGGACACTTTCTAGATGATAATAATAGAGATAAAAAGAAAGGAGAAAATGAAATCGTTCGATCCTTGGCAAAGATATAGCATTTTCCCTTGTAGAGATTTCTGAATAATCTATGCAGTGTTCGATACAATTCGTAAATAAACCTCTTTTAAGGGAAGTGAGGTGACACAAAGTGGTCTGAAAGGTAGCTAATGCAATTATATACGCGTCAATGACAGACCGTGGAGTTGAAGACGCCTCCTTCCCAAAAGAAATCGTGGGCGGAACCATATATACGTCACGCTTTTGAAAATGACTTGACAAGGTACAAAACAGCAGAGTATATATAAAGAGTATGGAAAGTATATACCAGTCACGGTTGAAATATCAACAAACTTACGGTTCAATATCGAACCTACTAACAAAGGGGAAACAAGTTCAGCAAAAGTCTTGCTAATTAAGAAGGAAAGGAAAGTATTTGTCACCGGTTCCATTTGTTTCTTTTATGTTGGGCCTCGGTTATTTCTCTCTTTCGGTATCGACCGAACGAAATCGAAAGATTTCTTTTGCTTCTCTTTCAACAATAGATTTCTACGTTTTGTTTTCCTTTTACTATTCAATATACACACGACTTACAAGAAATAAGGAAAAAGAAATCGGCGTAGGAGGAGTGCAAGTTAATTAGACATTCCTTTGTTGGGGATTTGAAACACTCCCTTTTCTAACGCTATTCTTCATAAAATCAAAAGGGGAAAATAATAATGCAGGCTTCTTTGTTGTTGTTTCTGATGGACGGAATCATTCCAGTACTGACCAACTCTTGTAGGTACCTGGTACGTAGTACCCATGACTAGGCCAATAACAAAAAGTTCTGTAAAAAAGTAAACCCTCTCATCGATCAAAAACCCTGGGCTTAAAGGAGCCATCCATACGATAGTGACCTCCTACTGCGAGAAGTGAATCGAACGTGATGGTCGTCGACGTCGCGCACCGGAGCATTTTGCAGCAAAGGGAACGTCAAAAAGTAAATCGAAGTGACGAGTGAAAAAGCAAAAAGTACTGCACAAAAGAGTCAACTGTTCCTCGAATCGGCGACTAAGTGGAGCATGCACTGCATTTACGTACAATATATGAACTACTATAGAGCTGGAAAAATAATAAAAAAAAAAGGTTAAAGGAAATAATAAACGGTGGGCAGAGAGAATAAAGGAAGGAACGCAGCGGGTGGTACAAATTGCCCCCCCCCCTCCGACAAGGGGAACATAGGTAGGTAACTCCCCTTTCGTTCCATCTTTTCAACGTCTAAAGTTCGAATCTCAGCTTCCTTTATTACCATCTGAGTGATAGATCCTAGAGACTCTTTTCTGATTCTTAACCAATTCCGATTCAGAATGCAATCCAATTGTGTCGCTGTAAGTGGTTAGCCGTAAAGAAACAGAGATTGGCAAAGCAGTTGTTGGAAATCTCTGTCCCACGCCACCTTTCGTTCATCGATTGACGTTCAGAGCTACATACTATTGTTAATTGAAAAAAGGTTGCCAAGGGATTTTTAACGAAGCAAAAAGCTGCAAAAAGATTGTACTATACGTAGTATGAGTTGGTGCGGAGTGATTGACGGCGTCACGCTGGGAGAGAAAGAGGACCAGAGCAAGAAAACAAAAACAAAAAGAAGAGAGCCAAAAAAAATCATGAAAAGGGTTTTTTTTTCCCTCTCTTTAAAAAAAAATCACTTTGGTGTATGTACTGAGGCTGTCGCCGAGACTTGACGTGGTAGCAAAACAGATGGAAGGTCGTGATCGATGGAAACCGAGAGGGATCCATATTATTCACGGGATTCTGCATTGGCTGTCGGGTTCGTAGACACGAGTAGATCAAACCTCAAGTTGATGGATCGTTCGATCGCACATCGACCACCTGCCGATACGCTCACGAAACATAGCAACTCATATTCTTTTTGCTAAAAAAAAAACAAAACCTATGTATCTTCATGTCTTTTCTTCAAATAATGGATTCATCATGGAAAATATATGTGCAGAGTATACAGCTGGGAGCGAAGCAAAAAGTAAGAAGGAAATAACGAGGGGTACTTGTTCTTTTTATGTCAGCAGGAGGACAAGATTGGAGCAAACAATAGAGGGCGAAATAGCTCCTGCTACCACCGGCCGCAGGGATTTTCAAGCTTCATGTAGCGAAGACAAGAAGAATCAAAAGTCACGTGGAGTGAGGTTACGTTTTTATTTATTTGGGATGGAGACTAGAGAGAAACGTTAAAAGAAGAGAATTGAAAGAGGGGAAAAGTCTGGACTCGGATTGATGTATTTTCCAGATGGCTCCACCATAACCTCCTTGCCCCCTGCCAGCAAATCAATGATCGAGTCCTATCTATGGGATTTGTATGTTTTTTCAATTCTCTTTTCCTTATATATATTTTAGCTCTTTGTTTCGTCCCTTTCAAACTTCCTACTTACGATGATGTTACAGAAGATCCTCCCACTGTAATTCTTCTTCCGCTTGTACGGAAGAAGAGACTGCCAAAACATAGCACGCTGCAATCAGCAGCAGCTCTACTGGCGTTGAAAGGTCGCAGTCTGAACTGTCAGCTCCCACTCGTAATAGAAAGAACGCTTTGTTCATCCGTCGCCACGTTGGCCGGATGCAGTTCCTACATCCGGATGTAGTGGCATCGACGTAAATTCAACGAAAACGATGATCATATACTGACTCCAATAATCTTTTATGATCACATTTTGTATTCCTCATCCTCCTCCCCATAGGAATTTTTCTTCTTTTAATCGTCGGGACTGATGGCGTTTTGTGTTAACAAAACAAAACAGGCGAAAGCAATGAAAAAAATCTGGCGCTGATTAAAAAACAGTGATGGTGCGGAAGGCGTGCCCATATTCGGTCATGGGTGCCAAACGCCCTCGTCGTGATTGTTTCTATCCTCTTTTATGATTTATCTGTGCACGGTAATAACAAACACAAGTGGGGCCACTGAATTATATTTTTTTTTGCAACCCACAGGCCGCGCCAGATTGAAATGAAGTAACACGAGTTACGAGTTTAAACCGGTTTTTTTATTATTATTCTTTCCCCCCTCTCTCTTTTGAAAATGCCGCGGCGTGAGACGGTGATTGCGGCGACGATGAATCACGGTGGCAATCCTCCCCATCCGTCGTCGCTTCCATTTCGATCATCTCTCGTTGAGACATGTGTCAGCGTGTGGCTTCCACGACGTATACCTATGGCGAAGTTGTGTTTCATTTGAAACTCGAATGAAGCTCGTTTCCCCGAGGTGATTCGCACACGCCGGAAGCCGTTAAAGAGGGGCGTGATGGAGTACGTGAAGAAGAGAGTATTGTAGAAAGAGATAGACAGCAGAGAGAGAGAGAGAGGCGTAGAGAGAGAGAGTGGAGAGAGAGACTGCCGTTTGAAACTCAAGTATGGTAACTCACTTCGTCTTCCCTTCACTCATGCCTTGGTACCCTATGCATTTCGGACTGTACGTGTACGAAGGAAGTCATTCTTCATACGTACATTAATCAATAACGACGCGTACGGTTGTGGAAACTGTCATTCTGAATTAACATTATGTTGTGTACATATTCAAGCGAATTTTGTTCAAGACCGTGTAATCTCAAACCACAATCAAACACCATCATCAGAGAGGCGTTGGGATTATTTCGTCTGTGACAAGTAAAGGTTGGCTAGCCATCGGGGGAATGTCTTGGAAATGAACGTCATAATTTTGTTTCCTTTTTCTTTTTCCCATGTTTTTCTTTTTCCATACCTTCATCAATACTTTGACTGTTTGTTGGAGACGATGAATACGACACTAGCCCAGATAGAGAAGAAAAAAAAAACGAAACGAAGCGAGGTTTGAACCGATGAGTTGGATGTCTTCCCTACAACACGGTAATGGATTTACTCGTAAACACACCCTTGTTTTATTTGATTTTAGCCTGCTACAAAGTTCGAAATCATGTTAGGAAGGCTCTGTAATGGCTAGAAAGAGCGATAAAATTGGAAAAATACAAGAAGAAAAAGTAAAAAAGAAGATGCACAGGATTTGAAACAAGACTGGGCGGACTCTGATCTCGCTCTCACTAGTCGCTAGTCGCTACGTACGGTATACGAGCCCTCTCGTTTGATGATGAGAGGAGCTCTTCCAAAGAATTACATACAGGCTACAGCACAAAGTTTGGAAAGTTTAATAATAGTAGTGCGTCAATAAGAAATTAGACAGAACAACTTCTCTGCATAATCTGTATAGCTACAACTAAAGTTACTACTTTACTTCATGAAAATCGAAGAAGAATATATTGAGAATTAAGGAAAGATTATCGTATAGGAAGAAGATACTAGCTTATTCTCAATCCATTTTTCGTTCTTTCTCTCATTAATATTTATTTATTTTTCGTTATACATTATGAATTCTGTGGAAGATGACTCGACCGGCTGTTGCACGCGCGCCTGTGTTTGGCAATGGGCCCCCGTCAATTATATGGGAGGCAACGAGCCGCCATCTTCCGACGTCATTAGAATGATGCCCTGGCCCATTATTGACACGCCATGACAACTCCATCATCAGATAAGCGTCGGGTGGGCGGTCAGCCGATACAAACATCGCCTGTATCCAACAGTCCAAGTGTTTCTGGTGGATGGCTCTTTCTACCATTCTTCAGATCCACTTGATTATTTCTGATAGATTCCAGTCTTAAAGTGGATTGAATTTCCAGTTTTTTTCTTCTATTTTGTCCGTTTGATCGAATTGATGCCAACGGGCAGTTGATACCCATCAACTCCCGGGCGGAGCTCATTCGGGAATCCGGGGGAGAAATATTCTATTATAAGTTTTATGGAAAATTCAGCTGTCCATGTACCATCAACATTAAACAAGAGGACGTCTAGCCGTTAGCACTTTTGATCCATCCACACGCCCAAATAGCCTGTTGCATCGAACATCGACAAAAAATGTATCGGCAGCTGAAGTCAGAAATAAAGTGGCCTTATTATGAAAATTCGATTCCTCTGTCAATTTCGATTGCCTATGCCACTTCCATTGAGTATTTCAAGTTTTATCTTTAGAATTATAACAGCCAACTGCGAGTTGCCAACAGCACCAAATCACCGAGAGCAATTGAACTAAGGCTGTAGAAAGATTAGCCAATGGTGGTGATATATGGACGGAAATAATTTATGTTATTTGTCAAAGGAGAATATATGAAACACGGTTGGTTATTTCTAAGGTACACATATTACTAGCTATACACGAAGAATGTGAACAAAAAAAAACACGGGAATAAAGATTACTCGTTTGAACGATGCCATCTACAGGATCGGTAGGTAAGTTAGGCGTGGGACAGGCGGTTAGAATAGAGAGAATTCCAAATGATGCGTCATTGTTTTACGTACCGCACGCAAAGCCTTCAACGTTACGAGCCTATAAAATGAGGGAATATAATCCAACGACGGTAATCTTTCGTATTGTTCGGCGGGAATCGTAAAATGGATACGTGACTTCAGGGGCCAAGTAGCAGATCCGATACTGAAATCCCGTCAAGTGTAATACCGTTCCCGTGTACCGACTACAACACACAGAGTCTTAAACGACAAATCGTAAATCATTCGTTTTATAACTATAAGACACTTCTCTCTGTTCACTAGAGCAACGAACGCACCAGAGAAGGCTGTGGGCTCTGGACTATAACAGAGTGAACCGAGCCGAAGCTGTTAGCAAATTTCCCCGGAGAATGCCAAGAGAGACACAAAAGAAAGAGCAACATCTATCAAGAGATTCCTTGTAAGCTTTTGGGATATCGGAGAAAAGACAAACGATCACTTTATAAAACGTACCGAATTTATTCTTTCCATCCGTCTCTTAGCGTTGGGGAATCGTCTTTCAATCTTGCAGCCACGCAACCGGGCGAGTTATCGTAACTGCTCCAACAGAGCTGTCTTTTTTCTCGATTTGAAATCCTTCCCTTCAATCCTTCCACTTCTGTGTCATCTGAACAGACAGCACACCAAGTCTTATCAAGTCTCAATGCAAATAGGGATGGCTCCCGCTGCTGCCGACAGAGTTAACTCTCTCTCTTTCTTCCTTTCACTCTCCCTGTCTCGACCAAGGGACGAGAAAAAATCTAACTCGATTATCAGCATCCCCAAGTCCTTTTATACCTAAATTCAGTCATAGTTCGGCAAAAATAGACGAAGAAAGAGAAGATTGTCGGTGTTGACTCCTAATAAAGCCTTCTTGATCCAACGGCATTAGGCACGGACAGTGACGAGAGAAAGAGAGAGACAAAATTCATGTCACTGGCTCGTCTTATTAAATATTACAATCCCATGGCGAGCTTGTTTTGGGACAGGTCAACAAACCCATGAAAACCAACACATATAACCAAATTTGAAAAAAATAAAATAAAAAAATAAGAAATCATTCGGCGCTTAAAAAAAAAAATGAAAGTGGATGTTGTGATGATGGACGGGGAAAAATACGAGGAGAAAAACAAAACCAAAATTCTGAAAGAAAATCTAAATAAAAAATAGTACCAAACAAACAAATTCTACCTTTCGTGAATGCCCGTAGCTGCTGCAAGTGACGCAGACTGACGGACATCAAACTAGAGTTGAGTCGGAGTCGGATGGGTGCAGCTGAATCGATCGTCTGGTGATCGTGGACGGGAGCCAGCGTTTCATCGTCATCGTGGATGGATGACATTGGCTGATTGACGTAACTCGCTAGAAAAATGCGCGTGTCACGGAGCCTTACACGACTTGGACAGATGCGAGGGTCCCTTAGACCTTCGACCCGCACCCGACGTCCTTCCCACATCCGATCAAGTCCCTTGACGACTTTTTTTATTCGGACGTTAATCGCCAGATTGGGATCGCTTATAATCGTGTGGTCTTGTGGCTGTTGCATCAAATAGCGTTGACAAAGCTCTTGATCGTCATCGACAGTTTCACCGTCGATACCTGAATCACTCCTTTGGCACGATTCAATCACGGCCGTGAACACCACCTGCGACCGATTTTGGCGCTCCTCTAGGGACAATTTTTCTAGCGGACAGGACCAGTCTACTGGATGGATAAGGCTGTTGTTGTTTCCATTGCCACCTTCACCGTTTGATTGAGTAACTCCCGTCGCGCTCGTCACATTCGCGGTCGTCATCCAGAGCGCTAACCAACACAGCCATGGCAGTCGTCTCATCATCATAGGCGCCATCTTTATGACTCGAAGCTGGAGGGCACGACGACGACGACGAAAATGACTATTTATAAAACAAGGTGGTGGTATAGGGCTCATCATCTCAACGGAATGGCGGCGGTAGTAAAGCGCAGAATATATAGATTATATGGCTCCACACGTTTAAAGAGATTCCCGTCGAGCGGGGCTGTCTGCTCGCGCCAGAGATGGCGTACTTTCACGACGGCCGATGCCAACCGTCCAACCGATTCCAATCCGAAACACGGTCAATGGGATGGACTGATTTACATGAAGCATTAACACCTACAAGCTATATAAGACATTTAACTCTTTCTGGCTCTCTTTCCTATTTGATTTGATTTCTTTATTCTTCTATACATTCATTTTTGGAATTACCAATCAGATTCCACAGACGTTTTCTTTCATCTTCTTCTGATTCTTCAGTCTTCAATCGAAACTTACTCAACGTGTTAGTCTGTGACTATATGTGTAATAGCTGGGCAAAGGTTTGTCTAGCTTGTATATTAGATTATTATATCATGACATGACATGAGCAAATAAGACGAAGAATCAGTGATGACCGAGAAAAGACGCCGAGTAGATAAAATATGTATTCTATAATGATTGACTTTTCTTTATCTTCGGCGCAAGGTAACTCACTGCTATGGCGAATGGCCCTCTTTTTTGTTTTAACTCTTTAAAGAAAATTCAAATATTTTTTTTAAGACAAAGAATGTTCTTTCTCTCTCTTTTTTCTTACAGATACAATAGGGACTACACACATACACATCTCATCTTCCCATCTGATTGATCCAGACGCTAGTCTTTTATCGAAAACTTATGCAATGTTCTTGCAAGGCTCTATTTTAATCTTGTGAAGGCAGAAGAGAAAGAAAGAGTCTTTTTGTTTTTCTTGGCTGATTTGTTTCCTTAGAAATTTTTTTCTTCTCCGGGATTCGTTCAATTTACCATTTTCATTTCTTTGGGGTCTCGTACACAGTCGATTGAAGTATCAGTCACGCTTGTAAGGTGCGGCCAATTCAACGCGTACCGTTTTCCCATCAGAGAATCTCTCCCGCTTATTAATGAGATGATGAATATTAAATGGAATACTAATTATGTTGTTGATAGATTCCCAAATGATTCCCGTGGAGACGAAGTGACAGCAAATGCAAAAGAAGCGTGATTGCTAATCGAAATGCATTTGATTACTTTATACTGCTGGAAATTATGATGTTGATAGATTCCAAAATAAATCACAAATACAATAAGAATATTATAAGATAAAACGAGAAAATTAGTTGAAGATAATCAAATGCCGAATCCAAATGTCTCTATTATCAATTTTCTGTCGAGAAAACCGGAGAAAACAACAACAACCCTATATACGGTGTTAACAGCGCAAACAGAGACAAAAAGAGAAGGAAAATGTTTCGTTAATTAAAGATTCCAGTCTCTTAGCTGTTAAAAGATATGCCGTTCTTCGGCTTGCTGGTTAAACCGGGTTGTCATTGCCCTTGTCGTTTTCAATAAATACAGAAATTTGTTCGACACAATAACTCCAAAGACTACTTGAACGCTCTATAATGTGAACGAGCTCCTTAAAAAACAGGCGTCGTTTCGAATTGGAACGGGAAATCACGCAAGACGAGCAGACAGGCTTTTTCTCTTTACCACTTAAGGGCCACTCCTTTCGTTTTAATTTCCAATGCATATCAACAAATTTAATTAAAACAGACAAGACGAACCAACGGCGATTGTGTCACGAACTTGAAAAATTTCCTTTTCAAGTTCGTCCTTTCCAAAACCTGTCGAAGTAAACTCAGAGTAAACTGACGAGATTTCAAATCACGCAAACTAGACGAAAATCAATCGAGCGCACGTTAAAGAAACAGAAGGTTAAGTGTGTGAGCGCATCGAGGACGACGAAGTGATCAAAGTCTTGTCAAAATATTTTGAACCGAATCAGTCAACCCTTAACTGCGTAGTTCAAAACCTTGTGTTGTCACACGTGACGAGGAGCACATGCAGGTTGGCGACGCAACAGGCGCGAAGGCGCACTGATGTTGCGCAACAATCTGAGCACAAAGCACATCAGTAAACCACCGGAATTGCCGAGGAAAAACAAACACTTTGATCCGGAACACTAGCACTACCAGCAACAACCATCAATATGCAGAGCTCTGCGGGGATCTGTTCAGGACGGAGGGCAGTAGTTCACTGAAATCAACTCGGACGGGTAGCACCGGTGAGACAAGAGGAAAACCCATAAAAAGAAGGGCCAGCTAGCTTCAAAAACGGTGCATACATATACTAGAGTCCCTCCACCATTTATCTCAACCAACCAGAGAGCTGAGAAATACGAAGCAGATAGACCTGGCTCTCTCTTTCTCTCATTCCCTCGTCTTTTCGAAAAGACACATACTCAACCACACCCCTCAAGTCTCTCCCTTTTCGCCTGAGATGGTCGATCTTTTATGGCCGTCGTCCAGCAGCGCCAACAGAGCTCTCGGCGGAAAAAAAATAGAATATCGTAGCAATACGGTGAGACTTAAAAATGTTTCTTTTTTTCTTTTTCTGAAACACTGTTCGTCTTCGTCGTCAGAAGGGGTTCACAGCGCAACAATTTCAACAACAACGGGAGCAGCAACAACAACATAACCGACAACCACTTGATTGCCGATAAAAGACGGAAATGTCCGGCATCAGCATCAGCACGAGTTGGTTAAAGGCCAGCAGAAAGGACAATAGGGACGGACCACACGAGACGCCATCTGGTGCGCTATTCAAATGGGTACCAAGGACAAAACGAAAGAGTCGAGCTACTGCTGGAGATTCCACCAACAATACACGAAATGACCCCATATATGTGTACGAAGGTAACCAACAAAAAAAAAAAGAGAAGGGGCAGAAGATGAAACGATGCTGAGGGGGTCGCAACCGATTGCATCCCGTGATAATAATTGGCGCGGGAAAGTAGTCAGGTTGATCAATGACCCGTTCGCGTGCGCCATGGGCTCGGTAGAGCCAAGACCCTATCAGACTCAAGCAGCGGGGTGGAAAACGAAAAGAAAAAGGAAAACATAAAAATAAAAGAACAAGTCAATATCAAAATCTTCTTCTTCAGCTGATTCCATCATCAACGGACGAGAAGCCCGTTTTGTTTTGACCATCTCTTTTCTATCCTCTTTCCTTTTTTAAATGGGGAGATTTCGGTCCTTCCACATCGGAAATTTTTCCTGGGTTCTACCTCTCGTTCTTTTCGATTTTTAAAAAAATAAATCATGGCACGCAAGTGAAGCAAGAGATTTCTTTTTGAACTTCAATGAAACCGGAATATTCCTCAAGCGTTCGACCGTTTGAGAACGCACGCGGAAGAAGAGCCAACACACAATACATTTGCATACAAGGCATCCCTCCTTCGCCCATTAAGTTCCAGTTCCATCTGGAATTGGTTCGGACAGAGGGGTTTTGTATTATTAGTAGCCCTTGATTAGAGCCGCAGCCGCACCAGATCACCCGGATGATGGGAGGAGGGATGAACGAAGACGTCATTCATTTTTGATTAACAAAACATTCCCTCGTTAATAGATGAGAGAGGGAGAAAGAAGGGGAAAAAATAAGTTAGTTTGAACTCCCTATTATATTGGATGCATAGACCAATTTCACACGGTCAAGAAGAAGTCTTTTGTTAGTTTCCATTGGGTCTTTTGCTATTTCATTCTTCCAATATCGCAGTAGTTAAATGTTTCGTTGGGGAAGAGCGAAAAGGTTTAGGTAACATTTCAATCGATTATCTTGGCATCTGAAGGACTCATCCGTTCGAACGGCCATGTCTATTAAGAGTAGACAGAAAGACACACAAAGAGATTTGTACGACGACCAGCAACCCTCTAAAACATATAAAGATAACTTGTCTTATAGACACTATACGCAGGCCACGGTACACAACAATGTATACCATAGACGAAGAAAGAATGAGAAGAAAAGTGTTTCTCCTAAATTCTTTGACTGGGTCTAAGAGGAAAAGAAGAGAACAAAAAAAAAACGTCGAACTATCCGGCTGATACTATTGGAAACACGGCACGATCGCCTCCTATTGATAGCGCGCACGCCGCGTCCGGTTATAATACATTCTGCGCCCCCTTTTCTCGCATATAACTATTCCGACGGGGACCCCATAATAGTAGGGGGCCTACTATAGTTATATAGACGCCGCAGCTATCCGCGGTGCTTAGCAGTTCGACACTCGGCGCAACCCCAAGATACCAACCTACAAAAAAAAAAAAAAAAACGAAGGCAAAAAACAGGAAAATAAAATCTCAACGTGGGCACCTCTGGAAAACCGTGAATCAACCCTGGGCCCCTTCTGCATCACCTCTCTGCTCTTTTCTTTTCTTTCTTTCTCCCCCAACCAACTTTATATATGCCTTCAAAAGTCGTTCCTTATCGGCTGTTCTTCTTCTTCCCTGCTGGAGCCATTTTCCTTGACGTATTCCATTAGCAAGTTCATAACATGTAAAGGCTTTTTAGGAACCAAGAAGAAGAAGAAGGTAGGCTTCCTTTTCTTATTCTCTCGTGTTATAAGAGAGACGAACCAACAAGGAGGGTAGTTCGTTATGAGGACCATTTTCATGCAGATTGCGGAGCAACCTGCTGGATTCAAAATCGTTCATGCAGCATCTTTCTCTTCCGTGCGTTGCGCTCGTTCAGTTAATACGGCCTCTTTTGTCCCATTTTTGTAGTTTCGAAACTGAGAAGAAAAGAAAAAAAAAAACGATGATCATCTCTCCCCTTACTTTTTCTATTTGGTTTTCTGTTTGTATGTGTGTGTGTGGCTGACTGTAAGAGGGGGGTGATCGACGAAGAGACCTCCCCGTTCGCGCGATGGGCCGCTCAGATAAGACAGCCATTTAACGGACTGAAGACCGCAATTTGTCTTGTGGTCAGGTCACGTCAGGTCACAAGTTTCTTCACGAACCCAAACTAAAAATTTCTTTTTTCTACGATGCCGCTCACTTTTTATCGCACGGAAACGACAAGGAAAGGAAAGACATACCTTTCTTTTGATCGCTGTGACTGGCTTTGATGAGCTGGGCACATCACCAATGACTATCAACTATAAATAGCTGGAAATAGAGAAATAGAAACCGAGACAGAGATAGAAACGAGAGAGGAGGTACCCCTACTTTGAACCAGCTCAATCATGCAAAACAAGACTGGGGTTTAACTGACGTGTTTCACTATAGCTTTAGTGATTTATCTCGGACGAGCCCACAGCTATACAAAAGCTTACATACACACCTCCCTATGTAAACAGCCATCGATCGTCTTGCCTCTTCTACGAGAATCAAGCGATGAACCTCTCACATGCAGCACGACGGCCGGCGAATGGAATTTGAACGGTGACAACAGTGGCCAACATTTTGATGATCTGTTCTCGGTTTCTCGCATAACTTGTCTGTTGTTTTGTGTGCTAGCTGTCTCCCTGGAGCTGACGGTGATGGACTCTGTTTGCGTAAGAACGACGCTATTCATCACTGTTGAAAGCCATTACGGAATTTTCCGTCAACTTCCCCGGGCGACAACCAAACCAACCAAAATGATATAGTCGAATGAAAGAGCAACAGATTGGGCCCGACATATTCAGAGTTGTTTTTTATTGAACGAGGCCGCAAGAAAAAACGAATAACACAACCAACCAAGAATCAAAATACGCATAAGAATAAGTTGAGAGAGAAAAAAAGAATGAAAGAATGAAAAGATGATTTCTTTTGTGTTTCCAATCTAACCATCCGGTATAACAATAACAGTAAGTCAGCTGTTAAAGTCATTCTGCGGCAAAAAAAAAAAGGAAAACAAGACGTTGGAGAGCGAGAGAGAGACCTCATAACTCATTTGGCGCCTTGCCGCTTATTGGGATCGCCATAGTTCGCCTAATAAGGAAACGTGAGCGTGAGTCGAGTGTACGTCGTAGAGGCCAAGATTTGGAAGAAGAAGGCGAAAGAAACGCAACGCGGATACAGTCACACAAACACAACGAGCAAAACGCAAACGAATCGAGAAAGTGAGAGAAAGAAACGAAACCAGAAGGCGAACTGTTGTAGCAATGTAGCTGTCTCTATGTAGTTGCAGCCCCTCCCAAGTCTCTTCACAGTTCAATCTAAATCTCATGCGTCAAGCCATTCCAGTCTATTACTTATCTATGGAAATTTGTTGGGGGGGGGGATAGCTGAAAACAGAAAGAGACTATAGAGCCACACTTGAAATGACGACGATGATAATGTCGTTGATGTGTGACTGCTGTTAATGCGTCTTCCCGCCAGTCTTCGTATACAATCAAAAAAACATACTACGTATAGACACCGGTTTTCTTAAATTAGAGCTTGGAGATATGGTCTTTTTTTTAAATTTATTCCTTATACATTTATTGTGCCTTGTTTTTGTTTTATATGGGCAAGAGCTCAATTAAATGGAGAGACACCAAGATAGATTAGAACACGTTACACACACCTCAAAACAAGTCTATACATACCAAACGAACACAAAACATCGAGGTCGGAACTCTCTTTTTTTTCCTTCTTTTTCTTTTTTCTTTCTCGCTCTTGTATTTCGACACACATCAACGGCACGAGCCAAGACAGGAATTTCGATTTATTGATTGCTGCACGACTCTTCTGATGCTTATGAAGATAAGTCTATATATATTGGCCCATGACTAATACATCGAGTCGTTTGGGCTAGGACATTATCATCGAACGCCTCTGAACATAATATTTCGTGCATAAATAATAAAGGATCAAGAAAATATATATCCTTGAATATTTTATTCAGGGTGAAGACTAGGTTATTATGTAATTTATGACAGTTTTCTTTCAGAGGATTCCGGACTGATGAAAGACTTCCTGAAAAAACCCTTTTGGAAAATATCCTTTTCTATTCTCCCCATCAACTGAATACAGAAGTACTATGTTATAAATATAAAGTGCGTGCTTCGGGAGCGGAACCGGCAGCTCGGTCGGTCAATCAAAGAATTCCTTAGAGAACCGAGAGATTTTCATACAAACAACAACAACGAAACATATACAGTCCGAACGACGGGGAGGGGTTGGTGGTGGTTCTCAAAGGAAAACAATGTCCGAAAGGAATGATGATGATGAATGAATGAAAGAACGCACCATATGTCTTTGATGAGGAGGAAATGATCGCCCATATAGTCCATCACCTATCAGCGGGAGGAAAAAGGGGGAGCTCCCAAGAGTTCCTTTTTTCTCCTTTTTTGATTTGATTTTTTTATTTTTGGGTTGTAATCTTTTCTTTGAGGCGCCACTGTGCTGAACGACGACGCTGACAAGAAAAGAAGATGGTAAGAGAGTCCATCAGACAGCCCATTTGCATACGGATGCGGCGGATGGATATGCGCCGTGATGCATTAGTGCCCTACGTCTAACTGTTTGTGCTCATCCTGCTCTTTTCTCTACAGGGTGTTTCATTTCGTTGTCTTTTTCTCTCCATTTCAACGTTCGTTCGGGAAAAGAGAAATGACTCGACAGTCGACATAGAAGAGCCAGAGAGCACACCCACGCCCCTTAATGTTTTACCCCAACACGAAACGGGGAGGGAGGGAGAAAAATAAACTAAAAAAAAAACTAAATCTTGGTAAAAAAAACAAAAAGGGAAAAAAAATTATAATAAAAGGGACGAACAAGACCAGACTCTATGGCCGTAATTTCATGATATTATATAGCCCCCCAATCTCCAGTTTTTACTCCTTATGCCAGTATATATAAAAAAAGAACCATTAGAGACAGATTCATCAAGGGTCGAAAACGGTCCGCCTCTTTCGTGACGTCTCCATTTAACAGAGAGATGGAAAAGGTGGAAAAGTATCCGGCTTCTTCTCACACGGATACCCTTTCTCTCTCTCTCTCTCTACACATTGTCCGATACGGATCGATTTCAATCACGTCGTCGTGAACTAAACCTCCCCTCCCTTTTTTCCTTAAACTTCCAGTTGTAACTTATCATCGCCGGGATGATAAGAACTTACCTGATGATGGCGAGCCGGGCGAGGTGTGGATGAGTCTCAGATTGCGTAGAGTGATACGTAACGGCGCCGAGACGAGGTGAAGTGTCTGATTGAACGGTTGGATCTGGACGAGAAAGAGAAGCACATCGTGCACGCGGATTCTGAATTGGGGCACGCACGAATTTTCGCGGGCGTCAAACAGATCGTGCAAGATTAGCGTCGGTTTGATGAATGCATTGTTGACCGTGCCTAGGGCCGGCAACGGATCGAGCGCATTTGATTGCCCAACTGCCGACTGTTGGCTTATTCGAGAATGTTGCACCAAGGAGCCGACCATGGACCATTCCGTGCCGTTGACTAACGAACGGATCACCCTGCGCATAGTGACGCGAATGGTGCCTCGATCTCGGTCAATGTCCTCAACGGACCCTGTGAAGACCAGCTGGCAGTATGTGTACCACTCTTCCAGCAAAACGCTGGCCACTTGACCACCGCAACTTTTGGCCAACCTCGAGCGGGTTCGTCGATTCGCATTCGAGCTGCCGTGCTTACGCCGTCTGCTTGTCGAAAGCCACTTGCGCTTCGTCTTGATGGCCGAGCTGGGTCCATCAGGAGCATCGGAAACACTTGTTGATATAGTTGTCGAGTTTAAAGACGCGTCGATGATCTTACAAGCCGCAAGAGCAATCAGCATCCACATCAGCCAGCGCATTTTTCAGCCAAAGTATTTTTTTGTTCTCTTAAAACTGGCGCCCAATGATGAACCACTAATCACTGGAAATATTCAATCCAAATATTTATTTATATTTTGTTTTTCTTATTTGTTGTTGTTGTCCTCGCTGAAATACGCTGCTGGTTTATTGCCAGCCAGGTAGGTACTGAGTCCTGGAACCCAAACGTAGGCCGGCTTTATGCAGCCTCGTCGGCCACCATTTGCTTTCCTCCCCAACTTGGACTAAAAACCAGTCCCCTCGCAGCATAGGCTCATTCCTTTCTATTCGCCTATCTATTTCTTTCTGGCTCTCTCTCTCTCGTGCTCTCTTACCAGCTGCACTCTCTCATATCCCTCCCACATATGCAGAAGGCCCTTGTAATACGTTGGGTGTATACACAAGAGGCAAAAGGTGAAGCCACTGTACCGACACTGGCTGCTGCTGCTGGCTGCTCTCGTGGGTAAAGTAAGTGGTGGCCATGCAGCAGCGGTAGAAGCGGTGGCGGCCGCAGAAGCAACAACAGGAGGTAAATATAATATAGGGAAAGGAAAAGATCATGGACAACCCGCTGGAGAGAGAGAGAGAAATAAGAGAATAAAGAGAAGAAAAATAAAACTATCACTGGAATCAACAAGTAACCAACAGGAGGCAGTCGTTGCTCATGTAGTATCTTTCAAAGTCTATTTACCGATACATCCACCCCCTGAGTGTATCTATTATTGCGGCGTGAATAACAAACGAAGAGAAACTATAGAAAATGTAGCCGGAGAAACAAAAAAAAAAAAAAGAAGAGAAAGAGAAACAAATGAAAGGTACTCTATAACAACTGCACAGTTATTGTTTGGTACCGACAGATGAGAGGGAAACAATCACGGCGCATTCAAAATAAAATCGGAAAAAAACGCTAGCGAGTTCGTAATGGATGAGCGATTCGAATCCAAATATTTCTTCCGCATTTAATGTATTTTCGTTCTACTCGACTATTTACTTTCCTTCTCTCCTTTTGACTATAGTGTAGATGTATGGAGGGAGTCGCGTCAGTGTGTTGAAACTCAAAAGATGAGAGACGAAAGATATTGTGAAAAACAGTGGAGCGGAATATTCTCTCTCCATCGGACTGCAACTACAGACAACAAACAAGTCAAAAGAATGACCTTAATTGGAAAACTGTCAAACTAGCTAGCTGTTCAACGTGTCCCACGTGAGCTTGAAGATTTGGATGCGAGTTGTTGGCCCTGACTGGCATGGCCGTCGGTGCTGATATTTTGTCAGCCAGAACCATCAGCGGATCTTTTCAGTTGTGGACTTTTCTCTCTCTCTCTCTGAATGCTGGATAACGCGAAGTCCGTCCTTCCGAGCCCAATCTGATGTGACATTTGAGAGAGAAATCATTTTCTCTTTTTTTCTCTCTCGTATTCTCGTCTTCAAGGAAGAAAGAAAAAATAAGAAAAAAATACTAAATGACGGCACCCTCGGACATCTCCCCCCTCTTCATATTCTCTGTCAAAGAAGTTCCCCCCGACAAAAAAATAAAACACACTACACGCTCGGAAATGTAAGATGGGGGACTTGGCCCAGCATGCAATGCAAGAGAATAAGAAAAAAAAAAAGAATAAGAGAAATAACTCTTTGAGGAAGAAAAAGAAGAAGTCTCAAATAAAAATTATATACGACATTTGAGCCGATCGCGCGCTAGGCGACGTGCTGTGTGTCGCATTGAAGTGCCAATGGCCCTGAATAGAGACGGATTAGCCGGACCATTTTTGGATGCCTCAACCATTTTCTTCTTCATCTTTCTCTCTCTTATTTTTTTTTCTATTTTTCTCTTCTTTTATTCCAACTGGAACCCGTCGACCGTCTTTTCATTCGTCCTTTTTCACTGTAAACTTATACGACGTAGACATATATACACGACGAGGAGGTACGGGCGACAAGAGGCACGCACACACGGGGTCTGGAATTTCAACTCGAATATTACATCCAGCTGGATCCCGCCGACCCTACAACGGTGACGGGATACTACGGTATATAGTTTTGCCCCTTTTAAACGACTCAAACCGCCCGCTTCGTTTTCTTAAAAGAAAAAAGGTGAACAAGAAGCTAAACGGAATAGAAATTGTCATCAAATCAAATGTTTCAACAACGGGAAAAAAAAAACGGAACGGCTCTCTCCCCTGTCGTTGGACGTCATTCAAAGACACAAATTTCAAAGTCTTCGGTCTTTCATCAACTGCGGGTTATGGATATCGCAGCATTCAATTCGAAATTGTTTGTTTTGTTTGCCGTTTGAAAGTCAAACGACTTTCACGACAATGGGAAGAAAAGACTCAACCAAGCGGGAGAAGTCATTAACGATCATGGCCTCATGGGGGTCATTGAAGTAATGATGACTGCAAAGACGCAAAAGATGGCTGGTGGCATTTTGAAAAAAGAACATTTCTGACGGGTCACTGGCCGTTGCCGGTCGACAGGGAATGACGAATCGATCAGACATGACACATATGTGACGACTGCTGCGGGATGAACGTCGAACCCAACAACCGAACCCTGGTTCTCTTTAGTACAAATGGAAATTGTTGAATGTTGATGTTTCTCCGCTCTGTTCTTTCGATTGTGAAAAATGCAACGCGAACGAACGTCTGGCGAAATCGTTGCGCTAACGAAAAAGACAAAAAAAAAAGGACGACAGACGATCCCTCTTTTCTTTGTTTTTAGTTTATCTCTCAGTTAGATGAGACAGCGCAAACTTTCGTTCACGGCTAAATTCACATGGAAAGGAGAATAAATGCTCCTCCCCTCTTTCCTCTATATAAAAAGAAATTCGGAATGGAAATAAAACAAAGGCAAAGAGAAGACTCAATTGATGCCCAATTCGTTTCTATTGTCTACTACTACCAGTTGGTCACATCGACAGATAGAACAACAACAACAACAACAACAACAACAACAAGGAAAAGACGAGAGAGAAGGTAGGTTGAAATAGACGGACGAACCGACGGACTGAGCGACGGATGGATGGACGGACGGACGGTGATTGATTTCAATCGTGTAGAAAACACAAGAGAGTCGGGGGGGGGAAGCATCCTGCAGACGCGCGCGGACACGAGATGGAAATCTATTGCCCCCTCTGACTGACGAAGACGAAGAGGATAGTCCCTAACTCGGTGCGGAGAACAACATCAAAGTGGAGGCGCTCACATATCCCCTACAGTCGGCATGAAGTTTGGTAGTTTGAAACCATTCTTCGGTTTATTTCTTTTCCTTATTCTCGGAAAGAGAAAAAAAAACGAAAGAAAACTAAAACAAAGTGGGGGGAATGCAAATGAGTCAATAAAAACGTCATTACAACTCGCGTTTGGAGCGGATCACCAAAGAGAAAAAAAAGGGGAAAGAAAAATGTTGAAAAATAAATTAAAACAAAACACACAAATACACACCCAAAACTGAAGAAACCCCCCCCCCCCCCCAAAAAAAAAAACACAAAAAAAACGAAACAAGCGATCCATTCGAGAAATCGCTTCGGATCGACATTTTCCAAGAGCGGGAAAAGTGTGTTGAGCGGTCCAAATGTCCGATCGTCGGCACAATAAGAGCGCGATATCGTCCAACCCCTTTAGCCCCTTACTTTCTTTTTTATTTCAAAAAGATCTTAAGTTCTTGTCTCTTTAGTATATCTTTTATTTCATTCAACTGGAATGATTGTGATGGTGGCAGCTCGCTAGACTGAGAGTGAAGAAGGAAAGCGACGAAATAGGAAAAGAAGGTTTTGAAAAAGGAATGGAAAGTGAACCATCGAATGATGATGTTATTAAAAAAAATTCCCTCTTTGGTATTTCGAGTCACACCAAATTGGAGGAAAGGGGAGAAGAGAAGAGGAGGAAAAAAATAAATAAAGAGTGACGAACGAACGTCATCAATCTTATCTGGATTTTTTCTTCTTCATCTCACCTTGTTTGAAGCCGAATATATATCAAATGGCTTTTTCACGCGGGACGAACTGGAGAGCCGAAAAGGGGCCGTCAAGTGCATCCATCGTGACAAATTAACCGGATCACCACCACGACTTCTGCCCCTATATATCCACTTATAAACTCAAACACGCATCTCTCACACTCTTTGACTTTTTCCCGTCCAGATAGCGTCTATTGGGGCGCGACTTGGTCACGACAATCCCATCAAGGGTTCTCGATGAGGAGAAACCAACAAAACAACAACAGCAACACGAATACGTGGCAAAGAAGACGAAAATATACACAAACACAAAACAACAAGAAAATAAGAAAAAAGACATAACCCTTTGGAAAAAAAAGAAGAACATTTTGATGGACGTGTATAAATTCATATAAATAAATAATACAGATACGGGTTAAACCGGTGTGTGTATGTGTGTGAATGAGTGAGTGAGACAACCACGATATGTTTTTTCTTTTCAAAGGTCTTCTTCAATTTCATTTCCCAACGTTCGTGTATCGTGTAGGTCTATACAGTCACACACATCACACAAATCCTTCCGCCCTATTCTCCCTTCACACCTTGTGCGGAGGAGTTAATGGTTCGTCCTACCACCCTCCAATTTTTCTCTCCTAAAGTGAGAATGGATGGAGGGATGGTGAGAAGAGACGATGTTGTATGTAACAGCTCTTCCGTGATCTGCTCTGCGCTTCTCAGACTCACGATCTATACAGGCTCTTTTGTTGACTGTGTTACAGGGCGATATGGCCGCGTCATGTCCACACGATTAGGGGTGAAAGAGGGCGAAGATGAAGGGGGGCATTGAGGTTGACAGGGCCAAGATGCAACGGGAATCAAGCAATCAGTCTCCCTTGTCAATCGTTAGGTGATTGTATACGCTTCTCTTCTTTGACTTGTCGTCGGTTCTCTAAAGCTGATGGCTTTCATCAACAGGTATAGGCGTTTTTAGGTGGAGGGGGGGGGGGGGGAGGTAGAAAAACATTTTTTCTCTATTTAAACCAGAGACTGAGCTCTGAGCCTTCTTTTCTTTCCCATGATCCATCCATCGACCCTCTTTCTGTCGTCATCAACTCACGTGGAATCATAGAATAACCTAACCTAAAAGTATAACTTGTCATCATAAGCGTACATAAAACCCATTTGCCGGGCCACGACAGATGAAAACATATTCTCGACCCGTCATTGAATCGTCAATGGACCTTGTTGCGCTAAAGGAACTCGAACGAAAGTTATGAAAAAGACACAAAACGTCATATTTTCGTTAGTAAAAAAAGAGGGAAGGACAAATTATCTACAAAGACGATGTAGAAACCTTCAGGCACATGAAGACTGGACTTCATCGTGCCGTCTTTATATTGTC
Source organism: Daphnia galeata (assembly GCA_030770115.1). Classification (NCBI taxonomy): domain Eukaryota; kingdom Metazoa; phylum Arthropoda; class Branchiopoda; order Diplostraca; family Daphniidae; genus Daphnia; species Daphnia galeata. The sequence goes on from CM061115.1 coordinate 7,371,983, forward strand.
GTCATTCAAAACTATACGATGTGAGCGTGAGCGCGCGCGCTCACAGTCAGACGTTGAAACTTACTTTTCAATTAGTGGAAGACGAGAGAGACTCGGCAAAGAAAGTGGCGCTAGAATGGTCGATAAGTGAGGTAACAGTTTTCCCTTCAGAGATGAAAGGAGAGAAAATAAAAGAAATGAGAAGTCGGACGCGGACCCGCCGTTGACGACGGAGCTAGGAGGCGGGCCTCCTGGCGGCGACTGCTGTGTGTGTGTGTGTATGCGCGCGTCGTTAAAAGTAATATACAGCGGGAGCGAGAGTGTGTGCCGTTCGTCTCGTAAAATGAAACAAAACGAGAATAAATCTAGAATGAACGAAAAAAAAAAGGAGCGAAAAAGGAGTTAAGGAGAGAAAATGTAAGGAGACGAGCGACACATGTTGCGTGAAGTTCGGGAGCAGAGGAATCTGGGCGCACGCGAATATCCCCTGGAGCCGCTGCCAGAGATGGCGACGACTATACCACCTACAATTTCACGCTCCAAAGATATCAAGAAAGAGACGCTGTATGGACGGGAGAAGAAAAGGTGACAGCCACCAGTTGAATTTATATATAAGCTCAAAAGAAAAAAGGAAAAATATGGTTGAAATTATTATTTAAGGGGTCATTCGCTATAGAAAAATATTAACGTTTCCATGACAGCGGCGGATTTCCCGATAAAGGAAAAAGAGACGGCGCCGGTCCTTATTTTTTTTCTTCTTCTCTATATAGACGACTCGAGGTATATTAGTTTTATATGTCTTTACTCTTAACTCTCTTTCTCTATACACTAATAAAGCAGTGTATAGCAGCTCTATACTACTAGACTGCATAGATATTAAATGGGGCAATGGGGCTGATGCCACGCTAAAAAAGCCTGGACTTCACGCCGAACACGGCCGTCAGGAACGAAATATATATATCGAAAAGAATTTTTAAAAAATACGAAAAAAATTCTCATCGGGCCGCGATCGTTTTATTTTGTTTTGTTTTTTTAAAGCGGCAGCGCTACGTGGAGCGGACGGGATTCATCCAACCATGATGTCCTTATATTCGTTGTTGATGTTGTGCGGTTCTGCGCTATGCCTTGAATGGAATCTCTTAATGATCCTACTGGAAGAGGAGATTAACACGGCCGGACATTATCGCTTAATTAAAAAAGAGATTGTTGGCGCTCTGTCTTGGATAGAAGAGGATCAGGAAAGACGCAAACACAAAAAAAGAAAAACGATAGAGATAGGAAAAGCACCTGAAGGCAAAGGTAAACTGTACAAGCGACTGCCGTCCAATCAGTACACCCCATACCGTGCAAGTTTGAACAACAACATCAACAACAACAAAATATTTCTCCACTTGGGTGTTGGTGGTACTCTATACTCCACCGAATAGGAAGAATAAAGAAGAAAATACTTTTACAACCATGAAATTTTTTTCCCCCCTCTAGTCTCAACATATATACACAACTTGGCTGTAGAAGTCAGCGCCGTTTCATTAATCTTCAACTGACAGATGGGCATTTGTTTTCGTTAGCGCTTGCCCTTTCGATCTATCGACTGGGAGTCTCTCTCCTTCTCCATCTTTCTTGTTTGTGGTATTTATTTATTTGCTGGCCTCCAATAACGCGTCGTGCGCGTTGTGGTTACACGACCAACAAGAAAAAAGAAAAATAGAAAACAAAACAGGAAAGGGAAAAGAAAAAAATTGGATAGCTATAGAAACGTCGACGGCGGCCCAGGTTATACAATCTTCTCCGATTCGGGACCACACGACAAAACTGAAAGATAAATGTTCACATGACTAAGAGCCCTCCGGGGGTGGTGGACTTTGTGGGTACTACACTCTTATGTTGTTGCTCGCCTTTGCCAGATTTTTGAATTCAGTTTTACATATTCAGTACACATACAGACACAAACTGGAAATCGAATCAACATCTGCGACGACGACGACGAGGGACGTCGCGTGACTCTAGCAGGGCCCTACCCAAAGATACTTTTCTTTTCTTTTTTCTGTTGTTGCTCTGCATCTCCAAAAAGTGCTTTAGAGACATTCCAAGTGGGTCGACTCTCACCGGGGTAGGGCCGGCCATGGCATAGGCTTTTAAATATCGGTCATTTTGATTAGCATCGGAAAAATATGAAGAGACTGTGACCAAAGCGGGTGGGAATAGAGAGAAAAACACACCCTGCAGTCCTATAAGGGATTCACTCGCTATATAGCAGCTGCTCCCCTTGGACGTCTAGTGGAACGTGATGATTGTCCGATAACACATTGGTCCTCCGTCTTGTGTTGATGTTCCTGCTGCTGCTGACCGGTTGCTTACACACATACCTTAAGTTTGGTGTTGTCTGAATAATATACAGACCAAATGGCAGGTAAGAAATCCTCCCCCCCCCCCTCCTCTTACTATGTATATCTAGAAAAACAGAAGAAGAAAAATAAGAGACGAACATGTGCGACCGAGTCCGAGACATTTCCACCCAAAACATGATGATTTCTTTTTCCGTCAAATGAAAAGAAATAAGAGGGGGGCTAACTAATACGAGGTTTCTTTTGACACGTGGTTGTCAATTTGATTCAATCTGTTACAGAGAGACCGCGCGTTTTCGTATTTCCACAAGAAAATACTGAAGAAGAATGCTTTCCTCTTCAGTTGGTTTCCCCCCTCTACTGAAATTCTCCGACATTTCTAAATGTCTTTTCTCATTTTTCTTCGAAATAACATGTACGCTTATATATTTATATAACATCGCGTGCGTTCGATTCTCGGACCACCACATCATCGCCCCGACACAAATACTTGACGTCCCAGTTCGAAAGATTGTTAGAGCCCACCATCAGAGTTTTTTTTTCATAAGTCAATTTTCGCCTGAGAAAAGAGGAAAAAAAAACCAACAAAAATTTCGATTGAAGATGAGATGAAAGAAAATTTAAGAGTCGACTTCATTTGCAATGGTAATTCAACCAAACGGAGTAGCAACAGCACCAGTAATATTAGTGTGTGTGGAGTATCTTTTCTATATAGTCAAAAGAATGTGCCACGCGCGCACTTTTTTGCCTCCTCCTTCTATCGCCCACTCTTTTAATACCATCAATTGATGCAATCGTAATAATAATACATCACGAGAGCCAACAAGCACCTTGAAGGTTGTACTAGAGGCAACATGATGGTTTATAATAGTAAAGGAAACCAAAGTCTATGGAAGACGAGGACTTGGAGGTCTCGTTCTATCCAACACGCCGCTCTCTCACTCCGTTATTATCGTACAAGACGACGTCTAGTGGAAATCGCCCATCCTGCAGGGCAAAGCAATACCAAAAACCTTTCAATTTTTTTGTGTGCCTTGTTCTTCTTCTTTTCAAAATAGAGAATTTGTTTTTTATTTTATAAAAGCCCACAAAGAGAGAGAGAGAGAGAGACATGAGTAGAAAAATACATAGCATATACATTTAATTCTTTGATGGATTTTTTATTTTAAAATAAAAGGAGAAGGAGAAAGGTCGCCCTTCATTTTCTTTGCATTTGAATAAACGCGGACCACGAGAAAATATTTCCCGACGCGATGGATGTATGGCCAATTTGCACTGCCTGTATTTGGACAAAAAAGAAAAGACGCAAGGTGCTTCTTCTTCTTCTTCTTTGGTGTGTATTAAACCTGTTACTGCGAATTTATATGCCCGCTAGATTTGGCGGGCAAATAAAGTGGAGGGAAATCAGGAATGGAAAGGCCAATCTCTCTCTTTCTATCTGCAGTATCTTATATTATATTACAAGTCCATCCGGGAACGATATGATAATGGTTCGTAAAAAAAACTAAAAATCCGCACACCGACTTGACTCATCGTTGCCACGGTTACATCAACAACACACCCAACTGCCACCCGATCGCGCACACACACACACATAGTGTGTCTACTGTCTATACTACGCACAACAAACAAAACACACAAAGCAAATGTTGGTTTCGCCATGTTGCAAGATCGTTCATATTCATGAGTCTCTTTTCACTCTCAGGGCTCTCTGAGAGAAGATTAAGTCACTCCCGCGGGTTGTGCTCGTGTAGCTGCAATGCCACATAACTCGACCCCACCTGACAACGGCAATATAGCGGAGGAGTTGTGGGTTTTAACGATGGCTTGACTCGCGCTTCGAGCCTTCGATTGGCGCCGCGAGACATTTATATTAAAAGACCATCCTTTTGAATTTGGAATTTCTTCGTTTCTTAGTCGATTGCATTCTACGTTGTTTTTATCGAGGAGAAAATGCGTAATGCGACGCTGGTGAAAGGTTTGGCATCGACTGTTGGGTGGAGTCGCGTGCGGTCCTGGCGCGCGCGCGCGCGCCCACCGTTGCGGTATATTATTATTATTAGATCTATACCGTTGGCGTTGCACGACAATTAAACTCTGGTCGTTTTTCAAGACGCATACCGAAAACAGTAGACGAATTGTGGGGAGAGATAAGAGCAATAACAGATCAGACGGAGAAAAAAGGGGGACCAAGTCGACCATCAACCTGTCGATCGATCGGAATCGACCAAAAGAATAAAACGGGCTGGATCGTAAAAACAACTAGCTAGAGAGAGAGTCCCACTTTGCTTTATTGGCAACTTGATACCAATACAAGCGAATGGCCTGTTTGTCTTCGTGTCTGTATCGTTTTGTTTTATAGACTCTGAAATGTTTCCTTTCGTCTCCTTCCTTCTTTTCTCTCGGACACAAGAACATCAGCACTGTATTATCTCTCTCTGGTTTTGTCAGCGGTCGTGAATCTGTTTTTCACGATCGCCCCGTCGTTGGACCGGACGGTCGGCTGAGATAGACTCTCGTGAAACGTGTGCACGCCCGTCCACATATGGGCTGTAACAAAGATACTGTACATTTATTTCTTGAGACTTATTTCCTTTGAAAATGAAAGAAAGAAAGGAAGTAAGAAAAAGGCCAACTTAGGAGTAGAACGTAACGTTCAAAAAAAAAAAAGATAGAAAAAAAAGGAAGTCTGAGGGAAAGAAAGGCACACGACTATATGACCTGCCAAAGAGTTGTGTTCTAATTCACCGCAAGGCTGACAGACCTCACAAGAAGAAAAGGAAGTAGGAATACTAAGAAAGAAATAGCCCTCAAAAATGCAAATGGCCTTTTTTTTCCCTCTTTTTTTCACTGTTTTCCCTTTCTCTCCATATCAGATGAGCTAAGCTCATAAGAGATTTTTGGGGGCAGAAAAAAAGAAGATGGACACAAGTCCGACACGAACGGGGCACCCTCAAGCTAAAGGTAAGATAAAATTCAAGAGAGGGTTGATGGTTGAACAACAAACAAGTCAAAAAAAGAATCATAAAACTTCCTGACAGGCCTTCACCCCTTTTTTTTTTCTTTCTTTTTCAGTTTTTTGTTGTTGTCTCCCCTCACACATTGAGTTCCAGCGACCGATTCTTTTAACCTTCTCCTCATTTCGTCGAGGAATTAGTCTGGCAAAGAACCAACAGCTTACCAATTTTATCTCGCAACAGACAAATGGACGACGTGTTTCGTCTTTTTTTTTTCAGAAACTTATTGAGCGCAGAGGGGCCAGTCATTAGACCAAGTAGGGATAGACGAAGAGTTCAGAAAAAAGTGCATTTTTTTTCTTATTCCTCACTCGGAAAAATACTTTCGGAGGGAGTGGACGCTGAAAGCATCACAATAATTCCACGTCACCTTTATTCCGTCTTGGTCGTCATCTCCAAGATCGTACTCCATTTCTCTAACGGCCAGACGAGTTATAACTCACGCAGACACAACGTCCATTGTTTATTTAAGTTGCCTTCTCTCTCTCTCCCTCCCTGTATCTTATTCTCTTGTAGTGATTCTGTACGCTATACGGTTGAGACCCATGAGGAAAAGAAAACGGGGCATCTGATTGAAGATTCCTCTGATTTTGTTAGATAAGCCGTTCGTGTAACACGGTAAGATCGTACATAACATTTGGTTCCACACTTTGGTCAACTGCCCAGTTCTCGATCGATTCTGTGGCCAAATTTGGGATATGAATGTGGACAGTAGCAACGGTGAAAACAAGGAAGTCGACCCCAGAATTGCCATTACAATAAATATACGACGTAAGAGTTGAGAACCAGATTGGTCACTTACTATTTGGTCGTGTAGAGTCAAGATGGCCAGATTCGGATGAGAGCTCCACGGCAATCTTGTTTCCTGGAATCAATCCAGTCTGCTGAGTGCTGACTCACTAACGAACGACGGTGATGTCCATCACACCTGTCCACTCGATAACAGATCAACAAGGTCCTTTTTTTTTCCAAAAAGATATTCTCCATTTCCAATTAATTTGTCTCCAAGTTGTCAAACAAGGTTGCCAGCTTTCATCGAAAACAATTTCAATATTGGCAATAAATATAATATAATCTATCGATTTCGAAAGCTCATTTGTACAATAACAAATCGTTTCTAAAACTTTATTGCGTGACGTCGTCATGGTGTTGTCAATTCATCATCGTTCGTTCAGACATTCACCGCTTCCAGTTGCCAATCGTCGACAGCCACTCGTTAAATCGAGCGAAATTTACATTCAAATTTAGCTGGATGACCGAAATCCACTTACAGGTTATATATTTTTTCACAGCTCTAAATCTGGCTGTTAGTTTTATTAGTTCACGTCAGCACTGCATCTGCACTGGGGACTGTAGTAGACTCGTTTGTTTTTATGTGCCACATTCCAACTAGCAACGATGAGGCGTTCTGTTCATATTTAACGTCGCTCCCGCCTTCCGTTGGAATGCCGAATGATCGATGCCCAATATTCAGTAAATCAGTGGTTCTGCTTTGGGTGCTGTGAGGAACGACGCAGTTACACAACAGAGAGACAGAGATAGAGAGAAAGGAAAAATAAAATGAAATTTTTCTCCCTCATTTCTTTTAAAAAAGAGAGAAAAAAAAAGATGACTCCACCCCTGCTGTGGCCATTGGGGTTTTGCTGTGGATACCACAACGTAAGAGAATTCAAATGTGTCTTCTTTTTTTTTCCTTGCTCATCTTAACTTTTCATTTTTCCTACGGCTCTAACATTTAAAAAAAAGAAGATTTTTTTTTTTAGATGATTGATCAAGGATGTAATATGAGGGGGGACCGTGATTTGCCCTGATTGTCCAGGGCGTCCCATCATCTAGGGACCTGATTACCATTGATCGAGAAAAACGATCGTCGGTTTCGACATCGTAAGGAAAAAAGAAATGAAAAGATTCCGGTCGTAAAAATGTTTATGGCACTACTACCAAAAATGAAATCGCCCATATCCCAAAACGTTCAGGTTGTAAACAGAAAACCATTGAACGTGAGTATTTTTTTTTCCTCGAAGGAAATTGGTAACAAAAGTTATAGGAGAGAGACTATGCCATAGAAGGTGTTCTGTTTAGTTTAGTTCATTTCACAGTTTGAGGGAGAATAAGTAGACCGAGGCACTTTGATTCAAGGTAGCCCGGGCCCTGTCGATCTGAGTAGCACTCATCTTAATAGAGACCTATCGACAGGTTAATGAGACAGATGGATAAAGCGATTCAATCAGGAAAAAAAAACGTCAGTCTGTAGAGTCAAGAAAAAGAGAGGGAGATTGAGAGACTTTAAGCAGCGGGTTTTTTCATGCAACTCCACCCTTTCGGTGAGAACGAAGCCGGACGAGCCGAGTTCTAGCGTTGGAAGTTTGGAACTCGACTATTCTGACGCCACTGGGATGAATAGCAATGCCTATCGGGCTATACAACAAGCACTCCTCCCCCGTCCCTCATTAAATTCCCTAACACTCACTGTCGAAGCCATTAAGAATGGAAACAAAAAACGATGAACGAGGCCCAACTTAGAGGCCTAGTTCATCTTCGCTGATCTTTCCAGTGTTATACGATCCTTCTCTGTTGTATAGGCGGCGTTTTTTTTCCATAGTGAAGACGCAACTCCTCCTTGAGACTAATGAGTCCCGATGGAGCTCGTTGATTGAAAAGGAAAAAAAAAACAACTTTTCGTACTCTGCGTGAGAGAAATGATCTCGTCCGATAACCTTTTCGATCCCCTGGCTAAGGTATACAACAACGGGTGGTTAGGTGATTTTGTGGCCCGATATAGGTTTATTGTTTGTTGTCAGCCTCGTCGGGACTTTCTTTCTCTATCTCTCTCTCTCTTGGCTGCTTCAATAATGTATAAGAGGTTTTAGGATTCCTGGAATTTTAGATTGATCAAGTCTTAATAAAGGTGAGACGATTAGCCGAGACTTAATACCCAAGTCGGGATAAACCGAACGATATAGAATTACATGCCAACATTGACGGGGTAAAACAAACTCTAGACGATAAAGTGAAACAAGATACGTATATTCTGCAGTATACGACGGTAGTACTCGTAAAGAAAACTACAGAAGCGAAACGCAAATTCGCTCCCTGTGCGTGTCTATAAGCTTGGCGTATCGGCTGAGCCATCAGTACCGAGTCAGACAGGTGATGCCTGGCCTTGTCATCAGAAAGTCATCGTCACGGATGATCAGCTGCTCGGCAGGATATTTTGTCGGTTGGGGAAAAACCTTCAGCAAAACAACCCACCCACTCAGCAGCTCGGCCCCCAGTGCCCCCACTCCTTGAAAGCCTCTGAATTTCAGACGGAGCAACAACAGAAAAATAAAAATAACATGGCACGACTCTTTTTGAAGGTTTGGAGGTGTTTGTTGAAATGAAAGGCTGTCAAAACGGCCACGTTCGATGGTGATGCCGATTATATACCGACGAACGGCACACTCGAGTCGATCACACGGATGAATAAGTCCATTGAACAGTCTCCGTTCGACCTCATCCGTTATGGAAAAATATAGAAGAGACAATCACCAACAATCGTGTTTGGTTGGGTCTTTCGACGGTAGATTCTGATTACGATCTCCCGACCCAATAGCGAATAGCGTTTGGAATGAATAGAAGACTTGATTGGGATCGTCGGAACCTGGTTATCTTTTCAAAGGAGCGATCAAGCGGCAAGCTCTGAGAATGTGTAGCTAGCTAGCCAGCTAAAGCATATTTATTTAAAAATCAAGTAAGAAAAAAAAGGGATAAAGAAGGACGACAACAACAACATCCCACAAACTAGCCAAACCGGGTCAGTAAACAAAATTGTGACATGCGGCTATTTTTATCAGAGGAAATAGTGAAGCAAACAAGATTTTTTTAAGGGAAAATGAACAGTCGCTGAGAGGTCAAATAGTCCCTTACTCGTTATTCAGTCGGCCTCTAGGCTCAATTTTTAATTACTTTCAGCCTAGGAAAGGTGTCGGATGCTTGGATTTATTTATTTATTCAGGTTCTCAGTTCCCTGTTCTCTCCTGTTTTATTGGCTTCTCCGGATTCTTTTTCCTGTCTGAGAAGAGGAATCTTCTTCTCTGCCTGCTGCTTGTTGCACGGCTTGATAAACACACGCCCGAAATACATACACGGACGTTACGTGTTGTGACCGCATCTGTGTATTTACTGGCAGAGGACAACAGCGGTGTGGCAGTCGCCGTGATCCGCCGTGATTCCGATCATAAAACACGATTTACGGAAAGAGCACCTGGGTGGGAGCGCAATAGACTACGAGCCGTCGCGGTCGTTTGAATATATCGCGCGGGATAGAAAAGTAAAAAAAAAAAGAAAGAGAGGGAGAGTTAAGGGAAAGAAAAAATAGTTTCGACCCTTCGTCTTTCTGCCTTCACTTCGGAGAGCATTATTTCTTCCCGCCAGTTGCTTAAGTATTTGAATTACGACGGGAGCTTACACGATTGGACAATAGCACACTAACCGATTCCCGTTTCAATAAACAAGAATTTCAGGAGGAAAAAAAAAAGAAGAAAAAGACTTCTATTCGGGTTTATTTTATTAGAATAGCCGTTTTCATTTTTGTTCAAAAAACGTTTGGGAACAGTTTTACACCTGAGAGAAGGTTGCTGCTGATATGTCGAGCTGTCAAGTCTTTCTTATTTTCGTGCGCCTCTACAGGACATGTGGTAGTCGTAAAAATGATCGGAGATCGTAACTCTTTCCCTCGTTCTCCGCGAGGCGTTCGCAAACCAACGATCCGACAGTTTCGACTTAAGCGGCGAGAGAAATATATACCGACGAACGTACAAGAAATATTCGTCGCAGAGCCAGGTATTTGCCGAGATATTCTCGCCATAAAAATAGAAGAAAGGTGTCTCAGATTGTGTTCGACAAGAATCAAAGAAATGGAATAATGGCAAAAGAATACACTGTCGGTTGAATTGAGGAATTGACTCGCGAGTCCAAATTCTCTATCGCGGTACAATGAATTTGCACAAAGAAAGGAGTGCATAAAAATTTTAAAACGAAAAAAAAGTGATAAAAAAAAATGAAGAAATTGTATAAAGAAGGGGGCGATCTAAGAATGAACGACGAACGAGCCGTTTTATTCTTTTGAGCTTTTTTATGACTTTCTCTTCCAAACCGTACCGCCGAATGTGTCACTCATTCGGCAGGGGATTTCTCGTACTTTAGTTTTTTTTTCTGTCATAATTCCCCGAACCATAATGGAAGCCTGGAAGGTTAAATGTATTGAGACATTCGATACATAAATAAACCCTATTTTCTTCATTGAAAGACAAGAAAACGCCAGAAAAGAAATTGAAATAAATTTGTTCGAACGCATTCAGAAAAAAAGCATAGACCACCCATAACGTGTCACGAACACACATCTTTTGGCGTAAAGAAGAAAAAAAAAATGTGTGAAGAAAGAAAAGGATAGGTGAAGTTACAAAAAAGGAATGAACATAGAGTAAGAGATAGAAGGACGAATAAGGCCTGATATAGCTGGCAAATGAAACGCGGCTAATTGGCGGCCCGGAACAAATCATAGGTATCCTGGCGTTGGCAACGCATGTAACTGGAATCCCGCTGCTGTTATGCGATGTCGGAGCGATAAGACCTCGCTTAATAGGCAGTGCGGGAGTGCCAATATTGAAATTATCGACTGAATCCAGTCACGAAACAGAGCCATGTAGAGACAAGAATGAGATGCAATTCAACTCGGAATCGTGACTAGACAGGTTCTCGATTGCATAATTTGATTAGAATACATAACTCTCACATACAAAGCATAGTAGGAGAGAAAATTAATAGCAAGAAAAGGCCGAATAATTTTTTCTCCAGCAAATGCATTCAATAGAAACTAAAAGTAAGGAAGAAGGAGGGCGGCACTTACTCTTCGTTGAATTCCGGAGCTTGATCAAGATGAATTTGGTGATCTGTATGTGAATTCCGAGAACAGCAGAGCCGCCGTATTCATGGACAAAAAAGACACGCGAATCGCGTTGTCTCAATTCAGTTAGGCCGTAAGCGAAGCAACCGAACAGGAAACGTTGAGGCATTGACCAGCGGGAGGTATCCTTTTTCTCATGAGTCTGTGTTATGAACCCCAGCGATGACGATTCAAGTGGTTCACTGGTCAACAAAGTGATACTGGGATTCTTCCATTCGCCTTTAAAGACCGATTTGATGCGGATAACGATCCATCGTCCACCATTGGTAATATTCTCGACCGTTCCGCTAAAAACCAAGTCGTTTCGATTCAACAACTCGTTCAAATGCCGTCCATACTGTGGTAAACAAACACGTTAATTTGGGATGAAAATGAAAAATAAATGAATGTGTAATCACTGACCGCTTCATCATTAGGACAAAAGAAGCCTGTTGCGTGACTGTAGCTAATTGGCAACAAAAATAAAAACACCGACAGCACTAGCACAAATAACTGTGAATAACGTGGAGCTCTCTTTCTACGCACTGTCTTCATTTTATTTGCTGTGGCTCAAGTTGTTTTCCTTTTTTTTTTTCTTTTTAATCGCTACCCAGCAGTTTATTAAACGGTACCTGTTGATATTAGGCAGTTGCAATTAATCACGTTTTATTTCGAAGACTAACCAATCAACGGACTCCCGCCGACGATAGCCGATGATCAACTGAGGCAATCGACCTGTCCTTCAAACTCTTCAATAGCACACAACTCATATATTTTATATGAGAATAGAGAGACGATAAAGTAGATAAAGTTGAAAACAAAACCAAAACAAAAACAAGGCGGGATTGGGCGGCGGCCTATTTTCCCCCTCTTCCTTACTGTTTCAGGTATACTCTGCACTCAGTCAGACACTCAAGCCTTTAAAGCACTGGACAACGAACCAACGATTTAGTTCTCTCTCCTTTTTCCCACTCAGTGTCTTTGACTTTTTTTTTTCATTTTTTTTACCCTTCCTTCGCTGGCATGTTAGTCTATGAGAGACGACGACGTCCGAGAGAGTTTTAGATGGGCTGAGAGACGTAGGGGCGGCAGCATCGAAGCACTTCAGGGGAAAACAAATGACCAAGCCTGCCGCTATGTTAGGGAGGAGTACCTATTCTCGCGCCGAATAGTAAGACTGAAAGAATAGGATTTTAGCACCTGGTTTCTTTTCTTACGATCTACCTATTTGTTTATTCGTTGAGTTATCTCAGTCGTGCGCGCTTCACCGAAATTCTTCTGTAGTAGCACAGTTACGATGCACGAGTCGTGCAGTCAATATTGAACATAATAGTACCAGCAGTTGAAACTGAGAAATCCGGGTGGGTCTCTATCAGTGTGCAGTATCGGTTTATTCCGCAGGTCGTAACCCTATACGTATATTCAGTTGGAATCGAAAATCACGCATCAAAGATGTGTGAAAATCGTTAAGAAGCATTTCTCGATAGATCTTACTTCTTTTTATTCTTTTTAGCACCAAGAGGATTCTGTAGAATCGAGGTCGATCTTCAGACAAGTTCGATCTGATAAGCAACAACAAAAGTGTGGAGAATAAAGCTCCGAGCCAAACGACGGTTCGAAAATACAAGGCCGCTACAATAAGAAAGTCTGGAATGGTGGCCATGCGATTTACATTTGCGAGATTGGTTTTTGGATTCATCGTCCACGGACCGAATGTTCGTTCGATTCGTTTTCACCATCGAGTAAACTTAAAACAGCTGTAAAAACACTAAATCTGTTGGAGACTCTGCTAGAGGGAACCTTTCGCATCTGCTCAAAGTTCCTGATCGGTCAGTAGAGATGAACACTGCACTGCCTCAAAGGTCAGATCAATACAAACAAACCATTAATCGAATAATGAACGAAAAAGGCTCTTTTTATCAACAGTATAGAAGTGCACAACTTCGGAGCGTTGTTGAAGGGTTTCTTAATATAGAAGTTACGAATAAACTGTTTTTTTTTTGTTTCTTTTACCTATCTTTTCTTTCACACAGAAACAAAAAGATCTGTATAGACGGTGTGATTTTCTTAGTGTACGTGTGAGTTATGGTTTGACTGTAACCCCTAAAAACATTTATAGTTGACTTGCCCAGGGGATCGTATTTTGCGTTTTTTTAAATGACAGAATATTTCTTCAAAGTGGAGCGGGTGGAATCCAATGATTTATAATTTCAAGTTATCCCGGTTATCCCAATTTTTAAAACTTCCAACCATAATGGAAAAGTAAAAATGACAACCTTTCAATTGCTCAATAAACAAAATTTGTTACGTCACGTCTTCTTAGCTTGCGCTGCGCTTATTTCTCTTTAACGTACGTGCCCAACAAAAATAATTCTAGTAGTTTTCGTTATAATGCGATTGATCAATGTGCATTTTAAAAAATGGAATCTTAATTAATCGAATTCTAATTCTTATTTAATGACTTTTCCCAATAAGATTTGCCATCTAGTGGCCAACAACATGGACTTATTTACCACTACACAACACTGGAACGCTGCGCATCAGTAACAAATAATGTTATTAATTTCTTATGTGAATTTCTTTTTGTGAATCTAATCTTCAAACGAAAATTTGTCACTCCAACTTCTTCACCATAAACGTGGTAACTCTTCTTTAGATTTCTTTGGAGAGAAGATGTATGTCAATCAACCGATGTTGAGACGGCGGATGGTTCGCGCAACAATCAGACCTAAAGCCGTAGCGGCAGCTAATCCCACGACTGCTCGGATCCAAACAGCACTGGAATTTCCACTCAACATCGATGGTCTCCATGATCTGGAATTCCCATGACAAATGATTCACTTGACTATTAGACTGAACTGTAAATACTTCCATTTTCGGAAAAGAAAACGAACGACTTACGGAAAAGATGACATGGTCGCCAGTTTGATGTAAACATCGCTTTGAAGGCGACCAGCTTTAGCACTAAAACCGTGAGGAGGAGGTATTCTATGTTTGCGACAAAATGTCTCGGGTTGCTGGAGATATTGCTGGCGCACAGGGCCTGATTCCCATTTCGAAGCAACGATTAGAACGGGTATCGAGGTTTCGGCAAAATACTAATAACGATAACGATAAGATATGAAGTTTTACCGAGTTGCAAATTGCAATGTCTAAAATCTTTCTCACCTTTAGATACAATCTGGCGACATGTTCGAAGCTGTGCTCGTCTGATGCATCGTAGACCAAGCATGCCACATCACAACTTACTTGCTGCGGGGAAAGCGAATCTGCGCCCAAAGCATCGACGTCATGAAGAAGGAGGATCTTGCTTTGCCCATAAACACTCAGCTGTCGTGCGACGTATCGGGGCAATTCACACCATAAGTTGGAAGTGTCAATTTCCTGTAAATATTCATTGAATTATTTAATCATGTGTATAATAATTTATATTATATTTGACAACTTACATCCACTGTTCGTCCGAGTAATCCTTGGCAAAAAGTTGTCTTTCCCACGCCAGGCGGCCCAATAACATGACCCATAAAAACCGTACGTGTGTTTCGTTTCTTGCTGCCACCAGAACGTTGCGCTTTTGTGACAGTTATAGCTGAAAGCTGATTGTCCGTGCCGGCAGTGTGATATCCCAGGTACGCCAACAACTCGCACGTCCTGGTAAATTTAAATAAATTCGGTATCTTAGCGATCAACAATAAATTAAAAAAAAAACCTGCGGACGTCCAAGTATGTCATCAGGCTCCACTGAGCCATGTAGCCTTTCAAAGTTGGCCAGCCCTGCAAAGAACAAAATAAATACTCACTTTAAATTTTCATTTACGATACTAATTTTGTGATGAAGTCTTCATTACTTGGACATTGGTAGGTACCGAATACTTTAGATTTTGGCCCCAAGGCATTATTGAGCAAGGCGAAAAAAGAGATGCCAGTTCTTGTGTATTTAGAGCTCCATCCTTGTCCTTGTCATGCTGCTCAAAAAGTTGGACAAGAAACGCCCAACCAGAAGCAGAGAATTCCGTGTTGCACCCTGGAGGGACTCGTAATCTAAAATAATTAATAACGTTACTGATGAAATGCAACATAGCAGAAACATGGTGTAAAACGAAAAGGCTACGCACGGTGGATGCAAGTAATCTCGACTTAGATTTAAGTAGTCGTCGTATCCAAATTTTCTCAACACTGTCCAAGTGGTCTCATGTCGTCCTCGTTGAATAAATAAACGATGAAGAAACAGAAACCCTTAAAAAAGAAAATAAATAGTATTAGCAAAATCGTATTTCTTTTCTCAATGAGAGAGCTTAACGCACCAGAAAGTGTCAGTCCGTTGGAACCCACACCGTCATTAGTGTGGCGACGTACTACATTACGTACATCTTCAAGAGCTCGATTTTGCAAAGATGTTCCAAAACATCGTTGTTGAAAAGCGTTCAGCTCAGCGTCACTAAGAGAGCCATCACCATCTCGATCACAAATAGCAAATATTCGTCGTAGGGCCCGCTTACATTTCTCCGTCAACTAATCAAAACAATAAAATCAGCCAAAAACGACATAATGACCTTACATATGTAAACCAAGCATTACCTCTCGATCTTCAGCGATGTACAATGGAGCAGTTGGATGAAGCACAGCTTTTTGAGCATAGTAAAACATCTCTGAAATGTTGCGAAGAGTTCGCGCTGAGCACTGAATACAAATAACGATAATTTGTACCTTGTAGGAAAAAAAATGTTTGAAAGCATTACCTCCACACAAGTTTCAATTTCTGCATAGTGGTTCATAATTGGTAAAACTGATTCCATGTTCCCCTGTTCAAGCAAATCAGATTTGTTGCCAACCAAAATAATTGGAATTGCAGACACAATTTCCCCATTTTGATTTTCTCCATCTTCTTTGGAAGCCGGTCTTAATGACTGTAGCAATGGAAGCCATCTTTCAGTAATTTGTTGCAAAGAATGATTGTCATCAACTGCATATCTGAAATGCAATTTGCAAATAGCTAGTTTAGGGTTTAAGCCTAGCCTTAAGAAAATGTGTGATGAAATAATACATACACCAGACAAACTACATCAGCACGCTGAACTTCTCTAGCAAGATCTTGTTCTGTTTGTTCACTTTCTAAAAACCAAAGAAATTAGAAAGAGTTAAATACATTTGTTTTATGGTTTTGAAAAAAAGTAGCACATTAGTTGTTGTCATCTGTGGTTTGTTTAGAATAGGTAACATAAAGGCAATAATCTATATATTTGATTTAAATAATCTAGTTAGGTATAATAAGGAAAAAAAATGTTGATACAAACCTGAGAAGTCGACAATATGTGTTGGTACTTGTTCTGGTGTGACATCGGCCGGTATAGTTATTTCTTCGGCACGAGGGGGGACGACATCTGGAAACTCTTCACTAACCAACGATAAAATAAGTGAGGTTTTCCCAACTCCTCTCTCTCCCAATAACAAAATGCGCACATCTTGTCTCCCAAAAGGGCCCATATTGGCCACCGATTTAAACAAAAATTGTGTTAAGAACTTTTGTTGTTAAGTTAACGAACAAGCAGTCATCTGCTGCTTCATTCATAATCATAACAGGCCACCTAGCGGTCATATATGAAAGTTGTAAAGCTTTAGTAATTTGACAGCTTTTGCATTTTTTAGGCCTACTTTTTTCTAAGTTTGTTTACAAAAGTTTCGAGTTATGTAATTGAGGAATCTAAACCTCTTGCGAACGTTTAAGTACTCTGAAAGTGCCGAAAAAATGGACAGTGAAGCAAACACAAACAATCAATCTACAGTTCCTAGAAAAGGGCCTAATGATTTCATTTTTGGACGTGTGCTTGGAGATGGGAGCTTCTCAACCGTCAGTATTGTCGTTAACATTTTTTATGACAAAATGTTGTGTTGAAAATAGCTTTATTTGAGTTCAGGTTTATTTGGCTAAAGATATACAAACAGGCAAAGAATTTGCAAGTAATGTGTTTCTTATAAATATTTAAAGAATTTGAATTATTATCATTAATAAATACAATTTTTTATCATAGTTAAAGTATGTGAAAAACGTCACATCATGAGAGAAAAGAAACAACAATATGTAAAAAGAGAAAAAGAAGTCTTGATGCTATTAAGTGACAAAATCAAAACTTCAGCTCCTTTTTTTGTGAGACTGTATTGCACATTTCATGACCACAGTTCATTATGTGAGTATTATTAACTTCTTTTCAACCATTATTTGTTATCTATGTTTAGATTTTTTGAACTTGAGCTTAATTTTTACTTATAGATTTTGTTCTCACGCGAGCTACAAATGGCGATTTATTAACTTATCTTCAAAAAGCAGAGAAATTTGAAGAGGAAGTTGCACAGTTCTATACTGCAGAATTGGTCCATGCAGTTGAACACATGCACTTATTGGGAGTTGTTCACCGGGACCTTAAACCAGAAAACATATTGCTAGACACACAAAAGCATATTCTCATTACAGATTTTGGTTCTGCTAAAATGATACCCCAGCCCCCATTTTTACCAGGTAAGGAAATTGTTTTGGAAAGGAAATAAGTCTGGGGGAAATATTTAGTACATATTGATTAAAATCATATTTATTTGTTTCCATATTTATTTGTTCCATAACAGATGCAGATAATTCTAGTGAAGGCACTGCTCGGCGTAGCAGTTTTGTAGGAACGGCACAATATGTGTCGCCTGAGATTCTTACTGACAAACGTTCTTCTCCAGCCTCCGATTTATGGGCAATTGGATGTATATTGTATCAAATGCTAATAGGCAATCCTCCGTTTCAAGCAAGGTATTTTTAGTTAAGTAATGCTTTCTCATTAAAAAAAAAATATTCTACCAATTTTTTCCCTTAAGGAGTGAATATGCTATCTTCCAGAAAATTCTCAAATTGGAATTCGAATATCCCGCTGTTTTCCCGTCCGTTGCCCAAGATTTTATTTCAAAATTACTAGTAAGGATTGAATAAATTTTACACTTGTTTCATTGTTTGCTATTAATGTGTAAAAACTTTCTCAGGTGATTGATTCAAAAGAAAGGTTGGGAGCGCAAGATTTTGGTGGCTACCCTTCAATTAAAAAGCACAGATTTTTCCAGTCCATAGATTTCGACACACTCTATCTGAAAACACCCCCTTGCCCAAGCAAATGCAGAGATGTTGTAGATTTAGTATCTGAATCGAGTGATCCATCAGAATTCCTAAACGCAGAACCAGGCCTCAGTGGACAGCAGTTGAGCAAATTACTTGGTCTCCAACTGAACGATGAGCCATCAGATGCAAGTCGAAATTCCGCTCCAACACTTTCTAAAGAAATACCTTCCATAAACAGCACTAATAGTGTGCCTCCTCTACCAACTAAAAAGAGTTTAATCAATTTTCCAGCCAATGAACACCAACTTCAAGCCAGACTAATTCAACAAAAAGAATCAATACCTCAGTGGCACAATTTGGTTGATAAAAAACTCATCCTAAAACAGGGGCTTATTGATAAGCGAAAGGTAATATTTTGAAAATTCGGTTCTATAATGAAGAGTAGTAATGACTTATTATTCTACTGTTGATTAATGAATAAGGGTCTATTTTCACGCCGAAGAATGTTTTTACTGACAATGGGGCCTAATCTTTATTATGTGGACCCTTCTAATATGGTATTGAAAGGACAAGTTCCATTTGGTTTGACGTTGAAGGCGGAGCCAAAAAATTTCAAAAACTTCCACATTCATACGGTATAAGAGCATATTAGCTTTTTTACCAATTTTCCCCAAGTCTTTATTTCAAATTTCTCCTGTATAATCCAAAAGCCTGGAAGAACATACTATCTGGAAGATTCGGAAGGATTTGCATTGGAGTGGTGCAAAGCATTAGAAGAAGTTCGGAAACATTATTACGATTGAATAATATGAAGTCTGTGGTAAAGATTAACCTTGTAAAAATTAACTGCAAAAATTACTAATGTTCCTAAACATACACTGTTGAAAAATCATATTCTTGTATTTTATTTGCTCTATTATTCTTTTGGAGACATTGAGGGGGGCCGGAAGGCAGGAAAATATTCTGAATTATACAAAAAACAAAAACATTTAGATCAGATCTCTATTTTCTGCTCCGACAGGCTAGTCGTGATGGTGTGCAGCAAGACTCGGCCAGAAGCGCTAGTCGAATAGCCGCTTCCCGTTGTTGTAGCAACGGCTCCTGCAACAGATCCTGCCTTTCCTGCATTTGACGTAGCTCCAGCTTCGCCAAAGGCCGTCAAATTGTTCACAGAGCCCGTGGCATGGCCCGTTATGGGAGCGCAAGCCATGGCCGAGCTCAACATTGCCATATCCTGTTTTGTTTGTTTTCTTTTTTTGGAATTTTTATTAAGAGAAAACGAATCATTTGACAGCAGCAAAAATGTCCACATTTCACATTTTTCTTGGTTGACATAGGCCCACAATTTGATGGCTGTTCTTATAATAATCTTAATGAACCCGAATGAACCTATATATACTATAATAATAAGAAAAAGATGAGATCTCCCGAATCTTTTCTCACATATTTTCATTTCATTTGTGATTGAGGCCTCTCCGTTTGCCCTCTCGCTGTTATTTCACTGTGATATGCAGTTGCAGTCATAACGCACACGTTCAAATTTAACAGTATTAACACAGCCTGTGTGTGCGAGCGTCTCGCCACGCCGTAAGGGCAGGAGGGGATACCAGTAAGGTCTTCTGGTGGGTGAGTCGCTCGGCCTTTGAAGTTTGAATGACGTTCCTTCTTTCTTTTCAGTCCTCGGTCCTCGTCTCCTGTGTCTCTGCTCAGTCTTGAGTCTTGACTCTTGAGGAGAGAGTTAGTTAGTTAGTTAATCTCGTGGCGGATATGGGGCGTTGGAATATCATGAAGAGGTGAGCATCTTGATAAAGATGTTTAGGTTATGTATAGGAGTTAGGTTCTTATCCTTCTATTTTGGCTGTTATGTAAATGCTTACCATTTTCTATTTCGCTGACGCTTTCTTTTCTCCCTTCGTTGTTTTTGGTTGTTTCTCCTTCTTCGCTTTCTCTGATTGTCCAATCTCCATGCATCATCTAAGGTGATGACAGATGCAGAAATCATTCGCAGCCTGCCTTCTCTCCTCTCCCATTCACCTGGTCCAAGTGGCCGTTCCTATTAAAATGGTTCTTAGTAGTTTTTTTCCAGTAAGTTAACAACCATTTTCTTACTCGTGCAAAGTAGTGTGGGTTGTGTAAAATTGCACAATTAACCTCCCAAGTCTTAGATGACTTCTTGGAATAGGTTTTGGGAGGATTTATCCAAAATGTAGAGCACTTCTCTACAATAGGAAGCCTGGTCGGTGATGGTTATGCTGTTAGAAGCTCCTTGCATTGCATCCTGAAGTCTTTGTTGTACTCTCCGTCCCAAATTCCCTTGTAGTAGTAGATGGTTCGCTAAATTTGATTCTTGTTCCGTTAGAATCATTTTAGCTCAACGAACGGGAATTGGGAAAAAAAGAACGAAGATTCGGGAGGCGGGAGAGTACATCTTGTTGTCAGTCTATTTGTGTTACTGGTGCAACCTTACAGATTTTGGCATTGGCCAAAATGGCGGCACCCAATGTGTGTGGATTTTTCTTAAAAAATTTTGGATTTTTTTTTAAAGATGGATCGAAATGACATCCGGAATCCATTAAAAAAAAACAGCCTCAGTTATTTCTTTGTCCGTTGGAAAATCTTTTGTTGAGGAATCATTAATGAGCTGGTGGAAAATTATGCGGACCATGGTGAATATTAAAATCATGTTTTCATCATAAAGTCAATTCTGTTTGATTTAGATTTTTTTTTAAATTTCAGATTTGAAACAGTGCGTCACATTCCGCGATGGGAAACAAAAGAAACTAAAAAGAAAAGATATAATATCACTATTTCCTGGTTCACAGTCTTTGCGATACTTTTAGGTACGTAATTCCTGCTGTTATCTCATATATCTATAAAACTCATCCTAAAACAGGGGCTTATTGATAAGAGAAAGATAATATTTTGAAAATTCGGTTCTATAATGAAGAGTAGTAATGACTTATTATCCCTGAGGGTATATATATATATATTTGGTATATATATACGAAGGTCCTTAAAGAATATATATAGGGGGTAGGTTATATGGGGTAGGGTATTAGGGTAGAATTCAGAGGGTTTATTGTGCACATAAAAGTCCAATATGTTATTCGATATACGTTTTTCCCTGCTTGGCCAATTGTCACCAAATTTTGTACGAAATTCTATTATAATTTGAGACACAGCAACGTCGTATTTTCAGTTCGTTTTTATTACAGTTATTTTATTTCATTTGCGTACTGGTTATCTAGTTGGTTGTCGAATCCTAGTAAGTTAAATTCTAGTTGCTTTTATTTGCACAACCTTGTTTCTGTCAACAAAATTAGTTGCCAGAATGAATGATATCAATAAGTCTTTAGACCAAAATATAGTTTTACCAAAACAACTACACTATATCATTTTTTTGAGAAATGAACTATATAAACTAGCTTATTTCGAGATTATTAATGCAAAATATTTGGAATACGTTAAAAATATGTTATCTTAAAGAACGAATGAAATGCTTTACTTTCGTTAGCTATATTTTTTAATAAGAAAACTATATATGTAGTGGTGAAACTTTTTTAATTTTAGATTTTCTCTCACTCATGACAATCTTCTTATAACTAGATAATGAGTCGTTATCTGATTGATTGCCGAATAAAGCAAACCAACAACGCGTACCCTAGCTCTGGCAACGCAGCTTTTTCATCGTTTTTCATTATTATTTCATTTTCAGGGGTACTTTAGTCTTCCCAATTGTATAACCTAATCTTAGCTATAATTTAATTTAATTTTAAAATCATACGTTTTACTTTTTATTCGATTTTAATTTTTCGCGTCGGCCATATTGTGTTCGTTCGTGGTTCCAATAACCAATCACGTCCCTGCAAATTGGACATGAGCTGCGTTGCCATGGCTGGGGTACGCGTTGTTGGTTTGCTCTATAGTGAAAGTCTTGTCACTTTTGTTTGCATACCTTCGTTTCTGCAAACAAAATCAGTTGCTAGAATGAATTATATCAATAAGTCCTCAGACCAAAACATAGTCTTACTAAAACAACTACATTATATCATCTATTTGACAATTGAACTTTATAAACTAGTTTATTTTGAGATAATTAATGCATGAATATTCTAAATACGTTCATAATATGGTATCTTAAAAAGCGATCGAAATGCTTTACTTTCGTTAGCCATGTTTTTCAATAGACCACGAAAGGATGCTGAGTTGCCAGGTCTGGAAAAGGTCGAAAATCTCATTTGGGCTCAACTTGCCTAAAATTAGCACAGGCCTCTTATGTAGCTTCATTTTCAATTAAATAATAGAAAGTAAAAGAACGAGTTTTTCCCATGTTTTATATTTTTATCGGATTGGTCATCCTTCTGGCTAGTTAATATTTTTTTTCCAGACCTCACAAGATATCTTTAATATTTAATATTTATTGTTTTGTTGGGTTGTTTACATATCATTTGTTGTTTTTGGCCTTCATCCCCCTCCCATCTAGCGGGGAACAAGCACAGCATATTATGAAAGACCCGTCTAAGGGCCCATTATTGTCTTGGAATAAGTCGATTACTATTAAGTTGGTTATTAAAATATAATTTTTCGGTTATTATTAATGATACAACGATTTCAAAGACAAAAATTTGACCTTTGACAACATGCTGTGTTTGTTCTCCGCTAGGTGGGCGGAGGGATGAAGGCCAAAAACGAAATTAAGCTGGAACCTACACATGTCTAACAAGTGCAATGCGATCAAAAAAATGCTGTTCCTCATCCTAAAATGTTGCCGGCTGTCCTGGGGCTTATCTCGCAGCACAATTTCTCTACTATACAAATCCTCTGTCATTCCCATTATCCTTTACAACTGCTCGGTTTGGGCTTCAGCAATTGGAAAAAAACGGGTGACTGCTCCTCTTAAAGCAGCGCAACGTCCTTTCGCACTAGTCATAGGTCGGCTGTTCAAGTCCACCTCTACAGACGCGGCCCTCGTACTTGCCAATATAGTTCCCCTTCATCTGAAAGTAGTGGAAATTGTTACTAAGAGGTTGATCTCCTCACATGCTGCCCTTCTGCCTCCATCCTCTCGTCGTATTGCGGGAGATATTCCAAAAGAATCCTAACTTCCTGTAAACCTGTAGGCATCTCTCTGCGTCTTCATAGAGAAAGACTATTGAAATCAGAGATCCAAAATTTATGGAATCAAATCTGGTCTACTGCCGATACTGGAGCTCAGACACGATCGTTCTTTCCCTCTGTGGAAGCCGCTGCCATCCTAGACTCTCCTCTTACCCCTTTTTTCTTGTGTAGTTTTCTTTCAGGTCAATGCGTGCTAAACAAATTCCTGTTCAAGATTAAAAGAAAATTTTCACCTCTCTGCTTCTGCTCGTCCGGGGATGAGGAAGATATAAATCACGTAATTTTTGTCTGCTCGAATTATGTAACTCACAGAGAGAAACTCAGTGCATGCGCTTCCAATCCAAATCTGCTGTGGCCAGTCCCGTTTCATGCGTTCGCCCAACATAAACCCTTGTGGCTCGCCCTTGCCAGCGCAAAATCGAACTTTTTGATCTTCTCCCCAAAACGTAACTTACCGCCCCTAACTTTAACAGTGGATAATATCACAGTTCCTAGGTCAAGTTCATTTGCTTGTATCTCGGACTCACAATCGACGAAGAACTAAGCAGGATCCTACACATTTCTAACAAATACAATGCGGTTAAAAAAGGCTGTTTCTCATCCTGAAATGTTGTCGGCTGTCTTGGGGCTTATCTCGTAGCACGATTTCACTTCTATACAAATCTTCTTTTATTCCCATTATCCTATACAATTTCTCGGTTTGGGCTTCAGCAGTTGGGAAAAAATGAGTTGCTGCTTCCCTTAAAACTGTGCAACGTCCTTTCGCACTAGTCAAAGGTCGGCTGTTCAACTATACCTCTACGGATGCGGCTCTCGTAGTCTCGTCCTTGCAAACATAGTTCCCTTACACCTGAAAGAAGTGGAAATAGTTACAAAGAGTCTGATCTCCAAGCATGATGTACTCCTTTCTCCGTCCTCTCGACTTATCGTGGGAGATATTCCAGATAAAATTCTAACTTCCTACAAACCTGTCGACATCTCTCTGCGTTTTCATAGATACATTATTGAAATCAGAAATCTTAAAATTATGGAATCAAATCTGGTCTACTGCCACTACTGGAGCTCACCAGCGATCGTTCTTTCCCTCGGTGGAAGCCGCTGCCATCCTAGACTCTCCTCTAACCCCTCTTTTCTTATGTAGTGTTCTTTCAAGTCAATGCGTTCTAAACAAATTATGTTCAAGATGAAAAGAAAATTATCGTCACTCTGCTTCTGCTTGTCCGGTGATGAAGAAGATGTCATTTTTGTCTGTTCGAATTATGTAACTCCCAGAGAGAAGCTTAGTGCATGCGCATCCAATCTAAATCTGCTGTTGCCATGCAGTCCCGTTTCATGCGTTCGCTCAACATAAACCTTTGCGGCTCGCTCTTTTAAATTTTCTGTCAGCCACTAAACGTCTAAAACTTCAATTTTGACCGCTCTCCTCTGCTTATCCCTAACTGGACTTTTGCCGTCGCTCTGGCTTATCTTATGCATCACTTTAATCATCAAATGTTATGGGTCTGGTCTATCTTATGTGTCTCTGTGGTCCCTTTCCGGACGACGCCCTCTGGCTGTAGCGTGCGCCTTAATCGGACCGTGACGGACGTCGGAGGTTTCGTTGGTCTGGCCAATTCGGTCAGCCTCGCGAATAATCGGACCACCCAGTGAGTCAGCCTGGTCGGACGGGTTCACTCAGTCCCAGTATGCTTGTTTCTGGCTTCGGAATTAGTCCATCCTTCTCTTTTCGATATTCAGATACTCCATTCTGGTCTGGATTGGCTGGTAACATACCTGATGTTCAGCAAAAAGCAGTGTCAACGAGGAATCATTCCCTCCCTGGTGATGTTACTTATTCAGGCCAACAAAATTTGTGTAATTTTTTACCTTGGATTAAATCGTAGGATTTTAAACAGTCATATTTGATCACGTGAGAGGCATAAGCCTCAATATTTTTTAGTATCGTTTCGTATTCTTTCGTTAGTATTACTTTGAACTACAGGGGAGATCTGTGATTTGTGGCCCTTTCTTAAGTATGCTATGCCTTACAGCCATTCTCTTTTTGGTTCAAAGTAGTTTTTTTATTTTACTTGATCTTTTTGCATTCTTGATTTAGATAATATATTTACATTATTGTAAGTTATTGCAAAAAATAATTCTACTTAATTTAGAACTTGCTTCCCCTTAAGGATTATTGTATTGTCTCGAAGAAAGTATTTAAAGATTCAAAATTGGAAAAAGCTTTTAAGCTTCGTACTAATACAGTCAATTTGTGTGAACACAGTTTATGTGTTTCAATACCATGTTCCACAACCCGCGTTTTTAAGGGGTAAGCTGTAATTTTACGTTTCAAATGACTAATTAATTAAAACTAAATTTGTTTTTAGATTTCAGCAGTGTCTGACCACGGTTGGGAAGAAGGAATAACAAACTGCAAGAAAAAAAAGACTGAAATTATGAAACAGAGTTCTGTATTGAAAGAAGAAGTAGCATCACTGCAGCTTTAAAAAACTGATGAATCTAACTAGATTTAACAGTTATTACATTCACTTAACATTTCTCAAGCTGAAATTGCGATTAGGGGAGACCGGGGCTATGTCGGACACTTTTTGGTTTTTCCGCTGTCAAATGTTTTTAAAGATGAAATAAGAAAAAATAAAAGTATAGAAGTTTTTCCCTGCCCTTTATTTATGTTCATTATTTATTTTAATTTTTTTCATAAAACTGTTTAATAGTTATTCAATAAAATGTAAACAAGAAAAATGAAGAAAAAAAGCCAAAAAATTGGGTTGAATGGGACAGCATTTTCCCTGCAACGGCTGAATGATGTTTATTAAAACAAGCACTGGTAAAAAGGAAATTCCTTTTTCTTTCAGAAATGCTATCTCTTAATTTATTCTATGAAGTAAAAGTGGCGATAATATAAAAAAAGTAAAGATGTCATTTTTGTCGACCTCCTTTCCTTGTTTTTGTCGGAATTCGTCTGCTACCATGCAAAACACCAATCGCATTTTACCCCGTTGAATATGTCCCATTAAACCCGGGCTCAACCAACATCAAATAAACTAAATTATGACTTAGGAACACATTTTTTATAAAAAAGTACCACCTTAAACTAGAAAAAAAACCCTATCGAACAGCTATCTGGGATTTATAAAAATATTTCGAAAAGTATCATAAATATGAAAAACTAAACGTCTTAAAATAAAAATTCAAAATTTTTTAAGAAAAATTGGGGACATTGGGCGACGCCATTATGGCAAATGCAAAAACTGTAAGGCTGCACCAGTGTAACAGTAGACAACACTGTGTCTTTCTCCCGATTCCCAATCCTGTGGCTGACTCTCATCACAATCCCCGTTCTTTACATTTAAAATGATTCTTACCCAACTAGAATCAACTTTAGCCAAAAATCTCCTTCAAGAGAATTTGGACATGCGTTGGAGGGAGCTTCCACTAGCCAAGCGATCACTGCCCAGGCATCTTATTGCAGGGAAGTTCTCTACGTTCTGGATAAGTGCTCCCAACATATTCAAAGAGATCTTCGGAGACCTGGAAGGTTAATTGTGCAGTCATGCACAACCCTCAGTACTTCACACGGGTAAGAAAATGGTTCTTAAACTGGGGGACAAAATTAAGACAATTTTAATAGGGACGCCGACAAAAACAAGGCGAATGGGAGAGAAGAAAGACTGAAAATGATATGTGTTCATTGCTCAATCATCACGTTAGATGATGCACGGAGGATGGACCGTCAGAGAACGAGGAGAAGACGAAACAAGCAAAAGGGATGAAGGGAGAGAAGAAAGCGCCAACGTAACAGAAAATGGTAAGCCACAACATTTACATTACCAGCCACTCTAAACATTTTTAGTCTATCTTTATTATCAAGATTCTTACCTATTCGATGATAATTTCCAACGCCCCATATATGTGACAGTTTACATACAGTAAATACCGCTAGCCTAGGGCTTTTCCTTATGATATTCTTGAGAAAATTGGTATCAGGAAAGCCCTTCTGTTTTTTTCGAATGGATTACAGATGAAGTTCGATCTATTTAAAAAAAAATCCAAAATTTTTGAAGAAAAACCCACACACATTGAACGACGCCATTTTTGCAAATGCCAACAACTGTAAGGTTGCACCATTGACACGAGTAGACAACACGGTGTCCTCTCCCGATTCCTGAATCTGTGGCTCCGTTCTTTTTTTCCGTTTCTCGTTCTTTGCATTAAAATGATTCTCACCCAACAAGAATCAACTTTAGCTAACGATCTCCTACAAGGGAATTTGGGGCGAAGAGTGAAAGAAAGACTAGAGAATGCATTGGAAGGAGCATCTACCAGCGAAACCATCACCGCCCAGGCATCATACTGTAGAGAAGTGCTCTACGTTCTGGATAAGTGCTCCTGAACGTATTTCAAAAAGACTTTATGGGAACTTTTAATAGGAACGCAGACTTCAACAAGCTGAATGGGAGAGGAGGGAATGAAGATTGAAGATGATTTGCAACCTCTGTCATCACGTTAGATGGAGGGTACAACTGTTAGGTTGCATCAGTGACACCAGTAGACAACACGGTGTCCTCTCCCGATTCCTGAATCTGTGCCTCCGTTCTTTTTTTTTCCCGTTCTTTGCACTAAAATGATTCTCACCCAACAAGAATCAACTATAGCTAACGATCTCCTACAAGGGTATTTGGGACGAAGAGTGAAGGAAAGACTTGAGAATGCAGTGAAAGGAGCTTCCACCAGCAAAACCATCACCGCCCAGGCATGGTACTGTAGAGAAGTGCTCTAATGTGCTCCCCATTGTCAGTAAAAACATTCTTCGGCGTGAAAACAGACCCTTATTCATTAATCAACAGTAGAATAATAAGTCATTACTACTCTTCATTATAGAACCGAATTTTTAAAATATTATCTTTCTCTTATCAATAAGCCCCTGTTTTAGAATGAGTTTTATATATATATATGAGATAACAGCAGGAATTACGTACCTAAAAGTATCGCATAGACTGTGAACCAGGAAATAGTGATATTATATTTTTTCTTTTTAGTTTCTTTTGTTTCCCATCGTGGAATGTGACGCACTGTTTCAAATCTGAAATTTAAAAAAAAATCTAAATCAAACAGAATTGACTTCATGATGAAAATATGATGT
Organism: Daphnia galeata; assembly: GCA_030770115.1. NCBI lineage: Eukaryota > Metazoa > Arthropoda > Branchiopoda > Diplostraca > Daphniidae > Daphnia > Daphnia galeata. Next base: position 7,400,601 of record CM061115.1, read on the forward strand.
TAATATTCTCCATGGTCAGCATAATTTTCCACCAGCTCATTAACGATTCCTCACCAAAAGATTTTCCAACGGACAAAGAAATAACTGAGGCTGTTTTTTTGTTTTTTTAATGGATCCCGGATGTCATTTCGATCCATGAAAAAAAAAATCCAAAATTTTTTAAGAAAAACCCACACACATTGGGTGCCGCCATTTTGGCCAATGCCAAAATCTGTAAGGTTGCACCAGTGACACAAATAGAATGACAACAAGGTGTACTCTACCGCCTCCCGAATCTTCGTTCTTTTTTTCCCAATTCCCGTTCGTTGAGCTAAAATGATTCTAACGGAACAAGAATCAAATTTAGCGAACCATCTACTACTACAAGGGAATTTGGGACGGAGAGTACAACAAAGACTTCAGGATGCAATGCAAGGAGCTTCTAACAGCATAACCATCACCGACCAGGCTTCCTATTGTAGAGAAGTGCTCTACATTTTGGATAAATCCTCCCAAACCTATTCCAAGAAGTCATCTAAGACTTGGGAGGTTAATTGTGCAATTTTACACAACCCACACTACTTTGCACGAGTAAGAAAATGGTTGTTAACTTACTGGAAAAAAACTACTAAGAACCATTTTAATAGGAACGGCCACTTGGACCAGGTGAATGGGAGAGGAGAGAAGGCAGGCTGCGAATGATTTCTGCATCTGTCATCACCTTAGATGATGCATGGAGATTGGACAATCAGAGAAAGCGAAGAAGGAGAAACAACCAAAAACAACGAAGGGAGAAAAGAAAGCGTCAGCGAAATAGAAAATGGTAAGCATTTACATTCCAGCCAAAACAGAAGGATAAGAACCTAACTCTATCTTTATCAAGATGTTCACCTCTTCATGATATTCCAACGCCCCATATTTGCTGCACATCTTTGATGTGCTGGTCCAGAGTCGGGCTGATCTTCTATTTCCACTGTCACTCCATCTCTCCACTGTCTACTGATTCTCTCCACTGTCTTCTGTGTGCTGATCCAGACACACAAATGTCTGCTGCACGTACTGGTCAAGACAGGCACCTGGCCTGCTGTACGAACTTGTACAGAAACTTCTTAAATTGTCTTCTCTTATGACGTTTCTTCTTTCTTTTCAGTCCTCGGTCCTCGGTCCTCGTCTCCTGTGTCTCTGCTCAGTCTTGACTCTTGAGGAGAGAGCAGTTAGCGCCACGTTTAGTTGCGAAATAAGCGTCAGTCACCAAGCGTCAATAGAAAATGGCAAGCATTTACATTCCAGCCAAAACAGAAGGATAAGAACCTAACTCTATCTTTATCAAGATGCTCAACTCTTCATGCACTTACACATGCACATACTTTGCACGGGTAAGAAAATGGTTCTTAACTTAGTGGAACAAAACTACTAAGAAAATTTTAATAGGAACAAAGACTTAGGCCAGGTGAATGGGAGAGGAGAGAAGGCAGGTTGAAAATGATTTGTGCCTCTGTCATTACCTTAGATGATGCGTGGAAGATGTACAACCAGAAAACGCAAAGAAGGAGAAACAAGCAAAAACAACGAATGGAGAAAAGAAAGCGTCAGCGAATCCGCAAATGGGAAGCATTTACATTACAGCCAAAACTACCAGCCTTAACTCTATCTTTATCAAGATTATTACCTCTTCTTGATATTCCAACGCCCCATACCTCAGCCATTTTTATTTTTTTAAATTAAAGATTATAGAAACTTTTTAACTGTTCTGATGCATTTTATTTAAATTTTGAATCCTTTGCAGGAATAGTGCCAGGAAATTTTGATTCTGCCTGTACCAGTACGTACAGCAGGCAGGTGCTAAAAAAAAAGATGAAGAAAGATAATGAAAAAATTGATCCATCTCACATATAATCTATAAAAACTTGGAGAGGAGGGAAGGAAGATTGAAGATGATTTGCGCCTCTGTCATCACGTTATGCGTGGAGGATGGACCGTCAGAGAACGAGAGGAAGACGTAACAGGCAAAGACAACGAAGGGAGAAGAGAAAACGCCAGCGTAACCGTAATTGGTAAGCAGAATTTACATTACCAGCCAAAACCAGCCAATCTTAACTCTATCTTTAATATCACTCTATTCCATTTACACGGAAATGAAATAGGTAAATGGACGAAGAAGGAAGTTTAACGACACGCCCAAACCATTTTAATGATCTTTTATTAAAGAAATATTTTTATAGGATATTATTATGGGAAATTAAATTTTATTAAATTTTGGCGGTTGTAGAAAGGTATAGGTTGAAGGTTGATAGTCATTTGAATTTTTTCAAGTTTAACCAATTTTAAACCATATTTTATATTGGTAACAAATTTTGGTTATTTTGTATGGCAGACAGTTTCAAAGGGTCTGGACCAGTACGCACAGAAGACAGCGGATGAGAGAGCGGTCTTACACTACCACCCAAAACAGTCTTCACTAGTGAAATGATACTACGTGTCGGTCCGTTCTCCGACGCTAGGGTCTGTGTTGAACAACTGGTGACGCCAAACGGCCAAACAAGTAAAACATGTCAAAACAAAATTCAGAATACGTAAACAAATAAAAAGAAAAGAAAATTGTGAAAATATAAAAATTTTGTAAGTTAGTGGTTAAAAAAGGAAAAGAAAGTGATAAAAATAAATGTGATAATTATGTTGCTAATTCAAAGACAAAAATTGCCCTTAGACAATATGCTGTGTTTGTTCTCCGCTATGTGGCCGGGGGGGGGGATGAAGGCCAAAAACAACAAAAAACGGCCTGAAATATTTCTGATTTTTCAATCATTAATAACCCGGCTAATAAGCCACAGATCATAAAAAGGTGAAAAGTCTTGTAGCTCAGGACTAAGACTTTCATCCTGTAAAATTATTTTTTTTTGTTCTAGTTTTCCCTAAAACTGATGTCAAAAACGCCAAAAAATGCACGATTTTTGGCAACCCCCCCCCCCCCGCGATCTTGGTTTTTTTCATTTTTCTTAGAAACTACACTAGTAAGAAATCGCTGTTTGTTTAATTGAATTTTCCAAAAAATTCTTAACAAACTGGTGCAAATTATTATTAAATCCGATGCCTGGTTGCGATTTCCGAAAAAATGAGACCCCGAAAAAATCCGGAATTTGGCCTCATTGAGTCGCGTATTCGGTGTTAATACGGTACCTATTTAGTTCTATTACGGTACTTGTTTTGTTTTATTGCTTTTTGCTGCTAATAAGTGGATGACCTTTTTTTGTTATTACAACTGTAAACTTTAAAAATAAGGTTAAAAAGTTACAAGAAAAAAAATTAATGTTTTGTTATAAACATTTATTTGGAAAGCAAAATTTTTCACCTTAAATTACATGGTCTGTGTAGGCTCTGTGCCTCTGTGGTGTGAAATAAAAATTATATATATAAAAAAATATAAAATATCACAAGACTAAGATATTAAAGACCAAGATTGGCTATAGATCTCTTGAAGCTATGCGCGTCCGATCCGTATTGTGGCGTGTCGATTAGTTTAGAAATTATGTTTTACTCTTATGTGCTAGTAACAGTAAGTGAGCTGAGTAAGTCTAATCACGTGCACAGGTCTTCACTTATTGCGAAATATTCAGAGGAAAATTGTCTCCATAAAACCACGATAATAAAAAAACAACTGATGAAATTCCCAAAAGTGGCAAAATCAAATCAAACACAAATTACTTAGAGGTTTAATCAGAAAGATCCCCGTTTTGGTTTATTCGTTTTTTAATTTATCAAGTACAATCACATTTATTTTTGTGTTACATGAAAGATACATATTGACGAAGGGTATAAAATAATTTTTAAAATTATTTGAACCACGAAGAAAAAAAAACATTTAACCTACAAGAAGTAGGTAGAGAATTTAACCTAGGTATTGTTCCAACATTCTCTTCTGGGTTGGCGGGAATGGACATACGTGTTACACATTTTAAAAGTGACAAATATTTTGATTAAATATACTTTCAGAATGTGAAGCTGAAATCGAACAACAATGGATGATTTTATTGTCCGTTTAAGAAAATTTTTCAGTTGGACATCTGTTGGCGAACGAGAAAAATCCTCCGTTCGTTATGTTATCGTGCCATTAGGCGTAACTCAACAGCTAGCGTGTTTTCTCATGTATCTCGTGAGAAAAAAGTAATATTATTCATGATTTATAAGAAAATATGCGATAAAATCATCCAAAAACATCATGAAGATCTTATTATATTCTTATGTAATTCACATGAAATATTAATGAAATTGCACGATATCTCAGTGATTTTACATGTTTATAGTAGACTATCCCAAATTAACATGTCACTTCAATATATGTGAGATATCACAGATTTCTCATGACTCTTTCATGTGATTTATCATGAGATTTTAAGGGATATTTCGCATAGTGTAGGTTTGAAAAGTACTGGGCATGGCAACGCTTCAGACAAAGCCAAACAAAATGTTACTTCCTCAGCCGGTAGAGGGTTTCCCAACAGCCAGGGATAAGGAGTCCGTGTACCTTTCCTTTTATATCGTGGTTGGTCAGTATGGTCACTCATTTCATTTTCCCAACATACGCCTCCTCCATTCCTCCTTCATGCTTCAAACTATGTAGGCAACTGAAAGTAACTAAAAACCTGGTTTAAAGTCTTTAAATAATTGTAAAATTTTAAATTAAAAAGAAACTAATCGAAAGAAAGAAGTTTTCTTTTTCTTCATAAAAATAATCTTTTTCAATCGTGTGTTTAGGGATAAATGAATATGTCTCAACGTCCGCTAGAGGGTTGTTTACGGAAAATGCAAGCATTGGTATTCAGTCTTGGGCTTCGCAGGTTTTGAGCTATTGAACGAATGAAGAATGAATGCACATGATAAAACCTACAGGAAATGCATTTTACCACTTGATTTTAAGGAATTTGGGAAGAATAAAAAAGAGGTGTACGAGAAAAAAAGAAACGACATTAAAATACTGTTAACATTTCCAAATTGGAGGGGGAAGGGCTTTATGAAGAATAAAAGTCGGGTACACAACTACGCAAAGAAAAAAAGGACACTAAATTACAGTATTAGTAAATTTTTCTAATTGATCTCCTTTTTAGAGGGATAATGTTTGAGGGGGATGGACTTTGGGAAAAATAAAAATGGGGTACACGTCTACACGAGAAAAAAAGATTCTGATTCATAACTCGAAAAACTGCATTTCTTCGAAAATTTTTTATCTCTCTCACTTTCCCTTCGTTTTGTTGCTGTACCTTTTGCAGGTTGTTTCTTAGTCCATTTTCCGATTTTCATTGTCTAGAAGATCTGGTGTGGTAAGAATCTTGATATTAAAGATAGAGTTAAGATTGGCTGGTTTTGGCTGGTAATGTAAATGCTGCTTACCAATTAGGGTTACGCTGGCGTTTTTTCTTCTCCCTTCGTTGTCTTTGCTTGTTACGTCTTCCTCTCGTTCTCTGACGGTCCATCCTCTACGCATCATCAAACGTTATAACAGAGGCGCAAATCATCTTCAATCTTCCTTCCCTCCTCTCCCATTCACGTTGTTGAAGTATGCGTTCCTGTTAAAAGTTAAGTTAAGTTAAGTAAAAGCAGTTTTGTCCCACTAAGTTTAAGAACAAATTTCCTTACCCGTGCGAAGTACTAAGGGTTGTGTCTTCCTTTTAAAATGGACACTCTAAAAAGAGAATATGACACTATGACACAAATGTCTGCTGCACGTACTGCTCAAGACAGGACCACCTGCCTGCTCTACGTACTGGCAGAATCAAAATTTCCTGGCACTGTAAAATTGAAATAAAATGCATAAAAATTAAAAAGTTTCTTTAATTACAAAAAATAAAAATGGCTGAGGCGTGGAGTCATTACCAGACTGAGAGCCACGAGACTAACTAAAGATGGCGCTAACTGCTCTCTCCTTAAGAGTCAAGACTGAGCAGAGACACAGGAGAAGAGGACCGAGGACTGAAAAGAAAGAAGAAACGTCATAAGAGAAGACATTTTAAGAAGTTTCTGTGCAAGTACGTACAGCAGGCTGGTGCCTGTCTTGACCAGTCGTGCAAACGACATTTATGTGTCTGGACCAGCACGTACAGAAGACAGTGTAGAGAATCAGAAGACAGTGGAGAGATGGAATAAAAGTAAACAGAAGATCAGCCCAACTCTGGACCAGCACATCAAATATGTGCAGCAGATATGGGGCGTTGGAATATCACGAAGAGGTAATAATCTTGATAAAGATAGAGTTAAGGCTGGTAATTTTGGCTGTAATGTAAATGCTTACCATTTGCGGATTCGCTGACGCTTTCTTTTCTCCCTTCGTTGTTTTTGCTTGTTTCTCCTTGTTTGCGTTTTCTGGTTGTACATCTTCCACACATCATGTAAGGTGATGACAGAGGCACACATCATTTTCAACCTGCCTTCTCTCCTCTCCCATTCATCTGGCCTTAGTCTTCGTTCTTATTAAATTTTTCTTAGTAGTTTTGTTCCATTAAGTTAAGAACCATTTTCCTACCCGTGCAAAGTAATGGGGGTTGTGTACGATTACACAATTTACCTCCCAAGTCTTTGAGGTCTTTTTGGAATACGTTTGGGAGCACTTGTCCAAAACGTAGAGCACTTCTCTACAGTACGATGCCTGGGCGGTGATGGTTTTGCTGGTGGAAGCTCCTTTCAATGACCATTCCCAACCGTGGCCAGACACTGCTGAAATCCAAAAACAGGTTAATTCTAGTTTATTAGTTATTTGAAATGGAAAATTACAATTTACTCCTTAACAACGCCACGGGTTGTGGACAATAGTATTATTCAGTTCTTAAGATTTTGAGCTTGAGAGGCACACAACCTGTAACTCTCTGTAACATGAACTTTGTTCACAAAAATTGATTGTGGTAGTACGAAACTTGAAAGCTTTTCCCGATTTCGAATCTTTCGAGACTTTCTTCGAGACAATACAATAAACCTTAATGGGAAGAACCATGATGTTCTAAATTAAGTAAAATTTTTTTATTGATTGGCAAAATCAAGAGAGGCCGGCCGTTTCAAAATTTTCATTTCGAAGCGGGATTATAACGGTATATAAAATAGTACATAAAATAGTAAAAAAAAGAGAATAAAATAAATAAAATATGAAAGGACAAAATAAAATATTAAATGGAATTAGTTATTAAATAATCTAAGGATAAGGAAATTAATTACTAACTGATTATTCAGACTTACTAGACTCCATGAAACAAATATTCATGTTGGGAAAAATGTCGTACTTTTTCAGGAACCCGGTCTTTTTTCCAACTTCGTATGCTGTATAATGCATATAATCACATTACTGAGTTTATTCAAATCTAAAAAGCATAAAACTGGACAAAAAACACAAAAACATGGCATGGTAGTATGAAACGTGATTTTCACGAAAACAAATACAAAACAACAAGGAAACAAAACGAGTGATTTTGAACTCTCAAAACAGAATAAGCAATTTTTGACGAGAAATTAACACTGCAATTTCTAGCCTCTTAATTAAGTGTGAAACCGACAATAAGCTGATGGGCCACTGCCTCAACCCACACATCTCGCATAATCTTATTCTCTTCTGCAAGAGTGGCTGTAACTTTTTGAGCACAAATGGAAATGGCAGGGCGGCAAAATTCATCTTCAGTAGCTTTGATGAATAACACTTGGATAACCGACTCGTCCCCAGGTGTAATAATCCTTTTTCCAGTGAGGAATTGCAAAACATCTTCAAGGCACATTGGTTTATTCTCGCCAGCTACTTGGATATTGATGAGATCGTATATTTAATAAAGAAAGAATGAATGAATGAATGAATGAATGAATCCATACCGAGACATCACATCACAACACAAATATTGGAAATGAAAAATATACTTACTGAAAACTTCTTTGAAAACTTGCAGAAAGAGAGAAAATTCATCTTTTCAATGATTTCTAAGTTTGGGTCACAATTCAACCAGCGGTTTTCAAGAGTTCGATAGTGGCGGGATGATAAATATCTTCTTGCAATATCGCAATACAGAAAAAAATCCCAGCAGCATGCATCGTTTCACTTAAAGAAGTACCAGCCTCGCCTTCCAGCATGTAAGCACGATTATTAATAAGAATGTTCTCGAATCGATGGAACAAATGGGAGAAAAAGTCTCGTCTGACCACATTATCATTATAGCATTTTGCATTATAATAACAACCAGGCTTGTTAATATCGCCGCGATGAACGATAAAATCGTCATTGGGAATAGAATTTTGCGTTCGAGCAATTATCGCGCGATAGATTTCAAGATTAGTTCGATCAATAATCGCTTTTTCGTCGCCGATTATCGTACCGATACTTTTTTGAAACTTCATCGTGCGTTAGTCGGCATAAAAAAACACACCAATATCGCTATCACAATCGGCAATACTTTTTTTGTGATATTAACAAGCCTGGTTATACATACCGTATTTTGACTCAATTTGCTTCAAATTCTGGGGATGCAAGAACTTCTTTGGCGTTTCATGATCCCTCCTGCTGCATCCATGAAATCCCCGTATACTTTGCTTGGATCATTTTTTCTTTCATTTTCTTCCGATAAACCAGATTTAGCAGTTCTATAAAAAGGCTTTGATGTTTGCTGTATTGTTGTGGCATTTCAATGGCAATATTCTTTGTTAATAGCGCTTTCATCGCCATCGTACCTCACCAGTACCTGACAGGGATACCTTGAGTGGATGAAAAGTTCTTAGCTGATTGCATGCAGTTGTAAATGAGGAAGCAGACTCTTCTGATTCAATCCTAAGCTTAAATGCATTTTTTTAATGGTTTTTCTCTCTTCCGTGGAACAAGTTTTTTGAGTTTCCAAATTGACACCAACAATAACCATCTGTGCGCCACTGAGGAGCATATATTTCCCTCCTTCATCCCATGTTATAATGAATGTTGCGCCTGGTTCATCAATCATCATATTTAGTGTTAAATACAAATAATAAGCTATATCGTTTGCTTAATATGCAACACAAATTTTACAATTAATGGATTATCCCTCAATTAAATAATTAATTATGCCCCTTAGGGTTAGGAACATTTTTTTATTTTACGGAAGTGAGGAAAATTCCGTCGCTTAGAGTTAAACCCCTCATTTTAAACAGTTGAAAAGTTAACTACCCACCCTTTAAAACAATTGAAAAGTTAACTCTCTCCCTTTCTACCAATTGAAAAGTCCACCCCCCCCCCCCCCCTTTTAAAAAAAACGTGCACCCCACCCCACACGTGTTAACTGATGTGATTGCAAAAGAGATCTAGTTATTCATTGATCCTTAGCAAGTGCATTACTATGGCTCGTTACGTAGAAATGGTTGAAGCCCGTTGTAATCAAATTGTTTTAATTGACAGCGTCGGTCAATGGATTGGGCACCGAAATGGGTTTGCAGCGGACAATACAAGGTAGGTCTTTGTATGCATGTGTGTTAAAAATTGAGATAACATCTAGATTTAAATTTAAGTAATAAATGGAATAATTTATGTTTCAGGTACCGCTGTTCTGGTTATACAGACAGTAGATGCCGGGCAAGTGTCATTTGCGACATAAAGGGAGAATACCAGGAGCGTGGTCATCACAACCATGAAAACCACTCGACCCTTGTCATTCGATACACGTTTGTGGAATGGTGTAGAGAGAAAGCAAGGACGACGAATATTCGGCCCAACGCAATTGATATTGCTGCTTTAAGAAGGTATTTTTTTTACAAGCATTGATGTTTTTACTCGCTGATGTCGACATCAACATTCCGCCTTTACCGGCCGTTGCGGTCATTAAAGGAGGCGGTGGTCGCGGACGAGGACGTAACGAGGGAAGGGGACGAGGATATAATATTTTTGAATATAATAAAATAATATCGTAGATTACAGACCCTCCCTCCTCATAACAAAATGTTAGAGCATTGAGGGGGGGGGGGGCACTGTCGTCGACTACACAGTACACACGACACCAGCCCACCCTTCCTCTTTCTTAATATTTTCGTAACTAGATATTATACAGGCTACCTTTTTATGTATCAAAAATTCTTTTATGGGCTCCAAAAATTTAGTAAATTATCAGGATGTCTTAAGTTAATGGATATCAAGGGGTGGATTCGTTATGCTGAAAACCAGAATTGAATCCGAGTGAGGTTTATTTCTAAAAATTCTGTTTATATTTGTTGTCCCGTTAAATTTTTATTATCTCGTAACATTATCTGCCTAATGTTGGCCTTCATATAATGAAGTCGTTGAAAATATTGGAGGTTCAATGAAAAAGATTTTAAATTTAAAAATAAATTTTTGTTGCGTTGGAAGGAGAGAGGGTCAGTGATGATGATGCGTGACATAATTAGCTATTACTCGTGGCTACTCGTCAATTTATATCCATGGTATAATTATATAGTTCGATTGAATTGTTTAAAATGTATTTGTTAAAAAATTAACCGTAAACAAAAAGGTAGCCTCTACGATATCTAATCACGAAAATATTAATAAAGAGGAAGGGGGGCTGGTGTCTGTGTGTATAAGTAAACGACAGTGGTCCCCCTAAATACTCTTTCATTTTGCGATGGGGGTCTGTTGTGGTTGCATGTACAGTTTGTACACGAAAGTATCCCCTCCTTGTCTAAAAGGGTAGTCAAAGACGTCATGCCTCTTGGTTTGGCCAAGTACATCACCGAACGAAGGTAGGTTAGAGTGACGCCATTTGGACCCTGCTGGAAGTTTCATTGAGACCCTTTTTCCCTTTCAGAAATAAAGAAAACAAAGCTACATTCGAGTATTTTTACGAGTCTCTAACAGAGGGACCCGTGTGGTTGTCCCCTCAGGACTTTCCCACATATGAGCGGAATTCATTTAACAGGCCTTATGTAGCCGAATTGAAAAAAAAAACAAGTGAATGCGCCGGCCGTTGTTTCACCGCCAGCTTCGTCGTCGCCAAAGATGCTCCGGTTGCTGCGTCTCCTCGCTGTCGAATTAAAAGGAAGCACGATGGCTCTGCGTCCGCGTCGCGGGAGTCATCCGTTTCCAAAAAGGTGGGGCAAGTGGCACGTGATCGGTCTGGTGCTGTCAACCTCCGTGGTAATGAGCCAGTTTATGCAGTCAGTGGCGTTTCCTTGCCGGCTTCACAACCACCAGCACCACCTCTTCTATTGTCCTCGCTCACTGGCAAAGTGGCAAAGTCGGCTGCTCAACCTTCACTTGCAGTCAGACCACTACGCTCCTGTTTTCATTGCCACCGCCTTAACCACATCAAAATAAATTGTCGTTTTCCGAAACCGTATACGGCAGGGGTGCAATGGCCGCCGCCGTCGGATCTTGAACCGCCAAAACTGGGTGCAACCCCAGACGAGGTGAAGAAGTGGATTAGTGAGGCCAGGTGCGAACATCTGAAGTTGACAACCGCGGGGGAATACAGACGTCAGCTAAAATAAAATCCAATTAATTACAAGAAATTGTAAACTCGATCATGTAATACAATATTCACAATTTGACACCACTGTTGTTACATATTAAAAATTGAATGTCTACACACAGCTCCAGTTGCTACACTATATTTACAGTATTGACAGGTGAGATAAACATTGAAGATGAGAACACATGCAGATAAAGGGTAAGTAACATATAGGAAAAGGAGGCATGGCCGAGACGTCCGTCTCTTATTTGTTTAACTTGGCTTCAATTGTAATACAAATTATGCCGTTTCTTTCTTGGCTTCAAGTGTTATGCATATTATTCGGGGTTCTAAACAACAAAAATTCATACTTTAAGGTATTTCATAGTTTAAACCCCAAATTTTTTGTACAAAAACACTAGCGTCCACAACCCTCGGCGTTTTAAGGGGTAAGCTGTAATTTTACATTTCAAACAGCTAATAAACTAAAATTAAACTTGTTTTTAGATTTTGGCAGCGTCTGACCACGGTTGGGAAGACGGCAATGGTCCTACCAATGTGTTGCTTTTTTCCATTTACAATACAATGGAAATCGGAAAATGGACTAAGAAACCAAATACAGCCCAAAGTCCTCCAAAAGTAACAAAGACTTGTTTTTATCTAGAAGGTGTACCCGACTTTTATTCTTCACAAAGCCCTTCCCCCTCTTAATTTAGTTTCCTTTTTTTCTTGTATATCCAACTTTTATTCTTCCCAAAACCCTTATAAATTAAGTGTAAAGTGATTTCCATATTGCATTCTTGATAAGAAGTTTTGGTAGTTTTTTATAGCAGATATTGGATTAGTGGATAGAGGCTGTACCAGTACGTACAGCAGACAACGGATAATCTTACCACTCAACACAGTCTTCACCAGTGAACTGATACTGATCCGAGTCAAAAACGGTTTTTTCCAGTGGTGTAGAATGGATTCCTTTCCGCTCTCTGACGCTAGGGTCTGTGTTGAACAACTGGTGCCACTAAACGGCCAAAAAAGTAAAACATGTCAAAACAAAATTCAGCATACGCAAACAAATAAAAAGAAATGAAATTGATATTAAAAATTGTGTAAGTTAGTGGTGAAAAAAGGAAAAGAAAGTGATAAGCATATATTTGATAATTATGTTGATAATTATATTTGAGGTTATCATAGACCTCAAAGATTTGTCTAAGGGCACATAATTGTCTTTGCATTGTTCTATTACTATTAAGTTGTTTATTAAAATATAATTGAAGATTAATTACTTGGTTAAAATTAAAGAAACAACAATTCAAAGACAAAAATTGCCCTTTTACAATATGTTGTGTTGGTTCTCCGCTAGGTGGCCGGGGGGGATGAAGGCCAAAACAACAAAAAATGGCCTGAAATATTTCTGATTTTTCAATCGTCAATAACTCGGCCAATAAGCCGCAGATCATTTCGGTGAAAAATGCCTGTACCTCAGGACGAACTTCCATCCTTTATAATTTGTTTTTTTTTAAGCTCTAGTTCTCCCTAGAACTGATGCCAAAAACGCAAAAAAAAACGCACGATTTTTGGCTATCCCCATGGTTTTTACATTTTCTTCTGTTTGTGATTTCAGAAAAAAACCCGAATTGTGCCTCATTGAGTAGCGTGTTCGGTGCTAATTCAGGCCTACTTATTTTGTTTTTTTTACGGCACTTTTTTTGTTTTATTGGTTTTTGTGCTGCTAATAACTAAGTAAATGAACTTTTTTTATTACAATATATTGTAAACTTTAAAAATAAAGTTACAAAGTTACAAGAAAAAAGATTGTTATGTATTAGCAATAAACATTTATTTGAAGCTAATTTGGCAAGCAAATTTTTTCAAATATCGCCCTAAATTACATGGTCTGTGGCTGTGCAAGGGGTTGTCAACTAATTTTGCCAGGAAATTGTTATTATCTCGAACTATGCATTACACAAAATGCGCGGTAGTCTTTTGTAAAAATCGTTACTTTCCCCTCCTAAACCTTTTTCCAAATGTTTACCCCATTTCTTTTGTTCTTCTGCTTTCCTACCCCTTATGCACAATTCTTCTCTTTTTCTTAGGAAATATTGAAAATATTAAAAAATTGGAAAACTGCGCAACTTTTCTCACCCTGCCTTCACTATTTTTATAAAATAAAACTTTGCCAAATAGAATACTCAACTAGCGCGCTATTTTTAAATTAAAACAAAATCAGTTCAACTGCAATAACTCCTATGAAAGCTATGATTAAGTTCTTATTATTATTATTATTATTATTATTATTATTATTATTATTTGATTATTATTATTGATTAAGTGAACTTTGTATTATTATTCACACTCCATTTTTAGGAACAGGCATATGCTCAAAAAAGCTAGATATAAGAAGTACAACAGAAGTAGGGAATCGTAACAGCAGCTCAGAAGGATTTTGGGATAGTTGAAAAGTTTCTGGGGGAGGACAACTGCAAATGTAATAACGTATACAAGAATGAAAGCCGTGAGTGAAGTATCGACACTCTCTCAGTTTCGCCGTCAACTTTCCATCTTTCAAGCGTTCAAACTCCCACCAGTTACACAGAGCTGCGTATTTATTATCAAGGCTGTCCCAATCCCAAACTACTTTTGTTGAATTCTCTTTTATTGACGCCAAAGATAGAATATTCCCTAGGTAGTAGTTGTCTTCCTCAACATCTTTAAAAATACAGAAGTCTCCCAAATTAACCACTTGTTTTCCTACTTCTGTAACTTTTGACTTTTGGCGCTCTGATATGTAGGCTGTATGCATAACTCGAGATACTCGGTCGTTGCTCAGCCTCCGAACTCCAGATTCAGCAAACCAGGCTATTGCGCTCTTTTTAACAAGTCTTGGAGTTCCATTTCTAGCGGGAATATATGCATAGGGGCTAGCTTCGATGTTTTGTGAAACACAATGCGAATAATCAGCAAATTCCGCATTCTCGAGATGGGATAAACTGGTATTGCGTTCGTCTTCTTCACAGGAGTCTAGAGGACAATCACTTCCGTCACTTGCTGGCCGTTTTGATCCCATACCAGCTGAAAAAAGCGGGTGTGAAAGCCTCTCGTCATATAAAAACTGCTGCGGATCGTCACAGTTAATTCCTGAAACATACAAACACCGTAATAAAATTATTCCATCTTAGAAAATTATTTTTTGTCATGTGAATAGCTACCGAGTGTAGACAGCTCACTATGAGCGTGCAATTTTGCCAGCATAATAGTTTTTTCCATTTCCTCGAGAGACGGCAATTCAATGGGGATTTGGAACTTTGTTTTCAAAGTATTAAATGGCTTTGATTGACGTGGCAATTTTATCCCTCGCCTTATTGCCTCAGAATTTAAACGAAGCAATGCGTCCAGCTTTCGACTATTGCTTATCAAGAAATCTTTGCACGTAAAATTGCATTGACTAGACTGAAATGTGCTGCACGATCTTGCAGCTCGGAAATATTCTTCATAGCATTGACTACTGAAAAGCCAAGGAAGAAACAGTTCCGGTTTCTTTATTTGACTTAGATGCAAAATAATTAATATGAGAGAATGTGCACAAATTTCAGCACAAAAGTAGGAGTTGATATGAAATTGGAATTGACACTATAAGTTTTGCTGGAAGCCAAATTGTATCGCCATTTCCACAAAGAAAAATTTGCAAACCACATCATAGAAATCCGGTCTGTTGGAGCAAGACTGGTATCTAACCAACTCAAAGTGATGTAGCGCATTAATTTTAAGTAGAGACGAGTTCCCTCAGATCCTTATTAGAAGACGGAACAGACGTCAATGATTGTGATACATAATTATAAAAATTATTACTGAATAGCGTACCTGGAACGTTCTCTAGTAAAAGTTCATTTATATGAGGCTTGCAAAAGCCGCTCCACTGCACCATAATTCATCTTGTCTTGTAGATTTAAATCTGAATCTCGTAATAATTTACTGCTTTTCAAAACTAGACTGCGCATTGAATCTAGATGAGTACAGGAAGCTATTTTGTCGCCAATAACGAGAAATTGTTCCCGTTTAAGAAAGCGGGTCCTTAATTTCATGCCCATGTGTATAGCATCCTGGACTGGTATGGTGTCTTTAACGGGTTCATAGTCAAGAAGCCACTTTACGAAGAAGCCAGTACCAAGAAGCCAGAGTGGCTTCTTGGTGCTGGCTTCTTGACTAGTCTTCTAATGGGTGGTGGCTTCTTGGTCATCTGACTCTGGCTTCTTGGTCAAAAAGCATCCAAGAAGCCACACCGAGTCTTTGTTGAATTGATATTCAAAAATGTAAATTTTTTTCTAATCCCAGACAGCACCGTTCCGTCTTTTAGTCGTCTTTCCTCCCAGAAATGGGGACCGCTCGTATCGTTTTAAAGACGACTTTTTCTTGGCTTAAAACAGGCCCATACAAGAGAATCTGTCCATTTTTTCCGGTTTTATATGCTGCTAAAGTCCAGTTCTATGTCTTATCATCTATGCCCAACTCAAAATACTACAGTGTTGATAAAATAGACTAAGCAATGAAATGAATTATAATGAAATTATTTTTTTTTCCTTTAAAAAAACCAGTTTTGCGAATTATCAACTACACCACCAAAAGCCGTCTTTTATCAGGCCTAATTGGACGGTCTCATAACACCGACGTCTTTGTCCCAAATAGATGATTTTGATATTACATTAGTTTTTCGTTTTCTTAATTTGGTTGTGTTTTTGTACTATTATATATATTCCTATAAGAACTATGCACACTAAAAGGGCGTAGAATCCCAAATTTCATTCTCACTATATTATGTTCCAACTACAAAAACAAGGCATATACCTCTTACATCATTTCCCACAGGTCGCACAGCTGTAAAAAGTCGCTGGATTTTAAAACTGAAGCATAAAGTTGAGGGTTTAATTGAACGATACAAGACGCGACTAGTTGCGGAAATGTTCTCTCAACCCTGAGGAGCAGATTATGATCAAACTTATTCCCCTGTAGTTAAATATGATTCCTTGTGGGTCACTTTAGCAATGGCTGCTGCAGAAGACCTGCAATTATTTTAATTTGGTCTTACGGAACTGGAATGAAAATTTTTGTAATTTCAAGCACAGCTGTGTTTATTATTAATCATTATTAATTTATAATTAAATTGAACAGACCTTGTAAATTTTAGTTGTGAAGACAGCACCGAATACAGATCGACCCACAATTAACGCAGCATATGGTAGCCAAGCGAGGATTGTATCATCTAGCCGCACGGCTAGAGGAGCGCTCATGAGCGTTGTCCACTACCTCTCCCTTTACAATATCACACCTGTTCTTCCTAGAATATTTTTTGTTCCTTTTAATTCCGTTGTTTTAAAAATCTTCCGTCTCCAACGCATAAAATCTTTCCGTTTACTCCTTTAAAATACCTTTTTGAGTTGTCAGAACTGCCAACTCACTTGGGGTAGGTTTTACGCAGCTTCCTTTCTGCTTATCGTTTCCTTTATTCAGGTCACAGCCTGACTCTTTCCATATTAAAAGGTGTGACTTTTTACCCGTCTTCAATAGTAGTTTTCATTCAGTAGTAGTCTTAGCTCCGTTCAGTAGTCTTTAGCCTCTTAAGGCCAACTCTCCATTATTGATTTGGTATGTGCCCATTTAAATTATTATATATTCTATCATATTGTGTTTTCCATATCGATCTGTTTTCCTTCTGATTCGTTTACAGTACAGACATCTCGAACAAGCGCATTTATTTATAACTATTTTTATTTTAGTAAGAGACAAGATGCGCCAAAGGTGCAATCTCTTGCAGTAGCTACACATACAAGTTTTATGGAAATGGACGTATGAAACAAACCAGTTTGATTAAAATTCGCCAGTCAGAACAGCTAGTGTTTCCTATCATTTTAAAAATAACCTCTTTTATAGCATTTGAGCGCTATGTCTATCGGCGTGCCACCAAATTCTCTATAACCTAGCTCGTAGACTCTAAACATTTCCTTAACGTAAAATGAGAATTTAGAGTGGCTTCTTGGATGCTTTCTGACCTAGAAGCCAGAATAGGATGACAAAGAAGCCACTACTCATTTTTACATTAGTCAAGAAGCCACTGCCAAGAAGCCACTGGCTTCTTTGATGATCTAACAGTGGCTTCTTGGTACTGGCTTCTTGGGAAAGTGGCTTCTTGACCATCTACCCTTTAACGACAACATCCACAAACCAATTCCATCTACTTTTCAACTCATCCACGATGTGCGCTGCAATCAAAAATCGTATTGTTACATGTAAACCGATATTAACAAAGCACAGCAAGGCATTTACTTGAATCTTTCATACCTTCCCCATCTTGTTTTGAAAATCCTAGCTGAAGGGATTGTCGCATGACTTTCATTTTACGGGAGTCACCGTCTGCGAAATATGTAAGAACTTGAATGCCAATCGTTTCGAGCTCAGCTCGAATAGTTTTAAGTCTGTTTTTCACATCATCACTCGTAAATCTGTTATCGGTCCCAAATGAACAAACACGCACAGGGGTAGCTTTCGGAGCTAGTGGTTGAGTCATTATTACCATTATTGAAGTCGCTCGTTTAAATTTTTTGAAAATCGTATTGATTTGCGAAGCATTTTTGGCTTCAGACATCTTACAGTCTGGCAAGCCATTTGCTTCGAGAGGAAGACTACATCCTACAATTAATGGCATAAAATAGTTTGCTGTACTCCCGCTTTTCAACAACACTAGTAGTATCTTCTGCTATAGAAACCACGAGCGGAAGATTATTTACAAGGAGATGAGTTTTTAGTTGTTCCAAATTACGTTGGCCTTCGTGCAGGACTGTGTAGTACTTATCTAGTCTTTTGTGTAAAGAGCTTGGCGATGGGAAAGCTGGTTTGAAATTCTCGTAAAGGATTTCGTAATGTCTCTGGCCACCAACAATGAAAGAGATCAGGGCATACATTTCAAGAACATCATCAGTGTGTCGATAGCCTTTTGATTTTTTCTTCCCTTGGCTGTGAATTTGTCTTGCTATTCTTGATACGATCTCCGAAGGCAAATACATTAAAGCGGGGTCAAATTTTCCGGGGATTATAAGAGGCCCAGACCTCCCATCCCCGGAGACAGAAAAACCTGGTGGCACTGTTGAGGTTGTTCTATGCTCGGTTCTGTTTCGTTATGCTTAAACAATTGTTCAAACACAACCCAGTTTTGTGGTTTTTCTTCAGTTTCCCCAATGTTTTTCTTGGAAGGAGGAGGAGCTAACTCCTCATCACCATCGCGATATTTCTTAACACAATCCAAATAATCAAATTTTTATTGTATCTCAGAAACAACTGGCTCTTGGCCAATAGCAGCAAAGTTGTCCCCCCAAAAAAGTAAACATAACAAAACAAAAGTCTGCTAGATCCAGACCCCTTCTCAGGGACAACTTTGCTGCTATTGGCCAAGAGCCGATTCAAATCTTTAGAAAATCATAATTTACAAATTAAAAGTAGTAAAAATCTAGTAATGGTCTTAAATTAAAGGTTAATATATTTATCAATAAATTTCCAAGAGCTTGTGTAAATATATGCTACCGTTCGATATTTATAGCGCTAAAAGTCATTTCCCACTAAGGCTAGGCAGAAAATTTTACTTTTACTAAAGTTAAGTCAAATGGCAACACCGAAAAACCCTCTACAAGCCTATAGTTGGTCACGTGACCCAAGTTGCTCTACCTGTCTATTTCATATCGTGGTTTAACCGGACTACTTTACCTCAGGACTGGACTCATTCCCTATCTCGCCGTGTTATAGGCTGTCACTTTTTAATCAAAAATTATATAAAACACTATTAAAAAGGGTTTTTGAAGGCGATTTCAACTACCTCAAATATTCATAAGTCCATAACAAAAATTTAAATTGAAAAAGATATTTAAGTTTTAGTTTTGGGAGAAGGGGAAGTTCGGCGACTTGACCATTTCGCCATCTATCCACCAAACCAGGGACATGGAAAGTGAACGGTATCGGTGGATTCGTACTGTCAGCATTAGGAATCGGTACTGTTGAGGTGACTGCCCTTGACGATGGCAAACCGGTCTATGGCGAACTACATGAAGTACTGCACGTCCCTGGGATCGGACCAAGTCTCTTCTCGATTGGCTGTGCTGCAGCCGCTGGCATGGATGTGTATTTCTCTGACACCAAGGTAGCTCTGTCTGTCAATCAAAACACAGTAATTGTTGGTCAAAGAATCGGTGAAACGCTGTATTACCTACAAATATCTGCCAATAACAACAAGGAACGAGACGATTCTGCTAATGCTGCCAAGCTGAAAATTGGAACGGTTCATCAGAGATTTGCTCATCTCAATTGCAAGGATATCGTGAGAATGAAGAAAACGGATGCAGTAAAGGACTTGAAAATGGCGATCTCTCTTTCTCCTGTGAAGCGTGTATATTCGGTAAAATGCATCGAACCTCTTTCCCAACCGAAGGGCATGAAAAAGTGACAGAAGTATGTGAACCAACACATGTATCAATTTTTGATGACTTCAAGTATTATTCATTACTGAAAGACGATTACACAAACTAAACCGATGTCAAACTCATTAGAAGGAAGAATGAGGTCGTGGATCACATCATGGAGTTCTATGAGCGGATCAAGAATCAAACTGGCAAGCTTATTAAAATCCTAAGAACAGATCAAAGACTTGAATACGAAAGTGAACGACTGGCTACCTGGAAAAAGCAGAAAGGCATTATCCATCAAACTACCAATCGTTACATCCCACAACAGAATGGAGTTTCTGAGAGGTCAAACCGAACTCTTATGGACTGTGTCCGCAGCTCTATGTACAACAACAACAGTAGCAACCAACTGCCTCATACAACTGGCAGACATCTGATGGAGTTATGGGGTGAGTTCCTGTGTGCCACCGTTTATGTCAGGAACCGTTCTGTCAGTTCAATCTCAGACGTCACTCCATATGAAAAAGTCTTTAACAAAAAACCGTCTGTTGCAACATTCTAGGTTGTCGAGCCTATGCTCATGTTCCAGACGCAGTGCGAAAAAAATTGGAACCAAAAGCTGTTGCATGCTGGTTCGTGGGATACTGTGACAACATTAAAGGATGGCGTCTATGGGATCCTGTAACTAGTAAGATCATCATATCTTGAGATGTTTCCTTCGATGAAACAATACTCATCGGTGACACAACCAACGCTGCTGTGAGAGGCCCAACCCGGTTCAACTCGTGTGACCCGTTTCAAATCGTCTTGGAAGTTCTCAACTTGTGTCTTATTGCTGAACAAGAAGAAATCATTGAACCAATTCCTGCTGTAGAAGAAGAAATCATTGACCCAATTCCGGATGTTGTCGTGGATGGGAATCCTACTGTATCTTTGCATAGTGTGGAAGCTGCTAAAAAAGAAATAGCGACGCCTGTACCAGCCGTTTCTAGTCAAAACAGCAGTAACAATCCTGCTGGCGTTCAACATAACTACCGAAGGTCGCGGCGGATTCAGCTATGACAATCTAAGAAATCCTGGGAAAAACTGCGTTGACCAGCGGCTCAGGTGAGCTTCTTGAACCAGATGTGGATGAGCCCAAGTCCTATAAAGAAGCGGTTCAATCCAAGTATGCTGCTTAATGGATGAAGGCCTTCGAGGAGGAGTACCAATCACTAATTGAGAACAAATCGTGGGAGCTCTAGCCGTGATCTCAAATACCAACCAACAGCAACGTCATCGGGCATAAATGGATCGGCAAGTACAAGCCAGGGTATGGTGAAGTTCCGGCTCGCTTTAAAGGTCGACTCACTGCAGTTGGGTGTCGCCAACGCTATGGAATTGACTTTGACGAGACGTTTGCACCTGTTCCACGTTCCGAGACCGTTCGCGCAAATCTATCTCTGATGGCAACTCTCGACATGGACATCATCCAGATTGATATAAAAACAGCGTTTTTAAATGCAACCCTTGACAAACCAATCTATATGACGCAACCCGAAGGTTTCATCGAACATGACAAGGAGGATCACGTGTGTCGTCTTCTTAAGGCACTCTACGGAACCAAGCAGGCCCCTCGACTCTGGAGTAAAAGACTTGAAGAGGCTATCTGGAAATTTGGCTTAAAACCCATATCAGTGGACACTTGCATTTTTATCCGCACCAGCAAAGAAGAAAAATCTATCCTCATCAAATTTGTTGATGATTTGGTCTATGGCAGTACTCTAGGTGAATCGCTCGAGAAATTCTAGCTATTCATGAGTGCCGAGTTTCAAGTTTACTTCCTCCCACTTGAAAGATTCATCGGTATCAACGTAGTACGCGACAGAATAAACCGTCAAATCTTCATATCCCAGACTCATCTGATCATGGATATACTTCAAGAACATGGCATGGTCAACTGCAACCCCAAATCTACTCCTGCTGACTCCAATGCACGCCTTAGCGCAGCAATGGTCCCGAAGAGTGTGGGAGAGAAGAAGAAGCCGTCAACAGAGTATCGATCGGTCGTGGGTGCTTTACTTTATCTGTCAACAACCACTCGTTCTGATATTTCCTATAGCGTCTCCCAAGTAGCCAAATTCTGTGAAAACCCTCAACCAGCCCACTGGAATGGCGTTAAACGGATCCTCGCATATCTGAAAGCTACTCGTGATCACGGTTTATGGCTAGGAGGAAGAGATGAACCTGTCGTCGGATATACGGATGCTGACTATGCGGTGACTTAGATGACTCCAAATCAACTTCCGGTAACATTTTCTTTTACAAAGGTGGTCCTGTCTCCTGGGGATGCTCCAAGCAAACCTGTGTCGCTCTTTCCACTACCGAGAGTGAATACATCGCTGCCACGAAAGCGGCACAGACCGCTATCTGGCTTGGTCTACTAGAAACAGAGCTTGAGATGGAACCATGACACCATGACACTCAGTACACCAGCACCTGTCCTCATCTTCTGCGACAACCAAAGCGCCATTCGACGCGTAAAAAATCCAGAGTTCCACCAGCGAACCCGTCATATCAACGTGCGATATAATTTCATCAAGGATTACCAGGAGAAGAATCAGATCAACATGCAGTACGTCGAGTCATCAAACCAACTTGCTGACATATTCACCAAGCCCCTGTCGGCACCCGCCTTCACCGACATACGAGATAGAATTGGCGTTGGAACGTTATTGAAGAAATAAGAGAACCGTGTTCGAGGGAGAGTGTTAAGTAAAGTCCAACCCCGTTTCTCATCTTTCCCCTTTTGACCACCAGAGTGGTGTTACGGTTTAATCCTAATTACTACAGCTGTAGTGGAGAGGACTGCTAATTCTCCTCGGTTACTTGCTTCTGTGATCTATGCTGTGAAGGTATTGTCTCTCTGTGTAAATTATCTTTGTATATGTATCTTGTATAATACCCATTTACATGACTGTGCTAACTAGATTTCTGATTATGTATGATTGAAGTGGGTTCAGGGCTAATACAGATAATGTGTCTGCTAGTAAGAGCAGGGAGAGACAACTTGTGAGTTTACTTTCTCTTTAACAGTAAATAAGACAAACTGATCCTGCGGCAATTCTAGCTCGATTCTAGCTGCTACTTTTGATGATCCTGAACGTTGCTCGTCAGCTGCGTGAGGGCGTCAGATGAGTCGTGGTCTCCTCCAAACTGCTGTTGTTGCGCTGCGGTTGCAACTGTGTAGCCTCCATCGAGTGATGAGGAAACTGTGTGACCAGCTGAGGCGAATGATCAAGCCAAGGAGACGGGTTGGGCTGCAGAGAACGAAGCGTCATCATGCCACCGTGTTGGTGTTGCGAAGATGACATAATCGGAGGAGTCTTGTTCTTAATCGGCTTCTGCTGCATCGTTGGCTGCTTTTTACTAATAAATTGGCCTTGAGAGGCCTTGTTACCTTACGGGCTTTGCCTTGTTTGAATAGCATTGCATGCTATTCACTTAACCACTGCGCTATCCTCTTCTTAGAGATATCGGGATATTGTATAATACCAATTAATTGTATATTACATCATACCAATTCTATATAGTATTGTAATTATGAATAGCATTTCAACTTTCTTGACAAGATGACGATGAATCATGATTAAATATTTTCTTTAGAAAAGAATAATCAGTGAAGAAAAAAGAGATGGGTTAATAGATTCGAACCATAGACCATTGATTCCCAATGCCTGCCAGCTAATCACTGAGCTATATGAGATACATTAACATTATTGTTTATTATGTAAAAATTCCCCGCGTAAAAACAAAGGGCATGATAATTCTAAAATTTTCTAAGTGTTTTGTTGGAGCAAAAATGTAACTAATGGTATGGATAAGGTACGTTCACATGGGTACGTCCCATAAGTACGTCTTTGGGGCTCGATCGGGACGAGAATTCCTATCTGGGAAATGATGGGGCGGATTTCAAGATGAAGGTTCTATCTAACTTCAGAAATAAGAGAGGCAATTTAAATGTTTTTATTTTGTTTTGGCGAAAGGAAAAACTTCAGTGTGACCCTCAATCGAATTGGTTTGAAATTTGAATTTCATCGTGCACATGCCAATATTTTTATTTCACGAAATCCCCTATCTATTATAAATAACATTCAAATTTATTTACTAACATATTTATGGCCAAGTGTAGTTAATATTGACGCTTCAGTAAACAAAAAAATCATAAATGGAATGCAATTTCAGAATTACATCTATCACTTGGATGTACTTAAATGATGTTACTTGATGTACGAAAATGTCGATGTATTCTTGTAAAATTGTTCATTTACATAACAATACTATAGGGTGTTCCTTCCCCATTCCTTTGAATTTCATTTCGAGTAAAATAAAGCAGTTTTAAAATCATTTTATTGTTAGAAATATGTTGCATGCGATTGCAGGCTAGTCTTATTTTCCTGTTTTAAGTACCAGCTGATCAACTGGTGATTAAGATGCTCTCTCTCAGCGAAGTCTTTACCGGCTGTAGTACTAGGAAGTAATAGGTTTGAAACCTGGTTCCGGCACAATTATTCAATCATTTATTCAATCTCTCGCTTTCCCCTGTGATTTGAGAATATCTATAAATCTATAAATAGAATCTAATGAAACAATTTTTAAATGTAGTTTAAATCTGTCCGGCTCTCATTTTTGATTCATCGACTATTAGACTCGTAGGTGACTGAATGAACTTGCCTTATGAGGAGAGTTTTTGAGGCCTTATCAGCTTTTTATTATAACTGGGATGAAATGGACTTGAGTTCGTGACACGACATTTTTCAAACTCTGTTTTAGTATTTTTAAAAAGATTAGAATTGGAATCAGTTTCGTAGTTGAATTAGAATAAATATTATGGATGAGCACGATAAAAAATGTTGCGATTTTAAAAACAGGATCGCAACCTTAATAACCGCTATCAAGTGAGTGGACAGTGGAGAAGTAAGTGAGAGATGTATCTGAGTCATCACTTGACATTTCAATCAATTTTTCGTTAACAATTTTTTTTTAAATGAATCGACAGTACGGAAGACTTGCGCTGCAGAACTAAACTCTTTCAGTCAGCTTAGCGAATCTCCTACTCTGGTTGTATGTCTATTTCACCAGTGTTCCTGTTTGCATTTTGACACAGCTGAACGATGCCGCTTACGAGTAACGATGGATGCATCTACGACGGGACTTAGCGATAGCTCATTATCTCGGGGAAATCTCCATTTCGGACGATTTTCCTACACACTCATTCCAAAGGGCACTACTTAGCACTACTTATAAGAAGCGAAACGGAAAGCTCAACTTATAAGTATAGAAGCTCTACTTGCTTCGTAGCTCGCGCTACTATCAAGTAAAAGTAGATAATCTACTTGTCTACAAGTAGCGAGTACTACTTAAATTGTATGGGCAGCATGCTGGGCTGAGCCTGCCGGGTCTGCTGCCACCCCGCCTGACCACCAGCAGCTCCGGTTGCTATAGCCGGCATTACCGGTGTAAAAAATTCTTCCGAATAAATTTAAACCAATTATTTATTGTCAGATATACATAAATATATACAAGTTTGAAAAGAAAAAAAACATGGCAAACAACATTAAAAAACATAATATGAACAATCAGTTTTGATTGTTCATAATTTGTTCAAGACTATTACAAAAAGCAAGGTCAAATTAGTAATAAAAAGATGGCAAACAGATATAAGAAAACAAATTATGAATACTGCAAAATTTTAAAGTGATGGTGGATGCTGAACAAGTTCTTGAATGTTGGTGGCCTCAGCAGTGGATGAGGCAGGCATGTAAACCCCAGTTGATGTTGATGCTGAGACAAGTTATTGCATGTTATCCTCAGTTGGTGTTGATGAATCAGGCACGTAAACTCCAGTTGATGTTGAGACAAGTTGTTGTTGGATGTTAGCCTCGTCAGTTGATGCTGAAGCAGGCACGTAAACTCCAGTTGATACTGAGATAAGCTGTTGGATGTTGGTCTCAGTTGATACTGATGCAGCAGGCACGTAAAATTTTGTTGGTGTTGTTGCAGCAGGCACATCTTGAGTAGGTGTTGATGTAGGTTATTGTAAAACTTTTGTCACTGAATCAGAATCCACCAATACCTTGTTCTGAATAAAAATTACAAATAGTTGACAATAAATTAATAAGCTTATAATAAAAATAGAACCTTACCCTCCTTACTCCCTCTATTTACCATCGAAAAATGTCCTCAATGGTGGCATCACGCACAATTGTCGAGATTGTTGATGATGATACAAGTTGCTGCATGTTGACCTCAGTTGGTGTAGATGCAGCAGGAACGTAAACAGTTGATGATACAAGTATTTGGATGTGAGCATCAGTAGATTTTGATGCATCAGGCACGCTAACTCCAGAGGATGCTGATAAAATATGCTGCATGTTGGCATCAGTTGGTGTTGCAGCAGACTCGTAAACTCCAGTTGATGCTGATGCATGTTGCTGCATATATGAGCCTCAGTGTGTGTTGATGAAGCAGGCACGTAAAATTCAGTTATGTGTGTTACAACAGAACCATCAATTCCTTGTGCTGAATATAAAAATCTAAATGAAATGATAATTAATAACATTAAAATATAAAAAAACCTTTTACCATGGAAAGCATTGCTTATGGCTACGTCAAAGCCTCTCTATTCCAATTCCAGACGATCTTTTTAGACATTTCAGTCAAGACAAGAAGTCAAGACACGGTTGACATACAGCAAACTGCAATTTCAACATTGGTATTTACTGAGGATTGTTACTTTTTAGATACTGGAGTGTTCCAGTCCAACAGGGATGTGGTCCCTGAAATTTCCCTCCTTTTTGGCAACTGGAGGAATCCCATAGAAAGAACTATTTTTTTTAGTTTAGGTAATTGCTTTCTTGTTTATTATTAGAAAACAAGCTAAAAATGTCACCATTTGTTTTTTATTCCCTTGACTCATTATATACTTGTGATTTGTCATTCTTCCACCCTTGTAGCACACTCCCATCCATCCTCTATCCCTTGGACGTCCTGATGTCCGTATGAGTTCCGTCTTATCCTGGACGTAAAAAAGTCCTCCCATGGACTACCAATGAACGACGGTCTTAAGCCGTCTTCGACGTAAGTCCCATGGTTGTCCGTATTTGGTCTTTTTGGACAAGTGATGATGTGGGGTTAAACATTGCAGCAGCGGTCACTGACGTTGAATTTTGGATGGGTGACCCTGTAGTAGGTTAGTTCCCCTATTTTTCTTAACCGGGTTGACTGTCCGATTGGAGACGTCCATGGTCCGTCCACGATCGGACGTCGTACAACGAGACATTGGGCTGTCCAGCGCCCATCCAATGGCCGTCGGCTTGGACGTCCGAGTCGGACGATTCGGATGTTTGATTCAAAAATTTTGAACGTGCATTTGGTTTTGGAGATTCTTATTGTTATATGACATTTTTTTGGAGGGTTGTAATTTTTTTCTTTTTGTTATCCCTGCTTTTTTGTGTTTCCCTTTTATTCGTCTGTGCACATAAAATGAAGTATAAGATTGACCAACCTGATCCTGATCCTGGATCGCCTTCGCCCACATCATATAACGTCCACTGAATTTCACCATTTTTTTACTGAATATTTATAACCCAATAATAATTAACATTGAATGACATGATATCCCACTGGGAAGGGTTGTCTTGCTGGCATGGAGTCGTTACCTGAACTCTTGGTTTTTTGCATATTCCCTTATACTGGAATGAAAGGAGTCTGATACTGAAGATATTGGGGAATAAATGCCATTAGTCGTGTTCATGTGAAGAAAAAAAAAACATCTCCCTGATATAGGTGGTGCCGTGTTTTCTGTCTCCAACCTCCCAGCTTCTTGTCTCCAGAGGAGCGCAGCAGCAGAATGCTGTGTGTGGGCAACTTGGCATCATAATTGGTTGTTGGTGAAAATGATGGGAAATTTCCAAACAGGGGTTCTCTGTAACTTATATGTAAATATTGTTTGTTTTTTTTGTTTGTTTGTTTTTATTTTCAATAATATATGTATGTATGAACATAAAAGGTGTTCTTTACTCTATCGTCTCTCCGTCGAGTGCCCAGGAGGTTTTGTTTACATTTGAAAAATTTATTCTACCCGATTCCACCAGACTTTTTGTTTTGCACCCAAGCCAAGGCACGACGGTTTATGGCATTTTTGTTTAACCACCTGGATTTGAATTCTATATATCGCTCCACTAAAAAAGCATTCTAAGAAACTAAGTAGGCCTAACCAGTCACGCAATTCATTCATCCTGGTGCGCATTTTTCAATACGGAAAATAGTAAAATAAAATCAACACCAAAACATAATAATTGTTTTTAAAAGTTATAAAACCAAACCACATACACAGGCAAAGTATTTTTATTTTTTTAAATTTATTTTTTTTATTTTTATTTTTTCGACAACGAAAAAAATCGAAAAATTAAGCAGGTCTTACTATCGTCTACAACTCATGACGTTTTCAAGGGGTAAGCTGAAATTTTACATTAAAAATAACTAATAAACTAAAATTAAACTTGTTAGATTTCAGCAGCGTCTGACCACGGTTGGGAAGACGGTAATCGTCCAACTTATGTGTTGCTATTATAAACATTTACAAGATAATGAAAATCGGCAAATGAACTAAGAATAAACCACCTCCAGAAAGTAAAGCAACAAAACCAAGGGAAAGAAAGAGAAAAAAAAATTCAAGCAGTTTTTCGAGTAAGTTTTTTCGATCAATATCATCAATTGGTGGAAGAATTACAGGAGTTGATGAATCAAACTGTAGCTCGCTTGAGAATTTCAAATTTACAAATAGGAACAATTTGTCCAGTAAAATTTCTCGAAAATTGGTACAGGGGATTGGTGGAGGAAGTGTATGCGAACGCCAAATATTACATTTTTATTGTTGATATTGGTACACGTGATTGTGTAAATGCCAGCAACATTTTTTATTTACCAGAAAGGTGGGATACTTTTATTGTTGTTGTTTCCATTTAAATATAAATTTTTTTTTTTTTTGTGTATAGATATATTGAGTTTCCGGTACACGGCACTCGTTGCAAAATTTATGGAATCGTCCCAAAAGATCCACCCATTGTTGTTCGAGGTAAAAAGCAGTATTGGTCGCCAATAAATTTTTAGATGCCGCTTTTAATCACCTTGATCCCAGAAATACCCCCCTTTTCACAGTAGAAGTTCTTACCCTTACCTCTTTTTGTTTATTCCCGCCATCAAAACGATGAAAAGTGGCATCTAAAAATTTATTCGGGCGAACTTTGCTTAAAGGAAATACACTTTACCACTTGATTCTTAATGGTTTTGGGGAAGAATAGAGAAAAAATAGAAACTAAATTGTCGGAAATTTCTGATTTTTCTGTGTTTTTGTCTATTTAATTCGATGTGGCAACGTAGTGTAGGGGAAAGGCGTGAATTCTTTGTCTTGGTGTTTCGCAACTGTTTATTCTTTTGTCTTACCCCTCCCCCTCCTTCTCGAATTTTAGCCCCTCCCCTTGGTCTCTCTTCTTGTCGTCATTCGTCTCGCTATTCTCACAAGGTGAGGTACTCCGTCCCATGCTCAGGGTAAGAAAACGGATTTGAATACAGTCGATTCAAGTTCAAGAACAAGCTACTTGTTTTTAATTTCTCTAAACTCAGTATCGAACAAGAAACATTTTCGACATAAATTAAAATTATTGTAATATTTTAAAATAAGATGGGGAATGTGAAGAATAAAAGTTGGTTTTGCAAGAATAAAAGGAAGTTAAATTACATTAACAGACTAACAGTAAATTTTTCAAATTTTTCCCCCTTTTTGAGGGATTTTGAATCCGAAGCCATTGTACTAAAAAATTTGAGGGTGTGCATTATGGTAAAGCAATTTTAAGCGCTAGGTATTGTGCGCCATGAAGGATAAAAGGCTCGATTTGCTGCATGGATTAAACAAATATTAAAATTTTACATAAATTGATTAAAAACTGGAAAAACTTGCCGACAAAATTCGCCGGATGGGTTCACGCGACAAAAAAGTTACAAAAACGGATCTTGATCCAGCGTTGGCATTTTCAGTGACTGTTACAATGGGCCCGAACGGAAGAAACAGATGCTAAAATTAAAAAAATTATTAATTTACGAATGATTATTTTTTATTTAAAAAAATCTTACCATAATTTCGTCAATGGACGCAGGGCCGGGAACTCGATGTACCAGAATGTTGTAGTTACCGTCCAGCTGGAGGATGCGTTTATACTCGGCAATTTGGTTCGCAAGTGTAGAGTTTTCGTCATTTTTTCGCTTCAAAAACTTCTCTAGATTTGAGACAATTTTACCGATCACCTCCGTATCTGCACTAGCCAGTGCAGAATTTGTCGACATCTTTCTAGTTTTCTTGTTAGGCGTCGCCATCTTTGTTTACTGGGAGACGATTTACTAAAGACCTTCCTCTGCGAGTGTAAGAGCTCAACTAGAAGCTAGACGCGCTGTCTCGCTTCTTCAGAAGAGGTAGGAGGAGGGGAGCAAGAGGAGTCGACTTCGCTCCTCCCCAGACGCAGGGCCAGGAACTCTATGGACGAGGATGTTAGTTTCCATCAAATTGAAGAATTCGTTTGTATTCCGCAATTTGATTCACTATAGGGTTGCATTCTCTTCACTTTTCAGTTTCAAAAATTTTTCCAAATTGGAAACTATTTTTGCAATTAAATCCATATCGGCACTGGTCAATGCAGAATTTGTAGAAGGCTTTCTGGTTTTCTTGTTTGGAGTAGACATCTTGTCTTAAACTAAAACAGGGAGACGATTAACGAAGCAACCTTCCTCTACGTTAGATAATACAGCCTTATATTCAACTCTCCACACATTGAAATCCTTTCTTAGTCATGTGCGATGGCGAATTTGCAAATTAAATGGGTAATTTTTTTTTTTTGGGGTCGGGCTTGATGGCACAACATTTTTTGGTTTTTTCTTCAAACTCCATGGATTTTAATATTAGCAATTGGAACTAGTTTTTTTTATAAACATTAAATTTCAGAAATTCCTGGTACCAGCGGGTACAGCAAAATTGGAATAGTAGACGGAAAACCCGTCGGGGAATGAAGGTTGACCTTTCTAGGCCTAGGATAACAAAGTTTTTAAGTCGTTTTTTTCGTTTGTTCGGGCAACGACTAGTCGATTCCAGCAGTCTTTCACGAAAATGACCAAAACAGTCGAAAAGGGAAACAGAAAAAGGAGATTTTGACCGGAGTGAGTTTGTATTTGGGCTTTTTATTTTTTACTGATTCTAATTATTCACCGTTTCATCACATATAATTATTTATTTAACGAAAACACATCCTTGTTTCGATGCATTATTCGTTAAAAAAAAATATGTAATGAAGCTCATGAGCCTGTTATTTAACCACTACATGAAACGATAGGAAAAATGGAAGGCGTTACTAGTGAAAATTTTACACGTCTGTATAAGCCAGTCGATATTAAAGGAATTAAATCGCGTAAGGAAATAAGAAATTTACGATAATAGGAACGAAAATGAAGTACAATAATGGGTTATACGGACAACTGACGAGAATATTTGTCCCCTTTAATATTCCATGCCCTTTAATTGGTAAGATGACCCATCCCCTTTTAATACAATATATTTTTAAAAAATTTCTTTATAATTCGTGTCACCCCTTTTGTTATGGAAATGAAGAATCGTTCCGTGGACAGGGAAAAGCTGAACGCTGTTGAATTAAAATTTTACGCCAATCGCAGGACACGCGGAATAAAATACCGATGCGAAGTAGCCAAAGGTGGCGAAGTGACTCAACAACGTCATGAAATGTAAAAAGTTACTGTCTCGGGAGAAATGTCCTGATTTGCTTTTATTGAAAAAAAATATTAAGTTGGTCGTTTGGAAGAACTATTTCATCTAAGCACTGACTCATGCTATGGTATTGTGACAAAGGACCGCTACTTAATCGGCTATTACAATTGGTGCCGTACCTATCAAGTTTTGGGAAACCGTAAAAATCACTGTGTACTACTCACGTAAGACACGCAACCGCTGCGTGAAACGATAGGAAAACGAAAAAAACCCAGAAACAAAAATCATATAGCAGTTTTGCTAAGTATTACAGTGTATTTCCATTACTTAATTACCCTTTTGTTTCTTTTAAAACTAGAAAATGCATGCAAGCTTTTCCCTCTAAATTCTTCCCAAGAAGGCACTTACTGAGTGGGCAGAAGAAAAACCAACATAAAATTCCGCGGGTTGCTTCGCTTGATGGAATTTCTTAAAATAAAGAGTTGCACACATATTTGCTGGACGACATCAGTGTGTGCTTGCCTTGACATAATGATATTCTTTTTTTCTTACAATACCAACCGAAATTGGCTAAAATCCCTTACTATTTCCATTCAATTACTGTTTTAGAAATTACTATATTAAATCTTGTCATCTCAATGACGAAAGATGAGAAGAGTAACTGTTGTGGAATTTTTTAAAACCACTATTCAACCCACATTACACTTTCTTTTTCAATACCAACCAGAATTGGCAAAATATCCGTATTATGAAGAGCTACTTCTCTCTTTCTCCACTTGTTTACTTTACTTAAACAGAATTCGTTAAAGAGGAATATAAAAGAAGGAGGAACGTGGTAAATTACGTGTTGTAATCATTTTATATTACTTACTGCACTTTGAAAGACCTCTCTATTGACAAATATGTGAAGCCGACAAACATATTACGTTACTACATTTAATTTCCCCGACTCCTTTTTCGCTTAACGGTGATTTTTACCGTGAATTGGGGTTGAATACCATCACCCTTGTTGGAAAATGGTTATGTGTTAATTCGGCAATTCTATCCCTGATTTGAACGGCTGAAAACCGTTCACAATAGTCATGCACTGTTAATCCTTCCGCATCCTTCTGACTGAGAAGGAGCGGTAAATTAAACAATACCATTCCAGTAGGAGCATAGCTTTGTCCTGATGGCCTCAAAAAATGGCTACCATTAATGATTTCCGGAGCTCACCATCCTGAAGTGTCAAATCGGGAAGATACGGCCGTAAAGCAGAAATGACCGTCGGGTGGCCAACTGCACATGCAACATGCAAGGCTGTCTGAGATTTGTCGTTACGCGCATTGACATTACATTGGTGATACGCAATGTGCTTTACAATCGTGTAAGACTTGCCTCGACAGGCCAAATGCAACAACATATCACCATTATCATCGACGATGTTGCGGTCCGCATTCCGTCGCCCCACAATGTCTAAAGCGGCGTCGTTATTGAACAAGATTGACAAAGCCACCGGGCTATGGCCGTCGTTGTTCTTGATATTGACCGACATTCTTTTTATCACAGCTGGCAAAATAACGGGATCAAAACACTGCATTGATACATGCAACGAAGAATTCCCGTCGGTATGTTGAATGGTCGGGTCATAGCCGATGGATAAAAAGAAAACGAACCATTCGATGGCACCCCCTTTTCAGGACGTACAAAAACGGTCCACACTGGTCACCATTGGTTACATCGAAATCTATCGGGCGTTTTGTCGAAGAGTTGTCAAAGTAATCCACAGTAGAAGAAAAGAAAAATCTAGAATATGCAATAGTCGTCTTTCAGGAGGCTGGTATAAGTTTTTCAGTTGCCAGTTAGTCAGTCAGCGCCAGCGTACGGTTTCTTTTATTGGTTTGTAGGTTCACAGCGAATTAAGTGTTAGAGGATCATTCTGACCCCTCGCAATTGAGATTTATATCTCCACACGAGAAACAAAATCGCTGTCACTGTAATAACAGCGCAGCACATTGCAATTAATGTTTTCTCCAACTTTGTAGAGCAAGAAGAAAGGCTCCACCAACGAGGCTCTTTATGTTCGTTCACCAAAATGGCCGACAAACTGTTTGAGTTGGTTTCATGTATAGCGTTGATTATTTCATTAACAGAGTTTTTTTGCTCGTACTCAGCTCTTTTGAATGGGTTGGAAATTGGGCTGATGTATCGAGCTTCGTCGTCTTCGATGTCTGAAAAACACTGAGCAAGATGCAAAGTCGCCATATTAACCGTGGGAAAAATTTCAGTCCACTTTTCCCCGATCCATCGATATGCTTTTCCTTGAAGAGAGACTGTATCGCCTTTCCAAAAACAGCTCTGAAATGGGTGTAGAAAAACAGTCTTTTCCTATCGTAAAAATTTTGTAGATAGGCTCATGACCACACCTGGTCATTTTCATGCCTACGGTGATATTCTTTGGAGCACATCGCTGAATTATAAAATAATCACCGAACACTTTCAAACGTTGACACTGTGGCAACTGATGGGCACGGGACAAACCGTTAGATTCGGCCAATAACATTGTCATATATTTACGCATTTGAAGATTTCCACAGTATATTTTTCTAATGTCTCCCGCTAGTATATTCTCATGTATTATAGCTTGATGTTCCATAAACTGATGATGTTGCAGGAGCAGAGGTGCGTTTTCACCTCCTCTCTGTGGTACATACGTATCCGGTGGGCCGAATATCCACTTTCCTGTGTCTGAGTCATCACACTCTTTGGAATAGACTAAAGAGTTTTCGGAGTGGGTAGTTGATAAGCATCCGCGGTAGATGCACCTGAGGGTTTAACTGCTATCCCCGATATACGGAGTGATTCGCCATTCCAACGATAAGTGGAATTAGATCCACATTTTGTTAGTTGGCTACAAAATTTGTGGGGATGTACATATATAAAAACCATACATTCTACTCGATTTCCAGAGTGTATTGCGATTTGATTATAAAACACAGAATTTAGAATATTTTCAAAGCATGGTCATGTTTCCCTTTTTCAACAAGCGTTTCTTCGAGAGCAAACCGTTACATTGTGGGTGATAAGAGGTCGTGACGAGGTGATTAGTTTCAAAAGCGTGGTAAAGTTTCTCGGCAAAATCCGACGTCAGACACTCGCCGCTGTCAGATATCAGCGTTACGGGAGCGCCGTGTTGTAGTACAATCTATTTAACAAAGAAGTCGACAATATTCGTTGCTGCGGCTGTGGGTACTGCTTTTGTGATAACCCATTTGGTCAAATAATCCACTGCTACTATAACTATACTACTATACTATTCCCCGATTTGGAGAGCGGAAACGGGCCGATAAGGTCTATCCCGACCTTTTCAAATGGTTGTTGGGACGAATGGGTGTCATAAATCTGGCTGGACGTTCGAGGGTTCTTTTTTCTTCGACTGGCAGTCTGCGCTGGACCAAACGTAACGAATAATGTCGCGTCTCATCCTAGGCCAGGAATAGCATTTGGTGATTTTGTCTAAAGTTCGATAGGCTCCTAAATGCCCCGCCGTTTTATCGTCATGACAGGCAAGCAATATTTGTTTCGTTAGTGAAGGAGGAACACACCACCTATAATACGCTAGCCCGTGTTTGATTGTCCGGCGGAACAGTTCTCCTTTCTGAATTTCAAAATGCCTGATAAGTTTACGGGTGGAATAGGTGGGGTGGCTTTCCCTCAGTCCAGCTTTGATCCTTTCAAAGGGTGTATGTATATCAGTGAGTTGTTGTAGGGTGAAGAGAATCATTGTCGGGATTTCTGGCTCTTCCTCAGAAACAGGTGTATCTGTTCGTAAAGTCGAGCTTCGTTTCGATCAACAGTGGCAATACGACCAAGCTATACGGGTACTATCTTTTTCCTTGCAAGTCTTCTTTCCAGTACCGTTTTCTGATCACAAAAAGAATTCATTTGTGTCATAAAATTTTCAATACGCACCTTTGAATTAACAGTCTGTTTAGAATCCATCTCAATTTGTTCCATGGCAAACAATGCTTTGTGGATTTTGAAGAGTTCTCGAAAACAGTTTCTATCAGCTTTGTTTGGAATTGCTGCTCTTCCCTAAATTTCTTTAAGCTCATCAAGAATCACTCTGAATATTTGATTTGCCGGTTTGTTATCATCCAACCACCTGAAAGACTGAAACCTACGTATGACTTGCAGTTTCAATGGAAGTCGTAAGCCGATAGCTAAACTTTTGTCACACGCTTTGCCAAACAGCCAGTCTTCTTTATTTCTATTCCTTCGAACTGCTTTCACCATTTGACAGTTTTATAAGGTTGGAGTCACAATTTAATGATCTTAAACACAAGTAGAGCAAAAGAATGTAACGTGAAACTAGTAGTGACAGATTAAACTGTAAGATCAGTAAGACGCTTTTCACGTTTTTTTCGCGCTGTGAGGTCTAATGTTTAATTGATCGGTCCCATTTCTTCCACGAATTTTTTCTTTGCTATGGACACTCTAAAAAACTGAACGTCACAAAAATTAAAAAAAAAAGAGAAAAACGGAACATCCTAACGCCTATACACATTGAGATTCAGAGAAGAATAGGTCTGGCTTTGATTGTCTGGTGTGTCCTGTCTTCTCATTTTCTAATGATCGTAAGTCTACGACAACAACTAAACGAAAAAAAAATGAAAATTTAATTATTTCCTGAAGAAAATAATGAGACAAGGATGTTCGAGAAAGGTAATAGGATGGGACCGAGATATTGTCTCTTTTTTTCAATATGTCAATTAAAATTGATAGTAGGCTAACCTAAGTCCAGGGGAGGAGGAGGAATTTAACCGAAACTTGGAATTCCTACCATATAAGGAAAAGGATTTCCGTCCGGAGAGGAGGAATTTGTCTGAATTTGGACAATATCTCTTTATAGTGTAAAATCCTTATGGTGTTCTCTTCTTGAAGTTAAAAAACAAGTCAACAGCTCTTGCAGTTAACAGTGCTACTGATCTTGAACGCGTGGTCAAGTCGGACAAGAACTACAGTGTGTTAGTTAAACGATGCCCTGTATCAGCAACAATCACTGAGATCATGGTAAGTTATTCCAATTAAATTTTATTATGCACAATTAATTAAAAGATTTTTTAACGAGTTCCCACACTCGTAGCGAGAGGTCCCCTTTTGATCGCTCCTCTCTGTTTTAAATAGCTGTTTCACAATTTCCACGCCAACCAAGAGAGTTCGTAAACCATCCACCAATTCTGCTGTTCTGACAAGTGCAGACTGTGAACCAATTTCGAGAATAGTTTCTAATCTCGAAAATTACCTAAAACTGAAGAGCAGAGAAAATGTATCTTTACTTAACCATGTTGCCGGGTTCATATGTGTTCTTCATTTGGATGTGAACTACAACATCCTCGTTCGAAGATGTCGATTGTCTGCATCAACCGATGAAACCCAAGTAAGTTTTTCCTAATCAAACATTAATTATGCACTTATAATTAATAATTATTAAATTTGAGAGATTTTTATTTTTAATATAACAGTATTGGTTATTTATTTGAAGAAAAATAGAATGGAGTAATTATAGACGGGCCATCAGTATTGTCTCGGATGACTTCTTTGAATAGGTTCGGGAACATTTATCAAGAACTTAGAGCCCTTTTTCTTCTCTCCCTTCGTCCTCTTTGTGTGTTGCGTCGTCTCCTTGTTTTCTTGCGATCCATTCACCAAGCATCATCTAACAAATGCAAGGAACTTAGTAGTAAGTAACAATAGTAGGAATCAAGGAACGAATTATTTGAGTTCCCTCTCTCAACGAGATAGGTCCTGTTCGTTTTAACTTTCTTCTGTTTCAATTTTACTCTCACGACTGTTCACGATGTCTACGTCTAGTAAACGAGGCCGAAAACCTTCGACCTCTTCAGCTGTCATCACCATCAGCGACAGTGAAATGATAGCCAAAATTGTTGCCTGTTTTGAAAAGTACTTGAAACTTAAGAACGGGGCCTTTTCTTCTTCAGCCAATGCAGTCGCCGAATTGAAACACGTTTTCGAGTTTGATACCAACTATAGAATTCTTGTTAAGCGATGCCCGGTGTCCGCGTCCATCGATGAGATTAAGAACGTCTGTCTTCGATTTAGCGCTGTTGTGTCGATCTAAGAGAACGCCGGGGCTGGACTTTTGAGATCAGTTTTCATAACTTTTATGAGTCGTGAAACTGTCACCAATATTCTCTCACACGGCAATCCAATTATACTTCAGGGCGAAGTGGTGAAGATTCAGGCCCTCACTTTTGGAATCCATGTCCCATTTGGCGGCTCTGCTGGTGCGTCTGGTGGTCCCCCTGGCGGTGGTGCATCTGATTGTGCCCCCAACGTCAGTTTTAACGGCCATGCTCCACGTAGGAAAAATACCTCTTCCAATTTGTTTAAGCATTCCTGCTTCTCCCCCCTTTTGTTGGTTTGAAAATCTCAAGAAAACTGAACTAATAAAATTGCTTTGCAAAAGAGTTTGAAGTGCCAAAAATTTTTTTGGGTCTTTGGTTTACTTCATCTAACAAGGATCATCTAAATGATCGAGGCACACTTCATCCTTAGTTGGCCTTTCTTCCTATCCCATTCGTCTTGTTGCAGTGACCGCTTCTATTTACATTTTCTTAACTTTGGCCCTTAACTTTGGAAGAAGTCTTGTGGCCAAACTAGATTCTATTTGGGTAAGAATCATTGCAAATAGGAATAATGGTAAACGGGTGGAACAGCCACAGGATTCGGGAAAAGAACACTATGTTATTCATACTGGTGCAACCTTTAAGTTGTTGGCATTTGCCAAAATGGCATGTCCCAATGTCTAACGTCCCAATGTCTTGGGGAAAGTTACTGAGCACTTGTGGAGGATGTAACGGATTTCCAATGTAGCTTTGCTAAATAATTGGCAAAAGCTTCGTACTACCGCAGTCAATTTATAACAACATCGTTCATGTGACAGAGAGTTACAGGTTATAATTCACTGTCTCTCAAGCTCAAAATCTTATAAACTGAAAAACACTATCGTCCACAACCCTCGGCGTTTTCAAGGGTTGAGCTGTAATTTTTTTTCAAATAACTAATAAACTAAAATTAAACTTGTTTTAAGATTTCAGCAGCGTCTGACCACGGTTGGGAAGACGGCAATGGTCCTGCCGATGTGTTGCTTTTTTCCATTTACAATACAATGGAAATCAGAAAATGGACTAAGAAACCAAATACAGCCCAAAGTCCTACAAAATTAACAAAAACTTGTTCCTATCTAGAAGGTGTACCCGACTTTTATTCTTCACAAAGTCCTTCCCCCTCCAATTTGAAAATGTTAACAAAATTTTAATTTATTTTCCTTTTTTTCTTGTATATCCCACTTTTATTCTTCCCAAAACCCTTAAAAATTAAGTAGTACAGTGTTTTCCATATTGCATCTTGGTAACAAGTATTATGTAATTATTTATAGCAGACAGTGGATTAGTGGGTAGAGGCTGTACCAGTACGTACAGCAGACAGTGGATAATCTTACCACTCAACACAGTCTTCACCAGTGAACTGATATTGATCCGAGTCAATACAGATTTTTCCAGTGGCTTAGAATGGATTCCTTTCCGTTCTCTGACGCTAGGGTCTGTGTTGAACAACTGGGGTTCGTTAAGTGTGCACACAGTCCAACTTCCAATAGACGTTGCCAAAAGTCACGCGACGCCGCATTTTACCCAATCAGATGATGCCTTGAGTACTCTCGACCATGCCTAGTAAATACATGGCACGGAAAGTGTAATTGACATAGTTGCCACGTCAGTGAAAATTAATTAAAAAATTGGTAACACTCTATCTCTATTTTGTATGCTTCTAGCGTGCTTCTAGACATGCCATTAAATATATTAGTACTATACACACCTAACACCTTCACCAATTTGTCGGTAACATGAAGCCCAGTAGGCCCACAGATATTTCCGAATACATAAATTTTTATTCAAAATTTTATATGGCAACATCACATACGAAACTGAGCACTCTAGAGCATAGCCTACTAAATGTACTACTTAAAGCCTGGACCATCGAGCTCGAAAAGTGACCGACGCCTCAGGCTAGGGAAGGAGCTTATTCCAGAATGGACACTAGCGACACCACCAAACAGTACAGAACTTCATTGGGTCTTCTTCCTACCCTTCCTTGTATTGTGTTCCAGGGGGTATAAAGACTCGGGTTTAACCGGCAAACCCGGGTAATCGGGTAAAAATTTTATTTAAATTAAAGTCAAGATGGAGTTTCGAACTCTGGACTGCATTA
Organism: Daphnia galeata; assembly: GCA_030770115.1. Taxonomy (NCBI): domain Eukaryota; kingdom Metazoa; phylum Arthropoda; class Branchiopoda; order Diplostraca; family Daphniidae; genus Daphnia; species Daphnia galeata. The sequence continues at coordinate 7,440,500 of CM061115.1, forward strand.
TAGACCTTTTTTTAAATTTTAGCGCTTTACTAGAATAGCTACCTAATAAAAATAAATGAATAGATGTTTCTTCAATACTGTTTCAACCATAACAACAAGTAATAATACAACCAAAACTATTCGTAATAATGAATGAAGTTACATAAACCTTTTGCTAACGAAGTTTAAAAGGCTTTATCATGTTTCATCTGTTGAATCGATTATTGCATTAAAAAGCGCGTTAAGTAATTAATTAATGAAGCCCTTCGGAGAACGCAGGCAAATATCGCTGGTTTCTTTCTTCATAAATATCAAAAGAAAGAATTATTTCTATGTATTTTTGTATATAATTTTGAAATATTCATTATAAAGCAAGTATGCATTCAAAGCAAGTAATATTTAGCGGAGGTTTAAAAAACAAACAAACGATGTGTTTATATTTTTGAAAAAGTTGTTCTTCTTCCCCAATAGGTTGCGCCACAGTCCATTCGACCTTGAAAAAAAGCAGGCAGGACATCGGTCAAAACCAACGCACGGGCGAGATAGGCATGGTTCAGGCTTTATGTAGTACATATAGTAGGCTATGTCTAGAGCTAGCACTTAACGAACCCTTGGTGCCGCCAAACAACCAAAGAAGTAAAACATGTCAAAACAAAATTCAGCAAACGCAAACAAATAAAAAGAAATGAAATTGATATAAAAAATTGTGTAAGTTAGTGGTGAAAAAAGGAAAAGAAATTGTTAAAAATATATGTGATAATTACGTTGATAATTATGTATGAGGTTATCCAAGACCTCAAAGACTTGTCTAAGGGCACATAATTGTCTTTGTATTGTTGTATTACTATTAAGTTGTTTATTAAAATATAATTGAAGATTAATTATTTGGTTAAAATTAATGAAACAACAATTCAAAGACAAAGATTGCCCTTTTACTATATGCTGTGTTTTTTCTCGGCTAGGTGGCCGGGGGGATGAAGACCAAAAACAACAAAAAATGGACTGAAATATTTCTGATTTTTCAATCATTAAACCCGAAAAAACAAAAACCCGAAATTGTGCCTCATTGAGTCGCGTATTCTGTGCTTAATATACGGGCCTACTTATTTTGTTTCTTTACAGTACTTGTTTTGTTTTACAGTGCCAGTCCACTTATCGGACCACCTGGTGCGGTGGTCCCATACGCGAGTGGTCCTATAAGCAAGACCCCTATCTCAACGCCACCTTGTTACCGGAATTTAAAGTTTATTGAAAGCGGTTAATCATAGACCAAGCAAAATAAAGGGACACAAAAGCAGAATTATGTCACAGTCAAATAAAACGTTAACAAAATGAAAACAAATGCAATAAAAAATTTAGGATAATTGAGAACGAATTTCTTCGGATAAAGCTAAAGTAATTGGATCCTTAACGCCAGATCGAATGGCAACACAAGCATATTTTAACAAGATACGCTTGATTGTTTCTTCAGAAAGTGTGAGTTCAGAAGTCGGGCTTGAGATATCAGGTACAGGAATGTCAACATCCATCGTCTCCGTGCAGACATGGGTTACCGATAAATGTTCCTCTGATGCCGAAGAATCACCTTGCAAAGATATTTCATTTATAAGCTCTATTTCTCCAGCTGCGATTATTTCAGGGTCTGTCTCTAAATGAATCCATCGTTGAATAATTGCGTCTGCTTTGTAAGATTCCACTGATTGCAAGTCTTTGGAAAAATTTGCCAACTCTACGGCCTGGCTACTTTCTTGGGAAGTGTCGAACGACAAGTTAGAAAAAATTTCGCAAATTTCTCGCGCTGCATTGCGCTGAATGGTTTGTCGATCTTCGCTTGGCCCAAGCTCAGAAGGAAGGTGCGGGAGACATTTAGAATGCAACCAACAACAAACAATGGTTTTGGGAGGGAGGGAGTCCCAACATTTCTTCACGATACGGCCGACATATAAAACGTTAGCCGAGCAGCCAACTTTAAGACCTTTTCGTCCTTTTTTTTGCCTATTACGTTAACAAGCTTTCTTTAAAAAAAAACATATTTTCATTTCGTCAGGGTCTTGTATTTCGTCAGCTTTTGTCGAATTATCTATAAAATAGTTTAAAAGTTATAGGCCTATCGACAATATGAACATGAGTTAGTTAAATCACCTCAATTTTTGCTCAGTTTCTTGAATGTTAACATCAGCAGCCTCTCCATGAAGCCTAAGGCTTTTGCCTATTCCATTTCTTTTTCTCCAATTTGGTAACCACCCATCAGAAGCTTTGAAATCAGCAATTCCCCTTAGTTTTGCTTCGTGTAATGCACGGGCCTGTATAATTGCACGGGAAAGAGAAAGTGGTTTCAATCGTCCACGAGGATTTCGCATTTCATTAAACCACTGAAGGACCGCTTTATCTAGTTCTTGATTCTTAGACAAATTTGCCATGATTTTAGCTGATGGCTGAAAAAACCTTTTTTTCTGAAAGTTGCACCAATGTTTCTTTAGAGGCACTTATGCGGTGGACTTGAGACTTTGACACACCAACTGACGCAGCTATTGCTCTCTCAGACAATCCTTCTTTCAACATGCCTATCACTTTGATTTTGAGGTCTAAAGAAAGACAGTTCCTAGTTTTCCCTTTTTTGACACATCCTTAACCTTAACCATTTCTTACGCTGAACAAAAAATTTGTAACTGAACGAGACTGAACGATTTTTTTATGGGTAAAGTGATGGGCGTTTTTTCTTTCCTAACCTCATCTTTAAGTCGCCCGCTACCCAGAAGGCATTAAAATTGTTATGCTTCTTTTCTTTTTCCCGCTATAAAAAAACTGTGGCATTTGATCAAGTGACCACAGGGTGGCGTTGACCTGGTGCGAGGGGTTGCGCGGTCCCATGACCGAACTATCCCGATGGTTGGGTCAGATAAGTGGACCGGTACTGTATTGCTTTTGCTACTAATAAGTGGATGATCTTTTTTTATTTACAATTGTAAACTTTAAAAATAGGGTTTTAAAGTTACAGGAAAAAAGATTGTTATGTTATAGCTATAAACATTTATTTGAAGCTAATTTGGAAAGCAAAATTTCTGGATATGGCCAAAATTCTGAAACTGAGGTTTCAGCCTGGTTTCGGCATTTTTTAAAGAACATAATTTTTGTTTTCACATAACTTTAAGGCGTAGGTTTTGGCTCTCGGGCGTAAGTTGGGCAGGAGATTGAAGTTATGCTAAAATTATGGCATGATCACATTTATGAACGAAACTTACGCTTACCAAAGTTTTCCGAGTTCGAGAAAATGTAAATATTTATTTCGAAAGTTAACAAAAAAATATCAAATTTATTTTCTCTTGCTAATAATAGGTGCATGTATATTCTTAAAAACAATACTTATGCGTGAATTAAGACTTAATGTTTTATAGTTTTAGTAAAATTGAATTTTTAAATATAAATAAAAACAAGTATTTATTCAAATCTGGCAATCATTATGCTTTTTCTGGGTCTTTAAGTGTTCTTTTACGACAGCTCCCTGTGACGTTGTGTGATCTCCAATTCCGTTTGTTGATGTATTTCCCCGGTTGCCACCCGTTTTGGCACTTTTTTCAGCACTTTTAATTTTGGCGTTTTCGGCATCAATTTTTCCGTTTCGGCATTGCGTTTTTCTGTTTCGGCCCCACAATCAGATACAGCACTAAGTATTGGTATAACGATGTAATTTTTTCTAAAAAATTTTATCTGTTTCGGCACTATTTTTGTCTGTTTCGGTACCACACCGCAAATTTCGTAATTTACCAGGTGGCTTGTTAAAATATTTAGGGAAATTTTCGGAAATTTTACTCACTTTGTTCTTTTGAGTAGGGTATTATACATTTCTGTATTATAAATTTAGATCTTAGATAATTGTAAAAGTTCTTTCGCCTCACAAATTGCTGAGTAGTTCCAGTCACGGGATTGAGAGTGCTCGCTTCAGATAACGGGCGACCCTATTTTTAGCTGACTATCAAGGTGATGTTTCCACTCTGAACTTCACATGCTACTGCTCCGTACGCTGCTTTGTTCGCATCGCAAAAGATGTGTATCTCAATTTCTGGTTCGTTATCCATACCTTTCCATCTCTGGATGTGTGCTTAATCGAAACCTTCGAGGCCATAAAGTAACTTCTTCCATTCTGGTAGTCTTCCTGCTTGGATTGACTGATCCCATTTTGTGATTATAAGAGCGTTTCATTCCCGACGATTTTTTTATTTTTATGACGGCGTTCATGCATCGAGGTTCTGTTACATATAAAAACCCTGTCTTTTTTTTTCGACGAAAAAAAAATATTTTGGGGTACCGCCGCGGGGAAAAGCGTGAAAAACGCTAGTTTTTCATAGTTTTGGTCTTTCCCGTGCTAGTCGTACGTACGAAAATTACGGCCTTTAGAGATATTTAAGATCAATACATAAACTACCTTCCCTGAAAAAATAATCCTTTTATAATGAAATTTATGGGTCACGTAGTTAATAAGCATAGCTAGATTTTTTGAAAAAAAGGGATTTTTTAAAATTTATCGCTAATTTTAACCAAACTATAAACGCTATCAAATCAATTTTTTTTACCCTAAATAGATCCTTATAAACGCAGTATTGACTAAAAAATTTGAAATGATCGGTCCAAAATAAAGGGTCCCGCGATCAAATTTCATTTATCTTAATTATTGAAAATTTAAAAAAACGAATAGAGAAACCAGTAATAGAAAGAAAATATAGCAAAAAAAGGTAAATTTTAAAGAGAACTCTGTTCTTCTTCTAGATCAGTTAGCTTATCCATAATAGCCTGGAACTTTGTTGCAAACGATTCAAAAATGTCTTGCATGGTTGAAAGCCGTTCGAGGCACTCTAGCACAGCGATTGACAGTGTTTGATCAGTATCAGTGAAACGTTTGTGCATGATTCTTTGACGTTAAAATTTGTCATTCATGTCTTGGAGCGTGTTAAGATCGACAAAAAACGTCAGTCGTTGGGCTAATTGGATCAAACCAGCTAGAATTATTGAGTGGTGTGGTTGAACCTGTATTAAAAATTGTTTCAATTAAATTTTTTTTAACTAATATATAAAGCATGATAACATACCACCATGGTCAAAGCTGTTAATACTGTTTTCATACCAATCGCGTTCCAACCGAGGGTAACCGACGGTAATAGCCTCAGCTTGATGCTCTTCAAGAGAATTTACAGATTTATTTGGATTTGCTTTATTGGCATCTACATGTTCAATATCATTGGCGCCTTCTATGCTTTTTTCTGAAACCTTTTCCAGTTCACACCGATGCGATTTTCTTACCGATCCCACAGTTTTCTTTTTCTTTCTTGGGATTTTAATCGGATCAGGAAGATAAAAATTTTTCCTTTTTTTAATCTGTTTCCTCTGCCTAAAGAAGAGTCATTGTCGGGCTTTAAAATGTCTTCAAAATTCGTCTCTTTCATCGCAGCAACAGCTGCTTTGTGAACACGATCGTGACTTCCTAGATAAATATATTGTGATTAAAAAATGTCTTTTTTTCAAAATTGTTCTTAGCTACCTGGTTTTTTTAAGTTGTAATTGTGGACAATATCATATTCAAACCAGTTATCATGATTCGGTAAACATAATCTTTGGAAAATAGTATTTTTCCAACATGGATGCTCATCGGGTCTTTCACTAACACTGTACATCCCAACTGGTGGGTATAGCATATAAGATTTGCACAGTGATACCCATGTTGTAGACACACACGTATAAAAAGTCTTTTCACATAAGTCTTCATCGGTCTCAACAGTTTTAATCAAGTAATATTTAAGAGAACTCTGTTTGCTGCCTTCATCATTCGATGGAATGTCTCTCTCCAACTCATATTTGCCTTTCCAAAAATTTTCTTATCTCCCTACCTAAACATATTCAACAAAGAGTTCTTTATATTTGAGGTTTCATTGACAATGTAGGTTTTGATAGATGAAAACCACAATCAATAGCGTCTTCTTCCATGCGGTTTTCACGTGACGTGGACGGTTGCGATTTGTGTACAAATACTTCCATTTAATACAGAAATTTTTGGTGAAAAAACTGTCATGGTGCTTGGACGTACTCATCTTTTATCTTTCGTGTGAATCAAAATTTCAGTGAATAGCTAATATCTATTAAGTTTTCTTTCACGGTCTTAGGAATGGATAACACAGCAGAACTAATAAGTGATTACCAAGTTGATGAAATTCTCCTGGCTTGTAGGAAATTTAAATGAAAGGGAAAAATTAAAGCCGACTGTCTCACACCAGAATATAGGCAGAAAATGAAAAGAATGGCAGCCAAAGAACTAACACAATGGATATCTACAGGAGTTCCAGAAAATTGTATGACACATTGGTCTGAATTGTCATCGTCCTTGCCTGAGACATTTGAATAGGGGTTTTTTGTTTGTTTTTTTAAGAGGTGTATATTCGCCAAGGCGAATGTTACCAGTATATTGTCAATTATAAGCACGAACAGAAACAATAAAACAACGAGAATCAGATATATGACAGCAATCAGAGAGAGAAGGAGGACGAAAATTGAGACTTACGAGAGTACGCACGCAATTTGGCAAACAAAATAAAAATGCAGTATGGCAGAGCGCAATGATGGGAATTGGGAATGATGAGAACGAGACTCGGGAGTATGATCTTTTCTAGTAGGAAACACTGCTAAGAGAAGAATGAAGAATGGAGTAATTCCGAAGCCAGCAAGGACATACTGGGACTGAAATGACCTGTCCGATCAGGATTGACCCACTGGGTGGTCCGATTTTTCGCGAGGCTGACTGAATCGGCCAGACCAACGAAATCTCGGACGTCCGTCACGGTCACGGTCCGATTAAGGCGCCCGCTACAGCCAGAGGGCGTCACCCGTGTTGGGCGAACGCATGAAACGGGACTGGCCACAGCAGATTTAGATTGGAAGCGCATGCACTGAGTTTCTCTCTGTGAGTTACATAATTCGAGCAGACAAAAATTACGGGATTTATATCTTCTTCATCACCGGACGAGTGGAGCAAAGAGGTGACGATTTTCTTTTAATCTTGAACAGGAGTTTGTTTAGCACGCATTGACCTGAAAGAAAACTACATAAGAAAAAAGGGGTAAGAGGAGAGTCTAGGATGGCAGTGGCTTCCACAGAGGGAAAGAACGATCGTGTCTGAGCTCCGGTAGTAGCAGAAGACCAGATTTGATTCCATAAAAAGAAGATTTCAGATTTCAACAATTTATCTCTATGAAGACGCAGAGAGATGTTGACAGGATTACAGGAAGATAGGATTTTATCCGGAATATCTCCCGCGATAAGTCGAGTGGACGGATGCAGGAGGTTAGCATGCGTGGAGATCAATCTTTTGGTGACTATTTCTACTACTTTAAGGTGTAAGGGGACTATGTTTGCAAGGACGAGAGCCGCATCCGTAGAGGTAGACTTGAACAGCTGACCTACGACCAGTGCAAAAGGACGTTGTGCAGCTTTAAGGGAAGCAACAACTCGTTTTTTTTCTAATTGCTGAAGCCCAAACAGCGCAATTGTACAGGATGATGGGAATAACAGAAGATTTATATAGAAGTGAAATCGTGCTATGAGATAAGCCCCAAGTCAGCCGATCAGGAACAGCATTTTTTTAACCGCAATGCATTTGTTAGATATGTGAAGGTTCCAGCTTAGTTTGTCGTCGATTGTGAGTCCAAGATACATGCATGAACTTGACCTAGGAACTATGATATTATCCACTGCTAAAGTTAGGGGCGGTATGTTACGTTTTGGGGAGAAGACCAGAAAGAACGATTTTTTCGCCGTTGAAAACTAGTTTGACGGAGAGACCCCAAGCTACTACTGCGTCGCAAATTGTCTGAAGATGTGCATGCGCCAAATTATAATCTTTATGCGTGGTACAGACCACAATGTCATCTGCGTAAGCAATGAAGTTGAAAGGGAACGGGAAATTGTGGCACAGTAGGTCTTCAAGCAGTATATTCCATAGGAAAGGAGAAAGTACGCTGCCTTGCGGACAACCAAGCACGGTAACAGTAACTTTAGAAGCGAGAGGACTAGACAGTGTGCAAGAACGAGAGTTTAGAAGATTCGCAAGAAGTTTCACTAGGAAGGCTGGACAGTTTTTACTAATCAGACAATTTATAATTGCCGGATGCCAAGCCGCATCAAAAGCAGACTTGATATCAAGGAACGCACAACAGGTGGTGACTTTATTTTTTCTATTGTTTTCGATAAGGTTAGTGAGAGAGAGAGCAGCTGTTTCGGTTGAAAAACCAGACCTAAAGCCATGCTGATTAGGGCTGAACCAGTTATTATCCGAAGCTAAGCATTTCAATTTGACGAGAATAATTTCTTCGAACAGTTTGGAAAGGGCATTGAGAATACTAATGGGTCTGAAACAACTAGGGTGGCTATAGTTGGCTCTGTTGCTCTTTTTCAGAATGATGATGGAGGCAGATTTCCAATTAGTCGGGAAGTGGCTTAAAGAAAAACAGGCAGAGAAGAGGGCTACTAAATGGAATTTTATTAGATCATACGAGTGTCTCAACCAAACAGAGGAAATGCCGTCAGGGCCAGGGGACTTGGTAAGGCGCAAGGACTCCATGGCAAGTTTCAAATCAACAAGAGTGACATAAGTATCGGAGGAGGCGAGAGGCACGTCACAATAAGTCTTGACAGAGTCTGATACAATCTTAGGGGACGTTCAAATACGACGTCACGCTTTTTTTGGAAAATTTAACCCCCCCTCCCCCCTTCGTCACGGACCGTCTCTGACCCCCCTAAACGGCACGTCACAATACTTTAACCCCCCCCCCCCCCCCCCCATTTTTTTAAAATTACTAATTGAAATTTGAAACTAATGAATAAGAAATCGATGTTTTAAAATGTATCTTAACTGTCTTTGAAAGAGCTTTTGAAAGAGTTTTTTTGTCTAATTTTGTGATTAACAAAACAGAACTTAATTACGACAGCAACTGATTTTTAAAGACTCAGTAATAAGTTTTTAAAAAATAAAGTAATTAAAAGTAGAGACAAGAGTAAGACAAGTGCAAACTTCCCTTTTTTACTTTCGTTTTCAACGAATCTTCATAGATGGCAGCACATAATTTTTGTTTTGTTTTATAGAACTTCGGGTGCTGCATACCCCCCCCCCTCCCCCCTTCGTCACACTTCCTTCACATTAAGATCAACACCCTCCCCCCCCCCCCTAAGACCGTGACGTCGTATTTGAACGTCCCCTTATGAGATAGACTATCGGGCGGATTAACAGGGAAGAAATGTGAGCTGAAAGCAGAGAGGATGTCTGAATGGTCAGAGATAATTACTCCGTCGATTGCTAGTTCATTCGGAAAAGTGATAGGAGGCGAAGAGTTAGTGAGTGTTTTTAATTCACCAAAAATATCGCCATTTAGGTTGCGACTACAGAAGGACTTCCAGCTTTCTTTTTTCTCCGCTCTAAGAGCTCTTTGATAGACAGCTTTGTTTTGAGTGTAAGCGGTAATATTGCATAGAGAAGGGTCTAGACGTTTTAATTTGTACGAAGCTTTGAGTTTTGAGCGAAGGACCCAGAGGTTAGCTGACCACCAAGGCATCTTGGCTGGAATGCGGGAGGGGTGGAAAGTGAGTTTGCTCTTTAGTGCAGACGATTTTATGACCGAGTTCAGAGAATCAATTACTTCGTCAATATCCTTTGTAGATTTAAAAGACTGGATTATGTCGGGACTGGGAATGTCAACCAAAGCGCTCTCGAGGCTAATGAGAAAGAGAGGAATATTGCAGTACTGAGGAGAAGGAAGTCGGTCAGCTTTGACGCCCGACGATTGAGGAAAACGATTATACTCAACAAAGAACATAATAAACGGGTGGTCAGATAAAGACGGGTAGAACGGGTAGTGCCATCCACTGAGAGAGACAGAGTCACCCTCAAGAGCTACGTCGACGAACGAGGTGTTCGATGGCTTGTGAGGCAGCAGAGCAATATCAACATTAGAAATGGACAAGGCGTGGTCTAAAAAGCAGTACTCGAGCTCCGCGTCGATTTTGTTGGTACGACCGCTGTTCCAGGACTTATTCTTTGCATTGCAGTCAATGCCCAGGATGGCAACCTTTATTACCCATGAGGGAATATCAACAAGAATAGAGGCTAGGTGAGAAGGAATACAAGGAAGGGACGGTCTACAGTAGATGGAGAAAAAGAATACGTTGTTAGGTAACTTAATACCACAGCAGTTATTGCTTAGGCCGAAGCTACAGAGGGAAGCGTTGAGAGAGGCTCTTATGATGATAGCAGAACCAAAAGCATGCTCTGAGGAGAGACAATGAAAAAAGGCGTAGCCAGGCGGAATGAATTTTACCTCAATGGAGGAAGACAAGGAGAACTTTGCAAAATGCTCTTGAATCAAAACCACATCGATATCTAGGTCAATTATCAATTGCGCGAGGTTGAGAGCAGCACTACGAGAGTGTCTGAGGTTGATCTGGAAACACTTGAGGGGGGCAGGCGCTTTTCTGATGTTGTGTTGGTTGACTGGCATGCTTAATCAGAGGAAATGTATGCAAGATATTGAGCTACGGCTTTTGCCAGAGTAGGACAAGCGTTGGAGCCAACTTGATGGTTTTGCAAACAGTTCGCACACTTAAAATCTTTTGGTGTAGAGGGACAGGAAGAAGTAGCCTCTGCGAGTATTTCCCTGACTGACTGAGGTGGCGGATTTTTAAAAATGATGGATATGTCCATACTTTTGGCATTTTGAGCAGTGCCGTACTTCCTTTCTTGGGTCAGACTCGACAACCGCATGAGTAAGGCCATCCAGGAGGACTCTAAGGAAGGATTGTCGACTTGAAGTCTATGTTCAAGCTGTTTTTCTTGTGCTACCCTAGCATCCTTATTTTCAAAACCTTTTAGAAGGGAGATATTCTGTAACTCTCGAAACCTGATCAGAGCGGGATACTGTTTTTCAGGGACCGAAACAGAACGAAACACATTTTGGGCTGGGTTCTTATTGAAAAGCTCCTGTGCTTTGTCGCGAGAGGCAACGTCTAGAAATGACAAAATTACTCGTCCATCGATTTTTTTAATGTTTTGGACGACAGGGCCGTCTCCATCAAGTTCAAAAAGCTTGTCAATCTTATCGTTTGAGATTTCGCTCATAGGCAAAAGGCCGGAGGCGCTGCTCCCTACATGAGCGATCAAGACTGGTCTTTTAGGTACCACTGCATGCAAGGGGGTATTTTTCATAGTCGAAGAATTGCTACTTGGAGGGTTAGAGGCTGATTGGGGAGGAGCCAATGAAGATGTCTTAACTGATTTGGCAGATGCTAGCAGCTCAACAAGACGAATATCCTTGTCAGCTAGTGATAGTTTGGCAGTTAGAAGGTCTTTTTTTGCTAGGGTTAATTCAGTCTGGAGAGTGGCTTTATTTTCGATTTCTTTTTCCAGCTTCTCTAATTTCCTTATCATTAAAGCTTTTTCTGATTTGTAACAAATAGCTTCCTCATCTAGTTTGGCAAAAAAGGATTTGAATTTGAGCGTTTGAGCTGCTGAATCAAGAGCAAGAAAAGAATCGACATCCATTTCGAAAGCTTTGTCAAATTGGAAGGGGAAATTATCATCTTTGTGTTGCTTAGGCCGGTTGGTTTCTTGTAGGGAAAACAGAGCAGTTGAGCTGTCTCTCTTGGTCGCGGACGGTTTAGGTCTGGACGACATTTTGGCTCTACAATCAGTACAGTATTTATATCTGGAATCACTCGGGATGAACTGAAGAGGGCAAGATTTACAGGAGCTAGATTGGCTATGAGATAGGGTGGAGTTACTGAATGCCAGGGAAGTAGGACCCCAGGCGGAGGACTCTCCACCTGGATCATCATCATCATCCCCCATCAGAATGAGGGAAGTGGAAGAAGATTAGAGGCTATCAGTTACGAGCAGCCGTTCAAAAGCGGAGCAAGTGACCAGAAGGAAGAGAAAAGAAAATGATGGACGATCCTCTTCGACACAGGGAAGGAATATGCAAAGACGAGCACGGCGTCAGAAGAAAACTAAAACTATCTCCAGTTCCCTCGCCCCTCAACCCAAGCGTGAGCAGAGTGACCAGTTTTCCAAGCCCCTCAAGGCCTCCACAGAATAGGGTTGTGGCATGAAATTCAGAATCGGCTGAAATATACATGGTTCGACGTAGTTTTTCACGCCGATTCTGACAGTATTTTGTTTTATTTTAAAATCAATTTATCGGTACGTTATCAGGGTTTAAAGTTTAAATAGGCCCCTCCCATTCTAAAACGGACCCCCGCCATATTTAGTGGGAGGTCCTTCAAATGTGATCAATTTAGCAGACGACTCGCCTACTTTTCAACAAAAATATTTGATCACTTTCGTCGATAATAAACATATCGATAATCGATAATCGATAATAAACACAAGACGAAAGTATGATTGAAAATGAATGTTTTTTTTGGAGGGCGGAGAAAACTCGCAAAATTTTTAAACTAAAATAAGTGTATTTTGCAGTAAAGTAAATAAAAAACGAGTTAACCATTCCATGGGAAATTCATTCTACTTTTTTTTTGGTGCGCAGTAAATTTGTGGAGCTGTTATAGTTAAGTTTTTATAATTAAAAATATGCGGAAAGTCATGCGAGGATAAACGGGACTTTTCCACTTGGGGCTTTTTGGGACATGTTTAGGCCTGCCCAAAAGGGCGGAGTCCGACAAAAAATGGCCTTTACGAAGACTTTTTTGGTTTCACTCAAATTTCTACATTGTACTTCTATTTTTACACGAAATATTTATAACCAATGAATAGGAAATTAAATTGTCTATTCAATGGCTATCTCAGTTTTTTAAATATATAACTTCATTAAAGCTCAATTATAAAAAAATTGAAATGTCCCAAGTAACCCCGGCCTTTTTCCCGTACGACAAAAAAAGGTTTAGTCATTAAAAATATTGTAGTTAATTACAGGGTTTAAAAAAGGAATTCTGACAAAAGGTATTAAGAGGGGAGATAGTTTCCTATTATATTTGTACAAAAAAACTAAATTCCTTTTTTAAACCCTTCCGCCCTCCAAAAAAACATTCATTTTCAATCATACTTTCGTCTTGTGTTTATTATCGATTATCGATTATCGATATGTTTATTATCGACGAAAGTGATCAAATATTTTTGTTGAAAAGTAGGCGAGTCGTCTGCTAAATTGATCACATTTGAAGGACCTCCCACTAAATATGGCGGGGGTCCGTTTTAGAATGGGAGGGGCCTATTTAAACTTTAAACCCTGATAACGTACCGATAAATTGATTTTAAAATAAAACAAAATACTGTCAGAATCGGCGTGAAAAACTACGTCGAACCATGTATATTTCAGCCGATTCTGAATTTCATGCCACAACCCTATTCTGTGGAGGCCTTGAGGGGCTTGGAAAACTGGTCACTCTGCTCACGCTTGGGTTGAGGGGCGAGGGAACTGGAGATAGTTTTAGTTTTCTTCTGACGCCGTGCTCGTCTTTGCATATTCCTTCCCTGTGTCGAAGAGGATCGTCCATCATTTTCTTTTCTCTTCCTTCTGGTCACTTGCTCCGCTTTTGAACGGCTGCTCGTAACTGATAGCCTCTAATCTTCTTCCACTTCCCTCATTCTGATGGGGGATGATGATGATGATCCAGGTGGAGAGTCCTCCGCCTGGGGTCCTACTTCCCTGGCATTCAGTAACTCCACCCTATCTCATAGCCAATCTAGCTCCTGTAAATCTTGCCCTCTTCAGTTCATCCCGAGTGATTCCAGATATAAATACTGTACTGATTGTAGAGCCAAAATGTCGTCCAGACCTAAACCGTCCGCGACCAAGAGAGACAGCTCAACTGCTCTGTTTTCCCTACAAGAAACCAACCGGCCTAAGCAACACAAAGATGATAATTTCCCCTTCCAATTTGACAAAGCTTTCGAAATGGATGTCGATTCTTTTCTTGCTCTTGATTCAGCAGCTCAAACGCTCAAATTCAAATCCTTTTTTGCCAAACTAGATGAGGAAGCTATTTGTTACAAATCAGAAAAAGCTTTAATGATAAGGAAATTAGAGAAGCTGGAAAAAGAAATCGAAAATAAAGCCACTCTCCAGACTGAATTAACCCTAGCAAAAAAAGACCTTCTAACTGCCAAACTATCACTAGCTGACAAGGATATTCGTCTTGTTGAGCTGCTAGCATCTGCCAAATCAGTTAAGACATCTTCATTGGCTCCTCCCCAATCAGCCTCTAACCCTCCAAGTAGCAATTCTTCGACTATGAAAAATACCCCCTTGCATGCAGTGGTACCTAAAAGACCAGTCTTGATCGCTCATGTAGGGAGCAGCGCCTCCGGCCTTTTGCCTATGAGCGAAATCTCAAACGATAAGATTGACAAGCTTTTTGAACTTGATGGAGACGGCCCTGTCGTCCAAAACATTAAAAAAATCGATGGACGAGTAATTTTGTCATTTCTAGACGTTGCCTCTCGCGACAAAGCACAGGAGCTTTTCAATAAGAACCCAGCCCAAAATGTGTTTCGTTCTGTTTCGGTCCCTGAAAAACAGTATCCCGCTCTGATCAGGTTTCGAGAGTTACAGAATATCTCCCTTCTAAAAGGTTTTGAAAATAAGGATGCTAGGGTAGCACAAGAAAAACAGCTTGAACATAGACTTCAAGTCGACAATCCTTCCTTAGAGTCCTCCTGGATGGCCTTACTCATGCGGTTGTCGAGTCTGACCCAAGAAAGGAAGTACGGCACTCCTCAAAATGCCAAAAGTATGGACATATCCATCATTTTTAAAAATCCGCCACCTCAGTCAGTCAGGGAAATACTCGCAGAGGCTACTTCTTCCTGTCCCTCTACACCAAAAGATTTTAAGTGTGCGAACTGTTTGCAAAACCATCAAGTTGGCTCCAACGCTTGTCCTACTCTGGCAAAAGCCGTAGCTCAATATCTTGCATACATTTCCTCTGATTAAGCATGCCAGTCAACCAACACAACATCAGAAAAGCGCCTGCCCCCCTCAAGTGTTTCCAGATCAACCTCAGACACTCTCGTAGTGCTGCTCTCAACCTCGCGCAATTGATAATTGACCTAGATATCGATGTGGTTTTGATTCAAGAGCATTTTGCAAAGTTCTCCTTGTCTTCCTCCATTGAGGTAAAATTCATTCCGCCTGGCTACGCCTTTTTTCATTGTCTCTCCTCAGAGCATGCTTTTGGTTCTGCTATCATCATAAGAGCCTCTCTCAACGCTTCCCTCTGTAGCTTCGGCCTAAGCAATAACTGCTGTGGTATTAAGTTACCTAACAACGTATTCTTTTTCTCCATCTACTGTAGACCGTCCCTTCCTTGTATTCCTTCTCACCTAGCCTCTATTCTTGTTGATATTCCCTCATGGGTAATAAAGGTTGCCATCCTGGGCATTGACTGCAATGCAAAGAATAAGTCCTGGAACAGCGGTCGTACCAACAAAATCGATGCGGAGCTCGAGTACTGCTTTTTAGACCACGCCTTGTCCATTTCTAATGTTGATATTGCTCTGCTGCCTCACAAGCCATCGAACACCTCGTTCGTCGACGTAACTCTTGAGGGTGACTCTGTCTCTCTCAGTGGCTGGCACTACCCGTTCTACCCGTCTTTATCTGACCACCCGTTTATTATGTTCTTTGTTGAGTATAATCGTTTTCCTCAATCGTCGGGCGCCAAAGCTGACCGACTTCCTTCTCCTCAGTACTGCGATATTCCTCTCTTTCTCATTAGCCTCGAGAGCGCTTTGGTTGACATTCCCAGTCCCGACATAATCCAGTCTTTTAAATCTACAAAGGATATTGACGAAGTAATTGATTCTCTGAACTCGGTCATAAAATCGTCTGCACTAAAGAGCAAACTCACTTTCCACCCCTCCCGCATTCCAGCCAAGATGCCTTGGTGGTCAGCTAACCTCTGGGTCCTTCGCTCAAAACTCAAAGCTTCGTACAAATTAAAACGTCTAGACCCTTCTCTATGCAATATTACCGCTTACACTCAAAACAAAGCTGTCTATCAAAGAGCTCTTAGAGCGGAGAAAAAAGAAAGCTGGAAGTCCTTCTGTAGTCGCAACCTAAATGGCGATATTTTTGGTGAATTACTGTATTATTGTCCACGTTATTGTTTATTGTCCCACTTTAAAACTATAATTACTCAAGAATAATAGAGCAAACCAACAACGCGTACCCTAGCTCTGGCAACGCAGCTTTTTCATCTTTTTTCATTATTATTTCATTTTCAGGGGTACTTTAGTCTTCCCAATTGTATAACCTAATTTTAGCTATAATTTTATTTTATTTTGAAATCATACGTTTTACTTTTTATTCGATTTTAATTTTTCGCGTCGGCCATATTAGGTTCGTTGGTGGTTCCAATTTTGCTGCAAAAGTTGACCTGAGCTGCGTTGCCATGGCTGGGGTACGCGTTTTTGGTTTGCTCTATTAACTTGTTTTACGCAAACATGGTAATATTCTTGAAGATAAAGAAATTTCCTATTTTACATCAGTTATTTTAATAGATTATATTCAGCCGTTGCTGAGAAAAATCGCGTTCCATTTTACCCCGGGGTCTGTTCCATTTCACCCCGTCTTTTTTCGATCGAGTGCAGGTTAAGGGAAAAAAACATGAGTTATATTTTCTTTCATATCTCGTTTATTTTTTAATATTTACATACAAAAAAAAATCAGTGGGTAGCCAAGATTTAGCTTAACAAAACAAAACAAAAAAACAACTTAAAATATATCTATTTTGTCTGAAATCTTAAGAAGTACGGCAGGTCTTTTTTCGATCGAGTGCAGGTTAAGGGAAAAAAACATGAGTTATATTTTCTTTCATATCATATTTTAATATTTACATACAAAAAAAATCAGTGGGTAGCCAAGATTTAGCTTAACAAAACAAAACAAAAAAACAACTTAAAATATATCTATTTTGTCTGAAATCTTAAGAAGTACGGCAGGTCTTTTTTCGATCGAGTGCAGGTTAAGGGAATAGCGCCCCGGTATCCCCTACCTATTGCCGACATCAGCGGATGGTATGATCATTCATTCTTCCAAACAGTTCCAAATTGAATTGAAAAAAATTGAAGCTAAAAACAGTGGTAGAAAAATTGTCGTGAAATTTACCGACTGGCAAGGTAAACCAAATTTTTTTTTTCCTAATTTGTATTAACTAACAAGTACCCCGATAATATTTGTTTATTATAAAATGGGAAAATAGTTGTGTGTAAAGATATTATTGAGTCTCCCCCCCAAGAGTAATGTGTTTGCGATTGTTGGTTCTACATTTAAAGTGAAAGAAAATGCTTGCGTGCGGGCTTATTTGTCTTCTGACTTTAACACATTTATTGTTTCAAAACTTGACGGATTATTTGGTGAATGGAATTTAAATAATTTGTGATTTAAAATGTATACCGTCCTATACAAATTGAGAGATTATTCCAAATTGCCAGATATCACGTTGCCCCATGTTTCTAACATTAAATGGTTCACAACTCCCATACGCCACACCTTGTAATCAGCTGTTTGAAGTCCTCAAACCACTTTGTATAGTCTGTAGTTACTGTTCAAAAATATAATTAAAAATGTGCACGCGTGTTGATGGCGCCATAAATAAAAATGAACCTAAAAAAACCGAAAATTTTCTGCGTTTAATTCTGGTGCTGCATACCAGAAAATAGTAAAAAAATCTTCTCATTTTTTGGGGTATTTTGCACTGGTAGGAAACGTGAAGAACCCTGGTTGGAGAAACCTAAGTTATCACAATAACAAACTTATGCTTTGGTACTGTATATTTTCTTCCTGAAAAATCCGAGTGTTGACTGCGTTTCGTGTACGCAAACCAATTATACAGTAATAAAATTTGAAACTTAGAAAAAGTACGCTAAGTGAGTATAACCGAGATGAAACCCAGATAAAACCGATTTGAGGCACGGAAGCGGGCTAACAAAAAAAAGGATCAAGAACAAAGACCCTACTAGCACACATTATCCATAGGACGTCCATTGGATATCCGATGGTCCATTTTCCGTTTGTTCATTTATTGTAAGCTACGGACATCCTATGGACGTCCAATATCTGTCATTTTACGGGTGATCGGTTTTTGATATATCCTGCGGTTGTCCATCTAGTATCCGTTTTAGTTTTATTTCTATTACTCATCTTACTAGTTAAAAGAAACTGACAATAATGATAGCCGATCACATTGAGACACCACTGAGGCCTGACAATCAAAACAAAAGGATGCCTCATTTGTTTATTTTTTCGGGGGATCTAAAACAATTCCGATTAAGCTCATTTTTGGATAGCGCATTCCTTAGATGTTAATCTACAATCCCTGAAAATGCCGTTGAGATATTTCAAGCCGTTTAGCTCATATGAATTAATTAATGCCAATTTTGGCCTATTTTCGCGATTTTTTGTCCCACGGGAGAGGCAAACATTTTTTTAAAAATCTCATCTTTGGGGAATATTTTTTTTTCCTAAAAACGCACCTCGATCCAAAACGCCGCAGGAAACAAAAAATATTCGTGTAAAATGAAACACCCTAATAGGATATCCATAGGATATCCACCCAGTTAAAACTCAAAAGCTCCACTAGGGTACAAATCTGGCTGCCTGAACTTGCATTTAGACAGAACATAACATAAACAGAACATAATTTGTGGTGGAAACTTATGAAAAACCTGAGGCGAACCCTGCAGGGTAACTATAAAGTGGAGAGTGAGAAGAAAAACTGAAACCGTACCCGCTAGGCGGTATTCCCTAGTGAAAGAACCCCACCTGCCACCGATATGCTTGGGTTGATAGCCATGCCTCTTCAGTAGTATCTAGTGAATGTGGACTCTGATTACCAATGCCCAGCCCTCAGGATCGATTCCACTAACACTCCAGATGCCATCGCTCTAGTAGCTGCTGCTCCACGGGTGGAGTGGCCTAAAAAACACTCAGTGTCAACTCCGGCTGCTTTTAGCTCCTTTTAAATCCATGCTGATATGGTTAAACATTGGACATGTGATTGTCCGACTGAAACGATAATCAAATGCTAGCTGTTACCGTTTGTACGATACTTCTCCGTCATCTCGCAATACTGACTAAGACGCTTTCCCGGGTCAAGCTGCTCGTCGGTGAGATTTTCAAGGAAGATTGACTGAATGGCACCTCCCCTTTGGGCCTTCCTGAATTTGGAAAGCAAAAAGAAGGCTCATTCCGCGGTGAAGTTTATTGATTTCTTATCAATAGCGGACTATTCACTGGCTCTGCAGAGAGTTGCAAGGGGCAGGAGAGTGGCTAGTTTTGAGGCCAATGCTCTCACCGATAGTGAAGCATTCTTCTGTCCTCTCAAATACGAATCCTATCCTCCTGGAGAGTGGCCAGTTTTGAGGCCAATTCTCCCACCGATAGTAAAGCATTCTCCTATCCTCTCACATACATGTCCTGCTAAAAAACGCAACAACTAGCTTGAGCAACTCTTTGATCGCCCATGGAGTGGAGCCCAAACCGAAAGGCAGACAAATATACTAGTAAACCTTCCCTTCCCAAAGGAACTGCAAATATTTCTGGTGATCCTATAGACTGGTACCGTTAGGTATGCGTCTTTGAGGTAAAGCTTTACCATCCAGTCTCCCTTGATAATTAGATGCCTGAGCGTATAAATGTTCTCCATCTTGAAATGGCGAAGAATTAAGAACTTATTGAGCCTCTTTAGATTACTGATGGGTCTGAATCCCCTCGTGGCTTTCGGAATAATAAACATGGCGCTAACAGTCAATTCTTCCTGGCTCAACTATAGTCCTTTTTTTAAGGAGATCATTTTACTTCTTGTCTACCAATAGCTGATTGGACCTCACTCATCCCGACATTGCGAGGAACGATCCACGCTACTGGAGGGGACTCAAATTCTAACCTGAAACCCTCCCGCACGACACCCAGGATCCAGAGGTCCGCGGAGATAAGTCTCCATGCCTTCCAATCATGCCTGATCCTTCCTCCAATAAAATCCGGGCTAACGTGGTACGGGTCTAAAGAGTGTAATGAATGATTGACATACCCCTTGTTGAACCAGTCTTCGTTGGAAGGACCGGCTTCGTTCGGGCCGGTGCACTTTGCGGCGAAAGTCGTAGGATCCCTTATGGCTGGGCTGGATGGTAGCGCCCTGTGGTAGAGATCCACCGGAGCTGCTTTGGTAGTGACGATGGTAGCCAAGTTGGTTGGTGGTGTTATTGCTGTAGATGCTGTGGTGGCGTCGCTTGTTGTCCCCAGGGGATGATGGTTGTAGGGCAAGACGATCGTTCACCGATCTTGACTTTGATTTTCCCAAATCTAGGCTGTTAATATCACTATGTAACTGGCAATCTTTTCTCAACTTTTTCACCACCGAAGTGCCGAACAGCTCCTTATCCTCTGCTTTCTTGAACTTGTCCCTATCATAAACCAGGGAAACCACGTTTGGGCCGACGATCTCCAAAATATATCTGCGCCTCACGTCCTACATGTCGTGGAAAGCTCTGCCCGCCAGGTTGGTCAGGTCCTTCCTTGAGCTCCCAGAAAATTCTGATGCTCTAAATAGGCGAGGACTGGAAACATGGGTGAAAAGGACTGATGCAACTTGCAGAGCACTTTTCGGCCTCGTTGATGTTGGTCTTGGACGCAGAGCTTCCTAGTTTCTTCTGTAGCAGCATGTACAGTATCCTGCAAAAAAATCCGAACGCGATTTCTTTTTTTTAACATCTAGTGAGGGAAAAATAAACTATTAGTTAATGTCTAATCCTTTTCCAAGGTGATATTGGCGCGATAGACTAAAGGCAGGGAAATTTCCAGACATAGCCTTTGGGGTTTTCCCTTTTCATGACACTTTTTTTAAAACTATGGAATGGCGTGTATCAGACTTTTAGGATCTTATATAGATAGGGGGTTGAAAATCATGTTTTGAAATAAAAACTCATCAGCGTAATCATTTTAAACATTCTGTAACAAATAACAATATTTTAGTTAGTTGACTTTTATATAAACATTCAATATTTCCTAACGTAAAACATTCGAGTTACTTCATCAAACTATATTTCCAGATTGAAGATTCGAACCATTATACTCAGTGTTCGTTATCAAACACTGTAACCATTATACCAAAGGATCATGTTATTTCTAGAGGTTCAATATAATATAGATGGTGAACTTTTAACTAGTCTCTGAATAGACCACGAAAGGATGCTGAGTTGCCGGGTCTGGAAAAGGTCGAAAATCTCATTTGTGCTCAACTTGCCTGAAATTAGCACAGGCCTCTTATGTAGCTTCATTTTCAATTAAATAATAGAAAGTAAAAGAACGAGTTTTTCCCATGTTTTATATTTTTATCGGATTGGTCATTATTCTGGCTAGTTGATATTTTTTTTCCAGACCTCACAAGATATCTTTAATATTTTATATTTATTGTTTTGTCGGGTTGTTTACATATCATTTGTGGTTTTTGGCCTTCATCCCCCTCCCATCTAGCGGGGAACAAGCAATTTATTTAATTCCCTATCCTAAGATACGCAATTTATCTAGTTTAGGAAACTTTTTCATTGTTAAATTTACGATTGAAAATCGCAATATTTCGAAAATTGCGCCTTTTCCAACATTGCCAATTTCTCAATATCCCGGTTTTCTTCTCGAAAACCAGCGACTTCGTGGTAGGGCGTGTTTTAGAATTCCGGCTGAGGTTAAATATACAGCGTGATATAATTTACAATAAGTTTTTATCACTAGTAGAGATTACAAACGTGATATTGAAAAATAGGCAATGTTGCAAAAGGCGCAATTTTCGAAAAATTACGATTTTCCATCATAAATTTAACAATGAAAAAGTTGACTTAACTAGATAATTTTGGTATCTAAGATAGGGAGTTAAATAAAGTTTAAATTCATTCCATTTCTGGACGAATTGGTCGGTAATTTTCTGAATTTCGAACGAAAAACCCCAATTTTTACTATACCCCCGAGAGGCGATGGGCCTCCGATACTAGCGAAACTGGCGGGGAATCTTGGGACCCTGTACTAAAAACGTGCCGGTCTTGGGGATACCCGAGAGTGTACCTTTCCTATTATATCGTGGTTTAGGTTACTTTACTTTACTTTACTTTGGTCGGCTAAAATCGACTGTTAAGTATCTATCTATAAAAATAGATGGCGATAGTAGCCACTAAATTCATACTCAACAACTTCATGCTCAAATGCTCAACAGTCAACACAATCAATAAAAGAACCAAAACCAACTTTGACTTAAGCAGCTAGACTACACTGGAGCGTTTTTTAAGGCTTACGTAAATATTTCTTTAAAAAAGCTTAAAATTTTCTTAAAAATTTGTCTGACTTCGCGTTTTTACTACCAATTTTTTTTTACGTAACACATTTTTAAGAAATATTTAGGCAAGAACTTAAAAAAGCTTAAAAAATTAAAAGTGTTTTGAATTTCATCTTTTTTTAGGCTTAAATATTACACTTTTTTAGTGGGCAACCAATAGAAAGGAGGATCGCTATTAAGGGATGGGATCAGCAAGTAATTGTTGCCAGAGTTTCCGTACGCGACAAAGTTTTTTACCCTTACCACAAGTTAAAAAAATTCACTCTTTTATTTACGAAATATTTAAGAGACATTTTTGAGCTTTTTTAAGAAATATTTACGTAAGCCTTAAAGACGCCCCAGTGTAGCCTAGGCGATACTTTGTGCGCCACTTTTACAGGTCTAAAAAATAGAAGAAAAAATCTGAAAAAAATTGAGACAAAACAAAAGACATCAAATGACATAAATTTCAAGTTTTGTGAATTTATGTCATCTTTTCACTTTTTGCCAACCGAAAAACCAACTTGGGAAATACACGCCGCCTTATGGAACGGCGCGGGGTGATACCATACTTATGGAGAGGACTGTATATATTCTACTGAAGACTCCCAAGAAAAGTTTAGGCACAACTTCTCCCCCCATTCAACAAAGAAAAAAAAATAATAACAGATAATACGGGCGCGGACTAATTTGTGCAACACCACCCTCAGTCCAGTATCGTGGTTAATCAGAGGGAAATGCCAAGAATTAGACATGCCTCGCGCCTCGGCCGCAGGTTTACCTTCACAAATCAAACGGTGTTCCTATTTTTTTGTCAGAGAAAGAATTCTAAACTAAAAAAAAAAAAAGAGAGAGGGGAAGATTCATTCGCTTGATGCTATCACTTGATTTCTTGACCCCCCCCCCCTCCCTTCCACCAGAAAGGAAATAAATAAAAAGGAAACTCTAAAAGTGTGGATGAAGCGAGGGATAAAGAACACGAAGCCTATTGATGTATGTAGTGTTTGTACAGCATGTACAATATCTTCAACAAAATTCGAAGGGCCGTACATGCGCGATAATATGGGCTATGGAGTTACCATGGTAACTGTTATTAGGACTTCGGATTTTGTGGGGATGATACATCTATAGCAGAGCAGAGTATCTATTGTAGTTGAAACTTGAAAGTGTTGCGCATCCATCCATATGGTCTGACCTCTGTGGTTCCCTTTTTGGTCTCTAGTTCTATTCTCTTATATAAACTCTATACTCAATATATGGCTGAGGCTGAAAATCCTATTCCAAAAAGTGGATGGAATAAGGAAGCTGAACAATATCCCCATCCAAATCTAGAACCTTTTTATTCTATTGCTTCTAGAGTCTAGAATTGCATGGTGCTAATCGTGCCGATTTTTTCTACCAATTTGATTTGTTTGGTCGACGTTGTTTTCTTGTTTCTTAACTATTTACACCGGTCGTAACCCATCAAGAAAAAGAAAAACGAAGCCTGCCCCAGTGCGCGTTATGATGTATATATGCAGTTATGCACACCTAATCTGATGCACAGAGAGCAGAGATGCCAATTCCAACGTAGGATCCTCCTCACCAGCAACACAGCACAGTGACCTTTGAAGAAATAGTATAAGAAAAGGGGAAAAAAAAATAAGAAAATGAAAAATAATAATAAAAACAAAAAAAGGGGGAATTTTTTGTGGCTGCTGTTGTTATGGTAAACAGGGGGGAAAAAAAGAAAAAGGTCGAAACCAAAAATCATATATATAACCAAACAGTGCTGTCAGATGGATCACACCCTAGTTGATTGAATTTCGGCACCTTCTGAATAATTTCAACAAAACACATTCAAAACATTTCCAAAACGTGTAAAGAAATGGGGGAAAGATAACACAAGGCCGACACCTTCCGATCACAATGAATACGTCAGCTTGTATATTCACTAAAGTTTATTTCTTAACCTTTTCAGCTACTTAAAATGCATAGGCCTAGCTTAAATTGTATAGTGCACCACAGATTTCCAGAATTGTTTAATTTCTTTTGGGGGGTAGAGCGAAGAGGATTTTTACTTTGCGTTATAGTTCGTTTTTACTCAAAAAGATGAGAAAATGTTGCTCCAGGCTCTCTTACATACATAGCATTAGAAATTGCCCGATGAAGAGAGAATCAAAAGCAGCAGGAAAATTAGCACCAGTATTAATTTCTCGGGGAATAAACCAGAAAAAATCGAGAAAAACGACAGGTTCAAATATTTGCTGGCCTGCCGCCTGGCTCTTAGATACATACAATATAGAGAAGCGCCCTGTGCGTCGCACGCCCAAGTGTGAATACCTCTGCGGGGGGTCTTTCATGTACACATCCTTCAGCTTTTTTTTTAAACTTCTTCAAGAAGAGATGGGAGAGAGCACCAAAAAAAGTAACATCACGCACGACTATATATATATATATATGAATTTTATTATTATTTCGAAGAATTATATTTATGTTATTATTTTATCAAATGGGCGGACGCAGTGGGCTATTATCATTTCCTCGAGCATTCCAACAATCCATGCCATCTCTTCTCTCTCTGTAGGTATAACTCCCATTTGCGCACCTGCCGCGACCGTGCAACAGTTCGTTAGCGCTTATTCGCTCTCGTTCGGGCAATGCTATGCGCATCGCTTTTCAAAACTGATGTTGGAGGGGGAGTGTTATTTTTTAACAGTTATATGTTTAAGAATGATTATTCATTCTCCTCCTCAGCATTACAGCTATAAGCTATACACGAATGAAGATCCATTTTCGTGGTTGGCTGGATGATGGCGCGTTTCTTTCTTTTCTTTTTTTAACTCGCATTTTACAATTATGCTCTGCTGTACCTATACATCAGTCCTATAAACACGGGATGATGGTCGGTGGTTTGTTTTTTAGAAATTTTGTTAATAACATCAAGAATGCCGACCAGTAAAAGTAAAGAGAGATAAAAATAAATAAGATTCAGGTCTCGTGTGGGCTGGTGGCAAACTGCATGGCAATCTACGCCGCGCGCTAGAATTCGATATAATACAACACAATTCCAACTGTTCACGCGATCGGATTTTTGTTTTCTTATTTCTCTTCTATTCGTGAAGTCTCTCTATAAAGAAATATGGAAAGAAAAAGGGAAAAGAATAACTGCGGCTCGTTTACGATTCGTTACGCGGTCAGTTCGACGAGCTATGAAAATATTTAAAAATACATTAAGAGCTGTGTGGCTAAAGGAATATGTTTTCTCTCTTTAAGAAATATCCCCCGTCCCTCCCCCTCCTTCCTATTCCTCAATCTAATCAACTTTTTTAGGGTGGTTCAATTGAACTTGGTTTATTATTGCATAGGAACAGCATAGCCCATATTGTCCATAACCAATAAGGAATTTTAAATTGACAAAAACAAAGAATGGAGAAAATGAAATGAATTATATTTGTCTATAACATTGTATTTATAATATTGTCTTAACTTATATGATAAATTCCAATGTGAATATCAACAAACATTTTGGTTGTCATTTTGGAACCTCATAATTCAATGTTTCTCATATTCAAAAACGAGAATCATGTAGCCTACTGGAAATGGGGTCTATCTGATGTGAGACTATCTCTTTTAATGACAGACAACACAAGAGGCACAAGCAATAAGGCAGTCGTATACAGCAGTTGTGTGAATGTACGAATGTTGTCAGACACGTTGTCAGCGGCAAGCCGCAATATCATTCATATGAAATTGACACCTGAGAGAAGGTTGCCCCGTTGCCACTATGATGCCATGATGGCATCCTGCATCATAATATAGCCGCATGTATTATTTGCTGCTGTGATATCTGAGTTACGTATATAGAGACGTGTCATTATGTATATACATAGCGGAATAGGCAACGGATATGAGAACAACAGCAACGACGGCGGTGGCGGTGGCATTAATAAGAGCTGTGAATTTCCCAGCCAAGTCTCGCGACTCTCCATTCACCCGTGAATTTCTCTAGCGCCCCTATGTACAACCGCACACAGAAATATAAAGCTTCTTCCAAAAAAATTGCGACTATTGAAAAAAATGAAACACGGTGTATAGTCGTCGACCGTCTTCCTCTGCTATTTCAGTCATTATTCACTAGTATTATGTAACAACACAATTTCATTGCGGCGACGGTGAAGCGGTGGTTGCGGCCAAACTGTACACATTCAGTCAGCGCGGCGGTGTTGGTACGTTTAATAGAATAATGAATAGCCGGGATGATATGAGATGATGATGATAAGCTGGGCGGCATATTGTGTAGAGAAGAAAGAGGAGGATGAGGAGGTGGGATAGAGCGAGGAAAGAGAAAGATGAGGGACAACAACAACACGATATTCGACTGCCGAAGCTGAGAGATTCTGATGATGATGAGCCTCCTCAGCACAGAACGAGAAAAGCGCATTCCGAATTCTAAATAAAGAGTGTGGCTCTGAGCTATATTCTACAGGTGAAGGAGAGAGAGAGAGAGAGAGAGAGGAGGGTGTATAGGTTAAACAACAAGTGAGCGAGAGGTATAGAAGAGTGAGCGAATGGGCGAACGAGCCAGAGAGAGAGAGAGAGAGAGAGTCAGGGAATATCACAATCCGAGAAAAGAGAGAAAGGTGAAGAGGTCCAAAAAGTTGATTTCTTGCACGCTATATAACCATTTGAGAGCGGAGTCAAAAGAGACCGAAATCCGCCCGACGCGACCACGTGACCACTCCTCCTATAACAACGCACCGGCTTCTTATATACAATACTAACAGCAAATGTCATAAAAAAAAGAGAAAATTCTTGTTGGGAATTGACCAGCAAAACAACAACAACAAGACAGAAAAATATATATAAGAGAATGTGTTGGTTTTTGTTTTCTTCTTCTTTCTTTCTTTCGATGATGGCCCTGCTGGTGATTCGCTGGTTCCATGTTGTTTCTTCGACTCTTATAATGGCCAGTCTCTTTTCTTTTTTGTTCCTCCTTCTTTATTCGGCCGGCCAGAAATAACAACTCAAAAAGAGAAATATAAGAAAAAAAGAAAGAAAAACTACCACCTTGCAATTTGGTTGATTACACGCTTCCTCCGGCCTCCCACCTTTGATGTATGTATATATTCTCGCCTCCTCAAACACAGACACACACGGAGATACGCGTAGACCGACAGACAGACGTACACACAGGCGTGAACACACGGAAAAACGCTGCGGTAGGCAACGCACACACAGCACGCTCGCCGCCGCTGCCGACCCTTTTTGTTGCATTCGACCATAAATTAATAATTCGTTTTTCTTGTTGCTGTTGTTGTTGTTGTTCTGTGTGTGTACGCGTATACACACACACACTCACTCAGATCAAATATATGTACACGTTGCTGGTCCATTCTTTTTCCTCTCTCCGGCCCCTCCATCAACAGCAGTTTCTTATATTCTTTATACTCCCTTCTTTTTAATAAATAATTTCTGTTGTTTTGTTTTGTTTTCTTACCTCTTGAATCTATCTCAAGAGAGATAGAAAGAGTGAGAGAGGAGCCTTTGGTTGTTGGTTGTTGTTGCACACCGCTGATGGGGGGAATGTGTACCGCTGGGTCGATCACTTTAGATGATGGATGACCAATCGCGGGACTTTGGCGCCTGTAATTTCAATACATTATATGCTAATGGGTGGGCAACCTGTGTGTGTGTGTGTGCTAGCAACTCGGCGGCGCACCACACACACACACACAAACACACACACACATAGAAACAACAAGGAGCAGCAGCTCTAGCGTCGCCCTATGTGTCTGTGAGTCCATTGATTAAGCCCCGCCATCGACTTGCCTCTGTATAATTTGAAGCTCATTCGTCGTCGGCGGAGACTTCATTATGCCGCGGCCAAGACAATGAAGGACTGCCTTCAATTAAAATGAGATTCACCTTGTCAGACGGCAGAATCTTCTTATAAGCATCCGGGGGAATCAATTCTAAATCCAACCAACTTCAGACCAATAGGCTGGGTAAGAAAAAAGTGCTACACACTATGTGATGGCGTGCTGTGGGTCTCCCAACAACAACAACATCGTCGGCGGCGGCATCCAGCAACATTAAGCCTACCTACTACCACTGTACCCGACGCCATCAGCGACTTGAACGGGAGAACGTATAACATAACGGCCCGCCGTGTTAGCATTATTACCATCGTTTAGAGTTTTGGGCATAGGGGAAAAAAAAGAGAAAGAGCAGCAGCGTGCAGCAGCCGTGTAAAAGTTTTCTCGGGTTTTCTATGTGTGTGGGTTTCCGATTCGACTAGTATATGGTAATGTAATTGATTTCCCCCTCCCCACACACCTTCCTCCTTTCTATACAGCCCTGGCTGTGAGCTAATCGATTCAGATGATGCCTGGAGAAGTCGAAAAGAATGAAACTTCCTCTTCAATATGAAATATCGGCAGATAGATAAGAGAAAGAGAGTGAGAGAGAGAGAGAGAGAGAGAGAGAGTCTAGCTAATTTGGATCCTGTATTATGTATTTGGATAGTTATCTTTTGGATTCACCGGGTAACGCCCCTTTACCGGTTGGCCAGTCCGCCTGCTGATGCCTTTAACGTTATTGCCGCCACATTATTTAATGTATAAGCCATCAGATATGTATCTGATGATGTATATATACGTATTACTAGACACAAGTCGCATAGCCAAAACAGATTAAAAGTCTTTTGATAATGAGATTGAAGCCATCTGGTTGATGGGTCGATTCGAACAAAAAAGGAGTCAGATGCCGAATGGACAACTACACACGATATTTAGTCTGTATAAGCAGTCTATTTCATTTTTTTTTCCATTGCATTTCTAGAAAGTGTGTGTTTGTGTGATCGTTTCTTGTAATGCGGCTTGTTTTTTCCCCTTTTTTCCTATAGGGTGCCGCTCTCCGTCTAATCTCATTCTTTTTCCTTTAATATTATTATTGTTAATAATCACTAAGCTTGGCTTCTTCCCCCACGAATCCAACCTTCTTTGCACCTCTATTTCCATCTCTCGAGTCCTAACCTTATATTCTACTAGTCTAATAACCCGCACCTCTTTTTTTTTCATTCCATCTTCACTCTGTGAATGGCCACGACCCACGATTGTAAATGTGTGTAAGTGCCAAGTAACAACAACAACTTCAAACTTTTTGAAAACATATTCACCTTAATTGGTTCGAAGCGTGTAATTAGAAACTCTGTGTGTGTCGAACCCCATGGGGTTGCGTACAGAAACATATAGATGCTTGCTATACGTGCGCTGCTTCTGCTGGTGGCCCGCTACGGCCGCTAGCAGAACACAACACACATCAGGTGAGAATATAAGAAGGGGGAAAAAAGCTACTGGACAAAAGGATTGGAAGAGAAAGAAAAATGGGAAACTCTCATATGATGGTGTTATAGTAGCAGCGCACGCCCTGACGATCTTATATCCTACGAAGAGAATGAGTGAAAGAGCACCCCCGTGATGTATCTTATCCATGAATCCATCCGTGTTTCTCTTCTCGCCTTTCTCTCATACATGGCAAATGATAGAGGCTCTTCAATATAATGAAAGGCAAGAGTAATTATACGCCTGTGTAGCAGCTACAAAAGCCCAAGGATCGATCTACTATACGGTAGACGCGTGGGGGTCTTCTACGGTCTTCTCTATGTGTTATGTACCCTAAGCCCGGAGTTCAACACATCAGTCCATCCAATGCGAAAGCCAGGCAGCCATAACCCTGTTATTGGAAAAGAAGAAGAATAAAACGTATGAACGCGTGGAGGTTAAACACTGACTAAAGAATTGATTTGATCTTTTTTTTTTTTTTTATTCTTTCCAAAAACATTTCTCTCCCTCTCACCTGTGGCATCAGGTGGGGTCTAGTGTTGCACGCTATATTTTATTGACTGTGGAGTAATTGAACAAGAAGTAGACTATATAGAAGTGGTAGTATTATCTACTATAAATATATCTCCTCATTGAGCCCTATGAATCTCCCTCTTGAGTCCTGACTCCACCCGTGGCTCATAATTTTAACGCGTGTTAGATTCTCCTTTTTCTTGTCCCTCATATGTCATGCTGTGTTTTATTATTTGTTAGGGGCTTGGCTAGGCTTCTACTCACCCACAATGTACTGCTGACTATGTTTTCTGTCTGCTGGCTGATGCCAAAAAAATAAGCCACAGATTGTTTTTACAGAAAGAGAAAGACTATTGAAGAAGAAGAATGGATACATGGATAGCGCTAGCGATAGCTGCTATACGTAGTTGGATTGGTTGAAATTAACTATGCTGTAGGTGGCCTATTGTTGTTTCTCCCCAGTTGGTCCTTGTCTTTAGCTCGTCACGTCTTTCCACGTCTTTTTTTCATTGACGAGTTTTCTTGTGTAGGAGAAAAGAAAAGAAAACTGTGAATGAATTAAACTAAGAGCAAAGGGAATGAGATAATAGCTATTAGCCAAGACTCTGAAAGTGCTGATGCCTTTTTCCAGGAATCGGCGCATCAACCGGCCAGCGTAAAAAGATAATGGGCCTGTGGGTCCGCAAAACAATCAAAAGTCTATCCACACAAAAGAAGGACGCTAGACATCCTTTTATCATCGAGTGATGAGATTTTATAAATTCAAGTTCATTGAGACCTGCGACGACGATGCGACTACGACGACAACGTCCAGGGAGGTCTCTTATATATCTGCAAAGAGACTCTTTTGAATCAATGAGAAGCTCATTTATTTTGGTTTTATAGATAAAATAGCTCCGGAAGTGCTGGCGCCTCTTTCACTTTTTTGTTTGTAATTAAGAGAGAATCGAAACAGCTTTGATATCTAGTACATAATAGCGTAGTCTGAAATTCCTTTTTGTTTCAATCTCTAAGAAAACATTGAGGCGCAGGGAATGAATCGTCAAATGTCAACTCAAAGAGTCTGTAAAGTGAAGCAGAGCATCGCCAGCAACTTTATCTATCAAACGATCGGCCACGACAGGACCTTTTTAATGAGAAAAGCTGAGAAAACTGAAATAAAAATCTCGTCTGTTGTATTCTTAAAGTGTTTTTACGTCGTTTATTCTCAACAGATAGAATGAGAGAAACACAAAAGAGGACAGGCCCATACACAGAGAGATTCAGAGAAGAATAGGTGTGGCTTTGATAGTCTGTTGTGTCTAGTCTTATCATTTTCTAATGAACGTAAGTCTACGACAACAACTAAACGAAAATAAAAACGAGCATTTCATTATTTCCTGAAGAAAAGAATGAGTCAAGGATATTCGAGGAAGATAATAGGATAGGACCGAGATATTGTCTCCTTTTTTTTCTTTTTGTAAAATCTTATCACAATAATGACAAAATACACATTATAATCTAGAGACCAACCAAATTAACAGGCAGTTTGTACCAGCCAAGAAAAGAAGGTTTTTAGCGTCAGGAATGTCAGAAAGTCTACGTCGTGAAATTAATAGAAGACGAGATAGAAACAATCCCGCGTTTCAAAACGACTGTAAGGGCACATAAAAAACAAATATTTTTTTTTCTTTTCTTTTTGTCTGATGTTCATATAATCAACTCCAAATATTCATTCTGACAGCCTTTTATTCTTAATGCATTTCATAAGTGGATTAAAAACTTGTGTTGTGCGCATACAAAATGACTGAATAACAGTCACGGAAAGAGAATAAATGATGACAACGGCAACTCTCTTTCTTTCTACCCTAATACGTGTGCGATGGCAATTACACAGCCAACACCTCATATGTGTAATAGACGATTCTCTCCCGTTCTCTGATGGCACTGGATTTTTGTTTTATAAAAGAAAATTTCATCTCGACGTTATTGGCAGCAAACAGAAAGGTGTTTTCTCCGTTATTACATGCCAGCAGAAGTTTCTTCTGCTTCCTTATATAGCTCTCATTTAAGAGGTGCCGGCATCACACGTTTGTGTACAAGTCAAAAATACCTCAGCCATCACAGTATATAAATATATATATATATATGCATATGGTAATTGCCTTGTGTGTGTGGCATCCGCACATGTACATTTGATACCAACGCAGGCGCGAAAAGAGTTGAGAATTGAATCGATTCGATTTGCGTTTAGTTGTGGATCCTGAAAATGGCGTTCGTTCGTCACCGTCGCCAAAAAAAAACAGCTGCAGAGCTCTTACATAAAAAACCTGGGCAAATGGAACCTCCTCACCTCCATTCGAACGACGTAAAAAAAAACACGGATGATAAAAACACAACTCTTGTTTTA
This sequence comes from Daphnia galeata, assembly GCA_030770115.1. Taxonomy (NCBI): domain Eukaryota; kingdom Metazoa; phylum Arthropoda; class Branchiopoda; order Diplostraca; family Daphniidae; genus Daphnia; species Daphnia galeata. Next base: position 7,473,053 of record CM061115.1, read on the forward strand.
TTTTTTTTATTTGAAAAGAAAAAGGAACAGAAGAACATTTAGATGCGTGTCATGACGGCAATTATGTATGCGCTCTGTTCAACGACAAATTCTTGTAAAAAAAAAGGAAGAAGACAGAAAAACGTTATTGAAAAAGAAGATGCTGTAATATGCGATGGGGGTAATATGAATGATGCCCATTTTCCGCCTTTTTTTTTTTCTTTCTTTTCTTCTTTCTTTCTCCTTTTGTATTTTTTTAGTGGTGGATGTTTAGTTTTTTCTCTGTGTGTTGTGTTATTCCCCCTCAACTAAATTTCAAGTTCCTCGGCTGCTATATAGAAGAGGGGTGGCTTGACGCGCACACTTAATTATACATTCATGATCGTTGTAATCAATATTAGCCGCACTTTAACGTCTGTTTCAATCTTCTAGTATTCACGCGGCTCTCTGTAGAATTGAAGGAAGAGAGCGTAAAAAAAGAAGAAGAAAAAAAATTACTAAAATACCTGATCATTTTTTGTTGTCGTTGTTCAACATATCCGCCATGTAGTAACTGTTAAGTTATTTGATTCTTTCTCTGATGATGATGCCACACACATAACGAAGAAAAAACTGCTGCTGCAGCAGCAGCTGAAGAATGAAATGAGTTTCGTTTGGTTTGATGGCAATCAAAACTCGGTAAAATAAAGTACAGCATATATCTCTTGCAAATAGCTACAGAAAAAAGAAGAAGAAGAAGAAAAAGAAATATTCCTTATTAGAAACTTGACACGGTAGATGAGCTATACTCTTAGAGTTTCCTTTGCTCCGTGTTCAGTTGCCGCCTAATAACCAGCCGCAAAATCCATTACATAACGTTTAATTCGGCTACGATGCAAACTTGATTCATTTCTATGACAAGGAAACAAAACGGAGGAGGGAAATAAAGAATGATAAAAAACAAAATTAAAGAGTCTAAATCAAAACAGAGGGAAAAAAAACACAAAATATGGGCTAAAATAAGTTTTTTTTTTATTTTGGAAGCCGCAAGGCGCGCGCGCCGGAGCAACCAGATTGAACAGCCGAGCAATTTGCACCTGGAATGTGCAGCAAAGCAGTGTGAGTCTTTTTCTTTTGATATTTATGACTGAAAAGAGGGGGTCAGATTGCCCCCTTCACAACAAAAAGAAAAAAATAGAAACCCAAGTAGAATCGTCCTTTTAATATTTCTTCTATATATTCTATTTCTGATATAATAACTCCGACTCGGGGAGCGAGACTGCTGGAGAAAGAGAGAAGAAAAGTTTTCCATAATTCATTTTCCAACAATCCAATAGGGCGGGCGGCTTATCTAAACTCTGGTGTGTATCGTTGTGTTTTGGTTGAGCTTGACAACCCTTTCAAGCCACTGCTTTATGTATGTATCTTTTTATTTCTTTTACTTCTTTTTTTTTCTTCTTTTTCTTCTCTTTTTTTTTTGTTATTTCCTCATTCATTTTGATGATTGAAAATGGTTGCACTGCCTTTGTGTGAGTGCTTGCGTGCGCGCCGGCTCCAACGTACACAAACGCAGCGGGAAGCGGTTTACCTTTTCAAACTCGACGAATCAAGTTCGCATTAATGAATCTCTCTCTCTCTCTCTCTCTTTACATCATTAAAAGCGTAGTAGCATAGCACTATTTACTAGAGTACTGCGTACTACATACATTATGACTACTATTCACACAGTGATGTGTGTGTGTGTGGGTTTCTCCTCTCAAGGGGCGGATGAAATGGCAAAGACACATTTCAGCCTCTGGATATAGCGAATCACATCCATGCATAATAATATTTGAACATCAACGTGCACAAAAAGCTCGGCAAATGCGGAATGAGAACAACAACCAACAGCATCAAAGCTACCAACTGCTACAGTCTACAGTCAAATTGCTCTCGTATTTATACATTTCTATCGTTACACTGGCTCCAGACGCTAAAAACGCTCATTACGCAATTATTACATTGTCTTCGCTCGCGGTGTAGTCGACACCACTCACACTCGATATGTTGGTCTTAGCGAAACTATTTTTTTTTTTTTAAGTTAATAGGAAAATTCAACGCCGAGCGGCGAATCGGTAATTCTCCCGTCTCATTATTTGCAATCATCTCTAGACAGTAGACCAGTCGCCTCTAGCGCATATTATTACGTCATTCTTTTGAAATTTTCAAATCATCCGTGATAACTATTTTCGTAATAACGATATCACAAGTCAACAGAATGATTACCCCAATATTTTTGTATTATTTTTTTTTTTAAAGAAGAAAACATTTGAAATGGACCGACATTAGATGATGAATACGCCACCAGAATAAGAGAAGAAAAAAAAAATCTCATCAAAATCCCATTTCCAACGAGTTGTTGTTTCAAATCGAGAAGAATAAAGACGTGATATAGTAGTGACTGAGCGATAAATTGGTGTCGGTGCTGCACCGCACAGCGAAAGCAGCAAAAACGTTTATCTTTTTTTCTTATATTTTTCTAACTTTTCCTCTATCAGTTCAACGGGAAACAAAATAGAAGAAGAAGATAAATAGATGGAGAAAAAGATAGAGATAGAAGAAATGTAGATCTTTATTGTTGTACACACTCGTTGGTTCAAACGAGTTACGCAGCAATACAGATGTCGGTGTAGCGCCTACCATCAACCGGCCGTTCTATTCGCCGGGTGGTTTCATTCACGACGCATCATTGATCATCCGGTGCACGTGTAGGAAGCTGAATATGCTCTACGTAGCCCATAGAGGATTCGTCGTGCAGCGAGAGACTTTTATTTATATATCAGGAGCGCTGTGCGTTGTTGTGCTGGCAATAATATTAAAAAAAAAAAAAACGAAACAAAAAAAATTTCTGTGATTGCATTCTTGGACGACGGCAGTAAATCGAGTCGGTCGCACAGTCAGCACACAGGGGGCAAAGCAATAGCGGGTACGTGTGTAATATGCAAATTGAGTAGTTTTCACCTCTTTATAGCTTCGTCTTTTTATTCCTTTTCCAATATCAAAGTCTTTTTTTTTTTTGTTATTGTTGTTGTCTTTTTGATTCCCGGATATGAAGTGGCATCACCTGGGTTTTTTTTTTGCCTCAATCCAAAACCAACTCGACCAACTGCTTATTTTTGTATACTGTAGATGCACAATAATAACGAATTCCTCTGCGTTTCACGATTGGTCTATAGTTTTCTATACGTGAAAGTCGATAAATATTCCCTGTTGTAATAATATAACCGTCGCTGCTGCTGCTGTTGTGGAAAAGAAAAACTATACGCAAGGTGCTGAATTTAGTTATAGAGACAGAAACATTCGAATGGAATTTATTACTATTAAACTGGTAGTCTGGTAGCCTCACCGTAAGTATATTGAACGAAAAATCCGATTCCCATGAATCCCATATCGAAGAGTCGCCAACAATCCCATAGATTGTGATCCTCCCCCCAATAATAATAAGGCAGTTATTGCGTTGATGTGTTTTCGTTTCTTATTGTTTGGTTTTTAGTGATGAGACTGCACACAAACACATGTATAAAGTCAGCCAAGCCCGAAAGGTGTGTATCAACAACCATCAACTAATTCAATAAGGCTGGCAAACTGCTGATACTTTTCTTTGGTTTACGCCGATCCGTGCTGTTGATTGCGTCTTTTGATGGCCCTCCTCAGCACATCATTGTCGGGACTCGGGAGGGAGAAAGAAAGAAAAGGAGGCGGTAATTTGAATGGCCGCAGGGATATTACGCTCGAAAAACTCCAACGACTCCCGGTCGTCTCTCGTCTTTAGGCCTCCCGAAACGCACACAACTCGTCTCGTAGACGTGTATATATAACTTCCCCCGACTTGCAGCAACAATCATCCCGGCGGCCGGCAGCAGCAGCCTGTACCGCCAGCACTGCCGCCGCCGCGCCGACAAACAAATGAAGGTAGAAATAGATAACAGAAAAAGAATATATGGTGATTACAGAAACCAATTGGCGGAGCTTTAAACAATAAAGACAAACCGCAAATGCTTATTCTCGACCGAAAACAGGTGTTTCTTCTTCTTCGTCCAACACAATAATAACAAGGAGAGCATGTGTATACACACACACAGACACACACATTAGATTCGGCCGCTAGTCTATTTCTCGTCGTGTAACTTACATATTCTTTTGATTGTTTCTGTCTCTCTCTTTCCCTTTAAGACTTTTTTTCGTCCCACAGCAGACAACAACAACAACAGTAATAACAACGACTTCAGCAATGACAAAATATACGACAACCAAGGGGAAAATGAAACATAATCCCCTCTTTAAAGTGTCGCGGCTTCCCAGCAGTGGCTCTTATAAATACGGTAGTAATATAGCGGCCCTTATTGTTGTATTATTATATTGTTCTGAAATTTATATAGGTGTGCGCATCAGTATAATGCTGTAGGTGTTTCACCTTTCCAAATGATGGTTTAGTTCCCTTTATTGTGTGCTGTTGTCCAGGAAGTGAAATGACAAAACAAACGGCCATCAAGTCACTATGGTTGTTATTATTATACATGTCGCTCTGTGTAATCAGGTTATCCGACACCCCTTGACTGCACGGCTGTTAAAAATAATACGAAATGACGACTAATGTGCACTGGACTCGTTTATTTACCTCGAGCTCAGATATTGAGTTGACACTTGGCGGCCGGGCAAAATGGACGGAATAATTCACTCAACGGTGGGGCTATGGTGAGACGGCAAGGAAGTTGTTTCTTATTTATCCCGGCAGTTGTGTTTCCCATTCTAGATTTTCACATTGAGTAGGTCCCAAGTGAATGGGAATTATTCCTCGAAATAGTGTGAATGGTAAATGAGAAAAAGAGCTGGCGGGAAGTCTATTGAGCTTCCGCCCGGCGAAGAAAAGAGCTAACAATAATCAGAAGAGACAACGGAGGAAAACCTCCCACCTACCCCGTTTCCTCTTCCCATCGGACGTGATGTCTCTCGTGCAGCAAGAAAACAAGTGATGCAAGGGTCTATATTCTGATATTTCAAAACAAAAAAAAAAACCCTCAAATTGAAATGAAAAGAGTGACAAGAAGAGGAGGGTTCTGCTTTGACGGTTTCAGGATCGTGCTCTGTCCCTATTCTACCCCACATAGCTCTTTCACCTGTATACAACTAGCTGTACAACTTGATTATAAATATACACAATCGATGCAGATCTATTGTGAATCGAGGGGGAAACACGTTGAAGCTCTTTTCCGGTGGTCTTTTTTCATTCTTTTTTTCTTCGTGTTGGGTGCGACACTATAATACCTATTGTTTCACATTTGTCATCCCCCCATTCATTTTTTTATTTTGGGGTTTTTATGTTTTGTTTATCTCTTTTTTTTTGTTTTCACAAAATCGCTGCAAACTTTGATGAGAATATCGTGAAATTTCAGAGTCTCTTCCATTCCGAGAATTTGTTTGATGATTGATTATATTGTTTCAGGCGTCAAAACATTACGACATGATTGGCGGATATGAAGTTTAAATATCGTTGAAATCGGCTGAGTGTTAAACAAAATCGTCTTATTGATGTGAAAATCAGATGATTGCCCCGATTGTGATTGTTGTTGTTAAAGTGCTGGCGGACTGCAGCTTTTTTGTCAGTTTGCTGCCTTTCAGATTAGGAGCAATTTTCCCGAATTTTCCGGCTCGTCGCGGGGCCTACCCACTTCGATTTCCCGTGACAGCAATTCCGCTAGTCCAATTTGTCGTTGTATACATTTTGTTTCAAACTAAAAAAAGAATCATATCGATGTTATAAGACCAAATCACAAAAAGAATCCACTTTTTTGAAATTCTATAACTGTTTTGGTATTATTGCAGGATAGTTTAGTTTCTTCAAATATATCGTGTGACGTGTAGAAAAACGGGTCTTTTACTGTACATTTCTAACAAGAATTTTATTTCTCTCTGTTATTGTATGCACATCCGCACAGCGTGCTTCCCGCCGAGGTGTCTGATGTCTACAGCGCCACCGAGTGAATATATCCGAGTCGATCACAGCGTTTCTCTCAATTGCATCTGTCGGTCTCTCTCTCATAAGCATCTACCGGATGCTCAAGCTGATTGAATGGGAGCCACAGGTCAAGGCAGAGATGGAAGACGAAATACTCTATACTATAACAATAAACGGGGGGGGGGGAAGAAAAAATTTCTCTTGTTTCAACTCCGAAATAAAAAAACAAAAACAAAAAACAACTGCATATAGATTGGAGGGAGGCCAGTCGGATGATGATGATGCGTGTTTTCCATGCCGCCACCGTCACTTTTTTTTATTTTCGATCTATACCGTTGTAGGTATACGTGTAGAAGACTAGGGGGGAAAATAAGAGATTCTCTCTCTGCTCTCTCAAACGGCAAATATTATTCATGCGCATCTTTTGCTCTCCTCCTCTGTGAGACAGACAGTAGAGGTGTTGGAAAAGATGGCGGGATGCCTCACACCTTCCTCCAAAAGAGATGATCAATGACTTTGTTTGCATGACGTCGATCCCGCGTTTGAAATGTTTTTTCTTCCTCTTCTTTCTTCTTATATGGGTTTTTGTGGTTTGAGTTGTGTTATAGGTCCTGTTATATTCTCTGCCCTGACGAAGAAGAAGAAGAAGAAGAAGAAGAAGATGGCCCACAAGAGGGGGGGCACCCGCGCCCCTCTGTACATTTATGAAAAGCTCCAACGTCACGTGTCTTCCCCACTGCTTCCAACGATTTGTTATCAACGCTTAATTAAAATGCTAACAAACACTCGAGATCCATCATGTGTTTGAAGAGGATTTCTCTCTCTTCTCTTCTTCCTCTTTGGCTCAAATGGTTGTTGTTGTTTTTCTTCCTCTTCTTGTGCTGGATGCGGATGGGCCAGCAGCAAATAACTATATAGCGCGCGCGCTATTCTCTCTCATCTTATTCCGGGTGTGAGAATTCACACTTGGCCTGGGCCACAACCACCTCCCCTTTCGTCGTATATACTCACATGCCGCTCACAACAAGACCTGATGACCAATTTTCCTCCCTCCAAGACATTCCACCTTTTTTATTTTTTCTTCTTCTCTTCTAGCAGCGCCAAAAACACATCTCCCCTTCCCCCCCCCTTAACTTAAAAAGTTATAACTATTCTATTCTATATGTTTATGGATATCTATATGGGAATTTCACGCAGAGTGTTTCAGACAAGAGCCAAGAATGAAGACCCCCTCCCACATCCACCCCCCACACATTCACCCCTCCTATTCTCTTCTGTTCGATCCTATTGGACCATTGGCAGAAGAGAAAACCAACCATACGAAAAGTCAAAAAATCTTCTGTGCTGGTGCAGGACTGCAGGAGATATTATAGATGAAATATCAGTTAACAAAGGGGGGAGACGAAATAGATTTTTAAATTCAAATATTTTCCTTTCCCGCAGTTCTTCATTTTTTTTCCCAACCCCCCTGTTCCCCCCAACCCCCACCCCTGCATAATATAAACAAAAATCTCTCGGAAAGCGAAAACACTAAAAGAAAAAAAAAGAACTGTGAAGGGGAATTCGATTATTTCATGATAATGAAGAAGAAGACGATGAAGAAGAAGCTTTGTATAGTTATATTAATATATTATAAGAATATATAGGTATCATCATATCCTATTCATCTCTAATAAAGCAGCCAACGCAAGTCATTGGCCCATATTTGAACGACCGTCCGTTCGTCCGATTTCCGTGATCTTCCGTGAAATTGCAATTCAAGTTTTCTGTTGTCTACACATTTATCATTCACATTCTTATACGGTTATACCTACATATCTACCAGGGCTACCACGTGTGCGTATGTGTCTACTATACAGTGATGAGACGTACGGTAGTTGCGTTCGTTTCGCTTACTCTTTTACAATTATTCGAGACAGAGAAATAGAGACGAATACATCATATTATTTCTCTTTTATTTTTGAAAATGTTTTTATTTTTTTTTTTTTTGTGATGCGCAACCTTCGTTATTCGTCCGCTACTTTCACGTTCAGGTGAACATTCATATGCTGCATGCGCTACGCGACCATCTGCTGCTCCACCGCAGCAATCGTCTTCCTTTTCTCGCCGGCGTGCTGTTTCTTCTTCTCAAACACAATTAGAGAGACACAAAGAAGTGATATGATTACGTCTACCATCCATTCATCCATCCATCCATTGGGACGACGAAGGGGTGAGAAAAGTATATAAGAAAGAAAATGGTTACTATATAGCCAATGGGACGAGTTGGTGGTCATTACGTCTGATTAGCTTTTCCAGACCGACAACACACACACACAGCACAACATCACACAGCACACAGAGAGAATAGAAAAAAGAAGAAGAAGAAGAAACAGCCGGTCATTAGATGCCGTTTAGGACGCTACTATGAACTTTTTCTATCCAACCAAACAATTCCACACGGCACACACACACACACACACACACATCTACAGACAATTGGAGGCCGTGACGAATTGGACAAACAGAAAATAGACGTAGTAGTAGATAATAATAACGCTGCAGGGTGTTCGTTTTCGTCCAGGCGGCTGTTATTACGAAGCTGATTTGAAATTTCACGACCATTAGAAGAAATGACAAGCCACCCGCGACGATTTCAGTTCAAAAGAAACAAAGAATCAGACAGAAAAGAAAAATATAGTTTTTTTTTTTGTTATAGAGAAAATAGGCATTCAGCATGAGTGTGTGTCTATATGTGCATAGAACACACTAATTATAGGTCGTCTCATAAAGTATTAATGAAAGAAATCATAGGAAAAATCCAATCGGAATAAATGTAATTTATTTTTTGTTTCAAAAGAAGAATGAAATGAGCGTCACGATTGATCTTTTATACGAAGGGAAAAGGGCAGCAATCAGTAGAGGCAATCAGTTTGGGAATCATCATTCTGCACTTTCCCAGGTCTAATAGTTCACATCAAGCGCATTATGCACACTTGTGTTCTATTCTTCCATTCTCTCTCTCGCTCTCTGTTTCTCTCGAATCTCGAAAGATCGAGATAGACATTGGAATGAAGATCATCAACCAGAAACAGCATATAATGATGGCACTTTTGGCTGGAACATTGCTATTGAACCGTGGCAGCGCATTGTTGTTTCTTCAACGATTGATGTGGAAATTCCCCAAAAAGAAAAATCGATCTGTGACTGACTTCTCTGTGTGAGTATTTGTCTGGGGCGAAAGAAAAGAAAAGGAAAATTTTTTGCCGATGAGCGATGCGTTTTATGCCTTTTGTGCATTCGGACGGACGGACGGACGGACGGATGGCATGTCGACTGATTATTCCAGTCTTTCTCTTCGTTCGGCAGCCAAGTGCGCAGCAGCAATAACTTTTTTTTTTTTCGAGAAAAGAGAAACAAAACAAAACAAAAAACCAACTGACTATACACACAAGGAGCAGCGGGCAACACACGGAGAGTCAGACAGAGTCAGGTACACACACATCACGACGATTTCGTGCGTGCAGAGTGTACGCTCAATAAAACTGCGGCTCCGACTTTCACGCGGATTGGTTGGCTCGTTTGTCCCTTATGTATTTATAGATATATTTATTTATACATGTATGTATGTATAGAGAGAGAGAGAGAGAGAGAGAGAGAGAGAGAGAGCGGAGAGAGAGAGAGGAAGGAACATTTCAGCCTTGCATGCAAAGCTAAAGAAAAGAAATAGAAATAGAAGAAGAAGAAGAGATAGAATGGGTGCTGGTTATTGGTGAGGAGGAGAGCGGACGTCCCGGTGTGGGGCTCGTTGTTGCTGACGTTGCAACCAAACACAAACCTGCCAATCACCATCATCTATTCCCCTCCACCAAAAGAGAATCCTTCTCTCTCTCTTTTTCTTCGTTTCAGTCTGTGTGTCGTCCCTTTTTTTTCAAAAAAAAAAAAATCATATAAGGATGTTGCGGCGGCGTCAGCGGCGGCAGAAGTGATGGGCGATTCGTTGCTGCTTCTCTCCCACATAATACAACAGACACACTTTTCTCTTTCTGAAATGTCTCGTTCGTATATACGATCAGAAGACGGATGATCTTTCGGTCGTGACCTGCCACTTTGGCTATTTCAAGCAACGCCAACACACAAATACACACACACACACACACACACACACACACACACAGAAATTGACTGCCAGCTCTATAGCGCAGGCACGCACCTTCATACTCTCTCTGTCTACGAGAGAATGACACTTGGAAAAATGGTGAAAGATGGATTTCTGTCCCGTGTAATGTGGAGAAGAGACATACTATTTTGTCACCCAACAGCCAACAGTCGTCATCGTCACATTTACATATGCATATAGGACTATACTTTATGTTTACAACAATAGTTTTCGAATATGAGATGGTGGAAATTGAGACTTGACGTTTTTACAGTTGTGACTCGATTATTGCTGCTGCACTACAAAACATTTTGCGGACGTAATTGTCAAGTGGGTTCGTCTCGAGTGACTCACAAGACTCGGCGCCAGCAGGTCGTTGAATAAAAGAGACACAGACGTAACTGCTCCACCTTATTTATTTTTTTACATATTATCCAATTGTATAATCTAATCCGCCTGTGTGTGCCAAAAAGAAAAAAGTCACGCTGCGCAATCTCAAAATGATTTACCAGCAGCAGTGCGTACGTCTGCGTACAGCACAACATGTCTCCGACTTCGAGACTTATTGAAACTGATTATACATTCAAAACGTTGATCATTTTCTTTTTGTGAATATACTTTTTGAATGGAAAATTTCAAGTTTTTGATGGCTTTATAATATACAATACAAAGTGCGCATATAGTCTTATCCGTTTTCTTGGTGCGTCTGTCAGTTTGTGAAGATTTCTCCGTTCAAAAAGGAGAGAAAAAGAGAACGCGCAACAGAGACGTCACTGAGACCTGCTGCCGGATGAAATATGGCGTCGACGTTAACTCGATTCAAATGTATTCATTCAATCAGAGACGAGTGGGGCCGAGTCGAAGGCGTGGGAGGCCCTTTTCTAGCCCATCCAAACACAAGAGGCAACCGAAAAAATCAAAATATATTTAAAAAAGAAGAAGAAAAGAGTTTTCTCATTCTCTACCGCACGGAAACATTTTTTCTTACGGAAGACCTACCCAAGACAACTATTTACAAGGCTCAGCAACATCATCCAATAGAAAATCTATCGAATAATAATAATAGATAAAGAAAAAGAGAAAAGAAGATTCGATGGGAATTTCTATACTGCTGGGATGCTGGGATCTTTTGATTGAATGATGTAGCAGCCTCTCGTCTGTGCCTCCTCCTATCCTTTACCTCCTCTACGGCAAATGAATAATAACATACATAAACATTATATTATACGTATCCTATTCCGCATCCTACGCGCTTAAAAAAAACTAACTATCCTTTTCCTGTTGCTGTCGAGTTATCTTATTGTTTCTCTCTCTTCTTATTCGTTGTTGGGACCGCTCAAATCAAATCAAAATGATGTGTGTAATAAAGTATATACATACGGTCTATAAGGCTGTCTGTCCTTGTTGCGAATGCATTTGCGCAATTATCAACGGGCGGGAATGAAAGAAAAGTGTTGCCTATAGCTTCACGTCATTGCGGAGAATCTAACAACAGCAGCACCGAGAGAGATTGGAATAACGACTCGTAGATGTTTTCTTAGAGCTTCTTCTTCTTCCAAGCGGAGAGGAGGAAACACGTCGATCCATCTCGTATAACTCTTCACTGAGGAGGGAGTTTTTTGTTGTTGTTAGATAAGCAACAACTCGGACGTTTCGACGGATTCCGTTAATGGCGTTATAACGACTTGTAGAAAGAAAGAAAAAGGATTGAAAAAAGAAAATGAAAACAAATTTTCTGTTGTTTTGTTTTGACTAGCTGGTAGTTTGTTAAAAAATACTGTTGTGTCTTGTTGCGCCTGCAAGGGATGCTGCTTGAACCGCGGTTCTCTGCTCTGATGGTCAAGGCAAAATGCAAAGTCTCCCTATTGTTGTTACCATCCGTGTGTAGCTTTTAATTTTTTTTTTAATTCCACGAAAAATGTGTTTTTTTTCTATCTCTTCTAAAGAATTAACAAGATAAGAAAAAGAAGAAGAAGAAAAAAAAAGGTGTTTGAAAACCTTTCAATAGTTTTCCACCTTTTTGAAGAAGAGAGAGAGAAAAAAAACGCGCGCGGGAATTGTCTTAAAATAGAAAGAATTCTTTCTCCTCTTCTTTTATTTTTCTTTAAAAGAGGAACCATCCGCTCATTTCCATCAGGAGAAGCGGCCAGAAGAAGGTAAAAAAATAAGAAGAAGAAGAGTGGGGGGTGGGAGTTTTCTAACCAGAGTGAATACACGTAGTATAGTTCTTCTTCTTTTTTGAGAGATAAATCTGCCCAGTAGGCTTATTCATTCTCTCTCTTTTTTTTTCTCTGTTTCTCGCCCCCACTGTCTTTTGAAGAAGTGCCAAAGAACAAGAGGGGGTATGTTATTTTACAGGTTAAGAGAGGCAAGAACGACACCTGATGGTCGTCCCATTGCCCCCCCATGCCACACATGCATATCTATCTGTATATAGATTCTACATGTATCTATATGTATGTATGTATGTATGTACAGATATAGGTGACTGGAATGGGCTATATAGATAGACACACACGTATGTATGTGTATAGCATCATTCTAGAGAGATTCCCAAAGTTTCACACCTGGGCCAGACCCCCTGCGTCGAGTCACAAGGTCTTATACCCTGGGCCAAGAGTTCAACCCCCCTCGTCCCTCCCCGAAAAAAAAGAAGAAGAAAAATCTTCAGAGGATCCTCCCTGTAGGCCACGAAATGAGCATATAGGAAAAAAAAGAAGAAGAGAAGAAAAAAAAATACTACACAAATAACACAGAAATAGAAAGAATAGAATGAGAAAATCTATACAAGATGACTCGGAGCATATTTGAAGTATAAGCAAGAATATTGAATGTTGATCCCCACGTCACGAAGAAATCGATTGTTGTATACCTTGGTTTTCTCCCCCCTAGCTGTGTCTCTCTCCCTCGCCTCTTCTTGTAATAACAAAACAGCCGATGGGATGACAATTAGAAAAAAAAAATTGGACCATAATTGTATTTAGAGATTCCCCTCTAATAAAATGTTTGAAACTCTCTTGTCTGCTATGTGTTATTTAATCCAATTAATGAGAAGTTTGGAATTGTTTGGTTGTGCTACATCACCGTGATGCCGTCATCTCTCTCTCTCTTTCTAGAAAGTTGTTGTTATTATTATTGGCCATTTTTCTTCTTGGAATAATCGAGCGGATTCTTGTTTTATAGGCAGACAATATCGGCATCCGGCTCTGATAATAACAATCACATATAGTATAGTAAACTAGTAATAATAATATAACAATAGCTTGATTCCAAAGAACTCGTCAGTCGGCTGCTTAACGAATCCTTAGCGTGTATGCACAGCATAACAACAAGAATCTATCGATCTATCTCCTATTATACGGCATTTAAATGATTGTTGTTATATACGCAGCGCTACATTGTGAGCCGTACAGGCGTATACATAGAAAAGGGTTATCTCTTTGTACTCGATTTTGACTATCACTTGGCTGGATGCTGATGTTTATAATATTTCGGGTTGGGCTCGTTCACTGAGAGACTCAGCAACAGTCAGCAAAGAGAGAAAGGCTTGGCATCAATAACGCACACCCCTGGCCGTGCGCTCGTTACACGCCGATTTCTATCGACAATGTTTCATAATTGTAATCGTAATTACCCAATAATTGACGAACTGGTTGATGTGTTGGCGAGATTTCTTTTTTTTTTCTCTTTTTTTCTTCTCTTTAAATTCAGGCACAGGCAAAACGTGGTACGTTTTATTATACAGTCAGTTATGTATAGGAGATAGAAACAACCTCCTATATACCCGCAATCAGCGGGGGCACGGATTCAAAAACCTCTAACAATTTTTTTCCTTCTTCTTCTTGTGTTGTATTTCATTTTTTTTCACCAAATGGAATGACTGAAGGCAGAGGCGATAGAATAAGCACTGCATACATTATGATTATGTACAGAAACAGTGGAGGGAGGTATAGTATATGTACTGTGGGTTAGGAGGGGGGTTATTGTGGCGAAGGGGGTAAAAAACGCAAAGGGGGGTTCAATCATATACATACATTTATACAAGCTACAACAAGATCTCCCGCTGGCCCTCTTCTTCTTCTTCTTCTTCTTTTGGCTAACAAAAAAATCAAAGAGAGAATAAGAAAAAGAACATAACTATAACACAAGAAGGTAGCCCATGTCTTCGGTCATGATGAGAGAGAAAAAAGGGGGAGAACACAAAATTTGAAAAGGGGGGAAAGGTGATTCTCCTTCTCCGGTGATCTGACAGACTGGACGGAGCCGCTGACCTGAGCTGACCCTACAGACCATATATATATCTACATGTGTATAGACCGTCTATATTCATCGTTTCCATGTATACACACATTAAAAACAAAAAAAAAAAATTCAAAAAAAAAAGTTAAAGAGAGAAACAATCGAAATTTTTTTTTTTCTGGGAAAGATGCAGAGGGTCCAAGGAAGGGGCCTTGTATTTCCAATATCTATTGGAAGACCCTTTTTTTCTTGTTCTTGTTCTTTCAGTTTGGCCCAAAATGTTTCATGAAGGGGGGAGCGCGCGCAACCCCCCGTCGAGTGCGGTTGTTGTGTACCAGGTCATTAGCGGCGAAGGGTCAGAGGGATTTCTGCCAGGGCCGAGGTGTGAAACGTGATTGGAGACCTGTCAGTCGGGTCGTAAGGAAGGGTGGCCTATGGTAGATACCCTGATGCACACCACCAAGGTGAAGGTATAAAATTAAAAACAAAAAAACACAGAAAACGAAATGTACACCCTCCATGAAGAAGAAAGGCGATCGACATGCATATAGAGTAACTACACAGCCAACTTGTTATAACAACATTCAACCAACTGGAGCACAGCACAGCATGCGTTTACTGGGACTATATGTGCACTGTACACGCATTTTCGATGCGTATCGACCTCCAGGTTCTTATTGTATTGTGTATAGAGCCAACTTACCTCGGCCCTCTCTCATTCAATGAAGAGAGAGAGAGGCCTATGTCCACTAGGAATCAATACGAGTATAAAGAACCAACCTGTCTATATCTAATTGGAACTTTGGAGGGGGGTTGAAAAGAGAAGAAAGACCATCAAAAAAAGAAAAAGAAAGAAGAGAAACAGAGCGAGAGAAGAGAGTTTTATTTTTCATGAAAAGAATATTGTATCCTTTTTCTTCGCTGCATTAAGGTGTAGATTGAAAATGAGGAGGAAAAAAAAGGGCGAAAGAATAAAAAAAAAAAAAGAATATAGGACCCCCAAAAGCCCCAAACGCTTATTCTATTCTTTCGGCCCTTCATTCGGCAACGAGATCTATATATATACGCTAGATATAGCTGCGTATAATATAATAACACCGCGGTAAGTTATTCTTCTTCTTTCTTTCTTTCTTTCTTTCTTGATGTTAAAAACGTCTTTTTGCGCCCTGATGGATTTCTATTTGGGGATTTGATGTGTGTATATACATATACACAAGAGGCTATAATAGCGTCACCGCACCTATTTCAAAGGAACTGAAAATTTCATTTTTTTTTTCTTCTTTCTCCCCCTATCCTAAAGTTCTACTTTTGCTGATGTCCTGCTTGGTTGCCTCCCTCGATGACGCTAAATAGTTACTATTTTTTTTTGGGTGGGAGAGGGTTATTCAAATTTTTACGATTGTCGACGATGACATGGAAAGCCTTTTTAGTTTCAAACTTTTCCCGGTGATATAACACTTATACGGCATAAGTACACATAGTCTTGTTGTTGTTTTTTTATTCCTTTTTGTTGTCGTTGATGTTCACGACTTAGGTATGGGAATGGACTTGATTTTTCTCTCCGATTCAATGGCCGGGCGTCAATTCAAAAATTGAATATTAGACCGCCGTCGAGAATCCATTTTGGCTGACAGACGGGGCTGTTGGTCGCCGATTCACGCGTCTGAATCGAGGCCGCTGAATCGTTGAACCCGAAGCTTCTCTTTCTTTTCTTTATTTCTTTCGCTTCTATATGTAAATAAATTCGAATGAAATAAAAATAAAGCAAGAAAAACGTTTCGCTTTACGTCTTTTGTGTATATAGTTAGTGTGTCCGTATATAAGTCTCGATCGACCGTATTCTCGTATTTTTTCTTCTTGTGCTTCGCTTTTTCGTTTGTTGTTTCCTTTTTCTGCTTTTATGGACAATAATGCGCTGCTTTCAGTTTGATCTAGTTTGGAAATATATTCGCGTTCATTTCTTTTTTGGTTTAAAGGAGGATAGCGTGTCTCCCGTTTTTCTTTTTTCGGCTGCGCCGTGTTTTTATTTTGGATGTTCCCGATGTGGCGTTGTAGATTCTGCATTCAAATGGGCTGATTACCAAGTTAGACACATTTTACAATCACACACACGCACACAACACACACACACACACAAAATGGTAAACTAAAAGAAAAGGGGCAAAAAAAAGAATAGACGGTGCTGCTGCCTGATAGTGATAGAGGGAAGACGTTTTCCAGCCCACCTCCTATGTATATACCTCTAGCGCCTTCCAGGAGGTGCTACAAGAGCGTGAGGCTATTGACTTTCCATTGGCTCCTCTCGGCCGACCAATCGGCTGGAGGAGGACTTGGCTTTCTAAGAGGCGGAGTCTCCTCCACGATGGCACGGCTGTGTATAGACACAGAGGATTCACAATCACCACCTCCCACCGCGTCTTCTCTCTTTGCTCTGCTCTCCCTCCTTTTTTGTTGGATAGAAACCTGGGCTATATTCGAGCCTGTTGGCCCCTGGAACTAAACATTCTATCAGCGACCGTGCTGCAGGCACAACGTCTCGTCAAAAAGTCCTGCCCTTTTCTCTACATTTCATTTGATTTCGGGTCTCCGAATTGATTTCACGTCAAAGTGCATTTCACTTTCGATTTGTTTTGTTTATTTATCAATTGACTCGCCATCGACTTCCGATTCAGTGACTTTCACCAATCAGTGAGCGCAGCAGTGCGTTGTTTTCAACATTTTTCAATGCGATTTTGAACTTTAAAGAGAAAAAAACTTAAATTCGAGTTCGTCAAAGTTTTGGTGGTAGAAGAGACAATTACTTATACCCGATTTCCGTATTATCGTTCCACACATTCAACAGAAAATGCCTCGTCCATGTCGCGAGAGCTACGGCGACCAGAAGCCACCGTATTCTTACATTGCCCTGACGGCGATGGCCATCTTATCATCATCAGAGCGGATGCTGCCGCTGGCCGACATTTACCGCTACATCATGGAGCGTTTTCCTTACTACAGAAAGAACACCCAACGTTGGCAGAATTCGCTCCGTCACAACTTGTCTTTCAACGACTGTTTCCTCAAAGTGCCACGTCGTCCCGATCGCCCTGGCAAAGGCGCCTACTGGACCCTCCACCCCAATGCCATTAACATGTTCGAGAACGGATCGCTGTTGCGTCGCCGAAAGCGTTTCAAGTTGCACAAAGCCGACAAGGATCTCCTGGAAACTGAGCTGGCCGCTTTGTCCAGCATGAACCGCATGATGCAGCAACAGAATCAACAATCAGCTGCTAATGGCACACCTGGGCCGGCATCAACACCGACGGCATCCGGACCTTCACCCAGGGGACCTCCTTCTCCTCTGCCAGTTGCTGTCCAGCAACCTCAACACAATGCGACTAACAGCTTACCAACTCCGGCCACTCAGGTAGCCATGTCCAACATGCCGGCCTGTGGTCCCATGGCGGCCTATCCAGCCATTCCTTACGGTATGGGATTCGCTGCTTACAATCAAGCGGCCATGGCAGCGGCTGTTGCGGCCGCAGCTGCGGCTAATCATCCAACACCGGCCATGATGGCCGCTGTTGCCGCCCAGCAGCGCGTTCACGGTTTCCATCCGCACGGACCCACACCGTCCATGTCGTCCCCATCATCCTACCCGGCCTATAATCACGGCGGCTTCGGTTCTGTTATCAACCAACATCAGCAGCCGTCGCCTTTGGGTAAATTCACCAGTCACACAACGAGCCTATCATCTCCCGTCGGCACCGACAGCGTGTCCGGTGGCAACGCCAAGCCCAAAAGATCTTTCACCATCGCCAGTCTCATCGCTGACGACTCGGACGAGTCTGACGACGATCAACCGGCCGCCAAACAGAAGAAGAAGAATCACGAAAATGAAATGCTTCTTCTAGACGGAGACTCTGCTGCCGATTCTTCTTCGTCTTCGTCCTCCGCACCATCCGACGACGAGTCAGAAGTTGACATCGAAGCCGAAGATGCCGAGGAAGAAGTGGTTCGATCGGCCACTGTGACTCCACCACCACCTTCTTCGGCGTTAGCCAAAGCGATTGAAACTAAAAATTCAACGCCACAGCAGCAGCAACAGCCACACCTTTTGATGCCCATTCCCTCGTACATGGCCTACGCCGGTATGGCTCCTTCCGGTGCCTTCCCTTACGCCAGTATGCAACAACATCACCAACAGTTTCACGGCATGTACGCCGCAGCAGCAGCCGCCGCCGCCGCCTCGGCGGCTTTTTTAGGGCTGGCCCGGCACAGTAATCGAGGCGACGCTCCCGCTAAAGAGGACTGCAGGCCGTCGTCCCTGTCGCCGGCTGTTTCTCCGCAAAGCCCTCAACTCTCTTCCATCCATCCATCGCAACCGAATCCCTTTCTGACCGCGGCCGACTGCAACCGGGACAAATTGCAGCCGAGCCCCTTGTCCCCGTCGTCCGTTCAGCGTCCGCAATCCAATTCACCGTCGACCAACAATCAACACGCAGTTGCGCCTCAACATCTACTCCATCACTACCATCACCATCATCATGCCGGTGTTTTTTTAAGCCCAAGCCCCGACGCCGACTCGCCAAAGAGTAAAGACGGCGTCTTTCGATTCAGTCCCAATCTCAGATCCATTTGACTCGCAACGCAACAACATCAAGTTATAAAAGAAGACAATAATTATCTTAAAGCCTCGACTGTATAAATAAAGCAACAAGAGCATAGGAAGAGAGAAAATATATCTGTAAATTTTGTTTAACTAGAAAGAAGCGCGGAGAAAGGAAAAAAAAGAAGAAAGCACGAAAATAAAACAACAGACTCATTTATTAAACTATTCTCGATACAAAAAAAAACAACACACACACAATCTGCAGCTGTTTATTCCTATATGTTTGTTTCCACTGATCACAACGTGTTTCGACTATATTTTTTAAAATTTTTGATTGATTATTAATTATTATTTGTTCATTTTGTAATAATAATTCGGGATGCCTGGGCCGGTTACCTCAACCAAATCTGCCTGTCAATGTGTAATTCGCATGTGTAAATGTAGGCCTATACGTTTTTGTAAAAAAATAACTGTAAACTGTACGTGAGAGAGAAATGCAATGCAACAAAAAACAATAACACCAACTCTACTTTTTATTTTTCCATTTCAACGGACAATTAGACAAATAGCGCAGAGAGTGCGTGTGTATTATACAACAACAACAACAACACACACACAAATAAGAGAGTCGGTATATATTGTGTGGTACGTCATTGCCTCGTTGGCAAGCGATTCATTATTCCGCTGCTTAACCAACAACAAAAGGCCAAAGCAGAAGAAGAACAAGAAGAAGAAGAAGCGATTGGTGTTGTTGACGTTTCAGGGCTCCTTGAGCTTTTTCTATACGGTTTTAAAGCCATGGCCTGCTGCCTTGCTGATGTGCCGCCACGCATATATACACCGGTATGTATAGAGCAGCAGCAGTAGAAGACGAGAGGCTGTGTATTGCATTCCGTTTTCAACCTGCGGCCGCGCGGTTGTTGCGTTTTTGAATGATGTGATTCATTATACAATTCCGTCTGAGTGCTGCTGTTGCCTGCTGGACGATCGCACGGCCGTTGTATAATGCACTGCACTAAAGAGAGAGAGAGAGAGAGAAAGGACCCACATATCCATTCTTGACTCTTTTTCTCTCGTTTCCGCTCTTGACGTGATTGCCTGATGTTGTTCATTTGTTTTTGCCTTTATTTGTGTACATGCCAGTTGATGCTGCTGCTGCGGGTGTTTCGGTGCGTGAGCGCAGCGGCACGCAATAAATGATAACAGAGTGGTGGTCGCTCTCTCCCTCGCTGAGTCCTGCATATGCAAACTAAACTGCAGCAGTATCACGTATATACTTTGGTTTTGTTGTTTTTCCCTTTCACAGTGTCTCGTTTGTTCTTCTCTGTGCCGCTGAAGCTTCACGGCTCTTAAATCCAATTAACTGATGGGCACCAGAATCGGACTCGAACAGTCGAACGCAACGAGCAAACAAAAACCCAAAACGAACGATATTCCAATGACCAATAGATTGTGGTGGTATTTGTTATTTTTTCCAGGTTTCATTTGTATATTGTATAATACTTTGGAATATATAAGAGAGAGGAAGAGCAGTGACAGAGATAAAATTAAGGCCGAAATCGAATCACAGGAACGTTGATGGAAAGGGAAAACGTTGTAGGCCATGCATTTGAATAAATAACCAGCGGCTTTTTTACTTATTTATTTATTTATTTATTTTGGTATCATTGTAGCAGCAGACTGTGTATAGAGTCTCTTTTCTATGTGTTCTATTATATAGCCATTGCAGGCCGCTTATTTGAACACAAGTTCTTTTTCTTTTCTTCCTCTCTTTCTGTCTCGTGTCGTGTCATCAGTCTTCATCACGGCGGATGGACACAAACAAATATACCGGCGAGAACAACCCGTTGGCGAGATTTTGTTTGATTCATTTCATTCGGATGACTCGCTCGGTCGGCACGAGAAGAAGAAGAAAAAGAACCTACCAAGTAGGTATAAACAGCTACCCAACACAAGAGATAGACGGATGACCGGTTATAGAAGAATGACTTGGTTTGCATCGCTGATTTCATGTTGAGACGAGGAAGAAGAAGAAGAAGCTCCGGCTAAAAAACATGAACTTAGTCACATAGTTGTTAGCTTATGCTCCTTATGCTGGACGATGCAGCTTCCAAGTCCGGCCACCATCAGAATTGAACAGAGGCGGAAGCCACAAACAACAAACAGTCGAAACGATTCATCAAATGGACAACAGTTTTGATATTCCTATATACTCACATCATCGTCTAGCTGGCCTTTTGTCTTTGTATACATCAGTATTTCCCCCAACTGTTGAGATTTGATAAGTTGCCTTTTCATTCTCTTTGGTAGTAGAGTTCGAATATGACGGACCATTTGATCCACACAGTGAAAAAGGAGAACCTGTTTAGAGGAAACAAGTGGCATCACCACCTTGTTGTCTGCTGTGTTGCCCATTGAATCCAAGATGTTTTTGTTTTTTCTTGCAAGAGAGAAAATATCTTTAAACCGTCAAAGTTTTTGACAGTTCTTATCGATCATCAAGAAAAGACAGAGCCTTCTGGCCATCCAATAGCGCGAGCTTATATATGCAATTGCAGCAGAGTACCTATTTACTAAGACTCGAGCACATACACAAACCGATTGGATAATAGTAGATATGTGTAATAATCATCTTCTCTCTTTCTCCTATAGATCCATCACGTCTCGACTATATACAATGCCGATGATGGTTGTCAGGGTTTATTTTTTGTTTTTATTTCGACGATTTCTCATTTATTACTAACCCAATGATGTGATTCGGAATTTTTAATCGAATCAACCCTTTCCCGTTTCCCGTTCTTTCCACAACCAATTCTAAGGCTATGCTACGAATAATTAATGAGCCCCTCTGTCCCATCCAATTTTCGTTTCTTTTCAATTTCATTCCAGCTCTACGTTATTATACAAGTTTCCAATACGATATTTGAGCTGCTTTTTTTTTCTAAAGAAAAACAAAATATTTATTTATTTCGTTGAGGTTGGAACCAAAAAAAAAAGGAAGAATATAAAGAAAAGCGCGTGCCCATCGTGCGTTTGTGTCTACTCTAGAGCTCTCTCTACTTGGCTTATTTCAAAACTTGGCTTTTCTTTTACTTTTTTCGACCGTGTTTACGATTTTTATGACTTGTCCGCCGCCTCAACGTCTGCTGTTGGTGCGGAGGAATCTCTTCTTCTTCTTCAAATGGGGGGAGGAGGGCAAAGAAGAAGAAGAAAGGGGTGCCGGTGATTCCAATGAAGGGTCGAACAAGAGAGAGAGAGAGAGAAAAGAGACCCCATACATACATGTAGTATATACTATATACACGTGTGTGAGTGTGGAAAATAAGCCGCCGAAGGAGCTTCAAATGAGTGTTGTTCAGCCGCCAGGCTGTCTACCAGAAAAGTTTCCTTTTTCTTTCTTTTCTTTCTTTTTTCGTGGGGGTATGAACAGCAGATCTCTGTCCTTGTGTTTCTTTTTCTTTCTTTCTCCCCCCTATAATAAATAGTTTTGTTTTATCTTTCAAAAAGAAAAGAAAAATTGTTTTTTTCCCTTTCATTTTCCGTTTCTTTCTCTCTCTCTCTCTGCGTATGTGTCACTTTTTATGGATCTCTGAGTTTGTCTACATAGACAATAACTGTATCGATAGATATGCCCATCGTAGGGCTCTAGCCGATACAGAGTCAACGCGTCTACACCGCACAATTTTGTTGTTGTTGTTGTTTCAATATTGGAATTTCCGCAACGCCATCGACGATTTTCTCTGTCGGTTGATTATTATGATTATCATTTTCGTCTTCGCTATACCTCCTAGGCTATACGTGTGTGTGTTTGTGTTTGTTGTTGTGTTATTTGGGTGTGTGTGTGTTTATCGTCGTTATGCGGTTTTTGGCAACCATCACCAGAGGCTTTTTTATATCCTCGATAATGTTGGGAAATGTCGTTTTATTTTCTTCTTTCTTTGGTCGCCTTCTGTATTTTCAAGTTTCACGCCGTTTTCCAAACGAATCGTTCCACACGCATTCAGTGCAGTACGGAAAATGAGAAAAGCCATTCAATGTGTAATGGGAATCGCTACTATCCTACTATATGGCATCTATACAGTACATGTAGTTGCAGCGCAACTATTGAGAAGGGAAAAAAGAAGAAGAAAAAGGTATACATTGTGCAGTATTAGATATGGTCACCACCAGCAAACAGCGGCAAACAGAAGCTTTATTATATATAGTTGGGCACAGCCGGAGCTTCTGGCGCGAGCCAGCGTATATATTCACAATGTTCAGCCATATATACTGTATACAATACATGTAATAATGGTCAAGTGGGTCCTATATATAAATAGACTATTCCTTCTATTGATATTATCCCAGGAGTTAGCGCAGTTGAACAAACTGGGGCTGTTGGCACGTCAAAGTATTTCCACAGTCGAGACGATGACGAGAGAGAAAACATAAAAGAATTAACAGTATGAAACGGTGGTCTCTCTCTTTTCACAGCCCAGCATCAGCCGAGTTGCAACAACAACAGATCTCTCTCTCTTCTCTTATTTCTTTTCTTCTATAACTGATGGCCCGATCAACCCAGAAAAATCGACCCAAGAGAGAAATGATGATTCTTATTCTACATCAGTTGGACACGGTTGGTGATGGTTCATCTTCCTTTGGCCTCTTTTCCTATTGTCATTATTTACCTTTTCTTGCGACGAGGATATCGATTGGTGACAGTGTGCGTCTGCTTCCATGAAATAGACGACGAAAAGCCTCAAAAGCTCGAGCCGCCATCAGTCGCAACCATTTCTCTCAATAGAATAAAGAGAAAGAAAAAGGCGATAAACTCCAACAACAATTGCGAGTCTGTGCGGTATCTACATGTATACAGTTGGCGAGGGCTACCAAAAGTCACACAAATAAAAAGATGGCACCGTGACCAATACGCCAGTTTTGGAACGAACATCGTCCGTCTTTACAGCATCAAAAGACATAGTGTCTATATAATAGCACGGCCTCCATTTTTGCGGTGTTGTATAACAACAACTTTTTTTTTACACATTCCAAATAGAGAAGAAAAAAAAAGAGAAGGAAGCTCATCTTTCAACACGACCATTATATCTGTTCTGTGTCAAGTAATGCCTTTTGAAAACGCTAAAAACGACACAGCAAACATTGGTGAAAATGAATCCAAATCACCCCCTGAACAGCATGTTGATCTCATTCGGTTTCAACGTATCTGGGCAGTCAGCGGCGGCTGTCGCGGTTACGAGACCCAAAAATCAAAAGAAATGGAAGTTGTTGGAGGGGGATCTATTCTTTCGTCTTTCTTTTTTTGGCTTTTCGGTTTTTCAAAAGGCCCGCGCAATTTGACGGTCACGCCTCACACTCTGAATAACTACGAGCTCGGCGTAAAATAAGCAAAGTGTGTATGTGTGTACATATAAAAGAAAAAGACCCAATCGATTTTTTTTTCCTTTTTGGAACGGTCGGGGATGATGGCAATATAGCGGCGTGACGCGCATGTGGCGGTATAGGTGTCGTATAATATAAATAAATGTGTTGTAAGCCTATAGATACATACATCTCTCAGCTGTGTAACGCATACGCTGTAAAACGATGTGTGTGTTTGTGTGTCTATGTGGCAAAGATATGGCCGGGCGTGTGTGTTGAGCTCCTATAGCTCCTACACGAAGGTGCTGCACAGTGAATGGAAGAAGAAAAAGAAGAAGAAGAAAAAAGGCTTTATTTCTTGTGTCGATTTACGATAATGCCCATTGTCATTTCTCTTTCTTTCTCGGAGCTGTTTTTTCTTCTTGTGGAATGTTCTATCGCCACCTAGGCTATAGAGAGCAGAGGACCCGCACTCAGGGAGCAGAAAGCGATCAGGGAGTAAAAAAGGAAAAAATCAAAGAAAAAGAAACAAAACAGGAAAAAAAAATCAAAATTGTGATGAAGAAGAAGAAGAAGAAACAGGTGTGCTTCGTCGGCTTCTTTTGCACTGGATTTTCCACCTTCCAATTTTTTATTTTTTATTTTATTTTCTTCCATCTTCTTCAAGATGCTGCTGGCGGCTATCGACCACCACCCCAATTTCTCGGACCCTTTTCTTCACCTCAGTTTTTTTTTCATTTATTTTTTTTATTTTGATCCTTTTTTTTTGTGTCGAATTATTATTGGCGGAAAATGTGAACGCGCTTTTAAACACGCGCGCCCTTTTTTTTTTATTCACTCGTCGATGACCCTATTGCGTCTTCCCAGGGTGACAAAAAAAAGTGTTCCTCCTCTTCTTATTATTATTATTAGCAAGGAAGAATTTTCAAACCTAAAGCTCTGCGCTGTTAAGCCGTTTTTACCTGACACTGCTGAAAGACTATGCCGACATTCCCCGAGCTCCTCCCCTGACTCTCTCACCTGGACCAACAGCTTTACCTCCTCCCGTTGCAAATGGTGTTGGTTATTATTTCCTCAACACCCTCGAAAGACATTTCTTTTTTTTTCAAAGGGGAAAGTTAGAAAAAAAAGTAAATGATAACGATCGAATTTCCATCGGTCGTTTATTTGACGTCGTCGTTTTTCTATATATTTTTTTTTAGTTGATGTTTTGTTTTTAATATTTGCCCGTAAATCCTCTTAAACAATCCTTTAAAAAAACTATGCTGCGAAGTGTAAGAGCGATGTTTATGCGTTGTTTTTATTTGCTCGGTTACAGACTTCATTACACACACACACACACATCATAGCTCGTTGGTTAGTCTGTTAATCTCCCCTTCAAAAAAAAAATGTTTTTTTGAATCGTTTTTATTTCTTAAGAAGAGAAACGCATAAAAAAATAAAGTTGAGGGAGAAACAGGACAAAAAAAAATAATGTTGCGTATATGCTGTTATATTGTGTGTATCTATACGCTACATTACAATATACTAACATGTGTATAACGGCGTTTTATACCTTGTTTCTCTTTCCTCTCTCTCTCTTTTTTGGGTGCTGTTGTTGTTTGGCTCTTTCTCTGTTTCATCCACCCTCAAGGAGGCCGACACCTTTGACTCCCATCATCATGTTGAGTTGATGAAATGGCAATAAAAAATATACAAAACACCCAAAGTTTATTTCTATTCCTCCTCCTATTTTATTTTTTTATTCATCGTCGATAGGATTCCTCCGCTTTGATTCGTTTCTTTTTCTTACAAAGAATTTATTTTTTTATTTTTTGATGACCGTTGTGATATGTGGAAGTCGCGAACTTTGGCCAAAAATGGGGAGGAAGAAGACGCGGGAGATCGGCCGGCGGGACACGACCAGATGTTTTCATTCTCCCCTTTTTTTGGTTTTGTTTTGTTTTTCTTTTCTTTTTGGCGTTATATGATGCAATGCAACGGATGACTGGAGCCGCAAAAAGGAGAATATTAAGACCCGCAAGTCATCATCCCCGAAAAGAAAAGCGAAGAAGAAGAAGAAAAAGATTACGACGAAGACCAGGTCATAACCAAATATAATATGACCTTTATTCATAATAATAATATTCTTTATTTTTTTTATATATATGTATATTTCTTCTTCTTCTATCCTGTGCTGTGTATAGTGTGTTGTTGTGTATAGCTGGGACATTATAGTCTCTATAACTTTAACGGGTTCGTGATCGCGGTATCAAACGCAGCTCTATCCACCTATAGCGCAGAGGATATCGCCTAGATGGATGGAGACTTGGATAGGTGAAGGAAAAAAAATATCACACAGTCTTTCTTGATTGCGCTGTTCCTTTCTTTCCTTTTTCTTCTTCTTCTTTTATTATTCATTTATTTCTTCTTTATTCTTTATATCTGCAATCCACCGAGTTGGCTTGATCATCAATAAAAAAAAGTTCCAAAAATCAAATTTTTTTTTTTTTTTCTGTTTCAAATGAAATTGAGAAAAACGACAACAACAAAAACTACGTGCCAAAATATTGGAAGACAGCAAAAAACGAAGGTGTTGATGATGCGGACACGTAGTATACAACTATGCCGGATGAATTTGCACTTATTAGACGAACTATAGACGAGCTCTTATATTATGCTTGTGTGTACAGAGATTTTCATTTGATATTGGCAGGTTTTTCTTCCAACGACGGGAGGTCTTTTCGCCGCCTTTTTAAAAAATCTGTATTCTTTATCAAATATTGAAAAAAAGCTATTGAACGCCATTTTGTTTTCATTTTTTTTTGTGTTGAGTTTATTACACGTGAATTCTTTTTTTTTCAATATTTGCTGTGTAGGCGATACATAGCAGCCGGATGCGCCTCCTTGTACGCGCGTAAATACCCAGCAGCGTGAATTTGCTGTTTGTTATGTTTCTCTTTTTTGTTTTTTTAACTTTTGTTTGTTTTATTATTTTTGGCGTTGTTTTCTTTTACGGGTTTGAAGGTGAAGAACGGTCACTCGGAATTTTTATGACCCTCAAACTTATCGTATCCCGCATTTTCGTCCGCATAAAACATCCGGTGAAAAATACAAAATGAAAAGACAAATTTTTTTCTATTTTTATTTTAAAATTCAAAATGATAGGGCGAATATTATGATGAGAACAGGTGTGGTTGTATATATACAAGCGCGCGCTTGTGTTGTTCGTTTTCTTTTTCGCTACCGTTCTGTCATAAACCATAAAAAAAAGTGGGAATGCGGATAGAACGAGGGGATTAAACAAGCAATAACCAGCCCAACTAGAAATATGTGTACTTTTGGGGCGTTTGACCCGTTCCCAGTAGCTAGCGCGCAGCCGACCCCGGGACACACTCCCATGCGAAGATCACATCTCATCTAGGGGTGAAATAGCGCTGAAATTGGCCTCTTCTCTTTCTCTCCATTTCTATATCTATTTCTCACTTATTATGAAAGAATTTCTGCTGTTCGGCGGTGTTTTTTTCTTATTTAATTTTATTTCAGTGGGAGGGAAGGCAGCACAGGTGGGCAGCAGCAATCTGCCATCGACACATCGCGCTATATTTTCTTATGGGACACACACTGCCAGTTGGACATGATGACCATACGTGTGTGTGTGCAGTTTTCCCTCCTTCTTTTGGCCGAAGGTTTTTTCCCTTTTTCAAATATATTTAACAATTTATTTTTGTTTGGCGCGCGGTGACCGGTCCCCTGTAATCAACACCTTGCAGCTGATGGCTTACAAATTCCTAGCGCACACCGGGGTCGTCGATTTGTTTTTTTTTCTTCCTTTTTAGCCTTTAGCTTGAGTCAAAGAAGCGCTGGCTCTTTTAACTCGGACTTTCTATATCTTTAGCGCTATGTTTCCATGCTGGGGACTGGCTGGCAATATGTGCTTTGCATGACACAGGTCTCTGTAGAGACCCGCTGATTTATTGTCTCCGATATTATACCTGCGATGTTGGGTTGATGGAGGGGGGTTACCCTCTTCTTCTTCTTACAAGCTGGACATGCGAGCTAAAGACACATACCTCGCACTTCTTTTTCACCTCTTATAGATAGCGCTAAAGGTGGGAGGGGGGAGAGAGAGAGAGAGAAGATTTTTTTTTTCTTTCCTTTTTAATTTCTGACTATTTTTGTTGTTCACCTTTAACACTCGTCGATGGTATTGGCTTTTTTAAACAGCTCATCCTACGATCTGCGCACACAGCGTAGAGAGTTAGGCCTATACGAGTGTGCAGATCAGAGAGAGAGATACCTGCTGTCCAGGTATCTATAGGGACATACACCACGCTGTGTTTGACCAACGAATGAATATAGAGAGAGATAAGAGAGAGAAGCCGGCCTCCCATTTCACAGCTCGCTCTTTTTAATGAACAACTCCGTCTTTCTTCTTGTTCCTTCTTTTGTTGGTGCTACTTCTTCTGGTAGTTTTGTACTCTCCTCATCGACGAGGGGATCTATACAGAAGTCCTATTAGATCTCTTCTCCTCTCTCACTCACGAGAATCGAGAAAAAAGAAAAACCACATGGAAAAATATGCATATAATGGAACTTGGTACTATTCTTATTCTAGCATTTCTTGTCTTCTTTTTCTTTATCCTTATAACTCGGCTTGATGGGCCGAATGAGAAGAGCCAATGCCGCGATTTAATTAGGTGGATACCTTCATGTGGAATGCCCGAGAGGGAAGAGGCGCACACGCACACAGGGCACCGAAATAAGAAGAAGAAAAAAAAGAAGAGAAATTTTTTACAAAAAAAAAAAATGAAAATCAACATATAAACCAAAGTGTGTGTGTGGTTTTCATTTTGGCGCATTTTGCATTTTTTTGTCATTTTCTTTTGTTTTGTTTTCTTATTGCTGCGGGAATCACATTATAATAAAAGTCGTGCCATATTTTCTCTTCTTCTTCGTTTTTTGTGAACCATTTTCAGCGTTCATCTTTTTGGGGTCAAAATGATTTGCTTCTCCTTTTTGGTTTGGTTGGATTTTTAACAAAAAATGTTGTTACAGGTGTCGAAAAGAGTGCGAGAGATGACTGCCATTGCGACACGTTTGACATTTTTCACGGTGTCGTGATTTCAATGCGACTCGAGTGGAATATAAGAGTTTGATGGGTATAGAAGAGCCTCGACTGTTTTCTCTTTTTTGCTTCTTCTTCATTGGGATATTTTTTTTATGGTTCACCTGTTTCTCTTTTTTCTTCTTCTTCTTCGTAGATAATATGCATACACCAATTGATGTTGGTGTTTGGAGCCCCATTGTTTGAAGGTGTGAATGCACAGCTGCCGGTATAGTTGGCGTTTTTAAAAGATGTGTGTTAGTTGATGGAGAAGAAGAAGGTTGCAACTGGAGGGAGAAGGAGGAGGATAGAAGAGAAAATCTACCCAACAACAGAGAAAGAAATATAAGAGGGATCAGGGATTTGTTCTTCATTGAGCAGTTTTTCGGCAGCTCTCAGCTCTGTCATTAGCATAGCCCGACACGCCAGCCAAGAGAATCAAGGGGGAGAAAAAAAAAAAGAGCAAAATGCTATGAACGCGTACACATCATTTTCTTCTCTCTTTCTTTTTACCTCGCGGAGGTGCTGAGCTTCTCTTCTATCTGTCTCTCCAACTGAATGCTGCGCTCACCAACACCATCAACAATAACCGTCCCATCGTGGTGGGTCTCTCTCTCTCTCTCATCTCATTCTCTCTTGATATATCTTTAATTCTAATCTTTTTCTCTTTTCGAGAAGTTTGATGGGTTTACTTTTTATTTTTCTGTA
Source organism: Daphnia galeata (assembly GCA_030770115.1). NCBI lineage: Eukaryota > Metazoa > Arthropoda > Branchiopoda > Diplostraca > Daphniidae > Daphnia > Daphnia galeata. Next base: position 7,503,126 of record CM061115.1, read on the forward strand.
TCTCCAAGCTCTTATAGCATTTTCCAGCCCCACTTCAGACTCTCCAGTTCTTTTTTTTTTGTGTGGATATATTATTTTTGTTTTGTAGTTTTTGTTTGTCTGTGGGGAGGGTGTATTATGTAAAGGCCATTAGGTGCATCTATGCACGCCATACCTAGCAAGGCAAACATATAAATAAATTTAAAAAACAAAACAAAAATATAAATAAACAAAAAAATGCCCCATCGTCAAAAAGTTGGTGCTGTTATATGTATGCCATTATGTACAGTCATTATTAGTTGTTGTTGTGTTTTTAAACATTATTTAAGGCCCATTTCCTTTTGGCGAAAAGAACGAAGTATGCAGGAGATTAGGAGGAGGAATGGATCGATGATTGACGTGTTTGTACATTGGCATCCTGCCTACAGGCTGCAGCTCAGTGCAGCTGGCTCAATCATATAACCTTTAATAAACATTTTTAATGGGTTTAACACAGTTTTCGCGATGAGAAAAAACCATTTCTTTTCTTTGCAATTGTGTCGCGCGGTGGTAAATCGAATCGAAATTCATTCAAATTACTTTACATACAAAACGAAGAAAAAGGAAAGCCAAATTCGTTCGTCGACATCGAAAAAGGTGAAAATGGCTGAAATAATCAAATCGTGATTGTTTTGATGGGGTGACACCGCGGTATACACTGCAGGTCGTGGGAGAAAGCCACCGAAAACAACAAAAACAAAACAGTTCAGTAGCTGTGTATGCACTGCCATACACACGAATATCAAAATCGTCATCACGTGATTAAAACAAATGAAAAAATAAATGAAAAATAGAAAACAAAACTGAATGAAAAATCTCTATCGTTTATTACATCATTTCTGTAAGAATATAGGCTATATAAGGACATAAGGTCCCTCAGCATTTGGGGTGTACTATTATACACACATTCTGTACCTACACAACAATTCAAATGCTGGGAAGCCATTATTATTATTATTTTGTTGTTTTGAATGTAATCTAGCCTTTATGTAACAGTGTTGGCTTGTAAGATCTAGATATAGGCCTGACTTTACATGGATATACTAGCCTAGATGGCCGAGGCGAGAACATCTAGATAACTAAACTATGTGCTCCTGCGCTTATATAATATTTGGTGATGTGTGTGTGTGTGCAGGTGTTCGTGATTAAAAGAATGGCCCCCGAAGAGAAGGGGCAAAAGAACTATAGCGCGACCCTCCTCACTTATAAATATAAATATGTTTTTATGACCCACCGGGATAGATAGGTAGCTGCTGTGAACGTTCGCCCGGCCGATTAGACTAGCTGATGAACAGCGCCAGAGGGAGGCTTAATTCTCTCTCAAAACTTTTTGGGGTTTTTTTCTTTCTTAGGACTTTTAGCTTCTCGGTGTGTTTTCTTCTTCATCTATTTTCTTCTTTCACACTGCTGTGCTCCTTGCTGGACACCAAGTCTTTTATTTATCTGGCCATTAAGTGCACACACACACACACACTGTGGAGACCAGCAGGAGCAACAGGTGAAAAAAGGAAGAAAAGCTGCAGAGGTCAGACTGTGTCTCAACTTGTTAATGTTATTATGTAGAGATGGATATCACGTCATTCAGGTGCACCAGCAGGCAGGACTGGACCCCTGCACCTTCCTGAATCTTCTTCTCGTCGATATTTATAAAAAGAGATGCGCGCGGACTGGGAAATGGAACGTAAATTTTACCTATATGTGCTGCTTGTTGTAATACCGGCTGCTGATGCTGCTGCGCTAACATGAAAAGCAGAAGCAACTACCGGCTTCGTTTCATACATGTGAATCAACATTCATCCCAGCGGAATGTTAATACACAGTAAGCCCACCGCAACCAAACCAGCGCGTTTGCGCCTAGCTGCTGGTAATAACGCGTGGTGTACGCTTTCATTCGCTTCATTCTTATATCTTCTTCTTATATCTTTTGATTTTTTCGTTGGTTCTTCTTCTTTGCTTATTCTCTCGGCCACGCTGCGTTGCCCAACAGGTAACCGAAGCTTATATACACGGACGATTTATCGTCTGAAATTCTTGTGCGAGACAATTAATTTCCTCCTCCTCCGTATTATTATTATTATAGGATGGAGCAGTAAAGTTCAAACGCCTTTGCTTCGTGTTTAAAAAGTTAAAAACAACTGAAGACGATGAGCTGAGAGAGTTGGTTCTATTCCAACTGTGTGGCTTCAGCTCTCCTTATGAAATAACACTAAATATATCTCAAAAAGTTCTTTTTAGGTAATGCTTGTAATTATTGCAGCACCTTCAAGCGGAATTCGAAGAGGTAGGTGGGTCTCTCTTTCTCTTTCTTTCTCGTCTCTATAATGCTCATCCTACACGTATAGGTACTAATAAGAAATAAAAAGGTAAAGAGGGACCCTTTTTTGGTGGAGTGGATCACCCCGGATGTGCTGCCCCGCTACCGTGCTTACGCCGAGAACGAAAAAAGAAAAGAAAAAAATGGAAAAAAGACAATATCAAGAGAGAAAAGAAAGAAAATATACATAATATAACCTATAGTTCCATGCATCTATGCATAATGAAAAAAGAGAAAAACAGCACAGAGAGGAAATGAAGAGAAATGATAATAACGGGGGCAAGAAAGAAAGAAAAGAGCAAAAGGAAGAAGGAAGTTAATACAAAAACAAGAATATAAGAGAAAAACATCTTTTTTTTTCTTTTTCTTTTCAATTGCACTTTGTGCGAGTTTCACCTGAAGGCGAAATTACCCTAAAGCTGAATTTGTTTTTTGTTTTTGTTTAGTTCTATCATTGTGTATGCATTATCCACCTCGGGACATTGTGTGTGTCTATTTCTTTTCTCCGGTTGGTGCTGTTTTCAAACACTTGCCCCAATAGAATGTGATGCGCTGTATCCGCCACCTGTTTGCCCAGTGACGTTTTACATGACCACCGTCTTAAATAAGAAAGAGAACAACAACACAATTCTTTGAGATGATTTAGACGTTTTCAATCAGAATAAAAAGAGGGGAGAAATCAACGTCAACGTCCCTTAAAATGTATAATATCCACCTATTTCTCTTTTCCCCTCAATCATCTAATTACCTGCGAAACAAAATGAAGGCGTCAAAAAGAAAAATTTTTACAGAAATAGAGAAATATCTATCGACTAGATGTGTGGAGTTGATCTGTTGTTTTTTTTCCACAGTCTACAAAATGAAGTGGAAAAGTGTCGACGACGACACCCACACAGAAGAAGACATAGTCCAAAATAGAGAGAAAGAGAAGAGAAAATCATCACCCAAGAAGAATGAAAGTTGAGGAGGTCATTGGAGTTGGTGGGCGTGTCATGGAAGTCAAGGTAGACGTGTCGGACGTCGAGTTCTGTCATTATTCTCGCCGTAATGGAGGTCCCCCCTCTCTCTCTATACCCCAAGTCTCGAGCCGATTGTTTTGTTGTCCTCGTTGTTTTTCTTTTTTCTTAGTCTGTCGGCGTTTTCTTACATAGAGAAAAAGACAACAGCAGAGTAATACATAGTATATATACTATGTAGAGCCACCATCAGGCTGTTAAGGTCTAAAGGTTTCGACTCTTGTGGCCTTTTGATTCGGAGACATCGAAACAAATGCCGCGCACTTCATGTGCAATTGTCGGTAACTTTTATTTAACTGTCTCTTCTTCTTCTCTGTTGAGGATAAACCAGCAAATTTAGAAATAAGGTCGACATTAACATTTCCTTCTTTTCCCCTCTCTCTCTGCATTTGGCCCTTGACAATTTCTTCTCCCCCCTCCATCATCCTCCTCCTTCAATCGTCGAAGTGAAACCGCCAGAAAATGGAGCTGTTTATTTTCGAAAAAAAGAAATATAAATATATAAGGGAAATTGCTTTAGAAGCGCAAATTGCTGACCTTATCGATGTCCATCCATCTAGCCAGTAAAGCCAGCAAGGCAATTTAGTATTTGTACAGCAAACAGCGCGACTCCGGGTGATAATAACATGGGCTATTGACATCAACAAGCCAGCCTCTTTTTGGCACAAACAGACCAAGAAACAAGAACATCTTTCTTCTTCTTCTACTTTGTCTTCTTCTATATTACTTCTCTTCGCTAAAGGGCAAAATTGAAAAGACGAAAATATAAATGGGCGAAATGGTCAGATATATAGTGATGGGTCATTTTTTTTTTCCGTTTGAAAAGGATGGATAAGAAAATAAGAAATGCGCACGTCCAATCAAACGTTGTAAAAACAAAACCGCCGGCCGTATAGTACGTACCACCACCAAACCGACCATATGGTCATTTGGTCGACGCGGCGTTATTAGCCCATCACCCAACAAAAAACAGTTTCGAGTTCCACTTTTTTTTTGTTTTTCAATTTTATTATTTATTATTATTCGATTCTTTTTTGTTGTTTGTTTGTTTCTCCTTTTTAAATAGAAAATGTAGCGGAAAGAAGATGAACCGCCATTCACTTTGAAAGGAAAAAAAAAAAGAAAATTTGTATTGTACAACATTTGCCGTGTGGTGAGATCGGTGAGCGTCGAAGATTAGCGGATGGATGAGACCGCGACTTTTGAAAATGTCACGACCATAGTCTACAAAAGACAAACGAAAAAAACAACAAAAAAACAGTTTTCTTCTTCTTCTTCTTTCTACTCCATGGCGTGCACAAAATACCCTGCGTGCAGCTTACACGGTTACACAAGAAGAAGAAGAAGGCGCAAGCCGACTTTTTCATTTCGGTCTATTACTACTATATAGCGCTCTGTCTGGCTGGCTAATAGCCTTTTGCTAACTTTCTTTCAACTTTGCCGACCTTTCTCCTCCTCCCCCATCCACCTCTAGTATATGACTGTAATACACCCGCCCACTAATGGTGATGATGATGATGACGATGATGATGATGATGATGACGAAAAATCGACACTAGAACTACAGATATCGGCACGTCGAGCCTTGTAAATAGAGTGGAGCGATTACAGCTAGGCCATGGCAGCCGCTCGGGTCGACACTGTACTATCGTCAAACCCTCTTCTTTTTTTTTAAAAGAAATAAATATTTCTACATTAAATAATAAAAAAACACTCGGTGGACTGTTGATTATATGTGTACGGTGTTTGCCGGTGACTTGGCAATATAAAGAGCCAACGAATGGTCAGGTAACAAACAAAAATAAATACGAAAAAAGAATAGAAAAACAACAACACATTGTCTGTGCCGGTATGATGTGTGTTCAAGTAATCACCGAGATAGGAAGGGGGCAAAAAGGAAAATGAATACAATAACAGAGAGAGAGAGAGAGATGATCGAGCTGAAAAACTCAGAAGGGAAAAAATGCCGAGCGGTCAAAAACTTATTTCATTTTTTTTTACGTAATAAAAAGCACAACACACACAGCAAAAAAAAAATTAGACTGAGGGAATAACGAAATTACCCTCACCGACAGAGAGAAGACAAAAAAAAAAACTGACAAAACATGAAAAAGAAGAAGAAAAAACGTTGAAGCCGCGCGACCGCCTTGTAATAGATATTAGCCTAGGTATAGAGAGGGAGAAACCAGAAGCGGTGTTTCTTTTTCTACTTCTTTCTTCCTAGTTCTTACGCCGTGTGTTGTTGTTGTTGTTGTTGGCGTAAGAAGTTAAGAGAGAGTCGATTGCTTGTCTTTTTCTCCCTTTCATTTGAGTCGGCATCCACTGTTTTTTTTTTTACCCTGGTTGGTTGCCACCACAGCCCACAGCTCCGGGACACACAAGTACTGAGCCCCCCCCCCCCCCCTTCAATCAAATATTTGAGTTATGACGTTTATCAAGAGAAAGAAAAACCTTTTTTCCAGTTCTTCCTTGTGTTATTGTTATTTATACATATCCTAAGGTTCCAGGTACTCTACACCCACTTCACCCTCGTTTTTTTTCAGTTTTTCATTTGTTTTTTTTTCCTTTTATTTTTGGGTAATAACCCGCCCTCTTTTAAGTGTAACAGTTGTGTATAAGAGAAAAACAAAATCACCTTTTTTTCTTGAAAATTTCGCTATCTTTGAGTTGGTAAACAGTCGATATAGACTCTGTTCAACATCATTTTCTGGCTATACATCGAAATAGGTCGCGTTTCAATATATTTTGTTTTCCTCATCAAAACCTTAAAAAGAGAAAGTTATTTGTGTAGGATTTTGAGATATTTGAAAAATAAAATTAGGCGACAGTTTCACAGGTCATTTATCACTTTGACTAAGCGAGCCAAATTCGATAATTCCTCCTCAATGACGTTAATTAAGTCATTTTGAGACAATGTCCTGTGCGTTTCCTTCAGCGTGCACGGCTTCTGTTTTGGCATTTTTACCTTTTGAAAGAAAGAAAACAGCAGACAACGGGAGAAGATAAAGAGAAACACACCGGTGAGGAAAATAAGTGACGACGACGAATGATGTTGCCGGATGTTGTCGGCAGGAGCACAACACAGAGGCGAGTACAGTGTGTACACGTAATGTTGTACACGTAGCCACAGCGTTGCGCTGCCGCCGTCTAATTTATTTACCGCAACGAATAAACCCCCCCGTCCAATGCCGCCTCCTTATTTCACCCCTGGCACACATGGAGAAGTGTCATATAAAGAAACAGACACACGAAGAAGGAAAAACGAGAAACAAAAAACGGAAATAGTAGTTGTTGTACAATAACAACACACGAAGGAAACAAGTGTTTAATAACACCTCGGCAGCAGCAGTCGGCAACACCTAATACGTCGTCGTCACTTTTTATTCAATTTCCTAGTAGGTTATATTTAATTTAGCCTGGAGCTAATGCAACGAATAGGCCGTAAGTTTTTCTTTCGGAAACTAAATCTCTCTGATGAATGTCTGTGTATATGGCCGTAACGAGTTTAAATCGAATTTGGTGATTGTTGTTTGTATCGCGCAGATTGGGCTGATTATTTATTCATCATTTCCATTTGTTTTTGAATTGGGTTCGGCCAGTTTTTTTGATTACACGGTTGATGGCGGCTCGCGTCAAATGAACAAAAGGATATAATATGAAGAAGAGATGAAAGAGATCTGCTGGGTCCCCTCAAGCTATATTAGCTCAACAAATTTGGTGCTGGACCGCCGAAAAAATAAGAAGAAGGGAATGAAATCAAATCATTTCAGAGTCGGACGAGTCTCTGGCCTGGGCCGCCTATGCGCTGCTCGTGAATTCCTCTCCGTGTGTATAAGTGGAACCGAATGGATCAAAAAAGGAAACCGCCGACGTTTGCTGATATACATACATATTGAAAATGAGGAGCTCCCGAATTTGTTTTCACCCAAATATGACGACGACCGAGACTCTGCGCATGAACCCATTTTCCATCATCATCTTGTTGTTTTTTATTTCTTTTCTTTTCTTTCTTATTGTGGCTTGTCTCCTCCCCGTTTTCCCATCTTGAGATCGAAGAGAAATATAACGAATAGCGTTGCGTGAGCGCTCGCGGTCTTGGTCATCACAGACACGAAGAAGAGAACACGAAACAGCCGTCCCGAGTTGCGCGGTATTTTCTATCATCTTTTTGTTTTGTTTTGTTTGCCAGCAAAGGCACACAACAATTGAGAGTATTATATATACATGTAGTACTCACAGAGAAGTAGCAGCTAGTTTACCAGCTATATAGGCTACCAACATGCTATGAGGATATGTTATAGAGAAGAAGAGTGTGTGAGCCTCTGGCTGATATATATCCAATTATTGGCGAACAGTAGCTCCTCTTCTCGCCCATCGAAACTCATCTGCTCGTTCTTCTATTTGCCTTTTTGACTGTAATGACAATGTAACATGCAATCACCGCCACTATACTAAACAGCCATGCACAGCACAGTTGTCTTATTCCCATTCACCAAAAAGCAGGTAGCTAATATACAATATATTATACATGTATCTACACAAGAATAACCAGAAAAGAGATTTACCCAAGTGTTGTGGGGCTGTTGCCTTTACAATCTAAATAAATATGCGCCAGGCAACAATAATAATAATCAAAGCTGTGAGACGAGAGATAGAAAAAAGAGTCGTCGTTTTCGTCGTCATCGCTCTCTGTGTGTGTGTAACTGTGTATTGTGTACACAAAGGTCTGCGTGTTTAGTCGAAATTCAAAAAGCAACAGCAATACAAAAGCCTCACAGGGATAATATCATCACCAAAAGAAAAAGAAAAACAAAACAAAACAAAAAAGGAATAAGGGAAAATATATAATTTAGATAATAATTCTTCGAAAAAGGGTAGAAATATATAAAATCGGGAAAGAAAAAAAAAGGCGTTTTGTTTTTTTTTTGTCTTGTCTTGGCTGCTGTTGTATTTATTTTTCTTTGGGTTTCTATTCTATATACCTCAAAAGTCTTATTATTATTATGTGTTTTTTTTTGTGTGTGTGTGTCTGTGTGTGCATAGTTGAGCGTTTGCGCCTTGCCAATGGTATATGTGGAAGATGCGGTCAGAGTCCAATTCAAACAGATAAACATAAAAGACAATAGATATACTGTGCCTGTATACATAAATTAGACACAAGTCTCCACACACAACACACAGAAAAGAGAAGATGAGAAAAACAAGAGTCTGCTGAGCAATATTGACCCCGAGACTTTTAAACCGCGCGCACCGTCGTCGTCGCCGCCGCCTTTCTTATTTTATTTTTTTTCTTTCTAACTTTGGACTGTAACAAAACGAAAAGGGCATCACGCACACACACAATACAAGTTAGTTGAGCCTCTATATCCAAATTTGAAAAAGAAGAAGAAAAAGAAGAAGAGGGAAATGCGGCTATGGGCAATCTCATTAAACCACACGAACATAAAAAAAGAGGAACAATCTTAGAGATGTTGAAGAGGAGGAGGAGGAGGCTGAAACAAAACACACACACACATAGAGCTAGAGAGAGTGTTGTACAAAATCTACACAGACTTTTGTGGTCGGTAAAGAGAGACAGAAACGAAATGAATATGGAAAAAAGAATATAAAGAAGAAAACGGGGGGGTTAAAAAAAATAAAAAATAAATTTGATAACCCTCCAGTGAGTGACCGATGGTCTGCCGACAATAGAAAAAAAAAGATCGCGCTCGCGCCGATAGAAGAGAGGGGGAAAAAAAAGTGCCAAAAATAAAAAGAAATAACTTTTTTTTTGTTGGTTTGTTTGAGTGAGCAACGGGCTCCGGCCATCATAAAATTGTTCTCTTCCATATAAAAAAATTCAACTATATATATATAAGAAATTATAAGTAAACGCAGACCTCTGTGGTATAAATCTATATGCCTATATGTAGTCCCTCCCCTCTATATCGATTGGAGTAATAATCAACGATCGTCTCTCCATAAACTAGACGCCTCTATGTGTATATACAACAATGTCGATATGGGCCTATATATATTCGATGGGGGATGTTTTTTCTCGTTTTGTTTTGTAGATAGTTTTGCGCCCGTTTATTTATTTTATTTTTTATTTCTTTAGGAATAACACACAACTGAGAGAGAGCGGCCTTGTGTACCTACAGCAAAAAAAACAACAAAACAAAAAAACAACGTAATAAATCAGCAAATGGCTTTTGGGTTTGTTGAACACTAAAAAGTTATGCGGCGGCGGCATGACCAAATGTAGCAGAGAAGAGAATTCATCCGACGACAGGCGAAAATTGTTGTTTTTCTCTTTCTTTGCTCTGTTGTTGGCGGCCAATTGAATGTGGCATCGTCTACTACTATGCCAGCTGCTTATGTTCTGTATAGGTCTATTGAATATTATTATTCCTCCCCCCCCTCTTTGTCTAAAATAAAATAAGAATAAGCAGACAAGGTCGACTAGATATCCATAGCCCAACTGGTGCTGATGTCACGGGAAATCCGGGCTGCCCATATAGGCTACCTACTACACATTTCATATGATGTGAATTTGCATGTGTAACTATGTGCTGGATGTGTGAACACACACACGGCATACCTGGGGGATCCGTACATGGCCGGACGCATCTCTTCTTCTAACATCAAATAAATATAAGCCAAAAGGAATTCGTTATCGTTATAATAATCTATGGTAGCTGCCTATACCAGCCTATACGGTATACCTCCTGTGTTGTTTTTTTGTGAGAGAGTGAGCGTGTGGTTAGTCACACGCAACGTTCATTCGTCATAAGAAGAGGAACTCGAAGAAATATAAAGAAGAAGAAGAAAGAGAGAGGAGGTGTCCGGAAAGACAACGTCGCTCATAGTCTAATAGACCCACTGTAGTATATTTATACGTACTAAGCACAGTAGCAATGGATATAGGCCTGAGACTTTTTTTCTTATTCCAAAGTCACTCCCTCTTATGCGCTAATAGACATCCACACATGGTTGCAGAAGGTGAGACAGAGTTGGAAGCACCGGAAAGCGGTTGTCATTTCATCCGCAGTTGTCGGAACCCGTCCAAAAACCAAACACCTGTGCATTAGTACAAACTATAATAATAACTATAAAGAAACTATTTCATCCCATGTGATGGGACTGTTTTGAAAACACGGGGAAAAAAGGAGGGAGAGAAATTTTATCTTGAAAAAGAAATTCAACAATCATCTTGAAGAGAAACAGCGATGAGATGAAATGTAACATCAGAATTTTTCATCTTTTTCATTATTTTTTAGAAGAAATTTCAACCAAATACAAACAGCAGTTCAGTTTGAGAAAAGGTTCATTTATTTAAGGCGTCTAGTGACAGGCCGTGTGATCAACGGTAATGACTCTTCAAATGCTTTTGTTTGTTGGTCAAAGAAACATGATGGTCGTGCTGTTGGACTTGGCTTTATAACGTCTAAAAGGCAACAACAACAGGTAGCAGCTCTTCCACTTCTACATCGCACTATGCAATTCCCTCCTTTTTGTTCTTTTTCCTTAAGAGTTGTAAAACAAGGGGGAAAGATATATACATACACTCAGCAACTACCAACCAAGAATAGCCAACCAAAAAAGAGAAAGAAGAAGAAGACAAAAGGGAAATACAACAATCATTAGCTCCGACTATACATCCCGCTGTTCTAACACGTCATTAAACAGCCAGTTAAATTTTTTTTTTCTTTGCCTTTTATTTTATTTTATTTTATTTTATTTTTTTTTGCCTTTTCACGTCCAGCAAACACCTCATCGTCGTTCGGAGAAATTGAACTATTTACCTTGTGCCAACAGCCCCTCTTTTTATATGTATTATATACATATACACACACACTTTAGATGTATAAATATATACACACCTCTATAAGGCTGCCTGCCTGGGTATGTTCTATGCAATAGATGTATATATTTTACGTCCATTTCGTTCTTTTGTGAAGAAAAGAATATAACAATCTAAAGGATAGATAGAAAACCATTAAACAGGTGCCCTGAAGGACTCCATCACACTCACTTATTCATCGTCCCCTTTGACTCTCGTCGATTCTCTTTTGCTGCCCTTTTGCTATCCTTGTTAGATTCTTCACAGTCATTTGTTTCCACAATTCAGGCTTCTCTTCTATTGGTCTTATTGACGGTCAGGGAATATAATATCTTTGATAATAACTGATGGTCGCGCATCATTTCATAAATGGCCAGTCGGGGTCAACTCATCTCAAACTGTGAAACCTGTTGCGCCTTTTTTTTTCTTTCTTTCTCTTTTTCTTTGATCTTTGTAAATATAGAAAACGGAACCCAATTCAAGTCAATATAAAATTGTGTGTAATCGTTCCAATCTCGGGAGAGGGCAGCGCACTGGCATATTTCAATCGGTGAATGTCTAAACGATGAAACGTTTGCACCGAGAAGATGAATATAAGACAACAATAACTGTCCTCCCCCATTTCTTTTTTGAACAGAATAATATTGACTCGTTTTTTTTTCTTCTTCTCTCAAGAAATAATAACTAAAGAGAGAGAGATAAGAAGATTCTGATGTCGGCTCGTCATCCAAATGAATGGAAAATAGAAAATGAGTCAATATCACGTGCCGGACGTCAATTCATTTGTGATGGCCGGATAGGAGAATATAGGAAGGCCCCCATCTGACAAAAAGAGAACCGCTTCCACTTATATAAACAAGATCTCAAAGCATCAACCACATTCCTGCGGTGTTTTGATCAACACATTCCATCGATATATTTCCCCCGAGCAGCAACATCAGCAGAGATTGACACGTGTCTTTATGTACCAGATTTGTTTTTTTATCTATATCTCCTAGAAGTTGTTCTATTTTCTATGTAGAAGGGCCGCCTTTCTTAAGTGCTCTCATCTTGAATTGCATAAGATGGTTATCCGTATGGTGGATGGATTCCGGATGCGCGATAACAAAATTTCAAAATAGTTAAACGGAAATATGGGCGTGATGGAGGCGGGAGGCCCGTCAGAAGAGAGAAACGGCACGAGTGTGTCTTATATATATTGGCTGGAATGTAATAATAATAAGTGCAAGGAACAACACACCCGTTTTGATTCGAGGAATTGTTAAAAGAGCATCTATAGTTGGCGCGTATCACGAGAGTAGCCTTATTTATAAACGATACAATAGGTCAGTTTTCTTGTCTGTTTACACGTCGACGATGATGAGAAATTTATAGGAATAAAGAAAATAAAAGATAAATGACGGAGGAGTTTTGTAAAAAAAATGCCTCGATTGATGACACAACCAAAAAACGGGAAACAACAAAAGCCACGACGAACTCGATTGTCTCGGCAATTGTTTAGTTTGGATGTTTTCGTCTGGTTATTGTGATGGAAATATTTATAGTTCAACGTTTTGTGTGTGCTGTGTGTGTGTGTGTATTGACATATTTCGTGATGAGAAGAGTTCGAGCTAAACAATAGCCAAGGCTTGTTATTATTATTATTATAACACTATAAGACAATCTCTTTCTCGTCGCCCAGCAGGAGACGACGCAGAAAATATAGTCGGCGTTGGCATTGTGTTCGGTTGCGTGGACGAACGGACCCCGGCCAAAAGATCAAAATTTCAAGAATCAAATGGAGCCCCCATCTATTGGTCCAATGAATTCCTTCAAGTATGATGGCCTCTCCGTCCTCGATTTATACAACAATAACAAGTAGCCGGGCACGCTCCACGTAGCCAGTCCAGCGCTCACTCTTATAGTAGCAACACCTGGAAATTTATATTTCTTTTTCTTTTTTTGAAATGAAGAATTGCCTCGCGGTCAGCACGAGAACCATTTTTTTTCTTTAAATCGTTGATAAATAATAAGAGAACAAAAAAACAAAAATTTGAAAAAGGAAGAAAAAAAAGAAATCTTATTTATTCGTTTTAAGGTTTTTTATTTGGATTCTTATCAACGATCAGTTTGTTGCATACCACCGCGCATTTTCGTTTTGTGTCTAACCCGCAGGATAAAAAAGTAGGTTATAGTAGTACTAGAATATAATACGAGAAGAAAAAATAAAAAAACAAAACAAAACAAAACAAAATTCATCTTTGTGCAGATGTGTAATAAAGTGCGCGCGGCCCGGGTGTTGATAACATCGCTGTCGGCCACCGCTAAAAAGCCGAACGTGCGCGAGCGCAAACGACTATACGAATTACGTAGCGGGTCCCGCCGTGTGATGTAAATAAAATAAAAAAACAAAACTTGCGGCAGGAGCAGCAGCAGGAGCAACAGCATCTTCCAGTGAAAGGCTTCTGAGATGCGTTTTGATCGTTCCCCGAGTCTTGATGATGGCAGGGGCAACCTGCCAAGTTATATATATGTTATATTGTGTGTGTGTTATCCTGTTATTCTTATAACCTCCTATATACAATAAGACGCGTAGGGGAAAAAGCGAAAAAGAAAAGTAGTCGGTTTGCGCCCCTTTAAGCTGGCCGGCACTAACCCCGCTGAGACGTGCCGATCCGGCGTGCAGCTGCGACCGTTAATGAGACACGTCCACAGGTCTATAACTTCTCTCTTCTTTTTTGTTTTGTTATTTTGTACATACGCGCATCGTTGTGTATATGATGATAATAATACATCTTATCAAAATACTCTCGCCACTTGGATGATTTAAAACGCGGATAACTGCGGTTCTATGTAGACAACTAAACATATACAATGAGGAGTGTACATCTACAAGAAGATTTGAACATTGTCACGGTCTGTTTTTTCAGCTACTTGGAGAGATTTCATCTGATTCATAGGTCTGATTCATAGGTCTAAAAGGGCCGTCGATTACATTCCTTTTGAATTTTCTTTCAAGGGAAACAAATAATGTGTGCAAGATAGGATCCAGAAATTTGCCATAGGTGTTTATTGTGTCACGTCAAAAAGGCTACATCTGTAGGTGGTGGCTAGATCATCCCGATGGGAATCTCACACACACAAGTTTTATAGCTCAACTGTCGTTTGATGTGTAGCCAAATGGCCGAAACATCTGCACATCACGGCGTTATCTATATCTGGACAATCTTAAGTTCTTTTTCTCAACTCTCTTTCTCTCTCTCTCTCTAGCGCATCTTGTTGGTATGCCAAATCGTTAAATCAACTGATGAATCAAAATGGTCCGACATGATGAACGCCGCGACTGTTAAAAAAGAAAGAAATCTTTCAAATCAAAGGCGCGAAAAGAAAGAAAAATTCAAATTCTAGAAACACTGAATAATAATAACTATCTTGATCCAAGCCAAGAGATGCGCCGTATAAATGACTACACGGCATAATATAATAAAGGAAAAAATGCTTTTCTTTTCAAAATAAAAGATTATTAGATATTATATATTTTTCCTTTCCTTTCTTTTCTTGTCTATGCCGTAAACTTTGTTCCCGGGACAGTATCAGAGTTCCTCCTTTTCTTCTATACCCCCCGTCCTTTGGCTGTCCAGCAGATTTCTCTCGGACCCTCAAAAGAGAGAGAGAAGCTTCTTTCACCTCCTTTCTCGCTCTAGAATAAATCAAAGGTGGGCCCGCGATGCCGAAAGGAATCGTGTGGAGTTTGATCATCAGCATAAAAAGAAAGAGATGCGCCCGATGCGCGTAATGAAGTGTGATATGTTTTTTCTTCTTCTTCTTCTCTCCTATGAAGAAAAGGAAAAAGATTCTTCTACGTCTTATATCGTACGCTACAGAGCAGGATACGTATATACAACATCTAAACACGTCTATATAGTGGATATGTATATGTAGATACACACCATACTCAGGGGGTTCTCTTCTCTATATATATATACTATACTATACGTTGTTATAATATATGTATAGTCCGTCGGAAATCATCGGCACACTGACGGGAATGGGCCGCCAGAATCGACGGGTGGTGAGCCTTTGCTTCCCACCTGTTAATGAGCTCAGTCAATAGTTGCCGACACGTGTTCTTTTTTTTTTTCTCCCCTTTTTTTTTGCCTTTCATCTCGTTCTGATAAATATCTTCACACTATACACGTATATCGCTTTTGATATTTCAACACTTTGTGTTTTAGACCAGAAACTACCCGCCCACCCGATTTGAAAAGGAATGTCTTTCCCTGGTTTGTATTTTTTTTTTATTTCTAATTCGAAAATCGAATAGACGTAACGATTTTGATGATGTGATTGTTTTTATGTGGTGAACTCTCTATGGCCGTCTCGGCAGCTTGTTTGTAATTGACCAGCCTTCACGAAGAAAAAAAAAACGCGCGCCAACATTCATTTTTTGAAACGAGTTGTAGCTTGTCACAACGCATCTTGTTTTTGGCACTTAGGAAAGTGAAGGATATCACCGCTTTATCGTCTCAAAGTATAGCTCACTTCAATCTCTCTATATTAATAGAGAACTCTAGACGATTGGGCAATTTACATATGAGCGTACAATTGTGTTGTATTATTACAGATACGGTGGCCGTTGGCCATTTCAAATTGTGCGCGTACGAAAAAATATTTTTCTTCTGCCGACAGCCAGACTGATGGATAATGCGCTCCACCGTGAAATCGCAACCACCAAACGGCATATGAGCTGCTGTGTGCAATAACGCATTCATATATGTTAGCCGCGTGCAGCGTGTTGACTTTGTCTCCGACATCACCCCAACCCAGCAGCAGCCAATGAACCCAAACATTTTCATTCAAATTGCTTTCATTGTATAAGATTATACATATATATCTGTCTAACGGTGATGGCTGCTGCTGCTGCTGTAGCTCAATTTTCTTTCTCTCTTTTTTCGGCAATTCAAATATCTTCTTTTCACCTCCTGATGTATAGTAGTACTGTTCTCGTTCTCCTTAACCGTTCCATCTCCCTTCTTTCATTGGAAAAAAATAGAGCCAACCGGTTTGTTAAATTTTCTTCTCTGTTCATGAGTCGTTTCCATAAAAGTCTTTGGAACTGTGTCTGGTCGAAGGCCAATCATCCCTTTCGAAAGCCAAAAAGAGATCAAATAAGAAGAGCGGCGGCAACTTTTCAACGTCCCGCTCTAACGTCTAGACGCGTGATTGGCGTCCGCGGTCTTCGCTCTTCTTCTTGTTGCACCGACGTCAAAACGGTCGGACCGGGTTACGAGCATCGCTTAAAAGGTCAAGTCCATGCATGCTAACTCGTAGCAAATGACTCTGATGGACTAGTATAACTCTATCGCTTATTTTTATTTTAGATAAAAACCAAAAACCAAACGGCGATTGATGTTTTTTTTTGTTGAAAATTTGAATCAGCCGCCATAACTTGACGGGGCGCGGTCTTTCATAAACAAGCGCGATACGCCAAGAAATCAAATAAGAGAAAAGTACAAAGAAGAAGAAGAAGAAGAAATCAGGTAATGGGAGGATGGAGGAAATAATCACGGCCGACCAAAGAGAAAAGCTAAGCCTGGACCAGAACGATCGAGAGAAGGGTGGGGGGGTTAGAGAAATGTATGTGTGTGTGTGATGGATGATTGTAAAAGCTAAAGGAGGTCATCTGGTATGTAGCAGCCCTGTGTCATCCGCGTATAGGAATCGGGCCGCCATGACAGATGTAATCCCCTGCTGTTTGCAGGGCGAAGCAAAAATAATCGAAACCTTTTCAGATTTCAGTTCTTCTTCTTCTTCTTCTTCTTCTATTCTCTCTACTCGTCGACTCCGCCTCCTTTTTCTGTTCATCGTGTTTATACATTTGATTTTCCCCTTCGGTTTTTCTTTTGCTTTTGCGCTTTGATACAAACAAAACAAGCGAGAGAATATATAAGGGATAAATAAATTGGAAGAAGAGAAAAAAAGTATATTGACACGACTGCCGCCGCGCGTATCATCTTGTTATATTCAGCCCCTCGTTGTATGCCGAGGTACTATATGCGCTGTACACTGACCGAGACGAGCTAGGACGTTTCTCATGTGAAGCCGCCCACAGTACCAAAAGAAAGAAAAATATACTAAACAAGACTCAGATAGCGATATACTAGTATACCATAGCATGTAACAATAGTGGGCAGGGCAGCGCTCTCCTTGGGGGCCTTTTTCTTTGAAAGTGTTGCCGATAATAACAGGACCCGATTCACCTGTGCCGTCTTTATACTATACTGTATAACTATATACTACAATGCTATACAACATGGGTAGATGGTGGTACACACCTATGTATACGTTGTATATCAAAATCAAAAGGGCCAATATCAAAGTGATCCACTCTATAATGTAACCCAATGAGTTGGCGATTTCATCTAACAACAACAACCAGTTCACGGTCCTTTATTATTTTGATTATTTTTGAATGTTTCTTTTCTTTTAGGCAACAGGATGGACTGTCTGATTGATTGGGGAATCTCTCCCTGCCCTTAAAACTATTGAAATTTCCAAGAGAAAACAAGAGAACGTTGTTTTTTGTTTTGTTTTGTGGGGAAATTTTAAGGATTGGATTTATTAATGGACGCAAAGGTAGTGCGTCATATATCATTGAATGATGGGCGTCGACCGAAATTCTCTCTATGTGTTATGCTGTTTGTAAAGAAAATTCATCATGTGATATGCCACAACGTCGTATCATCGCTGTGAGCATTTGACAATCAAAAACACACACGGCGAGAAAAGTCCGTGCGACTTTTTGAACGCATCGAAATTGTAGAAAACGGAGTCTCGGTGCTGCGCTGTGCCCGTTTGCAACTATATACGGGACAGATCAATCAACGCACAGGTGGGACACAAACCGACCGGCGTATAAGAAATCCATTTGAAACAAAAATGACAGCATCGCCCAAAGAACTACAACCAACAAAAATAGAGAAAAAAATGCCTCCCTATAAACAACAAAAACAACAGAGAAATGGAAAAATGTGGCAACACAAATATAAACAGGGAAAGCGGAAACAGTTCATCAGCTTCTCGATATGGTCGAGGCCTACTGTAAACACGATGTGGATCATCGTAAAGTGCGGACACTATAGCTGGTCGCCCCACACATGCAAAGAAACAATCAGGAAGTGTGTACAAGGGGGGCCGTAACTGCAGGCCTATACACACACACAAACGAATATATAGGTCTTATATCATTATTAAGGTAGGCCTATATACTTGATTTTAGTTTATCTTTTTCCATTGTTATTATTTTTGTATATATACCTATACTATACGTAATGCGTACGTGTGAATTGAATCAAATATTGATCCATCATACTTTTGAAAATCCTCTACCGTCCTAGACGTGTCAGCAGCTCGGTGATGTTTCTTTGGCGAGCACATTAGGCCTAAAATGCGGATGGAGTTATCTCCATTTGCACTTTCAACTCTTTGTCGATCCTATGGCTGGTAGGCCTTTGAGGACAATTTTTTTAAACATTTATCATGCAATAAAATCCGGCAAGCCGTCCGGCGGATAATAGTATATCCGTCGTATAATGCCATAATGGTAAAAGTTTAAAACTGAAAAAAAAAAAAAAAAAGTGTTTGGGTTTGTTGTTGTTGTTGTAAAAATGGCAGGAAATCCCTGAGAGTGATGGCCGAGCACAAACTTGGACGCGGTGTTAGTAGGTTTGAATCTTGATGATGTGTATCTTCTTATACTAGCTACCCCCCTGATGAAAAAAAAAAGATCCATCCGGAAACCCTTTTAGACCCAAGAGGGTAACTCTCTCCTTATCTCTTTGAGTTAAATAGTTTTTCTTCTTCTAAATGCATATATACTATACATACTCGATATTTATAGTAAAAACGAATAGCTACTATCCGTGAATGGATGGATTTGAACATTTGATTGTGTTTCCCATCTTTCGATGTGTCGGATTGTTGTCGGCCTGGAGGAAAAAGAGCGGCCGCCGTTGTCGAAATCACAGGGCAGTCAAACAGTCACATACACACCTCCTTTGACGTGGATGGCTGCTGGCCTATCCCAGTCCAAAAAACATCAGTACACACACATACATACCTTTTGAGTTGTTGTACAGTGTAGAGTGTACAACTGTAGCACAAGGGCATTGTAATAGAAAGTCCTGTACTATCTTCCTTCTTCTTTTCGGTGTTGCACTGCCTTGTATTCGTATGTATATATTTAAACATCACTTGCCTCCCCTTCTCCTATATATCTCTGCCTCCAACTGTATACTTGTGTGCGCAGCATGTAATAATATGAGAAAGGGGAGGATCAGGAGGAAGATGTAGATGATACACATAACACACACACACACACGGGTATTATATACGCAGTACGTCTATCCTCGTGTTGTTCTTTATTTAAAATGATAGTACCAATATAACAGTCTAAACACACGTAGGCCAAAAGAGCGTTTTGATGGGTAAACATTTAAACAATCCTACCGAGAGTGATAGACGCCATTCAACGGTGAAAAATATAGTACCACAAAAATAATAATAAAAAGAAGAAACTATTACGTGTATACATCTATGTACAACATTTTCAGGGTCAAATCGTGAGGAACTGGGAGGAGGAGATTGCGTGAATCAAATTGGAATGAAATTATAGTTTGAAAAGACGCGCGTGATGCCGGATCAATCTGTGCTCTGTGCACATCGTCGTCGAGTGCTGTGTCTATTAGCCTATTTATAGAGTCACTTTACACTTTAGAAGCTGAAGGACCGGCAAAACGGCCAAACAAAAGGTAAAAATAAGAAGGGGGGAAAGAGAAAAATAGAAAAGGTGAAGTCGGGATCGATTCAAATTACAGGGCAAGTCGTCCTGAGTGTGTGTGTATACATGTACCCCATCATAATATTACACAGAGTGGAAATATACAAGAGCGGGGACACATTTCCGTCTGTTTGGAATTTAGATTTCTCCAGGTTGTTGTTTTCTTTCTTTTCTTATTTTTATTTTTTGAAAAACTTCTTAGCGACCAAAGCCGCAAGTACACAAGTAACATATCATTCTGAGCTTTGAAGGTGGACGAGATGATGTCAGACATGGTTATCTTGTCTACACACAGAGAAAAAACAGCGTGTCTATACAGTTATTTTCTTTTTCTTTCTTTTTCTTTCAAAATGTACATTTGGCCTTTTTTCTTTTTTTGGTGTATAGAAAACACAGACAGGTCCAACGTGTAGAGTCAAACAGAGTTTTGCCCCGCATAAATCAAAGAGCACAGACAAGAGAATCTAACTGTTGACAGCTCGTGAAAGCCCATCCTTGTTATTACGTCGTCGTACGTTTCCACCTCTTTTTGAGCGTCAAACACGACGACGAGAGCCTCTTTTATTTTTCTTCTTCTTCTTTGGAGACGAAGAGGAACAGACGGGAACAGACGACGTCACGTTATTAACCGACTTCGATTACGTATGTATACAGCACGTTTCGTTATATTCTTTGCACGGCCTTTTGTAGAACCTGAATAAATATTAAAGACTAGACAAGTTCGTTTAGTCTGTCTACAACAGTCAAACACGAACGTTAATAGCGAGCGTCAGTTTTTTTTTACGAGAACCGCAACATTAATTTGCTTCATCTTCTTTTCAAGTTGTTTTTTGTTTCTTTTCTTTTATAAACAGAAGAATAGCATCGAATTGACGTTGATGAATGATCCAAGTATTTAAGGGCCATTAGGATTTCTACTTTGAGAGCTGCTGAACGGACTCGAACGATCCCCTCAGCAGCACCCTACGGCAGCAGTGGATAACTGCCAGCCACATAGGATAGGATAAGTCTAGTGTGTGTATTTCCGTTGTGATGATGTTGAAAAACGAACATTATTGGAATAGAACTGCACTATATAAGTGCAGCATAATAGCTAGATGCATTGGCAAGCGTATCGAATGACGGAGTGAATAGTTCATCAGGATCCTGTCGCCAACTCGTCATTTTTGCTTTCACAATGTTCTCTTCTATAATATGAGCAGCACACACAGATCCTGTTATCAACGCACATCGGACCAGAGATTGAATGAAGAAATCGTAGGGAGTCGGGGTTCCTCTCTCACGCCCTTGGTGTGTGTAGAGAGAAGGGGACCTCATCGGTTGACCGAATATCATCGATTCCAAAGGCTCCCCTAAACAAGCACACACAAGAAAAAAAGAGGCATAACTAATTAGCATGAAAACAGCAAATGGACTCGTTCGTTTTTTTTTTCCTTCCTCTTCCGTGTGTGTGTCCGTCCATCAATGTGATGTGTTTTTCTTACATGAGCTCACGATAGGAGCAGCCATCAGTTCCACACTACTAGTCAAGCAGATCCCCCCGCATATCGTTTGGCTCTCCCTTGTTCCTCTTTCAATAATCGTCGGATTGAGAGGGTCACGCGACCTTTTCTTTTTTTTTTGCTCCTTGCACGTCAATCGAGAAACAATCGAACAACAACAGCCCCCAAACATCATGAAAGAGAGGAAAAAAATATATTATAAAAAGGACCCTTCGAGTTGTTGAGTATATATACAGTACGTATAAATGCAGCTGTATCTACATGACACACAAACATTGGCCTTGTGTCCTGCATATGTTTGGAAGATGATGGCCGTCATGTCAGAGCTGCTTCTTCTGCTGCCTCTCCATCACCAAAATGACCCTCTATATAGTGAATGGCATTTGAAGTCCGTGACTAATTGGCTGCTCGTTTCAATATTCACAGCACAGCACCTCTATAGAGAAACACAGTCTGTACAAATGTACACATTTTAGTACTATGTATACTTTGTTCGTACCGACCTCTGATATCGCACAATGCCAACCATTAGGGAACTCAACCAACGGCCGTCCGATAGTAGGACAAAAGAAAGAACAACAACAAAATCTCTTTAGAGTAGATGGTGGATAGATTTCGGCCACATGAAAATAAATACACGATAAAAGCAAAAGAGTTTATGAGAGGCCTTAGAAATAGGTTGTTGGTATAGTGGTCTGTTTTTGGACGGTTGTAGATAATCTGTGCTGCGTGTGTTTTGATTATTATTCGAACGCATTTTCACAAGAATGAATCACAGATATGACGAACAATGGCAGGCGACAGGCAAATCAACCAGCAACAATCAACCGCAGATAAATGAAAGATGATGATGATTGAAAAATACTTATATATAATAGGACAATAAATTGAGATTGGATCACGCGTGCCTGTCGACTGGAGCAGCGCAACTTGCTGGTCATTCCCTGTTGATCATCTCAAACTTCTTCTTCTTCTTTTGTTGTTGGGACACAATAGCACAGCGTCTCTCATTTTCGAAGACGTTAGATTCTTCTTCTTCTTCCCAAAAGAAAATTTTAATGAGAAAATTTAGAAGAAAAAAACACATTTTCAAATGTATAAATATAATAATGAAGGATAATGCGGAAGACAAGGGGAATGTTATAAAAAGTACTTCATTAAACTCAAAGATTTTTATAATTATTGTTTATGTCTTCCATCGTTTCTCATCAAGTCGACACTTTTCATGGGAATGGGAAAAAGTCGTTAACATTTGACAGAGTCTATGTAGTTTGTTTAAATATTTGAACGAGCGGCCGGCGATAGTCGACGACAAGTTACTCGATCGCAGCTCAGCTCTTCGGGCGATGATTTTGATTGCGTCATAATCTCAATTATGAAGTTAGAAGAGGAGGAAAACTAAGGGCCCCAACAGAGTGTTGTTATAAGGACCGCCACCGGAGCGCTAGCGAGAGCGGGACCCCCCGTCGAAGACACTTAGCCTCAGTTTACAAGGACTATACAGAGGAATGTCGACGGTGGTTTTCTGCTGTTTGGTTGTAAAGAAACGAGAAGAAAACAAAGAATTTGGTAAGACAATAACAGGCTCAATGTTCAAAGATATATTATGGTCACATGTTAAGCGTTTATTTTTTCAACAGTAGGGGGGCGTTGGTAGTACCTTACGTGTGCCTACGCTCAAGCAATACAAACACAGCGCACACAACGATGGCCGTTAACAAAAACAACAACAGCAAAAAGTAACTGTTACAATCTTTTCCTTTTTTTTTTGTTATTCGTACCGGTTGCTGCGGAAGAGTGCGATTAAACCATCATCACCCACCGGTATAAACTTGGACTTGCCCGATGGTGTTGGTGGTGCCACGACTGGGTTGATTTTCTTCTTTTTCTAAATTCGATGTATATTACATGTTCACCATAGTTATTCATGTTGATTAACGTCTGAAAATAAAAAAAAAAACATTTCTAGTAATGTCAGCGGAGAGTCCGCGTTTCCATCGGTTCGGTCGTATCCTGGTGCTATAGGCTTTCCAGCTTTCTACACGCTCCGCCTTCTTCATTTCCTGCCTTTGGCCGATGTTATTCCGCCGGTTAATTCTCATTCTGAAACAACCGGCAGAAAAACAAAAACAAAAAACATTGCGCCTTTCGGCTATTAGTGATGTTCTTCTTTATATATGATTTATATCAAAGAATAATATGGCAGCCAAAGTGCTGCAGAGCGTGGGATATGAGACACAACAAGCTTCACGATTGGAGTTTAAAAAGGAAACGAACGAACGAATGAACGAACTAACCAAACGGCTGCAGTTTTTGTTTTCTTTCCAAAGAGACACTCGGATGTGTCAGTTGAGTAATTGCTGTGATGGTGTTTCTTTTATTGTATTTCCCGAGCTTCTATTTGGTCGTACAGTATATTTTGTGTGCTGTGTTGTACATCATTCCACGTAGCCACGTTTCCTTTTCCAAGGCATTTTCTCCAACAATATATAACCCGGGCGATTCACTAGATGAGCACCTTATTGGGCATGGCCAGTACACTCCATCAAGGTCTGTTTTTCTCTCTTGATTTTCCGACTCGTAACACAACAGTCCAGCCATCCGTTTGAATATAACATCGTCTTATTATTCTCGTAGTTATTGTATACAAGTCCACAATAGAGCAGATGTGTATGTAGACGGGCCACTTCTCTTTGGTATTCTGATGATGTAAGAATGGACTGCTAGATTGGTATTTGATGCATTAATGTGTTGGCTATATGAGCTGATGGTCGAGTGAAATAACTGCTTCTCGTGTATTGCCATATTTGTCACTGATGATGTCTATAGTCCAGTTCTATATAGAAATGAGCTATATTTACATTTTTTTACTTGCTATTCTTTATTTTGAGGTTTGTTGCCTAGCTTATCTTTGACCATTTCTTTTTGTGTGGACACGAGAATAGAAGTGGACGTGTGGTTTGCTGTTTAAATAACTAACCCTTCTCGCTAGGTCGTCTATTCCAACGATAGCAGCGTATATGTTCATCTCTATATGGTTACAATGAAGGAAACAAATCTTTCGTCCTTCCTAGCTGCCTAGCTGGCCAAATAGTCCAACAATTGTATACATCTATTTTTATGAGGCACTGTATAGTGTGTACATATATATATGCTGGACCAGTCTCACCATCACTTTGTATATATTTGACTTTTTCCCTTTCTCCTAAATATAGCTCATTCAAAGGGCAACAGTTTATTCTTCTTCTTCCAGTACAATTTATTTGGGGAAATTTTCTTTGAAAAGAATAAGAAGAAGAAGCGTGTGGCATAGAATAAAAGACAGCAGCACGACCAAAAGAATATCGTTGGGTGATCCCCAACAGAGTCGGAAAATAGGAAGATGAATTCTTTCATACTCTACACTGTATATATATATATATATATTTATTTATTTGTGTGTGTATATATACAGTAAGAAGAAGAAGAGAGAGATACATTTTTCCCCTTTTTTTTTCTTGACTCTTCTTCTTCTTTTAAAATGTATATTCTATTGATGCTGGTATAGTTCTTTTATTATTCTTCTTCCACGGCCATTTTATTTCTATTCTTCGACTTAAACCTTGGGTCCTCAAAAGGAAGAAACACAATAGATGAGTCTCATCCTACCCTAAGAAAAAACCAAACGCAGAGTGTGGCCAATAATATAAGCAAACGGGTTTCATCCTTTGCCCAGTGTCCAGGACATCTTCCCGCTGAGAGCGCGCAGAAATTGAACAGAAATTCGGTGCACCTTCTTCTTCTTCTTCTTTCGGACAATATAAGTGTCCTAGTGTGAAATCATGGTGTGCTCGACCAAAATGTCAAGAAATCAATGGCAGGAGGTGTGCGCATAGAATTTGAGAAAGAAAAAAACTCCATTCAAACAATAAATGAATAAAGGCAAACCTGACAAACATGTTTGATCAGATAGTTAAAATATCGTTTATTTCGGGATGGTATGGACCCCCCTCACCTCGCAAAGAAACAGTATTTTTTTTTCCAGGAGTTGTCATCGATTGAACGCCCTTTTCAACTAAATTTGTATTCGATTTTCATTTTAGAAAAAAAAGAAGGGAAATGAAGATGCGCGATCAAAGTAAATTATCACATTCCTCTTGAATTTCCAGTCGGAATCGGTCGGAATGAATAACAAACACAGAAGTAGCTCTTGACAAGGAGGTTTTCCCATTTATTTTTATATTTTTAATATTTCATTTCTTTCTTTCTCTTTTTTTTCGGATTTTTGTTTATGAGAGGATGTGGAGAAGTAAAAAATATGGTGGAAACCAGGTGGAAACCGGAGAATAAATGTATACAAACTCACACCACCAAGCAGCTCAAAGACCGCCCTCTGATAAGAATTTCTCGATTATCAAAATAAAAAAAAAAATAAAAAATTTGATTTTAGTTTTCGTTTTCCTTGTTTTCCCGGTTCCCTTTCACGAAAGAAATGAAAGAAAAAAAAAACGTAAATATATTTCTATTTCATGCGGTTCCAATTTTTCTTCTTGTGTTGTTATTGTTGATTCTCTTTTTTCTTCTTCTTATTTTTATGATATAGGAAGACCCGAAAATTACCATTCACCGGTTTTCTCTCCCCTCAACAACAGCAACACCATATATCGTCGTCGTCCCCGAGAGGGGTAATTTCCACCCGTGAAAGTGCCCCGGAGGAGCTCTCCGATGCCAAGCAGTCTGCCAGCGACAGTCAATTCGTTTTTTCTCTTCTTCTTTCTATATGTAGGGATTTTTCTTTCCTTTCCTTATTGTGTGGATTCTTTCCGAGTTTTTAGTTTGTCTTTCCCCGTTTCTCACCCCCAACGTAGACAGTCTCCCAACTCGTTATTATAACCGTTTTCTTCTTTTTTTCTTTCCCTTTTTTTTATAGAAGGTTTTTTTTTGCTCTAGAACTTGATATATACTATTATGCTATTAACATACTTTGAACTGGTTCTATTTTTTTTGGTTATAAGGGAATAAGAAGACAAGGGAGGGGGAAAAAGGTCACCGCTATGCAATTTGCCAGTTGAACCTTTTTTTTTTTCGGTACAAACACAGAAAAAAAGAAGGATAAGAAAATGGTAAGTATAGCAGGTCAACTTGTTGTACTCGACGTAATTAACAAAAAAGAGAGTGTAAGAAGACCATCTCTTTTCATTCTTTCTCATTGCCTTTTCTTCTTCTTCTTGTTCGGCTCATTTCGATCTTGTCACAAGGCCTGTTATTCCTACACCAACGCACACTTTATGACCTGCAGTACACCTATAACTCCGCCCGTTTACTACACACAAAAAAAGCTCCCAATTTTTTTTTTTTATAATTTTGTAAAAAAGATTTTGTTTTATTCTTTTCGTTGGGAGAACATTTTGAAAAAAAAGGACGATCGAAAAAACAGAATAAAAAAAGTTTAAAGTTTTGTTAGAAAGGCGTGAATAAAGGGCAGCGGCAATAACAGAGGAAGGAATTTGAATGCGGAAACGAAGCAAAACCAAATATTGAATTTACCTTTATTTTATTTGCGCTGGCGTTTATTATTTCTTTTGAAAAAAAGGAAATAGAAAAGGCCATTGTGTAGTGCGCAGTTTTTACGAGTCAATCAATTTTCCCTTTTTTTTTCGCTCTCTGTCACTGCGGGAAGGATGTCTAAGAGGAAGAATGCTGTTTGGACAGACAACAAAACCGCAGTGTGCAGAATATAAGAGGGAAATCTCCATGAAAAGATTCTTTTGTGGAAAAAATAAATAACAAAAAATAAAAAAGGAAAAAACCTGTCCTCTTGTGTCCACAGCATTGTGTAGTTCAAAACGAATAACTGACTGGTTGGCAGTGTATACGACAGTCAGGTAACACCGTTTCAAGTGTATAGAACTTATATACACGGGGTGTTGGTTTCGCTGTCGCTGATGAAAAAAAAGGAGAATCTCTGGGCTGACAATGGGAAAAGGAAACAAGGTGCAAGACACGCACCCAGACTCAATAGAGAAACCCAAAGAAGAAGAATAAAACATTTTAAATAGTCTCTTCTCTCTCTCTATGTGTGTGTGTGTGTGTACGTCGATTTTCCCAGACGGCGTGGGGCCACTTGGGACAACCTGGAGGGGGTATTTATCCAGCCATCCAGCGTGTTAGTGTGGTCGCGCAGGTTGTGTGCTCCGGCAGAACAGAGAACAAGAAGAAAAAAAGGTTGACTCATAGTTTCTTTTTATCTTAAACAGCGCATCGACCGAAATAAGGAGGGAGAAAAAAAAAAGTCAAAAGAAATAGTTAGATAGACGGGGGTTCAACACAAAAATGGGAGGACTATAAAACAAAACAGGAGAAAGAAACAGAAGAAAGACACATACGTTCCACATGGTCTTCTCGTTGAAGAAGAAGAAACACCCCTCCGTTTGGTATAGGTTCCTTCAATCCGCAGAGAAGAAACCAGCAGAGATTCTAGGAAGGAATAGAAAAGCTGATATCTTAGGGGGTCTTTGTTATCCGTTGGTCCATCCACGTTAACTCCTCCCCGAAGAAGAATAAGAAATGAAAGAACAAAAAAAGAAAAGAAACACAGAAAAAAAGGTTTGTGTCTATTTGTGCTGGTCGTGCATGTGGAGGATCCTGTTCTCTCTACTCCCACATCTACCGAGCGGGGAGCCATGTTCTTTCTCCATACTCTCTTTTGGGCATATATATAGCTAGTTGGATTGAACCCCTCCTTCTTTTCCTCATCTTTCTCTCGTTGTATATGTGGGTAGCTAGAATCCACTACAGGACCGACCATATCCACATCTTGTAGTTCCTTTTTTTTTTCAAGAGAGAAAGAGAGTTGCAGCCTCCTTGTTGTTTTCTCTTGCAACTCTCATCGTCTCTCTTCTATAGCTGCAGCGGCCCTGCCATCTTCTCCTCCCCCATCTTGTTTCTTCGATTTATTTCCCAACACCTTGATTCTCTTTGCCATCGCACGCCGACCGACTTGATTTTTTGGTTTTTTTCTTGTTCGCCCCGAAGTGAGATCCGCGGGTCACTCTCGGCGGGATGCCAGCCCATCTTCTCTTCAACGCCTCTGATATGCCCAGCCAAAGAAAGAAAGAAAAAAATAAAACCTTTTGAAATCGAATCGGCATCCAGCCAGCCACATCGTAGCTGCGCTGCATGAAGAAACAAACGTTCGACACAACGCGCAGCATATAAAAAACAAAAAAGAACGGAAAAACAGAACAGAAGAAGGAGGCAAAGGTTTTTCTCGGAGATCCCATAAAAAGTCTTATAAAAAGAAAAGATAACCTTTTTTTTCTTTCTCTTTTTGCTTATTGTGGATCACACAGACCGTTTTTCTATGCATTTCTTATTATATTATGATTCTTTATTATTATTATTATATTTTTCCTATTCTTCTTTCATTTGATTCGCTCCATCAACCATCAATGACCGTGGTGATAGTTTGTATTTTGTACAGTACGCACTGCATACACATTGTATTGTATGGGTTTTTTAGGGAGTTTGTTGAGCTTATCCTTTTCTTCGATTCCATTGAGCACTGAGATTTATTCAAATAAAAAACAATGAAACTATTTCGTCTGTAGAGATTTGTAAATATTTCGTATTTTTTTTTCTCACACCGTCTCTCTCTTTTAATAAAATAATGAAAAAGAAAAGAAATAGACAAACGAAAATGAATAAACAAATTCGATAAGTCCCAAACGGATACAAAGCGGTGTGTTTGTGTTGCAAGAGGAGACGAATGAGCCTACATTTCCATGGGAATCATTAAACAAAATCTGAGGTGTTTTTTAATATGCTGAAGTTGGCAAACTCCAATTTGCCCTCCTTCTCGACGGACAGATTAATGGATGGCTGTGCCCAGCAAGTCAGCAATGGGCGAAGAATGATGATGGTTATACAAAATAACCGACACTATAGCTCATGTTGAACATATACTATATAAAATAAAGCTCCTATAGGCTTGTATAGCTATCGGGTTGTTGAAAGAACTTCACCGCCAGTGGTCTAAATAGTTTTCTTCTTTTTCTTCTTCTTCTTTGGTCAGCATCTCATCCACATTTATCCTCTCTTATGTATTTATTTTTTCTTGTTTGACTAGTTTGTGAGATGTTTCATGTCTACCTGGTCGCGGGGCTGTTGGTATAAGCCGAACCGAATAACAGCCCAACTCGTTTACATTTCATGTTGACTCGTTGCTTTGTGTGTCTATCGGGAATCATGTGATATTACACATTATGGGCTCATCTCTCCTTATGTATACATATTTCCCCTTTTCTCCGAGCCAATCTATTTTCGGGCTTGTTATGTTACTACGTATACTACACCTCGCCTACACAACATAATAATATAACATCTTTTTACGGCCATCATGGAAAGTGATGGCGTTATACAAAGAGCCAAACCACTAAAGAGATGGTCCGGTCTTATCCCATTTTCTCTCTTCCAAATGCGGCCATCTAGAAAGACGATCAGGGCCGTCATGGGAAGGTCGTTTCTCTCTCGATAATTGAGCTTTACAACACACACACGTACTAGACGCAAGTTTGGTAAAAATCGATCTCAGCAGAGACTGACGTAGTATATACAGCAAGGCTTTTTGATGGAGGGACACGTAAATTCTAGGTAGTACACGCACCGGTATATATTTATAGACGTGATCGCGTTTATACCGGGAGAGAAGGAGAAAGTCTAATAATAGGATCAACGAGCGAATTAACAGGCCGTATATGTATATAGCGGCCATCATCATTGTCAATAAACATACGAGATCATTTCGAAAATGTTTCCCATCTCTCACACCCAAGAGAAACAAAACTTAAAAAAAAATAAAAGAAAAAAGCAAATGACATATCCTTTACCAGCCCTTTACTGTCGACTAAAGGTATTTGAACACCTGTGCACAGGAACTCTCCTAAAAGTCCCATAGGACCATGCACCGTCCCTCCCTTTTTGTTCGCCCCATTCTTATTTTTGAAAGGCAAAAGTAGAAGAAAAAGATGAGTCTACAACACTCTACACAAGTGGCAAAACGATTCAGTTTCGGAATGCACCAGGTATTCTTGAAGGTATTCCCATGGATGTGTGATGGCTATCTCTACTTAGTGGATTGCGAAGATTAGACAGGTCCCAACCTCCAAAAATGTCATCCTCTTTATACGTTTGGTAAAAATCAATAGAGTAGCGCGACCACACCAATTCACACAGTTGAGCTCTGCGATGAAAGACAAATCGGCCGCGACAAATTTCTCCAATCTCCACCAACTTGATGATGAAGATGTTCCCATCGCGCCCAGCATCTCAATACACACACTCACGGATACAGAGAGAATGTGGCATAGCATATGGACTGTGAATAAACCCCCCGTAGCGCAAGATTATCGAAAGAGCTGCTCCATGTGTGAATCTTTTGAGAAAAATCGCACGAGAAATGGCGTCGTTTTCTTTTTTCTTCTTTTGAGGCTATGTGCATATGCGTAGAGAAAGAGAATGGCATGTCACCTATGGTCACAACAGATGGTGCGCACCATATATCGCTATACACCATCATCCGGAATGTTTCTTCATTGGAATGAAGATTCCCAGCAGGACATCGAGTCCTGAACAAATGATGTCGCCCATATTCTCCTCTGAGAAACTCAAACAGCCATTTGAATACGTTTTACCTCGTTGGCATGTACTACGTATAGCAATCATGTCTTTCCCAGCTGCTGTTTATTCGCTGTTTTTGCGTGAATCTCCTTACCTTTTAAAAAATAAATCACATTTTTCGATGATTTATATTTAAAAAAAAAACTAAAGTAAACTTTTGTCATGCTGGCTTTTCTTTTGCATTCGGAATTGTTTGCCGAGTCGATTGTTGTATAAAGGCCAATAAAAACACGATCGTTTTTTTTCTTTTTATTCCCTTTATTTGTGTGTGTGTGTTCGACAGTCAAAGACGGAGACTGGTTGGCGCCTCTCTTTCTTTTTTTGAATGTCGTGCGTTCACGGCTCACGGCATCGCTTCGTTGAAGGCCGATAATGCACGCCTAATTCTGCGAAATCGAGTCAGAAAAAAAAGCCAACGGGGGTCGCGTCTTGAAAGAAAAAGAAAAATCAAATGAAAAATATTTAGAAAAAAGAAATACCACCGAGAGGATTGTAGGTTGTAGTTAGTAGTATGTATACGCGTGTTTGTCGAAGCGTGACAACACTGTGGCGGAACAAACAATATTGAGGTATATATATATACAGTCGGCCGGCACAGTGTTAGAGCAACAATAGATGTCGGGACTGGTAGAAAATCCTGGAATTGGGTGTTGAACCGTGGCCCGATGCTAATGCGCTCTCTATTATAACCAATAGAAGATTGAATAACAAAAGGGACTTTAGGGGGGGGGGGGCAAAGGGAGATATGAACAATGATGACTTGACCAAAGCCGTGGATCCTTCATCATCATCAACAACAACAAGGTAGAAAGGAATCAAACAACAACAAAAACAACCTCTGATGCCGATTTGTTACGTTTGAAAACGACGTTAAGAGTTGGAGAGAGAGACGAGACCACCAACGGTGGTGTCACTTAACTGTGTATAGAAAATAACCATTATGACAGCTATTTTGGAGCCTATGTCACGGAGCTTCTCGACACAATAAAAGAGCCAGACGTTTTTCGCCGAAATTGAAGACGCCAGCATCCAGCATCGTCGGGTTTTTTTTATTCATTCATTCAAATTTTATTATTACATTTGAACGTTTTTTGTTTTGTTTTTTAAATTATTGTTGCTTTACTAAAAGACTGTAGGAAGTTATCAAACAGAAACCGTGAACTCTACTCGTAGGTCCGCCACGGCAATTGTTTGTGTTCGTCTACCAAACAACGACGAATGATTTCAAGTTCATTCTTCCATCGACTACGGTATAGGTTAGGTTAGGTTACAATGAAATCAAAATTAAACAATATAAAGCAGCATCGATTTGGGTGGTATGCATTGTAACTTAGAGTTCTCCTTTCTTCTGCCAAGTAAAAAGTCAATTGCACACGTGTTCGAGTTATATTTGTTTTATGTTATATCTCAAAATCTCAGAAATATATAGAAAATAATGTACGACATGGGGAGCTAGGAGGAGTTTGAGTCGACCAATAAGCTAGCTCCAAAGGCGGAGTTTTCTTCGGCAACAATTTTGTGTGTGTGATAGTTTGTTGTGTTTCTTTTCCACCATGCACGGCCACCAGCAGGAACAACAGCGTTGTGGTGGTGCCCAAACAAAACAAATTTCTATTTATTTACTATGGAGCCAACGTGAAGCATTATACACACTGTTGGGAGAGTACAATACATATATAGACAATTTCTAGGTAACACATTGATATAAATGAATAAATTCTTTAGATTTAGCTACTTCGCCATACCGGCAGAGCGCAAAAGAAAATAGAAAAAAAAATACGGATCGTGTGTAAACACACAAACACACGGCGGCCGCTTTTATAGCCGCAAACATTTTCGTTTCCATTCACACGAGTACACGACGACGATGTTTGCGGCCGGCGAATCAAACAGCGTGCACATATACATCGACCGCACGCAGCACAACACGGCGAGTGGTTGGGGGCGTCACTTTTTTGACGAAATGCAAATGAATATTGAGTGTGTGTAAATAGAAGACATGGATCTGACAGCCAAGAGAGCTTCTCTTCTATAGTATAAACAAAAATATACATTTCGGGCGTTACTTCTCTATATATATAATGGCGTAGCTCTGAAAACCGCCGAGTTGTGGTTGTATTAATATCTATACCGCACGTAGAAAAACACTCGAGAGTGCTGCTACTCCTGTTGGTGTTGCTCTTGTTCCCACAACTCGTGACGAGAGCTCTCATATCATAACACAAACAGCCGGCAATATAATGTGAACCCTGCTGTTGCCTGTTGGTTGTGCTGTCTTTTAAAGCGAAACTATCCGTTGATTTTCTGAATTCTATAGCGCCTGAAACTACTCATTACCAAGCCAATAAGCGTGAAGGAGAACAAGAAGAGAAACAACAAATAAAACAAGGTGGTATAGTATTATTATAGTAGACATTTCAGTTGTCTATATTCGACTGTATACGTTTGCTTGCACACATAGTTGAACACTATGTAAGAAATCAACAAACGTCGCGGTTGAATTTCGTTTTGGACGTGAGGGCGCTATATAGTGGCCGCCGGCCTGTCTTTACGAAACGGAAGGAGACCGAAATATTTAAATAACACACGACGATGATAATCAAGGCGGGCGATTCACGGATTAGCCCGCAAAGGTAAAAATGATGGAGAAAACACACTGGTCGTAGAAAAGCTGAATGATATAATAGAGCTACATAAATCGACGCTGTTGCGCTTTCGCTGTGTGCATGAACGCGGACCCCGGATGGACCGGGAAAAAAAAGGGTTTTGTTTGGCGGCCACAGGTGTTGGCAAAGCGGCGGCAGCAGCAGCAATATAATTCATGCAGTCATTTTCATGTAGTCTAGTGGATATAAAAAAATAATAACAAGAGAATAAGAAGACGAAAGAAAGAGAAACACGAAGAACACATACCTACAATAAAATAAGAAAAAATAAAATAAAGGGATGATGCAGTGCTTGCTGGACAGAACAATTCGAATGGAAAGAAAGAAAAATAATAATAATAATAATACGAAAAAACCCCTGCTCTTTCTTTTAGTTGTATGAACTGGCTGTGTATAGTAGTGAATGTTGTCATTGTAACACTACCATACATAGCTGATGCTTTGGAATAATACAACAGGTATTTTCATTCAATAGGCTGTTCTGTGTACCATGTGCCGCCACCATATAACGCCACTTAGAAAGAAAATGATGGCTGTTGTTGTTGGTTACCGTGTGTGGCCTCAAGGGGTCCCTCTCCTTTCGACATTGTCTTCATTCCGAACCATTTATACAAATGCCATATACACATCCCGACCAAGAGAGAGAAAGAGATTTTCCCCATTTCTTGATGAAATTGGAGGTCCACGCTGTATTCAGACCTCGTTGTTGTGTAATAAGGCTATATATTTTACCCCGTTCATCTTCTTGGCAGTCATCATAACTTCACCGCGCATTTTTTATTTCTTGTCTTGTTTCCCCTTTTTTTTCGCTTTGATTTTTTTTTTTCTATTTTACACCTTTTCTACCTTCGTTTTTTTTTTGGTTAAAACCTTTTCTTAAAAAAAATGTAATTTACTGGTTTTTTTCCAAGGGTGTTTATAATATGTATGTATATACCTGCTGGGTCTGTGGACAGAATATGAATCCATGCAGGAACAAACATTTAAAATGGGAAAAGCGGCTGCGCTCTGCTGTGGTGGTAATTAAACATTTTTTTAAAGACATTATTGCGGACGTTGCCTACTATGTTGGACGGTTCTCCGAATCAAGTTGGGAACAAAACGTATTTCGACCAATGATTCATTCGAATGATATAGATCTATCAAAAGTTCAATTAAATGAAGTTGAGTACCCAATTCTTATATATAAACTATTAAACTGAGAAAATTCTTTAAACTTCTTTAACTATATTTTATTTCAATCGTGTCTTCCGACTCCTCCTTTCTATGCATTTAAAGAGTCATTTTCTTGATTCAAATTGTATAATATACACACTGCTCTCGGTCGTTTCGGTCTTTGTTTTCATTATTCTCTTCCAACATTTGTTGGGGTTTCCTTTTTTTGTTTGAAATCATCAACCTGATTCTCTTGATCTAATGAACGAAAATAAAGGTGTCTCTGAGTGCGGGAACAACAACAACAACAACAGCGGTAAAAGAAAAGAATAACACGGTCACCGCCCCCTTTACACCTTTAATTGAGCGGGTTGGTAACAATCTCCTGTGCTCCACGGATATAGAGAAGTCTTAAGAGAAGCTCCTCTATGTATATACCTACCTCCTATATACTAAGATAATACAGAGAGCGGCATCTTTTCAGTGATGATGGCCATCAGGCAACTACAGCAGTTACACTCCACACGAAGGACTAAATTTTTCTCCACGTACACGTATATATACATATACACAATGATGATGATGATGATGATCCTTTTGCTTTCATTTCCTCTTTCACTCCCCCCTCTTCTTCTTCCATCAGGACGGGGCATTCAGAGAAACTCTTTTAAGCGCCTTCGTTCTTTGATTATCTCGCTTAATTACACGTAAGAAGATTGATAAAAATTAGAAAAAAAAAAGAAAAGAAAAAAACCCAAACACAGCAACTATGTCTCTCATGTTTGTAAGACATCGTTTTCCGTTTAGAAACACCTCGGTCGACACCTGTTGCTTCTTCTGATGGCGGATCAGAACCGATAGTCACGAATATCTATGTGTGTAGGAAATACTTAAAATATAAAGAAACTTTGCCATTGCCATTCATCGGGCTTTTTTTTTTGTTGCTGTTTCAAATTGTATTTCCTTAATTTAATTGATTACAGTGAGCAGCTGCAGGCGAGGTTTCAATTGCTCCGCTGTGTGTATGTGTGTGTGTGGGAAATGATAGGACAAACAATCAAACTATTATTGATATTAAATTATGTCTATGCCATTAAATTTCGTCAATTTTCAAAAAAAGAATTAATAAGGATATTGGTAGATATAGGTGCATGAAATCACTTTGGGCGCTGGCTGATGGTGACTATTTTTCCATACCGAGAGAAGATGCCCGGATTATAAGGAGTCGATTTGATTCGATGACTGCCGCGCTCCCCCTCAGGTAATATTCGAGTAGATGCGGTTTTCACACGTGGACGCACAAAAACATGTATTTTTTCTCGTGACTGAAGTGCACGTTTGTGTGTGTGGCTGCGCTTTAACATTACGCCCGTTTCAATTGTTTTTCTCTTTTTCACTTCTTCTTCTACTTATTGTTATTCTTTTTTTCCCTCTGCTCCTGGCATCCGCAATGATATCACTTCCGGAGCTATCCCAGCCTTATTCTGTGAGTGTATATAATCTATATTGTATCGATCATTTCATGTTGATTAAACAAGTGAAATGACATCCTGTGTGCAGATTTATAGGGAAAACAAAAAAAAACGTTGCTGATAGAAATCATTTCAAGGCTATCTATATGTGATTTTGACGACTGCTATTTTAATATTACCACCAGGATGTTGCATTTTTCGGCTTATTGTATATCCATGTCTTACGTTTATGTAAATACGAGCTGTTATGTCATTCATTTTTATACCATGTCAGGCTCATTTCGAGAATGGAATGGAATCTTTCTAGCCTCTGGCCTCTATATTACGATTATTATGCGCGGCGCATGCCGAGGAAATATTTATTTGTGTCATGGAGTTTAGTATATAGCCTATATAGTGTCTGAGCTCTGAAATCGAATTTCTTACAATGAACTCTCTGGTCTCTCTCTCACTTTCAAGAAACATTTCGGTTTGTTTTTAAATTTATGGTGACGGTTATTGAATATTCCGTCAGTTGAGAGCTGCTAGCTAGTGGCGGAAAACACCTGGCCAGCAGTCCGGAGAGTGTCCGCCTCTTTGAAAGAAAAAAAATCAAAAATAAATAAATAAGAAGCGAAGAGAGAAAATGTAGCGCACATACCGGGCGGGGCGCGCGCGCGGGTTTCAAAATGATTTATAAATGATAAGCCCTCGTCTCTCCACCAACTACTTTTAAATATGTATAACATACATAAGCTATATATCAAATGTGTGCATGTATAGGAATTGGATATAGTTTTGAAAAGAAAGGAAATGAAAATTGGATAAAAAAGGAAGAAAGAAAACACTCACGATGGCGTTCCGATCAAAATGCTGTCGGTTGTGTGGGTATTATTGTTCCAAACAGATTACACGCAACTATACATAGAGTGCTACATCCCACGTCTCTCACACAGTTTTCACGTGATGGAGTGCTATGTGTAGCGGGTCCCAAGTTGTTGGCTTCCCGCTCGCACCGGCGCAACTCCTGGCGCAAAGAGAATCATATATGTGAATGAAGAGCTCAAAAGCTGTGATTGGCACGGGCTTAATGGAGACCTCACAGGCAGACGGGGAGCATGTAGGGTCGTGTGATTGACAACACCTCTTCACATTCTTGCAGGCATCTTTATCTCTCTTGCATTCTCTCTTTTGTGGTATCTGGCGTATCAGACCCAGTAACATCAGGTGCGGCATCCCCCCGTCTCTCTCTCTTTCTCTTCTATCTTCTCTCAAAACAGAATAGAAGAACTAACCACCACTGCGGTGTACCGACCTAGCACTTTTCTTCTCTCGACGACATTTCTGGCATACGCGGACATAGTGAGCTACTCTCTCTTAACTTATATACTGTTATTATTGTTGCTATAGAAAAGCAATTGCTTGCATTCTGTTTGATTCTTTATTGTCAGTGCCAGTGTCTTTGCGAAACATTATGATATGACGGAACAATTTAGTGTAACATTTCCTTATTTGTGGAAAGTCATAGGAGCAATGAAACATGAAACATTTTCCTAGATGAGTGAACACTCCTTTTCAAAATTGCGAGTTTTGCAGTTGATTTAACTGGTCACCATTAGGGACCCGTATAGAGGTGGTCCAGTGTTTTCTTTTGTTGTTGGATTTCAGTTTAGGGAAGGTGTCATGCACGCTGAGCATCCTAACAAATGATTCAAAGTTCTCGCTGTTGTTGTGAAAAATATTTACATACAAGACCTTATTGGCTTCTCACGAAACGTTTTCTCTTCCAGCTCACAAATCATACGATCGGAGAAGGGTGTTGACCAAACAACGGAACGACATATTCAATTATTTATGTTTGCAGAACATTGCTGCCTTCAATTACACATACGTACGAACCGCTTAACACTGGCAGGATAAACCAAACAAGGCGGAGTTTTTTTCCATCGTAACTCGGCCCGTGTCAAATATTTATTTGGTTACCTATTTGGTCGTGTGTTTGTTGTTTACGAAAATTCAAACACTTTGAGAAACTGCGCTATTTTGAAAAATTATACGAGGGATATATTTTATCTCGACACCTAGTGAGGCTCACTTGAACTGGTTAATTTGGTGGCAAAAGAAAGTGTAACGAAAAATCACGCAACACAGCTCGGCATTCGGATTTATATGTGTACTTAATCTTTAAAAAAAGTAAGCGAATCACTACCAAGCAATAAATTGGGCGTGAAGAATGATGAAAGTCCTTACTAGGCTAGTCGAGAAGAAAATGAGACAAACACAACACACCGTTTGCGAGAAAAAAGGATGAAAATCAAATTCTTTTCGGTGGTTTAATGCTGACGAAATGTATTCTCCGATGCATTCCCATATTCCAGGAATAATGACCAACTTGTTAGCACAATAGAATCGCTGTCGGACCACCACCACAGCAGATGCGCTAGACACAGCGCGCATCCACTCGTCATGCACGGGGCACAAGAGGGTAGGATAGGGACCAACGCTACGCCAATTTGTGGACTTCGTCGAACTCATAAAAGAAATTGTAGCCCAGTCGATAGTCGTCGCATCTTTCTTGAAGTATCTAGTAATATACAGGTGCTAGTGAAAGGAAAATCATTTAAAATATTTTTAGATGAGTCGCCTTTTTTTCTTCCTGGATTAGGTCTATCCGTGTTATAGACTGCATATACACACCACTTGTGATTGTCATTGTCTGGTTTAATGTTTGCCACTATGTGTGTTACAAAATCTTGTTTAGCGTGTTAATAACGAAACAGTGAGTTGCATCTTGACAATTTTAGGAATACTTGAATTTAATTGTCATGTTTGTTTTCAATTTCATGAATTTTCATGAATTCTTTCTTTATTTTTCTTCGTGTACGGAATATTTACAGAACTGATTCAGCCAAACTAACAACACCCTCTATTGACTATGATGTGCACTCGTTTCACAAAGAAGAAAGATCAAAAAGAAAGAAAAAATGAAATATTTCTGATATCAATCATGCCGAATTTAACAATTTGTTTATCGGAGATTTACAACAAAGAAATCGATATTTAAAATTTGTGAAGAAAAAATAAGTTTTACTAGCCTAAGCCTAAAATTAATTTCTTCGTTCTATGAAGAACTAGGCTAAACTATTACTTCACTTCTTTGGTATTGATTATCCAAGAATCCAACTGTGTGATTTTTATGTTCACACAACTAGTTCCTTGCCAGCGCACTATAGCAATCATCATCAAAGAGAATATTATGGGCGAGTTCAGAGCTCCTGTTGACATGTTTCTGTTGATTGGTTATTGCCTTTTCGGTTTTATGAGCTCATCGTTATTGTGTTTTTAATGTTGGAACGGTAGCACTCGTACCTTCATCCATCCAGAAATTAATTCCGAAAACGATTAAAGTTTCTTTGTTCAATTTGATAGGATAGATACAACACATTAATCAGGACCAACTTTATAGGATCCCTGCGCAATACAATAAAGTTACTGTGTTTAATCATCTTTATGGTAAACTTATAGAAGCGGAAAAAAAGTTTTTTGTTTTTAAATCAGACATACTAATATACGCTTGATTGAACAAATTCAGATGAAGACATAAACGGGAGATTTTAGAATATTTGAAGCGGCGAATTTCTCCTTTCGGGGAAAATCTAATTTGGGAATCTTCCAAGATCTCGCATTAGCTATTTTTTATCATGCACAGTTCGTGACTTGTCATCGTCCGTTATTGAATTAATGTCAGCATAATTATTGATGAACATTGTAAGGCTGTTCGTGGAGTTATCGTCTTTTTGGTGACTTTGATGTTTAAACCAAAAATTAAGAATTTTGCATAAATTCCTTTTTTTTCAAATAATGTCAAATAATTTAATAACCAACCAGCAGAAGCGAGATTTTATATAAGAGAATTCGCTTCGCTTGATAATAAAATGCTTGACTGGTATGAGCTGCAGCATTTGCAAAATCACGTTTGATTCAAAATCAACAATATCCCCCGAAGGATATATTCTCGTGTGCTCGATCCCGTAAGATTTCGTGTACACGATCTCCAGCTTTTTCTCACCATAATCCCAGGCTGCACTTTCATCCGAGAGGTTATACGTGTCGTCATATCCCCAAAGGGACTTCTATACACAATACGTGTCATAGCAACATGGTACAAATATCACTTCATCCTCACAAGCAAAACCCCTTGCCTCGTAAGTCGCAAGAAAAGAGGTTCTTCACAATGCTTGAACGCCTTGCTCAAGTACTGTACTGTACATAAATATACGCTGTATTATACACAAAAGACTGACATGAAACGTTTGTGTAACATTCAACACAAGTAAACGTGTGAATATTATACTTTTAATCCTTTCTTCGTATTTTTAATTGTGCGTTATAGTATACATAGTGTGAC
This sequence comes from Daphnia galeata, assembly GCA_030770115.1. Taxonomy (NCBI): domain Eukaryota; kingdom Metazoa; phylum Arthropoda; class Branchiopoda; order Diplostraca; family Daphniidae; genus Daphnia; species Daphnia galeata. The sequence continues at coordinate 7,543,953 of CM061115.1, forward strand.
TATGGATCTAATTGGACACAGTTAGCCAGCGAGAATGTAGCGTATTTCATTTGGATCGCCATTCTCTAACAATGGTCTGGGTTCAACGAAAAATGTCAGCTGGGTTCATTTAGTGCTGGGACGCTTAATGTAGTAGTGTTGATTGTCTTCTCAGTGGGTCTCAGTTGGAAGTCAACAATCGAATAATAACCAATGTAATAAAAACACAAACGTCGTATATCCGACGTCGGCGAGCAGTTATATTTTTCTTGACCACTCCACTTTTTTATCCGCATTTTCTCTCTTGGACGCGCGCTTGGATGTTTATTCGTTTGAACGTTAATATGTAGCTACTGCTCTTCAGTTATACGTTTGTCGAGTAATAACCACGTTGTTTAGAGAGTGAACATCCTGGAGATCATCACGTTTCGCTTCGTGTGAGCGTTGCATCTGTGCTGCTGGGCACTGCGTTCACTGGCTTACCTATCGATCTTCCTTTGAAGTGTGACGGAAACTTACACCTTCTGGGAAACCTTAACAGTGCTGAATGAACAACAAAGAGAATCTCAGCTAAAGAAACAATATGTTTTACGTCGTTGAACAATATAGCGATAATGAAGTTAACGAGTTAGTGTCTTAAAATACAGGACCTACGACCAGCAGAAACTGATGATCTGATTCCAACACTCAGTAAGTAAGAGACATTTTAATTTATTTCATTCCGGTCTATGTATTTGTGTGTTGTAACAACATAGTAGGCGTTTAAGATACTGTACATATTTATAGAAATATAAGCCAAACTAATTTTAGCTTTTGTTATTGTTTAACATAATACTCAACGTGAAAGTTCCATGTTGATGTTTATATTGACAATAAACTGGCAACTTTTGCGCCTTACTTTATCAGAACAGTCTCTTATCTTTTTGTTGTTGGAAAACTCTATAAAATGTCTTCCGTGAAATTCATTTCGGTTTGGGTAAAACCGACCCCTTATAGACTTCATTTTTCATCACAGTCAGCGCTAGTCAAAGACATAAATCTTTGCAGCAGCTGTCACTCTGTTTAAACATGCGCCGATAAAGGCTTCGTTACATCTGTCTGCTATTATGCTACATAATAATAGGAGTAAAAAATATGTTACTCTGGCAAAGCGGAATCTAGAAATAGAATATATTGACCTTTTGATGATAGCATTTGCGTATTTTTTTCTCTGTCATCAAAGCGTTTCTGGAAAAATCAATAGATATAAATATATGTAAAGGAATTGAATAAAATAAAGCAAAAAGCCAAAAACAATGTTTTTAAAAAAGCGCCACCTGTGACCAAGACACGAAATTGTACATATATACACGTATGTTATGAGCATGTAGATGTAGGCCACGCAGAAATAATTAAACTAGTAACTGTTGTTAGATAAAAAACTAAGTAAGTAGTGTTAGTAGGGTAAAGTGAAAAGTAGTGTGTAGTAGAAAAAAAAAGTGAAAAATAATGTGAAAAGTAAAGTGAAAAGTAGAGTGTAGTAGTGAACAAGTAGTGTAAGTAGTGTTAAAAAACTAAGTAAGTAGTGTTAGATAAAACTAGTAACTGTTGCAGATAAAAGGAAAGGAAAAAGAGGCTTATAAAATATCCGGAATTTTTTCTAAAGTCTTTTGCAGATTTATTGGGGAATTCTTCATATATAGTACTAGATATATATACATATACATATATACAAAGAAAATTCCTTTCCGTTTGAGCTCTGCTTTCGTTATACATGCCTTTCGTAATGAATTTCATATACGAATACAACGAAGCCATTCACGCTGTTTTCAAAATTAATCAAACTTTTTTCTTTTATTCTCTTGTATCAGCATCAGTAACTTTTGCCCCGAAAGGCCAAACAATATATGCACTTAATGCAGCCTAACAGAAAATTGGCTTCTTTGTACGAATTTCTGCCTATTGTAGTCTAATATCTGTATCTATTTGTAAAACCGGCAAAGTACGTCGTGTCTCTCAAACAGGAACTATACGGGAAATTGATAACGATACTACGAATGTGGAAACGGAGAACTAGAATTACTTTTCAGGACGTTCATTAAGAAACAATGCAAAATACATGCCGCATTTAGTCAAAAGGAAGAAACGCAGCGCGTGCTGGAGTTGACTCATATTATTTTCAGTCGTTTCAAGTTGAATGGTTCAATCTAGGGTACTTCTGTAAAGCAAACGAGCAGCTTTTCATCACGACTGCGTTTGAGAAATTAAAAATTACAAATAAAAAGGCAAAAACGATAGATATATTGTCATTTTCCTTAGTGTATTACCAGTTACCAGGGTAAATACCTCCGTAGCAACATATTATTTTCCGTTAGTCTAAGTCAGCTGTCTTTCGATGGGCTTTATAACTAACACTCAGAGAAATCTTCCCTTCACTTGTTTGGAACGGCAATACGACTATCAATATATATACAGGCATATTAGATGAATTGCGAAGGAGGAGAAGCGGAGGAAGATAGAAGCACACACTTCACATTTCTTTTTGGCTTTTGCGGACATCTGAAACCTAGTGCGCATGTTTGGAGCGCATGCAATATGAAACGCGTACGGCTCTGTTTCCCAACATTCAGTTGGCTTCTACCAACTTTCCGGTGTGCTTCCGATTCATTAATCGTGAACGTGTCTAGATCGAAAGATCACCGAGACGTAACTTCTGTTTCAGTATATCTCAACCCTTTCTTCGTTTAAAATAGTCTTCGGCTCTTCGCTTTACTTAACATTTTTATCAATATATCTGTGTTGCTGACTTTGAAGGGAAATATATTTACTGCATTATTATATTCGACGTCCGCGTTAAACAACAAACAATTAGTGAAAATAAAGAATCGACACAATGGCTTGGCGTTTCTTTAAAATTTTCGTGTTCCTAACGATAAGAATCATTTCAATCAAGTCTGACCAATATCTTCCATTTCATTGGGATGAAGAAACTCCCCAGCCGAGATGCGGATTGTGTCGTTGCGAAGAAAGTAATTTTATTCAATGTAAAGAAAAGGACACGTTGGAAAACATTTCCCACATTCAAGTTCCAGTTGACTATGACAAAAGTAACTTTCTATTCATGTAAGTATATAGTTTTGACAAACAGTATTATTTCACGTAACTGTTAGATAAATAGAATATGCGAAAATAAAAGAAAAAAAAAATCGAGCTAAGAAAGAATTGTGTTTTTTTAACAAACAAGAAAGAGAACTAATTGAAAATATATCGTTTCTCAACAAAGCTTACAGTGTTTCAATACATCCATTTACAAAGCGATGCTCTCTATTTCCTCCAACATGTAAGCGAACTCTAAATAAGAAACATATCAAATTTCCCGCTCAAATATGCGCCATAGGTTTGTTAGTGTGTTATTCTTGGCTGGTATAAACATTAAGCGCCATAGCGTTGTTAGATTTGATTGTCATGGCACAACTTGAGGCGCAATCAATTCTTTTCGATAAAAAAATGTGTAACCTATGATGATATAAAAACTATGATGAAATATGTAACCCGTGATATTCGACAAGACGAATAAAAAAGTCTAATAGCAACAAATATAAAAAGACCATCACTCAAAGATTGACGCTGACTGTAACCTAAACAGTAGGTAACCGAAGAAAAAGAAACGTTGCCCCTATCAATATGTAAAGAAAGAGACACAGTAGGTACTACGTGCAGTAGTTATGGACGTTTTGAACAGTATATTTTGTGCCCGGTTCCAAGCGCTCAAGCATCGCTTTTTTGTGTGTGACGCATGTTAATGCAGCGTTGGTACGAAGTCAAGGGGGGACTCCCCTTTCATTCCATCTGCAATTTCAAGCGGATCAAAGCAAAAGAATGTGTAGATATTCTCGGGACCTTTCTGCATTAGTTCATCACAGAACATACATAGCGCAAAATCATTAATCACCACAAACAAGCGCAGTCGTGAGTTACTTTTAAACGCTATCCGACGACGTCATAATAATGATGAAACGTTGAACTCTCTGGGAAGCCTGCCGATAATAAATCGCATTAGGCTTTAGAAAATAAGAGAAAAAAACCTTAACGCGAAATATGAGTCGTAAATTAGTTTACCATCATGGACACCTGATAGTATAGTATTTTGTCACGACTTTCTTGTTCATTAGCTCATCTCCTTCTCTGTGCACCACGTATAACTAGACAATATGTTAGATATAATTGGGAAGGAACGAGCGCTAATTATATCTAATCATGCAGTGAATCCTTATCATCGATGGGTCGATGCTGCCCTTTGTGTTACAGCATCGGAAAATTGTATGAATAGAAAAAAGCTTTGTTCATATTCATTTTTTTAAAGTTTTATTTTAGGAAAAACACATTTGTCGTGTAACCAACCTGTATACTAAACTTTCAAGGATTATATTACAGGCCCAATGCCAAACAATATCGTATCGGTTATTCGAGGGTTTATTTAACCAATTATTAATATTAAAATAAATGTCTCCTATTGCTTTCCTGTTCAGTATAGGCATCTAGAAGACGCTATAAGTTATCTTCACGTAGTATATTGGCCTATGTGGGTGTTTGGTGCTGACAACTATATTGTTTTTTTGTGTACAAAACTCATTGCCTTGTTGTGTCTTCTCTTCTTCGTAGACTATATACGCCCTATCTGTTTTATTGATTCTTTCTTACCGTGGAAGCAAGCGTGGAAGTGTATGTTTAATTTAAAAAGAGGTACAAGCCTGAACTTAACATTTGTATTTTAGCTCCATTATTGCTAGCTGCCTACGTTATGAGAGACGACGTTATGAGAGACGACGTTATGAGAGACGACGTTATGAGAGACGACATGAGATACATTATTTAACGAAAAAGGACATGCATGATGTTTGTTTAAATGTTTATAGGCAGCTCTTTACTTGGTTGTCTTCCACTCATTTTATACGCTACGATGTGTTATAAGTAATCCTTTTGTATTCATAAAAAAAATTGTTGTGTGTGCGCAGTGTAGACCTAAGGCATTGAGCTTCTTAGCTCAGATGAAGCTGTAGAAATGTCGAATGACGTCTATAAAACGCTTGTTGCACTGGGTTTTACGCTCAGCAGCAAGAGTAGAATAACTTTTGGCACGGAATCTTACAATGCTGAATTCTTACACGCGTTCATAAACGGGTTACTTGTTTTATAGAAACAAGGATTTTTCCCAGCAAGAGAATAAAATAACAGCAACATTCCTTCGACCTATAGCATTTTTACGTGTGCAACTATGCATGCATAATCTATACCCGGGACAAATAATTGGAAAAATCAAATCAATCTTTTTATAAGAAAGAACAGTTATGGCAATAAAGTTAGATTTTTGACATGAAAATATCTAACTGGTAGCTTTAATTGGAAAATTTTTAAAAAATTAGATTTCAGGCTTTCAGCTCTCATTATTATTTACTAGCCTTCGAATAGTCTAGGCTGTCTAATAACCAACCAAATACTGTCGTGAACCGAAAATTCTTTTCCAAATTCGAGCAGTGACAGCGTCGAACCGAACAGTGTAAGAAGGACCCATCTGAAAAGTCGAGATATTCGTACCCAATCACATGTATATTTGATTTCGGAGCCCATCGATCGTACTGTGACTTTGTGACGCACTCGGGCGAGCTGACGTGTGCACTAATATAGCCTCAAATTCATTTCTTCTACGTCTTATTGAATGGAAATATAGCGCTTCGATATGCAGCTCTTCTAATCATATTAACTTCTGCTCCTGACGTATATATAGCTCACTCGTATAATTGTAATAGACCGAGAAACGAAATGGGAGAGACGCTACTTTTCAGTATAGCTTAGGTCTACACAAAATTCAGGGTTCCCATCACCAAGTTAAAGCGTGCGCTGATTGACTTTTCAGTTTTAATCTTGAGCTTATAATTGTAATTATAAGATCCACAGAATAACACTCAGACTTCATACAAACGAAAGAGAATTGATTGCTTATTTTTCAAATTTTGTTTTGATCCTATTGGAAGGATCGGAATGGTTCAAACCTGATAATTAATTAGATTATTAAAATTGGTCGTAAATTTGACAGCTGTTCTTTTTATAATGTCTGAATCGTACTGTATTTCATAAAGTTTTTTCTTGTTGGAATCTTGTGACTCGTGTATAAAAATGAAATAAAAAATGGCAATTTTTCGGGCATCTTTCTCTATAATTAAATTGCATGGACATTTCTAAAGATGGGTTGGCTCTGTTACGTCAAAGTGTGTGAGCCAGGGAATGAGGAATGCAATTACTATATAGCAGAGGCTGCAGAGGGTGCTGATATTTCAGTAGCTCGACTCCAGAGTTCAGTAGCTTGACTCCTCAAGGAATTCTTACAGTTGAGTTTTATTTATTTTTTTTTTTAAACATGATCCTGTGTGAGATCTCATACCTGTCTGTAATCAAGCCGCGCATTTTGCTAGTTAGTACAACCTGTTAACACAAGATGTCAACTCAAAATATCAATTCAAAATGTAATATTTTGGAAATGCTTGTGTAAAAGGATAAGATAGGAGTCAGTTTTATTATTGGGATCGAATGAGATTTATTGATTCTGCAAGTTGAGTGTCTAGACTAAACTTATTTATGAAATAACAATATCCCCTATCGAAACAAACTTCTACCTTGTAGTACGTAAAGGTCTTAAGACAAAGGTGTTATTAAAAAAATGTTGAAACAAATAATAACAGGCGAGTCAAGCACGCTTGTTAAATTATTGTATATGAGTGAACACAAACTTTTTATTTTCTTGAAAAGAAAAAGGATTGAAGCCGCTGTCGGCACGTGTAGAGTATATCGTGTTCCTATCATGGCGAAAGTGTCAATGCCTTGTCAAGTGCTGATGCACAAGTGTCGTCCGCAAAACGGGAACATTTTCCCCTTCTTTGCTCAAGTAACTGCTGAATTGTAAGTTGAATCATTTGGCATGTCAATGTGATTTGAAAACAAAAAGACAACACATTTCCTTTGACAGACGAATCTCAGCTTCCGGTCAAGGAAATGTATAGAGTTGTTTCCCCTCAGTAGCTTGTACGTGCGCTCTCTAATGTGTGCTCGAGCCATAAATGCCATATGTTCAACCTAGAAATCGCTACTGTAGATATACCATGATATACTGCCGAGGACATATATAAACCCGGCCGATCAATCATTCGCGAGCACTAGGACATCGGATGTGGTCGTCGCGGGACCAGTCATCCCTAGTTTCCATAAAACATTAATATGGAAACGATTTCTTTGAAACTGATTGTAGTGCTGGCGACAGTTTTTACCAAAGATTCTATTATGGTAGCGTCTATAAATTCGATTTGTAAACTGTGTTGGTGTAGTAGCACATCAATAACTTGCGAAGAAGCCAATAGTTCGATGTCAAGCTTTTACAGTGATGAATCGGAAGAAATGCAACTGTTAAATGTCACTTACATGTAAGTTAATTTAGAAAATGTGATTTCCTCGGAAATTTCGCTGTGCATCGCATTGTATCCGCTACTGCGCTTCATCTCGTCAATTTCTTCTTCAATTGTTGACAATTTCATATTAATCATATCATGCATATAGTGTGCTTCATGTGTTCCTTTTCAAGGGCATTTCAGAATAACATTTTCTTTGATTTATTTTTTAATAAGCTCTTTTGTCTAGTGTTTTGTAAGACTAATCAATAACTGTTTTTGAGATTCGAGGGGTTGTTTTTCCTCATCCAAAAATTCTGCATTACGCTTCTCTTTCCTATTTCAGATACATTCAAAATCAGACGAATTTGAAGTCTCTCGAGAAATCGTCATTGAAACATTTCAGTCAACTCATAGAATTGTAAGCAAAATCAAAATGTTACCCCTCATTATTTCAATGAATCCTTCAATTTAAAATAAATTATTTTGCTTTGAATTAAGAACAATCATCGATTGTGGTCTTCGTTTCATCAGCTTAGATGCGTTTGAAGGCAATCCATTTTTGAAAAAATTGTAAGTTAAAGTTGTTTAAGATGTGATAGGTAAATGCATAAATGAACCTTTTAATTTCCCACAAGAAATTTTCAAAACAATCAGCTCACTGTTGTTCCTTGGACGTTATTCACTTCCTTGAATAATCCTGAAATGTAAGTTGTTGTAATTATGCAAAACAAAAGAAACTCTCAAGTGAAAAATTTGTTTGTAAATTGTTTCAACTAGAAATTTGAACAAAAATCCATTAAGTTGCGCGTGCGAAAATAAATGGATTTTAGAAACCGCCCGGAATTTTGCCGAATCTAAAACGCCATTTGTGACGGGATGGCCACGAATCAAATCATTTTCTCTTCAAAGTTTTGCGTGTATCGATTCCAAAGGATGGAGTCATTCTCTACAAGAATACACTTTCGATGAATGCGGTAAGTGAAGCATGCTAGTTATCTTTTGTGCGAGCGACATTTTGATCCCATTGCCTGTAGCCTATATCTACTTATGATTGAAAAGTTTTTGTTAGTTGGCATGCATTTGTGTATATACATGCCTATATAGAAATAAAATAGAACACACTGTTCTTACTTTCTTTCCCTTTCATACTTTGTCGCCGTATAGACGTACCAGAAATCTTTCTGAATAAAAGCGACATTCAACTAAACGAAAAAGAATCACTTATTATCGTATGTACGGCTGTGGGGAAACCGCCACCCAAGGTACAGTGATTCTGCGAACGTGTAGGATATTTATATCCTACACAAAAGTTGTAATAATAGTATTTACGTCTTTTATTATCAAAGAGAGCCACGTGCCTGAGATTTCTCTTAATCTGTCCTCAAATGCTTCATTCTAATCACATTATAGGTTGCATGGAACACTAGTCGACTCGTTTCCAAGGCCAATCTCGTTGGGTCAGGATCGCAGCAATCATTGACTATAGAAAGCGTACGGGGAGATGATATGGGTAGTATTACCTGCTCGGCAGAAAATGTCGTCGGAAAAGTTTCTAGCAACTTCTCTCTTATAGTGAATTGTAAGCAAAGAAATAACTGGAGGATTGGAAACAGTTATATTTTTGATACACTTTGCCGTAAATGTAATTCTTGTTTTTGTTTTTTTTCAAGCGGCACCAATTATTGTGAAGTTTGAGATCCGCCAGGGTTTCTACTGGTGTGTCGATTACGAAATCAAAGGATATCCAACACCGAATCGAACTTGGTACTTCAACGGAGAAAAGCTCCTTTACTCGAACGATATTACAGATGTATTGCACAGTTCCGGAGAAAAGTTAAAAGGTGAAAGAAGCAAACTGATACCAACCTTTTATAGACATTATTTGTGTCAAGGAATACCGTGCATTGACGCAGATAACCTGTTCTCCGCTCAGGTTCTCTGGAATTTACAAGTACGAGTCTCAATCGGCAAGGCTACTACACTTTATCCGTCTCTAACGTTTACGGATCTGCCAATCAAACTCTGGCAGTTAACTTCCATCAACAGTTCGCCGACTTTCAGCCTGGAATTCCTGGATCGCTCCCTCCGCTGCTACCCCCTAATTTACCATTTCCGACGTCAACTAATCACTCGCATTCAAATGCCAATTCTAAAGAATTGCCGTCACCCGAGGAAGACTTTGCGGAAAATGACTCTCTTACGGTTCGCATAATTAATTGTCTTGTATGCACAACACGAAACAAGCAGTTAAACTACAATGAGTTTTAGGTTCAGATTGCCATGGCGACCATTGCCCTGGTGGTTGGCTTTACTGTAGTTGGATTCCTAGTTTACTGGACTAAAGTTCGTCCGTGCAAAAAGATGTCTTCTGAAAATGAAAACAATCAGTACAGTAAGATGCTCTGTCTGCTTTACTTTTTCCCGCGGTAAGGTTCTGCGTCAATGTCACCTTCTGTCTTTCAAACAGTTAATAAGGCTCCACTGGTTTAGATCCCGTAGGACATCAGAAGAAAACAGCCCGACGTCTGCGACTATTTTCCGAAGAGAGACCATCCCTATTCACTCAACAATGGCTGAAAATCCTCACTACGAAGCACATCATTTTCCATCAAATAATGATTCAAAAGAAGATAGAGACCAAGTCTCCATGCCATTGCTCGTACTGGACAGGAAACCGGAATACAAAGTCATATCATCGTCTTGTTTACATTCGCTGAAAGACTTGGGGGAAGGCGTTTTCGGAAAAGTTCACTTATCGACCTACTGTTCGTCAGAAGACCTAGAAGCTGAAAAGTTTCTTGTCGCTGTAAGTTGTTTTGCTCCGTTTCCAAACAATAGAAATGCAAAATGGTATGAACTTCCCATTGGGAAGGAGCTATAAGTAGAAATAATAATAAGACAAATTTCCAAAATTATACGATCGATGACAACGTCATTTCCGTCTCTATTTTACAATTGACTGCGCACACAACTTTAATGCATAAGTTTATCGATGCCACAGGTAAAAATTCTAAAATTTTGTGGCGAAGAATCCGCCAACGATTTCGATCGTGAAGCGACGCTGTTGACGCAATTGACTCACAGAAACATTGTCCAATTTCACGGAGCCTGCGTCGACGAAAAGCCTTGGAAAATGGTATTCGAATACATGGAAAACGGGGATTTAAACCAGTTTTTGAGGTAGGCTTACATCCCTTTTTGCTATTCATACTGCATACATCCATTATCGCTCGGTTATCTAACTTGTTTAAAAAAATTTCGATTGTATAATGGATCGATATATTTGCCATGCTGTATTAGTACGCATCCTATTACTTTTTGTGACAGGGTTCGTGGACCAGACGCTCACCTTTTGGAACCACGTCACGACCCAAATTGCATTAAAATTTCTGGTCACCATATCGAAGGCAGCCCCGTGGATCCTCCGCAGAAGCATAGTTTGCTCATTTTACTCCAAATGGCAAGAGATATTTCACAAGGGATGGAATATCTTGCGTCGATGGTAATATTAAAATAAGTGTTCAAAATTGACATTCGTATTAGCGATATGTAGGTCATCATTTAACAAAAACGTTCGTTTTGATTAAACTTTGATCACAGCACTATGTCCACAGAGATTTGGCGACTCGCAATTGCTTGGTGGGTAAGAACCTAGTGGTCAAAATTGGCGACTTTGGTATGTCCAGGGATATTTATAGCTCCGACTACTATCGGGTAAGTGGTGTTTGTCGCAGAGAAGGAATAAAATAAATTACAACTTGTCAAAGTGAAAAATTTGTATTTCCAAGGTGGGTGGACACACTTTACTTCCAGTGAGATGGATGCCTCCCGAGGCAGTGATGTACCGAAAATTCACGTCAGAGTCGGACGTCTGGTCGTTTGGAGTTGTGCTCTGGGAAATCTTCTCTTTTGGTAAACAGCCCTGGTACGGCTATTCCAATCAAGAGGTAATGCGTTCAACCTGTTGTCATGCTCATGTTACCATAGCAGCATTTAACACGTTAATGTCGGCTACATCGTAAGCACTATTCGTTTCTATCAACAGGTCATACAACTAGTCACAGGAGGGCAAGTACTTCCAGTAAGTGATTATACCTTTTCATTGCTCTATATTTAAAATTTCATTGCTATCATTTGAAAAAAAAGCTCCTTCTGATATTTAACGTTATGGTATTTTTATATGTTGCCTGGCGTCAATTTTACAGTGTCCTCTTGCCACTCCTCCCGATGCGTATCAACTGATGTTGAATTGCTGGCAAACACAACCCAATCAACGGAGCACGATGAAAGCAGTCAATGAACGTTTACTCGAATTGTGTTCACCTTGTGTGAAGAATTCTACTCTTTATTTGAACGTATTAGAGTAATCGGAGAGCCCCTTACACAAATTTTATTTTTCAAAGGACCACAATTTAAAATTTATTTAAAATTCATACTTCTCTCTCCTCAAGTCTCAATCAATCTTGAATCTATAACTTCATATAACGGTATTATACAAAAATATTTTATTGCCCTCTATTTATTTAATTATTTGTGAAAATAAAATTAATAAATACAAGTAAAATTAAATTTTTCTCGTCTCATTATTCTCGTGCATGTTTTATTAGTTATTGCACAAAGATTTTGCAAACAACATTATTAACATCTATTTCATTTTATTTTTCTTAATGTATGTATGTAGGACCGAGTGCCGAGCCCGTTCTTGATTGCGTTATATTGGTATACGGTGAAAATTCATTTTTTCCACAATAGATGACAAGACTTATCATTTTGCGCAAATCGGATAATTTCGTTCGATAGATGGCGAAATGAAACCTGAATGCCGTTGAGGCGCGTTTTATAAAATGACAAATCTACCAAGCGCACAAATATCAAGGGATACTGCGCACTTGTGCAGGTTTGTTGTGAATAAAAGTAAAAAGTTGTGAATAAAAGTAAAAACTAGACTAGACCTTTGAAAATTTTTAATTAAACAAATTTTACAATAAATCCGTAAAATATCTTGCACTATTATATTTAAAATATTACATTTTTTTGTTCGTTTCATAGATTTTGATACATAGATTTAGAAGTTCCGACCAGATCATAGGCTTGCGAATGAATGCGTTGTCCATACAAATTATGTGTACAGCTGATCCGAGATATTGCTGCATACAATTAAGATAAAAACAAAGTGTGTGACCATGTGTATTGCGTGAAAAACTGAAAAATGAAGAAAATGTCAATTATGTAACTATTCAAAATTTTCTTGAAATGTTATACATGAATAATAGATGGCAGCACCAAAGTCATGCATGCAAATCGCATATATATGCGATTCGATATGCGTGATAAAGTTTTTTTTTTAAATTGGTTAGCTTAAAAGACTTACTCGACAATAATATGTTTCACGTGTTTAAAACACGTGGACTTACGAGTACTGTAAATAAACAAAAGGATAGTGGTGAATGCGACGCAAAAGTTCTCACGATTGCATTATGGCTCGGTCAAATAGCACGATGTAATCTTATAGTAGTTTGTTTTTGTCTCCAATTTGGATAAACCAATGATGGGTTATCAATAATTTGCTCAAGGTAACCTCATTTTTTGTTTACGTGCTACAACGCAACAGGAACATATTTTTCCAATTTAAATATTTACATATTGAATATTAACTTGCAAGTGAGTGATGCCATGGTCTTCGCGACTTCGCGTTGTTTTGTAATCGCTTTAGTGCAGTTCTTGCACTTTTGGATGCGCCATGCATACTGATGCAAATGTACATAAAATGACGTTCGACCGCCCGCCCTTCATGCCTTCATGGTTGTTTTTGCCATGGTGACTGGTTGGTGAAGGGCAAAAGAACAATTTGAGATATTTGCGATTCTTTCTAAGAAAAAAGGTACAAAACTTGAACGGATTCTTCTTTGTTGGGGTTTTCTTTTTCTTCTTTTTCCTTTTTTTAGACCTGACTACTTGAGCGAAGGTTCTAGACTTTTATAGCATTATCAAACAAGTTTTATTTGGCAAATATTATCGTGGTTATGGCAAATAAACACGATTCAAGGCAAAGCGGATGCTTCCTTGAAGAAAAGACTGTTTCAATATTCGCCGATTAATAATCAAAGACAAGGACATCCAATCAAATTTGCTTGGAGGTTATACTACACAACTTCCTAGTCCCGTTAAATAAGTGTTACGACCAACAACGAGGGTCGAAAACGAGACGATATTCTGACGAATTCACCCAGCAACAGACTTTGAAATCCCTGACGCTAAACTCGTTTTAGTGGTCATATGAAGGTTACATTAAATTTCATCACCGATGGGTTAAAAAGTGGGTCAACTAAAGACCGTTACTACTGGATGAACTAAAAATGAAACTAATAATAAATATAAACGTTTTATAGTGTGCAATAACGCTGATTGTATTCTTCCTCTGACTTCATGCTCGAGAGACAATAAACACAAGTCACATGACAAGAACACATGAACATTGTACAACACTGGCATTTTAGAAATATGAGAAAAGTACTTGAGCTGAATCACAAATAATGAAATATTTTAACCCTCCACACATAATAAAGTAAATTAACACCAAAAAATTCTTTATCAGAAACATTAAGCAAAAAACTAGGAAATTTTTTTTTGTTTTATTGGACAATTTGACGTTGGACGAAGACTTCTAGCGTCTCAGCTGACGCACGAAATCGGGAGAAGCCTGTCAAAACAAAAACAATGAAGCAAGAATGGCGAAAATGAATATACATTTTCAAAATGAATTGAAATTTACACACCTGAGTAAGTTCATCTGAAGATCATTTGGATTTGGCAGATACATTTTCAGCTCGCTTATTTTTCTCGGTATTTTGCAACTTGGTTTCAATCTTACGAGTGTGTCCATTAGGATCGAAACGGTTAGTATGCTGCTCGGCCTCCTGCAACACAAATACACTTTCATAGGTTAGCAAATACTACAATCCCGAAACGAACAAAGGAGAGTAAGACAAAGAACGAATCTTATACCTTCTTTGTGCGCAGACGACCACTGTGGTTTGAGTAAAGTTTGTTGTCCTCGGAAAAATTGTAATGCTCGAACTCGTCGAAATGAGTCTCTGACATGATTACTGTCTTTTTATACTGAGTCTAAAATAGACTGAATTAAAGATTCGATAATGGGACGGCGAACGTTGAAGACAAGCGTCGACCCGACTAGCAAGCTCCTTTTTATACCACGATACAAGTGCGTACTGCGTAGTTGGGTTCCCTTTCCTCCTGACAGAGCCTTGCTCTAATATACGAAAACCCCGAGAAACTAAGTTTTCAAACAAGCGTACAACGAAAGTTTCCATAATTTCTAACAAAATCATTAATAGTTTTTATTCTTCCAATGTTTTTCAGTTATCAATGAAAATGTCTTTACTTCCTTAAAAAATTTCCACTGTACTGTGGGATAAAGTAAAATCATTGACTTTTTGACTTTTAGATCCAGCAGTGGAAATTACAGTCGCCATGTTTTTCTATTGTTGACGTTTTATCCTTTAACAAAACGTAGGTATTTTTTTTCGTCATTATATTATTACTAAGAAATGAACATTTCTGGTTCCAAGATGCTAAAATTCTTTCCAGTGTTTTCTTGCCCATGTATATAATTTCTGAAAAAAAAATGATTTTAATTTTTGTGTTTTGTGGATGAATAGATTGCCCACCAGGTGGTGCGACAGACGCAAACGTCATATGTTTCAATTTGAATCAAATTGTTGTGGTCTGCCTTCCGTGAATCCGTGGCCAACTGCCGAAGAAAAAGAGTTTAAATAAATAAATTGATTCTGTTTTAATCTGAAAGAAAATAGTACACTGTTATTTCCCACGTGGTTTGGGATATCTTAAATTTATAGGTTTGTAATGTAATTTTCTTATATTTAAAAATGTATTGAAAGTGATGATTTGTGATTTTTTAGAAGAGAACTAAAAAAGAATAAGAAATGGAACACAGTATAGAGAATTGTCCTGTCAAGAAAAAGATGGATAAACTCGAGAAAGATTATAGTGAACTACAGGCAAATGTGCAGTTGTCAGCTGTATATGGCAAAGGTTTGCTAGAAGAAAATAACTTGCTTAAGGATCAGATCAAACATATACAATCTCTTCAAGAGGTATTAAATGGATTAAATTTCATTTGTCATTATATTCATTTACCCATATTTTTTTAAATCAAGGCATCTGTCCAAGAGAATCATAATCTTAAAATGCAACTTGAAGTATCCCAAAAGTTGCATGTTTCTCAAAATGCAGACATGGAATCTTTGAAGGAATTGCTTCAAAAAAGTGAAGAATTGAATAAGCAGCTTAAAGTATTGGATGAAGAACAACACAGAAAGGAGTCATCTCTTGTTTCTCAGGTAAGTTATCACATATCTCTGTAATCAGATTTGCAAAAAAACTGTGTTTGCAACATTTTATTTGAATAACAGATGGCCAATTTTAAAGACCAAGAAGAGGCTCATAAAGAAAAGTATGAACAGCGAATTAAAGAACTTGAAGCTGAAAACAAACAACTAAAATCTGCTGAGCGAGTTCCTGTGGTAATAAGCTGCAATCATGAAGAGGAAATTTCTCAGTTACAAGTATGTATTTTTGTTTAGTTTAATTACTTCTGTACTTATTAAGCACTCATATTTGATAACTACAATTTAACTTTTTGGAATAGATGGATCTTGAGTTAACCCATCAAAGCAAGAATCAAGTGGAAGAAGAGTTGATTGCTAAACAGAGTGAAATACAGCAATTCCATTTTTTGGAAAGTCGATTGAACACGAAAGTTTCAGAATTTGAATATGAAGTATTAGCAAAAGAAAAGGCATTGGCATTATCTGAAAAACTTTTAGAGGTAATTTTACCAGAAATGAACTTAATGTGATCACTAATATCTAAACAGCTTTTTAAATAACTTTGTTTATAATGTAGGAGAAGCGCATTGAAATTTTAGAATTACAAGCTTTGCTCGAGGCCGAGCGAGTATCGCAAACCAACCCAGAAAAGCGCGGTAATTCGATTTTTAGCGAAGTGGAAGATCGTCGACAGCAGGTCGAGCGACACTTGGCTAAATTAACGACCCTTTTAGACAGAGAAAAGAGGAAAAATCAGGATTTGCAAGCAGAAATCGTCAAAGTGAAGGTTATACAATTTTTGTCATCTCGCGTGTTTCAAGTCGACACTTTTTGAACATTTTGTTCTATTTCAGAACCAAATGGCCTTTTTAGCGTGTTCTGGAAACAATGCTGAACCAAGTAAAAGCGTTGAACAGCTGGAAAATCTATTGCGCTCTACTACTTCTCAAAACAAGGTCTGAATATTGTTCAGAATTAACAAAATAAATAGTTTTTCTTATTATCAATATAAATTTGCTTCCTTTACGTGAGATTAGGATTTGCTAAAGAAAATTGAAGATCTAGAAAGGAAAGTCCAGTCTTCTTGTCAACCTGTTATTCAATTAGAAGATTCCAAGAAGTGGATGCAAGCTATGCTTTCCAAGAAACAGTAATCACAATTCACTCAATATTTGACTTCTCTATAGTCTATACAATTATAAGTCTAATAAAGCATGAAGTAGTAAGTACATCAGTGTAATTCAGGGTATTAGCGCTGCTTGTTTACCAAATTTTCCCGTTCCTCCACCTTGTAGCTAAAACTGGCACTATAAATGTTTTTCTCTGTATTTATTATTCTGTTTTTAGGGAAGAAAATGATAAGGTTCGAGCTGAAAACCGTGATCACATCCGTTCATATTTATGCCAAAATGACCAAATGGTACAGCTTACCAAACGATTGACGGAAGCGGAAAAGAATTTACAGCGAGCACGAGGTGAAGTGTTTCGACTTAAACTCAAAATCGAAGAAATGGAGAGCAACGAAAATGCATCGAGCAATGCTTCGCCCAGTTATACTGTTCCGCCGACTCGTGTGATGGAGAATCTTAAATTTGTCCTAGAGAAAAAAGAAATTGTCAGCCAACCGGAGAAGCCACTTAAAGAGAGAGTGGTCCACGAAAATCAACTTGAGCAGAACACATTGAATTCGTCGTCTCTTGTTGATGAAATTACTGACAAAGAAAAAGATTCCTCTGTGATGGTAAGTTATCGTTTGCGTAGAGTAAAGTAGCTTATAATTTTTAGTTAGCTAATTAATTATGCGACCGTCTTATCCATCATTGAATAACTTAATTGTGTTGATCATATCTTGCAGTTGGATATTCCCATCAAATCTTCTTGTGACGAACCAGCTGAGATACTAAATAATGTGCAGTCGTCACAGTGTGCTCTTAAGCGCCAAGTGCGTATGAATAATCAAGTCCATGTCGTGTACGAAGATGGCGACACAACTCTGGAAAATCTCGCCGAAGATAAGTTCACCGCTGGCGTCAAGACGTCTGAGAAACCGGTCGGGAAGCCAGTTGAAGTAGTAAATGTATTGACAGCTGAACCGGCCATGGAATGCAATCAGCAATAAATCATCTATGTAGATGTCAATCAATATCTTTTTTCCAAAAGGCCGTATTTGTATTAAAATCCTTATTGTAACGAACGATTAAAGCAGAAATACTGTGCGAAACTTCTACGTGATCTCATTTCCTCCGTCACTGTTGATTCAGAACCAGTTGGGTTGGGGATGTTTCTAGGAGACGGTTGGTTGACTGGGGTTGACAATGAAGGGCCAGAAGATGAGAGTGATTGAGTCGCGAACAAACATCAGCCAGGCGATGTGTCTACATCATCACAGCAGCCGTCGTCTTCATCAACAGCAGGAGAGGGGACAATCGTTGCCTTGAAGATGACAGTCGCCATAGAATATTTACTTTTCGTAAGGAAAAGGAAAAATTGTAAGCTTGGGGGATGATAACAAGTCAAACTGGAAATGTGTTCGGCTATGTGTTGCTAAGTTGAATTGGTCCTTGTTTGAACCGTTGATATAGGTAGTAGTATGTACTCTAAAATTGGAGGTTTCTAGAAGAGCGTAGAGCCCTATCAACTGAACGTGTAGTCGAAAATAAAGTTAGCAAAGGGAAATCAAAACCGATCAAAACCAACAATCATGTGGACAAATCATTGGAGCAGGCGCACGCCTAGCAGCTAGCTCGAGAAGATCGCTCGGGAGGTGAGCGTGCGTGTTTGTGTGTGTGTATGGTAGCAGAAAAGGGAGGGTGGTAAAAGAGGGGGGAAGAGGAGGGAGAGAGATGAAAGAGGAGGGACCAACAGCTAGAGTGCCAACCGCCAGTGAAGTTCTCAGTCTCAACATTCCCTCACTAGACAGCGGAGGTCCTCTGTAGACGCTGAACCATCATCATCATACCCAACTTCAGCGAGTCCATCGCACGCTAGAAGGTCATCCGCTCAATAGTCATCCAGCATCTCGACGTTCAAGGTCGCGCTCCATCCAGATCTTTTTGATAGATAGAAAAAGAACGAAAGGAAAAAAAAATAGAAAGAAAGAAAAAAGAACACCCCTTGGTTTTTATTGTTATCGTTTAATTCCTACATCTATTTAAAAAGGAAAACAAAATTCTGCCTCGTCTCTTACCTTCTATCTACCACTCTCAACTGCAGGTGATCAATCTTGGAAAGAAAAGGGCGGAGGGCCAGCCAGGAATGGGACTCATTTGCATCCGGCTGAAAGGGCTGCTTCGTTCACAAGCAACCTAGCGCTCGCTCGCTTGCTTGTTACCAGCACAGTTGTTGCGTCGTGCCGTTTGTGTGTGCAGCACCTCTTCTGGAACTCCTCTCTTTTTTTGGGGGTCTCTTACTCTTTTATATAGATAGCAGCTCCACCAGTCTGCCACTTCTATTTTTTTGTTCTCCTTGCCAAAAGGGAAAAAACTATAAAACTTGAAAGCAACTCGCATCAAAAAGCCTTGACTTTTCGTGGTCTCTACTGAGTTGCGACTGCACCTCACCGCCAATCGAGACGTCATTTGTGCGATCTGCAATCCATTTTATTCACGATGGAAGGCTCTGAATCTCCCGCACCTGGACCTGGCGATCGTTTGCTGTAAGTCTCTACCACCTTCTTCTTCTTTCTTTCTTTTTCGTTTGCACCGTACATTCACTTTGTTGTTGTGCTTTTTGTTCACGATCAGTTTAGTTTGTTACTAAATCATGCAACGCGCAAAGATGAGAAGAGAGAGTGATGAACGCATGAGCGACGTTCAATTCTCCTGCGTTTTCCGCGTTCATGAATTTTCCTGATTCCGGATGACTCGTTCGGCGAGTCTTGGTCGTGATTGACGTGTTGATGTGGCCGACTGAATGCATCCCTGGTGTTTGTTGTGCCAAAGAAGAATGATGTCCGTCACTTTACATCATTGTTGGTCATCTCTTTTTCTCTCGGCGTGCGGTGCAATATAGCGTTTTGACCATGTCAGAGTACAATAGGCGAGGAACGTTTCAACCTCGAGGGGGGAAAAAACATTATCTCTTATTATGCAGCAGCATTTTTATGTGATTTTTTGATTGCCCACCGTCATGGCTATACCAATAGAATTTCTATTTCCTTTTGCTTATTCATTTTTCTTGAGATATTATAAGCTGCCCCATCATCTCTTCAGGCAAAGAAGGATTGAGCGAACGTGGATCCTAAACGTTTCTAGATAATTGAGAAAGTTTTGCTTCTTTCTCTCTCTCTTTAAAAAAAAAAGTGGAAATAATATTGTCAACGAAATCCGGCTTCTTCATCTTTTCAAGTCTATACTACTATACAGTATACACTGCGGACGGATGGAAAGAAGAAGCGCTTTCCGTCATCGTCTTGGAGCCAGGATTGGATCAGCATCCATCATTCGATTTTGTCGTATGCATCCATGACTCTGTATGGCGGTGCTATCGTTCTCTCTCTCTCTTTCTCTGCTATAACTATTTGACACGCTCTAGCGAACATCGAATCTCAATCAGAAGCTTTCTTTCTCTTTTGGCTCTTTCTCTGTTAGGTGTTTTTCTTTTGATTCCTTCCATAAGTTTCTTGCCGTCTCCAAGTTTTTTTTTTACTATTTTCTTCATCGGGATTCCCTTGCAATCAAGCCCGGAAGAAGAGAGAAAGAGATCGTGAGAGGAAAGGCATTCTGTCGAGACAGCAACATCAGCTGATGTTAGTGGCCCAATCGCGGTCGGTCGGTCCCGTTGGCACAGGTCGACCTATATGACCATCGTGTCGTGTCTCGTCTTTAACATATGCCATAGACTAGTGGTATCCATGTTACGTGGCATGGCAACGTAATACTGAGAAATGGAAAGAAGCCCGCGGGGAAAGAGTCAAGTCGCCCATCTTTCATCTTCTTTTATTATTATTATCATTATTATTATTGTATATTTATTATTTTGCGTGTTTCTTGTCATCGTTGTCATCGTCTCTTTCTATTTTTGTATGTTATAGCATCTTGGGGTGCATATCACTGTATCACATGACATCTTTTTGATATGGAGAGACACACACCATTTTTGCATCGTTTGGGCACCATGCCCGTCCACAGTCCCGTCCGGAACAGTTGATCGACAATACGGTTGACGCGATTAAGTTTGCTTGACGTCCTTCTTTATTTGCCAGTCCGCTCTTCCCCGATGTTCTTGCCGCCGAGGCAAAGTCAAGAAAAGTCAGCTCCAGCCCAGATTGTGTGAGATGATGATGAGATGGAACAAGAGGGAAAAAAAAGCGACATTAAGAAAGAGATTTGTAATTCATTCCACCTCTCTTCTCTTTCTCCCGCTCTTCTTTTTCGGTGATTCAATATTTTCCCGACTCCTCCCTTCCGAAGAAAAAAAAAAAAGAGATCCGTGCCTTCATTTGGCAGCAGCAGGACCAATTACACAGATGCGGAACAATTGAAGTGCACTCCTGCCTCAATCTAATTTGAATCAGTGACATTTCGTGTAATCATACACGGATCACCAAAGTCACCCGACAATCCCTTCCCCAAACGGACTTGACGACTTATACTATGCAATAGCAAATTGGGATTGCTATAAGTAGTGTAGTACAATTTGAACATGGCCAGACTGCAACCCCTTCTTTTAGAGAGGGTTATTTGTTTTTATTCTGCTGGATATTTCGGCTGCATTCCAGCAACTGATATGAAGGATGCGCATCTCTGTTTTGTGTAATATCGCTTATTCGTCATTCCGCTGGAACTCGTTCACTGCTCGAGATATCGAAATCATTGCACGTACAATAGTACTTAGAGTACCTACACTGATTCTTATATTTCCCTTATGATGAAAGTTGCACTGATGGTTGGCCTTCTTCTTTATATTTTGTTCATTGAATCGTCTCTTATTGCTTTTCCTGCGTGCTTTCGTCGCATTTTCTGTTGTTTTTCAACGCACATCCCTCTCGTCCATTTCTCGGTTGAAGCTGTTGATAGTCTACGACGTAGCGACCGCGACAACATCGTCACTTCCCTCCAACCACCGCTCAGCCGGGATTGAATGTGTCAAAAGCTATTCACCATCTGCACATCGGGCAGATGCGCCCGGCAAAACTGGATGTATATTTATGCCTTTCTCTCAGATGATAGTCTCTCCTGTCGAGCTGTTCTTGGTAATAGTATAGCAGCACAGTGGCAGAGGACTTTGGTGCCAAAGCATCTAGCCCCAAAGTTTAATCGACCATGTGTCCTGATAAAGAGTTGCGTCTCCTTTTTTTTATATCAAAAGAGA
Organism: Daphnia galeata; assembly: GCA_030770115.1. Classification (NCBI taxonomy): domain Eukaryota; kingdom Metazoa; phylum Arthropoda; class Branchiopoda; order Diplostraca; family Daphniidae; genus Daphnia; species Daphnia galeata. Next base: position 7,566,031 of record CM061115.1, read on the forward strand.
TGAAGCTGCCGCTGCACAAGGAACAAATAAAAGCCCATATATTCGCTTCGCTTTCTGCTGATGGCGTCGCCCTATAGTATTTAAGCCTTTACAGTTCATAATGGACTGCAACTTGCTATAAAACATTAGAACCAGCAGTCGATATTTTATATTAGCCAGAGCTCAACGGTGCTATCCGTACAGCGGAGAGAGAGAGAAGATTTTTCGCACGGAAGATTTTCTCTTCATACAGCACCCAATTCTCTATCCCAATCCTGATGCCCAGCAGCTCGTGCAAACTGCTCTAAGTATATAGCGTCATCCTTTTTTGAAAAGAGGGAATAATTTGAACATTAACAAGGAACGAGGGGAGAGAGAAGACTAAAAGCAGCAGTAGAGAAAGAGAGTGTGCTGTGTGTGTGTGTGTGTGTCTGACGTTTTGTGATGTCGTTGTCTATTGTCAACCGTTGCGCGAACGCTTGTGTGAAACAAAAGCCAAGACGAGACGAGACATATATATAGTCAGAATTCATTGGGCCCTTTCAACGGTTACACTACAACGCCTTGTCTACACCGTCGTTCAACACATCGCAGTAGCAGCTGTCTTACGCCGTCAGTTAATAAATGAAAATGTCTTGGCTAGCGGATGCAAATGTCACGTTTGATTTTCACGCACGCTCACATCATCTAGTGTGTAGTCTTGAGACTCTAAACGTTGGTGGTAGGGAGGGTGGCGAACGAAAATCCAAGCCGTATTGCTGGATGATAAATTGCCGTCAAGAAAGAAAGTCCGATCCTGAACTGTGTTCATGATGGATAGTGGGGAGCCGATGCAAATATAAAACAAGACAGAGGTGGCCGTTACGGCTGGATCATTTATCGAGGTCTATATACACGGCAAGAAGAAGTTTTGATGATTAATGTTCACCAATCTCCCACCCTTCTATAGAACTATTTGAGGCGATTTTCAGTGTCGTCGTTACTCAGCCAAGACGACGTCCTCTAAAATCTTGAGATTTCATGGAAATAATAGAATCCCTTCTTTTTTTTTTCTTCTAAAAGTGCTTCACTGCTTCCTGCTCTCCAGTTTATGAACTGATATTGATTTGAGGTCTTTGACAATTTAGAAAAAAAGGAAGAAAAGAAAAGAAGGAAGTTCAAGTTTGATTGTCGAAGAGGAATAAAATAAAAGACGGAAGAACTCAGCAGAGCTTTTCGACGGAGGATTTTCCCGACGTTTGCCCACCTATTGAAGTGCTTAGAGATAGTGTATAGTCTTTGTTTACACTGGGGATCGAGAGGAGAGAAAGGGAAATCGTGTTTGCTTCGTATCTACGACGGTATTACTTTGCGCAGTGGCGCTCTCTTCTCGACTTCTTCTCTTTTCCCCTCTCCCGTTTCTACTTTCAATTTCATTCTGTATCTATCGCTGTTTCAATTGTATCGACCGTTTGAATAAAAGTGAGTCGACATTGAATCTCACAAATATTGGAGACCGAGACAGAGAAACGTATAAAACGGGAAATTATATTGTCAAAGTTGATATTGTTTATGGCAAGAAAAAAGAAACGAAACAAAAAGGGATAAAGTTGGTTATATTTTGGGCCTGTAAAAATAAATTTTTAGCTCTTTTCAGTCACGATGCTGCACGGCATCGCGGATCGCAGTCAATCAAAAAAGAAAGAAAGACGCGGACAGAGAGTGAGCAATTCATTGAATTTCGTTGAGAACCCTTGAACAAATTCATCATCAGCTGCTCGGCTCTGCTACTCGTAATAAATCCCAGCTACTAGATATTTTTTTTTTTTTTTTTTTGCCAATGCGTAGCAGAAAATGAGATGTCCTCGAAAAAAGTGAACTTTCATTCCGGGAACATTGATGAAACAGCACTTTTTGGCGATAATAACAAGAGATGAATGAGGACATATGAATGACTAGGCTTTTTTCCTTTATTATTTGCTCTTTTCTTCCCACCCAACTGAAGCTGCTACATCCTCCTTTGTATTCCGTCTCCGTGTTGGTGCTGTGTTGGACTCTGTGCAATTTGCCTTGACGGACCTGTTCGACAGAATATTGTGCGCTAGAGTAGGAAAGTTGGAGAGAACCGCCCTCCATTTAGTTCATTTACAGGTGCGCGACAGGAAATGAGGAAAAGCAATCACGTCTCGATTGACAAGGATAATTCAGATAAACCTTTCCTGTTGCGCCAGTCCGTCGTCCCTATAGCGCTCTATATAGCTTCTTTGTAACCCAAATCTCTGGGCGCTAATGCAAAATTAACTTTGATCGATCGCTGTCTTGGCACGGGCAAGCCACTATTAACTCTTGCCGTGGGTTCCCCGTCCCCCCTTACCTTGAATTCATCTGATCCGACGGTCAAATGAAAATTATCGATCGCTTCTTGACTGACTGATTTTCCGAGTGATTGCAATTAAATGCGTCCCGTTTGAAGATTTTCTTTTTTTACTGCGTTCATTTGATGACTTTAGCGGGGAAATGCTACGGCATTGTGAGCAAAAGCCACTCGAAATACATTGGAGATTTGGTGGTGTCGACTTGAAATCTGATCTGTAGGACCATCGAGCTTGTGCATATATATGCTAAAATCCGTTGGGACCTCTACTCTTAGCGTAGTGAATGTAAAGCTAGAGGATTTGTAGCCTCCCTAACGCCCACGATACTCGTCTTACAACCCCTAAACAGCACTAGAGATTAAACTAGTAGTAACGCAGCCTCTACCGCTGCTGCGGCTCTTGCTTCCTTCTAGTACGCACTTTGTCTTGAACTTTGATTGGGAATTAATTTCTTTTCTTCTCTTTTTCGCCCACGCAACTCGACTGCCATCTCTATCCAATTTCAAACGAAATATCGATCCGATTTTCATACTCTACTTTGCTCAGCCTGATGATGAAGACAATGGGAATTAATTCCTGTTATAAGCTACACATCCTAGCCTTCTTTTCTTTCTCGAAAGACTTCTAAGACACACCTTCTGAGACCGTATACTATGTGGGAACGACATGTCGTATATATAAGGCCGTTATATAATATAGCACGCTTGGCGGAATCGTTTCGATCTTGATTGGCTTTGCTGCGGATGTCCACTGATGTATTAGCGGGGTATATAGACGAGGGGGCATCATATATATACGCTGGAAATGATATAGGCAGTGTGTGTGTGTATACACTGTCTTATATAGAGTCTATTGGATTGTCTTCTTATTTTTTCTTTTCAGAGTGTGTATAGGCCCTTCTTATATAGTCTGGACAGCAACGTGCTGTTTGGTTTATTTTGTTTTCTTCTTTCTTCATTCCCTTGAAATTCTTCGTTCTTCAATATACGAGGAGAGCCTGATCCTGCATAGTCTCTATGGATCAAGATCGAAAAGAATGGAATCATGGGCCGCAAACACTCGATTAGCTGGGCATGTAGAAGAAGTGAAGAATAGACATATGGGAATAATATAACTCCGACCTACTCTTTTTTTCTCGTATCATATTCTTCGCTTTTCTTCCTTCACTCGCCTTTCTTCTGTCGATATAACTATACGTAAACCTTACCGGAACGATTTTATACATTTGTTGTGTTTGTATGTATATTTTAATCTTTCAAATCTTTTTATTGTCGTAAAGAGAAATTTTCTATTGACAATGACTAGACTATAAAACATCTACTGGTTTTATTTTGATGGATTTGATTTTTTTAAAGAGAAGAGATGTCCAAGCTTATTCTTCGTAGTACATTTATATCCGTATAGTGCGGTATAGTATTTAAACTCTTTCGCTGTATAAAGTGTATATATCTACTTATACTCTTCTTTTGCTTGGCTGACTGCTTTAGTCTAAACGTGTGTATTGAGGCTCTCTCTTTGGTCAGATCAGATCAATGTCCATTCTAGCATATCGAGTACTCGCACTGTATATATATACAGTAGTATACTCGCTATATCTTTCGCTCCTTCTTTCTTTTAGTTTCTCTCTCTCTCTCTCTCTCTCTCACTGTGGCACGTTTGTTTGCTGCGTGATGCATCTTTTATGCAGACTCTTTCGTCTTCTTCAGCCTGATTTAGCGAAAGAGAGAAAGAGAACTCTTCCTACACACGGGTTATACAAGGATATGACCGGCGGAATATACACTGCGGATCTTCTGGACCTTAAGGCCAGCGACAAACTCTATTCCATCAGTTCCAATGCCCCATGGGTTGACGCACCAGTTCACTCTCTTCTTCTCAAGTTGGAAACTATAGGCAAAAACATTCGGTCGAGGTCCTCAACGTTTGAAAGACATTTCGACAGTTTGAACAAGCGACAAAAGGAAGACGAAGATGCTGATGCTGATGGTTGAATCCTTATCCCTCTTGGCAGCCGTTTCTTGCCGATTTCATCCCAACGCGCACCGTATCGCATATGGTCTATTAACGATCGAATTTTGTGCCCCGGCTGTGCTGTCCTCGTAGCTCCGGTTTCAAAGGAAACGGAGAGTGAGAGAAAGAAGAAGAAAGCCATCCACTTTTGCCACGTCAATCTGATATATATCCCTATTCATTCGTATATATATATATTATAAATATATATAGGAACCAACCCACGCCCTCTTAAACTCCATCGCAAGTTGTTGTGAAGAAAAGGGAATAAAGAAAGAAGATCTTTAGCTCTCGGTTCTCTTCTTTTCATATACACTGTTGGGATCCAAATCATCACCCCCATTTCTTTAAGGATTTCTTTTTCATTTTATTTTATTTTTATTTTCGTGCTAGCCAGGCATAGGCTTTTCAAATCATTCGCTATTTGAGATTAGTTTGATATTTACTGGCCCTTTACAAAAAGTCAGTTTATAATAGCAGTAGTAATTCAGTGCCCGTTTTGCCGACTTTGGACAAATATTGAAATGGGTCGGGTCCAATTTTCCATTAGGATCACTGGGTGCCATCGAGGATCAATATAACCCCACTCCCCTCCTCTCTACAGCATCGAAAGAGAGGAAGATGGAAGAGGTTTTCGAGCGATTTGGTCAAGCAGCGACGTCATGGAGTTTGGTTTTGATTGTTCCCTGTTGAACTGGACAGTAGAAGAAGATGGAGTGGGTCGAGTTGACGAAGGAAAGCAACGGCCAAGAGGATCTCGAGCAAATAGAGGCATAACAACAGACAGCTTTATGCAGCAGCGCATCACTGTTATAGTTATATAGGCTATTGCTTTTGGATAATCATGCTTTATTTCGTCGTCACTTATTTGACTCGTCACATAATTCCAACTCTGTGAAGATTTTCTTTTTTCTGGGATGTCCTTGCGTCCAGATTTTCTTCTTATTCTCTGGACTTTTGGGATCTTCAATATAAAATATATTTTCTCGGTATTTCGCTCTATCGCGGCCAGTAGCTGTAAGCGGCCGAGAGCCTCTTACCGTCTCTCTGCTGTCGAGTGTTGATAAAGGCATCAGGGTTGAAAGAGCCGAGGCCAAGGAACGGCCCGGATGGACCGAGCAGCCTAGACAGAGTTATACCAACGGAATCCTCTTGAATGCTCTGCTCGGCTGCCGTTCTGCCTGTCTCCACTGAAACTTCTTGGCACATACAAGAGCTTAAGCAATGCGCCCCGATAAAAGCTAGTATATCTTTTCTGTATAGTCGTCTTTCACCGCGTAGTATAGCGACTATATATGAGTGTGGAGAGACTGTCTCCTTGGTAATTCTTGTTTTTTCTTTCTTTTTCTTCTTACTTTGCTGCTTCTCTTTCCTTTTTCATTTTCTTCGGGCCCGGTCATCACATATACGCATCTGCCGTCAATAGCCAAAGTCCTGTGCGATGTGTGTGGCTGTATAATATTAGAAAATAAAGAGAGAAAAGAGCTCTGTACGCATTAAAGCCTCTCTTTTATGATGATCAAGTGATCATATTTCCATTTTCTAAAGCATACCAAAACCAGGCGAGCACGGCGAAGGATATTATATAGACATTTATACTGTGCGCTCATCATGCTGTGAGATATTCGAGACACAAAGAGAGAAGCGCAGGAGTGTTTCATCACAACGTGCATGGCGCCCAGCGAAATTTCTGCCGAGATCTTATACTTGCAGCATCTGAGGCTCTTGATTTCATAGACGAGTTGTTATGGCTTTTCTGTGACAGTGCTGCGGTGCTACCGTGGGGAGGGGGGGGGGCATTTTATAGACTAGTTTACCGTACGCAAAGCTAGGTGTACAGTATATTATTAGTGTTTAGATTGATTGCCCGCGTTGTCGTCGTCGTCGCCGACTTAGTAGTTCGCTTATTAGCCATCCGCGTTCGCTCCGCTCTTTTGGTTGCTCTATGGCGGGAGCTGACTTTCTTATGTCCCTTGGAGATTGTTAGACGCCGAGTGAGCGAGCGGAGATTACGCGGAAAAAGACTTGGAAAACTTTCAACAACGGGAAAACATAAGGGCAAGACATGTTTGGCTTTGTCCAAGAGGATGAAGTACACACACACACACAAACAGCACAAGTAACAACAACAACAAAATAGAAAGTGTACGCCAAGGTTTACAAATGGGTAGGAAAAGATTTTGCCGCCACGGCAGGGCCCTTCTGTATTCACTATGCGATGCTTATTCAGCCTAGATGCCTCTCCTTTTATTTTGGAAGTATTCTTTTTTCTTCTTTCATATTGGCGTCTTTCTCTTCTTCTTGTGTGTGTGTGCAGCTAGCAGCAGCACCGGCCCGTCCATTTGGCCCTTTTGTAGCTGCTGCAAACCCAGCGTCTTCGTTATTATTACTGCACACGTGAAGGATTACGATACGGCCCTGTTCGCCTTCTATTACGATAGATACTCGTGTATGAAATTGGATGCCCTCGAGTCTTTGGTTCCGTTTGGTTCTTCTACTTTTCTTTTTTTTCCCCTTTTTTTCTCCTCTTCTTCCTCTTCACATTTCCTTTTTAATATTTTCGTTATTTATATTCGTGTTTTTCATAGCTTTTCCAGCCCAGCACATAACTGTGCATAACAGACAGTCCTGTGGAATCTATCCGGTTCACCTTTTTGGGCTAATATGTTATTTGATCGTGCAATACACAACGTGTAGAAGGATATCGAGAGACAGACTGAAATAATAGTATAAAGATCTTTTTTCCTTAGCTGTTGTCGAGGTGACGTCTAAAATTTAGTTTTGAAATTTTCTCGTTGGTTTTAATTGATATTTACAGCAGTCGAAGTTCATTAAGAAATCCTGACAGCCAAGGTTGATTATCAAGACACTCTTTGATGTAGTTGCAGATCTTTTTCCTTATTTTATTTTCTTCCTTAAATTAAAAAACAAAACAAAACAAAAGAGAAAAAATAGTCTAGTCCTAGTTGAATAGTTGATGTATCAGTAAATATCCAGTAGGACAAAAGAGAGAAGAAAGGAAATCTGAAAGGGAAGAAGCAATATCTAGTGGGGTAGCCGTGGAGGATGTGCGCTCAGTCTTATGTAAATGTAGAAATGGCGGGAAATAAGCCAGTTTTTATTGAACGCAGAGAAAGAGAGTTGGTATAAGGATGAAGGATGAAAAGATAAAGAGATAGAATAAATAGTGTCAGCAGAGAGACATCACAGAGGGGGGAAAAAAACAGGATTCCGTTACGCGCCCGTGTCTTTTTCTTCATTCCGAGAATGAACAACCACGAAAAAACTACGGCCATCGTCACGCAGCCGATCTCGATCAGTGCGTGCCGCTAGAAAAAAAGTAAAAGGGGAGAAAACGCACCGGTGGCTTACATCAGAGTGTGTCTATATAGGCTCGAGAAAATCCCAGGAAAGGATTCAACTCCATTTCCTCCTTGTCTAGATGCTCTTTCTCTATGTACAGGTCCTTGTGTTCATTGTGTTCTTATGTAATCTTGTTCGTCGTCGTGGGTGAAAAATGTTTCAACTTGAAACAATTTCCACATTTTCTTTCTTTTTAATTTTGATTTTGAAGACTCAATATTTCTTGATGTGCCGTTAGGCCGCAGTATGACATAACTGAAATAGGCCTGGTTGGCGATTATCTTGCAAACTGTCTCTCGTTAGATAACATACTATAACTTCTAGATTTTCTCACGACCTGATTCGGTCTTTCCTTTTTTGTGTTTGTGGAAATCGGGAAGACTTGTACGAGTCATTTCTTTTGTCTTCAACAGGATATATATGTACACATTTTGTTCCGCTTTCTCTTATTGGCTTTGTTATGGTTCGGGCGTGTTACCCTTCATTTGTCGACGAGGCGTATACAGGGAGGCCTAGTCTAATCTAACGAGCCCTTATATCTATTTTCTGAGTTGTCTTTTTTTTTTCCTGTTGTTCGTCGTCAAACGTCAATACGTCATCGACGACAATGTCGTTCGTCGTCATCGCACTTTCAACGGAGAATCGAGTTACATGATGCCGAGTCACCGATGATGTCTTGCGTCTCTTTTTTGTCCTAAGGCAAAATCTAAAAGACAATCAGCGCGTGCGTGTGTCGTTCAGTCTGGAAAACGTCGAACGCCAATAATCGGAGAAGCAAAGAAGAAGAAGAAAAAGATGGATGGGCCAAAAGTTCTTCTTCCTCTTTGCTGACCGGGGAATATTGAAGACACACAAGATCGATGACACACTATAGACAACATATAGTAGTATACACCCCGGGAATCAAAGGCAACCAGATCCTCTTCTCTGTGAATATAAAGGGGAGATTGCGCATATTCGGCTCTTCCTTTTGCCTTTTGCCTTTTGCGTACGCTATGAAACTCGTACTGCATATAGACGGTAAGATCGTCTAATATATTTACGTATAGGATCGCACGCAGCGCTAGCTCTGTTGACACGGAGCATATAGAGACAGAAGGACGAGGGAAAAGAAAAATGGAACGAAAGACAAACTTAGCCCCCCCCCCCTCCTCGATCTCTCCAGAGTCCATATTATTGGTTACATATCGTTATTTGTAGCCTGTCACTGTCTTCTTTCTTTTTCACTGTGGAGCTCATTTTCTCTAATCCACCCCTTAATATGCTCATATTTTTTGTTTCTGTACTTATATAGAACATTAAAATCTCTGAAATTTTTCGGATGGGTAGTAGCCTACGCCTACTATATAGAAAAGATTTGGTGGTAGAGGATCGCCATGACAACGTCAAAATAGGTAGACGTGGCATTTATCAAAGCAATATGATTATTATTGCGGTCATGGTAACAACCTAGGAAATCAAAACAAGAAAATGAAAAATGAAGTAAAAAAAAAGTACACGCGTTGCTCAGCGCTGTACCTCGACTGTCAGACGAAGTAATTTGCATCGATATTAGTCAAACGCGGGTGAACATCGGTAGAAAATGAGATGTAGATTTTTCTCTTTTTTTTAGATAAAAAAGAATTAATCGGAAAACAAAAAATAGAATGCAGGCAGCAAGTAGTTCTTGAAATGGCAGAAATAGAAGGCCAAAAAGTTTACGAAACTACACGGAAGTTAATCGGGTGAAAGTAAATACAGAGTCTGCCCCCACCACAAATTGGATGGATAATCAGAAGAACGTCTTTTGCAGCGAGTGCACAGGTCCCCCTTTCCTCCCACATGTATACTGAAGAGGGTCGCCTTTTTTATTCGCTATTTTTTCCCCATTTTTGCGGCTATACAACTGCGTACGCACATTACACGTCAAGACATTGTGGAGGGAAACAAACAACGGCGGTTGCATCCGAAATGTTGAGTAGAGAGAGAGAGAGTCAGAAAGCTCGTTATACAAGAACCTGTCAAGGCCACCAGGTTCTTCCTTCCTTCCTTTTTTTCCTTATTCCGTATATTTTTGCCTTTCGTTGGTTCGTTCACTGCAGCGCGGACGAAGCGACTTCTTTTGTTCCTTTTCTTTTCCATTGTTCACCAATAACTAGGCGAGTCTCTTTTCTCTCTCCCGTAGTAGGTAGTACATGTGTATAGGGTCTCTTTTATATTCCCTGTGTTCAGGTTCTCTCTCTCTGTTTGCCATTCTCCGGTCCCGATTCTTCTTTTTCTCTCCTTTTTTATTTTGTCGAGATGGCCATTTTTTGTTTTGTTTGTTTGAAGATATAGACGTCTTTGGGATAGCCTCAAACAAGAAGAAGGAGAAGAAAAGAATCCGTGTAGTAGGATTGATAGAGATATAGCCAGTGTAGAGAAAAAAAGAGCAGAATAAAAGGACCAACTCAGCTGATTGTCACTGAACTGCTGCTCTCTGCTCCTGTTGTACAGTGTGGCCGCCCTACTTGGTTGCCCGTCTTGTCTTGTCAAAAGTGGAAAGGGAGAGTGAGAAAAAAAAACGCGACCCTGGCACTTATTATTATGTTGTTATTATTACTATGGTTGTCGTAGAAACAGTTAGAGCTGTTATTCCTCCTACTGTGGAACATTGTAGAAGGAGTTGAGCATGTCATCAGGTCGCCTCAATGACATCAACCGCACCTCAATGGTCTGTTGGAATTGTCTATTGAGTGTGTGGCGGAATCTTGTTATATGATGGAGAGAGCCTCTTTAGATTCATTCTCTTCTCTCAAGAGGACAAATGTACAGCCACATAAGGAAGACACAGTGGGGAGCTTATTATTACTCCCTTCATCTCTGTCTCTCTTCTATATCGAGTCGCTCGTTTTCTTTATTTTATCGCCGTACAGTTGCAGTTTCCCTTTTAACTATACGACCAAAGATCTCTTCCTCTCTCTCTCTCAATGTGTGTAGTACGTATCCCGAAGAGCCTGAAGAAAAGCAGGCGATGAAGCGGAACGAAAAGGAGGGCGCCATTGTGATGCTTGGAGAAGGGACTGAGGGTCTTGATTGGACCCGGGCGGGCGACGTGTTTCATCCGGATGTAATATCGGTTCGCAAATCTTTGCCAGTCGAGAGAAAGATTTCGAAGGGACTGCGCGTTCACAACACAAACGCACACGCACACAGCGGCAGGAAATATCCCGTAATAAGATGATCAATTCCGTTCCTTAATGTTCTCCGTGATTACTCTCCCTTCGTTTCATGAATAGAGCGCCACCACCAGAGTGGTCTTGAGTGTATGCAAGACGAGCAACGGTCGTTGTCGTCGAGAGTTGAACGCCACAAAACACATTAACCAACGGTTTCTCATCATCCGGACAAAAAACACAAACAAAAAATAAATAAATATCCATCCGATTTGCGGGCGTCCATCTGCTTTGATTTCATTTCATTCGAGTTGATCGCTAGCTATACTATAGTCCGTCGTCTGAAATCATAGTTCTTTTTCGTGACACATTGTGTAGATTCAGAGCAGCACGAATATTGTATAAATACTCAGTATCATATACAGAAAAAGCTTTCTTCCATCTTTTATATACTTTTCCTGCCCTCTTTTGTTGTTGTTGTTATTTTATTTATTTATTCTTTTGGAGTCTGAGATTTTGTTGACAAAAGAAGCGGAGAGAGAGAGAGAGAGTTGACGCCCTTCGCTATTCTTTTCCATCCGGGAGGAGAGAGTATGAGGCCGCATAGGGTGCGGAATTTTTGAAGAGACGAGATGACAGTTGAGAAAAAAAAGGAAAAGCTACTAGGCGGCGGCGGCGGCATAGGAGTTGTTGTTGCGGAAATCAACCAAGCACAGAACTGACTTTATTTATTCTTTTTATTTTCCTTCCTCCCTCTTTTTCGGTGTCTTTATCATCTTTCGCTTTCTCTGTTTATCTGTGCACAGTCTAATATATATCATATACATAGAGTATAAGCCAACCAGTATGTATATGTTGGAAGAATGGATGAATGCGTTTTCAACGGAGATGAACGACGACTCTACATATGAAGACGATTCGCTTCATGTTTCGTTTGAATCTTCTTCTTCTTCTTTCTGTTTATGCGGGTCTTTATGCCTTTCTCTCTTCTTTTCTCTCATCTTCCGTCGCAGGACGTCAAGGACGATGACAGAAAAGAAGATTGACAAGAGCCTAGAGACCGAAATTGAGACTTGGGGAACTGATTGATCTCATGTTGGGTATTAATGCTCCGTTCCTATCCTCTCGCTTTTCCTATATATATTGCGTCAACAAATCAACCCTAAAAAAAAACTTGTTTTCTTAGTTTCTTTCTCTCTCTCTCGATCTCTCGCTCTTCAACGGTCTCATTTCGTTTGTCCCCCCGTGTGTTTGTGTTTGAGAGATTTGATCGTCGGCACATGATGACTCGCGACGATCGTGTCCAATATGGAGACACAGGGATAGTGTTGCTCAGCAGCATGCAATGTTATTAAGAAAATGAATTGTCTAGGTTACCACTATGTGTGTGTGTGTGTATATTAGACAGGAGAGCTCTTTCACATCTAGTCACATCTATATTTGATGTTATTTCTCAAAATTGTCTTTGGTCCGTATCATCTCTCCGCTTTTGATTTGTATGTATACGCCACTGGTATACGCCTCGAGAAGTTAATAAGAGTGAATAAGAGGGACAACAACAACTTACTTGGCAGACCTATGAAAATACCCAACCAACTATTAACCATATTTCTTGGTTTGTGTATCAGTCAGCATAATACTATTAGTATTCCGCTTTTTTTAACAAATCCTCTTTATGATGACCCCAATGGCTCAGAGTTAACAACGGAGACATTCAAAAGAGAAAATTCTTAAAAGTTGCGTCAAACTGAAATCGATTTGAAACTTTTATTTTTATGTATACGTATTTTACCCTTTCTTATATATATCGTCCGGCGTCCCGCAGGATTTTATTCATTTTATTATCAGCGAAACTTCAGTCGCACTACATCGCTCGTGTTTTTTTGCATAGGTAGAATTGTAGTAAAATGAAATTTTAAGTAGATATTATTATATATCAGCTGTAAGGAATTTGAAGAATCCAAAACAACAGACAACAAATGTTATTATTATCAGATGTAATTTATAAATTGTTATCCGGAAACATGTTAGCTAATACGAGAAAAACGAATATTCAGTTTGGTTTTTATAGGAAAAAATTGTATTTTTATCTCGACAGAAGAGAATACAAATATTAATTGCAACAAAAATTCACTTGAGCATTGTTGACTTAAATCAGTCATATCAAATTACGGTAATCATTTTGGGGTGGCGGGGTTTGCTGAGTCGCAGGCGTTATCTCGGAATGAAAATTTATGTTCTTAAAAATAGAGTTAAAGTTAAATTGCAACGTTTGGAACCAGTCAGTCCCCAAAATCGATAGACCACCAACATTAGTTGTAATTACAAGAGGTAGAACTCCTTCTCGGCCGTTGTACTTGACTTTGACTTGACATTCACCTTGGTCGGGAATCTCCTTTTCATTTGCATCGATCATAGGTATTTTATTAGACATTAGTGGCGGCTTTCCTAGCTCCTCCCATGTTGATTGACTAACGAGGGATACGGACGCTCCCGTGTCCAACACCATCGGAATCGTTTTTCCTTCAACATTTACGGCAACGTAAAAATGACCAGTGACGCGTGTCTGGATCATTTTCAAGGCGAGCTGGCGCTGTCCATCAGAGTCTGGTTGGCATCGAGATGCATCTAAACAATTGAAGATCCTGTTCCAGTCCAAATGTAGAGAAGGAAACCAAACTCTGCCTAAGAGATTGGTCGTTTGCGATTGCTTCATCACATAAAGAGGCAGCTGTAGACTTTTGCCAGCGCAATTCACATTGGCCATGAACTTGCCTTCAAATTCAATTTGAGACCCTGTAACACCCGACCAAGTCTCCATTACCGGTTCTAATATCGGCTGTCCCATCTGCCGCCAAATGGAGTTGCCAATGATTGAAATATGGCATCCAGAATCAATTGTCATGGTTACCGGTAGACCATTAATTTTGATTCTCAGAACGAATCTTCTTCTAGGCGCAGGGCAAGTAACGACTTCCGGTTTTTTAATAGCCGCAGCAGCGGGTCTCGATACGGTTGTTGGATTGTAGACTGTGTTGGTTTGATTACTTTTGGTGTCTTCCGTTGTAGTTTCTCTTGGAAACCAAAAGCTAATCACCCAATTCTTTACGTTGGTTACAGCCCAATAAATGAGATGAAAAAAAATCATGGCCAGAAAAAGTCTCATCGTCGGAAATGTTTGGCTACCTCGTTTACATCTCACAGCTTCCGGAACAGAAGGTGTATAGACCGATTGGGTATTGGTGTTCCAGCTGGATTTCGAAACGTCCTTCAACTTGCTTACTCTTGGGCTTTTAAACTGCTGCTGGTATTTGGTATTAGCAACAGGAATAAGGGACCCAGAAGAGTTGGTATTAAGAGGCCGAGTCAGGAGACTCCTTCTGGTTAAATTCGCCTGTTCACGACATTCTGATAATACAGTTTGGGATCCGCGGGTTATTGGCCCAGGGGCTGTGGTGGGAAAATCCATTTTGAAAGTAATTCGATGATTATCAAAACGATACACAATCGGATGATTAATATGATTACTATGATCAATGCAGACTCCTATATATAGCCTACACCCCGAGAGTCATGTGACGTTCAGCATCTGTTTTATCAGTGTTATTCAAATTAAAAAATCGTTGATTCCTTATAAAATTGATATTTTCAGAAAGTAAAACATTTTTCGCATCATGTTCAAATTAGTTAATTGAAATGTCGAAGATGCTCTTGAACGATAAACGGAGAAATTGGGTGAACTTGGGCGATCGACGACAAGTGCTATTACTCTGACTGGCAAGGCCACCTAGTAGTACATCAGACCATTATGAGCATGGCCCATTATTTATTGACACAAAATAGTGCGCAAGGGACGAGTACGAACATTTCGACATTGACACACGCGCGTCACGATTATGACTTGAAAATTTTATAAATTCACCAACTTGAGAAAGATGGGGTTTTGTTGACATCGTGACAATACTCAATTGGAGTGAGTTTCTTAATAATCCGTACCGTAACTGCAGGGTGGGCTATAGCATCTACGCTTCAGGTCCTCCTGCTCTCTGGGTCCCGGTCCTTTTTTTTCGTCGTAAATATATACTTATTACTACAATATGTATCCGCTGGCTTTTAGCGTTGGATATGCGCATCAGACCTTCAGTAGAATCGTAGTAGTCCACTCTCTTCTATATGCTATTTGATTTGAGATTCGTAGACTTACTTTACGGCTTACAGAGTCCGTGACATCGTTCCCTCTTGTTGGTCTGACCAGGGTATCTCTGTCTATTGCGCTGAGCAGTATCAGGACTTTTAACAGGGAGAGAGATAGAGAGAAGGAAAGAATATAAATCCCTGGGTATTGTTTGAGATCCTCTTGTCTCTCAGCCCTTGAACTTTTTTTTGCCAACATGATCATGCTGGGTCTATGAAAAAAAAGAGCAAAATATCCATCTGGCGATTCGCCATTATCGATCGATATGATTCCTTCCTTTTTCCTTTCTTATTGTAAAATAATCAGTTCGTCGTCAAGATGAAAGATATGCTGCGCTAGCTGCTCTTCTGCATTGATCGTTAGGTGGTCTGGAAAGAAAGAAATAAAGATGATCGATGCCCTTGCTACGAATTGTGTCTCGTGAACGACGTCCTCATAACAGAGAGAGAGAGAGAGAAAAAAATGGATCATTTGAGAACGGAATCCCATACGGATCGGAATCACCCATAAGGAGAGGATCGCATGCTTGCGGTGCGTTGGCGGTTCGCCTGTCGCCGATTGATGTGTGAAATTTAAAAAATTCCAATTCTTCTATACGAATTACGAAACGTCATACTTCGACCCAATACCCCCAACGCCTCCCTCCTACACGTATGCATTCATGTTGATGGCCCGTTGATTTTTAATCTTTTCTTTCCCCCTTTTGTTGCTTGTTAAAATGTCTATACGAGAAAAAGAATCGAAATCTCAAGAAAGAATAAGAAAAATGAGAATTTTACACACATAGATTTCCTTCCGCGTTTTAATAAAGAAAAAGGGGCGAAAATCTCGATCCATTCACAGACTATGTCTCTCTAGCTATGTGCTATACATATGCTTGCATATAACCAGGGATCTAGATGTGAAGCTACAAGGATGCCCGGAAGTATCGAAAGCTCATAGCTAGAACTTTCCTACTTTTTCTTTTTCTTCTTTTCATTACTCTTTTTTTTTCCTTCTTGCTCGGTGGGGCTATGCTGTGCTGCTCCATGCAGTTCTTCCAAGCACATGAGCAAATAGTATTTAAAGAAAAAAAAAATGAGCAGCAGAAAGACTTCATGGTGATCCTGATGGCTCTGTGTATGACGGAGGAGAAGATCTAGCTGCTCTTTTCATGGCCCACTAATCAAAAAAGCTGCTGGGGCGTTCAATGGCTCGAGGAAGGAATGAGTGGCCATCTCGGAAACGGATAGAGAGATGGAAGAGAGGACCGTGCAGGATAAGATATATAATATGAAGGCCCTCTAGTCAGCTGGATGAAACAGTCAACATTGACAATGCCGTGGGATGAAAAGTCTTCTTTCCTTTTTCTTTTTTTTTCATATATATTTGCTGGATCTCCTACTCTGTTTATATCGAGAGTCTCTCGCTGTCTCCTTTTAAATTCTCGAGTCTCTTGTTTCTCATATTCGCTCGGAAATGTTACATTTATGAATTGAGCGAGCGGTGAAACTGGTCGCCGCTAGAGTGCACAATCTTCTTTCATGAATATTTTAGAGATTTATTTTTTTGAAAAAAATGCCCCGCTCAACGAACGAACGGGAGCCAAAAAATGAAGATGGAGGGGCGGTTTAATACTACTTGACGCAAACTGTCTGTTCACATTGATGTGTGTTAAAGTGCGAACAAAATGTGGCGGAGCATCACCAGCAGTTCTGCTGTCCTCTGACGTCACACTATAAGCGATGCGCTTGGCTTACAAACCATTGGGCGTCGATTGCTGGATAAACAAATAGAGTTTTCGATTACTCTCGTATGTTTGTACATCGGAGAATTATGTATGCCACCCATTAATACTCGGAAAAGAGCGATCATCGCAAAAAAAAGGGGGAAAATATCGGAAAGGATGATGTAAACGATGTGATGTGGTCGCGTCGTTTGATGCGATCGTCACGCCCCCCCCACTTCTCTAGTTCTGACTCTCTTCCATCTCTGCTCGGCCCGGCTCTCTCCTTTTACTTTGGCTGTTGTCAACCTTGGGACCCGTTGACCGCCATCAGTCTCCAATTGGCCGACGTGTAGAACGGTTTTGTCTGGGCATTTTCTTATTATTCATCGTCAAGTGCCGTGTTAACCCGTTTGACGACGATTGTCGTGCGAGTGCCACAGCCGGAATCAGCCGCCTTATTAAATCAGGTGTTTATCGAGTCTCATTTTTAATAAGAAAAATCGGCTTTGTTCTTAGTTCTTGCGTTATCACGTTGTTTGCAATTTGTCTTGATTTGGTTACTACAACAACGTCCCGTGTATGTGTATGTGTGTCCCGCGATCCAACAGTTGGGTGTCCAGTGACTGTAACAAATCGGGAAAACCACAGAGACGCGAAACTTTTGTCTTTGATATTAGATTCCCTTAGTAGTTTATTCTCAACTTTATGGGGTCTCTATTTTCTACGTGTGAGTCCCCATCATCAAATATATTATTCAGACTCGGTCGTCTCGCACTTTTGAGGCTGTCTTTGTCTGTGTGTTGGAACGTTTCACGACACAGCAACTATAAGTCCTATATAGTATATAGCATTGTACAGTCTGACAGGAAAGAATCAATAAATTCTATAGCAACGCCAGTCTATATATATGTATGTGTATGTTTATAAGCGACGCTCTTATAGTCAGAAGGCGATCTAGCGTACCGCCCCACTGAATATCAAAGTGCGTTTTGTTTCCACTGATCGAATATGTCGCCATGCATGAATACGCAAAATAAGCAGTTCCTTCCCCAGTTGCGAAATCAAATGTAACATGGTTGATAACAGATGAACACACTTTCTAGTTTTGCCTGCCAATTCCACACTATTATATAAACTAGTTTTTTTTTTTTTAAATTTGCGTATGGGTATTTCCCTTTGTTATTGTGAAGAGCGATCTTAGCTGTTGCGCAGATCTGTACAATGTTGAGCAACGCTGTATACAACTGGAATGTTGCCTCAACAAACGCGGATATTTGAAACGGCTGGGGGAAAATATTTTAGAGAAAGAAAGAATGGTGTCCATTTGCATATGTGTTTGGAGTCGAACATTTTAGACATATAGCCACCAGTTTCTTAGCTCTCACAAGGTTCATAAGGTTCTCCCCGGGATTTATATAGAGGCCCTTGCTGATGGATGATGATGTTTCACTATTTTATTATTGCTCGTTTTGAAAGAAACAAAAAAGAAGAAAAAAAAACAAAAATGGTTTAACTTTGCGGTCCATCGACCTCCTTCCTAGCCCAGCGGCATTTTGGCGACGAGGTCCCACAACTAAAAATACCGGGCTCAGCAATAGCAAAGATGCAAACGTACGACCCCATACGATTCCTTGGTGAAAACAGAAATAGGAAAGGCTTTTGCATGGGTGTGTGTGTGTGTTCTGCATGAAATCTGTAAATAAGCGTCCCAAGTTAAATGCAAGTAGTCCCTACTTTGCTTGGCTGTTGATGAAATCCTTTTTGCAAACTCTTCGGGCGACTTGCATTCACGCAAGAAAAAAAAGAAAAAAAGAAGTCAAAGATATGCGTGCAATGTGGGGGTGGTCTATTTGATGGTCGCGGCCCCATTGAGAAAAGAAGATCAGGGATATATAGAGAGAGAGAGACGGAGAGAGGCAACAGCAGTGGAAGACAGTTTTATATCTCTTACAAATAGTGACGACGGATAGTTTGAGAGTCTCAATCTGCGCTCAGCGCTTTATCCAACGTGTCGACCGTTCCCTCATTTCGTTCAACTCGAGCTCTTAGCCGTTATCGACCCGATGATGAAATGAGTGCGAAAACGGTTGCCTGCTGCACTGATTGTTGATGAACGCGCACGTCATCGATGCCATTTCGATGCGGATCGATGGATACAAGAGAAAATTTTGAGGGAACCACCACCACCCCAGATGACGACATTCTTGACTGCTGACTTGCAGTTCAGCAGCAGCTTGGTCTCACACTCTCTCTTGTACTATTACTCCTTAATGACTATTGTTGACAACTGATGGCTCGGCACTCAAATCCAGCAGCTGTTGTCATGGCCAAATTTGACGGAGTGTCTTGGTTGTTTTTTTTTTGTTTTTTTCATTTGTTTTGTTTTTCTTTTGTTTTCCGTCTGGTCCGTTGTCTGTCGACACTCTGGGCTAGTGGTGCAGTTCACGAGGAATTCAAATAACGCGGAGAACTCATTTGTATTTATACTCTTGTTTGTTTTTCGCTTTCCTTTCTATTTCACCCTCTGTTTCTCTCTCTCTCTCTCCCCGTCTGCCGGTGATTTGATCTCCATGGTTACCATCTTTACGTCTTCCTCCGGTGTGTGTGTTTGGCAACTCTCTCGCTCTCTTTCTCTCTCGGTGTGTGTGTCTTTCGCGCGCTCTCTCGCTCTTTCTCCATTCGCTGCCCGCAAACGCAAAACGGGGGTAATCAACGCACAACAGGCAGTCTTCAGAGTCTCACCATCACGGAGAGTCGTCGGGCAAAGGCCGCGCAGCCTGGCACGCCGTCTTCAATCCGGATCGGCCGCAGAATCAAGTACAGCACGTCCGGTAGGTTTTCTTTTCTTTTCTTTGCTTGTCTCTTTTTGGTTTCTTTCTCTTTTCTCTTTCTCTCGTAAAGTGATGTTTCCGTATATATTCCTCATGTTCTAGCCGTTCCTTATGTTGATAGCCGTTGAATTGATGGATGAGGCTCTGCCGTGTTCCGGCCCAATAAGCTGCCAAAGTGTCAAGTGCCAGAGTGAAGGTTCAAAAGTCGACGAACGTGCCAATGATTCAATCACGATCAACTAAAAAATTTTTTTTTTGAATTTCTTTTCGCTCTTGTTGGAAAAAGGGAATCGATAGTGTTTTGTTTTTCAGAAAAAGGGCAAAAAATAACCTTTGGAACAATGCAGAATGGTCGTGGTGCTTTTTTGATTATGCAAAGAACTTATCGTTCGCCTAAAAAAACTATTGTTATTTTTAGTGAATTGAGTCAAGAGGAGGGGGTGGGGTAGCTTGCGTGATTATTTCCAACAAGAGAACGTGTGTGATCCATCGACAGCTCGTGCATCAAGAGATGAAACGAATTCTCTCAAGTACGTATAGGAAAGGAAAGAAAAAACAAAAAAACAAAAAGATGATTGGTCATTCAGAGGATGGGAAAAAAAAAGAAAGAAAAGCTGAGCGAAGGAGAGCATCATCAGTTGTGCAGTTGAGAGTTAATTGACAGTTGAACATGGTCGGATGTCCGTCACGGATCGCACTGATGTTACACATGTATCATCTCGTGGTAGTGGCCCCAGTGCTCTTGTATACAAGTAGATAATGTTTGATAGTTGCCCAACAAGCCTACGGCACTGCCGCGTTCAAGCGCCACACACGACGAAAGTGAAACGCAGCAAGGAAACAAAAAAGTAAAAGAACTGGTTCTTTCTATTTAATAATTTTGTTTTTATTATTTTCTAAAAAATATCTTTATGACATCACTGGATGAACCCTGTTCATTTTCATTTGATGAACGGGTGTAAAGAGATAGAGAACAAGATGAGCAGATATAGGCCACATCTATAACGAACTGTTGCTCAATTGGTGTCAATGATGTCGGTGCCCGCAAGAGGGAAGTGGATGCTTGGATGATCATTCTTTTCTTTCTTTCTCTCTGTCTCTCTCTCTGTTCCATAGCATTTATTTCTTTTTTGTTTTTTGTTTCGTATGTCCTTGATGATTCGTTTCTCTCTCAGAGTTCTTTCACTCTTCTTTTCTATTCTTCTTCGCCTTGTGACGACAACGACGCGGCAGGATATCACATATACATCTTTCGCTCTCTCTCTCTCTCTCTCTCTCTCTCTCATTCTTTCTCTCTATATACGCCGCAGCAGCATCCACAAACTATTTTTATAGTCTTTATAGAGAGACGGGGACGTTCTGTCGTTCCGCTTACAGTTGACGAATTGTGGGACCATTAAAATGCTCGTTGCTCTTCTCCGTCCCTCCATTCCATTTCTTTCTCTTCCTTTGGCTATCCGACCTCCCCATTAATGGTAAAAGCCCGACCAACGGGAGAGAAAGAAAGAAACAAAAAAAAAACTATTACGTAAATAGTCCTAATACATTAGAGAAATTACAAAAGAAAAAACAGAAATGATTTTGTCATTTCATTAGCGTTTAATAGTCTTATTCGTTACATCAAAGGAAAATGAATCTTTGATTGAATCAAATCATCATTCGTTTCATTTTTCTTTTAACTGCTTGATGCTTTCCAAGTCGTTAAAAACTTGTTTAATGTACCAAAGTTATCGTCATTATTACGTTTCATTATTACAGTATTATGTACGCGCTATTTATTACCATCATCATCTCCGTTGGCTGGTGATATCATGCGAGTAAAATACGTTTCGGAAATGGAATCAAAAGGGTGATAAATTGAACAGCACAATGAGATATACAATAACAACAAAGAAGGACAAAAAAAAAGAAGTCTTGTAGGGAAACAAAAAAAATACTTGTAGGAGTTCAGACTGCCCCTTGTGTCCTATAATGAATATCATAGGAATCATCACCCGTCTCGTCTACAGTTTGTATATAGACGCTCCCCCATATAATCTCGTTACTTGAATCAGCTTTTTTCCCAATGTGTCGTGCATGTTTTTTGTGCTTGTTGATTTTCAAAAAAGTAAATAACATTACGAGTTAAAAGCGAGGTCTGCGTCTATAAAGATACACAATATAGCAACTCGATGGTGGGGTGGAATTGGAGACGGATTGAAATTGAACCAAGAAACAAGAGTCCCAGGATTATTTGAGAAAGAGCGTTAGAATATATATAACAACAAAGGAGTTGCTGGGATAATCACGCAGAGAGTGGGGGATCAAAGCGGGAAATGAATGTCTGGATAGAGAAGGAGAGAGAAAGAGAGAACTGGAGAAGAGGGAGAAAAAAAAAACAACACACATAACGTACTAGGATAGCGATGGGCGGGCAAACGAACAGGCGACAACGGTGGTTGTTAAGAGGCTTCCTCTCTCTCCTCTCTCTCTCTCTTTCTCATTCTTTTCTTTTTGACTATACTATCTGAGAGTCTTGTTTCGTATAGTGTCTATACAACTGCTCCCGGTCGGCTTTCAATGCTGCCCGCTACTCGTTTTGTTATAAGTCGGCAACAGTCTCAACCAGTGGCGTTCAGTCGCTCGTGCTTCTTTAACAAAGTTCGGTCACAAATCGCGCTCGATCTCGTGTGCTTCAAACACACAGCCAATCAGCTTTCTTATCCTCCCCATACACACACCCGACATACGACGACATAGTAGCACTGTTTATTACAGACAGGTGAAAATCCTCAGCCGTTCATAACTTGTTCGGCTGTCGTACAGTGCTCAAGTGTCTTCATCGTCTTCTCAGTTGAATAGTTGAAAGGCAGACACAAGTTTCGAATCAAACAAAGTGACAACGTAATCATCATCATGACGAAAGTCAACAGCGAAAGGAATGAAGCACCACCGGCTTCTTGGTCGGCCGGAGCAGCATCGGCTGATGAAAACGGAGATGGAGGAGCGACGACTAAAGTGTCGGTGGAAGATGAATCTCGGTCGGGACCGGCCGCTGTGGCCGAACGCTACATGTCGGTTGTTCGTGAATCGTGCGGAGTAGCACGTCAATGTGCCGCTCGTACTTGGCACCGGTGCAACAGCACCATTGCCCAAGCCGTGGCGTAAGCTAAAAAAAAAAAAACACTTTTATTATTTCAAATTCTTTTCATCTTCTTTTTCTTCGTCCTTTTTAAAAAAAAAATTTTGATTGTGTGTTGCTCTCAGTTGATTATGATCTTGACCGTCCTCCCCGGCGGGTAAAGAAAGCGGACCACGAGCCTCTGAGCGATGACAATTACATATCCACTCTCAAACTCCAACAACTTTCATTTCTTGTTGAAGTTACATGTGGAAAAAAGTCCATTCCATCTTCTTCTTCGTATATTTTTTTTCCAATTTCGAAAATGAATCCAGCCCTTTTTTCTTTCCCTCTTTCTTTCTTTTCTTCTTTTTCTTCAATCAAATCTGACTAAGAAATGAGATACAGTTGATGTCTATTTTGTTGACAGACACAGACACGCACACAGTGGCACCAAGGAACGGATTAAATATCATTCTCACGAATTCAAATCTCAATCGGAATTGATGCCGGGGGAAAAAGGGCTCACCATTCACTTAAGATTTTCCAGTCTACATCCTGATTTCCAATTCATACACAAAATACGCAGCGGAAAAAAAAAAAAAATTGATCTGTCAAGAAAAATCAATGATAAAAGAGTATTGATATTGATTCAATGTATAGAAAGAAGAAACAGACTGTGTACTGTCTTTCCTTTTTATTATTCCGTTTCGAGGACTAATCAGATTTTGTGTTTATCCTCCCCTACCCATCTCTTCCCTTAAGGCTGGGCCTTCCTCTCTATCTCCATATATTGACATTTTCTAGTCCTCTTTTGCCTCTCTTTTCACCAAGCCAAAATAAAATATCGATAATGTTGTATAGTCCATCCATCGTTGTATTTAAGCACTAGGCAGGCATCCGTATAGGATATTGTAGGTCAAGACTCAAGACTCTCCGTTTATTGCATGGGGTAGTTATTGCGCCATGCGAGACAGGATCGACGGAGCGTGGAATGCGCTTTTGAATGTCTCATATCATAACCCACCCTCTTTTCCTTTTACATTTTACACGGTACAATATCACCGGCCAATGCTAGTCTCTCTCTCTTTCTCTCTTCCTTTACGGTCCCGAGTCGTTGAATAATGGATTTTTGACTCAGCCAGAGAGAAGAGAAGAGACAGGTTCGTGATGGGTCTTTTGTTGTGTTTTCTTCTTTCAATCTTTTACCTTTTATCCTGGCGCGCGTTTTCTTATTATTTCCCCATTTTTTTATTTATTTTATTTTTATCAAAAAATTTGCTTTGAATAGAAAGAATTTTTACCTTACGTGGTGCGCTCTTCCAGCGGACCACGTAGAAATGCATGAAAAGCGGACCCATGTAGAAAGGCAACCCGCAAAAGTACAAACAACACTAACAACAACAACAAACCGAATAATAGGTAGAGCCAATCACGGGCATTGTCGGAAATAATGTACAACTTTCATTCGCGTGACAGCGTGTTTACAAATCTCGTTTTTATTGAACGGCAAGGCGTGTCGGAAATAAATATCCGGTTTTCCCGGTGAGAAAAGGTCGCCCAAAAAAAGAAGATAAAATAAACAGGTCCCTGTTGTGTTTTTATCTGATGACACAATCAATGCGCGTAACAATTGACATGGCACGTGTGAAAGAATTTCCTTCGACAAAACTAAAATTACATTTTTTCTTTCCTTTTCTGTGTGTGTGTGTGTTTTGATGTGAAATTGCAGGTCAGCCTCGTCAAAAGGTAGACGAGGTGAACAACGATCGCGATCCTCATCACCGGAGACGGGCGTCGGCTCTGGCACCAAAGGATCTAGCACGAACAAAGGTCGTCCATTCTCCAAACCGATTTCGCGAGCACTCAACATGAGCGCGACGCAAAAAGTTGTCGGCTGCCTCAAGAGCAACGTCTTGACCATCCTCAACATCGCCGGCGTCTTCTCAGGCGTCGTCCTCGCCCTTGTACTCAGGTCTTCGCGCGAGGAGAAATGGACACAACGAGAAATTGTTTATGTTGGTTTTGTAGGTGAGTCACTAATTAATACTACGTGTCGTCTTCATTTCTTTTTAGTTGTATTCTCCATTATATACACTCTTTGCCCGTACTTGGGCTCTTTCCTTATGGGAACCAATGACTTGCATCACGTCTCTAGTCTCTAGATGGCGCACGGGTAAGCAAAATGACGAGAATGAATGTGGTCGGCTTATATTGAGCCAGCATCAATTGACCGTCGGGTTGTTATCATCAACGCCATATAGAACCCGATGAAATCCAAAGCCTCTTATGTTTGTCTATAGCGTTCTTCACAGCACACATAAACTGCGTGTGTAGACAGACAGTGTATAAAGCGCTCCTTTATATTTTTAGTCAGAAATAACAACAAAAAGGAACTGCTGGGTCATATGCTTGGAAGGTTCAAATATTCGATAAAAGATGAGACAATCTTTAGAGTTGACGGACACCCTTTTTTTGAAAGTAATGAAATATTTTTTTTTTCATCCCCCTCGATCATAGAGTAAACGATTTCTTTAAGTTTAACTTAAACTAAGTCGATAAAGATGTCGGAAGTCGAATATGAAGAGTATTTTATCATTTCTTCAATTGAAATAATTTCTTTTCCTCTTTGATTAGGTGATTTGTTTTTACGAATGCTTAAGTGTCTCATTCTGCCACTGATCGTCTCATCAATGATTTCGGCCGTCGGCTCACTGGATCTTTCCGTGTCGGGACGGATTGGTACGCGAGCCATCGTCTACTATATGACCACCACCGTCAGCGCTGTCATTTTGGGTATCATCCTTGTCCTGACTATCCATCCGGGGGAAGGATCCGATAAGGGAATCGTTCGCGGCGGTTCCGTCCGTCACGTCACCACGGCCGACATGCTCATGGATCTCATCAGGTAGATATAACGACACTGTACTGCGTCGTTGCTGCTGGTAGTCCAACAAAATTTAACTTCTTCTCTTCCACATTTGGAACGAGTGATGGATTTACATTCAATAGTATTTCATCATTCCTATTGTCCCATCCGAGAAATTTTGTAATTTACTATCTCCAGACAACAAACAAGTCTTTTTTTGTTTGTTTGTTTTTAAAAATTTAATTTACATTTTCTTTGAAAAGAAACAATTGATTGAATTCGTTGATATAGACATTTCTAATTCGTTTATTTCTTTCTTTTTTTTTTTTACCTAGAAACCTGTTCCCACCGAATTTGGTCCAGGCTTGCACCGCTCAGGTCAGTAACAAAACAAAACAGAAAATACTTTGATTCAATTGAAATTCGTGCCTGACCTGGAGGCTATGCCAGCATAGAAATAGTACAAACGTTTATTGTCTTTTTATCACGTCAAAAAAACAGAAACAAAACAGAAATCCCCCGCAAAAATGTGATTTTTCAATGTGTTGCGCTCGTCAAGAGAAAAGGAACGTGCGTAGAATGAGAAAGTTGAGCATGAAAACGGCAAGCGAGAGTGTGCTAAGCTTCGTCATCGGCCAAGGAAGAATATGAGCAGACAACCGACTGGCGCCGTTGCACAAATCTGTGCCACAAAGGCAAAAGGTTGTCTGGTCTGTGCTGCTGTCAGCGTCTCGTCCGCATCCAATCCTGTTGGGTACCTGAAAAGCGTTCTCGGCAGGAGCGCATCCTCGAACTTCGCCTGTCATTCCGCAGTGATGGGAGAAAGAAAGAAAGAAAATTGTTGATATTATGTTAATGGAATAACTCGCTCGATGTGGAACGGAATTTCATACGCCATCATCAAAATGACTGGCACGTACGTTGCAACAAATAGTCCACATGACAATATGGGGAAATGGATTTTTTTTTAAAATTTACTTGACTCGCTCCCGTCATCGTAGTGGGTAATCGTTTTCCCGCACAGGTGGGGAGGTGACGCGGGACATTCGACTTCAAATTGGCGCCACATTGGCGCCTTGACGAATATGTCACATGGAAAGGAGTCCTCGCCAACTTCGGCACCGCACTGGTAACACTGAATGGCCAGACAACTACCTGTTCATCGAAAGAAATTCAAAATTTTAGAAAACAAAAAATAATATTCAGTCAACTCAAACAAAAATGGACTTTTAATTGAATTGCAAGTTTGTCCGTACAGGGAAACCAAGCAGACAGCATTAGGAAAGTCGTCCAAAAATTTCGCCGGATTCTCATCCTGTGGAAACGGCACGGCGCCGCACTAACGTCAGAAATAGACTTTCCTCAATTTTTGTTTTTTTTTTCTTTTCTTTTTTCTTTCAATTCTTTTTTAACTTGGGGAGTGTAAATATGCCGGGTGCTGCACTATTTTTTTTTTGAAAGACTTTGGACAATTTTTACATGGCGCAACGTTTCATGAAAGTCTAAACTAAAAGGCTAGTCGAATAAAGATTCTGGTGTTGAAACGACGACCTACACACACAGAGACACACACACACACACACAGTTGGGCTTCTCTTTTACCCGGAGCGGATGTGCAGCGATAACGAAGTAGAAGCAAAGAGGAAGCGAGAAAAAGGAGATTGACGGGGCACGGCTGTTTCTCCTCCCGCTCAAAGTTATATCCTACACTCTTGGCAGTGATATATGACGCACAATAACAATAATAGAATAAAGAAGTAACTCGGTTGATAAAAAACGATGTGACGACGAGTCGACGAGACGGACTTTCTTTTCAATTCAAAAATGACAGCAGCAGCTCAAACTCAAATAAGTAACTGAACACATTGGCTCACTATAAATTGGGCCTTGTTGACGAGATCTCTTTCGACTCGTTTCGCAACGGACGGTGGGTACGGCCGCAGCCGAAACTCGTCGCGGTTGGCACCAACTGAGAAGTTTGTCTAACTATACGCACGGACTCCTCGGTTTCTTCCTCTCAAGTCTCAACTGTGAACCGTCTGACGGCATTTTCCTAGTGCCAAGTCGTTCGTCGTTTTTTTTTTCTCTTCTTCTTCTTTTTTTTTTTATCCTTTTCTTCGTGCGTGTGTGTGGGTTGTTATTTTTCTTTTCTCTTTATCTCCCCTAGCTCGTAGTCCAACACAAAGTGGCAGAAACAAGCGCTTGATTTTCTCTCGAGTCTAGCCGCAAGGGTTCTCGTTTTCACTTTCTACTTGTTCACAATAACAGATAGGAATCGAGAGATTTTCTGCCTCGTAAGAGATAAAAACGACTGAAATGCACGAGAAATATCAACGATTTGTTGTTTTTCTTTTTTTAAAAATAACTGACTGCTGTGTTTTGACCTTCATGGCGAGACGGAGCTAGAGTCTGCGTATAATTCTTGGCCTTATAAGGTATCTAACATACCCTAACAATCGCCGACATAGGACAGAACACATTTATTCTCTTATTTCATGAAAGGAAAAACAAAAATTATGAAGCAATCTTCCTTCTTTTCATTTGAGAAAAAAAAAGTCGCCAAGGCGAGGATTAAAAAACGAAGGAAAGGTGCTGCGTTCTGCGTACGAGGCGATTCGAATCGTGAGGCCTTAGCAATGCCAATCTGTGAACGCACTCTATGGGCGCTTGATTTATTTCAATGTCAAAACAACATTGACGACCGTCTAAATATTTATAAGCAGGGGAGAAGATGGAGGGTTCCTAATAGACTTGTAGTGTTTCTAATCTTATTTATATACGTAATAGTACGCTGTGAAATATCGTTATCGTGTTTGTCGACTTTTTCCCAGTAGTAATCATAGTAGCAGCTATACCCACAAGGGTATAGCCGTCCTCCCTACATTTATGTGTGTTGTTAATTTTCTTTTTATTTATTTTCTTGACGAAATGTTTGCAGTATAAGACTGTATTGACACCGCCTGCCGACTATTTGGAGTCGCTCGCCAATCTGACCAACTCTAACGGAACCGATGGCGGTAACATGACCGCCGGAAAGCCAAGTATGAACTCAGGAAATGAGAAAATAAATATGAAATCGTTGCGTCGTCGGTCCAGTTGGTGATTTATGGTGTTTTTCTTTCTTTTCTTTGCTCAAATAATACCAAAATAAACAGAGAATCTCTACGACTGGAAGATGTCATCCGACTACGAGGACGCCACCAATATCCTCGGACTCGTCGTTTTTTCCACCGTGTTGGGCATCACGCTCGGACGGATGGGAGCCAAGGGCAAGCCGCTCCTCAACTTCTTCGTCTCCATGAGTGAAGCCGTCATGATGATCACTGGCTGGGTTGTTTGGTAATACGATCCACTCGCCATTTGTTTTTTTGCACCGAAAAGAAAACACACTTTGAAAATTCACTACAAAATAACCCGTAACTGATTTTGTTTTGTTAAATATGTCGATATCAGGTTGTCACCGGTAGGTGTCATGTTCTTGGTGGCCTCCAAGATGTTGGAAATGGAGAGCTGGGAAGTCATGTTGGGACAACTTGGCATGTACTTTTTCACGGTGATGATTGGTCTCTTCATCCACGGTTTCGTCGTTCTCCAACTCATTTACTTCATCGTGACACGGAAATTGCCGTTCCGCTACGTCGGTAACCTTTCCGAAGCTTTGGCTACTGCTTTCGCCACTTCATCGAGGTCAGTTGATTCTCTAAAGAAAATCACTTGAGTTATTTAACAGAAAAAGAAAACGAGGCAATGTGTTTTGTATCTTGCAATAGCTCGGCGACTCTACCCGTGGCTCTGAAATGTTTGGAGGAGAAAAACCAAGTGGATCCACGTGTGACCCGTTTCGTCATGCCAATTGGCGCCACCATTAACATGGACGGAACGGCCTTGTACGAAGCCGTGGCCGCTATCTTCATCTCGCAAGTTCGTGGTATTCATCTGACCATGGGAAACGTCGTGGCTGTCAGCATCACAGCCACAGCTGCTAGCATCGGCGCCGCTGGTATTCCTCAGGCCGGAATCGTCACCATGGTGATGGTTCTCGATACTCTTGGTCTACCAGCCGAAGACGTCTCCCTCATCATGGCTGTCGATTGGTTTTTGTAAGTCTATCCGGTTTCTCTCTTTTTTTCTTCTTCTTATCTCATCGATTTCAACCGTTTTCTTATCGGTTAACCGCAACAGGGATCGCTTCCGGACGTTTACCAATGTGCTAGGAGACTCGTTAGGAGCCGGTATTGTGCACCATTTGAGCCGTCATGAGCTGGAAGCGATGCCGATTGAACCTGCCACTGGTCGAAGAAGCTCTGATATTGAACTTGACGGCCCACTAGGTGGTGCCGATCTCGAAAAGGGCGAATCGAGCAACGGTGGCCCAAGCTCCAGGAATCCCAATGTTACCTCCGCCGCCGTGGAAGTCGAATGGCAGTCGACGTCCATGTGAGTCTCGGCCATGGCCTCGGAGACTTTGATCTAAACACCGCGCGCGCTGGCGACACGGCCGTTATATAGAGATGATGATGACAAAAGCTAATAGCTATCAATCGTCATTGGCGATTGTCTTAGCTAAAATTTGTGGCACCCGACGAGAAAAAAAACGACACTTTGTTTTCGCATTTTTCATGTTTGGACATTCACACTTTTTTTTAATTATTATTATTATTATTATTTCATTTTTAAATTTTATCCCTTTTTTGTGTTGTTTTTTTAAACGACGTTATTCTAGAAATTGATTTATGAAACACTCTGGTGGATTTCATTCTCTGTATCTTTTTCCTAAATGATGCTTTTTGGGTTTGGAACTTTTTGATACGTAGAGTTTAAGATCAACGTTGTACTGGTATCTATTGAAACAAAACAAAACAAACCAAAAAAAAAACAGACAGACAAACAGAAACAATTTGTGCAACGGTA
Source organism: Daphnia galeata (assembly GCA_030770115.1). Classification (NCBI taxonomy): domain Eukaryota; kingdom Metazoa; phylum Arthropoda; class Branchiopoda; order Diplostraca; family Daphniidae; genus Daphnia; species Daphnia galeata. Next base: position 7,596,485 of record CM061115.1, read on the forward strand.
CGCATTTGAAAAAAAAATCCCATTCTTTTTAAATGTACATCCAAAACGTATAATGCCCTTCTTTGCCCATGTGTTGTTGCCTGCGTTTTTCTAAGCGACTCTATGAAGAGCGAAATTCCTTCTTCCTACATTATTATACCTAATTTTTCGTCCCGCTATATTTTATTCAATCATTACATTGAATAACATCGTAGACAGGTGTTCAATATTAATTCAAACTCTTAAGAGATTAAAAAGTAGCTACAATTTTCTATAAAATGTTGAATCAAAGAAGAAAAAGAGTTTAACGAAAAAATCCTCTAATCGAGACAAAAAGATGAATAGTATTTGTTTGTTTGTTTGTTTTTTATTATTTGGAACTATTATATAATTGCAGTTATATATCCGGGCATGTGTTTGGACTATTATGTCTCCTTTCTTATACATACCGTGTAAACACACATCCTAACGCGGGAATAAGCTAGTTTGGCAAGAAACAACACTATTTTGTTTTTATTATTAAATTTTTTTTAGAACAATTAACAATCGAAATCATTTCGAAATATCTCTTACCACTGTTTTATGCATGTGCACATAATAAAAAAATGAATGTACAAGGATAAAAGCTAAAAAAATCTCGGTGTCCGCTTCGTGTCAGAAAAAAAGACGGAAAATCTTTTTTTTTTCTTAATTTTTTGCTGTTTGTTTAAAGAAGAAGAAAACTGGTGGCTTTTTTTGTCTTTTCAATGGATTCCCCAGCTCTTTGATATACATACGCATATATATATAACCCGCTACACGAAGTGACTGTATACATATGTGTAGAGGGGGTCATGAAGAGGAGTTCTCTCCGAATTCTTTTTTATACATGCCATTTTTATCCGCCGTAGGTAATCCATGACCACTAAAGAAAAAATTTGTTCTTGAGTTTGTTTTTTGAAGTCTCAGCACCCCAACATAAAGATCCCGAAATAAATGACATGATTTTATGCACACCGAGAAGAAAGAAACAAGCATATCATCGCTAGATTCCATCAACCTCTCCCCCACCCACATTCATCCCAATCTCCCTTTTTAAAACAAAAATTAAAAATAACACAAACGCTAATAGAATATGACAAACATTTGTTTTTTTCTCTTCTCAATTTTGATTCTTTTGTTTATTACTCAAATATCTCAATTCATTGGGTTGCTACTAATGCCATTTGTTTCTATACGTGTTAATTGGATGGAAATTGTTATGCACCCTAAAAAAAAGATCCCTTGCCCATTTTCAAGAAATACTTCTCCAATGGCGTGTATTGATGTATGTCACATAGGCCAATATCTTTCGACATGAAGACAAAAAAAAAAAAAGACTTGTAATACTGTTGCTTTAATTTCATTTACGGATAACCGTTGCTATATACGAGACGGAACATTTTCGATTTAATATCTCTATCAAATCTCTCTTAAATAATCCTTTGACGCGGCCCGTTTGAATGTTTTAGACAGAAACTATTTACCGTACCATACTCAACCGTTCATCCCCATTTCCTCCCACCATTTGTCTCGTTACCCTTTTTACTGGTAATTTCGAGCTCCACTCCCAACCCCTTGCGACGTAATTCTGACATCTGTAGTTGTTGTTCTATTCAATTTGATAATATAGCCTGTTGTAGTGTGCTATTTCTTGCATACATACACCGTTTCCCGTTCATCGTTTTCAATTTATTATTCCTTATATTTTTCAGATAATTGGTATTTATTTAAATAACTACTCAATGAGAAATATTAACCTCAAAACGTCTTGGCAATAGGAATATATACTTATACTGTTAGTTGTTACCTGTTTTATAAAAAAATCGAAAGCAGCTAGAATTAAATGCGATTTCAAGTTTTAATTTTAAAATTTCAAAACTGCCACCAAAATTAAGCCATTGCCAATTATTAATAATTCTCCCAAGTGTGCCAAGACTATTTAAAAATTTGTTACATTATAAATTTATGAGTACCTAATCTGACCGACTCTGATCTGACTAAATAATTAAATAAGCCATTCGGTAAAAATACTTTTATTTAAATAAAAATTAAGATGTAATTTTTGCGCCAATGATGCTTGATCAATCAGGCAACACCTTTTTCAGACGTACCGCCAGAGTACCGCCACGGCGCCACCGTGTCGTTGTTCCAGACCTTCCAGACGAGTTTACATATGGAACTGCATGGTAATTGTTAGCATTTAGAAATGTACCCTCGATCTGTACGATGTCTCAAGTCTGGAATCTCAGAAATAAAGTAAGGATAATTAAATTTCTCTTAATTTTGCTAAATGTAATTTAAACTTATATGGAAGAAGATCTGGTACTGTGTTTCTTTTATTTCATATTGTGTTTTTTTTCTGTCAGAATGCTGGATTGGGAATGTCGTTAAGTAACAATTTCTCGTTTGCCACGTGGAGAAAAATGAAGGTATAATATTAATAAATTTTTATGTTTCAGTTTTTGTCATGATGAGTTGCTTATTGGTCCGTGTTTATGAATAACTGATTTCAATTAATAACAGTAAGCTCTGAACTAATTTGTGATGGGTTAACTGAGACCTTTATATGATGCCAACTAATGAGAATTATTTTAGGTTGGACCTTGAACACCTTGTGAAAAGAGATGGATGATCCAATTCTTGCAAGATTGGGCTCGATTTCTTGCTGAAGCAAAGCAACATAGATAGGTATTTGAACTTTTGTATTTATGCTAGTTAAAATATAATGATGAAAAATTAACATTAGAGCATTGGGTTCTGAACACCAATGATTATTGTTAGGTTCTGATGCATTTGTGGCATTTCTGTCAACATTGAACATTGTGTTATGTAGCATTTAACAATTATCTTAATATCTTTCAGTGCCTTCACTCCTTATTTGGTATATCCTGGAAACTGTTGTACCAATATGACAACTAAAGAAAAACTAGTTGTGCTTCTGCTGCTGTAGATGCTGGCGATGTTTGCGGCTTATTTAACAACGAAGGTGAATATATATTTTTTAAATTATGCATGAAGCAAAAGGTTCTTTATGTTACTTGTTGAGCTGTTAAAATGGCTACGCAGGCGTCAAAGAGAACCGACATTAACTACCAATACATTGATTGAATAACATTTTGGTTTTGGGGACTAAAAAGTTCTTCCTATCCCTAGTGTTTTCAAATGTTGGAATATAGCTAGTTTTCTACTTCTAGATCATCAATTGATTTAATCAACTTTTTTTTGGTCATGTTGCAGCCTTTCTAATTGAATTCCGCGCGATGGATGCTGGCTGCTGTGTTGTATGAAATTTGAATTAGAGGTGAAGTCGCTATGTCAAGTTATTGTATCAAATGAAGTTTGTTGAAAAGATTCTTAAAACTTTTTGTTAAATATGTTGGATGTAGATCAGTTAATTCTCCGTCGGTTGGTTGAAATATGTACCCGCTAATAATACAATGACCGTTAACTGCAACTCATAGATCCATTCCAAATTATAGGCATCACTTTCTGTGGAGTAAAGCTGTTACCCTTGTCGCACTCCGCAAATGTTTTTGGTGTACGATAACTAATCGAATGGAAATGTTAAGCGTCTAAAAATTGTAAACGAGAATATATCCTACATTGATGCGTTGTCTATCAAAGGCAATTGCTAGTACAGCTATAAAGTATATAACAATAACCCCTGTCAATTCAGCCGAATAGCTGAGTGTTCACATGCACGAGTCTTGTACCAGTAATCTAAACTTGTATCAGTATCAGAAATACTGAACGCAAGGCATTGGCAGTTCAGCACAGCAAGTGAACATTTTGGTAGCTTCCGGAAAATTGTTTTATATTTGTTACAACTTACAACTTAGGCGTTTTTTTGAAGTGCTTTAAACCTTTTCCCTCTTGTTTCACAATCTATTCTTAGTTTAGTAAACACATTTTTGTGTTTTGTTGCTACAGCTAACGTACGCATGTTCAACCCTGGCCGTTACTTGTTGACTCAAAGGCTGTGGTTGCACGGCTCGCCGGCCGACTAATACTCCGGTAATCTTTGAGAGTAGATCGGTACGCACCACTAATATATCATAATCATATATCATAAAATGCAACTGAATTAGTAAGTCTTCATTATACTATAATTTATTGAGAATAGTACAGAATAACAGAACAATTATTTATGCTCGCATTATTGGAGATAGTAGTATATAACATGCAATTATGATTAAATTCATGCATTCAAATCAGTCATTTTCGTTCTTGAATACTGTGTTTGTGCTTCATCAATGGTCTGAGTACTCTGAGTTGCAAACCGCTTAACTGCCGTAGAAAAACGGGAATTTGAACAACACCAAGAATGACGACGTCGTCTAATCGCAGGAACTTTTTCTCCTAGATTTCAAGGTGAATTAAATTAGCTAATGATTAATTTGTGTTCAAATTACCGCAATCATTGAAAAAAGTTCTTATTTTCGACGTGTTATTTGTACTTGTCGTGTTGTCAGTTACATCTGCAGCTGGGGTATGACGCTCTTCTTGTCTGCTAGAACGCGGCGTGGAGCGAGTTCTTCGCCGTTGAATCGAGTATTGGGAAGATTTAAAAATTGGAATAGGAATGTCTTGACTTGCAGAGCTTTCTGTGCCTCCCTCTGAGCCACTTATTAGGATTGCCGTGGGAGCAGGGCTAGCGTTGTTGGGCAATGAAGTACTTTTACTGGTCGAGTCGTAGCCAATTACGGCGTTGCTCAAACTTGAGGAGAAACGGTTAACTTCATCCAGAGTAATAGTTCCACCAGCTTCCACCTCCAAATCGACTTCGACTCTTTTTTGTCGACATCGGGAGCACGAGCGACTTGCTGACCTTGTCGGCGGTTGCTGCAGAGTATTTTATAATAGACATCAATTTTCTGTTGAATGAAGCGAACCTAATTTTTAAGTTACTTGCGCTCGGAAGTGAACCAAGGCCGACCGAAGTGATGATGTTCCAATAAATTCTTTCTGACTCAGACTGCGTTTGATGGAGCCCCAATTTGTCTTCCAGCAAGTACACCCTCTACGAAAGCATAACTGTAAAGACAAATGGCGTGTGGCGGGTAAGAGGACATTGTGTGATAAATCGCTGAAAATTCTAAGGTTATCACCTTTTTGCAGAGAATGTAGACCCAAGGATCTATTATCTGGTTAATAGAAGCCAGTCGGATAGCTAACAAGTCTCCAGCATGGTCAGAAGCCGTTTTGTGCTCGTAGAATTGGTTCTTCAATATCTGAAACTATCGATCGAAACAATTTATTGTTTGAAAATTCGTGATGAGACTAGGCATACTAAGTCTAATTACTTGTAAGGGTGTCCAGCACAAAGTGAAGACAATAGTGATGGCAAGGAGAACGAACATCATTTGCATTTCTAATTCCTCCTGCTGTGGACTGCGGTGGGTCCGCCGGAAACGATCCGCCCTATCCGCCGAGCTTCGTTGACAGCGTAGTGCCACTAAAGTGCCTGAATAAAAGACAGAAAGAACCACAATGGATTTTATCTCTTTTCGTCGTTTCATATTATTTACGAATTTATTCTTGTTGAGGTTGAAAAGAGGTGCATTTATCTTTTGTTATCTTTCATATTGTGCATAAACTGCATTTTGTTAGTACAGTAAACTGAGAGGCTAGAAAATCAATAGCGCTGAAGGCGTCGCTTTGAAATATTTAATGTTTCAATCGATACAAAAGTTTCTTTATTCCATTTAAGTAGAGTAACCCCAAATGGGCCACTTTTTTTTAGAAAATCAATGACATAGAAACGCATCTAAGTGACAAACGATATTGATATAAGTACTGTAGTACATAGTATAAGGATCTTTTTTATACCATGACTGATGACGTGTTTGATGAAGAAAACCTCTTTGTGCGAGAATAGTGACGCTTGAGTGATGAGAATACTCTTATGAATTATTTACTTACATTGCACTCCAATGTTGCATATGATCATAACACCAATAAGAAGTAAGTTGAGGACAGCGAACGTAACCGAATAAGCTGCATCGATTGTATTTTCCGGATGAAGGTTGAGGAAGCACCAAGTTCCCGGATATTGAATAGCGTACTGGCCAAAGCCAAAGATAGGAAGGGACGAGAAAATGATTGCAACAAGCCACAGGCTCAGTAAAGCCATTCTACTCAATACACAGAAAAATGTATAAAAATCTTCCGTTTTTTTAAAAAAGAGATTGTCACACAAACCTAGCTCTTTGGGGACTGAAATGAAGCATGTAGAAATATCCATGTCGTATTCCGAAATACCGCTCTAGCGCCATAGCACAAGCAATCTTTTCACAAAAAAAAAAAAAAGAACAATTAATAAAATGAGCATTTTCACTTCCAGTTTATTGTAGACTAAAATTTTACCATGGGAGTTAAAATTCCGAAAGTAACCATGGTGAATGCGTGGTAGTTGCACATCATCGGCTAAAGAAGAAGAAGTCGGCATTTGACAGCGCATGTTTTGAAGCAAAAGTTTTCATCAATCAATGATTGATGGATTTAATGGCGTCATCCCTCATAACTTTTCGCCTCATCGTCAAATGCCATAGCGCTCCGGTTCTATCTCTAAAAAGCGCATCTGTTTTCTTTCTTTTTTCCTTTACTTTTATTACGGCTCTAGCATTTACGAACGTCAATATCGGCATCGCCATTTTTTATCACAATTCACAAATAACGAAAACGTAACGCGAGGCTACTATGTACGCCCACAAAGTTTACACTGTGGGTGTTTCCCAAAACTAAGTTGAATTCTTTTCGATCATGGTGGCTTATACTGGAGTCAGACCAAGGCAACCGTTCATACGCCATAGAAATTCGGGATTTTTATCGGCGGATATATAGGCTAACCCCTTTTATTTTGCATGGGAGCCTCAAAAACAACGAGATAGATTTCCATCAGAATGAATCCTTTGGAATATAAATTGACCCAATGTTTATTTTTAGCCAGTAAGAGGCTTATGGCATCAAGAATTCATGCGAGTCTGTCAGTTGATATACCTCCGCTGTACGGGTTGAATTGTATACCAGTATGAAACAATGTGGGTTGCTCAATAAAACAATAATATCATTTAAAAAAGAAAGATTAGTTGAGTCTCTCACTCCGCCAAAGTAGTATCCGTGACTGTAAACAAGAAGAACAGGAAAAGTCGTCAGAAAAATCCCAACAAGATCGGCGAAAGCTAATCCAGCGATGAAGACGAAAAACACTGTCCTATGTCTTTCCAGCTTCATTTGGTGTACAGTTACCAGAGCTATTGCATTACCTATACAAAAAAAAAGTCCATTTACTTTTATGATTAATTATCTCATGACACCACGAAAATGAGAAGCCAACGTCTGATGGTCTCTCGAGATTCTTCTCATATTCGTTGTTCTAACAATGTGTTAGTTGACTGTTATTGCTGAAGAAGAATAAGTATAAGCGACGAACACATTATTTGAAAAACGTTTTCTGGCCTTGTCTTTAACTTGAGAAAATCCCGTAAAAATAACGGATTGGCTTTCATGACTCAAGGCAATAGGATCGTTCGCCTTGTGTCAAGAAACTCTTCAAACAACAAAGGCTAGAGTTACAGATCGATGCAATAGAGAGAGGTCTAAATCCATGAAGTAGGATTTGTATGAATAAAATTTGAAGTGTGTATAGCGATCAATCACAGACTCACCCAGAATTCCAAATAGAGACGAGGTTATAGGGGACGCGATATTGGCTCCTGGTGAAGTAACCGATGTGCAATTGTTGAACTCACAACCCACCTCTAATTTGGTATCCATCGCTAATATAGAATCCAGAAAGATTCATTTATTAAAATAGGTTAATTTAAATTTAAATAGCAGAAATGACGATGATATAATTTAAAAAAAATAGCTAGTAATCTCAGTGATGCTGGTTTTAATCAGTTGTTTTTAAAGGAAATCGGTTTGTAGGCCTAGTATCGGCAGCTCATGTGGATTTTGTTTTTTATCTTAAATAGAACATGAAACAGCACTCGCGGGGGTGTAAAGGCATCGAGCGGAAACTACGACATTCACATGGGGATTGAGAATCGGACACATATTTTCAATCGGGAAAATAAATGGATCCGTTAGGTCACCAGAGACTTTTACCAGATCTCAGCAGATGCGGCAGATGTGTATTGATTGACTTTTTTTCCACCGATTAGATTGCACTTAATAATTGACTCGAATAACTGAAGTAGCTGATTTTTTGCGGATTAACCCGTGAGTGTATACAGGCTGAAGACAGCAACCTTATTATCAACAAAGGCCAAACTACAATAACACAAATTGCTAACGCTCAACAATAAATTCCTACAAATTGGATGAAAACAGGCATATCAGAATTTGGAACACTTTCCAGTTGATCGAGCATTCTTCGGCGCTTGTTGGTGCAATTATATATTATTATTTTTAAAAACTTGTTTACCAGTCTACCACACACATAATCTGCGAAATTTGGAACTGTAAAATGAGGTAAAATTGTGGCTTAACTTTACGGTCCTGCATTTTTTTAAGTCCACCAGAGAATTTAATGTTTTACCTTATTAATTCAATGTGGAATGAGAAGGAAAATATCAATGTTCACCTGTTGCCAATCGAGTGTATTGCTGAACACTGAGTCGACAGCGCGCTAAAGTGGTGGTTTTTATCCAAGTTCGGAAGCAAAGACATAAAATGTGGCGGATGCGCAGACAAGCTCTCCACTATTTGACTTTGATCGAGACGCTGGAAACTGCTACCAGCCTACCATCCTATGGACATCAGTTTTTAAACAAATAAGCACTGGACATAAACAACATCACAAAAGTAAACGTAAAGAATAGCCAGACGATCTTAACCCTACATTTCCTACTTCCTCGTAAAGCTATAATCTGTTCACCAAACTAAACATGGTGATTTATGTTACACAACTTTTCGCTAGGCAATCGATAAACCAAACAAAAATCACTGTATTAATGAAAAAACACGGAATTCTGTATTGGGAGCTCTTTGAAATTAGAAGTGTTTAACACAGGAGACGAAAATTGCGCAGACAGTATTTTTTTGAAAAGTTTCTGTGTTCTTACAAAATCCGGTCAAAGCTATTGTGAAGAAGATTCGTTCAAACAGACCCACAAAATGCACCACAAAATGCACTATAAATTTATGTACAGAAAGTATTTTTGACGCTTCTACAAATAATCCAGTTCTTCGGGAATTCCAAATGCTTTGTTCAAAGCGTTATCCTCCATGTAAAACTTTGATTTGCACCAGGACTTGACGGCGAAAATATTATCGGTCCAACGGTTCACAGCCTCCAAAGAAACCTGTAAACATAAATTTTAAAGAATTACAAAGAAATATGCCTCCACAAAAAAGAATCACCTTAGATTCTGCCTTCAACTTTTCAAGTTCATCAGGATCCAATTCTTGGTATTCTTTCAGCTTTGCTTTGAAAACAGTGTTTTGTTCTTCTGCTTCCTTTAACTTTTGAAATAATTCATCTCTTGTATCTTCATCCTGTTGTCCAGCCTAAATTACAATCAATAAGTAAAAAGAGTTCACATGTATAACAAACTATGCAGTAACTTACTCTTTTTTCTGCTAATTTTGCTTCAACATCGACTCTTAACTTCTTCAATTGTTGACTAGTGTTTTCCAAGTGCTCTAATTTTTGTTTTTTTCGCATTGGTTGCTTTACTAGGGAAGGCCCAAAAATAAATTGAAGTACCAATTTTGTCAGTATCAACCATTCCATCATCCACCAAGCTTTGAATCACATCTTTTACAGTTCCTTGCACAATCCCTTTTTCTTTTGGTGCAATTTTTTCCAATTCTTTCAATTGGAAGAAATCTTTTTTTTCATAAAAAATTTCCATCATGCCTTTGCGTTTCTCCTCCAGACTAAGGCCACGTTTTTTTGACGCCATTTTAAAGTTGATGTGTTGTTACTTTTTTACTTAATTAATGGGTCACTTTTGCCACTTTCAATTGAAATTAGCACACGTTTTCCTGACGTTTCACGTTTTAACTCGAGTCGAGTGATTTTTTGAAAACATCCTTGGCGTTGTCAGTTGGGAACATTTATTCCACCCTGAGGCGCACATCGGCACTGAGTACTTACTTTTTACTTCAAACTTAACTGAGCCAGCCACTGAGGACCTGACAAAGTGAGTAAGTGGCAAAAATACGTGAGAATAAAACAAGTGAGAAGTGATAATTTCATATGAATTGAAATATTTTTGTCTTATTTAATAGGGTTGTGGCATGAAATTCAGAATCGGCTGAAAAATACATGGTTCGACGTAGTTTTTCACGCCGATTCTGACAGTATTTTTTTTTTAAATTTTAAAATCAATTTATCGGTACGTTATCAGGGTTTAAAGTTTGAATAGGCCCCTCCCATTCTAAAACGGACCCCCCGCCATATTTAGTGGGAGGTCCTTAAAATGTGATCAATTTAGCAGACGACTCGCCTACTTTTCGACAAAAATGTGATCACTTTCGTCTTGTGTTTATTATCGATTATCGATATGTTTATGATCGACGAAAGTGATCACATATTTTTGTTGAAAAGTAGGCGAGTCGTCTGCTAAATTGATCACATTTTAAGGACCTCCCACTAAATATGGCGGGGGGTCCGTTTTAGAATGGGAGGGGCCTATTCAAACTTTAAACCCTGATAACGTACCGATAAATTGATTTTAAAATAAAAAAAAAAATACTGTCAGAATCGGCGTGAAAAACTACGTCGAACCATGTATATTTCAGCCGATTCTGAATTTCATGCCACAACCCTATTGCAAGTTTTTTTCATGATAAATTTCGAAATGTCAATGCTGCCCGTAACATAATTATTCCGTTTTCTGTCTGCTGCAAATTCCCGAAATCACATTGATCAAAGCGTGATCCTCACCGGAATCTTATTGGAACAAAAAATGACCAGGTAAGTAAACCGAAGAGTTTCTTTGACAAGATGTAAAAATTCGCACATGTGTTTTTGAAAAGTTATTTTTCAAATGGCTAACCTGAAAGTGTAATTGCAAGCCGTATGTGTGACCAGTTAACTGACCCCCTGTTTTCAAAAACATGCCAATGACAATTACAAAAGGATTATTCTATTACAGGGCAACAATAGAACTAGGGGATGTAACACCCCACAACCTACAACAACTAAAACGTTTGAACCAAGTGGTGTTTCCAGTTTCCTACAACGATAAGTTTTACAAAGATATACTAGAAGCAGGAGAACTGGCAAAGCTAGGTACCACATCATTGGGTTATACTTTTCTTCTCATTGTAACACATTTTACTATTCAGCATACTATAATGATATTGTGGTGGGAGCTGTATGCTGCAGGATTGATATTTTAGATGGATCAAGAAGATTGTACATCATGACCCTGGGATGCCTAGCCCCATACAGGAAGAGGGGTATTGGTGCCAAAATGTTAGAACATGTCCTTAACTTTGTGGAAAAGGATGGGGATTTTCACAGCATTTTCCTGTAATCATATTTAATTACTTAAAATAATATGTTTTTAAATAAGATCTCTTTCATTAAAAGCCATGTTCAAGTTAACAACCAAAGCGCCATTGACTTCTACAAGAAATTTGGCTTTGAAATTGTTGAAACAAAAGAACAATACTACAAGAGAATTGAGCCAGCTGATGCACATGTACTGATGAAACTTCTAAGGCCACAAAGAAATCTTAGTGAATCAGAAAAATGAATTGCAAAAGGTTAAACTAAGGTAACTGATAATACAGAAATGAACATGTCACTTTACTAATAATTGTATTGAACTGAATATTACTACCATTCAATCTTGCACAGTTTACAGCTTAGCTCCCACAACTTGTTTATGATAGTGGGATTTGAGCTAGCTTTGAGTTGACTTTGATAAACCTTACAGTCACGATAAAAAAGTCCCGTTTCATTTTTCGAATCTTCTGATACTGCGCAGTGGATCAGAGTTTGAACGCCCTAGTAACAATTATATTTTAGCTTTGTACAAAACTATTGTCGACATTCAAGTACTTACAATTCGAGCAGGTTTCATAAACCAAAATGCAACCGGTATTATTGCTATCCACGAATAAAATGGTACGGACGAATAGCGGAAAAGCTGTATTAATTGCAAATTTGTATTTATTAGGGATTCACAAACTCGACCTATATTATTTTTTATGTAACTAGTAATAAAACAAGAACTTACTTTGGTGTAATTCCATCCTGGGCAAACTGTATAAACATTTACTCCGTGACTCTAAGATTAAAGAGAACTTTCATTTACTTGTAATTGTGAATCAATGAAAATACTAACTTGTAGTTTTTCAGCTAGCTTTGTTCCAAATAATACATTAGCCAATTTTGAACTGCAGTAGGCAGCATTAGGACCTCTCTTCCCTTCTTCAAACTCTTTTGTACCTTCAAATACTTCCCAATCTATTGATCCTTGTTCATGTAGTTTTGATGACACAATCACAATTCTGGGTAATTTTTATAAAAGTTTAGTAATCATGCCTTTTTATTACAATTTTTGTACAAATAAGAATACCTGCTTGGAGCTGAAGCTATTAACCTATCTACTAACAAATTTGTTAGTAAGAAATGGCCAAGATGATTAACTCCAAAATTAATCTCATAGCCTTCAGCTGTCTTTACCCCCATTTTGGTTGGGATAGACACACCAGCATTATTGATGAGTATGTTAATATGATCATATCGTTCAAGAAGAATAGCTGCACATTTCCTAACAGACTCCAGTGAACTTAGATCCAATTCAACAACATCCTAAATTGTTAAAACTAATAGGAATACAAAATATAAACATTGCCAACTTATATCAAAAGACTAACCAATTGAGCTCCAAGATATTGTTGTTTGATTTCAGCAACAACTTCCTTGGCTACAATGAGATTACGGCAGGCTAAAATAACAGTAGCTCCTCTGTTTACTAAATCTTCTGCTAGGACTTTCCCTAATCCTGATGTGGCACCTGTTATAACAGCCACTTGCCCATCAAGCCTTTTGTTTGTTTTACATGATTCCCATTGATTTTCTCTCCATCTAAACAGAACAATTACTTTCAAAGATTAAAGCAAATTTCAAGCAAAATTGTTACCGTCGTAGTGCAAATAAACCTCCGACAGTTGCTCCGATTCCTAGACTGGTAGTTAATATTCCCATTATAAATAAAAGACACAGAACGCGCTTCTTAACTGGCCTAAATGTTAAATGTGTCCAACTATCTAAGCTAAATATCACAGAAATGAATTCGAAAAGGGATGTGCAGCTTTCACCGTCGGGAAGTTCCGTAAAGCATCCCAGAGTACAATTCTTATAAAGGAAAGTTTTTTTTTTTAGAAATTCTGTCAAAACGTCAAATTTATTAAACTCAACTTGCTGTGTTACATCTGTTATTAAATTCTGTTGTCTGCTCAAGCCTCAGGGCTACTCTGGTCTGGAGTGATTGGTGGAGTAATTCAAGAACTAGAACACGGACTACTTTATAAACTACAACTGACAAATTAATTATTTTAGAGAATTATGTTTTGTTTATTTTTTAAGTGCAAACATTTTCTATTCTAAATAAAAAGTAAAAAAAAAAACCATTGATTTCCAGTTTAAAATGAAAATAAGATGGCAGCACAGAACAAGTCCCCTTCAATTTTGACAGAACACACGTTGTCTGCTAGTCGTAGCTGGGCTGCTGGGTTCCAATCCAGGGAAGAACCTCCCCTTTTGTTATTAGTCCCATACTCCTATATTACAGCTAGCAAACTGCTACCATATAGGTTTCTAGTTAGTTATCGAATCGTGTAGTTATTTGAACGCGTTGAAATGTTGTCAGGAGTTTTCTTTTTTTCCTAAGGAATTTATGGCGTTAGGAATAATTTTCTCTCGTCAATGTTTAGTCTACTTTGTTAATATTAGTCATTAATTTTTCTTGTTAAGTAGTATTATGACTTAAAATAACCCAATCTGAAGGGATGAACTCAAAAGATAACCTGTTGACTTTCTGGAATTTTATTTTTTCATTTAATTAAATATGTTAAATTGTGTAGTCAAGGCAGCTTTCTTTAAGTTAGAGTTACCCTGCAAAAGAAAATGCCCAGTTGTCTGAGTTTAGAAATGCTGGAAGTTAAGATTTTAAGTATCTGGAGTGGGTTAATTATGGTATCTACTCTTTTGGTAGGGGCCTTTACAAATGGCTTTGTTATGTTTTGGTTCTTTGCAGCTTCTTTAGCGTCTTCAGTCATTGGTATGATTTCTGTGTTTTCAATTGTGATTATGATGTCTCCCAACCACTTTTCTAGCTCAAGTGATAGTCCAAAAGAAATAAGGAAATTTCAAGAAAATATAAAAGTAAGCATCAATTTCTCTGGGTCTATATCTAAGTTTAACAAATAAAATTGTCCAACCTTTAATTTTTTTTTTGCAATTTTTTTCAGGAAATGGCATTGACATTGAAAACTGTCAAGCATAGTCTTTCTGATAATCCATTAATAATTATGAACAGAAGTGTCAGTACAACATTGCAGAATTTAATGGATTTGATCTTCAGGGATTTGTTGGATTCTATTCTTAAAGACATTACTCTTCCAACTTCATCCATAAAGTATGATTTCACATGCAGCCATTAATTATCAAGTTGTTAAAATATTTAACTATTTGATTCATTTACTAAATATAAGAACTGATGCTTGGGAAGCCTTGCATAAATTTTACTGCAAAATTAGTAATATTGATCCCGTACAATTAATTACTCAAGATGTTGTGGTTCGAGTTACGCGTCATTTGGAGAAAATTCGCCTCGCCCAATCAAATTCGTAATTTGTGTTTAATTTTTTATTAATTTCTTTTGATTCATATGTTCTCCTCATCACTAATTTGTAGGGAGAATTTGCGAGATAAAATAACATCATACAATCTGTCATCTTTTCTACGGAGCCCTCAGTCAGAATTGGAGTTGGTTCGAAAATTGGCAGACGTTATGATAGTAAATCTATTCCCGCGATCCTACGTTGACTGCTTTCTTCTACGCCATGCGATTGGAGACTTGCTTGCTTGCCAGGGTTAGTGACAACTATTGGTCACACTGTCTAAATATTCATTCATAATTGATTGTTTTTCTTAAGTTTTGCAACCAGGCATCGATAGCTTGTGTGATCCTGATACAATCAACCAACAGTTAGTTCTACACCTTCATCGAAGACAAATGATGAAAAAAGATTACGCTTACGCAGCTAGTTACGAAGACTTTGTTTCTCTTATTGAAGATTGTGATGATCTTGAAGAATTACGTCAAATACGGTAGCTCATTAGTTATTAGTCTAAATATTTGTTTACTATTCATTCGTTTCGTTTGTGCAGATACAACATCGCAACAGAAGTCGCTCAAGCCACGACGATTGGATCTATGCGGCGATCTAAAGGATCAGATCCTGAACAAGAATTCTTGCTCTTGGGTTCAAACAAAATTGATCTTTTACAAGTAATCTAAATGTAATTTCATATTTCTTACCTGTCGTGATGATTTTCCTCGTTTTTTTTTTCAGGCTCGTAATTTAAAACGATACATAGAACAACTGACGTACGCGAAGCTTCAGTGCGAAAGAAGACTTCGTGTTTTGGGTGCTCCGATGAGCGACTTTTCTCGGACTTCCACATCCAATTCTAATTTTAGCGATGAAATGGTACCTTCCTTCAAGACCGTTATGAGAAACAACAATCTTCGTAGACAGCTAGAACTTTATCTTATTCAACAAGGAGAGACTCAAGTAAGTAGGCCTATGTTTGGTTTTTATAACATTCGATAAGAAAATGACTAATATTTGCTTTAACACGAAAAATGACAGATTGGTCTTCTGAAATTTTGGCTGGGCACTCAGGAATTACGGCGGCTTGATCGCAAAGCAGCTCTTGCTTCCGCAGCTCACATGTTCTATACGTATTTTAATGGTAGCAACCAGATAATTAAACTGGAGAAAGTATGTAATATCGTCTATTTACATCGTTTGAGTTTCACTATTAAAATGTCTCACTTTATTGTGTCATAGAATTTGGTAAAAGGTATGGAAGGATTTATTACTGGAGATAAAGGACCAGAGGCATTTTTTCAAGCGCAAGATCAAGTTTGGAAAGTGCTTGAGGAACGTCATTACCCATCGTTTCTAGTAGTTCTCACTTGTCAGATGACGGGTCGCCAGAGTTGCGAGACGGATTCTGCGACGGATCCACTTAGAGAGCGCCATTTGTCGTGGAAAGAGCCATGGATCGCTGATGATGAGTCAGAAGGTACAACTGGCGTTATGGAATGGAGCGAGCAGACTCAGTTTGCTAAAAGTCGAATGGAGCAAGTTGATGCGCGACTCGTCATTAAACTTCAGGTACCTATTGTTCTTAATTTTTAATGTTGTCCGAGTTCAAACAAGTTTTTTGGAGAACAGGCAATGACTAGTTTACGCAGTATCGCTCCGGATAGTTCATTAGTAGCTGCTCTAGAAAAGGAAGTTGATTCTCTACAGATGGAACGTCGAGAAGTGGAGAGTTGGCTCAACCAGGCTGAATCGTGGGCTGCCCATATGGGACAATGGAAAGCTACAGTCGGGATGCCCCCACAGGTGCGTCTGTTTAAATATTAATAGGAAATGGTTCTTGACTAGCAGAAAAGAGTTCCTTAAAAAAAGGTTTTTTTTTTCTTAGAATCCTGACGAAAAGGAGAATGTGCGATTTCCAATCGAATTGCACCTGGAAGACGAAGCAGCTATGATCGCCGTTGCTTCTAATAATGGATCGACGTCAAGTAAATAAATGATTTCTTTAGACATTTTCTAGTGTTTATGTATAGACAACCAGTTTGTTATTGTTTTTATTGCTCTTGGCACAGGGAAAAGGGTGGCTATGTCGTGGACTGTTTGGCGCCAGGTGGCGGAATTCTACGCGCTGATAAGCAAACTGAGTCTTACTTGTCCCTGGTTGAAAACATCTCAACTGCCTGCTGTCTCGGGCAAGTCACTTTTTGGCAAGCCCAACGATCGAGCTTATTTGGAGCGAGCTCAAGATAAACTACAGAGTTTCCTCGACGTAAGTCCATTAACTGTATTAAAGGTTCCCTTTTTCTTCCTCCTTTTGTTGGGGGAACTGAACTGACTGAACTGTAGAATGCAATGAGAACATGAGCTTTAACAATGCGAATTCCTTTCAGACGGTGATGGCGGACGATCGTCTCAACAAAAGCGAAGCTCTCTTTACTTTTTTGCACAATACTCCTGTTTGCCTCCGTCAGGCGCTCGTAGTGGACGCACCGAAAAAATCGAACCGTTTTTCTCTTGCCACGCTATTTAAAGGGTATATACAGAGATAGAGGAAAATACGAGATGCGCTCAAGTGTAAAGCTATATAAATTGTACGCCCACAGAGACACGCCTCGAGAAAGTGATGATGATGCCGAGCAGCAGCAACAACAACAGGATAACATGGCGACAGGCACGGATGAAACCGACTCGCTCTTTCAGTCGGCCTTTTCTGATGATTCTCGTGATGGTATTGCCGAACCAATTTATCATCTGATTAGCGAAGTCTTTGAACTTCGTGGAGTGTTTGGATGGCTCCGTCGTACCCTGGTCACGTTTGTTCAAATCACTTATGGACGCACAATTAATCGGTAGTTACTGTGAATTTTATCTTTATTGTTCATTTATTTACTGGAAACATTTGATTAGGCAACTACGGGATGTGATTTCTAGTCTTTTTACTGATCAAGCAGTACTCGGTTATGTTCAGTTGCTAGTCAAGACATGGTGGCCAGATGGATCCTTACTCCCTGCTGCGCCCTTACGAAGTGTCGACGAAAAGAGAAGAACCAAGTAAGTGGTGACTAACCTGCGTACCGCGACAATCGATCCATAGCAGACGTGCTTTCCATCGCCAAGTTCTTACTGTTTTCTTTTCCTATTTTGACAGACTGGAAGTTCGAGACTTGCTTGTAGCAAACATTCCAGATGTCTTCAACCAATTGCTAGGTCACAAGAATGCCAGACGGGGAACCCTTAAGGTCTTGGACGCGCTTCAAGACGAACGTCTCAACAAACAACTGTTTTACGATATTTTGGAGGTGATATTAAAAGATGGATTTCCTGAATTATCCAACCTCTAAAAGAGCCACATCGTCGTCGAAAAATGAGGTAATCTCCTATCGCGGATGATTTATTAACACACACACAAATCTACAGCACTTTACACGAATTATTCAAAGAAAATGACCAAAGTCTGAAGAAACGCAACAAAGTATAAGCATTCCGAAAATAAGCAGAATTTCTATGCGAGATATTCCATTGAGTCCCTAGCTCCACATATGTCCTTTCATATATATCATATTTTAAATTTATACGCATCGATAAAAGAATTGCAAACATCTGTATACAAAAATATAATAATATTAGACAAAATAGGCCTAATCGTTTAGAATTATAATGAGAGAAAAAACACTCGGTGTTACCGTGTATTGTGGGTGTGTCTGTGTCTGTGATGGATGTATACATTGTGTCTACATGTCTGTGCAATACAGGAAACAATTGAAACAGAACGTACAAATTGAAACACAAGAAAAGCAAACCGTAAACCATGATTCAATCAACGGTTTACAACAGGGCAGTTGTTCTGAACAGGCAGTCGTAAAGGACGAAAGAGGAGGATTGGCGTCATACTGGAACGGTAAAACTTGAACGTTGTGACGAGTAACGAGTAGTAGGGGAGACAATAAATCAAATGTTAACAAAAAACGTTGGATGACAAAACGATCAGAAAAACACAATAATCGTTACAGCTGTCGAGAAACATCGGAACCTTGGGAGCCTCGTCTCTTTACCCAACTTAAAAGATCTCCTCGACTAGGTAGAGTAGAAAAAAAGCGGAAAAGAAGCTAAAAGAGAAAGGGGTTACAAGGGAATGTGTCAATGTTAGCTCCTGAGATCTGCAGTTTTACTGATCTTATTCCATCTGGCCTTGTCTTGGTGACGTGCTGCAGATCTTTGCAATCCGATCGAAACTCAATCTTCTCGCGACGTTGGGCAAAAGAGATTGGAAGTGTCATGCTTCTACAATCTCGTAGCAATCCATTTCAGTCCAAGCTCGATTTCCCCTCTTTCCTCTCTTATTTACTATCTTCAGGCTTTTCTTGCCCTTAAGGACTGTAAACACATCTCCTATAGCGTTACTATTCAATCGGTATTATAGAAGCTCTTCCTTGAACCTAATTTATGTTATTTTTTTCCACCTGTCGGAAAAAGCTGATTTGTTTTCCCCATTTGAGATCTGGGAGCTTTCAACCACATATGATTTTGATCTGTTTAGAGCTATTAAATGTTATGTTCTCCATCGTTAAAATGACGTGTTACAAGGAGGCAAATTGGGTCTACTCGAAGGTGACAGTCTTCGATCTGTAGCACCATTAGCGGTCGCTGGGCGTGACGCGACAGGACTCAAAGCGTAGCCGCTATGATTGTCCGAATTGCTTCCGTTTCCACCGCCAAAAACTGGCGATGTTGGCTCCAAAACGGGAAACAATCGTGAAGGTTGTGATTGACTTGAACTACTTGCCGTTCGTGAGTGACTACTAGTTGAACTGGGAGCCTGCTCGGAGGACGGTGTTTGTTCAATCTTATCCACATCGGCAGCTGCCCTTTGGTATAATCGCATAATTTCTCGCTTCAGCTGCGCTCTTGTGGCTCGTGTTTGCCCACTGGTCGTTTTGGCGCTACTCAACGGAGACGCGCAATATACGCTACTCGACTCGGTCATTTCGAAAACACTCGAACTGCTTCCACTGTACTGTTTTGGTAAATCCTTTCTCTTAGTAACGGACGCAGATCTATCTCTTCTAAGGAATTTGTGCGCCCTCTTGGCTAGACTGGAGACGGATCCGTTGGCGGATTCTCCGGAGAGTGTTTCAGGAGTGGCGATGGGCGCCACTAATCGATTACTGAACTCTGTAAAAACATCCTCTCCGTCGGCTGGATAATGTTGAAGAGGATTAAAGTTCCAACCAGCAGCTGACATGGCAGGTAAGTTGGAAGTTGTGGCTCGCCGGACTTGAGGATTCATCCACGAAGGTGGTTGCAACATGTAGCAAGAATTTGCAGGAACGCTACTGGAGTAAGGCGTTTCTTTGGCGTCGGGAGATCGCTGGCCAATAGTTGGACTGCGGTCAATCGATGTCAAGCTGTTGTTTTCCAAAAAGGAATGCTGCGGCATCATCACTGGCGACGGAGTAAAACTGGCTGCCATCAGAAGAGAACCATCGACGATCAGGCCCGGTTGATAGTCCGCTTGGTCATCCTTCAGTAGAGGTTCCGACGTGACTCGTTGAGGTTTGGACGGCCCATGACACGAGAGAACCTGGGATCGGATGGGCAGGATGAACTCTTCACTTGTCGAGGCATTAAGGACGGAAGAGTGAAGCTCGGACATCATAACAAGTGGCCATCCACCGAAATGAAAACAATCCCAAATAAAAGAGGTAGGAATCGAGAAACTGAATGACGCATTGCCCAGCTCTACTGAAAAGTCAAGCAACCAGAAATATAAAAAACAAAACAACAAAAAACAAAACAAAAAAAACAAATAATAAGGAAAAAATCTAATCGGCAGGAAAAATTAAAAATAAAAACCGTGAAAGACGGACGGGTGGTGCATGGTTGTTGGAAGGTGGGAGTGGGACCTACTACGAATTCTGGCCGGCGTCTCGCTCTACACGTTGGTGGTTGAAAAAGGCACGCGGGAGACGATTTGCCTCTGATACTCGGCCAGCTGCTTCTCGTGCCTCAGCACCTAATAATCGGAACCACCAACAACAGAGGATTTTGTGTTGTAGGCCACACAGCACAGCACATCGTCAAACAAAAAGAAAAATGCATGCTCTTTGCTATCACGAAAGAAATCACAAATCCCCAAACCAAAATGAAGTGGACATCTCATAAAAAAAGTAAAAATAAATCAAATTTTCTATTCACTAAACCAAAAAAGCCAAATAATAATAATAATAAGAAAAAAAAAAAATCTAACAAAATTTCAACGAAAACGATCTAAACCTTTCTCCATTTTTATTTTGTCAATGCAATTTCCATTTTTGAATTTACACAATACCTTATTGATAGCGCTGAGGACAGTGTCGGGCATATGATCGTGGACCATGACCGGAGAGATGAGTACTTCGTTGAAATCGATAGTGTCGGCCCACAAAGCCTGATAAATAGGATCCGGCTGGTCATCTTTGGTCGTCGTTGGACAACCTCCGGAGCTTCGTTCCGATCTATCAGTGCGTGTTTTGTCCCGGCAACGCCCAACAGCCCGCCCACAAGTAGAAGAGAGAAAAAGGGAAAATAAATTAGTCGACAGTAACCGCAACTTGGTCGTAAATCGATAGAGAAAGAAAAAAAAAAAGGTGCTCTATAGAATTGATCTAGAGAGTGGCAGAGTGCGTTAGTTTAGGGCGAAAAAGTCTTTGTCCGTCATTTTGTTTTTTTCTTTTAGGCAGAAACAGCCGGTATAATCAAATAAACTCTCATTCTATAGATAGAGAAACCCAGTAAACTTGGCGTGACAAACAACAACTTTTTTCTTGTGCCACCGCCTTCTTTAATCTTTCAGAAGTAGAGGATGAAAGTCGCCGGAATAACCCAAACGACGACGACGACGCAAACAGACACCCAAAGAAGCTTTTTTTATTCATCGAAAAGGGTTCGTTCTAGCGTTAATGATTTCTTTTTCAAAAATCTTATACCGTTCACCTCAAGTTTGGCTTCGCTGTATTCAATGACTTTTGGTCAAGAGCGAGAAAACAAAGTACTTTTTCTACCAAATCGAACGAAAAAAACAAAATTCTTGTTCAAATATTTACCATGGTCTTTAAATAGCTTGGACTCTAGAAAAATAGTGTCACAGAGTCCGACTTACCTATCGGATGCTTTTGGATGTTGCCTAACGATGTGAATGATACGACCGGGTGGATAGAGTGGTTGATGAGTCGATAGGGAGATATTGGTATCGGATGGATGTTTAGTTAGGACGGCTGTTGTGGAAGGCACGTCTTTTGAACCGCCGCCTCCTCCATCTTCGATCGAAACGACCGGACTGTTTGAAATTTTGGCAGCAGCATCTTTATTTCGTCGACCGCAGCAAAGCATACTGGAACCCAGAATTTTCCATTTCGGATTCGTGCTCTTGTTGATTGCCGTCATTAGACTGGACCTCAATGTTTCCAGTTGATGGAGACCCAGTCGAGGCACAACATCTTTGCCGACAACGACAGATGTCACAAACTCTTTTGTGAATTCGGCTGCCGGTAAACTATGTAAGCACATTAAAATTTCTTTTATTGATTTCCCTCTTTTTAAAATATTTGACTCGATTTTACCTTAATAATCCACCGGGTGGTGAATAAGCGTAGCAGTGAACATGGGGGTACTCGTGACGGAGGAGCAAAGCCAAAATGGCTGCCGTTCCAGCGCCTAAAGAATGACCGACTAGAACAAGACGAAAATCCGGAGTGCCTCTTTCCGGATTATGAGCAAAAGCTTGTCCCAATAAATTCTCCTTATCCAATTTGTTGCGAATGTACGTGGCCGTTTGCACCATACCCTTTTTAAAAAATTGAGTAAATAATCGACGCAATTAATTTTTGTTTGAAACACTAATATGAATCGCTATCGTCCTACTACGTCAGGCTTAATAGCTTTGAAAGTTGTTGAAATAAATTCGATACCTTGTGCCCAAACCAGTCTTCGCGTGTTAACTGAAGAGGAATGGGCTCCGCTTCGGCATGAAGATCCGTTATCACATCCTGTCACGGTACCAGAATGAAAAGAGTTTCAAGTTTTGATTCATCGTCTTCATCGATCGGTCACCAAACTATACCTTCATGCTGATGGTGCCTCGAATGCTGACCACGACGCTTTGATGGTCGTAGTCGATGGAGACAAAAAAAGGCGTCTCCGAGACGTCGACATGGAAGGAAGCGAAAATGACTTCGTGATCAACACGACCAATAGACTGTTTCAACGCTGCCAAGTGACAACCACTACATGTGTCACCCACAATTGTAGGTAGAGTATCACCGCTATCAGATGAGCCTGTCGAACTATTTCCACAACAGCAACAGCACCTAGACGATGTAAACAGTTTAATATCCTTTTTTATCTAAATTCAATTCCGGGAGTTTATCCCGCCGAGTGTTTCGTTTCGTTTTTTTCATTAAAAGGAGTTGACAATTTTTTCGGAACGTGATCGTGTTATTGGATTTATCATAGTTACACGTGAAAGTCAATCCCATTAGTGCTTTACTAGTTGGATTTGCAGCGAGACGTATCTATCCGTCTACCCAGTTCGACATGTTACATGTATGGTTTCTACTGAACTGTAGGACCTTCCGGAATTTATAGACATTCACTCTTACCTAATGTGAGATATCAGGCGGCACAATCCCGTCTTGGAATGGCCTAGCAGGTACATGGGCCACCCATATGCAGCCAGGGCGAATTTCATGTAATGGGCCGTCAATTGGAAAGCTTCCAGTTGGTCGGGTTCGTGCAAGGAAAGGAAGCGTGTCCGTGAAGTGACGGCCACTCCCGACAAAAACTCGTAAATGTCGTTCTGGTCCTATATTGAAAATGAAGACAAGCCAACAAAAACAAATAAAAAATCAACTTTCAAGACAGATGAAAATACAACAGGCAAAAAGATAAAATGAAAATGGGGAAGACTGCTCTCTAATTGAACTAGGAATAAAACAAAAATGTCAGCAAGTTTTAGAATCCAACCCCACACATCAAATTCATATTTTTCCTTTTTCTCTTTTTATGGATTTGTTGGACCTCTTTCGTTGTTGTTTATTAGCGACTTTATTGCCTGTAATGGTTTTTAAGCGTCTCTTAGGCCATAAATTATGTGTTTAGGGAACTTCTTTTTTTAAGACCAGGGAAAAGACCTGGGGTTGCTTAAATAAGCTTTTTGAGTTATATAGAGAAACAGTTACGTATTTATAGAAGTGCAGTGCTCACGTCATGTCGATCGAATCGATTTACTAGTGAATTTACCCGTGTGTGTTAATACATCAATCAAGTGTCTCTTGTTTCATTACCTGGGTAACGAGTGTTTCTTGTAACTTTTTCTGTTGTTTCCTGAGTAAAACCAGACCGGCTACAATGTCTGTCGGCACGAGATCCAGGTCCCGGAAGAAATCCGTCAGTAGGCGGGCGATTTCAGAAAACGAGTCCTTATTGATTTTTTGGGGTCAAAAGAAAGAAAAAAAGAAAAGGAGAAAGTTGTGAGACATAATTGAAAGAAGACATAGTGATCAACAAACTCTAATATTGAACGACAGTGTATATATTTATATTGTGCAAACAGACCTTGTATTGATCAGAACGACCCATGCAACAGAAGAGGATCTTGCACCGATGATTCCACGTGTCCTGGTAAGTCCTCATCACTTTCCTTGAGACATAAAAAGTGGGTAGAATGTAAGAACTCGAAAGAAAAGTCGTGACAGACGAATGGGGAAAACAAGTGAAAAAAATGAAAAAATGTCGACGTATAATTTATGAACGTCAGCAGCTGACGGCACTGTAATTTTGCGAAATAAAAAAGCAATTGTAAAGATGAAAGAGATGTATAGATCAAGTACCTCTGTCTCCAGTTGGGTCGGTGATTTCCCGACCGTTTGTAGTGATATTTCGTTTCGCCTTCTTTCATGCTACGCTGGAAGCGCGTCATCTTGACCCAAGAACGTCCGGCACGGTCAAACGTGCACCAAATGGTAATGAGCACGCTCAACGCCACGCACAAATCGCAAATAACCGAACCTTTAGACAGAGGGGGAGAAGCGGGAACAGATTGCAATTATAGCTCCATATTTTTGCTGTACGAATTGTATTTGCTAGCTGCGTGATTAAATGTGTTTTTACCTAAAAGAATTTCTTTTTCCACGCCAGCTGGACACGTGATGTAAGAGCCGTGCAGCCACACAATGCTAAACGACGACCAGACCATTTCAGCAACCAAAACCACTGTTTTTTTTTTCCGTTCGTGTGGTTACAAATTGACGAGTGAGAATTGAAAAAAATCAGAAATAGATGAGTCCATTTATATGAACGCGTGTCACGACACAAGCCATTACAGACTGGTTCGTTTAAACAATTTTGAAAAGAAAAAAAACACGAAAAAAAGAGAGAAAAAAAAAGTGGTTCGTACGTAATCGACTGTAGAGCACGTACTCCATAAAGCGACGCGGATGGACGTCCCACATGGTACCGCGTAGCGCAAGTTGCGCCATGAAAATTTCCAACAGCAACGACAGGCCCAAAAGGGCCGTTTTGATGATGAGCAAGAGCTGTAGAACACTTTCGCAAGCGTGATCTTCTTGTAGTGCGTGCAGCTCAGCGACAACGACCACTTCTTCATCGCCGTCACCACTGGAAGACCAAATATCAGTGGCGTCATTGGTCTGGTTGGACAGTGACAGTAGAAAAGACTCGTTGCTGACTCGGACGGCGATAGTGTCGTCACTTGTTTCGCTGTTGTTCCTTATGTTGGTCCCGCTAACAGCACCACCAGCGCTGGATCTGTTGTCAAGTCCCAGTGTGACCGCAACCACAATCAACCTGCCATGATTGAAGAAACTCGGAATGAAAAACGTCTCGGAGAAATGATAAATGAGTTTTTCTCCACTTTTTTCTCCTTGCTCCCGGGAATGATTTCTCATTAATGATTTTCGTTCGGAAGCACCTTCCCATTCCGGCAGACATTTAAAAGAAAAAAAGGAAGGAGGAAAATCGTGTTTATTCTTTTCTTTTTTTAAAAAATGCGCCTGGAATATAAAAATAGACGAATGAAAACATTTCGCTTAATGGGGGGCTCCTTCCGACCTATTTACGATGGCTGGTTGGGGGGGAAACTAACGACTCTCATATACTGGAAGAGCACGAGACCGTTTACATTACACGCTAGCGGAGTGCGCTCACGCCAACTTCTTTCACCGCATTCGTGACATTACCCATTTTTTTTCTTGTGATATCTGTTTTTGGCTTTTCCTATCGTGCTGTATTCTTTTGAAATTTTTCTTCCGTCTTGACGTTTGCCTTCAAGGCGTCGTTTATGTAATGCCTCTTGGACTGTTGAAATGGCTTCCAAACATCCCTATATCCTTCAATTGATATCCACAACTCAAAATGGATGCTGATCACTATAGGAGGAGGCTTAAAGGAATGTATACCGAAAGGATTCTCGCGAGTTTGCTCTCAACAATTTCTAGTGCAAAAAGAAGTTTCGTTTGATGTCTTTTAAACCTTTGGCTTTATACAGTCGAAAAGAGGAAATAAAGTTAGACTTTTTCCCTGGTGTCCCTTCAGCCTACCGCCATCGCGTTGATAAACCTCGTCAAAGATGATGAATGTTATCTCATAGTTCTACTTCACGCCATCATTGCAAATTATCAAAAAAGCGACCAAGCCATCCGTTGGATAGATATGAGATATGAAGCGAGCGAATAAATGAACTTGTGCGCCTTATGAGAGAGACACAAGATGATGACTCTCGGACACATTCGAAAAATAATGGAACATCCATTGACCGCGGACCTATAATAATGGTTGACATATCAGTTGAGTCTGTTGGCCGCCATCAGGGCGATCCACCTTACCATCTACCACCTACAGTTTTCTATATAGCGCTAGTCCCTATGTTTTTTATTCTCTCTTCAGTTTTGTATAAACACATCGGGGACCTAAGGCGTCCTACTGACTGTATGATGAGGCAACGCCCGTGCCGCTACCCTCACTTCTCTCTATGTGTATCTTCACTCGGCGCGTTTTATTGATCGCGGCAGCAGAGCGCCGCAAGTCCAGGCTTCTCTCAGCGCACACAAAAAAAAGGGGGAAAAAGAAAGAGATGGAAGAGGGATGATAGTGAGAAGGGGATTCTGCCGAACAGCAGAAACAACATCCGTAGAAAACAAAAAATTGGAGCGTATTATTCAATCAGGAGGAAAGCCAAAAACTAAAAAAATTCGCATTTTCCTCTTAAGCATTATGTGGCAACAATTGAGCAGCTTGTCCAAGAAAAGCTACGCGATACTTGCGGATTATATTATTGGAAGCACTGCCAGGTTTTATCTTCTCGGCACGTAATCAATTTGCCGGAAGAGCCACCGATATATACCCAATAATAGGAAAATCGTTTTCTTTTCATAGAGAACAGACAAGAATTTGGTATTTGTTGTTGTTTGGATGCATATTGACTTCGGAATGCGGTAATCACCGCGCAACTGACGCCTCGTTCTTCTATTCTCAGATCTCTTCTTCTTCTTCTTCTTCTGTCAAGACAGAACCCAATGCACCCCGAGCAGCAGCAGTACTTGCTCTCCTTTCTTTCTTCTTTGGTTTCAGCTTCCTCTCAATTTTTTTCTTCTTCCCATTTTTTTGTTGTACGGTTATTCTTTCGCTCTTTTCTGGGTCGAGACCAACAAATATTATAAATAAAGCCAAAGAGAAAGAAAAAAAATCAAGAGTGGAAAGAGCCAATGGTGTTACTCAAACACGGATGTTGTGTTTATATATTACACTATGTGTGCAGCTAGTTCTTGTTTGCCTTACATTCGTTTTCTAACGCAAAAAAAAGGAAAAAAAAGAAAACAAGTATTTCCTTTTTATTTCAAGTAAAGCGAAATCGACATGTGTAAAAACCGTCGGAGCCAACTGCAGCAAACATCGGTTCAAACACTGTGTCGGACCCAGAACCAAAAAATCAACAGCACTCGGATGCTAGTTGTATAGTTGAAGGATAGGCGAAAAAAAAAACTGGCAAGCCAAGTGTGACAAACAAGTACACAGCTGCTTGTTATTTATTATTACTTGATTATTCGACTGGAATTTTGGCGAAAAATTCTTTGCTTGTGTGTTATAACAAATGGACAATAAAGTTTTCTTTTCTTCTTTAAAAATGAAGAATATTTTTCCCGTTGATCCACTCTTGGAAGCAAAATAAATAGAAAATCCCATTGGCACGTTGAAAAGGGGAAATAAACTTACCAAATAGCGTGGAGTAAAGTCAATGAGATTCCGGGAACGACGAGATCGTCGCTGCCGACGCCCCATCTCCGCTGGAAGACGATAATGCCCGGCATGAATGAATGATAGAATTTGCGATCGTTTTATTATAGACGCCGGGTTGTTGAAACTTGCTGGCGACGTCGGCCGCCAAGGGAAATTTCCTCCCTTTAAGTATTTGATTATTTGGTTATTTTTGTCTTGTTCTCTGTTGTGTGATGAATGTTTCAGATGATGATGAATGGCCACTGGGCGTCACGCTGGATCTCATCCGGCGATGAGAGACGACGACGGCACGGACACACAAAACTGACGCACAAATACACGAGGCACCACTGGAAATTCTCAAATGTTGTTGGCGGCGGCGGCGGCGGCAGAGGCAGCGACGCTTGTGACACGCCAGTTTTGCCTCTTGTTGTTTATTGGACGCGGCGGTCGTAATCCCGCGTTCATCCGCTAGCGCGGATCGGCACAGTTCTAGCGGCAGACGTCGGCGTCGCCGGAATATAACGTCGTTCGTTCACTTTTGGCCTTTATCCCCTCCCCCTCTAGCTACTATACAACTACGACTACCACCCTGTACACCACCTTCTCCTCCTCTTCTCTCTCCCTCTCTCTTAGACAACCGAACGAATCCCTACCATCTCCCTCCCTCTGAAATCTCCTTCAGAGACAGACGAAAGAGTGAGTCTGGAGGGGAAAATAAGCTACCGACATGTTACGCATGTGCACTGTGGCATTTCCCGGTGCTCGGATTGCGGCACAGACCCGTCAGAGTGCGCCAGTGTTCGGAGCTACTACCCCAATATAGATCATCATCTATACCATCGAGGCGTCTGATGAAGAGAGATTGCGCGCGCAAGGAGCGCCACTGTCCGTCCACATACACACACTATATCGCTATTAGGACTCGTTCTTTCTTCACTCACCAAAAGTTCCTTATTGACTGATTCCGCTTTGTTTGTTTTCTTCTTTTTTCTTTAAAGCTCTCACTGCTCACTGATTAGACCATCGAGAGATGAGACGATATATAGATCACGTCTCAATTTAGTCAGTCAGCCAAACTGAGGAAACAACCAAAAACGTATCAACATTTTGGACGCCCCTTATCGCGCACTCCATCTCGCTTCTTGCGGATAATGTTTTGGTTTTTCACATTTGAGATTTCGTTCGTTTGATGTAAAGTTGTTTTTGCTTTAAATTCCTTGACATTTGGCAAGTGAAAACGGCTAGATTTGCATAAATCCCTGAAAAGAAAAACCTGTTCAGCCGGGGAATCTCCCAAGTCCTAATCTGGTTAAAAAATGTTTCTTCACCAAAGGTAACGAAGGACATGTTTAATCAATGACTATGGTAATTCAAGGCTCTGCTCTTTTGAAATGTAGATATAAAGTCTCTAGTTAAATTTTAGTCAATAACTTGGATCATTTTATCGCACCGCACGAAATTTGCAATAATTTAAACCAAACTTTATATACAAATCTTGGGTTATAATGGCAGAAGATTTCACTTAACTGATTTCAATGCTTTCATTGGAGATTGCAAATTTATGTCAATCGTTGGTTAAAGAAAAAAGAACACTGTTTGATTCTGCAAGGGTGGAGTAGCTATGCGGAAAACGTGCTCAATTGTAAAGTGATTCGATACCGGTCAACCCTGAACAACCCGACGGGAAAGGGCTGATCAGCAGTCTGAGCCGTTCACGTAACTTGACTCGTCGTCGTAATAACAAACAAGTTTCTTAAGCTTAACGCGCTCGGGTGTGTTACATTTTCTGGTTGGGCAAATTGAAAGTCTTTGTCTGTTCTTTACTTTTCCTTATATCGTTTTAATAGAAATGAGTAGGTATATATGGTATTGATTTTGTTGGTATAGGAAGTAGATTCCGTGAATAGGGTGAGAGGGAGAATACTCATCATCTATTATTAAAAAGACCTTCACGTTCGTTTGTGTGAGCTTGTCCTATATTCCCTTTAGATTGGGTTCTATTTTAATCTACATACTATTGTGTACGTATTTACGGTGGTTGCAGTGCATGTTGAAGCGTTCCGTCAAGGGAAAAAAGCCGCGGGCTGACTCAAGTTTCAAGTATGACGAGAATCCTTCGTTCAATCGATACGACATACTAGCGTGCGCTAATGGTTTGCGATGGCCCAACTGACTTTTACTAGTTTGATTTTCTTTTCATTCTTTATCTTTTTGGCATTTTTTTATATTTTTTTGGGCGTGTCTCTTAAAGATAAAACGAACTATAAGTGACAGACGATGGCGTCACACATAAAAGAAACATCCCACCCTCAACGATCAACACTCGTCAAAGAGAGGAAAAAACATGACTCTAAAAAGAATTATGCATTTCGTTAACCGAAAAGGGAATCCCATCCCTTCTTTTGCGATGAGACAAAACTTCATACCCGCTGCTTTCAATAGAATAAGCGAAAACGGAAATCAGTTCATCCACTCATCAGCAATGATGCCAGACAAATTGAATGAGCTTTGCATATTACTCGTCGGTTACAATGTGGCATAAACGAGGGAAAAGAAAAGTAAGATTATTGGGTCGCCAACGGGAAAAGCAGGCTGCACGTTGTCGTTTCGTACCACCGCTATCTCCTCCGCAATGCCGATGACAAAAGGTGATCGATCGTTTTGGGTATTATATATTTTATATCATATCATCTGCCATTGAGGGATTTTGCTTTTTGTAACCACCGCATGAACTTCGTTATTGAAGCGTCGCTTGAGGCTCAGTGGCTTTCTTTAAGAACTTCCTTTTGTATATGTTATATTATATCGGTGAGCGGAATAAGTCCTACTCTTCATCTCATAACGCAGTAAGTAGGCTATTCATTTCCCAATCCCCAAAGTACGAAAACTGTGAACGAAAGAGCTCTCCGGTAATTGGTTAGTTATTCATCGGCGGATATGGCCACCGATTGGTGATACCTCGCTCGATCCATCACGACTATCACGACTTCTGGTTGTCAACGTTGCGATAACGATTTCATCACGGCTGACCGTCATAACGCTGTCGCTCCCTTGATCGAAGAGCCCCCCGTGACGAACGCCTTGTCCATCTTCCAGTTAGTCGACTATATAAAAATGTCCATCACACTCGCAACTGAAATCGAATCATTGGTTTGTTTTTCAAGTGAGTCCTTTGGACAAGCTTTTTTTTAAAAAAAAGATACGAAAAAGAGCTCAAGATATTTAAGGAAAAGAGAATTATTTTCCACTCCATTGAGTTGATGGCGTCGTCCGAATACGTATACACTGTTGATTGCCAGACCTTCCAGCCAAGGAGTCATGGCAGCGACCCAAATCTTTGCGCCTGTATCCGCAGGATAACGTCGTTTTTTCTTCGCACTACTGCTCGTCGTGGAGATAGAGGATAGGGGAATTGTCGGCACAATCGAGTCCGATGCCTTCATCATGTACGATCAACTTGATTTTTGTCTATTTATGATGAAATCATCTCCTCCCCTGGTTATAAGGCAAAAGTTTGTCGTGATGCGTAGTGTAGTGCACAGTAGCTACAGTAGGATTTCATCTCGAAGTTGCTGCTGGAGACCGGGAAACGAATTGGAAACGAGAACACACAGTTTATGTCGTCACGACAACAACTCCCCTCACGAGTCAGATGCATGCCCTTTATGAACTAGCTCTTTCCGCTCTTATTCCAACGTATTATTCTTTGTACTGCAAACGTTTATTGTCCTTAGATTCTTTTGTCGAAGCAATTTTCAATTTACAAGCTTGCCGGCTTTATATAAAAGTGAGGCAATTTTAATGTTATTTTTATCTGGGTTATCTCGAAAATGAAAACTATAACTGGAACATTTGTTTGTTTGAACTCTGAACGATAAGAAGCGGCTCTCTAGCTATTTCCCAGCTTGTATTTCGTCAACATGTCAATCACTTCAATGATGAAATTGCTCCAAATGAAAAGTTAATCTCAAATATCAGTTTTGACAATATCTATTAGAATTTCAACAATTACTTAGTTACATAAGTAAAAATAAGATGATCCCTATAGATTGAAGTCATTGAACTCTAGTTAATATTATATAACGTTTCCCGGGCGATCGAGTTCTGAAATTTCGAATTTTCGAATCAGTATACTTTTATTGTGCAAAATTACTATAGATGCTACATTTTCTCGCTTAACTCGGT
This sequence comes from Daphnia galeata, assembly GCA_030770115.1. Lineage (NCBI taxonomy): Eukaryota > Metazoa > Arthropoda > Branchiopoda > Diplostraca > Daphniidae > Daphnia > Daphnia galeata. The sequence goes on from CM061115.1 coordinate 7,628,747, forward strand.
CACGTAAGCCTAAACCACAGCAAACGAGCCCGTTTTCCAACTCGTGGTTTTCCAAACAACTAATTTGACTAGCTAGCTGTGTCATGAGAATTTGTAGATGTCAAAATAATAAAAAAAATCTTTTCTTTTTCTTGGAACAAAGCTCTTTTTTAAAGGTACAAACGGGATTATACAGTTGAGCGGTTACGCAAAACCCATTGAACACATCCGGTCGTTTTAATTATGGGCCGACCCGACTCGTTTGAGAACTGAAACTAGCGTGCGTCGTTTCCCTTTCGCCTTTTTTGAAACCATTAAAACAAAAAACATGATGTTTGAAACAAACGCATCCTTGCTTATTTTCAATTTAATTGAGCCAAAATTTAAGTGCGTCATTTCGTAGGACAAGTTATAGGCTAACTATGTGATAGCGAGCGCTCACACTTTCACGCTAACGTGCGCGGTTTCACGGTCTTCAGAGTCTTTCAGAGCCAAACCGCGAACAATTGTTTACTGTACAATTGTTTCTTTTTGTATTCATACAGAACAACTGCAAATCAAACGAATTACAGCAAAATGTTTCACATCAATGGGAGAAGTATTGTCAGAATTTTGGTACTCTTATTGAAGATGGCTTTACTTTTCAAAGCATCAACAGGGTGGGGGAGATTGACATTAATTATGTTCTGTCCTTCACCTCCTTTCACACAAACACAGTCGTCTGAAATTACGGATAAAGAAATGTTTCCAATCTCGCATTGCCAAATTGGAATCCTGGCCAATACTATCTTTGTTCCATCCCTTGTGGCGACTAAAGAATAGCTCGGTGTCGCATTTTTCAGTTGTTCCGTAGTATTAGTCTTAACGGCGACGTGATCAACCTCTTCGATCAATTTGGGACATTTATTTCCCTTAAACTGGGACTTTTTCGGTACCTCCTGCACGTATGGCTTTTCATGCCGTTGTTCGATGCGATGTGTTTGAATGGATCCAAAGCAACGGCGATTTTTCAAAATGTTCCATCCTAGAGAATGCAAAATGTGGCTGATTCAACATCAATGCAACTTTTTTAGTAGAGTACCATTTTTATCCAGTTCCATTTTGTACTTATCCTCTAGACCTTCCATAGCAATAGTAATGAGGAATGTTTGGAAAAGCAAACTGTTATCAACTTTTGTAAAGAAGGCAGAATTGATGGCTACATCGTATGCCACACATGGTTGACTAGCTATAAGAAAGAAAAAAAATGTTTGTTGTTAATGAAGAAATTTAGCATGAGGAAAAAATATCAGATTACATTTATCAACTTCTTCATGCCCTTCCCCCAGACTCATAGGGATTCGAAAGGTGGAAGGCTCATCAGATTCCAAGATGCGAGTAAGTTCTGCTTCTGTTACATCAACTGGAGCAGGGATGATAGTGGTGTGGCAAATATTAACAAAGATCTTCTGAGATGTTATCACATTCTTAGTTTTTACACAGAAGCCTGAATGAAAGTAAAGGCTTGTGGATATTAATAAAATACCACATTATTAGGTTTCTTTACGATTATGCACCTGGTTTCGGTTTGACAGCTTTATAAGGAAGGACATCAACTGGTTTATTTTCCCTTTCTGAAATTGCAGCATTAAACAACTGCTGAAACTCTTCATCCTCATTCTTTAAACAAAAAAACAATTAGTAAAAAAATCCTGCTAATTTTACAGATTGGTTAATTAATACATTGAATTTCAACTGGGAATGGATGATAGATTCATCGATTTCTAGCCGCATGGGAGATGTTGGATTGAGATTCATTTAAATAATTCAAGATGTTTCCAGTTTAGATGATGAACGGTAGTCAATGATGAATTTTTTACAATCGAACGTAGCTTCTCGTGATCTAAAGTGAAACTGTTATGGAATTCGGAATTTTGTTACCATAACAACCTGGCGAGACTAATGCTACACCTACGACATCTGTTGATGATAATTTTTACAGCACCTTTACCGTCATTACATAATATATATTACGTAATATAAATAGTTATGTAATGAAATTTAAAATATCAAAAAGAGCAAAAGCAACAACTTTCATTAATTTAAATATTTTAGTTACGTACATTGGTTGCTGGTATTGCGATGATTATTATATTATTATATTTGAATATTTTGAATTCTTAATCTAAGAGTTTTAATTGACGAATGATAGATGGCGGGGAATGCAATCAAAATACTAAAACAACCAGTAGGATTTTTTGTCGCCAGCAGACGGCTGCAGTCGGTTTGTTCGCGAAGCAAAGCTCGGAGGTTCTTGCTGAGGTGGGCATGATTCGACAATATTTCCAACTTATACTATATATTCAGGTTCGCCTCGTCTGTCTGTTGATTATCGTTTCACCAGCTCTGCTATTCGCCGGTCGATCTGTTGGTCGAAGCCAGGAAACGTGCTCGTTGTTTTGTTCTCTCGTTGTATATTCGGAAACATTGGTGAGAAGTAAGCACAAACTCGCCCGCCAAAACATGGGCGATAACCAAACATCGCCGCTGGATGCTTTCTGTGGATCCACATTCTGGGTAAGTTTCTTTTTTTTAATTAACTTGTAAAAGAATTTTCTGATTGATGCTTTTGGAACGCGACCTATTTTTCCAGTCCTCATGTATTCAAGCTCTTTTATGGTTTTGCTGTAAGAATTGTCTGTAAGAAGATGTATTTCAACATAGGGGTGTTGTACGTGTCGGATGACATGCCGTAAACAAGAAAAAAAAAAAACCCGCCATCATATTAGTTAGCTAGACCATTTATTATAATTCTACATAACATTTTGATTTCTATAATTGGAAATGCGTTTGCATAATTTTATTTGATATAATCATCATAAAGTGGACAAAGAGGATCAACGTGTTGCGAGTTGCGACTTTATGTCTGCTGCAGAGCTTTCATCTATAACGAACTAAATATCAAAAAGTGGACACTCGTCACGTAATAAGGTGTATTTTAAATACACTCAGTTCGGTGTTATGGTCTTAGATCATTATTTCTATGGTTGTGAAAGTTGCAGGTTGAACAGACTGTCTGCCGTGTTTATGAAATAGGTCGCTGTCAAATCTTGTCTCCTCGTCCGAAAACTGCTGAATCATAGACTGTGCATAGACTAAATGATGATAATACGCGACAGGCACCATCAGTTATCTTTTGAATTTAAGAGGATGCATGTTCAATTGTTCAGTAGCATGAAAAAAATCTTTATCCTTAAAGGCGTTTCTGTTTATGAATGACGCGCTAGATTTGATAACTTTTTGTCCTTGATTCCTCATCCTTTTACTAATTAGAATTAGCAAATGCATGATTTGTCACTAATAAAGCATCTAGAATAATCATAAATTTCAATCTTATCAGGATTTGGATGTAACGTGGAATACTAACGACCCGAGTTTCACAGAATGCTTTCACCAAACAGTGCTTTATTGGATACCGTGTGGCTTCATTTGGCTCTTAGCACCATACGAAACATACCAGATACTGTACAGCAATGCCCGCTATATACCGTGGTCAATCATCAATATCAGCAAAATGGTTATATTGCAATAACATTGATTATAGAGATAGGACTTAATGATTAACTGCGCTCTTTTATTAGATTATCAACTTGCTGCTGATCATTCTTGCAATTATCAGCATAATATATGCGGTGATCCAGAGTAACAATGGTGAAGAGCTGTATAAAAATGATGTTTACTATGTAACTCCTGCAATATTGGCAGCGACGTTTGTAAGTATCCACGAGTGTCATGTCTCGTGTATGGATTGAACCTGATTAAGTCCTATTTTCCTCTATTTAAGGTATTAACCTTAGGGCTCATGTTGGCAGAGAAAAGGAGAGGTATCAGATCATCTGGACCTTTGTTTCTCTTCTGGTTCTTTCTTACTCTTTGTGGTGGGTTTACATACGCCGATCGAATAAAATCCATCGTTGACGGGGTATGCACCATCAATTTTTTTAGTGTAGTATGAGTGATAAATAAATTAACGTCACGTTTTACAGATGGACAGTTTGGAGACTTATCCATTTGTCTGGGAAATGGTCTATTACCCATTTGTTGTGGCAATGTTGTTAATCAATTGCTTTGCTGATAAGGAACCTTTGTACATGGAAGGAGAGGGAAAATCAGAGGTGATAATATAATGCATTTTTTTTCACACCAGTTATTTAATTGAATTTTCTCTTCCAAAAGAACCCATGTCCGGAAGAAGGCTCTTCGTTTTTGAGTGTTATTACATACTCCTGGCTAGACACCCTTGTATGGAAAGGATATAGAAAACCTCTAGAGACGGAAGACCTGTGGGACTTGAACAATCGAGATAAATCGAAATCAGTTGTTCCTCGGTTTGAAAAACATTGGAAAAAGGCCCTCAGTAAACAAGCAAAGTAAGACTGGTATTTTCTTTATCTATCTAAATTAGTAATGTAATCGATGTTATCTACTGTCACGCTGCAAAGATATTTTTGGGATAATTTTGGGTAAGACCTTTACTAGTGTTTCCTCTCCTCGTTAATTCCGCTTAAATCACTGCGATTTTGGGTTTTAAAAAATATTTCGGATAACCACAGCAGTTTTTCCCTAAATTATTAGGAAGCCGAGTGAACCTAAAGCAACTTATGGAGCAGAGAACGGAGGAGTTTCTTTCAAACCATCAGCATCTTCCAAAAAGATTGTTTCGATTTTGCCTGCATTATGCAAAACTTTTGCACCTGAGTTTATTTTGGGTGCTTTGCTGAAACTTATTCAAGATCTTCTAGCATTTGTCAGCCCACAAATCCTCAGGTTTATTTCTTCTTTTACTTATCCCACTCAAAACAACTTAAATTATTTTTGTTTTTTTTTGTTTTAGTTTGCTAATCGGATTTGTAGAAGACCCAACTCAAGAAAGCTGGAAAGGCTACTTGTATGCCGCCATTCTTACCATCACTGCCATGATTCAAACTTTGATCCTAGGTCAATATTTTCAGCGTATGTTTATAATTGGTATGCAAATTAGGACTTCTATCGTATCATCCATTTATCGAAAGGTACTTGTATTTTGCATATATTTAATATGTGGGTTGACTTTACATATTTTGATTTTTTCATGCAAATAGGCTATCAAAATTTCAAATAGCGCTCGTAAAGAATCTACTGTCGGTGAAATTGTCAACTTGATGTCTGTTGACGCACAAAGGCTCATGGATTTAACCACCTATCTCAATATGCTGTGGTCGGCTCCACTACAGATTGCATTGGCTATTTATTTCCTTTACCAAATCCTTGGTACGCACCGAAAATACTTTTTGTTTCGTAAAAATATCTTGAAACGAATGCATTTCTTCTTTTAGGTCCTTCGGTTTTTGCTGGTTTGGGTGTCATGATTCTATTGATTCCTGTCAACGGAGTGTTGGCTAATGCTACAAAGAAACTACAAATTCAACAGATGAAGTACAAGGACAAACGAGTCAAGATGATGAGCGAAATTTTAAGCGGAATCAAGGTAAAATTGGTCGTTTTTCATTAAAGGGAAAAATGTTGAAAAGCAAATGATTTTTCATAACAAGTTTTTACACTGAAATATTTTTTGTTCAAGTCGACGAATGCTTTTGTTGGGAAAGCATAACACTGCGTTGTGAAAGTTTGCTTTCAAGTAGAGATGAATGTAAAGAATCAACCGCCTGCGTAGCGTACGTAGTCGCCTCCACGCTGAGAGTAATAATAATGATATATTTATCCCCCGTTGCTCTTTGTCGACTTACACAATCATGGGGTAGAATATTTAAGGCCCGATTGTGTTTTCTATTTACAAGTCTCTGAACAAAGTGCAACGCGCCTTCAACCGGGGGCAATATTTCAAATATCTATTCTCTTTCTCACAACATTTTTCTATGGTCAAAAATAATGTGAAATATGTGACGTGAAATTTAAAATTGCCACAATTTTCTCTACAGGTCTTGAAGCTTTACGCTTGGGAACCTTCATTCCAGGCACAAGTCGAGGACATTCGAAACAAAGAGATCAAGGTTTTGAAGCAAGCAGCCTACCTTAGCGCTGGAACATCATTTATTTGGACTTGCGCACCTTTCTTGGTACGTACTTGTTTTCTGCGCTCAAAACTCTTTTCTACCGGGTCTTTTGTTGTGTAAAACCATTTTTTTTTGAGACGGATAAATTATTTACAGACCTAAATGAACGACAAAAGTTTTATTATCGGACTTAAAGAACCAATGTTTTATGATCGGGCTATAAATGTTTGATCTCCTCTCCAACAGGTTTCTCTAATGTCCTTTATGACATTTGTATTATCATCGCCAGACAACGTGTTGACTCCCGAAATTGCCTTTGTTTCTCTCTCGCTGTTTAACCTCATACGCATGCCACTAGCTAGTATTACCACTCTCCTTTTTTCTATAACATTCTACAGAGTTATCTATTACTCTTACTTAAATGTCCTTTCTTCATTTTTATTTATTTTTAGTTCTTCCTATATTGATCATTCAATTCATACAGGTTTGATTAATATTCATTTTTGAACAATTGTCGTCGAGTCTGTTTCGCTTCCGCCTTCGTCTGATCATTGGCCATTCGTGGTCTTGTTATGTTGGGGTGTCTGTTTATTGTTGCTAACTCGTTGGGTTAATGTTTTCGTTATCCTTATCAACATTTTAGGTTACATTGGCCACATTTGCAGTTTACGTGACGACGGACCCCAGTCACATCCTCGATGCCAAGAAAGCTTTCGTCTCTTTGACTTTGTTCAACCTGCTCCGTTTTCCAATGTCAATGTTTCCTATGCTTGTCGTGTCGTTCGTCCAGGTAAAAAATTATTTTTTAAAAAGTCATTTTCCTATATTGTCTAGTTAATTGTTAAATTGTACAATTTGGGGTTTTGTGCAACGGATATTACGCATTATTTGCTATTTGCAGATATTTGGGAAAGTGCATTCGAACGTTTTTGAAAATTAAGGGATACAGGATACTTGGGCGGTTTCTATATGTTCTTACTGAAAAGTCTCGATTTCTTGATGTTATTTCTATTTTAAATTTATGTTACCTGCTTTTGTCAATTTTAGTGTCTGTACATTTTTTTATCCAAGTTGCTAACACCTTTGAATTGAATTCAGGCTAGCGTTTCTATTAAACGTCTGAACAAGTTTATGAACGCTGATGAGCTCGACCCCGAATCAGTTTCTCATGAAACTACTGGTAATAACTCATCACTCTCCTTATTTTTGTTTCTAATATGTCGTTATTAATCAATATTTGTGAAAAATCATTTGCAGCAAATGCTATCAACATTGAAAAAGGCTCCTTTGCTTGGTCCCAAGGCGAGCCACCCATTCTTAAAGATATCAATATTGAAATCAAACCTGGGAAGCTTGTTGCAGTCGTTGGTCAAGTTGGTGCAGGCAAGTCATCACTTATCTCTGCAATTTTGGGAGAAATGGAGAAGCTTAGTGGGAAGGCTAACACAAACGGACGGATCGCTTACATCCCTCAACAAGCTTGGATCCAAAACTGCAGTCTGCGTAACAATATCATGTTTGGCAAAGCTTACAATGAATCAGTCTACAACAAAGTTATAAACGCCTGTGCTCTGAAACCTGATCTTGCCATGCTTCCTGGTGGCGATAGCACGGAAATCGGAGAGAAGGTGATTCAATTTTTTCTGGTACATTTTTTGTTTACCAGATATAATCTACCAATGGTTTCCTACCAATGGTTTCTATTCACAGGGTATCAACTTAAGTGGTGGACAGAAGCAACGTGTTAGTTTAGCCCGTTCCGTTTACTCTGATATGGATGTATACCTTTTGGATGATCCTTTGAGCGCCGTTGACAGCCACGTAGGCAAGCATATTTTTGACGAAGTCATTGGTCCCAAGGGCCTCCTGAAATCCAAGGTATTCATTAAATGTTTTGAATACTTATTTTACATTTATTTAATATTCTGTATACTTTTATAATAGACGCGATTGCTGGTGACTCATGGCATCACCTTCTTGCCACAAGTAGACCAAATCATTGTCTTGAAAGGTGGAGAAGTTACTGAAGTTGGCTCTTATAAAGAATTGCTGGCCCAAAAAGGAGCTTTTGCAGAATTCCTCTTGCAACACTTGGAAGAAGAAGGCGGAGATGATGACATTCCTGACGGTCTGTTGCGGTTTTTTAAAATCATTCATGCCAAGGTTCAGTTGTCAACTATTCTTTTTGTATAATGATAGAACTCGCTGAGATTAAACAAGAATTAGAAAACACGATGGGCAAGGAAGAATTCGCCCGTCAAATTTCTCGTCAGCGCGCTACATCTGAAACTCAGAGCCAGAATAGCGAAAATGCCGAAAGTAAACCTATGATTGCTTCTCCGGATCGTAGCTTATCTAGGTAAAATAATAATTTCTAATTTATTTAAATGTTTTCCTTATTTTTAATGATTTTTTTTTGCAGGAGTAACTCGACCACAAGTATGGAAAAGAGTGGAGGAAGTTTACGGCGACGTAGTTCAGCTAAAGATCGCAAATCCGTCGATGGTGGGGCTCCTGCCGCGAAACCGAACAATACCAAACTAATTGAAGCTGAAAAAAACAGAAACGGGCAAAGTAATTGTTTTGTTTCTACTTCTTTTTTCTCATTATTACTAAATTTTATAATTATCTACTTTAGGTTAACAGCAAAGTATACGTCCACTATTTGCGATCCATTGGCGGATGGCTTTCTTTCTTTACTTTGGTGCTTTACATCATTTATCAGGTTCTTTTATACTTCTTACATTTCCCTTTGTTGTTCTGTGTAGTAATCCCATTATTTATGTAATAGGGTTTTGCCGTATATTCCAATATTTGGTTAGCCAAGTGGTCAGAAGCCGGAAATACAACTTCCAATGGCCATACCGTTGAACAACAAAGAGATATTTACCTGGGAGTCTACGGCGCGCTTGGTTTCGGCCAAGGTAAGAAACACTTTCGTTATTATTTTTATTTTTTGTCTACTGGACATTCCGCAATATAAACTCCAATTCCCTGAATCCATGACCAAGAAAATAGGTCTTTGTCAGGTAAGTCATGTTCTTTTCCATTCTTTCGCTTAATACTTGTCGTTTTAACCACTATCCAGCTAACATAATTTGTGTAATCCTTTTGAAAGCAGAACTTTCTAGAAAATAATTTTGAACTACTAATAAACAGTACATATTCCTTCTAATGCGTGACTAACACTAACAGTTTGGTACTTTGGTTATTTAATTTGCCATCTTGTAGCTATCTTTTTGCTGTTTGGAACTATCACAATCGCCCTTGGTTGCCTTCAGGCTTCCTCAATTTTGCATGAGGGTATGATTACCCGCACTTTCCGCCTTCCTATGTCGCATTTTGACACGACTCCCATTGGTCGTATCGTCAACCGTTTCGCCAAAGACGTGGATGTTGTTGACAATCTTATACCATCGACCATCCGAACAGCTCTTTTATGCTTTTTATCGGTATGTTGGAAAACAGTTTCGAAGTTTGATGTTTGCATGTTCGTTGTTTCCAATCAAGGTAAGTTCTAGACATCTGGCTCTCTCAGTTTTATCGAGGTAAGCACTTAGCAGCTTTCTGTTTGTTTTATATCTGTTGCTTTTCTTGTAAACAATAAGTCCTCCATGCCAAATATGTTAATTTGAATCCTTCGAGTTGTGGTGACAGCTTGTGTGTCTCAACTTGTAGCGTTCAATTTGTTGTTGGGATAATTTTTGTTACTTTGTTGCGTTACAATGTTAATGTAAGTACGTTTTGGCCTTGTTGTATAGCTGTGGTGATGATGATAGCTTCTGTTCTTCTGGGACTGGCAACGTTACGTGCCGCGAGAACCTTGCATATCCGCCTGATTGGCGACGTCCTTCGTCTGCCTATGGTATTTTTCGATACAACTCCTACTGGTCGGCTGCTCAATCGTTTCAGTAAAGATGTTGACGTTCTGGACAACACGTTGCCATTCATTTTACGTGGCTGGATTACTACTTTGTTACAAGTACTATTTTCATAAACTATTCAGCATTTAGTAGACCATTTCGTGCGCCACTCCACCATTTTACGCCGAGTTTAGAAAAGGAAAAGGTTTGCGTCAAAAGGTCTTTGTCCCTCCACTCGAAGGATTCACTAATACATTATATTTGGACACGGTAGTAATGGGACTTAAAAGAAAATTTCCAAATTAAAAATGTTTTTTAAACGCAAGTAAAATGTTTAAATGAGATAAAGCGAATGTGTTTTGCTGAAAATCCAATTGGTTTTTGTTCCGCAGCCGTGTTTTCTTGCAGCGAGGTGGTACTTTATTACGCGTTGACACGCCCATCTCGGGTCTTGCACGACAGTTGTTTAAACGGTGTTCTTCACGCACCAATGGCCTTCTTCGACACCATTCCTATTGGGAGAATTATATCACGTTTCTCGCAAGACATGAACGCTGTTGACAGTCATATTCCCGCAGTCTTGGTTGACTGGCTATACTGTTTATTAGAAGTAATTTGAGTGAATCCTTCGAGTGAATTTTTACCCTTCATGTCTTACTTAAAAAAAATTAAGTCAAGGGAACAATAATTCTATGCATGTTTATCAATTATCTAATAAGCTGATGAAAATTCTTAGGTCATCAGTACTATTCTAGTTATTGGCGTTGGAACCCCTATCTTCTTTGCTGTTGCGATCCCGATTGGAGTTCTCTATTACTGGATTCAGGTAATTTTTTATTAAAACAAATGTATCGTTTACTTTCATTAATTTCAAACTTGGTTCTTTCAGAATGTTTACGTGGCTACCTCAAGGCAACTTAAGCGTCTAGAATCTGTTTCAAGATCTCCCATTTATTCACATTTTGGCGAAACACTGACTGGTAACTCTTGAATCTGTGGAGATAGACTTCTAATATGTACTTGTATAACTATTTTTTATCATTGTTTAGGTGCCACTGTTATTCGAGCATATGGCCAAGAACAACGATTTATCAAAGAATCCGAGTCCCGCGTGGATCTTAATCAGATTTGTTATTACCCGAGTATTGTTGCCAATCGATGGCTGTCGGTACGATTGGAAACTATTGGTAACTTGGTGGTTCTCTTCGCTTCTTTATTCGCCGTTATTGAAAGAGAAAAAGGAACAATGGATCCAGGTTATGTTGGATTATCTATCACTTACGCCCTCAGTGTAAGTATAAAGCCGATCAAAATTTTGTTACCAAAAGTACGTTTTTAAAGGCTATCTTTTCAGATTACACAAACCCTCAACTGGTTTATGCGGATGACGTCCGAGGTCGAAACCAACATCGTGGCTGTAGAGAGAATCAAGGAGTACAGTGAAGCTGTACAAGTATGATCGTTTTACTTGAATTTCCTAAGAATCATCGATAAAAGGGCTTGTTTGTTTTTTAAACTTAGGAAGCTTCGTGGGATCATGGAAAACGTGAACCACCTAATGCATGGCCCGACAAGGGCAAGGTTTCGTTTGAGAAATATGAAGTCCGCTATCGAGAAGGACTTGACTTGGTCATCAAAGGAATTTCTTGTGACATTGAAGGTGGTGAAAAGGTAATTTTGTCTCATTCTGTTTCGGGATAATAACCATAATTGATCATTACGTCTTATCACAGGTGGGCATCGTTGGACGTACTGGAGCAGGAAAATCTTCGTTGACATTGGCTCTGTTCCGTATCATTGAAGCTGCCTCTGGAAAAATTACTATTGATGGATTGGATATTGCCGACCTAGGGCTTCACGCGCTGCGATCTCGGTTGACTATTATTCCTCAGGTACGATGAAGCGTAGAATGTTTTAAGTAGGGATAAACCTGAAAAAATTATCATTGTAAACCGATCAATTTTAGGACCCTGTTTTGTTCTCGGGAACATTGCGCATGAACTTAGACCCGTTCAACTCTTATTCTGATGAAGATGTTTGGACTGCCTTAGAACACGCTCACTTGAAGACATTCGTCAAGTCGTTGCCAGCAGGTCTAGAACATGAAGCTTCAGAGGGTGGTGAGAATTTAAGTGTTGGTCAACGTCAGTTGATTTGTCTCGCTCGTGCTCTTCTCCGCAAAACCAAGGTCCTTATTCTCGATGAAGCAACTGCTGCCGTCGATTTGGAGACTGATGATTTAATTCAAGTAAATTATTGGAAACGTGAAAATTCTTTACAGTTGCTTATTTGATTCATTCTTTTTCTAGGCCACAATTCGCAAGGAATTCAAAGAGGGTACAGTAATCACCATCGCTCACCGACTAAATACTATCATGGACAGTAACAGGTGACATTTACGAACCATGTCTATGAACTGCAATAGCCTTATCTAACTTTTCTTTGCAGAGTAATGGTGCTGGATAAAGGAGAGATTAAAGAATATGCACCACCAAATGAGCTACTGGAGAATAAGGAGTCGATCTTTTATGGCATGGCGCGAGATGCCGGTCTGGTATAAAAGCTTACGCTCACATATTATCTTCGAATAGTGTGCTGACCAAATGTTATTTTGATGTTATCTTGGGAATGTGCACGAGAATCCCGTGTGAACCCTTGAATTCTATCATCAGTTTTGTTCATGACAGGCCCTACATGTTGGGTCTTTTTCAAATTAGCTGCTATGTGGTCCAATTTGTTTGAATTATGCCTTTGGAGTGCAGCAGCAGGCCAGTAGCATGTTAGTATTCATTTTTGTGCATCCTACCCCTGTGACTGACTATGATCATGGCATTCCTATCACTTGTTCTAAAATACAGATTTTGTTTTGGCATTGAATACCAAGCAAATGTTTATTTCATTGGTTTAAGAATCCACAAACCATCATTTAAATAATGATAATTTTCCACTCCAATTCCTTTGTTAACTGATAATCTGCATCATAAAAAGAGTATCACATTATTTACAAGATCATGGATAAGTCTTACTAAAATCAATTTGACTTACATATCATCTGTAGACATTGAAGTGATGCCTACAGCTAAAGCATGTTGTTTTCCTTCAGCCATGATTGCCTATGAAAAGGAACAGTTGAAGCATTATGACTAAATTTAAAATAGCAATTACAATAAGATGGTGAATGCTAAATTTAAGTTTTAATTGTCTAAATTGTTCAATTCTTTTAAAAGAATTCCCATTTTTATGTTATCAAAAATTACCACAATGGCTCCCTTTGGACAGGGAGTCATTCGTGCTCCAGGTGAAGTTAAACCAGGGCACATTATGTTGGCCCCACTGAGTACAAATCTAATTGCTCCTTTATCCACTTGCTGCCAAGGTAAAATGTAGGGGTCTAAGATTAGAAAAGGTTAGAGTTTATCAACAAATATTGCCATAATTCTAATATTGATTTTTTTTTTACATTTATGCAGAAGACGAAGAGTAGGAACCCAGAAACCTTCCCTGTGTCTAAAGAACAGAAAGTCTCCATTGGCCCCTACTAAGACTTCAATGTGTTCATGACTGAAATAAAATGTGAATTTAGCTTACTTATCCACCAACAAAAATGAAATCTACAAACCATTTCATCAAACGGAATGGCTCTTTTTTAGGTAGCACGTCATTGATGCAAGTCTCGATATACGGGTACTGTTCCAATATTTTAGACCTTATTCCTTTCTGAACTGACGTTTTGAGTTGCTGAAATCCAGATATGTTTTCTTTCTCATCAAATCTGTAAAAAAACAAGCAACGTGAAAAATAAGAAAATCTGAAAATTTGAAATAAGATAATATCAAATACTTCTTGAACATTTTAGGAAAATTTCATTAAATATATAAATGAATCTCAAGTAAATATTCTTTTAGTAAATTTAAGCTGAGCGCCTAGCTAATCGAGAAAACACACGGACACCAGTAACATAATTCTCAATTCAGTAGAGAATAGAGCAGACGAAATCATGTAAGGTTCTGGCTTACGCCGATAGATAAACAGAGATTGGTCTCAGATAGGGAGAGCCAGTTATGGACGACAGTCGCAGTCGTACGGGGGTTTCATTTCCTCCATTTTCTGGAACAGTGCTGCCACTTTGCCGGACTTGTCCGTTTTTGCAGGTTTTTTGAAGTGCTTGCAAGTCACAAGTTTTTGCAGGTTTTTCAAGTTTTCAGTCAGTTTTCCTAATTTTTGGGAGACATTTTTAAATATCTCATGATTTATTAAAAATAACAAATAATTCGTAGTTCCCAGAGTCAAGCGTCGAGACTGCTGTGGCGCTGTCGTCTGCAGACTACTCTAGTGCTCTGACTCTGCGTTCTGAGCCTCTGAGTCTGTCAGTCTGAGCTTCTGCTTCTGAATTTTCAATTTTGATCTCTCATCTCTGAACTCTGATAGATTAGTCAATAGTCATGTCCAATTGTCCATGCTGCTGTAAAGTGCGAACGGAAAGCTGGTTCTGCTTTCTGCTAGTTTGAAATTTGAATTTCGAAAATTTCATTTTTAGAGTTAAGAATTAGAAAGACACCCACTAGCGAGTACACAGAAAAATGGAAGATGTACCCCTCTCAGAAACCCATTGCATAATGTCTCCCTCTCTAGTCTTATTATGGCGCGACAATGGTTAAAGAAACAAAGAAGCAACAAGCGCGTCGGTTCACATTCCCGAAGAGATGGTCAAAAGCGCCCTGAAAGTCAAAGCCAGTACCACAATCAATCAAAACAAAAAGTAAATGGCGTTGCAAACTAAAGATTATTGGCATTTTATACTTGTTCTTCATTAAAAATCCAATCTGCAATACGTTTTGTTTTCAAAATTCAGAATTCCCCTGTATCGCATATCTTGTTATTTGTTAATTTAAGTTTCATTTTGGTTTTTCTGTCTTTAATTCCCAAACCAAATTGAAACAAACTCAGATAACTGAAAATAGAACGTCGTACGAAAAGACAAAGTCGGTTTTTTGCGAGTTTTTTACTAAATTTGTGCAAGTTTTTGCGGGTTTTTAAGGAAAATGTTGCAAGTTTAAGTGCAAGTTTTTTTGTTTATTTTTTAACGGTTTTTCGGGTTTTTTGAGGCAACCCTGCACGACTATGCGATTTCAAAAGTGGCAGCACTGTCTGGAAGGTTGGCAGTTTTTCGAGAAATTGATCGAATATTTTTTTTGCGACATTTGTAGCCAAATTCCAATCACCAAACTGGTCGAAAATTTAATTTCCTTCGGCCGAGACCATTCCGTTTGGTTGGAATTTATTTTGGACGCTTTAATGTCAAGTTCCATTACCAGGGCGGATAAAATTGTTGCGCTGGAATTGATGGGAGCTGTTTTCATCTTTTGGTGGTCTCAAAATAAATATATTGGGTCTATTTTCGAAACACATTTGTTCGAGACCAGCCCTTTAAAAGGAATCCAATGTTGGAAAGATGCTTTGATTCTTCGAGGCGGCGAACCGGCCATCCCCAACATTCCTTGCGTTTTACCTGAACGTCTTCAAAATGCGTTCGGGAATTATTTGGATGAACAAATCACATCAGAAGACCTCGAGTTATGGGAGCGTCAAGAGGATGATAGCAGCACACAACGTCTCCTAATTCAGGCTCTTTTAACAAGTCACAAAATCTTGAGTGAAGCCAATCCCGGAAAGCTCAGCACGTCTCGTCTATTTTTATTTTATCACGAAATTCTTTTGCATTACGCTGAACATCGTACCGATGATTTTAATCAAGTCATTAACATTGTACTGTTTATCTTGGAAATATGTTGCAGTGATGTCTCTCATGTCGTTTCTTGCTCTAAACAGCACTCGTCTAAACATTTTGAAATTTTCACACAATCACTTTTCTTGATTCAATCAAGGATTCAATGGATTGAAAATAGGTTGGATGTGTTTTCCTCTCATCAAGAAAGTGACAAATATCTGAGCCTGTCCGCTTTTATCTTGAAAGTTACCAAATCTATTCTTAAAATATTATCCAACATGCATTCTAATAAAAGTCATAATAGTAAAGAAGTCACGACAATTGATTTAAATCATTGGAAAATGTATGGTTGTTTGTCAACATTTCTACCTATGCTCAATCAACAAGATCATGACAAATTAATCAACTATTTTTCCGATTATATTGGCATTTTTAAATTGAATCGTTCCCTGACCAATTTTTTTCATGTTGTCATGACAAATGAGATTTTAATAATAGCACCTTCTGAAGCTATGACGATCCTTCAGTTCTTCCTTGATGCCGGAGTAGATCCTAATGAAACTGACACCAATGGCCAAGCTTCCATTCACATTTTGGCTAAACATAGTAAAGCAATAGAATTTCCTATCATGTTGAAAGCCTTGCTGAATGCGGGAGTTCATATCGATCAAGCGACACCTGACGGACAAACAATTGGCAGCATTTTAAATCAACAGCGACTTCAACTGCATCTTCCATCGTTCTATCCATTTGAGTCCCTGGCTGACAATCCCCTCAATGTTGTCCTTCCTCTTTCCTGTTATTGCGCTCAATCCATCCGCCGAAATGAAATTCCCTATCAAGATCAACTTCCGGCCCATCTTCAAGAATTTCTTTCAACTCACGTGTAATATTGGCAAGTGTTGAAAGCTATCAAAACCAAATGTTGCGTTCATTTTTGTTTAAGATCAATCTATCAAATAAATTTTGTTAGCAACCAAAATCCCGTGTGCTGTTACTTCGACTCCTATCGGCCAAATTGGTCTGGGTGGACCAAATGAATAATTACCTTTGCTAAAAAGATGAAAAAAAAATTTTATTGTTATTTTCCTTCTCAATTTCATTTCACACCATTTCCATCTCTTTTGCGTCTGTTATCGCAATCCAAATTAGTGAATCTATTTGGATTTTATTACAAAAAACTGTAATGTAATAATAGTTCAATGGTTGTAGTTGACTGAATGCCATCAATTTGTTTCGGGATCGATTAATCGTCCCTATTTTAACATATTAATACGCTTGTTTTAATTTTCCTCCGAGATCGCGTCATTATTATTAGCGGGATGGCAATTGGAGTCGATGGAATTTCCGAACGCCTCAAGCTAAATTTGCGCAATTAAATAATCTAATCATACGACAGCTTTTCTAAATTGTTTTTTTCTTAGCTCTTTCATTTGGTCCATTTACCTTGAGCCAAAAATCGTATAACATTATTACGAACACGACAGATGATAAATAGACGACTTAAATGAATCCTATAATATTTGTCCCCTGACAAGGTTAAGTTCCCGGAAGACCTTGATATTGTTGTTGTTCTCGTCGTTTTTCTAACGTTATTATTATTTCTCTTTAATTGAATTCATTTCTCTCCAAGCTCACAACGTCTTAGACAAAAGGTTTCTGTTCTCTTGGTGATCCAGTTGTGTCTTTTGACGACGTGTGTTATTCTATTATTTTAACTATAGTGCTGACTCGTAGTACTTGTTCACCGTTTAAAATGGATTCCGGAAATGTGTTTGAACTGTTTTCACAAGCTGTAAACGAAGGTGACATCGTTCAATTGGATAAAATATTGAATTATTTCAAGACATACAACGGAAATTTGAAAGCTGAACGTTCCAATTCACCTTATTTTAAGAATAAGTCAATTCCGATGGATTTCATCACGAAACCCATAAACGAACAATATGGAACTTGTCTAGAAGTTATGGCATTCCATTTGTACCGACAGAAAGGAATGATAATAAGCGCGCACTCGATGCGCACTCGATGATTTCTGCAACATGATAAGGCGTCGACTTGATCATAATTGCAAGTTGATTTTCGTCGCGATCTTGGTTTGATGATTCGTGGAAGTTGATGATCGCCGCGAACTTGATCGAGCGTTCGTCCGGGCCGTGACACACACGGATGGGAAACCACCCGTCGTAACCCCCCTCAACTCGCTCTGGCGGTTGGTTCCTCAACTTTTTTTAAAATCGATTCATTGATCAGCGGTGGTTTTTTTATCTGTATTCTGCGTGCTAACAAATTGCACGTATCGTTGACTGGAGACCGTTCCGATTCCGCGGTTCAGAGCCGATAGATTACGTCGAATCGAAGGAAATAAGTCAGTTCCACCTGTCCTCTCTTCCTACATCTGTCGGCCACTATTCGTTCGAAGAAAAAAAACGTAACTAGCCAATCGTTGAATGCCCTGCCCACCTGTCTAGGTGATCTGATTTCCTTTCTCTCTGGGTAGGATTTCTAGCAAAATTGTTTTCATGAAGTTATCTAAAAATTTATAGTTTTCTTCTTTTTCAGGATCGTCGGCAGTGCAGTATTAAAAAGGATTGAAAATTACTCTGGATCACCTTTGTCAGATCCGGGTCTTTCTTGTATCTCACGGAGAGCACTATAGCCTGACAAAAATCCAAGGATCCCCCGTTGAGATCGTCCAACTACAGCAAAACTAATCCTGACCTGACGAATAATGCATCAGCTTGTCGCTCTCTTAATTATTGCTCAGACGTCGAAAGATTCGCGCTGTGCCACTGGTGGATTGGTGGTTCATGTTCAGTCGGAAGAAGGCGGATATCCGTTGACCGAGAATCCAACTGGGGAGTTGAATATTAATGCGAATGGCTATAAGATTTGGACATGGAAAAGCCGCGAAAGTAAGCATAATTAAGTTTAATGTGTTCGAATTGGAAGTAGACTGTATTTATAAAAATGTATAAATTGGACGTGGACGTCGCCGATTTCAGCGCCAGCGGAGGAGCTGATGGAGGCGTCGCCACCAACAACGGCCAATGTTGGCCTCAACAGATGAGACGATCAGGATGATCACGGCCCGTCACTCATCACATCATCTTGCCCAAAGGAATCGAACGCACGGTCAGTGGATTTGAACACCCTTATCGTTTTTCGTGAGCTGTTTTTCCTCCCTTGTTGAATCACCATCATCCTATAGTCTGCCTTGTAGCGGTTGCGATATGGGTATGACTCGGAAATCATTCATCATTCGGCCAGAGTTCGTGATGGGCCACTGTAGAACTGAAAGTGAAGTCTGGACCTAATCCAATGTTTGAACCTGTCGGTAGAAATCTTGAAAAGACATATAATTTACTAAACGCGCGGTAGCTTTTCATCCGTTCAGTTTACTCATCCGTCCGACTCCCTCAAGGTCCGTCTTTCTTTTTGACTCTAAAGGAAAGTATCGCGACCGTGACAGCGTCAAGTGGGCGGATGGAACGGATGAACCCAAAATAGGACAGGTGGTGGTGCGTCGTCGTCTGTCTTGTTCTCTCTACTTGTGGTACAAGCGCATCTTTTCCTCCTATATATTTCTGTTTCTGTTGTTAATCCGCACCTTTTGATGACTCGCGTCTTTTTTAATGCTTTTGTTTCGCATCTTTTCTTGGATTTTGTCAATTGGATTTCAGAAGCCTCCATTTTGGCTGCTGGTGTTAAAAGTTAAAGGAGATGCAGTAGTGACCTGTTACTTTCATTGTCACTACGAAGAATTGCTACAGTGGAGACAATTCCACTAAGATCCGCTTAACAGCATAACGGTGTTGTGCCAATCGGTGCCAATTGATCAATCAGAAAAAGGTGCTCGAAGATATGCGGGATACGAAACTCTATTGGAACCGGAAACGCATGACGATATTTGGCATCAGGATCACTTGGCCCACAGCAAGACGTCTTCTTACCGTACCAATTCAGAACATTTCCACTACTGTTACCAGAAGTAAGCCACGCTCAAGTTGCAACCGGACACATTCCAATATGCCGTCAAGTATATGGGAGACGCAGGATTATCCTCTCCATCCGCACCTCAAGACTGGGCCCGGTAAACTGGGCACTTCTAAAGGTGTCCAACAGTTGCGCATCGTACTTAGCGAATTTCTTGTCAACAATCGCAACAACATGGTCGTCTACCGGAAGATTCCGGCAACGTTTTCTACCTGCATCTGAACGAATCGTCGTGCAACGAAATAACTCGGATTATAGCCTTGCGTTTCTCTTTACAATACCAATGAAGCAGATGGTGTCGCTCATTATATGTGCGTTTTGAATTTTGAATTCTTTTTTGATTTTTGCGATTTTGAAGTTTTTGAACTAGCTATAAATGGTTTTTGTTTTATTTCAGCTGGTTTAATGAAGACATCGTTGACACGCAACGGCGAAGTGGATCTTTAATTGAGCGAGATAGTGTCGGAAGAGGAGATCAGATGAGTCTGGTCAGTGTATCGCTTAATCTTAGTCAACAGTATTAGTCGCAAGAGCATCTAATGCGGGAGAAGATGGCATTCAAATCAAAGTGCACGGCAACACGGAAGCTGATCAGGCTATTAAAGGCGACTTGCTGCGCGTCCTGCAGAAAAAACTTGGACGAGGCTGTGCTAGGAATTCTCCATTCGCTACTCAGCCGTGCAAATTGACGCCAGATGACGTACATTTCCAACAGGAATAGCGCCTCACGTTATCCTCAGTTAACTGTCCAGGATTGCACTTTCTTGTTTTGCCTGCCCTGGCGTATTATCTGCGCCAGGAATTGATGGGTTCAGTCATTTACATGCCTAAATACATAGATTTATTGCCAGGATATACAAGCCTTTTCAGGATTATTCCGCTCCCTAGCTCCGACTTCGAGCGTCTTTTTGTAATCGACCGCAAGTGTCGGGTATTAGCCGGGGTATCTCCTGTATCGCATTTGCTCTGGTGGACGGACAGAGTAACCCAGTTAATAACCACGAATGGCCTCGACTGATCACATTTTTCAAGATGGATGATGGAATTGGCCCGCGCGTCATCGTTAAATGACTTTGAAGAATTGGTTACCATGAACTACTACGAAAAGGTGCCCGAAAGAGGCCAGTTCCCATGGCAGCAGAATCTGGGAGCGCGGCCACATCAACTTAGAAGTTATGAAAGAGAAGTTCGAATCGCCATCCAACACGCTCTTTGAGACGTCATTTTAGTATATCGACTCCTGTAGTTCCCTCTTTGTGCAATGAGAGATCAAGACGGAATGGTAGTTCCGCAATCTATGGCAGACGACCGTGTTCCGAACCGACTACTCCCGTCCGCCGTAAGTGGCAGTTAATCCAGCCCATGACTCCAGAGTTTTCGATGAATATTTATGCTTCATCCTCTCCTTGCACTCCGTACGCACCTTGTCTACCCATTCCCAAGTGTCCCAAACAGGGTAGTGTGGATCGTTCAACGCTGGACAAAACGTTAATCCTGATTGGATGGAACATGGCACAATGGGGAAAATCATTGAGTGGTGAGATTAACTTACCTGACGTCCAACAGGACTATAATGGACAAGTGGTTCTAAAAGTTCAACAAAGCCATCAGTGCTTCGTCTCTTACATCCATTTCTCTCAAAGTAATCCTTGCCCGAAAGGAGTGAAACTAGTTCAGTCTCAAAGCGGAAATTTTGGTAGCGTTAGCGATGTGGACAAGATGAATACGAGTGGAGAGCACGGCTCTTTGGTTTCACTTTTGATCCCGCGTCGTCAGCGTCTTCTCTGGGCCACAGTCAACAGCGACCAGGAATGGGTCATGCGCATGTACAACTTCAACAAGAACAGTTATGAATCCTTGTTGAATTAATGCACCAAACTATAGTCCAGTGGCACAACGTCCGCTGGGCTTTGCTCTCCAACATTGTTTTCCAGAAACTGGGATTTCAATGCTTTCTTTTTATAAAAACCGTTTGTCTGACTTTAGTTTTTCCAATAGGCTCCTTATAACTTTGCCAGAAACCATGTCGTGAGCAACAGCCTGACACTAACAAATCCTGTGACTGCAGGTGAACACTGAACAGTTGTTGAGCGGGCGAGTCACGATGAACAGCTAGCATGGCCATTGGTGCGGGTGAAATGGGATGGACAGGCAAACAATAGAAGTAATAATCGAACAGAGACGGGACCTGCTAGAAAGAGAGGCAAAAAATCTCCTGGAAACATGAACACTTCCAGTGACAACCAACTGCTCCGTGAGCTTTAAGAAAATATAACAATGAGATGCAACTTACTAATTGCTATTGCTGACTGCTGTGTTTACGAAAACATCAGCGTGTCTGCTTCTGTTACGTGCAATTTGTTAGCACGCAGAGTATAGACCACGAAAGGATGCTGAGTTGCCAGGTCTGGAAAAGGTCGAAAATCTCATTTGGGCTCAACTTGCCTGAACTTAGCACAGGCCTCTTATGGAGCTTCATTTCCAATTAAATAATAGAAAGTCAAAGAACGAGTTTTTCCCATGTTTTATATTTTTATCGGATTGGTCATCATTCTGGCTAGTTAATAATTTTTTTCCAGACCTCACAAGATATCTTTAATATTTTATATTTATTGTTTTGTCGGGTTATTTACACATCATTTGTGGTTTTTGGCCTTCATCCCCCTCCCATCTAGCGGGGAACAAGCACAGCATATTATCAAAGACCCGTCTAAGGGCCCATTATTGTCTTGGAATAAGTCGATTACTATTACGTTGGTTATTAAAATATAATTTTTCGGTTATTATTAATGATACAACGATTTCAAAGACAAAAATTTGACCTTTGACAACATGCTGTGTTTGTTCTCCGCTAGGTGGGCGGATGGATGAAGGCCAAAAACGCCAAATGATATGTAAACAACCCGACAAAACAATTAATATAAAATATTAAAGATATCTTGTAAGGTCAAGAAAACAAATATTAACTAGCCAGAATGATGACCAATCCGATAAAAATATAAAACATTGGAAAAACTCAAACTTTGACTTACTACGATTTAATTGAAAATGAAGCTCCATAAGAGGCCTGTGCTAAGTTCAGGCAAGTTGAGCCCAAATGAGATTTTCGACCTTTTCCAGACCTGGCAACTCAGCATCCTTTCGTGGTCTATAAATAAAAACCACCGCTGATCAATGAATCGATTTTAAAAAAAGTTGAGGAACCAACCGCCAGAGCGAGTTGAGGGGGGTTGCGACGGGTCGTTTCCCATCCGTGTGTGTCAAGGCCCGGACGAATGCTCGATCAAGTTCGCGGCGAACATCAAGTTCCACGAATCATCAAATCAAGGGCGCGACGAAAATCAACTTGCAATTATCATCAAGTCGACGCCTTATCATGTTGCAGAAATCATCAAGTGCGCATCGATTGCGCGCTTATTATCATTCCTTTCTGCCGGTACAAATGGAATGCCATAAATTCACGTCCGATACTCTTCTCATCATTGCCAAATGCACCTTGAAAATCTTTGCCAACTTGAAACCGCAAAGTTTTGGTCAATTTAATTGCCTGGATGATGATATTTGGAACATTGATGATGGAATGTCAGATTTTTTACGAAAAATGAATCAGCAGGATCAATGCAAATTGATGAATTATTTTTCGAATTATATTGGTGATTTTAATTTAAATGGTTGCTTGACCATTTTACTGCGGGTAAAAGTTGAGGCCCGAAGTGATATATATATTACGCCGATCCTTCAGTTCTTCCTTGATGCCGGAGTCGATCCTAATGCAACTGACACCAATGGCCAAGCTCCAATTCATATTTTGGCCAATCATATGTGCGGTGAGATAAAAGGAGTTCCAAACATGTTGAAAGTCTTGCTGAATGCTGGAGCTCATATCGATCAAGCAACTCCAGATGGAAAAACAATTCGCAGCATTTTAAATGAACAACAACTTCATTTGCGTCGTCCCTCGTATTACCCATTTGAGTCCCTGGCTGACAATCCCCTGAATGTTGTCCTTCCACTTTCTTGTTATTGCGCTCAATCCATTCGCCGAAATGGAATTTCCTATGAAGATCAACTTCCGGCCCGTCTTCAAAAATTCGTTTCAACTCATGGATAATTTAACAAGTGTTGAAAGCTGTCATGATCGTATGTTTTTTGAATCAAGTTGGCGTTCATTTTTTTTTTCAAATCAAGATCAATCAATCAAATAAAATTTTGTTAACAACCAAAATCCCGTGTGCTGTTATTTCGACTCCTATCGGCCAAACTGGATGGGGTCTGGGTAGAATATGAATATTGTCACGATTTTGTGTGTTCGCTCAACGTTTCTGCTTGTCTTCTTATTCTTGATTCGGTTTAATCCTAATTACCCCTCGTTCCCAGTATTGTTGTTTTCAGGCTTAATCACTTTCCATTGAAGACATTCTTCCTTCTCCCCTTTAACATTGCTACCTAATATCTCAAATAAATTTAGCATCAATTTGTTTGGTGTAAGTTCATAGACATTATGCAATTCGTAGTCTTAAAAGGACGAATCATTTCGTTCGTTTATTTACTGATGGTCTTTCTTATTTGTAAAGAGCCGAAATGATTCGTTTTCTAATTGTGTTTACAGCTAGTAGATCCAAGCCAATAATTAGATTAGAAATTTAAGAAATTCCCGGGAGTACGTGATGTTTGCTCGTCGTTTTAATGTTTTATACGATTCGAATTATTTAAAGACAACAAATTGATATGGCTTAGTTGTGCTATCGTGAGGACATGGCTCTCTGATTTACATCGCCGATCGTCTTCTGTTGTGAAAATGACTTGATCCTCCAAGTGATTGTTTGTATTTTTATATCTTCTTTTCTTTTAATTAATTGGGAAGTCATCCGTTCAAGTTAGACGAAATGCTATTCATTGTATTTAATATGTTGCCGCCTTGTGTAAAATGTTGCCATTTTATATTGTAAGTTATGAATAAAAAGTTTCATTCGGGAATACGTTTCCGTAGGGGAAAACCAAAAAAGTTCCATTTTAACGGTCGATTAATCACTATTGACCACCAAAACTTTTAAATTTACTTTTTTCCTCTGATTCGTCGCCGACATTTTCAGCCACAAGTATACTTGTGGCTGAAAATAACGAGTGTAAGAAATAAACAAAGTAGATTATGACTTTGATGATCTGTAACTCCAGAAAGTGCTTTTTTCAAATTAATATCCTGTTGTGAATACACCATTTATCAAATTTAAGAATCTTATAAAATTTATAGAAATCATTTGTACAGTATATTATTTGCGCTTTTTTTTAAATGAGAAATTTTGATTTAGTTTTGGGGCCAAATAAAATTAAAAAAAAAAAACTTTTAAGTTGTGAGCAGTTGATAGGGAAACTGAGCTTGATTGGTTTCATTTGCATACATTTTTATTTGTCATATGTGGGAGGGTCCAATGTTCAAGAACTATTCAAAACTCAAGTGTTAACTCTCTTTTCAGTTTTCCATTCCATCTGTTTTCCCCCATGACTGAAATAAAAAGGACCAGAACATTTGATAAAACCGGGAAACCACTTCGGATGATTTTGTATTTCAAATCGGCAGCTCTCGATTTTCAATGGCATATAGATGACACACTTAAAAAATGGATTGGATTCTTTTGAGGAAAAATATATCGATACAAGTACTCTAATTTAGTAATTTCTACTTTATTTGGTTTTGTTGTTGGTAAATAATTGGATAGGATTCTAAAACTCATATATATATACGTATAGGCTAATTACCCACATATCCGTGCACTAAATTATTACCACATAACAATTTTAGACTTACTGACTCCAGAAAATGAAATATATTCAGTAAACTTAATAAATCGTTTATTCCAGAAGAATGGTTAATGAACAAAATTTAGATTCTATGAAGTATACTTGGAATTGATTACACCTTCAAACATTGACGTCCTTATTTTGGCCCCTCATTAGTCATTACATGTAATTTTCCCCAGTTTCAACTGTTGACTGAAAAACGTTTAGTAGTTGCGTCAAGATATTCAAAAGTTCGCGCCTATTTGCAACAATCAAAAATGTTATTAATTTTAGTATTAGTGTAGCCATCACCAGCCGTCGCTAGATGGCGTTTGGAAAATCGAATAATAACGAACTCGATATCTTATACGAATTTAGCCATTCAATTGTTTTAATTTGTTCAAAAGGGAAAAATTAAAAATATCTCTGCTGAAATAAAAAAATGGATGCCGGGCACTAGCAGTTTGCCGGCAAAAGTTGGCCCAATACCAAATTACCAATCGATTTGTGCTTTGCTGCAGAGACAGGACTTTATATTTGTGTACAAGTAACAGAGTTCATGAAGTTTTATTTGATACCATCACTTATGTTTTACTGAGAACAGAGGCCATCAATCCTGTAGGTACTCCAAAAAATTAACAGCCTTTTTTGTTACGTGTTCTTAGAGCTTTGGATCAACCATTTTCAGATTTGAAATTTTTGGATTCATTTACAGGTAGTTAGTTAGTTATCCCACTAGGGATAGCACTCCTATTTCGAATTTATTTGAATGCGTCCACCTCCAAGTGATTCATCTTTTACTTTTTATTGATATTGTTTTTCTTGTACAGAACTTAAAGGCATCACCTTGGCTCAGTAAATCGACAGTGCATCAAATGTTGTGGCTGCCTTTAGGCACCACTGGATTCATTCCAGGCTAGACCTATTACCTATTATCTTGGATTTGGCAATGGTATACTTTATCTGTTTCATGTTTTCTATAAGTGTGTTATGTTAATTTGTGGACATTTGTTTTGTATTGCTACAGCCGGATTTCACCTTTCAAACGTGTTTGAGTCCCGTGAGTCAATCTGGCTGATGCCGTTTCGTTCAGCAATGCCCGAGCTCGACTTGAAATGATGGTCATATTGAATTCCTTCCGTCAGTTACGGCTGTCCAATCGGTAACGAGTGAGTGTCTGTCTATCATGTTCTGGCAAAGAATTTCATGTCCATGTCGTCGCATCTCGTTGTCCATTCACGCAACATTCGACAAATTGCAGATCGTCTTTGTTTTGGAAAGGAGGAAGTGATTTATTGTTTAACTCGTCTTCTTTTCTTGCTATTTTAACAACAGTTATAACGGGAGTGTGCTGCCCAGACCATACCCAGCCAACTGTTCCAGCCTCCAGCTCCTCCTACTGCGCTGACAAATAACGTAACAAAACATTTCCCGTTTTTTAAATTCCATTTATAAAGTAGAAGCGAGTAGAAGATTTGAAATAGAATTTTTTTTGTTTTGCACTTCCGCCCATTAGATTCCAGCCGGAGGATGTGACGATTGGGCGAATACTTTAGTCAAGGCATGTCGTGATTTCTCAGTGGAAGCCGTAGTCATCACAGAACGATATTGCTCTCATCAAACGCAAGACGAAGGCCACATTCAACAGCGACATTTGGCCCATCTGTTTGACTCCGTTCAACGTTGTCCTCGAGGGTTCAGAGCGCGTTTTTCATTTGGTTAGTTTGAATGAGTTGTCCTTCATCATCGCGAGATAACGTGAATTCTATCATTTCTTCAGGATGGGGAACGACGTTATGCAGTGGCCAAACTAGCCAAGTCCTGCTGGAAGTGATCCTTACCCTATTTGGGCTCTGCTGGCTGATTGCTCGAAGATCTATACTCAGCCAATCATTCTTGTTAAGGATCGTTATTTATTTAGCACATCCCATTGATTGTTGCTAATTAAATATTCAACATCTGCTGCAGGGTAACTCTGGTGGTCCATTGATGTATCAAATGTCTACTGGGCGATGGGCCGTTATTGTGGACGCAGTCTCTTTTGGTAAGAAATATTTTCATTTAAATGATTTGTTTTATTTATGGTGATTTATCAAGCGGGAATAAGTTTCATTGATTTTTTTGGTCTTGATTTGTAGGTCAACGATTTCGCCATTTTAGTATTGGAATCGGCCGTCGTTTTACTTGGACGCCATTTCAGATGTTTGTTTACCTGCAGCCAGCACAGATTCCGACCATCAATTCGCAGACCAATAAGATGCCGCAATCATGGGATGGGGGGGAGCATCGACTTCATCAGGTTGAAATAAACTATACGTCATCTGTTTTGAAATGACAAGTAATTTAAAAAGGTTGCTGATAATGTTCTCGCTAATATTCCCTTTTTTAATTCATGCAGTGTGCGGAACTACAGGGTATCCCAGTGCCATCAACTTTGGGGTCATCACTTGGACGTCCCTTTCCATCCCTTTATCCTCATTCATTTTTGGCTCACCTTTAATCTGGCGATGGAGCAACATAGGATCATGCCCAGGCTTTAAAAGGTACGAAACATTCGACATTGACTCCCTATAAATGTTTTCTGGTCTCATTTGCTTCCAACAAGTTTCCGCGTGATTTCTTTTGAGTAGTTACTGGTTTATTTTTTAGTAGGCTGTGTTCTCAGGTTGTAGATCTTAATGGTTATACATTTTGATTGATTTGATTGCACGTGACGAATTTTGTATCATTTGCCTTGAGCTGCTCTGTCGAGGATTTGTTTGATGATGATGTCAACGATTTCTGTTTTATTTACAACGCGAAAACAAGTTTGTTGGCAACAGAATTCTGGCATCGATGCCGTTGGATTCCACTTCAGTCCCGTGTTCGATCAATAATTTCATTGCGTCGGTTAATCTTCGGCATTTTGTTATCCCGTTGAAAACTTGCTGTTCATATTGACTTGTTTGTTAGCCATTAGATGTTGCCCGTCTAATAGAAGATAAGCGAAGACGAGGCCCAGCGCGTAGACGTCGCTCTCGACGGTACCTCGTCTCGGTGTGGATCGCTGAAATTGCTGACTGATTAGTTTAAGCAACTCTGGTTCATATTACTATAGTTTTTTGTTGCTTTGATTCCGCTGCTCATCGTGTATGACCCACGTTCATTCACAGATCTGCTGGACAGGCCAAAATCGGCCCATTCCATCGTATAGAATCGACGTTGATGAACTGTGGAATGATGTGGCAATTCGTGCCCATTGTATTTCCGAGGATGATTGATTAGTCTCTAGAAATATTTGAGCTAACGATGCGGCACAAAGTTTCAAAGCAAAGTATTTAAAAAAAATGCGAATCAAATTAGTTTCACTTTTATCATCTTATTTTCTTGGTTTAATTGTTTCAGAAGTAGTGTCTATCGGTAGAACTCTTTTCACCGCCACTGAACCATATCCACCTATACTCCTAATCGAACTTTACCATCAAATTGAATTTCCATTTCATTTAGATTTAGATTTAGATCATTTCTCTTATTTTGAACGATGAAATTAGATTTAATCGTTGTGCTATTTTTCTCGGATAGCCGTCCTAAATTGTTGTCTGCTTGTTGAAGGATCGGGCCGTCTTGTCTAGACCCATTGTCTGTTTTCATTGACATGGTCGCTCGCTGCTGGGGCACTTGCCGGGACAGACTTTGCACGTCTACTTGTACACCAATAGTAATGATCATTTACAATCATTTTTATCCTATTCTAAACGTCGCTCTTGATGGTACCTCGTGTCGGTGTTGATCGCTGAAATTGACCTTTATTTAAGTTATACTTTAAAGCAACATAACAGCATTTGGTTCCTTTGATTCCGCTGCTCATCGTTCATAAACAGCAGATCTCGATCTCGTCAACCAGTTTGTAGGCTATCTACTGACTGATTGTCTGTTTTTCATCCACGGGAGCCATCTGGTGATAGAAATAATGACACCTCAGGGTGAAAGTTAAATAAAAAGGGGGGCTCTTTCTATTCTGGCGGCAAAAAGCAACGCCCTCTATCTTACAATCTCATTCCCTTCCTTCGCGAATGAAATCATATCGATAGAAACGTAAACAAATCCGTGTTTTCAAATATCGCCACTAGAAGATAAATTGGCTCCCGTGGGTCTACTTAGGGCGGAGCCAAATAAGAGGAAGGGAACCCAAATTGGCTTCAAGAAAAAGCCCAAACCGTTGGGCTTCCTATAATAAAGTAGGCTATGCCCGAAGGGTTACTGAGCTGGAATGAAGGTTCAACCTTCAACGAGCTACACCCGGTATAAATGATCTGTGTCCCGCTGTCCTCTCGTTCCCAGTGCATGAAAGGCGCCTACGATAGCTCGGTCAATGTATATCGCTACCGCCACGTTTTTATATGGTCAAAGTTTTGCAGTTGCAGTTGTTGCACTTGCAGTACGGTTGGAGTGGGCACCCTCAGTTCTCGTAACACTACACACTTACACAGATGGCTTTTTGCAGTTCTCGTAACACTACGTAGATGGATGCACTAGTTTTTTAGGGGAAGAGGCCGTCAGACACTCAGAGCAGGACGTTCCTAAACTGCGAAGGCGAAACGCGAAATGCGAAACGCCTAAAATGCGAAACAGCGGTGCGAAACGGTCCCAAAATGGTTAGGTTAGGTTAAGTTAGGTTAGGTTAGGTTTGGTTAGATTAGGTTAAAAATAGGCCGTTTCGCACCGCAGTTTCGCATTTTAGGCGTTTCGCATTTCGCGTTTCGCCTTCGCAGTTTAGGGACACCCCTCAGAGCATGCTCAGAGTCTCAGACCGTTGACACATAACGCCCTCTTGGCGGCCATTATGAAATTCTGACCCTTTCTCTTACTTTTGCCAGTCATCCGCTTTTGCTGAAAAATGAAAATTGAAAAAAAACCTTAAGTGGAACAATGGTTTGTTTTCAATTGATAAAATGTTTGTTGATTTCAATTCTTACCGTCTCTAATAAATAAAAAATTCGAAAAATGTATTTCGAAGTAATTTTTATTTGCTACAATATATTGTTAAGAGGACAACATGACTAACCCTTAAAAAAAACCATAAAAAAAACGAAACAAACGTATATGCAAACCGTGCGTTTTTAATTGAATTTAAAAAAGTTGGAGCCTACGGATGAAGACATGGTGTCACATTTAAAATTGGGTGAAGAAAAAAAAGGTTAGGGATCAAGTGAATCACATTTTAACTGTTCAAAATGTGAGAAAGAAAAAATTAAAAAGCGAAAAGAAAGTTAAGTTTCAAAAAGAAAAGAAGTTAAGTTCAATAAGTTTTCTTATTGATGTTTGGATGGTTGGGGTAGAAGACCCAAATCCAACTGAAATTCCTCGGGAAATAAGTCTGCGGCACGCGCGTACATCAATGAATAACATTGGCGGATGGTGACATCAATAACTCCAGCTACATCGGATACTTTCTTCTTTGTCAGTTTCATGTCTAAGGCGTGAGAGGCCATATAGATGGCTGGAATAGCGAAAGACTAACTTGTTCAAAACAAGTCACGTTACCGCAACGATCAAGTAAGCGAACCGAAAAATGTCCGTGTATAGGTCAACCACGTTAGGTGGTGGTATTAATACGTGTACATTATATTGTTACTCTCGGCCATGTGTTAAACCTTGTGTTGGTACGATGATTGCCATGCAATCTATATATTTTAAAAATGGTCGTTTTCCTCTTCTCCTCAGTCATCCTTTTTTTCATAATTGGTATCATGCTGAAATGATGAGCTTGAGGAGATCTTACAATTTGATCGAATTTTACCAAAAGACACAAAATTTGTATTGTTGATTTAGAATGTTTTTTTTTTTCATACGTACACACAGCCACTATTACTTTTTTAGATTGTTCAATTTCTCCCCAATGTGGTGAAATCATTTCAAAACAGGGATTCCTTGATTAGACTTTCAAAAAAAGTTTTATCCCGCAGCTTCCGTGTACTAAAACATCAAAGCCACTGAATTGTAAACTTCATCGTTCAGTGACTGTGAAATTTTGTACAGCATGCATACCGTAAAGAAAAATACACAAGTGCCAATCACGAAATATGTCTCACGTTTCTAATCAATGGAAACAAAAGTGATTTTCATTGAAAACTACACTATACGAACCTAAAAGGATTTTAGCGGATGCAGGATTTCCTTTCGAATAATTTCTCACAAGTTCTTACTTATATAAAACTTACTTAACTTACTTAACTCAATTACACAAATTTTCCAGAATTCACGAAAGATAAGAAGAGCCTGATATTGTGGGAACCAAATTAAAGTTAAGTTTGAACGCGACTCAACATCAAGTTTCAACAATTTTGTTACAAACTTATAAAAGGCAAGTTTATCAAGTTGGGGAATCGTAATTATTGATCAACCAAACTCAGTGTGCATTATTTCTAGTTAGATACAAATAATCGACAAAACATTTAAAAAGATTTTGAGGCTTTCAACTACCTCTAGTTGAAATCATCATCCATATCGATCGCTGTTAAAACAGATTCACTGAGAATTTTATCTTCATTTACTTCAAGTTTCTCTACTTTAGCTGGAAGAGTAGCGCGAAAAGTCTGTACCTTATGCGCTCCCTTAATTTTTTCCTTCACTTCACCGTTGAGAATCTTTTGACTTTCGATGAAATACTGGTTAGGGTGCTGGATACCGCTGTCAACTTCTGTGTTGTGTGTGGCTTCAAAGTACCGCTGACAGGCTATCTGGTAATGATGTCGAGTTACAAGATCGACTATTTCTTGAATAGCTGGTAAAGCAAAAAAAAAAATTTATTTCAGTGATTAAACGTACGCATTCGAAATTGATTACTACCTGGCTGAGGAACACGGTTCATTGTCATTTTTTGGCGAAGAACAGCAGCATCAAAGTGTTTAAACGGACATCCATGATTCTCTCCCGGACCTACGCTGGCATTAATAATTTTCATGCAGCTGTGAGGTGAATAATTGACTCTTTTTCCTTCCGATGGTGTATGCGTATTGTTTATCGAACTAAAGAAAAAATTGAAAAATGAACAGTATGGTTTACGAAATACTAAGAAGTTTTGCTAACCTTATCAATATCCATATTTTTGGAAAACTCTTCCCTCCAAAACTTTAATGAACTTTCCAAGCTGAGTCCAACTCCTTTGATAAAGAGACCATACTGAATACGGCCACCGTGTTTCAAATGATGAGTAGAACGCAGCGTCTCGTGTAAATGTATCATGCAGGGTGGGAAAGATTGTTTCGACATCATTGTTCGACATCTGCAAACCATAATTTATAATGAACTATTTTTTACACGATAGGCTAAAAATAAATGTCGTCTTACCTCGTCAAGCATTTCAGGCGTAACAGCGGAACCAGAAGATTTATTTTGCAGAGAGTTGAAGTCTTGACCAGTGTATCGTTTATCAAAGTCATTCAGCAAGCGTCGGATTCGATGATCGTCTTCTAATTCTGGTAGTGAGCGCATAGTAAGCTTCAACCCAATTTTAAAATATCGTTAGTTTGAGTTATTTAGGAGAATATTAGAACTAATTTGATTACCGTCATAGCAAGTGATAAATGAGACCGGAACATAGCGGTGATGATGGAAACGAGATCATCGCTAGGGACGAATGCAAATCCGGCTTGCAAGTATACTCTACGATGGCGAACTAAATCTAAAGCCTCTGTGAAGGGGACACTTATAATATTCCAAAGCATCTACTTTGTTGGCACTGAAAGGAGTAGCATGTACAAGTTTTGTCAAAATTCTCTTTTTTTCTTCCTCTGGAATCTGTAGAAAAATATATTTTAAAAAAGACAATTTTTCAACAATTGCGAAGGAAACAAATCATACCTGGGGCTTGACTAGAAGCTTTGACGGGATTGACCGTTGGAGCTGTTTTCTGATCGTGATAATGAAGGATGTGTGACCAGAGTGCCGATTTACCCTTACAGTCAAACACATAAATGAATTCGTAGAAATATCGAGGATATAATTACAAAACCTCAGCATTTTATCGAATAATTACTTGTTTGGTTTGCAATCCGTGTGCCCAGACACGCTCCAACAGATCGCAAAGTCCAGCAATCAATGTGTTATCTTCGACACCAGAGACCGATACTTGTCCGTGACCTAATTCGAAAGCTTCACTTCCCATTTTCCCAACCAACAAACGCTTGGTCTTAGTCTTGCACTCCTAGAAAACGCAAATTATTTCTAAGTTTCTTTTTAGGAACTAAAGGCACTTTAAGAATTATACTTGAAGAAGTTGTTCGACGAATTTCCAGTTTCCCTGAGCAATCACAGCCGGCCGTAGAGCAATTGGTACTGCAAGGTTATTACTATCACGTATCGTTTCTGCTATCCCACTTGATTCGAACCTGATAGAGTAGGATTTCTGTAGTGTCGACTTCTCCTTCCGCCGTGATTTCTCTCCTTTCTTCCTGCTCATCATCGTCGACAAAGAAAAATCCCAACATTATCAGATGGCGGAATTAAAGAGAAATCCCATTGCAAATGTCTCAATTGAAATAAAACGAAGCAATTACCCCATGGTCTCATAACACGGAGCAGTGCTCAGCATCGAATTATTGAGACTGGGAAAGCCTGGATAAAATTTATTAGTTCTCTTCTTTGTGTTTGGTCTTTCATCCATGTTGGTAAGTATTTCGCTGGGTGTAACCACATTCATTATTGGTTTCAAAAGACGTCGTTCCAGTAGCGCAGCTGTCTGTTCGTACCAGGTGCAAGGCTCGTAGCCTGGAGTACGAACCATGGAGTCACCATATCCATCCCTAAAAATTAATAGGGAATTAATACAATGGGTAAAAGAGGATAGACCATCGGGAGTTTTACTTTAAAAGCTTGATGCGAGCATCCAACACGCGAACGGAGTGACTGTATTGGCCGTAATTGGCCAGAACTTTGGCATCAATGAAGCTAGCAAACATTTGACTTTCCAGGAAACATGGCATGAACCGTAGATGTGGTCCGGGTTGATCCGATAGAAAAGTCGTTTTATCAAATGGATGAACTTGATCTCTGTTTGATAGCAAAGAATCCATATCCCACGGCATGACAATAAAATAAGAACACCAAAAAATGCGAATAGAGCAGAAAAAAGTAATACCTGATTGGGTTGGTTAAAAAAGTATTCGTAAACAGAAAACATGTGAGCAAATTGGTTCAAAAAAAATCTCGCGGATAGCGTTATTGACTATTTGCACTCGTAGGTAACGTTCCAAATCGCTAGTAACCAGAACGGGTTGCGTTTCTATTTCACCATTCATCGAGACACATTTAGTATCTTCATTGAACACACCTACACACACACACAATTGGATTATGTAAAATGTCTTGTGGTACACTGGTACACATTATAAATGAAATTCAAACCAGTGCGTTTGGCAATGGCCGAAATCCTTTGAAAAGCTTCCGATCGTTCCAGAACAGAAGCATTGGATTCACTTGCTAATGCCATTGGAGACCATGATTAACGTTGTTTGTTTCTACGTAAATAATATTACATTAATAATCAAGAATTAAGAAAAGAAAACGATAAATTGGAAGTCATACGAGGATGAAGAATGTATGTTGGTGTTTGAGGCTTGTTTATTGTAAGAAGACGATGACGAATGTGCAGTGGTTGGAGTCTGTTGTAATTTGGTAAGCACTTCTCTCAACTCATCAGCTAACTCCTTGTGCTGTGGGAAAGAGGGCAGATCTTCCGGTATAGTAATTCGATCATTATCAATGTCCACCATGCACAAATTAGCCTAGAAGAATTAATAAAACAAATCATTTCAATTGAACGAAAATGGTAAGTTCTGAAAATAAAGTGCGTACTTCTATTGGAATGCGAGTATCGTCAGAAGGAAGTGACCGTAATCCCATCAGGAAAGGTACCGGAGCATCAAGGAAGTTGTACATGGTTGCCGGCAAGATGGGGACGTAGTCATGAGGCCAAGAGAATGGAAATAAAAGTGTTGTCAAAGACTCAGCTACCAGCATCAATCGATTGAAATCTAGAAATGACCTTGGATTACTAATATGATTCAGAAACAATCCTAAAACAATGAAGGTCATACCATGGGAATGGATTAGCACTTGGCTTTCAAGTAGTGAACAAGTCCATAATTGGATGAGATGGTCGATCCCTAAAAGATCAATGACCTGACCGATCTCGTATTCGAACAAAGGAAGTTCAGAGTGAACGGATGGACGTTGAAAGATAAGAGTAGAACTCGCTGTGGTCGACGACTGAGTCCACTCCAGAACGGGAACGTTGGGAATGACTATGCACTGATTAGGATTTGGTAAAGGAATGGAGAATAACAAGTAATAGATATAGGATTCGGGACTCAGCATGGACAAAGGGTGGTCGCCAGAAGTAGATAATTCTGAGGAATGCACTGCCAGTCTGAATTGTCCAAAATACATGTTTTAATAGTAAATAGTTAAATACAATTGATCAATTGGACAGGCTCTGATTTTACCTGTAGAAATTTAAAAGGAAATTTCTAGCGGCATCAACAACAGGGTACTGTCCTATGAGACAGACTATGCACTTGGCAACCAATAATGAATCGCGAAGGACATCGAATTTTGCAGTGCACTTGGCTTTGTCGTATAGACGAGTATTGTTGACCTTAAAATGCCTATGTAAGGATTTCGAGCTCGTGGTAGGATCTTCAAAAACTTCCAAATTGTTTCTGGGTCCAATCTCAACAATCTGTGCTGCATGCATTTTCTGCAGTGAGCTGACTGCATTGATGATTGAGTCGTCGACAACTTCTTCATTAAACACCAAGGAAAATCCAGAAACTTTAGATCCATTTTCTTTGGTTATGATGAAAGGATGAAAGTGAGGTTCTTTATTTTTATCATGAGATTCTTTTGGGACACAAGAGAAATGAACTCCTGATGGCATACACAGCTAAAGGATGTAAAATATTATCCCATTAATTATCATTTGTTTCAAATGAATATATCGAAGTAGCAGCATACCGTGGTAACAGCAGAACTATCAAACAGATTCCAAGTGACATTTTCTGGATAGTGAGCTAAGACTTGCGGGCAATAAGTAGCTTCCAATGGGCCTGACAGGGAATTGTGTTCATCTATGGATACAATATCAAGTCATTTTTAATATGTAGGCTATAAGATCTCAAGGTCTACTTACTATTTGGGACTACTTACTTACTACTACTTACTTACTATTTGGGTTTGAAACCTTGATAGTCCTTCACTGTAACGACGATTTGAGGTACTGGTTCTAAGATATTCTGAGTAATTTTGCACTTGAAATGTTAGGGATAATATATCCTGCCCTACAACGTACCACACGAATTTTGTTCCTGGTAGCAAAATTAGTGGGAGAATTCGTCCCTCAAAGTCGTTTTCCTATAACTCCAGCTTAACAAGGCATAGTAGGACTACAAATGGCGGCTTACAGCGTTGCCGGAGTACATGAATACTGCTTTTCGCACAGTGAAAATGGTCTATTTCAAAAGTTCTAATGCGAAATTTTACACATTAAAACACATTAAAACACATTGTCACACATTAAAAACTACTGGGTTAGATAACGCTGAAGAATTAACTCGCTAAGTGCTATAGCGATCACGAGAAAAGATTTTAAGATTAAGATGGGGGTAGTTTGTCCAAAATTAATTTGAAATCCCCGGGAAATAGTTCTATGACACGAGGGTACATTAATTTATACAATTGGCGAATGGTGCTGTCGGTCACTCCAGTAACATCGCATAATTCCTTCTTTGTCAATTTGTTATCTGAAGCGTGACAAGCCATGTATATTGCTGTAGCAGCAACAGATGTCGGGCAACGTCCAGGAACGATATCCAGCTCAACTGCCTTACGTCCAATATGCGATGCAGCAATTTGGACATTGTTTGGCAATCCTAAATAAAATTGACGTATTAAAATTATTTTTTGTTGAGACTGCAATAAATACCGAGGTTAAAGCAAAAACGCGGGATGAAATCCGAGGTGGTGATGATGGCAAGTGTGATGTTTAACGCTGTACGAATCCGTTGGAAACATGCTCTAAATTCTTTGATTCCGATCTTGCTGACAGCACAAGTCTCGTCAATGGTTCGCAGATCACCTTTTTGCCTTTTCAAACAAACAGAAACCTCATTAAAAAAATTTAGAATTTACAATTTAATAGTTTACCCACCTGGCGGCTATATATAGACAGGTTGTTGCGACAGTATGAGTCCTAAATCCTTTCGAGTGTTGTCCTTCCTTAACTGCCTCAAAAAGTTGCTTTGCTATAGCAACTGTACCTTCTGGTAACTCAAATTGATCAGCCAGGGTGTCAATTTCTATGAAAGCACCAACAAGGGTTTTTTCTGAGCTCCTCGTCTATACAATAAAATCAATCAAATTACTAATTTACAACTAAAAATGTGAACATAATTGGTATTACTTGTTGCCTTTGGCGAACACGATCATCAATAAATGAGGCAACATCGCCACCACTTGAGCTGGGCCCATCCATTTCTGTAATGGAAATTTAAGTAGACATTTTTTAAAATCTTAATTAAGTTGCTGTAAGATTTGTACCGTCAACATTTGGAGTAGCTTGAGACGCATAATCAGCCGATAGATGAACTTTTTTGCCGCGGAGTTTCTTCTCAGCAACTTCAGGTCCAGCAATCGAGGGGCTTTTATCTTCCTCTTCAGCTGGTTTTGTTTCCATTTTGGACTTGGGTCCTACTTTAGATTTTGGTCCAGTCTTTGGTTTAGTTCCTGTGGTCACTTCGACTGCCTTTTCTTCCGCTACTGGCCCAGGAATCTCAGGAACTTCAGGTTCAGCACGGACAACTGCTTCTTCAATAGCGTCTTTTTTCCCAGCGGCTTTTATTCCGCGACTTTTCTTGGCTGGAACAGTTTCCGGACTTTCGATCGTTCCCGTGACTTCTGCAGGAGCAGCTACTTCTTCTAGAACTGCAGATTTGTTTTTGACTTCAACCTTTTTTCTGGCGACAGCAACTCTTTTCTTGGCCTCCTTCACCTCTTCAACTGTTTCTTCTTCAAAGTCGACGATGGATACAGCTGCCTTCTTCCCACGGCCTCTTTTAGTTGGAGCAGCTTCTTGAGCTTCGATGCATTTTTCAATTTTGTCAGGAGCCCCTTGCACTCTTTCACGGGGTTCGTCGGAATTCTAAGCAAAGAAAACAATTTTAAACGAACACATTTCAAAATTTTTAAATTGGATTTCCATGCACCGATAAATACCTCTAATGTTGACCGTGACGGGACAGGTGCACTATTTCTTGACATAAAAGATTTCTCTAAAACCCGCCGTTCCTGATGATTATAAAGAACATTTGCTTCTAGATTTTTGTCCTCTATGACCAATTCTTTGATATACATGTTGCGCCAACTGGTCAAGGGATTCCACCTTTTCTTTCAGAGCATCACGCTCTAATTTCAGCTCTTCAAGATTAAGATATATTACTTTCATTCGTTGAAACCAAGGCTCCGTTTTATCAGCACAATCCCTCCACTGAGCAGTATATGACAAAAATTCCTGTGTCGTAAACTTGCCATTCATGACAAAATCCTGCCACTCTTCCTCATGTTTTCTTTTCTCGTCCATAGGTAATTGAGGTGAGAGTTCAGGAAGAGAAGATTCAATCTCATCATCAGGTAACGGCTCTTCACTAGTCTTTGCAGGGTTTTCTGTTCCGTCTTTGGACGATGCTTGTCTGCCTCGACCCCGTTTCTCTTTAGTGTCTATTTCAGCTGGAACAGTTACCAGACTTTCGATCGTTCCCGTGACTTCTGCAGGAGCAGCTACTTCTTCTAGAACTGCAGATTTGTTTTTGACTTCAACCTTTTTTCTGGCGACAGCAACTCTTTTCTTGGCCTCCTTCACCTCTTCAACTGTTTCTTCTTCAAAGTCGACGATGGATACAGCTGCCTTCTTCCCACGGCCTCTTTTAGCTGGAGCAGCTTCTTGAGCTGGCCTCACTTCTGGTGCCTTTTTCACAGTCGTCGTTTCTTCATCATCCTTATCTGCTGCGAAGTCTTTTCCTTTGTTCGTTTTGATAGCTTTTCCAACATTCTTTTTAGGAAGAGCGAAAGTACTGTCAGGTACCGGTAGCATTTCTGTTGGTGGGCCTTTATTAGTTTCTGAGTTCTTCATCTCCTCGTGGTAACCCTTTGGTGTGAAGAATTGGGCCAAAACCTTTTTGTGTTGATACTGATAAATTCAAAAAACATGTCAGTTGATGATAATATTATGGCTTGAAATTTAGCTTACTACCTAGCGGATTCAAATGAGCAGCTAAAGGAGATGTAGAAAATCTTGTTTAAGAAATTCTCCTCTGTCGGCACCAGAATCAGACCCAGGTTTAGTAGTTGGTGTCCTAGGTAGTTCTTTACCTTTGCGAGGTAAACTGCTCTGTAAACTTTAACTGGCTCTAACTTAAAAGCTCTCCTTCACCACTGGAAGCAAAAGAAGTTTGTTTCTGAAAGTTTCTTTTGGCAGAAGTTTTGGCTTCAATAATCTGATCTGTAAATAGAAAGATAAATTTTTGTTAAACATGTGAAAAATGATCAATTTGTTATTTTATTTTCTTAACATTGTTCTACATTTCCAAAAACGATTGGCGGTGAAATAGGACCCAACGAAATAGGCCCCTACAAAATAGGCCCGTCAAATAGGACCTACAAAATAGGACCCTACAAAATAGGCCCACTTTAAGAAATATTTTTAAAGCGGTCCTATTTCTACCAATTGATGGGCCTATTTCTCCTCAATATTTTCAAGTCTCATAAGAGACAAGGAAATTTTTTCAAAAAATTAGCCAACCAGGTCTCTAGGCGAGAGAAGGCGGCTTGATCATGAGTGAAACAGCCACTCTCTATATACTTTGCCGTAGCTCAAACAGCTATGACATCTAATAGCACTTTACCGTCTTGTAAATCACACGTTAAGTAGCCGGATTCAAGTTTTAATTTTTTAAACATATTAACCGTAATCATAACTATTTAGTTCATTTGTTAAAAATTCCAGTTTCATTTCAGAACTGATTTATTTTAAAGAATAAGTAAATAAACGTGCTCGCTCTGCAGTTTTTTCTCCCCTAGCCAGATCTCCCCTTCGGCCTTCAACGCGTCTTCCCTCTACCGATGCCAAGGCAGTGCATAGGCCATAGGTGAAGAATTCAATCAAACAATTTCGATGAAATAATTTGTACTCTTTTACTGAAAACGTTTTTATAAAATATAAAATATATTTAATAGCACGAAACGAATATTTGTACAATATTTTTAAATCCTGGTTTAAAAATTCCCCATCTATCGGTAAAGGTCGCATGGTTCGAAAGCGTCATGAAGATGGCGTCATCTGTCCATCAATCCATCATCAACCTCATCGTTAATTTACAAATACAAACAAGAAAAAGTAAAGTTAGAAAATAAAAATAAATTTCATTTTATTATTGATCATTTTTAATAAATATGTAAATTGTTTTTTTTGAAACATTTGATTTGTTAGAAATCGATTTTGAATCGTTTTTTATGTCAAGCAGACGCCAAGCATCATTTAATAGCGTGGTCTGTGCTCTTTGATAAGTGTTACTGCTGAAGTGAGCAATTTCAGGTAAATAAGGTTATAATGTTGTCAATATTTATTCTAATTGGAATGCTCAACTTGGTTGAAAAGATAGCGTCATGATGGCGTGCCCCGTTAGCGTCATGGTTGGCGTGCCCTGTTAGCGTCATGGTTGGCGTGCCCTATGTAAGCGTCGTGATTGGCGTGCCCTTTGTTAACACAATATGCTTTCTTTATTCGTGTGCTGGTATGTGTGTGTCTGCAATTCATTTGCATTATTTCAAACTAGTTAATCTCCATACTTCTTAGTGATTTCAACACCAGCACTGGTCAGAGGAGACTTGCAAGCAGCAAGCTAGAACCTCTTCATCAGCCAGAAGCTTGCTACAAAAGTACACAGGTTGATTGCATTATTTGTTAGTTTAATTAAAGTTGGCTTTTAATCTCTTTGTTTTCTTTACAGTACAGGGACTGCACAGATGTGCAACAATTTTATCGAGCCATGGCATCTGAGTGTTATGGTGCCCTGTCAATTTATAATACGCCAACCCCTAACTAGCCTAGGAGTAAACAGGTTGATTTGCATTATTTGTAAGTATAACCATTTTCAGATTCCTTGTTAGCAGATGTAACAGTTGAAAACATTGGCATTCCACATATAGGGATCTTCTCTAACAGAAATCAACTGAGGACCACCAGACAACATCTTAACAGGTTAAACTTTAACAACTGGGCAATCAATTTTAAAATTTACAGTTGTATGACTGAATTCTCATTTACAGACTAGCTCTTCTAGTAAACTTTTGAGTGATGATGAAGATTGGGGTTGGTTTGCCCCTCCGAAGTCACGAAAGGATTATTCTGCATCGTATTTTTCAATATTGCAGCCTACGACAAGCGTGTTGAAGTTGAAGAACATTTACTCCGGCAAAATTCTTTTGGTACGGTCAATAGGTTACAATGGCGGTCTTTATAGAAAAAATGTGTAAAGGCTTACTTGGTTATCTATAACCAGTTTACGAAAAGTAACATTGCAAATGGAAGTTGAATGTCGATAAATAGTATTTATTTAAATCATTATAATACAAACAGTATGAAAAATAATGAACATTTCTAACAATAGGAACTACCCCTCCCATTTAAAAAATGCGATAATCACACAATTAAATATTTAATTAGAAATCTACACATTCGATGTAATTGCACACTTCGTGTAAGGAATTCTTCGCCGATTGAAAATTCTTAATTTTGAATTAAATCCGTTGTTGACCACGCTGCCTGCGGAATAGTCCAATCACTGAAAATAAGACAAAAACTTTAGATAAATTAATTCAATCCTTTGACAAAATCACTTGCCTTACAAGTCGTAAGCGCAATAAACTACCACAATGGTGGAAATTAGACACCCATGCTTGACAAATGATCGTTCCAAAATTTACAAAATCCAATGGCCGGTTAATCATAAACCGGAAACTACACTCGTTGTAGAATAACAAATCCGTTCCAAAATATATCACAATAGCGTGCCTAAGTGCTAAAACGATCAATTTCAATCCAATATAACAAAACCTTACATTCTGTTATAGTGCAACATTACCGAGCCCATTCCATGTGCGAGCATCTTACAGCTTGTCTACCTTCTTTGCCCATAATACCTTTGGAAAATAAGAACAACTTTGAACATGCTCTACGTTTCCTAGCTACTGGAGTATGCCTAAGCCAATGTGTGCTTCTTGAGTCATAGATACATAATTTGCTCCGTCTCCAATCGCTGCAATAGTGGGTTTCTCTGCAAATTATTTGACTAGGTTCACAACCTAAATTCAACTTACTAATCGATTATCAAGGTCGATTCTTTAATTTTGTAAGTGAGAAACAAGATTATACCTCGGCTTTTTGAATGGGTGACATCCGGCAACAGACGACAGCTTCACAGTGTTTCGTCACTTCGGCTACAACATTTCGGTGGTGAGTTAATGCCATAGATAGACAATGGCAATCTATTACCATTCCATAATGACGATCCGGTAGATCTCGTATTGATTTGCTGTTAATGATTTCTCCGTTACACATCATCAATTAGTTTTGAAATCACTGAACACAAAAATTACCTGGACTGGAACAACATTTGTTAGACTTCTTCTGATGAACTCAATTCAAAATTGTACATCCCTCGTTTGAAATGACCGCAAGAATGTGCAATATTAAAAGCAGTTTCAAATTTATCACCAGTTAACACCCATATCTTTAAAAAAAATTATCAATTGTTGAATTGGGAGCACATTAAAATATGAATAAAGTAATATGGTTACTTGAATTCCAGAAATTTTTTGAGATTCTAGAGTCTCTTGTACTTCCTCTTGAAGTTGGTCCTCCACTCCTGTTGCTCCCAATAATGTTATATCAACTTCAATCACATCAAAGCATCTCGCTAGTTCCGTTTGTCGATCAACCATTGATTGGCGAGCACCTTCAAGTAAATTAACAATTTCTTCGTATTTCTCTAG
The DNA here is from genome assembly GCA_030770115.1 of Daphnia galeata. NCBI lineage: Eukaryota > Metazoa > Arthropoda > Branchiopoda > Diplostraca > Daphniidae > Daphnia > Daphnia galeata. The sequence continues at coordinate 7,672,207 of CM061115.1, forward strand.
ACTAAGGCGACATGATCTTCAAAGTACGCAGTCCAAGCTTAAATATAAACAAAACATCAAAAATACTGCAGATTTCAGGAGATATTTGAATTCTTTTACCATTGCGTAATCCTTAATGTGTTGTTCTGTTTCGTCGATTGATCCTGCAACACACTTGAGTAAAACTGTACTTTCGGCGCCTTAACACAGAAGCCAAATAGAGTCGTCAGGAAATTGAACAATCACCAACCAAGTTTTTTGCTCCAATGTGGAATGCCAATGTTTTCAACTGTTACATCTGCTAACAAGGAATCTGAAAATGGTTATAGGCCTACTTACAAATAATGCAAATCAACCTGTTTACTCCTGGGCTACTTAGGGGTTGGCGTATTATAAATTGACAGGGCACCATCACACTCAGATGCCATGGCTCGATAAAATTGTTGCACATCTGTGCAGCCCCTGTACTGTAAAGAAAACAAAGAGATTAAAAGCCAACTTTAATTAAACTAACAAATAATGCAATCAACCTGTGTACTTCTTTGTAGCAAGCTTCTGGCTGATGAAGAAGAGCCTCCCTTCCTTGCTGCTTGTGAGTCTCCTCTCACCAATGCTGGTGTTGAAATCACTATGTAAGAAGTATGGAGGTTAACTAGTTTGAAATAATGCAAAATGAATTGCAGACACTCACATACCAGCATACGAATAAATAAAACATATTGTGTTAACACAGGGCGCGCCAATCATGACGATAACACAAGGCACGCCAATCATGACGCTAACACATAAGGGACGCCAATCATGACGCTAACAGGGCACGCCGATCATGACGCTAACGGGGCACGCCATCATGAGCTATCTTTTCAACCAAGTTGAGCATTTTATCGATTTATATTGGAATAAAAATTTACAGCATTATAACCTTATTTACCTAAAAATGCTCACTCCAGCAGTAACACAGCAATCAGTCCCAATCACACAGCACAGACCACGCTATTACAAGATGCTTGGCGTCTGCTTGAAATGAAACCGATTCAAAATCGATTTCTAACAAATCAAATGTTACGAAGAATACAACTTACATATTAAAAAAGAATAAATAATAAAAAATAGATACATGAAAGTTAATTTTATTTGAAAACTTTACTTTTTTCTTATTTGTAAATTAACGCTGAGGTTGATGATGGACAGATGACGCCATCTTCATGACGCTTTCGAACCATGCGACCTTTACCGATAGATGGGGAATTTTTTAAACCAGGATTTAAAAATATTGTACAAATATTCGTTTCGTGCTATTAAATATATTTTATATTTTATAAAAACGTTTTCAGTAAAAGAGTACAAATTATTTCATCGAAATTGTTTGATTGAATTCTTCACCTATGGCCTATGCACTGCCTTGGCATCGGTAGAGGGAAGACGCGTTGAAGGCCGAAGGGGAGATCTGGCTAGGGGAGAAAAAACTGCAGAGCGAGCACGTTTATTTACTTATTCTTTAAAATAAATCAGTTCTGAAATGAAACTGGAATTTTTAACAAATGAACTAAATAGTTATGATTACGGTTAATATGTTTAAAAAATTAAAACTTGAATCCGGCTACTTAACGTGTGATTTACAAGACGGTAAAGTGCTATTAGATGTCATAGCTGTTTGAGCTACGGCAAAGTATATAGAGAGTGGCTGTTTCACTCATGATCAAGCCGCCTTCTCTCGCCTAGAGACCTGGTTGGCTAATTTTTGAAAAAATTTCCTTGTCTCTTATGAGACTTGAAAATATTGAGGAGAAATAGGCCCATCAATTGGTAGAAATAGGACCGCTTTAAAAATATTTCTTAAAGTGGGCCTATTTTGTAGGGTCCTATTTTGTAGGTCCTATTTGACGGGCCTATTTTGTAGGGGCCTATTTCGTTAGGTCCTATTTCACCGGCTACCCCAAAAACACTAGAATTTTACTTTTCAAACAACAGCTTGGAAGTTTTGTGTCCTGTTATGTCTACTTTCTAATTTTAAAACTATTGCACCAAGAATTCGACACTTTTTTTGCAATCAAGTAAATCTTCTCCTTTGATAACCAAATGACCAAGTTCCATACACTGTAAAAAAACTGAGAAGCTAAACTTCATTGTCAGGCTTAGACAAATATATTTTTTCTTAAGAAAAACCTTGTTATTTGTTTCAAGATCGCGCTTTTTGGTTTGCCATCACTCAAAAGCCATGCTGTATCGTTAATTTCAGAAATTTCTGAAGAAAATATTGGAAACGTTTAAAAATCTTGAGTATTGAGATCCTTGAATTTTTTCCCTTTACTTCAAACATCAAAATGGCAATATTTTCACGAATCTCTTACATTTTAGAAAACCCAAATTTGTACTTACACCAGAGACGCCACAGATTTTCCAAGTTTTTCAGCAGTTCTGACTTGACTGAATCCATTGGCAGAAACAAAAGAAGTACGTATTTCAGAGAGAAAATTCGAATGTTTCAAACTGTTGTGCAGAGTTGCCAATTTTACATTAAGATGTCACTTCCTAATAAAAATACAGATTACTGACGAATCATAGATAAAGACCACTGGTTGAAGCTCTTCATAAGAAAATTAACATGGCCAACTGTCGCCAACATTCTTGCTACCCTTCCTCCGATTTCTCCGTTTTGGACTACTTGTCCTGCCCTCTGGTGTGCGTTTTGTTATCAACATACTGCGTTCGGCCAACCGTCCCTAGAAAAAATAATATCATGAATTATTTTCATATAATTTCAACAATTTGTGGTGTAGTGGTTATAGAGTCTAGCTCCCGATCTCGGGTAACGTGGTTCAAGACCTAGTCCAGGCAGCTTTTTGTTTTTTATTTATTTGCTTCATTTACTTCCTACCAACTTCCAAACTTAACGACAATATAATAATTACATACAAAAAATTTTTAATCAGATGTTCTAACAAAAAAATTCTTTGTGACGATTTTAAAACATCAACAAAGAACTTAGACAGAAAAAAAGAAAAACAAAATTCGTCTGCAACCCCCCTTCGTGCCTATTGCGTAGTACACCACCTTATCCGCTAGGGGCAGGACAAGCACTCCAAGAAACTCGGCGTCAGTAGGGATAGGGCTAAAAGGATAGCACAGCATCAACCAGTGGTCTTTATCTATGGACGAATTTTGAAAAAAAAATTCTAAACTTAGTCTAAAAAATTCTAACTAAGTCACAAACTTATGGCGCGCCGTTTCCGACATAAAAAAAAAAGCGGGAAAAAGGGATCAATTATTGTCGCGGGGATGGGACGAGTGAGTTGTCGAAATTTATATCAGGCAGAGATATCAGGTATGAACTATGCGGAACTATGCTGGAACTTTTAACCATACTGGATAAAAGTTGGAATATCTGAAACTTAATATACCGTAACATCACTGCAAATCCGTTCTTCGATCTAGTAGTTGATCGGGCATGAAAATGACCAGCAGCAACCAAGAGGAAAAGCTGTGCCGCTATCCATCAAATGATGATCCCATCAATCTATCGATTTCCAAAAAAAACAAATCCAGAATTAGTTTTGGTCCACATAAAAAAAAAACAAAAATTATTACCCGTGGCTGGTTTTCTTGTTCTTATTTGTTGTTGGTTGATTGCCGTTGTGAGGCGGCAGAGACGACGCCGGACCGTGTACTCGCTTTCTTCGTAGACTTCGCTGGGATTGTGACAATTGGACACGCTGTAAAATATTCGCTTCGGAGGATTGCAGAAATCCGAGTAGAGTTTGGCGCAGAGACCGACGGCGTCTGGTATGACGCCCGTGTATTTACAAGAAATTGGACGTCTCCTCCGAGAAGACGGTGATTCTTCCTTGAATGACCCACGCTCCCTGAGGGAATTTTTTCGTTCTGGCACAGACTCTGATTGTACGACGCTGACGTCTCGGATCCCAGTTGAATTCCATGACGTTGATGCCTTGTTTTTCCATCGTTAGACAAGCGTGTAGAAATCGTCGCCACTGTTTTTGTTTGTTATTTCAAATGAATTTCAAAATGAATATCACAAGGAATCAATTTTGAAATGTTTACCACTGAGTGCGAGCGTAGACTACGAATTTGCTCTGATCGTCCGGCAATGTTTTATCGTCGACCATACACTTAAGGGTGGTCTTGAAATTGTGGAGATCCTTTTTTGTCGAGTGTGTCATCCTCGACGTAGGCATCCTGCCAAATTCCATAAGCCCATGACGGGAAATGACAAGAGCTGGTGTTCACCTAATAAAAAAATAACACAAAGTTCCATCAATTCAATTGTTTTATAAAACATACATTTTAAATCCAAAAGAATAAATACTAGCTCCCTCCTCTTTTTTGTTGTTGTTGTTATTGAATAGATTCAGAAATGGGTGTGATTATTTTACGTACCTCGAACGGAATGGCGGTTGAGGTATGCCGTTCAGTACACCAACGTTTCATAACGATCCCTCTTTGGGGCTCTTGAGGTCTTTGGCGCACGTCGAGTCACTGGATATAGCGCCACATACATTTTTCCCGTTTCCGGATCCTTCTTGTTCAGCTGTAAAGCTGTAATCATTTTTTTCGGGGGGTTGAAAAAGAAAATAAAAATAAAAAGAGACGCATTTGTTTTACTTTTAAGTCTCGCTTGGTTTGGCAGTCCAGTTCCATTATCAGGTACGTGTACCGCATGTTTGACCAAGAGAAAGCGAAAAAATAAAGAAAATAAAATTGGGGTTGGAGGGTTTTTTTTTCTAAACGGAAGTGGAAAACAATGAAAGGTCCTTTAGCGTCATTTTCTTTTGTTTATAAGGATATATTTTTTTTAATTTGAATGTATTTCTCTCTATTAGCCACACAGAGAAGAGCTGCCTGATAAGATGGAAATATCGAGTTCAACATTTTAGAATTGATGGCAAATTATTTCCAATTTTAATCCAATCCCAATAATAACCGAAAAAATAAGAGGATGTGCTTTACTCTCATTTTTTCGGACATTAATAAACTAGCCCACACAACGTTATTATTTATTTTCTTGAAATAAATATTCGATAAATATTTCCCCCGAGAGGAAATTCCAACACGTCGAATAACACGATCGAGAGAAACAAAAGAAGCAGAAAAATAATTTTAAAAAAACGGGGCATAAAGAACAACACGTACCGCACAACGATAACTGGGTCGGTGCTCGGTGCCGTTGTGTCCTGGACGTCCAGCAGAGCCATGTAACGTTCACCGATGTGGCCAATCCAATCTCCCAGGCAATGAAAGTTAATTTCTAAAGAGGAAGAAAAAATATAATGTTTAACAAAATAATAAGAATCCGTTTAAATAAGAAAAAGGGAAATATTTGGATTTGTTTTGACAGGATGAGTTAGTCAAACTTTCCCCTTTTTTCTCTTTTAAAACAGAAACATTAAGACATTCACAGAGCACATCCATAAACACAAGATAACAAGTGAAGGTGTAGGGTTTGCTAAACTCACTGTAGAGCATGATTTCTCGCGATTTGTCCGTGGCGATGCTCTCGTCCGTCGAGCAGGTGGTCTTATTTATTAGCCGCCTCCTCATTCGTGTAACATTTATCGAGTCCTTCCGTGTGGATCTGGACGACGTTACGTTAAGTCGGTTCGAAGTAGCGGATGCAATTAGTACCATTCCTGTAAAAGGTAATTTCAATTTTTTAAAAAATAGTAGGAAACAAACATTTTGAAACGCATTTAAAAAAAAAAACGAAGAAAAAATCGAGGAAAAAATACGCGACAAAAATTATGCCACCTCATTTCGAGAGATTTACGGAATTACGGTAGAAATTACGGCCGCTAATAGGCGGCGGAATATTATTTCGCAGGCCTATTACACCCACTACCTACTACACTTCCGAATCATTCGAGGTATACGTTTTTAACGTCACAGGGCGACACTTTTGTCCGTACCGGGAATTGAACCCGGGAAAGACGCAACCGCACATCGACAGAATGATTGCTAGCTATCCCACATGCCATCGAGGGGTATTGAAATCAATGGTTTCAACCCTTTTAATATGATCAAATAAAAGTTGCAAGAAAACAAGAAAAGTGAATTTAGATTTTAGCGAGAGAAAACTTTACTTACTGGGCATGTGAATATGGCAGAAGCAGCGCCAGTAGTAACGCATGAAAAAATTGTGCCACGCCATTTCGAGAGATTTCGGATTGATTCGACCAGATACCAGAAATGTCCGATAACACCGATGTATACGGAATATTATTTCGTCCATACCGTCTCATTGAGGCCTGCACCTTATCAGCCTTAACGTCATAGGGCGACACTTTTGTCAGTACCTGGTATTGAACCCGGGAAAGATGCAACCGCTCATGATGAATGAATGATTGCTAGCTATCCAACATACCATCAGAGGTTATTGAAATCTATTGTTTTAACCACTTTATCGATAAAATATATTTCTAGGAAATAATGTTTTGGCAACGCACCATTTTTACTGTGACTTAATTTTTGTTGTTAGGGATTTCAAGTTACTGTATGAAACTTCCAACGTTAAGCGAAAATATTAACCTTTTAGATTCTTGAGATTCCCTTTGATGGATTTATTTATTTTCATTTATAAATTACAGATGTAGTCATGTAGATTGTTCAGAATTTTATCTTTTTTTTACAGATATTTTAACTAGATATCAACTTCCTATTAGTCTGTAATGCTAGCGCAACGCGATAAGAATGTACACGCTAAATCGGATTGGGTATACTTATTGACACTTATAAGTGTTGATTTGCAGATCGACACTTATAAGTGTCGATTTAATACTTACTTAGTTCCTTATGTACTTATATACTAAGTGTCATCGGGTACTTTCTTAGGTATGCGGGGTACTTGGCTTACAAGTACGAAAAAATATATGTCTCCACCAGGAATCGAACACGGGTGTTCTTCACTTCAGGGATAAATGCTCACCAAACATGCAGTTGCCATAAGAATAGAAAATCTACACATGGGGATTACGGAAAAAATACATAAAATAAAACTCAAACAGATACGAACGAAAATATCCAGTAGTGGCGTAAGAAATTAAGTTAAGAAGGTTGCCGAAATTTGAAATAAATTGGTCTCGTAGAAAAAAAGAAGATAGCAAATAACGAAACTGACAACAAACCTTTTGGAGCCCGACTCCAAGAAAGGTATCGATTACTACAATACGATACGATACGATACACGATCAGAAACTCAAGGCTTCTGGAGCTCGCCGATAGAGGCACTACAGTCGAATTCGTCAATAAAGGAGGGGGAAGGGAAAAACGTCCAACGCTGAACTTTGTATAGAGTGAGCCATCTCCTTATCTCTGGGAATATTTAAGCTAAAAATGCACCAATCCATATAATAATTATATAAAAAGATAGATAATAAAAAGTTCTAAAAATGGTATAAGTTTTGCCAATATTTTTTAACGAAATATGGTCATTACCAGGAAAACCACAAAATATGCGAATTTTGGGACAGAAGATGCGAAATGAGACAAAAAATTTTGAAAAAAAATTAAATTTCGTCTATTCGCACATATTTTACATCAATCGACGCAGAATTTCAATACGAATCGATTTCTGTGCAATGTTTAAGTGTTTTATTGCGTCTTTTAATTATTATTTGCAAAAAAAGATTTAGTTACGGAGGATCGACGAGGATCAATTCCAATCAGATACAAGAAAGTCGTCACATTATTTTACTGATTTTCTTCCCCCAATAAACCAATATTTTCAGAGAAAATAAGGGGTGCGTATCACAGTCCCCCATTCGCACAAGGATAAATTACAATTAATTTGTGGCACAAGGAATTATATTCATAAGCACCATGTCCCACAATGATTAAATGTCATAAGGAATTTGTATTTCAAGAATTTTCGTATTTAAAATTTTGTAAAAATTTTAGTTTCGCACAAGGCCATTGTGACACAGTGCCAATGTATTTTAAGGAAATATGAATAAATTATTATTATGATTTTTATTGTCACAAGGAAAATGGGTCACTGATATATCGTTTCAGAAGTCCCACTGTATTTCATGGAAAAATATAACATTATCTCAATAGTATATTGTGGCATAAGGATATTTTTTATTTTCAAGTAGGATATTGTATCACAAGTCCCTCAATTATTGAGAATCGATATTTCTTGTCAGGGGCGATATTTATCGAATTTCAATTTTATTAATTTAGCGCGAAGTTTAAATGAGTGACCACTGAGGTAAATAGTTAAATACGGAACGCCAAATGACCCTAAAATTATAGTACTCAGCTTGTGGTATTACAATACTACTTCTTTGCGCCATCTAGCGGTAGGCGGTACAATTGGGCACAACGATCTGTATAGTTTCCATCGTGATTTAATGGTATTGTTTATATCAAAGTTGTCTCATAATGTCATTGTTTGATTTGTGTCAGCGTGCTCATTCAACAAATTTACCTAAAATAATTTCAGTAACAGTAATTTCGTTTCCCCTCAAAAATATATTTCACAGGTTAGTAGTTTAAGTTCCATAGTTTCTCTCGATCCTAAGCCTTACTCTGATTTTGTATTTATTTTGTATTATTAACAGCTCTCGAAGAAAGAAACTTCGAAATTCTTGAATTTTATGTAAGTTTGCTAATCCTAATTCGTTTCACTGGTGATGCAGTAGTGTTACATGTTCTCCAACTTAATCTTCAGGGTCAAGGACAATATACAGAGTCAATAAAAACAGTAGAAGAAAACATTCAGTCCATTATCAAACGAGTGAATGAACTTGCTGGCATCAAAGAATCAGACACAGGACTAGCACCTCCAGCATTTTGGGACTTGCTGCTGATATAAACATAAAATAGCAAATGAACAACCTGCTTTGAAAGTATGTTTACCAGTTTGTTATTTCACAATTCAGATTGTATTTTAAACATTTCCTATTGTAGGTTGCCATCATACCAAGATTATCAGCAATGCATGCCCTGATGATCCTAAATATGTCAATTTTCCACGTTTGCGGTTAATCTGGCTGCTTCAGTGGCTCCTACTGACATTGAAGACATTGCTGTGTTTGAGTCAATCGGAACCAATACCAGATACACTTTTCTCTCCCACCAAAAACTTACCCTACTGTCACAATGATGCAAGAGGAACAGAAACCAAATGTTACCTACAGTGATGTTGGTGGCTGTCAGGAACCAACAGAAAAACTTCGCGAAGCTTTGGAAACGCCTTTGCTTCATGTAATTCAGCCGTTTAGTTACATTTCGATTAAAGAAATACCAATGTTACTTTATTGCGTTAGCAGCCGGAGAGATTCGTGAATCTTGGCATTGAGCCACCTAAGGGAGTTTTTCTTTTTTGGCCCTCTTGGTACTGGCAAAACTCTTAACGTTCAAGCATTAGCTAACCAAACAGAAACTTGTTTCATTCGAGTTAACGGAACCTGATCAGAGATATGGCGGAGAGGTAATTGAAGCCAAATTTTATTTTGCAAACGATTAATTTCTCGATATCATTCTTATTTTGTCGTAGGGAAATCCAATGGTGAAGGCGAGAGAACTGTTCGAAATGGCCAGAACGAAGAAAGCTTGTCTCATATTCTTTGACGAAATGGATGGAATTGGCGGAGCCCGTTTCGACGATGGTGTTGGTGGGGACAACGAAGTTTAGAGGACTATGCTCGACTTGATAAATCAACTTGACTGTTCTGACCCTCGTGGAAATATCAAGGTGGAAATGAATTCACCACATTATTTTTATTTCGTTGTTTTGATATTAAATGCTTTTTTGCATTTAGGTCTTGATATCTACCAATCGACCCGACACTCCTGATCTTCCTCTGATGCGTCCTGTTCGGTTAGATCGTAAAGTTTAACCTAGTATACCCGATTTAGAAAGCAGATCGAACATCTTTAAGATTCATGCTCGTTCCTTGAGCGTCGAACAAGACATTCGTTTAGAATTATTGGTCTGTCTCTGTCCTTACAGTACTCGTAATGTTGACTTTTTTAAATTTTGACACTTGTCAGCATCATAGCTAATAAAATTTCTCCCCAAACGGTGCCGAATTTCGTTCGGTATGTACTGAAGCTGGACTGTTTGCTATTTGTACCCGTCGGACGGCGGTAACTGAAAAATGTTCCTCGAAGCTGTGAACAAAGTCATGAAGTTTTACGCTACAATTCAGCACAATAATTCCTCACAACATGACTTACAATTAAATTCATTTATCGCAATAATATGTGTATTCCAGACATTCTCAATTTTTTTAATTTTATGACTATGGCCTGAATGGGGTGACCCATTCCAGCAACAATTCCCATTGGCATACAATTGTAAGGGGTGACCCTGAATTAATATAATCGAATTTCTTATTTTTTCTTAATCTTAAATACACATGAAATTTCAACGTGACATGGAAACGTGGTTTTCTTTCTGAGACGTAGGTGTACTGGGTCCTTGGCCGTTAGAGTAGCAGTAATTAATAAAACCAAAGCGTTTTCTATTTTCCATTATATTTTATATTTCAGTCTAGCCTTATTAATAAATTGGGAAATAGAAAATTAGCATTTGTCTGTCAAGTGGGTTTTTCACAGATATCGTAGAAGATGAGTTGACTGTCAATCGATATCGCACTATCGACTCCCGGATGGATGAAATCCTTGCAGTTTGTGTTCGTACGTTGGAATCTAGTCAGGGCGCATTTCCACAAATACTCCTCCGCAACGACGCCCATAGCGTTCACTATCAAAACTCTTGTACCCATGAAATTAAGCCAATTTAAAGTTTAAAATGTTAATTACAATGTTATTTTCTTAAAAGTATTGCTGATTCCTCACTTAAAGATGCGACGAATGACTTGGTTGTACTTTATGATCTTATCAGGAGTCACACGGCGATTTGCATTGTCTGCGCCGGGACCCATGTATTCCATGGTGGGACTATATCAACAACCAGACTATCTCCTGATGAGGGTAACGAGTCAAAGTCTCGTTGATTAGCGACAAGAAGATTCGCGTGAGATGTGTTTCGAACGTTTCTAAACAGTTGGTGTGATGTGATGTGTTACTCCAATTGAAAATAAAAAAGGAAATGATATTCTGACACATTTTATTGCCTAAAAATTAAAATCATTATTTTTAAGAAAATCGAATTGAACAATCCCACCGAGAAGGATAAAATCTTCGATTCCCATCTTTTGAAATCGTGAATAATCGTCGATTGCGCCAATAAAAAGAGACGAGCAAGTTGTACATAAGAGGAGTTTTTATATTATGTTGTCTTCATGGAATTTGTTTACGGAAGCTGTCGTCAAATTTCGTGTAATTATTCTGTCTTAATCAGGAACCCACTAAAGTATAACACAAATTATAACGAATCACTCCTAGGACAAGGAATCAAAACAGCTCGCCTCATCTTACTTATTGAATTCCCGTATATTTTGATTCTTTGCCAACTGGCGATGAGCGTATTGACTACTTTCCCTTATTTGACCGTTCTTTTGGCTGATTCTGCTTCTGAAATTGCATGTAACTGATACTGTTCATTTATTTGAAAATAATGTCGATTGAAATAGTTGTCTGGATTGCGATATCCTACATTATCAGGGATGCTGAACTAGATACTCGTAAATAAACAGCAAATGTCCCAGACAGAAATCCTTGGCGTCCATAATTCGTAAACATAAGAACTGCTATTGTGATTATACGCCTGATGTCAAAATGAATGTCATCGCTGCCGTGTCTCTCATTCTACATAAAGATAAATACACATTTATGAGGAAAGGAGTCAAACACAGTGAGGAATTGAATTATAGCCCTATCTCCTGTCCACGGTTTACTTTTGGTTTTTAAAAACCAACCTTTTAAAAACCGGTCGGAAAAAGGTTTTAAAGGCGTCAGAAATGTGTTCAGCACAAATATTGTATGAAAACATGAAATATGTATGTTCCAAAACATTTGTTACAATAAAAACCATTTATAAACCATTTCGAAACAGTTTGTTTGATTATTTTGACGTTTAGAAAATTCCCACCAAAACAATAAAATTTAAAGTAATCCAAACCGTTTATGAACAGTATCAAGACAGTTTATTAGACTATTTTTACGTTTAGAAAATTCCCACCAAAACAATAACATTTTAAAAAATCCAAACCGTTTATGAACAGTATCAAGACAGTTTGTTAGACATTAGGCAAATAGACTAAATATAGGCAAAGACGGTCAAAGGCAGTAATGAATGTGTTACTTTTGGTTTGTAAAAACCAACCTTTTCTAAACTGTTTTTTTTTGGTTTGAAAAGGGTCAAACATTAATTTTAGAAGAAAGGGGAATGAGAAATGAATTTGTATCCATTCCAATTTAAAGAATAAAAAACAACCGTATCAAAAACAGTTTTATTACCGTATTTTTGTGCCGCTGCGGGTACTTAGAAAATTAATTGCCGTAATAATAGTTGAGTAGGCAACACCGCATCACAAAAAACTTTGTTTTCGTATAATAAACTTGGCAACCTTCTTCGAGCTTGATTGTTTTTCCTTGTCAAGTTCGGACAAAGGACGCCATTTATCATCGTTCTTGTTTACTGAGGCATTTTTCCCATTGTTGTTAATCTCATGGGTAATTGTTTTCGACTTAATTTGACTCATTTTTGGCTTTATTTCAGATTTTTTAATTTGTATGTGACAAACCATTTTTGATTACTTGGTTGGAAAATATCAGGAATCTCTTTAACATCGAGGGATAAACTCTTTAACAATTTTGCTTAAGATTTTACTTCCTTTCTGTCAATTATCTTATCTTTTTCAATCGAGCATTTTGTTCCTGTTCAGACACGTATTTTGAGAATGGCATCGACATGGACTGAGAAATTTTGTTTGGCACTTGAACATTGGCATTATTACAATTTCTTCACATGTGGGCTTTACTAAATATTTTTGTTTTAATCTTTGCAGAACCTTTCGACAAAATAAGTAGGAGGTTAAAACGGATTACTTCTGGAGTTGCTGCTAGCTGGGAGGAATCAGAACCTGAGAAAGTTCTCGGGATTGGGAAAAGAAAAAAAATACCAACTGCAAAATTGCAAGATGCAACAACCTTAAAAGTAGCGAAACCCAGAAAAGGTAATAGGTTTATCAATTGTGAAGCTTTAATTAGTAGTTGAACTTAATTCTTCATTTAATCATTATTAGAAAAAAACATACCAGCAGGTGGAAGATGCTGATACCCTGGACTTCATTCCAATTAGTGTCTCTCAAAATCTTCAGCCTCTGACTAATCATCCTACAGGAAATGTTTCATCGCCTTCAATGGCTTCTTCAAGCAATCACTCTCAAAATGGTATTTTGAAGTTAATAGTTTATTCGAGAACTATAACAAACTTATGTTAATTTTACAGAGGTTAATTGTCATCTTCAGCCTCTGACTAATCATCCTACAGGAAATGTTTCTTCATCGCCTTCAATGGCTTCTTCAAGTAAACACTTTCAAAATGGTATTTTAAAGTTTATAGTTTATTAGAGAACTATAACAAATTGTTTTTTATTTTTAACAGAGGTTAATTGTCATCTAGCTTCAGCCTCTGACTAATCATTCTACAGACAATGTTTCCTCACCTACAATGGCCTCTTCAAGTGAACATAGCTGTACACACCAATTTTGGTCCCCCGCTTTACTTATTTCTCATGTTGTGTTATGTCAGTTTTGTTCATTACCAAGGATTTCAATAAAAACAATTATGGTTTTGCATTTCTTTGTTAATCGTTATTTTATTTTCATTAATTCAATATTCAGCGATGCAGCGCTGAATATTGTGGTTCTATATGTGGTTAAATTTATACTCTTTTTGCGACCCAAAAACGGTTTTGCTAGAGTTCATTTGACTGTTTAAATAACGTTTATTGAACCATTGGAAACTATACATGTTCAAAAACAGTTCAGTCGTACTTAAGGTACAGCAAACTGTTATAAAACCGTCAAAAAGATGCATTCTAGGGGTTGGCGAACTGTTTAAAAATACGGTTTATAAACCCAAAAATGGTCTGATCTACTGGTTTTAAACCAAAATTGAGACGCAGGACGGGAGATAGGGAGCAAGGGAAAACAGATATAGAAACAGATATAGTTATATCTAACTCATGGGCGATGAGAAGAGGAATGCAAAGCATTGCTCTCAGCTGTGGGAAACCATCGTTATATAGGTGGGTGTGGTGGTCCCGCATCTACAATCAAATAAAAATTCCAACTTTAACAGGGGAAACCAGCATAGCTATAACATGGTTTTCTCGGAGACTGAGTTTGGAGGCTTGAAGGCTTCCGTTACATTATTACATTACCACAAATTACCGTGTGATGTGACTCTTTACGACCGCTACAACTTTGAATTGATGCAGGAATTATTAACCGTCGAACCGTTTCATCATAAACGCGGCTGGAGTAACCATTGCGAATAAGCCAACAACCACCAACAGCGTGCGTGAATACGAAGTCATTTCCCAGTGGTGCGTCGAAGACGATCCAGTCAACTTCAGCAATCTATCTATAAATAAAAATTCCGGCTCTTTTGCTGCCCGAGTTTATCTATATTACGTATAATGAGAATGTCACATTTACATCTTATATACGAGAAAATGGCGAAGCCATATCACTAGCTATACTGAACTGGCTTTGGTCATTGCTGGCTTTTGAATTGAATTCGCAAAGTCCATCAGTTTTCTTTGTTTTGCCATACGTCTCTATATACGCTCTTATTCTCTAATAGGAACGAGAGAATAATGAAAAAAAGGAATTAAATTTCAAAAAAGCCATTGGTGGCAGGGTGTCCGCCTTCGAATTTTGGTTTCCATATTGGTTTTTATCATGGAAATAAAGTGAGTTCTGGTTAGAAAGTAGAAGCAGATTTTTGAGCCATAGCGCTCCGCGTCACACAAATGTCGTTAACTTAGAATTTATAAGAAACTTATATCCTTGAATTATAAAAATTTGTTGTTTCATTTTTATCATCATGTAATAATTGCGTTTATAAACGCAATTAAATTTCCATGTATAATCGCAATTAAATTTCCATTTATAAATGGAAAACAAAACATTATATAGAGGAATCAATATATATATATAGAGGGTGAAAAAAAAAACAGATCAGTTGCCGGTTGCCGCATAACTGCATATATTTTAGCTCACGAACTGGATAATGGATTCATCAGCATTTAAAAGAAAAATCTGACAAAATTGCATTTCTAACACGTCGCCAAATTCTTTTCCCGCCTTTAGAAAGTATAGAGTGCATACGCCCGTCATTATATAGCTCTATTGTCTGCCTTATTAGGTAATCAGTACTGTCGATCGGCGAGGTCCGTACCGTGTCGTGCCGTGTATTTATCTCTTTTCAAGTAAAATTTTGCGTATTTTCTATTATCGCCATCAGCAGAACATGCCTCAACCAAAGTGTGTCCCATCTCTTCGGAGATTATGCATGGATAATGTCTCTGGTAACATGCATAAGTGGTGTGCTAAACATGTGTCCGAGTGGGCAACTTATCGTGGACTTGACACGGTGTTTGTATCCAGCCATTTTGATCGTTTGCGTAAGTCTTGACATCTATCTAATGTTTCATTGTTTACTAACCCTATAACCACTGCTGTATACTGGACGCTAGCTGTATGTAGTACTTATTGAATTAAAAAACCTCGCCGACTATAATATCGCCAGCATATATATGAAGATGCTTCTGCTCTAGTTATATATCCATTGATTCCACTCTTCGCTGACTACGACGATGCACGTCTTCGTTGTTGTTTTCGGGCTCGTCTATTCACTTTCGCCCTCTTAGATGTAATTCGGTATAGTTCTAAAGCATCTCGGTAGTTGCGTTGTAGTTTTATACACAGACGTGCTGCGTATGGTGATAAGCCCGGCATATATATCAAGAGGACTGCGTAAAGGTTGTGTGCAATGTATAAATATGTATAGTTTTGGCTGGGCTCTCGTTATATGTATAAAGACGGATCATAAGTATTGTGACTGGTTGCTAGTTTTGAATAGCCTAAACTACTCTCTCATTACCGTTCTTCTCGTTGAAACGATCTCTCCCTCCCTTTTGAATGGGAAGATCTTTTTATATTTTTTTGAACTTGGCTTGATTTTCATCCGCTGAGGAGCGCCACTACTGCAAATTCAGGAGTTTGCAAGGTTGATGTGCAGCCTTTACTACTAATTTTTAATTTCAAAAAATTTGTGCCAACGCAGGGGGGAGTACGTTTGCCACCAATTTGAAAAAAAAGCGGGACGCATATTAAAAAATTTCCTTTTCCATTTGGTCGAAATATGCAACTTAAGTTTAAAGGGTTTACAGTTTTTTGTTTCTGAAAAATTTGTACGAATTTTTCAAATATTTCAAACAGCTTCACAACAATGTAAAATTGCTTTAAGAACTACAAGAAATAAGTAAAATTAAGGCAAACTGAAAAATACTTGTAAGAAATCTGTGAGTTTAAAATCATAAAACACTTTCATTTAATCGCATGGGTTGGGAACGTATAGAACAAGATCATTCCCAGGGGGCTTAGGCTAACCATTAGGGGTTGGGGTTAACCAATAGGAAGCTCTTAAATGAGTTGCTGACCATCTAACTGAATTCCTTAGTAACAAGTTTATAGTTTTTTTAGCAAACATACATATTACTTCATTCTATTGTGATCAACGAAACTGTTCAGACGTCATGGAAGGAGAGCGGTATGTGAGAATGCCTGGTGCTCGCCGAGGACAAATGGTGCTGATTGATCGAATCGGTGAATATGTTTGGCATCAGAATGGGAGATTAAGGTATGTTATGGTTCGTTGTTGTTTTAAGCTGCAAATAAATGTGATTTGTTATATACGTAGAGAAAGAAATGTGATACAGTACAGGTGTTCTGATCGTAATATCCATTGCCGTGCTACTTTGACATGCAGAAATGGTCATTACGAGAGCAATGGGCAACACAATCATGAAAATCATAGAGTGAGAATTAAACGGTTTGAGTTCGTCAATTTGTGTAAAGAGATGGCTGCCAACTCAAACATGAGTTTGTTAAACATTTACATCGCTGCTTTAAGACGGTAATGGTTTCCATAGTGTATTAGTATCAATTTTATAGTTCAACCAAAATTATTGTTAAATAAAAGGTTTCCTGGCCCCCCTCCAGTAACATTCATAGAGATTCGAAGCTCGATGAATAGAGCCAGAAGAAGTAATCAACCTCCTATTCCTGCATCTGTTGAAGATGCTGGACGTTTAATTTTAAATTCTCAGCGCTTTCGGTAATAACGATTTATGCTGCTTCACAAAATCTGATTTATCTCACAATATCTCACATTGATTTTTCAATTACTTCATAGGATGGACATGAATGGGGAAACGCAATTCTTTTGGGGGAGAATTGAAGTTGGAGGCGAAGAAGCCCTCATTTTCATTAATATCAATTGTTTGCAAGCATTTGTGGATGCCGTAGAACTGCATATGGATGCTACTTTCCATTCAGCGCCAAACGGATTCACACAACTTGCTTCACTCCACGCTATTGCATTTAATACGGTAGGACTTGATCCTTTTAATTGTGAAAAATAGTAATTAAAAAAGCAGTCATAAACTATAAATTAATTATGTTTTTTTTTTCATAGGCTGTAAACATTGCTAGTTTTCTGATGACCTCAAGATCGCAAGCTTTATACGAAGCTTTCCTTCGACGCCTTCTTGAAATTTGCCGAGAACATACCGGTAGATCACCGAGACCGTTGTTTCTTATAAGTGATTATGAAATTGCCATATTACAAGCTTTGGCGTCAACTTTTCCCACTGGCCAAGCAAGAGGTTGCTACTACCACTCTGGAACAGTAATAACAATATTTTTTTCACATGTTTACATGTAAATTTAATTCAATCATTTTTTATCAGGCAATGTACAGGTATGCATGTCGTCTTGGACTTCAGACAGCCTATCGTGATAATGAGCATGTAAGGAGGATAATAAAAATGGCGATTGCTTTGGCTCTTCTTCCACCTGGACGCGCATGGTCAGGGTACGAAGTAAGTGATCTCGTGGATGGTTATTCAGGGTGTTATTCATGGCAAATTTGGATTTGACTTTTTATTAAATTATAATATTGTATTTCTCTTTTGAATTATTAGGTCCTCGTGGATCTGTTTGAAGAAATCAATCCTCTACTGCCTCCCAATTTGCGAGTTCCCGTAAGCCAGTTTGTCGCCTATGTGCGCTCCTTCTGGCTGGAAAGAATAGGCCCAGAGCGATTTTGTGTCTTCAGGCACGTAAACCGCACTAACAACTTTTTAGAAGCATGGCATCGCATATTGAATGCACTGGTTGGATTTGCACATCCTAATTTGTAGGTTTTCCTAGGCAAGTTTATAATTTGAATGCGATTATTATTTGAAATTATCCTAACATGTTATAATTGTTTGTTAACAGGCAGGCTCCAAGAAGTGGGTCAGCTGGCAGTGTACAATTACTTAGCTGCCCGTGAAGGGAGAAGAACTCGGTACCTGAGAAGAGAACATTATAATCGACGGGATAGAAACATCAACTTGGCAACCACAAATCTGGTGGAAGGACGAATCACTGTAGAAGAATTTTTAATCCAAATGTCAAATTACTTTGAACCGGATGTTGTTCAGAATGCTGTTCACAACGATTTCTATCAGCAAGAACTGGATGGACCATTTGAAAATGTCCGCGCTGCATTCAGGGTTCTTCTTCCTGTCAACATTCCTGGAATTCCCGCTAGGCGAGAGATTCAAGAAGCCATTCCGGTCAACGAGCCTCCACCATTAGTTCCCATTCGTAACCCTCCAAATCACATCGAAATAATTCAAATTGAAGAAGCAATTGGGGTAGCAGTTGAACAAATGGAACCGGTCGGTCTAGACATTGGAGAAAGAGGAGATTTAGAAATTGGAGCGCTAGCTCTTTTGTTTGCATTGGCAGTCGCTAATCAAAATGCCAATTTAGCGTTGGAAATTCCTCGCCCTGATATTATGCAGCCATTGGCACCCGTAGAGCCATTGGCACCCGTGCAGCCATTGGCACCCATGCAGCCATTGGCTCCCGTGCAGCCTTTGATACCACTACAGCCTGTCATCCTAGACGAAATTGAAGTAGCTGAAAATCCCCCAATCCCTAGACGTCAAAGGGGGAGACCTCCTGGTCGAAGAGGAAGGCCACTTGGTGGAAGAAATGTTCGTGGTAGAGAACCTGTCAATCCTCCTCTAAGGCGTCCGAGGGGTAGACCACCTCTTCATGGAGCTGGTCGCGTTAGAGGAGCGGGACGCGTTCGGGTGGCTGGTCGTGGAAGGATCGTTGATGGCCAAGAAGAATATAGAAGACAACATCTCGAAAGGATACTGCGTAATTTGGACGCCGAAGAAAATGAAAACCCGCGTGATGTCATTCTTGCTGATGACATTTTCGCTGATGACAACATAGAGGAAATTCAGCCAAACAATGATCCAGCAAATCCGATATTTTTCGATTATGCAGAAAATATTGAAGACGATAATCAGTGCACAATTTGTTACGATGGACCGGCAAATTTTACAATTAATTCTTGCGTTCATCGTTTTTGTGAGAGATGTCTACGCCGTCTGCGTCCGCAACAGTGCCCGAATTGTCGCCGTCGCTTTACCAGAATTGTTCCAGTATAATCTGATATTGATTATTTTGCAAGAGTTTGCCATTTTTAAATCGTATTTGGGTGAATCCAGAAATTTGTTTTGTGAGAATTGCAGTGCGTCTACAAATGGCTAGTTCTAGCTATTTTGGCTATTTTTAATATGTTTGCCCATGTTTACATGGCCTAGCTATAATCAAGATTATGCTTATTTTTTGAAAAATACAGAACCTCATTTGAAATAAAGAAAAAATACCCTTTTCATATTTTTTAATTTCATGTGTTTCGACTAGGCGTTTGGCAATGTCGCGACATAGCCAAGTAAAGTAAAGCAGACTAAAAAAGGCAGTTAAAGCAGAGCCATAGAACCCTGGTAGCATCACTTATTTTATGAGGAGCTCAATGTCTTTTTCTCGAGTGTTTCTTACAGTGTTTCCTATCTTTTTTTTTAGTCCAAAAAGATAAGATAAGATACTTGACTCCTAGAAATTGAAAAGATAAGATAAGATAATCGGAAAAAATGACTTGAGAAGATAAGATAAAGATAAGATACCGAGGAGATACAAGATACTTTGAAAAGATAAAAGTTTCAAAAAAAAACAAAAAAAAATTGTAGCAAAGTTTAGTAATCATTGAATCAGTGTTCTTTGCTGAATTTCTGCATTTTTTTGCCAGTTTTGACAATACAACATAGTGACCATACTGATCAAATGAAACAAGAATCATATAATAAACAAAACAAAAGTTTACTATAGGTAAATTGTAGCAGTGTTCACTTTCGTATTGCATTTGATAAGCATGATAAGCATGTGCTTCATGGCTAAAAAGACATGAACATGCTAGTATTAGTCCTGTGTAACTGCTTGACACTTGAATCCGATGTATCCCATCATTTGTTTTTATGACCAAATGTCAAGAATAATATTGAATGAAGTACTACATGTCTTCAGCAACTCAAGTGCCTTTACTTTAGTAGTGGCAGCAATCTTAGGCAACATAGATTTCTTTATTTTCATTATTTCTCTATTTTTGAAAAATAATGAGTGTAAGCTAAGATTAACGATGACTTCAGTCATTTAACACGTGTAAAAGTGTGAATTTGGACAAAGTGTTCGAGAGTTTGGCAAATTTTCGACTGCTGTGAATGTGAAAGAGCGGTTGAGGTTATACTAAACAACATATTTTGTGACGCAAAGCCACAAGTGGCGCCAAAAAACAGAAATCCGTCACTTTTCTTTAGTATCTTATCTTATCTTATCTGATAAATTCAATAGATGAGATAAAATGCAAGTATCTGTATCTTATCTGTATCTTTGAGCAAAATTTATCAAAGATACCAATAAGATAAGATATTACATGAAATTTATGAGAAAGATATAAGATACACAAAAAATACCAAAAGTATCTTATCTTATCTGTATCTTATCTTATTTTTTTCAAAAGATAGGAAACACTGGTTTCTTAGCGCTTCTTATAAGCGTCACTGCGGTTGTGTTGAAAAAACTGGTTTTTCCGGTTTGTTAAGTTTTATTCTGAGTCTTTATTTTTTAAGAAAATAACTTTTCAAACTAAGGAAAAGGTAAAAACATATTTCTTTTAGAGAATTACGTTTTTAAAACTTTCGCGTTGAAAATAGGAAAAAAAATAATACAATTAACAAAAGCTTATGTTTGACAAGACAATTGACTAAAGGATTGATCTTTATCATTTTCAAAATCCTATCTATCGCTTTACTAACTGAGCTATTGGAACTTTTTTATGATATTAAATATTCAATGGATGCATGGTTTTGAATTCTTCCTTCTTGAAAAGTGGTCAATTAATCGAGTTGGTGTAATTGAGATTATAAAACATGGAATAATTTTAATTGAAGAAAAAAGATTTTGAAATACTTTTTAAAGCTAGTTCGTGTACCCTTCTATGACAAGCTCATGACATACTTTTTTTTTTAATTTTTTGCTATTTAGACTGTTGGAACTTAAGATTGCTAAACTGACATTTTTGAAAGACGTTCTTATATTACTCTGAACTTGGTATTTTCATCCGCTAAGGAGCGCCACTAAACAATTCAGGAGTTTGCAAGGTTTCCATCCTTTACGACTCTGCAATGTTATCAATTGTTTACTTTTATACATCGATTATTATATTGCAACATGCCTTCTGACTCAATGGTTCAGTTGAATTTAGAAAAGTAGAATATTAAATTTTTAACAAATTAATTAACAAAAAATAAAAAAAAAATTATATCCTTTTGAAAATTTGGTCTTATGATACAAAGTCGTTGTTACAAAATTTCCATTTTTAATTAATTAAATAATTTTATAAATAAATCCTTGTGAACATTGGGACTTATGACACGAATTCCTTGAGACAATAGTTTTAATTTTCTTTCAATTAAATTTATTTTATTCTAAATTCCTTATGAAATTATTGCCATATGCTACAAAATCCTTGCGACCCAAAAAATATTAAATTTCCTTGTGATGCAGTTGGCCTTGTGCGAATTGGGGACTATGAATTGTTCCCAAAATAAGGTTTCAGTAATTTTCGCGAAAAATTTTGAATTTTATTTGAGGTATTGTATTAAATAATGGCTGCTCTTTCTCAATATGCATGACGCGAATGTCCCAAACATTTGTATGCAAAAAATTATATAGGTGTTCATTTTTTTCTTATGAATCCCATTCCTAAATCCCCATGGAGTAGTGGTTGACTTATAAAAATATTTCGATAGTCCTTAAATACGAAAAAACTCGATGACCAACATGTATTCTTGCTCCCATAAGACCCCATGATGCGAAATGAGACAGCCGAAGGGGATACTGTTTAATACCCAATTCAGATTTCCGATTAATATATGGTATCTACGTGGACCGTACACAAAGAGTGTAGCTGTATGCATCAATGCAACCCCAGCGTGTTAAAAGAATAGAGTTCAAATCTCGAAATCGGTAGAATATTTATTGTTGCAAAGAATCATTTTTGCGTAGATTTATTATACTGATGTATTTTGAGAAAATTGAAATTCTACATTTTTCAATTTACCACAAATTCTAATTTTTTTGTTATTGTAACTCATATTTTTACGTTTACAGTAATAGGGAGAAACAATTGGCAGTTATTTCAAAATAAACGATCATCAATCTCTTGAAATTTTTGGCAAAATATTATTTTAAAACAATACAGTAGGGCCTAATCACCACACGATTAAGAACACCCCGTTTGACCTAGATAAATAGAAAGTCGCTCACTAAATCTTTACACAATCGACCGAGAAATGGGGGGTTTCGGGGGTGCTCTCTAAGAAACGCTGTGTTAAAAAAGGGAAACATGACCATGCTTTGAAATTAATCTAAATTCTGTGTTTTCAAAATGGAAACAAAAAGTTTAAAAAATGGCGAATAATGGTGTAAATTTCTTTTTCTCATTTTCGGTGGGGTCGTTGTAAACGGGTGTTATAAAAAATAAGGCGGGATGTAAAAAACAAACATTTTCTTTGCCTTTCCTTTCCTTCCGACGGCGAAAACGAAAGATAATCTCCTTTTTGGTATTCATAATCCCGTAAGCCTTTTTTTCTTTTCGATCACCACCCACATTCCTATAGAGTGGGTGGAACAAATTCCTCCTTCACCATCACCTTGTGATTAGGCTGTTAGGGTGTTTTGCACCAAGAATAACTTTAAACCTTAAAATAGTAATAATTTGAGAAAATAATATAAAATCAATAAATGAAATAAGTGTATATCGCATGGATTGGTTTGATAAACGAGTTGATTGCAAACTAACAGTTTAGTTTGTATAGATCCTAGCAGAAAATTATCAACGGCTTGTTTCGTCAAAATTTCACCAAGTCCAAATTTTCTTATTACAGTATACCATTTTGTTTTATATAATTTTGACATCTATAAGAACAAATAGCTCACTTGGTAGAGCAACAGTCAGCGAAATAACTGCTGACATTAAGATCAGTGAGTTCGAATCTGACTTAGTACCATTAGAATACTTGAAAATAATTTTGCGCGTGCGTTAAGACTATGCACAAAATAGAGGGGTGGGAGGTGGGATTGGGAGGGATGTTCAACTCCACCCCTCTTTTTTCTTTCTTTTAATCTGAAAAACCCCTCGGGATATTTTTTGGAAAACATTTAAGTTTTGAAAATAATTTCAAAACATCGTGTGTCGGAGGAGGTGGCAAACTAGTCATGTTTAGCTATAGCTAAACATTAGTTTCCTTTTAGAACACAGCGTTTCTTAGAGAGTGACTCTTAAGGAGGGAATGTTGTTATTTCGGGAGCTATAGGTGGCTTATAGTTATATATAGTTATTATATAGTGTTTAAGGGGCTGTTTCGTTTTTCACGCAAGTTTATTAGCCGTTCTAGTTTTATTTCTATTAGTCATATGACTATTTGAATAAAACTGAGAAGAATGATAGCCGATCACATTTTGCCTTGTATGCACTATACAGGCACTTAGGCCTGACTCAGGTTTGGCATCACCGTGGTTACTTGGGTACCGTGGTTCTGTAAAAAAAAGTACCATACCGCAGTAACGCGGTAAATGAGCTGGTCTGACGGTACCGGTATTTTTGCTTTAAGTTTGTCATCTAACGGCCAATTTTAAGGTTTTTTTAGCCAAAAATTTTAGCAGATTTTTTTAAGTTTCATTTTTTTTTTGGTCCCACTATAGGAGCAAATTGTCTTATCATAACTTAGAAAAAATGTTCTTTCTGAAAGTAAATAGCAAACTGTAATGTGAAATTCTCGGTCTATTAATTCATGAGCGAAGAAGGGGTTCTGACAGTACCGGGACCGCGGTAGCCCCGCGGTACTTCTATCGGTACCGCTCGTTTGAAAAAAATACTGCAATACCGGGACCGCGGTACATTTTTAAAGTACCGCTTCCAAGCCTGGGCCTGACAACAAAAACAAAAGGTTGCCTCATTAATTTATTTTTTCTTGGGATCTAAAACTTTTCCGATTAAGCTAATTTTTAGAGAGTGTGTTTCTAACATGCTTATCTACAATCCCTGAAAATGCCGTGGAGATATTCTAAGCCGTTCGGCTCATATGAATAAATTAATGCCAATTTTGCCTATATTCACGATTTTTTGTCCCGCGGGAGAGGCAAACATATTTTTTAAAATCTCATCTTTGGGGAATATTTTTTTTCTTAATAACGCACCTCGATTTGAAAGGCCGCGCGAAATAAAAAATTCGTGTAAAATGAGACACCCTACTATTAGAATAAATTAGATATATGATATGTGATATCTTAAAGGTATCCTGTAGGGGATGCTGACGTTCGCCCGACAAAACTTTACTTCGACATTGACACGACGTATCTTCGACAGGTTGCGAGAGAACTTCGACAAAATTGCGAGATGACTTCGACAATCAATGCGAGACGACTTCGACAATAACCTAACTTTACCTGGCTTTACCTAACTAACGTACCCTAACCAAACCTAACCTAACCTAACCTAACCTAACGAAACCTAACTTAACCTAACCTAACCTAACCTAACGTAACCTAACCTAACCTAACCTAACGTAACGTAACCTAACCTAACCTAACCTAACGTAACCTAACCTAACTTCACCTAACCTAACGCTTAAATTGTCGAAGTACATTCGCATATTTGTCGAAGTACATTCGCATATTTGTCGAAGTACATTCGCAAAATTGTCGAAATAGTCTCGCATATTTGTCGAGGTACTGTCGCCACCAGTGGAAACTAAATCGAATAGGTGTCGACGTAAAGTTTTGTCGGGCGAAACTACCCATACCTCCTGTAGATATTTTAGAGATATAAACCAGCACATAGACATGTTGATATCCATAAAATATCATGTTCTACTAGGGTTAGATGATTGTAAAAAAACCTGTAATCTTTAACGAAAGATTTTTGCCTCATTTATACAAAATGATTTATAAAAAGGGTATACATACCCCACCGAGTTACCCAATTTAATATTGGGAGAAAAATTACTGAAAACGAAAGTGCGTAAATATTACTCTTGGTCAACTCGATTAAAACGGATGAAAATATCTAGCAGACAATTTTTTTTGTTCTGTTTACATCGTCTTTTTAGATCCAAACCCCTCCTTTGGACAACTTTGCTCCTATTGGCCAAGAGCCGATTGAAATCTTTTAAAAAATTGTAATTTAAAAACTGAAGGTAGTAAGCTAGTAAACTTCGTATCAATATATACCTCGTTTAAAGCTCCTAGTTACATTTTAAACAAAAACACAGCACAAATAAAAATTACACAGTTGATTAAACACTTTCACTTAGACTTTTTCACACTTAGACAATGGGAACGCTACTTGGAAAAGGTATCACAAGGGGGCAGCGTGTGGGGTGCATTCTCAAACCGGGTAGGATACGCGTAGTGCACTACCACTGTTGAATTCCCGCCGCTAAAAGTATCATCAAGTTGTTTCATGCGCCGTGGGTGGCGCTGAAACACGTAAGAGCCATTTCGGTTCTATAACCGGAATGGTTTTATGATTGGGCGGTTCTATAAGTGGACCAGCACTGTAGTGCTGACAGAACACATCTCGTTGACAGTTCGCGGAAGAACTTCTTGCCTTTACAAACAAACAAAAATATCACATAAAAAAAAATTTCGAATTAACAGTTTAATAGTTTATGTTGATGAATGTTACCCACCTGCAGGCTATGTGTAGACAGGTTGCTGCAATAGCATCAGTATCATCCTGTATCCTTTCAAGTGTTTGCCGTTGTGAACATCTTCAAAAAGTTTATTAGCCCTGTCAACGACAGGCTGATGCAATTAAATATGAGCTGCGTCCTTTTATGAGTCCATGAACATCTTTAAAAAGATCGTTAGCCCTGTCAGTTATGGCTTGTGGTAACTTCAAGGTATTAGCCATGGTGCCAATATCTTGATAAGCATTTACAAGAGTTTGGGTGGAGCTGGGCCCAGCCAATGTTGTTGTAAGATTTACACCATTCAGGATAGTGTCAGTTGTCAGCGAAATCTCCTAAATTTGACTTTTGACAGGGTCTAGACCATGATAGACCGTGATAGTCTTTTTAAACACGATACATACCTTTATTAATGAAGTAGATGACGTAGATAACTTTGAGGGGCGCTGTGCACTATCACTAACAGATATAATTCCAGGTGGTATAGAATACGAAGATCACATGTATTGGGTATTTTACGAGTATTTTTTTAAATGGCCACTCTTCTTCTTTTCCTGACTTAAATGAATAACTTACATAGTCACATCAGCAGGTATTTTGGTTCCAAACAGTATTATCAACCGCGAGGAGCTATTATATTATTTTGAAACGCATAAAAAAAAAATAAGAAGAAATAACATATAAAAAAATTATGTCACTCCCTTTCGAGATATTTACGGATGTCAACAGCACTGGTAGTTTAAGGTACCGGAATATTATTTCGTACTTAGCCCTTGGAACCCCTAATGCCTCATCTCCCGAATTTTATAACGTCATAGGGCGACACTTTTGTCGTACCGGGATTTTAACCCGGGAAAGACGCAACCTCACATCGATAGAATGATTGCTAGCTATCCAACATGCAATCGAGGGGTATGGAGTGGTTCTATAAGTGGACCAGCACTGTAGTGCTGACGGAACACGTCTCGTTGACAGTTCGCGGAAGAACTTCTTGCCCTTACAAACAAACAAAAATATCACATTAAAAAAATTTCAAATTAACAGTTTAATATTTTATCTTGATGAATGTTACCCACCTGCAGGCTATGTGTAGACAGGTTGCTGCAATAGCATCAGTATCATCCTGTATCCTTTCAAGTGTTTGCCGTTGTGAATATCTTCAAAAAGTTGATTAGCCCTGTCAACGACAGGCTGATATGCAATTAAATATGAGCTGCGTCCCATGAACATCTTTAAAAAGATTGTTAGCCCTGTCAGTTATGGCTTGTGGTAACTTCAAGGTATTAGCCATGGTGCCAATATCTTGATAAGCATTTACAAGAGTTTGGGTTGAGCTGGGCCCAGCCAATGTTGTTGTAAGATTTACATCATTCAGTATAGTGTCAGTTGTCAGCAAAATCTAATAAATTTGACTTTTTGACACGGTCTAGACCGTGTCATTCGATTCTCCACTTGGTTCAGCTTCATTTCCGATTAGTTGAAACCAAGTTTGAAGATACGACCTCCCTTTCCACTCTAACCTCCAATTGAGGAATGCTCTTCAATTCAGAAGATAACGCAGGTCGGACGTTCGAGGCTTCTTTGTCCTGTTTGTCAGTAGCAGTCCCGTTTACACACTCCGTTGGAGCAGAAATCTGAAAAAAAAACAAAAACGATATAGAAACGAACACATTTTAAATTTTAAAACTGGATTTCAAATACAGATACATACCTTGTCTGTTACAGTTGACTCTGAGTGCGAGGCGTTGCACCATTACTAGCAAATGAATATTCAGACATGAATTTTTGTAACAGGTCTATCCGTTGCTGCTGAAGAGAAATTACTTCTTCGTTAAGAGTATCACGCTCTGATGACGTCAGCTGTTTAAGATAACGATCGATCGATTCCATACGTTTTATGGATGGCTGTGCTTTGCTTTATAGCTCATTTAACGGAATTTTGAGCAACAAAAATTCTTCTTCCAAACAATCCCCATTCTTCCTCAATTTTTCTCCGCTTGGTCCAAGAAAACAAGAAAAAATTTCTTTGAAATAGTTCTGGTTCATTTACCTTATTTAAAGAGTACAACGTGAGGACAAAGTGGACATCGTACTAACCCTAAAAAAAACATTAGAAAAAATGAAACAAACGTAACCCTGGATTCAACATTTTGTACGGATGAAACGTGGTGTCACACATTTAAAAGCGAAAAGAAAGTTTCTTATTGATGTGGGCGCGGTTGGGGTAGGCGACTCATATCTAACTCGAAATCTTCGGGAAATAAATCTCCGGCACGTTGGTACATCGATTCATAACAATGGCGGATGGTGACATCTGCCATTGTGCAACATTTTCGGAAAGAAACTCGTGTCTTCCAAATCAATGAATCCAATAGATGCCGCATGAGGAATCTGTTCTTCGGGTGACACTTCTTCACTGCTTGCGGCTTCAGGGCGTATTATATTATTTTCTCAGGATAAATAAGCATGATTTTAAATATTGTAATGCAAAATTTTGTGGAAGAAAGCTTTTCTCCATGAGATAGTAACGTAGGAGTAGGACCGAAATAAACGAAAGATTAAATAGCGATAGCTGATATAGGCGAGAAGTCAGAGAACGGAAAGAAGACATCAAGAATTAGAAGAGATCATAGCAGACAGCTATTACGATATTGGTACCTTACGAATGTCAAACTCAAAATCGGTTGGAAATAAATCAACAATATGTGCATACATTAAGCCATAAGTGTTGAAAATAGACTTAAGTATATTCAAACTGAGTCCTTCCTCACTATCTCCACCAGATGGAACTATTGCTAATCTCCCTGTGTCAAGTTGCCTATCTACACCTCAGCTGTTTACCTTCTGTCATTCGCATATAAGCACAGTCTTACTCTCTCTGCATGTATTATATGGTAAAGTTACCCTTGCTCAATATAGTGATTGATGAAACATCCTTGCCTTGTATTCAATGTGGTCCATATTTACTATTGGGGATGTAAAGAGGAGATTTAGTTTCAACAATAAGATCTGCTGATCGTTCTTTCTCGTAAAGCAGCTGTCGAATCTCCTTCTTCTTCAATGCACGGTCTGATGCGTGAGAGGCCATATATATGGCGGCAGCTGCTACAGACAAGGAAGACAATCCAGGAGCGATATTAAGTTCCAGAGTTTTGCATGCAACCGTTTTAATACTCAGCGACAAATATAAATAAAACCAATCCATTAATTTATTTTTTCATTTTCATTATTAATTGTCTCACCAATACATACCAAAATAACAACAAAATCTTGGGACATAACTATCACTTGTTTATGGCATAAGTGGAATTCACGATGCGTTCATAATTAGTTTGAAACATTTCCAAATATACTTCGTTTTGCTGCAGCTTATGGCACACATTTCTTGGAAAGTTGCTTGAAATCCACCCCTATCTTGCCTAGCAAAAGAAAAAATTAATATTAAAGTACAAAGTTTGAAAAATAAAGATTTAAACCAACCTGATTGCGGAATACAGAAAAGCAGAAGAAATTACATCGATGCTGAATGTGTTGATTCTATATGTGAGTTCATCAGAGTCAGTCTCAAAGTGATTGTTTCCGAGACCCGAGAGTTCCAATGGTTGAACTAAGGTCACAACGAATCAAATGTAATTTGACCACACTTTTCCTAAACAAACAAAATAATTAAAGTGAATTTCTACATTTAGAATTCAATTTTTTAAAGAAAATAACCCTCGTCCTCCTCCTTTGTAGTTCTTCGAACGTTGGTCTCGCAATGGCTGTATAATAGGGCGTTTCATTCCCGACAATTTTTTTATTTTGATGACGGCGTTCATGGATCGGGGTTCTGTTACATATAAAAACCCTGTCTATTTTTTTTCGACGAAAAAAAAAAATACTTAGGGGTACCGCCACGGGAAAAAAGCGTGAAAAACGCTAGTTTTTCATAGTTTTTGGCCTCTCCCGTGCTAGTCGTACGTACGAAAATTACAGCCTTTAAAGATATTAAAGATCAATACATAAACTACCTTCCCTGAAAAAATCATCCTTTTATAATGAAATTAGGGGTCGCGCAGTTAATAAGTAAAACTATATTTTAAAAAAACGGGATTTTTGAAATTTATCAGTAATTTTTACCAAACTATAAACGCTATCAAATCAATTTTTTTACAATAGATTCTTATAAAGGCAATATTGAATAAATATTTTGAAATGATCGGACCAAAATTAAGGGTCCCCCGGTCAAGTTTCATTCATCGAAATTCTGAAAAATTTTAAAAGACGAATAGAGAAACCAGAAATAGAAAGAAAACAGCGAAAAATCGTAAATTTCAAAGAGAACTCTGTAAAAGAAGAGCATTTTGTTCTGCGGTCTTCTACAGATTGAATTCAACATTGAAATTGCTATTTCCGTCCTGTGTTCTATGTGAAAAATCGTCAACTAATTTTGTAGTGCGGTCAGCGCAATCATGAACATATTGCAAGTTTAACCAGAAACTTCTTGAAACACGGCAGTTGGATATAAACCCTCGAAGTTCGGTTGGAGTTAAAGCCAGTCCTGATTATTGTTGAGGCCAAAGCAAAGAAAATTCAAAAAAAATATGACCTAAAAAAGATGATTACAATTGAAATGGTCGTCAATCGGCGGGTATTGTGGCTTTCCATATTTAAAAACTTCTGTTCGCTGCATTGAAACCCACTTTCATTATACATTAAAGATGAGGTGAATGATCCTAGTTCTTCGTTAGTTTTCAATTAGGGCTATAAAATTAGTAGAAGATTTTTGTACATGTTATCTATTCGGGGTAGAAGTTTGGTATGTTTTTTTCAGTAGCCTAAATGACAAAATAAATTGACAAAATAATTGACAAAATAAAAAAAAAAGACTTTTTGCGAGTTAAATTTTTCGCCGCCATATAAGGAAACACGGGAAAAATACAAACAAAATGCATAATATATTTACATGAATAGAAACTTTGTCCATTTCTTTATCGTTTACAAAAAAAATTTGAATTTTAGACCCATCATTTAAGGAAATATGAGCATTTTAGAAAAAGAGAGGTTTTTGGGAAAAGTGGGACAAATTTTACTGTAGTTGAGATAGGCAGAAAGATTTGTGGGCGGAGCTAAGCTGTTTTTTTTCAAAAAATAAAAATCTCAATTTACGCGATAATTCATGATTTTTTTTTACATACATATAGAATCAATGTAGGAGAACACAATTTCAATTTTTTTTTTAAGTTTTTAACAAATTTTAAGGCTTAAAAATCAAACGTCCCACTCTACCCACCCTATTGTCCTGATTTACCCTTCGTCACAGGCTCCTCCCACAAATTTTTGAAAACTTTGACCGTCTCCTATGGGTAAACGGTTTATTCTAAAATTAAATAAAAAATATGGGGGGTACCTTTAAGAGTGAAATACAAAAAAATGTAAAAAAAAATAAAATTGGGTGATTATATTGGGAGATATGCGAGGAAAAATAAAATGTCCCGTCTTACTCCACTCTCCCCTATCAGAAATTTTATGAATTATCTTTATAATATTCTATTAACACTGATCTGACTCTTACTTGATCATTTTGAGTCCCAATGAATTACAACATGTGTCAGCATAGGTTGGCCTATTTTCTGAAGTATAATCTCTGATTTGATTGCATCACTTTTGTTCAATCGACTTTCACGACGTTGGCGATAAGTGATTTTGATAATATCTCCTTCGCTGCAATTAAAAAATGCCGCTTGCATGATAGTATGAGATCGAACGCTCAGATTTGTAGCATCAGCCGATAGTCCAATATCTTTCGATAAAGTTTTTTGGGGATTATACTCTTATTGTTGAAATTCGATTGACGCATCCCATTGAACCATGTTGTGGCAAACTACGCTGACCTTTCAAAAAGTCGTAGTCCTCCTTCCAATAATCATTTCTGGAGCTCATCATTATTTTCTTCACATTTTTCGGCGAAGGATCACAAAGGGATCAATTTGAAGACCCAATCCCTCAACTTACTGTTTTTACTAGTACTTTAATAGTATCGATCATTAGTATTTCTTACTGATCGATTATTAGTATCTAATTGAAATTTTTTTACTATTAAATATAAAACCTTGTTTTACTAGTAAATATGTAACTATAGTAATTTACTTAATTAACCCCTTATATAACAGTGAGTTATTATCCCTGAGAGTTATAATTTTAAGTATACCGAAGGCAATAATGTTTCAGATCGTGTCGCACGTATCGATTTATTAATCGATATCTATTGGAGAGTTGGGCTCCAAAAGGCTTATTGTCCGTTTCGTTTGAACCTATCTTCTTTTTTCCGAGTGGACCGATTTACTTGAAATTTGGCCAAGTTGCTTAAATTGTTGTCATACTAAATATCGGGAGGTTTTTTAAAATCTTTTTTTACTTATTTTATTGGTTTTTTTTACGCAAATTTTCCTTGACTTAGGGCAACTGTAGTAAGTTTTTGTGAAAGGAAACGTCGTCTGCAACCCAATTGCTTTATCCTAGTTTTCAAATACTTCAAAAAGTTTCCTTTCTGATAGGGGTGATAGCGAGGTCATTATTAAAAAAACTATTTTTTCTAGCTATTTTTTTACTTATTATATTATTATTTTCACACTGTTATTGTAAATTATTGTTGTTCCGAAAATCAACAACTATTAGTTTTTCAATTTTCCCTTTTAATGTAATAAATCTAAAAAATAAAATTCAGTGCGACGTGGGGTGGTGTGCGTATGCCCACAGCACCAAAGTCGCAAAACATATACTAATTAAAAAATATCTTTAGCCTGAACCCGGCGTATACCAAAGGACCTTGTATTAGTTTCTCATTTGATTTTGTACAATGAAAAGTAGTGAAAAATAATGAAATAGGGCAACACTGTTTGAGCTGGTACAGAAGAAGAAACGATTCAGTTAGGTTTGACAGTTGGAGCTCCAACTAAAACGAAAACTAAAACGAAAGACACACCAAACCGAGACCTAGGTCTCGGTTGGAGACTTCCGTTCCCGATGAGCTAAACGGTGTTTCATGCATTACCTTAGACGACAACGCTTCTTTAACTTGGACTTTAGCTGTGACATCCATCACTTCCTCAACGGTATCCTCCTTCCCAACAGCCATTACCCTTTCATCAACTTTCCTCGAATTTGGTAGAGAATAAATATACGGTCCTACAGAAATGTAAATAACTCAGTAAACAATATTGAGTGGTGGTCATATTAAACAAAACTAACAGTAGGAAGAGATACTTTCACAGCAGAGAAACCCTACAAAAGATGCCACTGAGTGGGCTTAACTTGATGACTGCTCATTGCAGTAAAGGCTTCATGCAGTAACAATGTTTGTTGACAAAAAGGATTTTCGGAAGGAGCTTGATTACTGCTGATATTATTGCTGAAAGTAGCATTCGGTGATCTTTTCTGCTGTTTACCATTGAGTTGGTAAATAACGATTGGAGACTTCCGTTCCCGATGAGCTAGACGGTGTTTCATGCAGTACCTTAGACGACAACGCTTCTTTAACTTGGACTTTAGCTGTGACATCCATCACTTCCTCAACGGTATCCTCCTTCCTAACAGACATTACCCTTTCATCAACTTTCCTCGAATTTGGTAGAGAATAAATATACGGTCCTACAGAAATGTAAATAACTCAGTAAACAATATTGAGTGGTGGTCATATTAAACAAAACTAACAGTAGGAAGAGGTACTTTCACAGCAGAGGAACCCTACAAAAGATGCCACTGAGTGGGCTTAACTTGATGACTGCTCATTGCAGTAGAGGCTTCATGCAATAACAATGTTTGTTGACAAAAAGGATTTTCGGAAGGAGCTTGATTACTGCTGATATTATTGCTGAAAGTAGCATTCGGTGATCTTTTCTGCTTAAGTACATAAGATAAATAAAATTAGACAGCGTTTAGTTACGAACATCTTGGACACAGTATGGTTTGTCAGTTGCAAACAATGTACCTCGACCATATTGAAAGGACTTGGAGGTTTGCAATGAGATTCCTGTGTTTCTGAGTGTCGCTACGTCTGAGGATGAATCGACGTTGAGGCTAACTTTCACAGATAAAAGGAATACTTCCAGTGGGGGAATAATTTCAGAAATAACTGGTCCCCTAATATCCTCGGATCGGTAGATAACGATTTGAAACTTATTGAACGTGTTTGCCGCCATTTGGCTGAATACACTTAAGTTGGATTTCAACCCTCTAGACGTGTCCAGTTGACGTCTGCGTATGTTATTTGTGTGTGTGTGTAACGTGTGTGTAACTGTTTTAATCCACGCTTTCTTAAAACGGTTTTTTTTTGTACCTCTTTCTCATATGCCTTCTCCGTGTAGGAGTTTGTTGTCATATAGTGTCCACGCGAAATCGACCAATGCCGTGCGCGACCAAATCACCGATTTTCATGAAAATTTAACCACCTACTGGTTAAGACGTCATGATTTTATGGTGTAATTTTTTTTTAAACAATACAAAAAAAGATGTCGAATTCTAAACTTTTTCGTCTTTTTTTGCGCGTTTTGCGCGTTTTCTTTTTTTTAAATTTAGTCTTTATAAATAGTAATGAAAATTTTTAAAAACTTAGCAAATAAACTTTGTTTATTGATATTAACAAAGTTCATTTATGAAATATATTAAAAAAATTTAATTAACCTACGTTTTTAACCATTTATCAGTGCCCAATGGGCCCTACAGGAAAGTTGACATAGCTTAAAACGGCTTTTGAATTTTTATAATTGGATTTCACGAACAGCAAATTAACATGTGCGTTTATATACCTTTAAAAAATCGCCGAGGTTTTTTTTATATTTAAGTCTTGGTAGCCCTCCAAAGATGGGAAATATTTTGAGTTTTCCCGTCTTTTTCTCGCTATTTTTCACACCCCCCTTCGTCACTTTCCCCCCTTTTTTGCCCTCGAGGATGATTCTTAAGACGCGCTCTAGGGAGCTAAATGAGGATGAATCAATAGAATGTGCGTAACTCTTCTTGAGTGTGGTTTCATTTTAAGATATTGTTTTAAAGTCAATTACATTGTATTAGTGCTGTTTATATTTTGATTTTAAAACAAGTGGTTTACACTTAATCGACAATGGCTAATTTAAGATGTTCAGTTGGAGAACATATTGACGAATTGTGTTTTAGTGAAACATTTGTGAAACACTCGGACTACTCAGTGTTAAGTGTGGAAAGCCTCGATGCTATTGATGTAAAAACCATTTCATATCGTGCAAATCTGTTACAATTTTCGTCAATTTGTCTTCATCATCTTTAAGCGTTTACTGCCAAGTTCCATGTTTATAGAAAATCAAAAAAATGTGCGAATCTATTTGGAAACCACAAAACCAACTGTAAGTTGCCCAAAGGAAATAAGTCACCATCGTTAAAAATGTGCGAGTCTATTAAGAAAACTCAACCAAATCTTCACGTATTTCCCGGTCAAAAGCTGTGTCCAAATTGTTACATGAACTTTTTACGTGTGATGTCTAAAAAGGAAGGAAAATTATCTCAGTGTTCTTCATCCAATTTATCAGAATTGTCTGAATTTGAGGACTGCGAGGCTGAGTTAAATACCATTTCACTTCAGAGCGACACATCTTTTGGCTCACCTTTAACGAAATCATTTAGACGATCCGTAATGGTAACAAGTGCTTTGGAAGTGACGCCAGTGAAAATTGATACCAAAAAATCGAAATCGGCAAGGTTAAATGTTATCAAGCGCAAAGCTGATGAAATTCAAACCGCGTTCATCAAATTACATGAACCATTTGCAAATATTGTTCCTGAAAAACTTAATACCAGTGAAGAAAATGCAATTATGGTTAATGATTATGAGATGATGATGCGTGAACTAAAAGAGCGATGTGAAAAATTAAAAGATGCATCTGACTACAGTGGAATTTTAACTCTCTTGACGTTAGCCCCTCAATCTTGGAGTCTTCAACGTACCGCAGAATTCTTTAATGTGTCTATTTCACAAGTGAAACAATCTCGGATTCTTAAAAATGAAAAAGGAATATTAGCGACTCCTGACAAAAAAAAAGGACGTAAGCTTACTGAAGATGAAACAGAAATCATAAAAGATTTCTATTTGGCTGACGAAAACTCCCGTATGCAGCCAGGAATGAATGATTACGTATCAGTGAGAATAAATCCCGGTGAAAAAAAAGTGAAACTCCAAAAACAACTTCTTCTTATGAACATAGATGAACTTTATTACAAGTTTAAAGAACACTGTGTGACGAAACTATGCATGAAAGCGTGTGGACGATCTAAATTTTTTTCACTTCGCCCAGTTAACGTTATAGAAGTTGGTGGTTCCGGAACACATAACGTATTGTAAAGCTTCTCTCCTTTCGGAGGCGTGACTTTACAATATAGCGATAATAAAAGAATGAACTCGGAGGCTTTACCCACAATGCCGATGTATTGAGTAAAACTATAAAACTAAGAGCTACATGGAAATGAGAACATACCAATCTGAGTGTTATCCAAATTGAGAACAGAATAGGCAAATGACAAGTAAAAGGGGAAAGGGCACGTATGGAAATAATCACTGAATGATACACAAGCGTTACCAAAACGCGAGAGCACGGGCCACATGATTACGTAGCGAAAAACATACTTTGTCACAGAACTGGGAAAAGAGGAGAGTGAGAGGAAAGAAGTGGTTGGTTTGACGGAGAGGTGAAGACTGCTCTCCGTTCGTCGCTCATTTGCGACGAAAGTTTCCATACATCTGGACCCATCTGGTCCAGCACAAAGGCACATTATTCAATATTAATTGCCCTGTGTAAAGGGTGTCCCAAAATGAGATGACGCGTGAAATGGACACTTGTCAATATTATTACGGGGTAGGCCTAGCATTATGGGAAACTAAACATTAACTAGATTTACGGGCTGTTACTCTAAGCTACTCATATTCTAAAAAGGGGTTATAATATTACTGGCGCCGGGCAGCGTCAGTAGACACGCCTCGACGGTCGACGAGGTGGGGATTCGTTACAGTATGTGTATGTGAAAAACATGAAAATGTGAAATTGATGATTGATTCCATTATTGGAAACAGTGAAGAAAAATATTTTATGATGGATAAACTGGTATGCGATGTAAAAAACGATGTGTGTATGTTAAATCGTTGTGCGAACTGCCCTGGAAGCCAAAAACTAACGGAACATATCAACAGTTTTCTTGGTCTTGTGAATACAGTGAAATTTGAACAGTGGGAGTCAACTGACCGAAATATGTTGGTTCCTAATGAATTATCCGCCGAGTGTTTCATGATTCAGTTAGTTCAGAAAATTGAGGCATTAACTACTCACCATTTTATTGCAAAACAGCAATCAAAATTTTGTCGCAAACTGAAAACAAATTTGCCTGCACAGTGGCGGTTTGCTACTTAAAAACTAAGTAGTTCAGTGGCCCACGCCACTGGTTTGTGCAAATCCACTTAAAAAAGTGTCAAACACTGATTTTTTTAAGTGTCTGCTTACTAGAATACTATTTTTAAAAAACAAGTGTGAAAAATGCCACACTAAGTATCAAATATGGATCGAGGAATATAGGCTACTGAAATATATTCGCGCGAAGTACGAAAAAGTGCTGCGGTAGTAAAACGATCTACACACGCTTTATTAATAATACTCTAACAAAGAAATAAAGAGGGAAATCAACAACTGAAATATAGGTTTGAAGTTCCGTTTTTAAAGTTTTTATTTCACGGCATGTTTATTAATTCATTTCATTGAAAGCATACAACACATATAAGCATACTATAGCATGTGATAGTAGTTCGGTATGACATGGATGTTATTTCGTAAAACAAACGACTGCAGCGGACAATGGAATAATAAAGAGGAAAACTGAGAAATAGCACAGAACTTTTCACTTGGTCTTACAACAAATGAGAAGTGGTCATCAGAAAAGAAGAGAGTCGTCAAATTTTCAAAGATAAACACTGTATCGTTATCTAGAACCAACACATTTGATATTCTCCAAAACACAGGCATGGAGTTTTCTATTTCCTTAAGAAACACAGATCCTTTTTTACACAGTCTGCCTGATACTTTCAAGGTCTTTACAGAAGAAATTACAAATTCATTCCGACTTTTCACGGCAGGAGGGATTAAAAGGAACCACTGACAACCTTGAACGGTTTTCTTTTTGTATTTATAAAAAACCAAAAATTCGAAAAATTTTCCGCCACAGAAAAAATCCGCCTCTCCATCAGATTGCATTGCAAGGCCAAGGAGTTGTTGGTGATTGAAGGCCAACGAAAACTCAACATTTTTGAAATTACAAATACGCCGCACTACTTTTTTTAATGGGGCATTTTTGGATTCGTATCGATAACAAGAAGAGTATCGTGGTGGCCCATGTAATCTAATCTGAGAAATAAAGTGGAGCATATAATGTAGTTTTGGGGTAATTGAATAGCCTGAAATCTTGGGATACAGTAAAACAAAAGCGGAATTATGACATTCAATGTCTAACTGGGTGAGCTTTAGCTGATCTTCGGTAAAGGTATAACATTGAAGAGACGCACATATGCGCAAAAGAAGAACATAGTTTGCATATTGTGGGCTTTCGTCACATGTCACATATTCAGCAAGAACTAGTGCTATCATAATTGACAGAGAAGACATTTCAGACGCCGAAAACGATAATTTGCCATCACCCATTACTTCATCGTATTTGATCTCAGGGGGTGGGGTAAACTGTCTTTGAGATTTCAATAGAGATAAATCAATGTTTACTTGGGCAAGATCTATCCTGTTTTCCGCAATTAAAAATCTCAGTAACAGTTTCAGTTCCAAGTTTAGAAAACCCTCGTCGGCAAGGTGCATGTAATCACTAGGGAAAGCTTTGGTTGCATCAAAGCCAGCTAAAGACGAAAAACACGACTGTCCATTGATGCCATGAGTTTTTGAGAGTTCGTCTATATCTTTAACGTTTTCAGCTTCTTCGATTTCCTTCACTTGATTTTTATAGCTCGCAATATCTCGCAATCTACAGTCGTTTTCATGATGGATTAAGTCCATCTGTTCCCTTTGTATGTGACACATCCGACAAGGACTTTGAGCACAGCTGACACTCTCTTTAAATCCTGCCATTTTATTACTTGCTGGCATATCTCCGACACAATTTGTAAGAAAACTAAACCATTCCCTTTCTTGACCTCTAATACAGAGTTTAACGCCCATTTGCAAATCGGCGAGGTCTTTCAATACCGGCCTCAAAAATTCTATCATTCCATGTTGTTTAAGAAGACAACTATTAACTACACCAAGCAATTGAATGCTACGCAAAGACGATCTTGAATTAGGAGGGAGATTCAATAAACTCCAGTAAAAAACGCCAACTTTATGATCCCCTTTTTTGCTGCCGAGCGGATTGGCTGGTTCAACCTCGTCCCAGTAAAATTGAAATCCTAATACTACCCCATTTAAGCGTATGAAAAGTTCGTGGGTTTTTATGTAGCTCCCGTCCCATACATCAGAGTAGACTCCTGATGTGTTTCTGTTCAGTTTAATTCTTTCAAAGCTTTTCAGGGTGGAATCGTACACAGACTTAACAGACAATAATTGTTGGAGCGATTTCAAAAATGGAATGATATAACCTTGATCTTGATTTTGACTTACAGACAAAAATATGTTCTTTCAAAATATTAAAAAATATTTACATTAAAAAAAATGTATTTTCTTGCCATCAAAACACTACAAAAAAATAATGCAAAGCAAATATTATACAACGACGAAATAAATCATGCAAGCTAAAAATTAAGTAGTTAGGTACTTAATATAAATAAAGGGTAAACTAATTGTCTGATAAAAGTAGTGTTCACAGGCTAACACGCGTGAAATTAATGGTTCTGCTTAGTAATAACTGAAATTAACAGTAAAATGAATTATGTAATTTTTTTCTTGCCCTACGATGTTGACGGAGAAACGATATGTGCATTGAACAAAGAGGCCAAATCAAGAGGGCTGCAAATTTCGGCTAAGTTCAGGTGAATATTTAAAGAATAAAATGTTTAGGTCTAATTGAAATATATTACAATAGTCTTTGAATGATAAACAGTAAGAAGGTGGACATCGTCATCGTCGTTACCGAAAAACTCCATTTCAAATGGGAAGTACTTTCATATTTAAAGAGAGAGTTTGGACTGAGAGGATATTGGGGTGGAAAATGTGTCCACATGACATGGTATACGGACTCCTTCAGGTTGGTTCACTTATGTTCTTCGCCATATTCTTGAAATTAATACTAGCCTATGCTAGTACTTTAAGTATATATTTTACAGAAATTGAATTATATTGGTTACCAATTTGAATGTAGTAATAATGGAGGCACACACTGGGTTTCACTTTATCCTTACTTACTTTGCTACATGCATCCGTCGTTGGGGTCCTGTCCACCCAGAGTTAATCTGCTTAAGGAGAAGATTGAGCAGAGAACATCGTACGTTACAGGAGACAAAGAACACACAGTTTAATTTATTCAAACTTATCATGTCAGTCAAGTGTGTATGCTACCATTTTCCCCAATAAACAAACTGCAACTTAAAAAAAAAACCCAAAATTGTGTTGAAGTACAAAGAGAAACAACGTTTTTTTAGCGGTAAATGAAACTCTACTGTTAGGGTGTTTTTAAATTTTTACAAGGACAACAGGCCTGGAAGCGAAAAAAAAATCCACAGATGTATCACCTTTACTGTGTCTGTGCCCTTGGAACATAGAAAGAGAAAAGGTTGAGGTAATGGTCACCTTTTCCGGACAATGAATATTCGTAAGCGGGAGCGCCGTCTGGTATGCGTTATAAGTTTCATTCCAGTTTTTTTACTCGTTCACACGCACAAGTGGCTGCTCCAGATAGTCTCGAACTCTCGATTTTACTATGACTTCTCATAGAAAAGTCAAAGTTAGTTATGGCAAGGAAAATAGTAGAAATAAAGGGGTTCAACTACCTGATATTAGTTCAACTCAGTCGTGTTCAGATCTCGAATTTCTTAGACAAAATTTACTAAATCAATTGCTGAAAGACAAGTCCATTGAGGATTTAGGAGGAGATAGTAATACACAAAAAGAAGAAATTCTCATTTATTATCATGACTTGGAGTTAGGAAGTGATGTAGAGTACGAACCGGATGTGATTTTGAAGAATAGGGAGAAAAACTTGAGCGCAAAACTTTAAAAAAATTCTGCAACTAAAGGCAAGTAGGCTAGTGCATATGTCAATTATATTTTTCAGTTTTACAATTAAAATTATTTACACAAAATTTAGTAGATCCAAGTGTCCAAGAAATTTAAACTTTCAATTTTTACTATCTCCAGTTGCTGGGCATAGTAGCGTGCCTTACGGCGTAGGAGGTTCGTCGCGTGAAGACGAAAACTTGGGAGACGAGGCTGCACAGTGCAGCAATCCAACGGCTGGTGTCAGTTTCTCCGTGATTGTTTCTTCATCATCATTACGTCAGGGAGAGTTGGCGGAAGGAGACGCGAATAGTGACACAACAATTTCCGATACCACCACACCTCTCTCCCCGGATGGAACTCTGTTGACTGAGCTTATGGTCACCGTTGAAGCGCCTCTCTTACCTTCTGAAGAGTCAACTGTCTTGCCCAACGATGAAACTATGCCACCACCGCTTTTGATTCTGCCAAAACTAGATGTGGTACTTCAACACGCTAAAGACAACCATCAATTACTTTCGAAGATGGTATGCCTCGTCAATTTTTTTGGCAGCCATTTGTATGAACTATGTCCCCACCCAACCCCTACAATGTTCGACGAATACTGCCGCATGATTCTTGAGGATCATCCAGAGGTTGGTGATCGCAACTTCGACGTGAACATTCCTTCAACAAAATGGGTAAGCCACAATTCGCTTATAGAAATGGTCTTTTCGGTAAAATTAGTTTATATGTTTTTATTAATAGTATAGCATCAAGCAGAAGATAATGAAAAATCTGCAAAACAAACGCAACTACAGTAAGCATTCTGCCGTTTTAGCTCAACGGCGCCGCCTAACTAACACCCTTCAACCACTGGCAGAGAACACGGAAACCGCCATGTCCATAGCTGAGACCATCCAGGAAGACACGGCTTTTGCTTTGAGGAGAACGTATGTCCATGCCAACACCCTCAAGTCTGACGAAATTATTCGAGCATTTCCCGAATACAACAATTTTCAGACGGTAATTATACGAACAACTATCGTATATAGCTGCGCATTGACTTATTTTCTTACACAGGTATTGCATGACTTTGAGAGAGAATCAATGGGCGATGTTACCAGAGATATTTTCACATCTAGGCTTAAAAGTCATATCTCTTATTTGCGGCTGTTTTTGACAGCTGAAAGTAAACATGCGAACTTTTCCGACCTCTCTGATCTAGATATTATTCTACATGTTAACAAGATGGCCTCTACTAAAAAAGGGACAAGAAATGACCCACTACTCTTTGATATTAAAAATGTAATTGTTGTCTTTCAGAACATAATTATTCAGTGGCTTAATAATATCCTTCTATTATTTAATATTTCCAGGTCGGTAGCGCCGTCCC
Organism: Daphnia galeata; assembly: GCA_030770115.1. Taxonomy (NCBI): domain Eukaryota; kingdom Metazoa; phylum Arthropoda; class Branchiopoda; order Diplostraca; family Daphniidae; genus Daphnia; species Daphnia galeata. The sequence goes on from CM061115.1 coordinate 7,715,076, forward strand.
TAACATCAGAGTTGATAATTCCAGTCCTCATAGCATTCTTTTCTTAGACGACCAAAAAATCATCCAGACGATGATTATTAAGGCTGGTAGCAGCGTCTCTTATACAGTTCACGGCATCGAGGGCAATATTTCCACAATATTACTCAATATCTTGTCGATGTATTATACATTTGACATTTATTACCCCGCCCTTTATGGAATTCTAAAAATTGTAGATGATTTGTGTTTGAAGGGCATTGAACGTGCTATTGAAGAGAGTCATCCAAAGCCCAAGAGACGCCGACTTGGAACCGGGCAAACTCGCTCCCGTTTACAAACAAAGAAAACGCCCGATTGTGTGTCGAAGTTCTTAAACTCTTATTTTGACTATTTGGAGAAAATGAACGTACAGCAGTCGTAAACAATTGTACAGCCTGTGCTACCATTTGAATACACTTGACTTGATGATTGTATTTGTCGTTGTTTATACATTACTATGATTACATTTTGTATATTAAGTGGAACGCTAAACATTTTCATAAATAAAATCTCTTAATTATCATGCGGTGCTAGGCATCGATTCATATTTTTGCAAAAAAAACAAGTATTAGTATACTTAATTTTAAGTACCTGCGTATTTTTAAGTACATTGGAGCTTAAGCTTCACCAACCCTATATAGTATCGTTTTTCTTAAGTAGTTTTTTTCTTAAAAATTAAGTAGTTAACTGAGTAAAGTATACAAGTTTGAAATCTACTTGAATTTAGTAGCAAATATCTAGTCAAGTAGAAATGCACAAACAAGTATTTTTTTTTCAGTAGAAAAACGCCACTGTGTGAAGGCATTATACTTCTACAAGGGGATTTTTCGCAAAATTATTCCATGATATCGCAAAATTCCACACAAGGATCATTTTTTAATCCTCCACCTCAAGCTACACTGCATACATTCCTTGCCTACGTGAAATCTGAAGGACAGCTAAAAAAACACAGCATGTGAGTTTTTTCAAATAGTAGTCATCATAATACTGTTGCCGTGTTTTCATTTTTAAAAGTCGTAATTCCATATTTAATTAATATGCATCCTCATGTGAAAAACGTAGTCCATTTTACAGATGGTGCTGCTAGTCAGTATAAGACTTGCAAAAACTTCGCGAATTTATTGTTTCATAAAGATGATTTTGGCGTTGAAGGAGAGTGGCCTTTTTTTGCTACCAGTCACGGAAAAGGGCCTTGTGATGGTATTTGGGGGACAGTTAAGAGATTGGCAAGAAGAGCAAGTCTTCAAAACGAGATAACGATACAAACACCCCTTGCTTTATTTTCTTGGTGTAACGCCAACATAAAAAACATAAAATCTTTTTTTGTTTCATCTGATGATATTTCAACGAATGAAGAAGCGCTAAGTAATCGATTTAAGAACGCAAAAACTCTTTTCTCTTTTTTTCTCATTTTTTCTAAAAATTATCCGCTATTTTTATTTTCTATGTATAGACCATTTTCACTGTGCGAAAAGCAGTATTCATGTATTCATCATTTATTTTTACAGTCTTGGTGAATGCTGCAGCCACATAGGTGCTATAATATTTGGTGCTCTTGTTGTTAATGCTCAAAAAACCACATATTAACGGTTACAGACCAACAATGAAATGGTTAAGGAAGTCAGTGAAGCCGGTAACATATTCATCATATTTATACTGTGTAAAGACAGTTACTATTTTTATTTTTTATCTCAATACAGGGTATGGTGGATACTATTTCAGAATTGAAAAACACACGAAAGAAAGCCAAAAAAAGAAGGTGTCTCACAGTACATTACATTACTCACCATTACATTACACAATTTATCTATACAATTTCAATTAATACTGTAACTGTCAACTGTATATATAAATGAAAATGGTGATACCTCTGTTGATGTTGTATCTCTTCCTTCTTTGATATCGAGTAGAGTAGTTGTTGTCAAGGTTAAGTGTTGGTGCCCAATCAACATGCATTGTTCGCATCACGGTAATATGATGGTTTACCTACAAACATAGTATATAGTTTTCTTTTTTAACTGTAAATGATTATAAAATAATAGTTATTATAAATAATAATTACCCAAAACAAAATGTTTATGACACGTACACAAATGACTTCTTTTTGAGGTCTCCCTCATGAATGTGTAATCTACTTAGCCACAACCACCTTCTTTCACTAAGAATATTAAAATCATCCGGGTTTCTATTGTCATAAGAAAGTGGGATTGAAAATAACCGAACCTCACTGGCACGTTTTGGGTGACAGCCACGGACAACACAGTTTCGGACCATTACACCCTTCACTGTAATGACGATTTGAATAACTAGTTATAACGAATTCTGGAAAATTTTACACTTGGAATGTTGGCAATATCCTGACGTACAATGTGCCACTATAATTTTGCTCCTGGTAGCAAAATTAGTGGGAGAAATCGGTCCTCAAAGTCGTTTTCCTATCTTAAATCCAGCTAAACAAGGCTAACTAAGACTACAAATGGCGGATTGCAGAGTTGCCGGACTACATGAATACTGCTTTTCGCACAGTGAAAATGGTCTATTCTTTATTTTACATACTTAAATGTGTCTTTGAATTATCTTTTAGTGTCTATTTATTGAGAATTCCAATAGAACTAGGCTTTACTTGCGGAAATAGTTATGTAAAATCTCCCCTATTTAAAGCATATGCAATTTTCTTCACGACGGACGAATAGCCCTGGAAAGGAATGGCACTATTCGTCCGTCGGACGGAAGAATAGCCCCGGTGCTATATTTCCGTCCGACGGACGAATAGATTTTACCATAAAGTAAATTATAGTATTATAGTAAGACTACTTTGAATGTTTGCGCAAAAACTGTTTAATAGTCTTTCAATATTTTTCTCCCTAGAGCGCGTCTTAAGAATCACCCTCGAGGGCAAAAAAAGGGGGGAAAGTGACGAAGGGGGTGTGAAAAATAGCGAGGGAAAGACGGGAAAACTCAAAATATTTCCCATCTTTGGAGGGCTACCAAGACTTAAATATAAAAAAAAACCTCGGTGATTTTTTAAAGGTATATAAACGAAAATGTTAATTTGCTGTTCGTGAAATCCAATTATAAAAATTCAAAAGCCGTCTTAAGCTATGTCAATTTTCCTGTAGGGCCCATTGGGCACTGATAAATGGTTAAAAAACGTAGGTTAATTCAATTTTTTTTATATTTCATAAATGAACTTTGTTAATATCAATAAACAAAGTTTATTTGCTAAGTTTTTAAAAATTTTCATTACTATTTATAAAGACTAAATAAAAAAAAGAAAACGCGCAAAACGCGCAAAAAAAAGACGAAAAAGTTTAGAATTCGACATCTTTTTTTGTATTGTTTAAAAAAAATTACACCATAAAATCATGACGTCTTAACCAGTAGGTAGTTAAATTTTCATGAAAATCGGTGATTTGGTCGCGCACGGCATTGGTCGATTTCGCGTGGATTGACCCATATCACATTGGCCCATATCACTTCTTGTTACCCGATCGCCCATATTATCAACTGGATCACATTCTCTGATACAAAAAGGACATGATGATTTTGCGGCGAATGAATTCCGGGAACCACCAGAAGATCCTCATATAATAATTCAACAACAAAATCAAATAATGAATAAACTACTGGCTGAAAAAAATGAATTGATACTACTGATGAGTGTTACTACGCTTCGTTCGATTAGACGCCCGTGTTTGAATATTTTAAACGCGACGTCGGCCACAAAAAAATGGAAATGAAAAATGGAATTGACGTAATCCATTCAAGAAAAATCTTACTCGACGTGTGAGAGTAAAAGAAATAATGAAAACCAAATAAAAGCAAAAGAATATCTGTATTAAAAATGGAATTAAAAGTAAATCCAAACATAAAATTATTCGTCTTGTTCAGTTTAATTTTCATCGTCTTTTTCAGTTTCTTCTTCATCTTCTTCATTTACCATTTCGGAAAATGCACCTTCTGATCTTAGATCAGAAGGTAATCTCCTATTTCTATCAATTTCATAGCAGTAATATTTGCATATTGCTTCTAAATATTAAATTTTTTATTTTTATTTTCAATTCAAAGCATATCAAATCAAGCAGCTCATCGCTTGCAATTCTACTACGACAATGGCTACTTTAAGTCTTCCCCGTTCACTGCCAAAATGGATTTTGACTGCCTTGTAGTGTGCGGGTGAACGTCGACGTTTTCAAGAAGAACCCGGCCCTGGGTTCGTCTGTCTGACAATTCAGGGAGATGTTGTTGCAAATTATGGAGTTCGCTCCCAAAATCGACCAGATTATTGTCCATCATCGCCGGGCTGTCTCATTCGAAGCGTTGGCGATTAATCGTTTGGCGTTCCCATTATCGCCCTCTGATAATGTCTTGTTTGGCATTGCTAGCGGCGTGACAACTGCAGGTCACAAACGCCAAATCCTTCTACATCGGTTTCCGGCACAACGACACCTCCACAAAAGAGGCCAAAGAGGCCATCCCTGTAATAATAACCATGCCGAAAATTATTTAAATGTGTCTCATACAAAACCGAAATTAGTGTGCTCGTCTCTACTTTCCAATGCTTTTCAGTCAACTTTATGAAAACCTTTTGAAAAACCTTCTCAGGATTGTCCTTCTTAAAGTAATTTTGGTGCATTGCAAAAAGGTGAAGAAAACGCTCACGGCTTTCCAAATACGTTGGTTTATTAGCTCGACGACTTGGTTGTCTTTGGCAGGAGCCATATTTCCTCACCACTGGGAAAAAACGCGAATGACGCCTAAAATGAACGTCATACCAAGCAAATGAACGACATTTCATAATGTCGCGATTTTTATTCACACGTTTCGTAACACCCACGTTTTGTTGGAGAGCAACGAAATTCAACGTGAGTGCGATTAAAAAAGGGACTTGCTTTGAATGCGTAATGGTCGATTGGGCTTCGCTAACCGTCATACGGGACACCAGCTCTCGAATCATATTTCCAGTTGGACGCCAATCGGGCAAGTGACCGAGTCAAATGCGGACTCGTGAGTGCCGTGGAAAGCAGTCGGTGTGCGATGCACGCACACACAGCAGCGAAAACAACCTATTTTTACCGATTTTAACTACTTAATCGTGGGACAAAACATAATTATTTATTTTGCCGACTTTTTAATTTTTTCCTACTTAGATATTTTTCAAAACTGTGTAATTTTTCAGTAGCCTGACGACAGGCTACTTGTTATTTATTTACTTATTCTGATTACCTACTTATTTATATTACAAACTTAGAAATAAATATTTCTACTTAATTATGGAATGAAGATACAACAACAAACAATATAAGCGACTAACAAAGAATAGTATTCAAAAAAACAAATGACAATTTGTTAAAAATTAAGCCAATTTTTCTGATGACAGGAAGAGTTGGAAATCTCTGATGAAGTTGTCACTAGCAGCATTTTCTTCATCTATTAGGCTATCAACCTGATAAGAGAGAACTCATAGGACGAATGATATCTGATTTTAAAAAAGTTGAGATTAATTATAAAGACAGGACATTGTATATTCTAAAAGAAATTGCATTAAAAAGTAGTTTTTCTCAACGTTTATTGACAAAACTAAGAAGATAAAAAGGTCGCTTTCTACACCTTAGGATAAACACAAACTGTTAAACGGAAAAATACGAACACACGAAAACATACAGACACGACAGCGTTTGGGGGGAAAAAACCCTTTTGCAGAAAAAAAAGATGTTCCTCTTGTTTGAGGAATGGACAAGGGGGTTCACGCAAAGAAGAGAAACTGTTGAGCGAGACGGCGATGGGTGACGACAGAACGTAGCGGAATCCTGGCGCGAATCACGTTTTACGATAGATCACCAAGTAGCTGGATTCCAGGAGTTGGTTAATTTCCATAAAGTCGAGCACCCGGACGGGGCTTTCGTTGAAAAGACGAAAACCATGCTCTTCGGACGGGACGAGACACGTGAAGTGAACTTTCAACGAACGAGTCACACCGCCTAGCAGCTAAACAGAAAACATGAACCAAATTGAAAGGAAATGGGTGGGGATTACAAAAAACGAGAGTCAACGACAGACAGTGAAAGGTGAAAAAAAAATTGAAAGAGAAACGCAAATCAAGTCGGCGACGTCAAGGATACTTAGTACCGGGAGTAGAGACGTCAGCGATGTGAACTATCACGGTCACCAAGTCTTACGTAGCCAATACCGAACTAACCCCACTCTAGGATAGACGAAAACGCGGCGAGTGTTTTTGTGTTGCAGCGTCAGACAACGCTGCAAGTGACACACCAGCACCCTTTTTTGTGATTGGCAGTGATTGCAGTGATGTGTGTGCGTCAACATTATGGGAATCAAGAAAACCAGACAAAAAAATAGAGAACTCACTTGGGTGCAGTGACCCACTTCAGGGTGACTATGGCCTTCTTGGTGGGGCACACCCGATGAATAAAATAATATCAAATTAATTATTCCATTATTTATTATAATAATAAAAAATAAATTGGCGTTCGTGAGAATCCGAACGGTGTTATATGCAGAAACGTGGAGGATAACACATCTGTACCTTGGACTTGTCCTGTTACATCCATCACTTCCTCAACAACAGCTCCCTCCCTCCTTTCAGAAATCGCCCTTTCATCAGTAACTTCCCTCATATTTGGTGGCAAAGAGTTATGTTCCTTGAGAGATGAAAATAAATCAGTAAACAATATTGAGAGTGGTAGTCATATTAAGCAAGACTCACAGTAGGAAGAGGCACTCGCACAGCAAAAGGGATTCTACCGCATCATTTTTGGTTTGCAAATTTGACAGGAAAACAGGAAATCCAGTAAACTTATAGAGTCACTTTTTAAAGTTTTGTAGACACATTATATTCCGGGATACACTTTTCATTTTTGATAATTAGAATTACTACGGATTTCCTTCATTTCGAGATTCTTTTCTAGAAATTATTCTTTTTTTTATAGGTAAGACCTCGAAATTTGGTTTCGCAAAATGGACAGAGGTAAGGGGTTATTTCAACTTGTACGCCATCTTCCTTTAAAATATATCGGAGCTTACTAACGTGATCAGCACAAATAAAGTTCATTTAGACAGCAGTCAAGGCCAACAGCAACAGCTGTCTCAAATTACAAAATAAACAAATAGGCAACCTATTAATAGGCTCATACCCTGTGAGATTGATGGGTACCAAAGCAGGGAGCTTTCTAGAAATGTTAGCTACAATTAATTATCGGCCTCCTCTCCCCACACTCCTATGCCATGGACTCAAACTTTTCTTTCAATGACAAGCGCTCTCCTTTCATCAGCAAGTGCTCTCCTTTCTTCAGTACGCGCTCTCCTTTGAACATCACGAGCTAAACGAGTTTCAAAGCAGACTCTTTGAGCTTCTCCTTGAACTCTTCGTTCATTATTTCGAACTATCAATGCTGCTTCATTCTGGAATCTCTGAGGATCACTTCGGCAACCACGCCACGCATCTACCTATAAATTGCGATGAATCTGCATGTCAATAGCTTATTGCGTAAGATCAATTTCGCCGAGGTGATTGATTAAAAGTCAACCCGCTTTTTCATCAATTCCTACATTTCAGCGGTCATTTCTAGTTGTTTCTTCATCCCTTCAAATCCGAAACCGACTTCTGCCAAAAGCGTTTCCCACTTTCCTCCTTTCAAGAAAAACAACCGCAGGGGATTTCGGACAAAACACTCGAGAGGAGGTTTGATTTTTATAAGGGTTGTTAACTTGTTACCCCATCCATCTTTAAAACGGTATAATAAAAAACCCTCAACTTACAGTTCCAACCCGAATTATCTGCGCCACCTCTCTTTTTTACATGGGCATAAAGGTTATGCCTGTTGCGCAATAATTTTAAAAATTAATTGGATGATCGCAACAACATGCAAATTGCGTTAGTTTAGGCTATTTTAGTGAATAGTAATTCAGCTGGGAGCACAGAAGTGTTACCCTAAATTGAAATAACAATGAAGAATGCACAATTGGTTGGTAAAAATAAACTTTACCGTGTAAGAAAATACACAGCAGTTGGAATAATAAACATGGCGCAAAATAAACTCTATCCTTCATAAAGTATAGAAATCAAACAATAAACATGAAGGATATGATTTTTTTAATGCTATATATATTCAGCTACTGTTCCACTAACTTCTTCTTTTCGAACACTCATCAGCACTGCATTAGATTTATCCCAAAAACTCATCTTTGCAACAAAGTGAACCATATATCAAATCTAGTTGACGGTTGCCAATACAAAGATGGAAAAGTTCTGTATAATGGCAAGCAACATAACATGGTCATTTCCTGTGCCAGGTGCAAAGAGAGACACCTATACACAACGCGAACCATATCAAATCTAGTTTTTCTATTTAGTTTTTGAATCCGTTTATCTAAGACCATTTCTAACAAACTTTACTTTTGAAATTTGTAAGGATCTATTGGAGCTGATTACTTCCAGAACCCTTTTAGCGGTTGATTCAAATGCAAAAACTCTGCTTTGGAACTCAGCAACCATGGGAGGCAGAACCAGAGGAGAGGAGACCATGGGAGAGCAACTAAGGAGAAGACCTGTAATGTTTTATACTAAAACACGGCCGCCAAGTTGTAATTTAGAGTCTTCCCCGTGTCTTGATTTTGTCCCAAGCGGTACGTCATTTTTTAACGTCATCGCCTTAATTGATGATCAAGTCAACTTGTCACACTGTTTTTTTTTTCTTCCATCCCGTACCATTCAGACCCCCCTTGTATTTACTTTGAGATGCTGCTTCCCACCACTTCCAAAACAAATCTCCCAGCACCCGGGAAAGTTCCACATTTCTCCCGTATTGATGTCCGCAAATTCCGCAAAACACAAGCGTCCACAACCTTTCGTCTTAACACCCAAGACGCAACGCCACTACCACTTGTAATTAAAAACCCAAGTCAAGTTCCACCAACACCACCCAAACGTTTTGTACCAAACATGCGTCAACTTATTCTAGGTAGAAAGGATCAAGGGCAATTACAGGGAAATCACCACCACAACGTCTACAACACGGAAATCAGTAGCTTGACTATATTAATTTATTAAAGGGCCTATTTCAAATCTTTGAATATAAAATAAAGACCAAGAGACATCAACTTCTGCTGTCCCCCACTAGGGGGGTGGACACTTGGGAAAAATGGCCGTTAGAATGAGAGGGAACTTGGCCAAATACGTCGTCCACTGAAATGGTCATAACTCGAGTAATTAAATCCGGAACCAAAATTTCTTTTGGATTCCGATTTTTAAAGTCCCTTTGTAGCTTCCCATTAAATAAGTTTTTCGAATAAACTCCGCGATTTCTAGAAAAGCGATGCACAAGATCCCCTCAAATCTGGTCAAATTCAAATTTCCGAACTTTTAATCCTAAATATCTCCTAAACGGGAGTAAATTTTGTCATTCGGCGAACGCAGGATAATCCGGCGTGCAAGAATATGTATTTTTTTTTTAATTTAGACCATTTCCGGATTTAGTTATGAAATGGCGCGCCGGGATTTTGGTCAACTTGACCAGAGCCATGAAAGGGGAGGTCTCTCAACTCCATGAGGCAAAGGCACAGAGACAGCTACAACGACACTACTGCCTCCTGTGGGTGTGTGGTGAACGTTGGTTTTCCTACGTTTTTTTCCAAGTCCCGTCTCCCGTGTCAAAATTAAAAATCCTTAGAAATTAAAAATCATAGAACAAAACAGCAGCTTCAGAGTGTCGAACCTTCTAACAAAAGATCTTCTTATCAGCTATCCGTTATTCTACCAACTTAGTTACCATTTCGTGATTTCCTGCTTAAAATTTCAATTTATGAATTGCAACTTGAATGAATTGGCCACTTTTACGCGTAACAGTGGCTACATGGCAGCACTGTCGTTATAGCTGTTCAAAAGTAGGAGGATGGGAAAGGATGGGAAAGAGAGCAGCTCGGAAAAACTGTGCCGCAGCCCAAGGGAAATTTTCTTATGGAGTTGACAGACCTCCCCTTTCATGGCTCTGACTTTACTGGCGAATCGCTTGTTAAAATCATTAATTTGTTGAAACATTTGATGAAACAGTCGCTAGATGGCGTGGACTGAATATTCAAGTTAAGCGCGAATATAATTTTAATTTGAGTAATAACAAGAAAAATGTTTGGCCTGTTGCAATTGAAAGAAAAGCTTGCAAAAATATTGAAGTTGTATGCATTTGTCAAATGAAGATGTGGACTATTGTAGGCTATACAATTCACGGTTTTTTTTTATTTAAAATTTGTTGAACTTTGTTAATGAAACGTGAGGAATGCTGTTGGTTCAATCGATTGATTTTCTTCTTTTTATTTTTATTCTATTTTTATTTATCCATTTCTTATTATTATTAGGCTTCTAAGTTGAGCATGACTGCATAAATAAACATGCGCTGTCGTTGATGGTAGCATTGGTAGCTCTTATAGTGTTTCCTGAATATTGGGCCCACCTACACACTGGATTCATCCTCTCTTTCCCATGTGTATCGATTCATTCAAATCCTTTCATTCGCTATATATAACCGCGGGGATTGCATAATTGCTTTCTTTCTTCCAAGAAATATAAAAACAAATTGAATTACAATTATATTTAGAATGGAAGTGATTCCAGACAAGAAAAAGCTGAAAATGGTTGGCTTCACTGCAGCAATATCCCTGTAACCCAAAATAAATTACAACCGAAAGAAAATATGTGGTTTCTCTCTCAGTTTCTGTTAAACAAAATGACAGATCTCTACGACTTGTTGTTCTCATTTCGGCGCTATTATTATTGTTGACTCTGCAAGGGTCGGTGTTCCTTTTTGTCGCCGTTGAACGGCTTCCGAATCCTTAGACGAACCAACCAGTGACTTTCTAGTTGAGCGTCCCTTCGCTTTTTTGACGGCCCCACTTAAGAATTATAGTCGCTGTGTTAGAAGAAGAAGAGGCCGTCCGGCTTGATTTCTCCTCTGTAGTGGTTTTACGAGAGCCCTGTTCTTTTATTGTCTTTCGAGGATTTTTTTTTTTTTTGTATTTTGTATGCTGTGTGTTTTAAGGCGACACAAGTACAGAAAAAGAGGCACGAGCCGCTTTGGTCTTAATTTAATATTTGATCGTATTTGATTTTCAGTGGCTTCCCGGACACTTGAACGGAGAGAAAATGTTCTTTTTTCTGTCAAGCAAAATATCATCTAATATTATTTGGTTTTGGGCTCTTTTTCTCACATACAAAGTTGATGAATAAGACAAAAGTGAAGGGAGCCGGCTGCGATGTCCTTTTTCTAGATTTATTTTTCGGAAAAAAGCGACTGTTTTTAAATTATTTTTCATGAAACTAATCTTTTGGGCGGATATTGTTGCCATTACAGAAAAGGGAAGACGAAGATGACTCGCCGCCCTGTCAAAACGATGCGCGCGTTAAAGATCATTTGTTACATGGTTTGAGTTATGTAGTTCATCAACGCAGCCAACACAGTTCGTTGGTTTAAGCCTCAAATGTTCCAGTCAGTGTGAAACTGGCCACATACAGCCACATATCGGAAGGAGTAAATAACTTGGCTGTCATAGAAAATCCCAGTTATTATTCAACTTCAATTTCTTCTTTTTTCTAGCGATATTTTCCAGTGTATTTTTGGGGGGTTAACCCCCTTTTTCGTGTTATTTTATCTGGACTGAGAAAACTGGGAGAGAGAGCGAAAAGGTGTGCGGGTTGTTATTGGTTTCTACCCCCCACTCGAAAAAAGAGAAATCTGTTGACTAAGAAAACACGGTACACTGCCATCCGATTGGAATGATGGTTCGAAAAAAAATACAAAATTGTTTTCTGTTGTTTCCATCTTCAAGTGGTCGGTCAATATAAATATAGAAAACCTATTTTTAAAGAGAGAAAATTCAGTTTTATTATTGTGGTAGGCAAGCGCATACATTTTTCTTCTATTTTCTTTTCTGGTTTGAAAAATTTTTTCTACTCTTTTTTAACTCAACTGGAGGGGTGAAACAGACACAATCCTTGGTGTTACCGAATTTGATTACCATCAGCAGTCTGTTTCTCTTTTTCTTTATACTCAAATTTATATACACTGTATATTAAAGTTGGAGAAGGAAAGATACGCAACCTCTGCGGGTTTAGAGTCGATGCGGGCTGAGTGAACATGAGGATGCGCTCCTCATCTTTCTATCGATTTAGTTTGAAACATTTTTTTCCCCCCGTTTGTTTACCAGCTAAGAGTATATACGTAGGAGCTTCCACCACCATAAATTCAAAAATCGAATGCGCCACAGCGTACGGCACTAAGTTGATTAGAATCGAAGTGATGCCTAGGAATATCGCTTAAATATAGTTTGTCTCGTGTAGATTATAACTTGATCGCCCTTAGCTTTTTTTGTATGTGTAGTAGTACCGCTTTAACATTTTGAAAACGCTTTCAAATAAGCTCCAGTTGTGTAGGCGGAGAAGATATAGTACCGTATTAATATACCATGTTCAGCGGAATTCAGTCGTGTATACACAAGAGGGTTGCGATGATGAAATGGGGAATTGTTTGGACGTATGGAGTGGAAGGAAGTGGACGTCTCTTGTCAAAAGAGTGCCAGGGATATATATAATAGCATTAAGCAAAGTTTTTCTTATTTTTTTGAGCGAACATGGAACGTTTTGTGTGGGGTGGTTTGCTATACGTAAAATAAAGATCATTTCGTCGGTTTAATCCCCCCGCTGGTTATGACGGACGTCGGCCAGGAGCGTTCCTCCGGAAATGCGTGTTACCGTTGGCATGGTAGCTCTTTATTTTGAAGTTCTCCATCCGGATGATGTGATGAATTCCGCGGACATCCCCAAATACGTACCTCTTTCCGGAATCCAATTTGTTGTTCTCTTTTCTTATTTTTCTCTTTCATTGTTTGGGATTGCAATCATGTTGTTGTGCTGGGTGAGTTGTTGTGCTGGGTGAGGGGGGCTTTTGGGCTGCTCCTATTATAAAAGCGAAGATCATTGAAATAAGTTGATTCCATCGGATTTTTGTGGTGGTGATTGCAGTTGCGGCCAAACGACTTTTCCGCTTCCATCCAGACTCGCATATGTGTCATCCAACGTTTTTTTCCAAAAAGAAATGATGTAATCATAAAAAAAGACATTGCGCGTTTGAGCTGTTTTTGGCAGGAGAGGGATGACCATAATTCAAACGTTAAATCCACAAAATATGGCAACAAGACAAATTTAATGCGACGATAAAAAGAAAAGCGACAAACGAAATGTTGGACTCGCGGTCGTTTCTCTTTTTAACAGTTTATTTATTTCTCTGGACCTTGCAAAGTAAAGCTACTGTTGACTTGTGACTTGTCTTTATTTCCTGAATTTAAAAAGAAAAAAGTTTAAAAGAAGTCGACGATTCACGGGTGGTATAGTTGCGTAGTCCGCTGATGATATAGCGTTGCCGCGTTTACCGACGAATACCTGAGAAATATGGCTCGCGGATATTGATGGCATTCGTAAAAAAAAGGAACAAACTTATCCATAAAAGAACAAAAAATTAAAAGGGGGACCAAGAAAAAAAAACTTGTTTTCTATCTTAGCTTTTTAATATCCCCTCCCCCCTTCTTTTCTTTTTAAATGGAACGAAAAAAAAAGAATAATAGAAGAGAAAGAAGAAGAAAAACTCTTGTGTCGGATATGGAAGCTATATAGGCATCATCCAAGCTGGCGTCCCCATAATATGCGCGCTAAAGGTAAACTCAAAGTTGTAGAGTCTCGGCTGTGTGTAGTAGAGTCGGAGTTCCGAAATACCGGAAACATCAGATGGCAAATGTGCCGGGATGTGTGTATGTGTGTGTAGTGTCTAGTACCTACCAGAAGGTAAAGGCAAGAGGAGGAAGGAGGGTTTAAAGGTATACGCTACTACTAGGGGGGTTGAAAAAGAGAAAAATACAACAACATAAAAAATAAGAATCGACCCCTCTCTTCATTTTGTCGTCTGCTGTGTTGTTGTATTTACCTATGAGAGGGAAAAAGAAATTAAAAAAGATGTGTCATAGGGTTTTAGGTGTGCTGTAGGGGCATCAGATAAGGTCTTATATAGTTGAGAGGACGCGCTTAACGTCAAGAATAAAGTCAGATTATGTGCAGAGAGGACTTGCTTTTTTTTCTTTTACCTTCCTCGTCCTAAACATCAGGAGAGGGTCAACTCGACAGAGAAATAGAAGAGGAAAAAAAAAGTAGGGGGCGCAATCAAGGTGACGCTCTCTGTTGTGCCCCTTACCAATCTGCTGGCTATAGTAGTGCTGCTGTGGCATAGCGCAGGTAAAATAGCGCCGTTATACAAGTCAGTCCCCCCCCCCCCACCTTCCTTATGTGGCGAGAAATACCAAGAAGAGTTCAAAGCTCACAGGTATATATACAGACGACGAGTAGCATATGCTTGCATTGCCGCCCTACTGCTGCTATTGCCACACCACTCAATAATGTTTTTTCTATTTTTTTTTTATCTTTTGAAAATTTCTTTCATATTTTTGGTATATTTTTTTTCTTCTTCTTCTTTTATCTTCTCATTTTCTCCTGAAGCGGCTTTTTTTGTTGGTGGTGGTGGTGTAAGGAAACCATTTAAAGGTCCTCGACCACCAGGTCCTTAAAGAGGTCCGAGTTCGCGCTTTACATATGTGATGCGTGTTTGGGCCTCTCATCACCCTGTGTAGGGTACCACACAACAGATAGTCTTACATGTCTGTTGTGTATAGTTGGTACGGCACCGCAAGACAATTTGTCTTGTGTATTATTTCGTATTTTTCTTTTCTTTTTAAAAAAACTTGCGCGCCGCGCTTATGTTGTTTACGCGCGTGTGTGTCTGGCGTTGGCTGCTGACCGCAATCGATGATAATTTGTTTTATTTTTCTACTTCGTCTCTTTTCCCCCCTTTCCACCTTCTTCACCTTTTAAAAATGACCGGCCAAGAGGTCCTCTCCTTCATTAAAACCAAAAACAAAAGCAAAAAAATACTCAAGAAAAGGGAAATTATTTGGATGAACCAATTTTTTTATTTAAGTTGGAAAGGGGATTGTTGTTGTTTTCGTCTTGTTGGGTGGTGGTTAAGGGATGGGGGGGGGGGGGGGTTGAATTATTAATTGACGCAAATGAGGCGGTCTGAGCAACGGATAAGAAAATTGCATCAAAGGGGGTATTTAACACTTGGCAATCAAACATTTTACGAGTGGATTTTGTAAGTTTTTGAACAGAAAGTAGTTTAACTCTCCCCTTGCGTGTAATAAAACATTTTAGAAAAACTATTTTTCTCAAGAAAGTTTTTTAAAAAAGTTTAAATGTTATAAATTTTAAAAAAAAAAAGATCTTTTGAATTGGCTGTTTGACTTGTGTCGGTGAAATGATTCCAATCCATCATCGACGCAAGTTGGCAAGTAAAAGTAGAAAGAAAAAAAATGAAATATAATAAGAGAAGGTAATAAAGAAGAAAAAATAACCGCTGGAATTAGTAACGCCTATATGGGTTTACGATCACTTTTTTTAAAACCTCCCTCAAAAGAATTCATAAAATAGTTGAACGCTCTATCTTGTTTTACTACGATCCCGACAGGTTTAACATGTACACAGCAGCTCAAGTCAGCGCCCAAGAGTCTCAATGGAGACATCTGCACACACATACGCACGTCTACTAGTATACCTTTGAGAAGAGATGGTTTTTCCTCTCTATTGACGATGATGAAAGAGCTCATTAACACACAGACACATACATACGTACGTACAACAACACAAGAGTCGTTTTTTTTTCAAACAGCCCTGCCTCTATCATGCTAGACTATATGTGAGAAGAGCCAAGAATTATCGACAAGTTGATGGGTAGATTTTAACACAAAACTGGTTTTGTCTGTAGGAAAGAAGACCCTTTTTTCCAACGGTCGCGTTTAACATTGGGGTTTTGAAAAAAAAATTATAAGGGATGAGGGGGCTGGGGTTACACTTTTGCCCCGTGTTGGTTTGCTTGTGTGGCCGAGTATATACTATATAGTAAAGAGCAGAAAAAAGAAAAAGTTCCCTTTTGTATCGAGTCAAAAGAAGCCAAGGAGGGGTCCATTGGCTTGTACTACATCGACATCAGAGAGAGGGTTGAATGGGTGACATCACATAAGAAGAAGTCAGCACCTTCACGCCCTCCTGCTCCTTTATTGTGTGTACAAAAAGATATAGAAATAGCCGGCGAGAGCGTATTATATTATCTCTACATGCCAAGAAAGAAGAAGAGAGAAGAAAATATTCTCTGCTATATATACACGATGGACGAGTTCAATGCTCAACTTGATTAGGTCCTCTCTTTTTCTACTATACCACGACCCGGAAATTTTTCTTTCCCCTCTTATTAGTTCACGTTTTTCATCATCCCCTTTCCTTGTGACGCAACCAAAGAGAAGGAAAATAGTTCGGATATGCGTACAGGACATTTCTGGAGAAAAATAGGGGAAATGTGTGATTCTTTTATGTAATAAAGCTCGAAAGCTTTTCCTATTATAATATCATTCCTGCCCTTGTGTGAAAAACCTGAAAACGTATGACCCCCAGAGTTAGGAGGAGGATATTCAAACCCGCCCTGAATTTCCATAGTTCTTTAGTATATAGAGACAGGAACTTGTTTGCTGGTTCCTTGAATCTCTTCAATAGTAAAAGAGTGAACCATTTCAGAGGGGGGTTCGTATTATAAATGCGGATGAACCAGTTCAGAATCGTTCGTTCTATATTTATATACGGACGTGAACCATCTCTTTTCCCCCCTCGTTAGGATTGTATCAGTCGATGATGATTTTTTCTTTCGATGAATGAAATTTAAATTTGAGAGGATACACAAATCCGGACGAGCCTGGTGTTATACAAAACTTGCTGGCGCCTGTTTCGGAGGTTTCGGAGATCATTAATTTCACGTAGTCTTGACACCTCATTCTATACCCACTACCAGTTGAGTCACACCTCTGACTGTTATTTCACTTGGTTCTGATCGACGATTGGTTGATGTTGTTGTTTCTTCTTCAAAATAAGGGGGGATTTCTAGTAGTTTTGTTTTTATTTAATTTATTGATGAGAAAAACGTTAGGATACAAAAACAACATAAAATTGTCGGATCATCGAGTCGATCGCGTGCCATCGCTCCGGTCTGTGTTTATTACCTGGGTGATGTTCGTTAGGTGTTTTTGTGTAGCTGCTGAGACCTGTGAGATCCAATGATTGTGATATACATTGGTTATAATTTCAGTTCTCTAGTTGGACTGTTTGTTCTTCTCATTTGATCGAGAAATGAGAACATTTGAGTGTTGAAAAACGGGTTTTTTTCTTATTCGATTGTGAGACGGGGATGGTAAAATTTTAATGAATTTCTAATCATATATTCCCGTTCTGTTTTTTTACTTCTGAGTTCGATTCATTGGTTCTTATTAGATCGATAATAGTCCCATGCATTATTAATATGATGGGGTGGAGGCTACGTATGATGCACATAGTCCTGTGTGACGTGATGTACCTTCAGTCTCCCATCGCTGCAATTGATTGACAACTCTACATATCGCAAATGAATGAATATGTGTCCTCTTTTTTCTTAAAAGTCCCAGGCTACAAATGTGCTGTGTGTTGCTGCTTTTATTATATGCACGGCGATATATTAGCACATGAATCGACCAACTATAGACATTACATAACGGGTTGGACCTATCTATCTAAACTTTTTTCCCTCCTTATAGAACTAGGCCATCGGGATCGGTGTATAGTTTTTACATACAACCAGCAGATGAATAGCGTATGTTAATTCTTCGGTCGGGTTTTCGGTCTTTCTTCCTCCAAAGAGGGAGGATGTAAATAGAGATGAAAGGTATAAAAAAAAAAGAGGGGGTTCTCGCCATTATCGGTAGCAGGTCGACTGTACAATTGAGGTGTGCATGGGCACTGAGCCGCGAAACGCACTGCCAACCGAGAAACAGCGCACCCATCGGAGCCTTGAGAAATAAAAATAGAAGGATAGTACCTAGACTCTGTCTATCTATGATATTGGGTATATACATAGATGGACACCATTTTTATTGTAGCTGCTAGAGAGGAAAAGAAATGTGTGAGCCAGCAATGCCCAAAGATAAGATTGGCAGGTCTACCCCCCTTGGATATATCTACCATTTCTTTTTATTCCTGTGTGCCCTGGGTGCTGCGTAGATATTTGAATGGCACTGGTGAAGCGTGTCAGAGCAGCATTTCAGATTGTACTGTAGGCCCTGTATAAGGAGGTGCCAAGCAGTAGCTGAGCACAGAGAAACAGACAAGAAAGAAGTAGAAGGGAACTCGAAAAAGTCTCCAGAGTTGAAAGACAACTAGAAGAAGAGACGGGAGTAAATATAAATGTGAATACACGTAGAGACTGTAGGAGCCCCCCGTTGATTTTGAAATCTACAGGAGCCTCCCTTTAGTTCCTTTCTATCTATAATTCATTGGGAAGAAAAAGAATTTGGTGGGAGAGTTGGTTGGTAGGAAAAGAACCGATCCAGTAGCCGCTTCTTCTTCTTCATTTCTATGTGTGTGTGTATAGTACAGTGTATGGATTTCTGCGTCCATTATATTCCATAGCGCAAGTAGATATATTTATAGGTCCAACGTCTTGGAACCGAAATAGCCGGCACGGGCCGTCGCATCCATCTTCCCAGCAAGGGAAAAGCAGCACACGGATGGATGACGGAGTTGAAAGGGCGACACATTCTCTTTCTATTGTTTGCCTGTCGTTTCGCTTACATATTTTTTTTCTTCTTCTTCTTTTATTTCTTATATCTTCTGCGTATTTTTTTGAACTCGGCAAAGTTATTTTCTTCGCGGTCGGTTACGCGCGGATTACAAGAGGGGGCGCGAGCCATTGGACGTGTCAAGTTGGGGGTTTCGCATTCGTCATCTGTTCAGTCAAAGGTTCAGCGCTTCTTTTTTAAATAAAATAAAAAAAACACACACATTTTTTTTAAGTGGAGAGGATTTTATTTATCACTCATCTCGTCACCAGGATCATCCGACTGTGTTCCCCCCCCCCCTATAACAAAAAATGAAATGATCCTCAGTGCTTCTGTGTGAATTCACAATGGTTGTTATTTCGTTTTTTTTACTGTTGGTCCCGCAGAGACTGTCATTCGACATGCTGCGCATTCATCCTCTTCTTCCTTTTATAATTTGGTTATTTTTAGGATTTAAGAGGACTGGTACGAAAAAAGGGCGGGTGATTTAAACGAGCCGATGCACTACCTACCTTAATGCCATGCGCATTACTTTGCTGTACAGCATATGGGACCGAGTATATGGAACTATACTGTCGGCATTTTCTTTCCTTTTTAAAAAAAAAAATCCATTTATTATTATCTACGATTTTCGTTATTATTGGTATTACAATACGCGAGCCCCCTGCGTGGTGAAATGGGAAATGATACGGCGAGTCGCTGCCGTTTTCCCCTCACATTTCGATTCTATTCTCGAAAATGTTGAGGTTTCAAAAATAGAAAGAAAAAAAAAACATGGCGAATCGAATTTTCCTCAGCATTGGGAAACCATCATTATTTATCGCGATGGTGTCCCTCGCACTACCTTTTGAAGCGATAATGAATTTTCAGTTCACAACCCCGACGAGTTGTGATAATTCCTGTGACGCCATTTCCAATGGTGACCCCCATCGATTTGGTTTGGCAAAATTTTGATGTTAACTCTCCACTTTCTATTATTGAGAATCGTAGAAAAAGAAAATCGTTTCCTTTTCTCTCAATATCATTTGATATTTTGAATTTTGCTGTTGTGTCCCCCTAAAAAAAATGGCTACCATGGCTGTTTAGACCTCGGCTACCTTTGCTTGTTTTCGTCCATCAACGCAAAATAAGAGGGAAACAACTATTCAAGGCCGTCCGTCCGTCAGATGAAGCGTGAATAAACACACTGCTGCTGCTCCGTCTGCTGTCCCTGCTGTCTCTCTCTTTATAGTCGAGTGAAGTTCTTCAGTGAAATAATAATAATAATAATAATATAGGGAGGAAAATAGGAAGGGGTCAAAAACCGCAAATCGCCCCGACACACAAGATGATATGCCGCGCCGCGCATATTATATTCATAAATATATAAAAGTTCTTCTTCTTGTTATATACTTTGGGGATAAAGGGAAAGGTATATTATAAAGGTATCGCGCACTATAAACACCGTTGTAGGAACATTGGAACACACCTCAACCATTTTTTGGGGAAAAAAGGGTTGGAGGTCCACAGGTCTTTCCATTCTTGCACGCTCAATTGTCGATCATCAAAAAAATGAATTTGAATAGAGTCCGCAACCTTTTTTCCTCTGGTACGACGTGTTTTTCTTTGACAAATGCGCAAAAATACTAAGAAGGAATAAAAAAAAGAATGGCAGAGCTTCAGCTGCTGCTTATGCTGCCGAACTGTTCGGTGCGCGTTGTTATTCCGTTTTTTTTTCATTCATTCGAGTTTTTCATTGTGCGCTCTCTACAGTTCTTCTATACTCTCAGTTGACCAAACCTGAATCTGCCCACACACACACGACATCACATGCGCCTCAACACTCGTTTTGAATACACAAAATATAAGGCGGGCGGGCGGGGGTTATAACCTTGTCAGACAATCCGAAAATGATACACACAGACACCGCGCAGACGGTTGGTTGGCTTTAGCTGCCTGGCTCATGTTTTTTTTACTTATTTTTTACAGACAGTCGAAATCCGACACGTGGATGGCACATGTCGTCTTGTTTTTTTTTTCTTTTTTTATTTTGTTAATCATCATTTTCCGTCCCCTTTGATGTGAGGGAGCTTGGAGCTTTTCTTCACGTCTTATAGCGCAATGTACTGTATAAAACTAAAGAAATGATTATCTTTATATTATAACATTTAGGGCGTTTGTTTGATGAACATTTTGATACGTATAGAGTGGCGTCTTGTCTTGTTACACTCATTTGTTATTTGCTTTCGTCGTCATTAGAGAAGTGAGGGGTAACAGCTTCACGGTTAATGTGATGATGATGGTCGGCATTGAGCTCTTTTGGCGGGTCCTTTCTGAAAGTAAATGTCGGATGTTTTGTTTGTCAAGCCCCCGCGAGTACACAACCGGAAGAACTCCCTTGGTCCTGTGGGCTCTTCAAAAAAATTGGATATTATAAAATTCATTTTCCATCCCTTTTCTTTTATACGTTTGTTTTGTGCGGAGGGCACGGTGCGCGAAAATGACCAAATGAATAGCGTAGCCTTGTTCCTTCCTTCCTTCCTTCCTCGTCCCTTGACCGTCGACCCGGTATATCGTCGGTGGGTGTCCACACAATAACATCAACCCAACTCGATGGACACTTACACGCACTTTTCTTCTTCTTTTTCTTCTTGGATTTCATGATGCGATGAATTTTTTCATTCATTTCTATTGTTATTATTATTATTCACTATTATTCCGGATAAATTTTTGTCTGTCCTCCCTCCCCTTATTTTCATGTGCGAAATCGGCCAATACCCTTTTTTTTTACTTCCCATTATTATACGTATACAGAAACGCGACTCCTCCAGGTTCCGCTGTGTTGGTTGACGGAGATCTTCCGAAGGTCAAGCCCTTGTTGTGAGTTCCTCCTGACCACATCTCTTTTTTTTTCCCTCTCTTTTCCCTTGGTAAAGTGTTAAAAAAAGAAGAAGAGGGTTGTGAAAGGGTTAGATTTTTCAATTCTTTTTCCTTGTTATATTCCGGTCGTCCAATAATAGGCGACAATGAACCGGCGCAGATTGGGAAAGAGGAACCTTGTTGCTCTTGTTGTGTATCGGGGCGGGGGTGGTCGATGGTGGAACAAACATCCCTGGAAGTGAAGTGAACCCCATCCAGAGTATACAGTCAGGAAAAAAAAATGAAAAGAAAAGAACAAGAAGAAGAAAAAATAGGGAACCCGTGTCAGACCTGTGGGGTTCAGAAAATGTAAAAAATATAAAAATTTAAAAATATGAAAAATAAAAACCACTGGTGTGTGGCAGATGCTCCACACAGACCATCAGCAGTTGTGTGTGTCCTCGTTGTCCAGCCGTCCAGCACCACACCAACTCGATCGTCCGTTCAAACACTTGAAGAAAGAGCTAGGAAGGCTACAGTAGTGTTTATAGTTCCCTTGAGGCAAGCTGTTGTTGTTGTTGTTATCGTATTTATAACCATAACCCATCGTCATGATATTCAACAGTCTGCGTTATTGCAGCGCTCACAAAGTCTTGAAAAATACACGTTATATTATTTAATTAGAGAGAGATTTGTTGAAAATTGAAACAAATGTCTTGGGCTATGAAATACGCATCATCGAGAATCTATTCATTTCATCTTGTAGGCCCCCAAGTGAAGTATTTAGGCTCAGTAATAATTTCAATGACAATGCTACAAGTCCATCTGCATCATACACAATCAAACTCGTTTGAATCTATCGTTGTTTGCAAATGGACGCATAAGTCTCTATATAGCGCACATATGTATTGATGAAGACCTCTAGTCCTAGTGTGGGGAGGAGATGGACTGTCTACTATACACCCCAATCTCTCTCTTTAATATATTCAATTGAAATTCCCTTAAAACTTAATGTAGACGGAGCCGAATATAATAGCCACGATAATGACTATAAGGGGGTCGATGTGAATATATTTCATCATCATTCAAACATTATGAGTTTCGCCGCATACAGTTAGGGTGAAAAGAGGGGGTAGGTATAAGGGTCGGTCGGTCGGTCGGTCGGTCGGTCGGAAGAGTCCAAATAAGTGAACATATGCCATATATATCGGGCCAGGGTAGGGCCACAGGCCATATCCTCATGCCAGTGTGTGTATGTGTGTAAAAAGGAATTAGCGGTTGAATAAGTGATGTGTGCTGGAATTGTATAGACTATACAGGAATTAAAACATATATACATATACACAATATGCAGAGGGGAAAAGAGAAAATGAAAAGAGGGAGAGATAGAAAAACCCCTCTCATCGGTTCTCTCTCAATAGACGTTGGGTTGGGTTATTCCGATGTGGAGAAATGCAAGTCGTCGTCGTCGTTCGGACCGCCGCCATCTGTCGCGTGGCGGCTGTTAGTCTCTTCTCTCCCCCGCTTATAAGTTGAGTTTTTTTTTTTCTTGTGCATTTATCTGTATATACGTTGAATATAGTAGAGATATTTTTTTTTCCTTCTAGAAAACAGTAGGTGGCTCGTGTGTGTGTTGTGTGTGCGCAGTAGAGAAAAAAGACGGGACGTTGGTGAGGGTGGATTCGACACAGACACAACATGCAGGTGAGGGGGTGGAGGAATTAAAAGAGCAGAAGGTAGCAGCTATGACTATATAGTCGTATAGCTACATATGCGTAGATACAAAGTGAATAGGGGGGAAAACAAGTCACTTTTTCTTCTTCTTCTTAGCTTCTTTTTCCCCTTTTGCCCATTTTTTTTTGTGTAGGTGAAAACCCAGCAAGTCAGTGGCCACGCGCCGTAAAGTCGCATCATGACGCGATACACGCGGGTGGGGGGACAGACACATGGACGCATCAACGACAGACTTGTAATTTAACTACATAAAAGGTTTCTCTTTCTGTCTGGTTTTTTGTGTTTGTTTCAATTTTAATGATGGCGTCTGCTGCTCAGCTGTTTGGAGAATTGTTGATTTCTATTTTCATTTTTAATTTTGCGCGATTCTCTTAATAAAAGTTATGGCGTCTTTTTTTGGGAGATGATGACGATCAAATTTTAGGCGATTTGACGAAAACGATTGAGAGATCCAACTTGACAGCTGCTCTGCCCTCCCAGTGTGAAGTTTCCGTTTGATCAGTTCCGGTGCTGCGGTTTGAACGACAACACAAAAACAACATCGACTCTACGTGTGATTCTCCTACTATATGTTCGATTATGAATTGGCTTTTTCGTCAAAGAGATTTAAATTTCTGTTTGAATATGAAATCAAGTTAGGAGCTACTTGTTTGAGCTTCTCCACTCGCATGTTTGAACAGAAAGAAAACTCTACACACTTTGAGGGGAAATTGATCGATCACAAGAAGAACAATTCTGTCCTCAGCGTGTCCGCTGTGATGGATCTGTTATTTGGGCGCTATACGAAACGTTACACGAGATAAGGCGATACGCCGGGGATCCGAAACAATACGGATTTGATTAGTAGCGCCATCCGATGACAAAAAAGGCGTGACCCTTTTCTTTGATTTCCTTTTCAATCGTCGTCGACGATAGACGACTCGAAAAAAAGGCAAAAGAAAACGAGGTGTAGGTCATCATTTTCATATACGTAGGATCCTCCGTCCTGTGGTGCTCTTCTCCAGTGCCATCCATCCCGTATAGTTAGGGGTATTTATAGCGCGCGTGACTTTGATGGATCATCAGGTTGCTCTCACATTCCCTCCTCCTCTTAACAAACATCAGAACCAGAGTTCCGGTCTGTTTTCTTCTTCAATTTTCTCTTAGTCTTCTGTTCTTTCCAGTGGATATGCCTCTGTTTCCTATATATATACTCATGTCCTTTTACAAAACCGTTTTGGGAGGGCTTCTGGGTCAAAGGTTAAAAGGTTTCATCATTGGTCAGCAGCAACGAATCCTCAACATATACACACACAACTGAGAAGGCGTGTACTGTATATAGAGCCGGGTCTTTTTTTTATTTATTTATTCAGGGGGTTGGATCACATTACAAATCGTCAGAGATATAAGGTCACGGTTGATCAACATAAAAACCAACTGACTTTATTTTTCATTTACGTATATAGTCTCGGGCGGAGAATTCATTTGTGTGTGGGGGTCGGACAAATTAATTATTTTCTTCCCCATTTTTTTCCTAACGGGACTTGTCTGCCTACTCTGTGTATAAGAGCCCATGCACAGATGGCCAATATAATTGTATGTTTTTGTACGTATACTACCGTTGGCAGTTGATTTGAGAGTCAAGTCAGTTGGGAGTCAACGTGGAACAAAACTTTCGCCATGCATTCAATTTTGACTCTCCAGTGTGAAAGTCGGCGTGGGGTCGGAACCGAATAAACGTCGGCGGCGCTTGGGCCTCGTTATTAAAAAATAACAACACAACACTAACTCTTCGCTATATAGAGCTACTTTTTCCTCTTCTTTCCTTTCTCTCTTTTTTTATTTATTTATTCACTTAATTGGATGAACTTGCAATCATACTGGGAAGGGATGCAGCACCAATCTTTGTTCTCGTTGTGTATATTATTTTGTTTTTTATTTATTTTGACTTTTTCCAACGGATGAAATTGTTGTGTTCGCACAGCGGGAGTGTCCAGATTCAAAAGGATTTGTCTCTATTATTTGTGTTGCGTCTTTTTGTTGTTGTTGTCGGTGAGATCATCGCGTTCGTTTTAAAAGAAGAACGTGATGAATGCATTCGATTTCATGAACAAAAACCCATTTCATTTCGTCTGTATAGGATAGAAGAGTCAGTCTGCTGCTTAGTCATTTATTTGTCTCTCCCCTCGTTTTTTTTTTTCTTTCTGTATGTATTAACCTCCCCCACTTTTCTTTCTCTATCCCGACAAATATAATCAAATAGAAAATAACCCTCACCTGGTGTGCTGCTGCTGCTTTAGTTGGTGGCCGTCATTTGTTATGTATGAGAGGCAAAAGGTGTTCAAGCGCGGAGCTCTTTTGCTGCTTCTTCTTAAACTCCTATACACGATGAGCTCTCGTAGCGCGAGCGTTTGAATCGCCCGCCGAAGCGTGCCGTTCAATCCTCCCTTCCCCGTAAAAAGAAGTTATAGATTTCTATCATCGTTTCTATTTTTGTTATCCTTTTGATCGCTTCTACGAATCGATTTGATATCAATTGATCGTCGTTGTTTTGTGTGCGTATCACTCGAAGAGAATTTTCTAAATTCGGTTGTTGTTGTTGTTGCTGTTGTTGTCTGGAGGTGGTGGGTGGGTGGATGAGGTAATAGGGGGACTCCCTGGCTCTGTTGAAATAAATTTCAATGTTAAAACCACAAGAAGAAGAACAAGACACGCGTCGGTGGTCAGTGGAAAAGATAAGAAGAAATTTTATTTTTTTTTCAAAGATCCCGGGATACCAGAAGCTCGTGGGGCGGGAGCGTGCGCCCGACCACGCACCCTTGGCCCAGGGTTAATTGACCGCAGAAGCTATTTGCTCATTCCTCTAAGCTTATTCTTAGTGGATATAAATATTTTTTCTCTTTTCTTGTTTTTGGGTATGTATACGTCTGCTAGTAAAGAAAAGGGGAAAAAAAACATGATGTTCCCGACGTCTAAAAGTAAATGACGTTCTCTTGTGGCCCTGGCCTGAAGCGTTGCTCTCGGCTTGATTGGCCAAAAATTATTTTTCCCTTTTTTTTCTTTTTCTCGTGTTGTTTCGAGAAAATGAACTTCCCCGGCCACGCCCCTTAAAGAAAACAAAAACAGAATCTAGTAGGCCTATATGTATATTTTACGATGATTTTGTTTTCTTTTTGTCGAGAGTGTAGACCTTCACTGGTAGCCAGCAATGGCAGCGGCGATACGGGCTGATACACATCTCGATGTGACGCGTCTTCCTTGTCGATAAAACAAAAATCCCCTTCAATGTTATTATTTGTGTGAGCAGCGTTTTTATTCAATCGATTCTTGTAATAAGATAAGAGGAAAAGCGAGACGAGTAGAGGCAATAAACAAGCGAACGGATTATTCTTTGGTCTTATTACTTTATTGTTTTCTTATATTCTCTTTTTTCTGTATTTTTTACAGGAGGAGGTTGACGTTTGCGGACATGTTTTTTGCTGCTGTTGGAGGTCGTTCGGGATATTCCCAAATTTCCCACGCTCGTCATTGCCCCCCTGCCTTTCCTTCTTGCGGTTGACTGTTTGCCCGTACGTCTGATGGTGTGTATATAAGAGAATATAAGGTAATAACAAGAAAGAGAGAGAGAGGAGAGCGGCTGTCGTTGATTTGGTCATGCGGATTTATGCTCCAACAGTTTTTTCTCCAGCCGAAAGAAATTAAATGGCATCATCTTTCTTTGACTCTTTGTCGTTCTACTATACAAACACACACCCAGATGCAATTGGCCGCCAACGAGAGTTTTACCGAGAAATACCAGGAGCAGCAGCGAATCTCCCGATTTAATTGGAAAGTCGTCGACGAAAAACACGACGCTACGGATTTCCAGGAATAATTCGACAATTTTTACAGTCATTGGAAACAAATTTGCGGGGAATGATGATGGCAATTGATTGCGATATTATGGAGCAGTCAAGCTAAAAGCACACAGTTATTCATTTTTTTTAAATAAGAAGAGACGACTAGATTTTGAGACGACGGTGTTTGCCGCTGTGCGCTAGTGTACCTGAACGGGCAATGGCAAGGACAAACGGCACGCGCCAGCAAACCCTTACCCGCAGTGCACGAGAGAGAAACTTTTATAGTATTTTTTAATCTGTTTGATCTTTCGAAATTCAAAACTTGTCTCGTTACCCAATAAACAAGAAACTTGGAATATTATTTAGAGGGCGGAGAATCTTCAGGTGAACCGTAGAAAATTGTAATACCCCCAGTGTAGATATAGATGCGTATTGCGTAATGGTAAAAGGAGATCCGGAAGGTTAAATCAAATTTTCATTGAGATTATTATTTCTCCTTTTTTATGTTTCTTTGTTAATGTTTTTTTATGTCTCTACACTTTGACCGTCTCCGTTTGTCTTCCGTTGGCCGCTCCGTTGACATCCAGTTTTGAAACTGAACGTCAAAATCGGGTGGAACAGAATCGAGCGGGAAAATGTTTTTCAAAAAAAGAAGTGGAAGAAAGAAAGAGGAAGGATTCAGCCAGAAGTAACGGACATTACATCAGCCCAGAAACCTACTGAACAATACGACCAAAATCTCCACCCTTATATGGAAGTTACTCCGTATACCTTCTAACCCACCCTAAAGAAATTGTACCGGTTTTCCTTTTCCTTACATTGATTAATACGCTCCACTGTACAGAGCTCTTAACATATTAAATTAAAGTCAAAGAAAATTACAAAATTCAATTCAACCTTTTGAGCTTCGAAAATGAATTCCTGGTTCAATTTGATTTTCAATCTTGATTACTATCCGCTGTCGAGTTGATTGCATTTATTAAAGAACTTTGATCCGGTCACCGTTACATAGCCTTGCGTACGCCTCGTTTCAGAAGAGTATATCAGATTTGATTGATTCTCTTCTGTCTGTTAAAGGATTTTGATTGATAACGAAACAAGAAGAATGATATTACGTTCATCAAATTAAAGCTGATTCCTCACATTTCCGTGGATGATACGCTCAGTATATATTGAGGACACGAGAGAGAATGAAGAAACAAATATATAAAATTTTTTGGGAAAAAAAAACTGAAGTAGCGCGACAGCAGCATCGAGCTCGTGCCGAGACTCGTGCTCTGCAGTATAGCAACTCTGGCGGGCTGTTGGCGGCGGGCGGGCGTTGAGCGTCGGAATTATTCGTGTCGTTTAACCGAGTCGCTCACCTGTAACTTTTTTTCTTCTTCTTTCCTTTTCATTTCTTAACTCGGGGAGATGGGAAAAGGACCGACGTAGATAATTAGTAAAATAGAGAGAGTCTTCTTAAGCAACGAAGATATATACGGCAGTGAAACGATATAGAGAGAAAGAGGGAAGAATATTAACTTCCCCCCATCGTCAAGTGGCTGCCACATCCTGCTACTGGACTCTCATTTTATTTTTCTTTAAAAAAAAAGCTAACTTGGGGTCCATTTCTACTTCTTCCTTCTTTCTTGAGTGGTAGGACTGTTGTTTTTGTCGACTTCTTGGACGGACGGACGGGCGGACAAGAAGGGAAAGAAGTGTTTTGTTCCGCTAGCCATCCGTGTTCTCGTTCTTCTTTTTCTGATATATTTTTGTTTCCCCTTTTCCTTCTTCGGATATTATTAGAGGCTTCGTTTTTTTATTTTTATTCCAGTTGTATTTTTTTGTTGTTGTTGTTGTTTGGTTACATCCAGGAGCCTCGGTCCAGACTTGCGAGACGACCTCTCACCTTTTCTTTTATTTGTTCTTTCTTTGTCTAAACTGACTTTTGCGTCATAACGGCCGAAGAAAAAGAAAAACATTCGGGAAAAAAAGGGGGGAATGAACGACCAAAGTTATTAGAGTCTACGTGCGTGTCAATAAAAATGGTAAAAACGGCGACGGCAGCGCATCCTTGAGCGAAAAATAAAACGACCTCAGCCCCAGTCGATTGCCGCATCGCTAATTTCCCTACGAACCGTCCCATATTAGTCGCTGGCGTCGGCCGTTGCTGTGTCTTTCAAGTTTTACATTTTATCGCGCACAGTAAATAGCGCAGCTGGTCCGAGATACAAAACTCGACACTCCTACGCTCGCCCTGAGGTGTTCAACGCACCTCACGATGCACTGGGGGGGTCGTCTGCGGACTTGTTGCGACAACTGTTGCTCGTATGACCAAAGTCGAACCGAATCAGAAAAAGGGAAGGAAGGAAAAGAAAAAGGAAAGAAGTGAAGAAAGAGAAAGAAAACAAAAATAGTTGAAACATGGTGAAATGACCGTTTCTAAGGACGCCGGTGCAGTGATGCATGATGGCCGCGTCGGTCGGCGCCGTCCTCACAATAAACAACACGCAATATCTATACCCCTTCTATTTATTTAATCATTTCTTTTTTTATTCTCAAATTATTTTATCTATTTTTATTTAGCCAGGAAGAAGAAGAAACCTTCGAACACGTTTTTCAAATGTATCCATTTCTGTCTCGACTACTTTATTCGACAATAGTTTGATAAATTGAGTTTTATGATACGTAGCTGTTGGGCCTGCTGCTGTAGTCTGTTTAATATGGAAATATAACCCTTTTTTATTATGGACTATTACTGCAATTCTATTGGTTGCTGGAACCCAATAAGTATGTAGATAGCAGTATCGGTGTTACAGTTATTATTTCTTTTTTAAATAGAGGAAGGTACTTTATTTAGTGTGTATCGATTTAAGTATGTGAGGAGACTTGGAAGCACGCGCCAACCTTGGTAGCCTGGCCGCTAGCACGTCAAACCAGGACCAGAAATGATATGAACGACTATGAATTATGGAAAGGCATTAAGAGGATTTGTTTTGGGCTGTCCTGCTTCGCCCCCTGCCAGAGATTATTACCATTTTTTCGATTTGCATCGTCGCCGTACGTATATCGGATATGGATCAGTTTCAGGGGGTCTGCCCGTTAGACAAACAAATGTGCAGCCCATATAGATTGCATTTATAGCAGCTAGCGGCTTTACAGGGATGATTGAATGCTCCCAACTGATGAGGGACCAACGAGAGCCAATCGTGGCTCGTGCTTCTTCCCAAAACAAGCGGTTGCTATAGGAACTCTTGTGTGTGTGTTTTGGCGCGCGTCTGCAGCGTCGCTGGCGTCCAACTTGAAATAGAAAAAGAAAAGAAAAAGGAATACAATAATAAAAGGTGGGTGGATGGGGGAGAGAGAGCCGAACATAATAACCGAAAATCGTGGGGGGGGGGGGGTTTAGAAAATAAAGAGGGGGTGTTTGGAGAATGGAAAACCGACGGACCATCTGCCGCTATTTTCAAACAGTCATATAGAGAGACACAAGAGCAAGAGGGAACATTTGAACACACTCTTTTTTTTCCTTTCTCATTCTATAGAACGCGCGCGCCATCACAGAATAACACTGTAGTCAACTTAACCCCCCCAACAGACTCACTCGTTCAAATTTCCCCTTTTCGTATACACGGTTAAATTGTATACATATACGTATAGTTAAGTTTAATATCAATTTCGAATTGGATTGGAATTTAACTTTGAGGGCCAGCATCCACTGTCTATTAATAAATGGCATCACATCACCTTCTCGTCGAATTCCTTTTCATTGGCATTAGGAATTCAGCAACTTGTTGATCAATTCGAACATTCTGCGACGACGACACATTTTTTTAAATGTGTCATTGGCAGTGGCATATAGCGTGACGCAATGTAGAAATAGTGAAAGGCCGATTTATCAGCTATTTGAATTGTGAATTCATCATTCCGTCAATGTTCCGTGTGTACAGTTATGCGTGGGGGTCTCCCTATTTCTGCTCTCAGCTGTACACCACCAGCACACGCTTCTGCCACGCGCGGATCTTCTCCATTCAACCTTTCCCCCCCACACAAACACATCACCTCCTCCCACTTCTTGTCCCCACTCGGCCCAACCCAGCGAACGACAGGAGCGCGCCGATGGTTTAGATTGAAAGAGAAAGAGAGACAGAAAAAAAAGATATAAATATACGATTTCCTTTTTTGAAAAGATTATATAATCCACACGGCGGAGTTGAAAACTTTGCTCCATGGAGGAGAGATTGGGAGGGGTAGCAAAGGGGGAGGAGGAGGAGGAAACGTATCGTTTGAAGAGAGAGAAAGAGGACATGGATGGATGGAATAGCGCCGCAATTCAAAACTTTTGAATAGAGAAGAAAATGGAACTGAATACGACCCGGTGAGGAGACGACGAGCCACGGTGCGCTGGATGGCGGAATGTTTCACGCTTACATACAGCAGCAAAGACATACAAGCGAAAAAAAAAAAAGTTGGAGGATGGGAGAGATGAGGGGGGGGGGGGATTTCGATAGCGACGCCTATAGACGCCTTCCCCCCTCTTTCTGGGCTCTTTGTCATTTGTGTATGGGGATGAGATGAAGGGGGGGGACGGGGGGGTTGAGAAGCGAAAAAGAGGGAAGGGGGTTGCCCAACGGTTTTCCATCCGCCACCCGACGACCGTTTTTGTGTTGCGGCAATGGCACAGAACGTTATTCGATCGCAGCGGAATCAGTCGCGTGCGCGCGCTTGGCCATCTCCGATTTCGTTTTCACTTTCGCTCTTCTTTCTCCACATAAGAAGTTGTTTCTCTCTTTCTACCCCTACGACGACGACAACGACGTCAGTGTTTCAATAGAAGCCGCCATGAGTCAATTGACTAAATTCAACGTTCTTCAACCTTCGTTCGGCCACGGTAACAACAACAACAACCGGCTCGTTCCGCATCCCAATCAAAATTCCGTCGAGGCTCTCAAATCGGAAGCGTCGCCACTTCAACGATCCACCGTCCGCAAGAGTTTTCAAGCGTCGACTACCTCAACAGAATTTGCCCGTCCGCGACACCAACGCTTCTCTTCCGCCTGTTTCTACTCATCAATCCTCTCCTTACGTCAGCATCCCGTCCGTTTCATCATCGGCTGGACGAGTCGGTACCAAAAATAGTTTGGGACCCGATCCACCGGCCTCTGTGGCCCGTCGCAACGCCCGTGAACGCAATCGAGTCAAGCAAGTCAACACGGGATTCGCCGTTTTGCGTCAACACATTCCCGTTCTATGCGGCTCGGTTATCGTTTACGGAGGCTCGCCTCATTGCTCCGAGCCCCTGTCTTCGTCCTCTTCTTCTTCTTCTTCCTCATCGCCGCCGGCCAACAGTAGCAGCAACAAGAAGAACAAGATGAGCAAAGTGGAAACTCTGCGCTGCGCTGTCGAGTACATCCGCAATTTGGAGAAGCTCCTGGCCACTGGTGGCAGTTCGGAAATGGAACAAGATCAATTGAACATCAAAGAAGAGCCACTGGATTGCCTACCTTACGAGCTGAATGTCGCTGTTGGATCGCCTTCGATTCAAGAGTCTCGCGAAAACATTTCACCTTTGGAGATTGCCGGTCTTTCGACTTCTGTCCAATGACCTGTCGGGTTTTTACGATTCCAGTTCTTCGCCAGAATCTCAAAGTCCAGACGTCCATCATCAAAATCAGCGTTTCCTATTCCCGTTCCTCCTGGAAGCTTCGCCGACTGGTGATGTGCCAACTGGCGAGCAGAAACGAATCAAAACTGAGCAAGATTCGGCTGAATCGGCTGCCTTATTCAAACAAGAACTTCTGCGTTCCCTGTCGTGCTGGAACAGATCCGATCCAGAGCAACCACTGCCGGAGCTTCTGCTGGATCATCCGGGGCAGACGGAGCAACAACAGAACTCGGCCATCCAAAACATATCGGATCACAGTTTGCTTGAATCGCTCAACAGCTGGTGGGGTTCCAGTCTCTAGAAAATCCGCTAACCCCCTCCCCTCCTTCTACCATCTTTACTATTACCTTCATCCATCCATCCATCCATCGTTTGTAGGAAAGAAACGATAAGAAACAACCCAACTTCCCTCTCTCATCGCCTTTGATTTCCATTCTGTTTGTGTACATATAAATGGCTCCGTGTTTGCTGCTATCTGGTCCCGCACATAAAAAAACGATGTTTCATCCGAGCAATGAAATCTCAAACCCATCATCTCACCTTGTATCATAGATTCATAGACACATTTAAATTATCCATTGACAACTTCTATACGTATTTTTCGATTTTTACACAAATACAATTGTTCATGAAAGACTCTAAATACGGATTCGCTTGTTACATTATTTCTTATTTATTACAGAAAGATTTAAATACAGGATTACATTATAATTCATTATTACAATTAAATTTATAAGTATTAAATAAAAACTTAAATAAAATCTTTTTGTTTTGGATAAAAATCCATTCGAATAAAATCATATTCGATCGACTTTCGAGCAAAAACAAGTTTAAATTTAATGATTTTCATTATCAGCGATTAACCGATTAATTGAGATTCTCTCACAGGATAGTCAATAGACTGCACTATAGGAGTCCTTATTTGTTATACAGACAACCGAGAGTGATTCAAACCTGCGTTACATCATCAAATCTGAAAATTCTTTGAGTCTGTTAGTCGGAGGAAAATAAATGAGATGAAAACAGAAAGAAGATGGCAGCGCTTGCGCTAACTTAATCATTCGGTTAGGATGGCTTGACACCATACATGTACCAAAGAGGGACTTTTCATATGAAATGTTGCTATGTATACCTTTTCTTATTTCGTAAAATATTGACGCCCGGCGACGTAGGCTACGTACTTTTCGGTGGTGTATTGTTGAAAAAGAGACATTCTTCTTCTTTTGCGCGCCATCGCCACACACTTTCTGGAATCCTTTTTTAAAATATTATTTATTTCATTTCATCCTTTCATTCATTCTTCTTCTTCTTCTTCTTGTTGCCGTCGTCATTGATAGATTCCTCCTTTCTATTTATACGAGAAATTTTATTTTATAAATACATCTTTTTTTGATTTTTGATCCATGACCAAGAATAGAAAATGAAAGAAGGTTTCACGTGGACTCTAAAGGGCGGCACGAGAGAGAGAGAGAGCCAGAGCTATATAGACTTTTCTATAAGCCCTTGGCTCATAAACTTTGCGCTAGCAGTAGCCGGGAGAGATGTAAAAGACACATAGTGTCTGACTGTCTGCTGTGTAAGGTATACTCCCCCCCGCTGAAAAATAGTATGAAGCCGACCCGATCTATAGGATTTTCTTTCATATCAAGAGAGAGAGAGACGATAGAAGAAAAAAAAAAGATGGGGGGTTTTTCAGAATATACTTTTCATCACAATAGATTTTGCTCGCATCCACAGAGAAGAGGGGGTCCTTCTTTGTGTGGGCGCAGACTGGAACCCTCTATATATAACAATCTGAAGAGAGGGGGGGACGAGCTTCTCTTGTGCGTGTCCACCACCTTCTGATAACATTTGTATAAATGTACATTTTATTGCGCAACTCTCCGATGTGGGGAAATCGGGAAATTGAATTGCTTTTTCTCATTTTATATACACACAAATATGGGAATTTTCATCTTCACTCAGTCGAGATGATTATAGATGGGATGTGACTTTATATGCTGTACATGGGGAGCTCTTCTAATTGATTAGGCACTCGATGCGTCGATGTGTGTTGATATACTTTGTGCATCGTCCCGCGGTTCCATTGGGTTCGTGCATTCAAAACCCTTGAGGTCAAAAAGTTTTCGTTCTCATTCATTCATTGACCCGATTCATTTTGATTCGACCTCTTTTTATACGGCCTATACATATTAGTTTTAATTCTTTAACATGTGATTCAATTTTCGGTTCATTGAACTGGGAACTCGCCGGTTGCGATCTCTTGATCTCCTTTCCCTTTTTAAAAAAATTGAAATGCCCTTATGTACTTTGAGTATGTTTGGATGAGCCCGAGATCACGTTAGCGCAATCGTACGTTATACACACAACACATATCCGCTCATCAATATTCCAATTTTGTTTGCTCGTTTGCTCGATTCTGACATTGAAAATATAGGGGAACAACGCAGCGGCGGATATCGTCGCCTTTTTTTTCCCATTCAATTCCTTTAGACGATCTTACATCATCTCGAAAGGAAGACGAAGAAAAAAATCAATAAATACAAAGTTATAAAAAAATAGACCGAATCATTGTGAGAATGACAATCCTTGAGAACTGATCGAAATTCTTTTTTCTTTTTTTTTTTTACTTCTTACTTTTCATTTTTTTCTTCATCCTGTTGCCGGTTATAAACATCTATTGAAAATCTGATGAAGAGCCCGATGGATATATACATGTAGTCAGTGTGTTACTCCGACGACCAAGGAATGGGGAGGGGATAGAAAACGGAGCAACACATTTGAAAAGGAATCCTGATCTGGATCTAGTTTTTTTTTATTTGATTTTTTTAAATTTCAGACTGAAGGGGGGAGAGAATTTACTTTGTACACACAACTCAGGATACTGCACACACACACACTCACCTTTAAAAAAAATCATCATTTTCGTTAGGTGAACGATAAGGGGAGAATCGGGCCTTTGAATAGGGGAAAAAAATAGGAAACGAAAGAGCTTCGACAAAGAAGAAGAAAATGAGAATTCCTGAAAAAAAAATAAGTTGGGTGAAGTGCTGCAATGTCGACGATATTACATAAGAGGGAAAGAGGAAGAAAAAAAAATTAGGCCATAGAGGAGTATTTTTATTTTTTTTTCTGTTGAGGAAGAGGGGACCCAGCGTAACCAGTTTGCCATGTTTCTCACCCATCTACATCACAACTGGATGGTATATATTTGTAGTCTATTTAAATGACATTATTACTGTATAAATTATTTTTGGAATAACTCGAAAGAAACTATAGTTCATCCTGTTCAATATTATAGTGTGCCAGTGTGGTATATTGATATATGCTGTAATATATTGAATCTATGGAAATCTTCTTTCACAAAACCGTTGAATATTGAAAATTTCGTTCTCTCCCCTATTAAAATGTGCCAATGAATATTTAACGGTCTAGGAACTTTTGCCGAGTGAATAGTGATTGCTGTATCAATATGTTGAAGACTTGTTTCCCCATTTCAATTTAATCTAGCAGGATCGTTTACGCACAAAAAATTATTGCGTCCCACCTCCTGTCAATTTACTGACAAAGAAATACTCGAGTGAGATTTTTTGCTGTCAGTTCTAAAGAATCGGTTCTGTTTTTACTCCCCTTTATTATTAGCCTGATAAAGACGTTAAGAAATCACATTTTTTGTCCTGTGGAACTTAAACTCTTTTAACTTAATTTCAATTTGACTTTGTTTAGAAAATTAGAGGAAAGGTGTTCAAAAGACAAAACGGTTTACATTTTTCAAAAAAAAGGTGGAAGAAGCAAAATACTTTTCACACCCAGCCTCTTTTTGCGAGCCAAAAGAAAATTGGCAACGTTCAATAATTTAGTCGTTTCAACTTTTTCATTTTCAAGCACCCGGCGCACCCGGTTTTGATGAGGTGTGTCACCGAGATAGAATCAGATAGAATGTGCCTTAAGAATAGTGCTACAACCAAAAGAATTCAATTTTCACGTCTGAGGTAAATAAATTGATTTTTTTAAATTTTAATTATAGCCCAACCCCTAGCTTATCGATTTGTCACGTATAGAGAGCAATTATGTCTTAACAATTTAGTCCCATTACGTAAGCGATATCGTAAATTTGTAGTGTGAATCTCCTATGAACCAGACCTTTGTCGTATTTGATAATAACTTTTACAAACAAATGTTTCAAACGACCTCCCACACACTTTTTTCACTCTACGTAAGTAGTATACTGCCTAATCAGTCCCTAATCATCACCAAATATTCGTTAAGACGATGTCAACTTTGTTTTTCTTTCTAAAAGAACAAAAAAGCGACGATATTTTTGTGTGTCACTTTTTGGCCAACGTAATCATTAGGTGCCAGACTGTCGGGCGGCCATGATTTTCCCCTACCCGACCTTGCGACCGAGAAACAGTCAGACTGTTGATGTGAAACTGTTGATGTGTTTGCGTGGGTATACAATACACACTGAACGTATGCCGAACTGCATGGAAGAAGTCAGTTCGTATATTATGCGTACACAAACAATGAGTGACCATCAACTGGTAAATGGTAATGGTAGTAGACTAATAAGCTGTGCATTGTCGTCAGGATGGGGGAGAGGGTGTCGGTCAATATCAAATTGATTGTTGACAAAAGGTGTCCGTCGCTCTTCCTCTTCGTACCACCCATGTCAAACCCTCTTCCCTCGCAATCCTGAAAACAGGAGACTATAGGTTGACTCTTAGATAACAGATGGGCGACAATTTCAAATATTAAAACCAGTAAAAAGTCAGCGCAACTGTTAAATGCATTTTTGGTTGGATTTCACACTATTGCGCTTTGTCACGAGCTAAATTGAACATATTATTCAATTGTGAATTGATAATAAATCGTTGGTAATTCCATGTCTTGTGTGAGATTCAGATTGAATCAATAAAATTGGTAAAGGAGCCGCTACATGGTGAATTGAATAATGATAATACGATAAAAGTCAGTATTTTCATCAATAACTCAACTACGAAGTTTTGATATAACGGTTGAATTTGTTTGTTTGTTTGTTTTTTTCTTTTCCTTCTCCCCCTGCTGTTTGGCTCAGTCGAATCAACCTTTTTATTGACGATGAAATATCCGAGCCGCGCAGCAGCAATCCCCAGATTTATTTGTTTCATGTTCCATCCTACATTTTGATTTCTTGATTTTCTCTATAGAGGTATCGTTGAAAGATTTCGTCGGCATCAGCATCACCTCCCGAATGATCTGACTGAATACAAATGAAGAAGAAGAAGAAGAAGCTCTTATTTTATTCTTCCTTCTCTATGATGGGCTGATGGCTTCATCCTGACCGCTTGCGTCTGGTTGGGGCGCCGCCGTGACCCGACGAACCCCATGACGGAAATCTCATTCGTTTGGGTAAGTCTATATTTATGCTTATCTATTACACTTTCCTTATTCGGTTCGCATATCGAATGTGATTCACCTTTTACGTGCTGAGGTCAATGAGGGCAACTAGATGACTATTTTGGGATTCTCGAAGGCATCATAGGTGATATTGATTTGATTTTTGATAAATCTGTCGAATGATTCTCTCATCCATTAACTCGAGTAATCAAGCGATACCTTTTTCAAAAATAAATTTATACAAACACAACTGTAAATTTTCTCTTCTACCAGATGTCTAGGCCTTTTTGAACCTGTTTCTGGCCTATCCCAATGTTTTTTTTTTATCAAGTCTCAGCAATTCCGGTTTTTTTTATTTTTCTCTTGATTGAAATGCACCGTTTGAATGATTCGTATATCCTAACTCAAACAAAACAATTTGACCGGTGTTCAATTGAGAAAAAAAGGGTCTAGCATTTCCGCCGAGTTCTTTCTACTTCACCTAGACACTCGACGCGTGTCAACAAAACTCAGGTATACCACGTCCGAGTAGTGCACACACAAAACACAGCCAGCAGAAGTTCCGTACTCAGTTTCCTTTACTTCCTTCCTTCCTTCTTTTTTACTTCCTTTCCTTCCATCATTTGTTTTCATTTTTTTTTGGTGCCGGCCGGCCGTCAGCTCTTGATGCTGTTCTCTTTCGGCTTAACCTTTTCCTTCCGGCTTCCTGATGGACAGCGGAAACGACGATTAAAAAAACCATGTCCATCATCTGCCGCAGTTCTGGAGCATTTTGCTTACTCTGCAGTAAAGATACGACGGCGGGTTTATCTAGTGTAATATCGTGACAGAGATAAAGAGAAATAGAACCCCCTCTTTACTATTAGTCATTTATTATATTTGCCCTCCGTGTGATGCGGTACCGCTGGTGTGTTCCATATTGCGCGAGCGCGGATGTAGCGTTTCGTGTCCGAAATAATATTGAATGGTTGTACGTCATACTAGAACAATTCGATCCAGTAACAAACCTAGTGGGACATATAAACTGACAAGCGATTCATCGCCTGGTTTCCTCTCACCTGCCCCCCCTTCTTTTTTGTTTTGTTGCCCCCTCATTTTCTTTTCATATTTTTATATGGTATATTTTGTTTTTGTTTTGTTTCGTCTGGGAACAAAATAGAATAATAACAAATTTGAAATATGAAAGAATAATGAATTAAGGACCGACGGTTTCCATGCCATGTCATGGCTGTCATACCATTACGTCATATTTTTATTTGAAACATTTAAGTTTTGAAATTTGAAATGATTATAATTTAATCATCTGCGTCGTATTGATTTCTCAATATGTTTTTTATGCGCAAACATCAAAACCTGTCTGGATTTTTTGTTTTGATTGTTGATTCACTAGAAAGGAAGTGTGTGGGCGCGCGAACCCGGAGTCTATTGTCACCTTCGTTATCTGTTACGATCACTAGACGATTTGACTGACGCACGCGCTCTCTGGCTCGTTCGTTGGTTGGTTGGTTTATAGGTGACGGTTAAAAGCGCGTGCGGGAGGGACGCTGCTGTGTCAATATTTTGCCATTGTACGGCACTTTGGAGTTCCGTTTTCAGTTTTTTGTTTGGACGCGACTGTTCGCCGCGTTTTGTCAGCTGTTGGCGGTTCGGGGCTAGTC
This sequence comes from Daphnia galeata, assembly GCA_030770115.1. Taxonomy (NCBI): domain Eukaryota; kingdom Metazoa; phylum Arthropoda; class Branchiopoda; order Diplostraca; family Daphniidae; genus Daphnia; species Daphnia galeata. The sequence goes on from CM061115.1 coordinate 7,754,909, forward strand.
TGGCAGACAAGCGGACCACACGGACGCGACGGATACACCCTTTTCATATTTGATATCGGCTATATTTTATGTGCCGAACTGAATTAAGATAATCACCGGTAACAGAGAAAAAAAAAAAACATTTCATGCAGCTGCTTCCCTCACTTTTTAGTTTTTACCTATATTTTGGGGGTTGAGTACTCGAGCCCACCCGTGTTTTATAAATCAATCGCAAACGTAAAAATGCATAACATTCTCCAAATTCATCTGGGCAGAAATATGTGTGTACACCCTTTTTTAGAAATTTTTTTTTTATTTATTCGAAAGGGCTGAGGGAAGCACGCGTGCCGTTATAGTATTATCTGATTTGTATTTATATCCCCATTTTTCTATTTTCCAAGACTTCCGGAGACTTGATTGAACAGTGCATGATGCATTCTTCATTCTTTTATCTTTTTTTTTTACGTAAGATGTTTTGTTCAATTGAATAGAGGAACATTCAATCGACCAGTAGCAACTCCCTTGGCTTTCTTTCATTTTCAATTTCTATTACGAGGGGTTCAGTGTTTTTTTTTTCTTCATCTCTTCTATACCCGCCGTCTGTCAGGCGGCTCAGCAGCGTCTTGGATGGATTATACAGGTACGATGCGAAACGTCACGCTCGATTGGCTCGCTCCAATCCATTGTTCAATTCATTCACTTCAGCTTTTTATTTCACCGTAGTAATAGGCTACTCTTGATATTCTCCTATTAAAAAGAAAAATTGGTTCTTTTTCTAAAATGAAGTTCTCTTATTTGCTTGATACCCGGCAAGATGGGTCGGCGTATTATAACGGCGTCGTACGTCATCAGCGCCGGGTGTAACAAAAACAAGGAAGCAGTTGGGGGCCTCTGTAGGCTCCCGGTCGGTAGCTATTGTCTCCGTTCGCTTCTCGCTTCCACCTTTCTTCTATTTTGTTATTCTCTTTTTTTTAAAAAGAACAAAAAATGGGAGATACGGAAAGAATGGAGAACATCTTCAATGGCTAGATAAAGGAGATGATGATGGTCTTTTATTTTTGTGGAAACATTTCTTTGTTTTCTTTATTGTATATCTTTCATTCTTTTTGTGCTATGTCTGTGTGTCTGTTTCCGACTGGGAATTCTGTTGGATTATGATCGGTATCCTGAGGGAGATCACATCCCCAAAGAGGATGACAAAATGTCAAAACATTGACGAGAAAAGATATCTTTCTTGGATAAAATTACACGTGTCATTTCCAATCACACGGCTTTACACAATTGTCGATTGCGGTCATGTAGAATGCAGACTCTTAATCAGTTAAGATTCTGATTATAAATTCAGTTATTTAGAGATGGGTAAAGAAGCGGGTTGAATCGTGTCTTCGGTCCTTTTTATTACAACTCACCTCGTTAGTCGACTTGAATGAAATTCTTTCAATCAGTTTTCTTATTTGATATTTGATTTATTTTCTTTTTTTTTTTAAACAGGTTGCTGTGTTGAATTAGGAACTGAATTGTTGATTGATGAATGTTGATTGACAGAAGAGGTTTGTTTGTTTTTAATATTTCCCGATTGATTGATTCGGTTGACTCAAATGTCTCGAGTCCAAAGGTTCAAACTGTCGGGCGAGCGCATCGTTCTGCACTCCAGGTGTCAACGGTGAGAAATGGAAAGGTGCACAGATTTTGGACGCCGCTCGTGTCGCCCACTTTTCACAGTATTTTGAGCTTTGAAGTTTCTACAGTTAACCTACTCAATGGATCCAAAGTTTATTGTTGGCTACTAGCCTACTACCAGAGTATATTATCTTCTTTATTCTTATCTTTTTTATTTCGTTATTTCGAAACCCGAAAATCAAGTGGTAGGTTTAACTGATTTTTTAACGAGATTTCTAGGTTTTCAGTGGTTTACTCTCTTCAATAGCAGGATTGAGACTTATACTCTTACAGCTAGGGCACTGTCGAGTGGAGGATTTTGGAGGGTTGTACAGAGATCGAGAGCAAAGATGAGAATAGAGGACTGATGCCATAAGACGAGGAAGAAGAGCAGCTGATAGTCGTTATCCTATCGCTGCCATCTTGATCTAAGAGTATACTATACATTTAGCCTGAAAAGCGGAGATGGATTCCGGAATGCAATGACCTGAATCTTTACTGCTTTTTCTTCTTTATGAAGTAGAAGAAGGCTTGACTGTTTGTATATACGCTGTGTTCATCCCTTCTGCAGCTTTCGTTTTTTTTTCTTTTACTTTGCATCTCAATTGAAATTGTTGTGTATAGGCGCGCGCCCACCTCGGAAGATTGTCGTCCTCTTTGGGTTTTGGCTCGGACCCCACTGTGCGTCTTTTTGGTTCGGCACCTCATTACAAGGAAGGGGTTTTTACACACTCTCTGAGAATTGGAAAAATAAGGGGGCCAATACCAAACCGTCGATTACCGCTGGTCAAAACAGACTAACTTGAGAGATGTGAAGCGACTGATTTGCACCCAAAAGAGATTTATTGATTTTCGTTTTGCCTCTTTTTTTTTCTCCCTTCATTTATTGCCCCTTTTTTTCTTTTACTATTCTTTTGTCATGTGTATTTTGCGGACAACTGAAAAGGAGGAAGAAGAAGAAGAAGAAAAAGAGTTTGTCGTTCCTTAAACCAGCAACAGCAGTCATACGTGCTGGCCGATCTTTATCATTTTCATGCTCTTTTACATATAGGAAGGGGGGGAGGAGGAAATTTCGAATGGAACGCGCGTGTTTGATGTTGTTTTTTTTCTGTAAAGGGCAAAAAAATAGGAGAGAGGCTCCAATAGTTTGTGTGTTTTGGTGGTGCGCTCGATATTATTAATCTGTCGGCTCTGACTCTGTTCTATGCGCCTGTGATGATCATTACTCAAAGTTGGTCTCGTCTCTTCTTCGAAATTCGTTTTGTTGTTGCTCCTGTCAAATGTAAATGGTTTACAGGCTAAATACATAGCGGAAGAAGGGTCCTCTGTGTTTGTATAGTCTGTATGCTATAAAATCGATTCAAGGAAAAAAAACGGGACGTCTAGCTGACATTGTGTGCTAGGTAGATCCGGATGTGTGTTTTTGTCTGTTTGCGGATAGATGACTTCTTCTTCTTTATTTCCCTTTTTTTCTGGCTGTGTGTGTGGGTGAGGAAATGCGAATAATCTTTGTCGTCGACTCTATACTTTTCTTTGGTGGACGATTTTCGATGTCAAATCGTCGCCATCACGAATAACCATACATCACAATTTGAACAATAAACAAAAAATCCAAAGTTGAAAGAAGGGTAGTACCATATTCTTTTCTTGACATATTGTTTGCTGACTTTGTCAGACTCCTTTGTGTGTGCGGAAATCAATGGGGAGGAGGCGCGCGTGTTTTTTTATTTTCCTTCCGCCATCATCCGAGACTGATGCTGCGTGTCCTTTCCGTCTTGTATTCGGCTGACTGTCGTGTGGATTCGTGCAGAAAGCGGACACGTTTATCGCATCAGGTATAACCCCCTCCCCGTATATACTGGATTGTATAGCACTACCACCTCTGCTGGAGTCCCCCCTCCCCCCTATTGTTTATTATGGTGGGACAGGGTCAAGAGAAAAATGAAAAACCCATTAAGACCGACAGACAAGATAGAAAAGATAGAAAAAGAACTCTTGTTAGATCTCCTATAGCTCGGCTCCGTTCTTCTTCATTTATTTCTTCATCATTTGGGTTTTGTTTTTTGGGGGTTTTTTTTCGAACCAAAATATTGACACCTTAATTGGCTTTGCTTGTACGCGAACAGCAAGTGATGAGTGGCCTCTTTTCCGTCTGAAACGTTTTTTCGCAGACAGAAAAGGGGGAGGAGATCGCCGCGACGGCGAGAAAAAGTAAAGTCACGGGGGCGTTATGCTTACGCGTGTATGTTCTGCCTTTCCAACCCGCATCTATATGCACTTTGCTATCTTATCGGCGATATTTGACTAGCCATTAAAAAACACGGACCGCGTTCTCTTTCGTGTTTCTTTTTTTTTAACCATCAAATGCCGCGCTCACTCTGGCCACAAACGAAATTGTCTGTGTGTTGTTTTTCTCCATTATTGTATAGTCTAACCTTAATACAATGACTACAGACGTCATCGTTTTTCAAATTTCCTACCTAGCAGCTGATTGACTTGTAACACACGCGAGTTTCTATTTTCATTTTGAAATTTAAATTTGTAATGTCGGAGGGGGTTTTCTCTTGTTGGGAAGTGTCTGTCTGTCTGTTGTCGACGGAAATTCGTCGTCCCACATCACCTGCCTTGTTGTTTATATGTATTGATGTCAAATAGAAAATGTTTTGACAAAAAAAAAGAATAAAATATGAATAAGACCAATTCTTTTAATTTGAATATGTAACTCATTTTCCAATGTGTATAAGACAAAAGAAAAAAAAAAGAAGAGAGGTCTAACAGCCGACTAGCTCTTATAACCTTACGTATTCCCCCGGACGGGAGACGCTGCAACGTACGCCAGCCGGTTTATGTACACACTACGAGCTATGCAGCTAGGGGACGCAAGAGGAAGCAAAAGTCTGATGATATTGTACTTTATTATCTTTTATTTCTATCTGGTTATAAGGGCAGGTGGTAGTGGTAGCTTGGTGGCTTGTGTGTAGAGCATAGACGTAGCAGCCGTAGTAGCACTAGTAGCTATATAGTGCTGGTGGTAGTAGTAGGCTATAGTATCGGTTTTGTGGCGACCTGACCCTGCTGCCCGCGTGCTGGCCCGTGGGCCATCAGCTGCTGACCGGACCTTCGACTACCTAATATCGTCGCCGCCACCACCACCACCAGCACTGACTTGTCGGCTGTTATGGCATCCCTTCCCCTCCTATCATCCAAACACACGCCATAGACACAAATAGAAAAGAAAGAAAGAAAGAAAGAAACTTTAGCTTTTGTCATCATTTCATTATCACGATTGCGTGCATAGAGAGAAGACTGCTGTTTCGTCATTGTCGCCGAGGACAAAACCGAAACACGGGTCGGGTTTTGTTTCTATTTATTTTTTTTTTTTGTATTTTTTGTTGTCCCTCTAGCTGTCACGTCGATTGACGGAATTTTGACGTCCAGATGATATCCGTGTGTGTAGGCCACCTTTTTTTCTAGATACTATGTTTTTTTCGAGGTTTTCCGTTTGGATGAATTGGTCCAACATCCAAACGGTTCCAAGGGTTAGGTACGGTATAGTTTGTCCGTCAGCTTGTGTTTGTTTGTTGTTTTGGGTAGCGCTATCTTGGGCAATCGGGAAACGGAAAAAACTATACAAAAAACCCGCAGCAGTTGATATTTCAGCAGCCGTCGATGTTGTGCAACTACTATGTAATAGCGCGCGTACAGCAGCAGCAGCAGCTTGTGCAGTCACAAATTTGACAGGTGCCGTTTATGCAAAAGTCTATCGCGCGCTGACCATTATGAGATCGATCGACTCACTGATTGATGATGGGTGCTGCTGATCATTGATGGCGTGCGCCACGTAACCTTCATCTTCCCTCATGATTTGTTGTTTCTCTCCATCTCTGCAAACGCCAAATCGATAGAGCTCTCTTTTTCGAATCGTGGAATTGAGAGAAGCAGAGGCTGCTTGCGCTCGTTATCACGCCTTCATTTTTCTTGAGCTCGTTACGCATAACCTGTCAGTTTTTCTTTTATGAAAAAAACGGCAAGCTGTGTTGTTTGTTTGCTTAGCAATCATGCGGGACGGTAATATCCCGTGTAATAGCCAGTTCAATAACTGGCGGGTGAGATGATTGCTGTTATATTATATTATTTTTTTTCTTCTTCTTATTCTTTACCTATCAACAATCAATCTGAGAGAGACTAGCTGTCTTGGCCCACGCTTTGCATTTGCATTTTGACAATCAAGGCCAAGGCATTTTTTTAAAGAATCATCGACGAAATCGGTAGTGGCAAAACCCCAGTGGCCCGGCAGCGCGTGATTCATGCTGTTTGATGATGATGACGATGAAAAATGAAAAACGAAAATAACTTTGAAATTTCAATGTAATCGCCAAGAAATCGTAATTGTTGTACAGCAAGTACCGAACATTTTTCTCGTTTCCGTTCTCTTGTTTGTTGATATTTCAAGGTGAAATTCTCCGGCACCCAGCATCATCATCATCATCATCATTGCACACGGATAAGAAGAAAAGAGATGGAGGAGGAAGAATGAAAGGGGTTGTTTGTTTAGGCACTATTTACAAAAATATATATCGATCCATGCAGGTGAGAGTACAGAAAGAGAAAGGGTCAGGGTGGCAGGTGAGGGTGGCATGAAAGAGGATGAGTCGTGTATATATAAAAGACAAAAAAATGTGTACAATAATGTAAAAGAGACTTGTGTTGATATAAATCCATAGAGTAGTTATTATGGAGTTGCATGGGGATGTGTCGCCGCCACTGCCGCGCATATAACATCCCTTAAAAATCGTTTCTTTTTATTTGTCTATTCTCTTAATATACGGGTACCCTCATCGTAATAGGTGTGTTATAAACTCGAGTCTTGTGTATGTGTGTACACACCGCCAAGTGAAGAAGATAGTAGTGTGGGTTTTTCTTCTTTTCCTCCCTCTGAACAATTTGATTTTCGGTCTTTCGTTGTTCTGTTGGATCGATTCCATTTTGTTTCTTTTTGTATGTCGGGTGCAATATTAACAACTACTACCCACTACAGTCCCCCCCCCCCTCTTTTGTTTTCTCTCATCTTGAAAATGGGTTTCGATACCTGTTGATACCTGCCCTCATATCGAAAGCATCCAACTTAAAAAAAAAGAAAATGTTGTCTAGATGTAACTATTCTTCTCTTAATTCTTTCACGGATTTTGTAAATGTTATTGTAGTCGAGTCTAGATGTGTCGGTAGACGGTTGATATTGGATACTACTCCGTTATCAAAAAAAAGGGGGATTTGGGGTTATTCAAACGTGATGTATAGTCAAGTAAACATTCATTGAGATTCAGTGGAGCGTTTGCAGGGGCGGCGGGATCGAAATGTTATTTTATTACTATTATTTTTTTACCCCTTATGAAAACAACACAATCAAAAGGAGAAGGATAAACATGAGATTAAGATTAAGGATGATGAACAAAAAGAGAGAAAAAAAAGACACGACGAAAGAGATGTGTGTTTATACAGATCATGTCGAGCTACCGTCTTGTCTTTCCTTTGAAAATCCGAAATTATTTTCTGTCGCCGCTCAAAACAAAATTCAGAAAATAAACAAACAAATCATATAAGATGGAGGAGACAGATCCGTCCGCCTGATTCAACCTATTCATCAAAATGCACACGTCTATTTTCTTCTCAGTCCGTCAAACAGAAGCCGCTGCTGCCGTTGAGACGGCCGCTCAAATGGACAATCAACGGTGATGTCCGGCCGCCCCCTTTTTCTCCGTTTTTTTTTTTCTTCTCTTCTCCAAAACCATCGGCTCTCAATCAGTTGATTATAATACTAAAATATGAGGAGAGACCTCTATCTCTTTCTTTACCCACATACAAATGAAGGAAGAACCGCTACACCTTTCCTATAACCATATATTTATAGATTTTTATTTTTTTTAATAAATGAAAAGGCGGCTCTCAAAAACTCTGGCGCGCGCTTTGAATATGAATAAAAGTAATAATGATAATAGTAAGTCTATAGCTATGCTCTAGTTCGGTTCAATAGATCGGACAACATGTCGCGCAGGGCCGGTCCTTTGCGGTCCAGCCCCGAATTGACCTAACCCTTTTCGCTCATTCCGCTATCTCAAGCGTATATCTTATCCGCGTTGTATTTACTATAATGCCATCATCTATGAGAGCAACAGAGGGGCTTTTATTTAGTTGTATAGATCCGCGGTTTTCTATGTCTTCGTTTCTCTTCTTCTTCTTTTTTTAGAAACAATTTTTGTGTTGGCTATGTGTCACGTGTCTATTGCTTTTGATAGACAAGCGTCTCGTCTCTTTTTCTATTGTAAGAATTGGAGTGAATCAAACCACAGGTTTTTTTTTTACCAGTTTTCTCTTTATTCTTCCTTTTTTTCCCCTTTTTTATCTTTTTTTTCGATTCATTCAAACGGAAAAACCACAGCTGGAGTGCCGCAGTCGCAGAGGGCCTCGAGAGTCTGTTAGGTCAAAATAGGTCGAAAGTTGGCTCTGTGTGGTATGAATGAAAGAATGAATGAATGAAACGGACCGTAGAGAAGAAGAATGGACATGTATGGGCTAATTACGTTGCAGACAAGCATGTGAGGTCAAGGGTATGTGTGTCTAAGTCTGTTTTTTTCGCCCAGAGTCTGCTGTATACAGGGGATGGGGTGAAAGTCTATTGGAACAAGAGAAGAAAGCGAAAAGAAGGCGTGTGTCGGACCTGCAAAAATTGCCAACAATAACTACAGTATCCCCCGTGTACACATATTATAACCAAAATAGTTTTCATATGGCGTTTTTTCTGGAGTAGAAACGGAAGAAGAATAAGAAGAACACAAGCAGTCAGGTCATATTGGGTCGGTTGGAAAGGGGAGAGTGAGATGGAGAGAGACATCCAGAGGTGTAGCGACACGGATGACTATGCGGGTGCATAGTCATCCGCCCACCAGGTGTGTGTTCCGGTGCAGCAAGAGCAACAGACAACACCAACCACTGTCTCTCCTTCTTCAGAGTGTGATGTGTGTGAATGAAAATAAAAAGTAGGGTATCTAGGTCACATCCTCTCACTCTTTTTTTTTATTATATTATTATTATTATTATATTTAAATCGTTGGGGCACTGCTGCTGCTGCTCTTGTTGCAGGTTTCGTGGTGCGTACCACTTGATGCTCAGCAGCTGTCTTTGCTTTTCACACCTTTTTGTATCGTCGCATCGCAGCAGCAACAGCATATGTCATCAACCAGGGGTCGGGATTGTTTTCCTCTATGCTGACGCGCTACTTTTCATCCTATAAACACCAAGTCACCACCAATATGTCATCTCCAGCACTAAGAAAAACAAAATCCATGTTCTAGAATTTCGTATTGAATCCCAACATGTTGGCGCAGGGCGGGGTTGTTGCCATGGATAACGTAACGAATCTGCTAAGGTCTAGAATGAATGTTTTGTTGTTGAATCACGTTAGCATGCTTCTTTATTAGACAAGAGAGGGGGAGGAATAAACTGTAGTAGTGACCTAGTCGTTATTAATAATGATTTTGAGATTGTCCTAGTCTCAACAAACGCGATGTGAATGTTAAAAAAAAGAAAGAAAGATTGAATGATGTGCTCTGAATAGAAGAAGAGGAATGAAAAAGTTGCATAGTAGCTGCTGAGCCTGTTGATGTATTTGATGCTTGTCAGCTGGAATTATAGTGTATAGGGGACTGTATCAATGGGCCCACTGCCGCCAGTATCAAAATCTCGTTTCACGCTATCTTATAGATGTTCTTAGAGAAGAAGGAAACAAATATGAATGTATATACACACAACTTGAGCGTTGTCTTCTTTTCTTAGGTAACAAGAAACTTTGGAGCATGCTACAACCCGACACGAGTCTTTTTTCTCTCTTTTTCTCGAATGAATGTCTTTCCTATACACAGGAAAACGGTGTTCCAATCGTCTCTCTTTCTCTACAAAAAAAAAATAGAAGACCGCTCGTTCGCTCCGAATCATTAATCATACTTTCAACGTGGACCCGGGTTGGATAAGGCTCTATACGTAAGGTCAAAAAATCGAATTAAAAAACTGGAAAGAAAACGACGGTAAAGTCATTTTTTGGGGCTGTGAGTGTGTGCGAGAGAGATACGACCTTTTTCATTCATGATCGGCTTCTCCTCTTCTATTCTTGGGACAAAAATATTTATGACATCTTTCATATGCGCGGCTTGGTTGCTGTGTAGACATTGGCGGTGACGCGCGGTACATCTGTTGTTCAATTTCCTTATGATGGAAAATAAAAAACCCCCCGACTCACTTGTTGACTGTGCATGATGGTCTCTCTCTCCACTGCGCCACAATGTCGTTTCCAAACAAAGATGAACTTGAAATACTTACCATGTTGTATAAAGTTCTATTATGATCATTTTTATTGGAGTTTGATTGCTGCCCTGCTGGTGTTCTTTTGAACGGAATGGAGACACAACGCGTTGTGTTGTTAATTTTTTTTTTTTTAACTTCTTCGCCAAGGAGACAAGTCATTTCCATCCATCACCTTGACATTGGTCCACTTTCTTGTTTCTTACTTGTATTTCAGCACTCACGTAACGAAGAAAGAAGTGAGAAAGAGTTTTTATTTTCTTTATTCTTTTTACTTTTGTTTCCTTCCTTTTCTGAAAGAAATGACAACTGGAACTCAAAAGAAGTGTCATGTTGTGCGGCTGTGCCGACATTTCAGTCCGTGGCCAGTGGTCGGCACATTTCCACTCAGTGGAACCTGTTTTTTTCGTTGTTATTTTTTTTTCCTTTTCTTTTCGTTTTTTTTATCTTTTTCTCCTTTTCTTTCAACGTCTAGAGACAAGTGGGAGTCCCAATAACGGTTCCGTAGACTCTACTAACCTCTTGGGGTCTTCTTCTCTGCTGTCTTTATATATTTTTTTGTCTTCGCTTTTTCTTGACGTCAGGTGAAGACAACCGGCGAGCAGGTTGCGTGTTGTCTTATTGCAAAACAGGTTTTTGCCGGCCAAATAACACACTTTGTCGAAAGAGGCAGACGGAGAAAGAATCCTATGGGGCTCAAAGAAACAACACGGTCCAAAGTCGGATCGACTGCTGAGTTTTTTCAGGTGTCGGGCGATAAATTACGGGTCAAAGGTATTTCGTCATTTATTTCTATATTGGCACTTGGCAAAATGCCGGCACATCGCTGATTGCTCCGTTTTCCTAGAACATTGTTGGAATTCTTATTCAAACTAGGTTGATAATACTTGTACCTGTTGATCCTCATTTCGTCCCTCTCAGTCCTCCGACCTTTGGTCTTTACGTACTCGTGCCGACTGTTGAGATTAAACCCAATTTCATCTATCACCTGCCTCATTCTATTAAATTTAATGTAGCTATCATTGATTATTTTGAAATGTCAGTGGCATTTATCACTTAGGTCGAGATACGTTCATTATGTTTTGATTATAACGGGGTAAAGTTAGTTAAAGGAGTTTCTTTTTCCGATTGTCCTCACATTTCACTCTGATTGAGTCAGATCGAGCATCAAAGGGAGTCTCGAATCCTTTGGTTGACTTTTTGTTCATAGTGTCGTGGAATGGGAAATGCATCAAACCTGGCGCCGTACCTTTTGGGTTTCAACCTAAAAGTCTTAACTTGGACTTGTGTGTATTGGGACATATGGAGTCCCTTACTTGGAATACCACCAAATCCAATTTCGTCGATGTTTTGATCAAACATCTGGTCGTTGTATGAGGTTAACATTGCGCTCGCTGTATGTCCGTGTGTGACTTTTTTCTCTAAATCCTCGATCGAAACAGATGTTATAGATTGTCAATCTGAGAGGAAACTCGAGTTCTTTGATTGACTTTCCTGGTTGATGTCTACATTCGACTGTGGACGACTGAGAGAATGTAACTCAAAGCATTTCCCCTCCTCAGTGGTCTCCCTAAGTAATTCGTAATATATTCCTAGACTGGAGTCTCCGCCTTCAATTTATCACCTGAACCCTTATTCTGAGCTTTTTCATCCTGCCTTCAGATGCTTTTTGTTTCAAATGCTTTTTGAATTTTTTTCGAATTAAATCGAAGCCGCCTCTTTTTATTTTAGATTTTGGGACTTTTAAATTCAATTTGTTTATATTTGTTTTTGTGGTCTTGTGGTTTTGACCTTTTCTAACCTTTTCCGGGGCAGACTAAAACCTGATGCATTTGCTTTTACATTGAGTGAGATCCATCCCTTCTGATTGATTTTTCTAGTTCAGAGTTATTCTCCCCAATGCCTATCTCCCCCTCCCTACTTCAAGTAGCGTAGGCATTTTTTCCACCGCATAACTCGGTCAAATAATCCAAATATCTTTCACCTGCTATTTTGAATGATTTATTAGTGTCGTGGGATATCGATACCGTATGATTGAATGGAAATTTTAAAGTAAAAATTGAATTGTCATAAAATGGAAGCGGCTGTCATCATTTCTGTGGGATTGAAAATCCGATTTCATCTTGCCTTTTACTTTTCTCGAGGACGATAGGCAAATGAGAGGACGTCTGTCCGTCTCTCGGTTCCGTTTTACCTCAGAGCTGCCGAAACGTTTGATTGATTTTCCGAGTTCAGATTTCAGACTTTTGGTCGACAGTGCATGTGAAATAAGATCATTCGTGCTGCTTTATTTTGTTTTTATTACCATTTCCAACGTTTATACAAATATACAATTCGAATCGTCTGATTGAATCTCGCCTGTCTAGTCGAATTATTTCTATTGCTGCGTCTAAAAATGGAAAGAAAAAGGATGGCTTTATTACAGGCTATATTATAGCATTTGTGTGTCAAGGTGTTTGATTAATCTTGTCGGCTGCGTTCGCGTATATAGTCTTATATTATTGTATTCACTTTAGTACATAGAATTCACCTCGATAAACAGAGAAAAGGACTCCTGTCAATATGATGTATTCATTTTTATCGGACCCAGACCTAAAACATTGAAGATTTGGGTTTCCTGCGGTACTTTCCAAATCTACACGTTTACCGCCTTTACTGGCAATATCACAGGATAATGAAAACATGCGGGTCACGCGTGTCAGCGTCTTTTTTTTAAGTCCCTTTTTTCTATCTCCCTTGTTTTTTACCTTATAATGCAGTACGCTACAGCTGCTCTGTTACTCATTACTTAGTTTCAAAATTTCAATAAAACTAAATATAATAAAAGAATAAAGGATTTTGGTAATTTCGTTGCAGTAGAGAATGTATTCATTTTGATAGATTGAAAACACAATAACTTGGCATCGATGCACAATAAATTTGGAAGGCGAATGGTTATTTCATTTTTTGTCATTTTGTGGGGTTGTGGTCTCAGTGTGAGTGAAAAACGGGCACAGTTTTATGGGGAGTTTGAAATAATTGTATAATATGTACATCACTGATATTTTCTCTCTGGGCAACAAAACACCGCGTATAGAAAGAAAATGAAACATTTGTTTAAAAAGTAATAAAGCCATCAAGCAGGATCTCTGTGTCGATTGAATCAAACGGGAAACTCGGACTGGCATCAACTTCCGGATCCGTTTCATGGACAAATGTTTTTTAAAAATTTAAGTTTTTTTTTTGTTTCGTTTCTTTTCTTGTTTTCTTCTACCAAAATTCACTGAGCATCACGAAAACGGGAGTCGAGGATGTAGTACTATACAATATGGTCTATGTATAGCACATGATGAGGGAAAACAATTGGCTTCGGCATAAGTCCATTTTCAACTTGGGAGGGAAAAAGGCACAATCATGAAATAAAAGTCAAGTATCAAGAAAGGCCAGGAAGAAGACGATCAATGAAAAAGGCACGTTCGTGTGTACAATATACAATTCAAAAAAAGAAAGAAAGAAGTAGCAGGGAAGTTCTTGTTTGGAAAGACACAGGCACTTGATGGCTGGCAAGTTTGATATGCAAATCATTCTTATTGGATTCGAACAAATTTCGGACCATGTCTCGAAATCCAGTTCGGTGTCGTATTTTTTTTTTTTTTTTTTTTTTCGTTTTTTTTTTGTTCAACATGATGGAGGGCACTTGGTTTGGTCTCTTTGACAAATGAAAGAATGAAGAAATAAAAAATGGGAAATGGAGAAAAAACGCATTACATTCATTAATGAACCCAATTTTGTGTTTTGTTTGTTTTGTTTTTTGTTCGGTCCGTCTTCTTTGGGGCGATCCGCGATCAACTCGGTCCTTCTGCCATGATATCGGACAGCAACTTGCACTCCGCGTCTTTATTTTTACGTATTGCTGCTACATGTACTGGTCTCGGTGCCAACAAACGAAGTACCTTTATCACAGTAATTTTTTGTGTTTTTTTTTTTAAATTTCTCCTTCTTCAAAGTTCGCTCGTCTTTTCCGAATGGATTTCTGTTGAAAAAAAAAAGAATCAAATAAAGAAAACATTAGATATATGAAATCGTGGAAAACATTTTCACAGCTCAAAATTTTTCATTTGTCCCACCCTACATTTCTCTCTCCTTATTCTTATAAGGTATAAATAAATCCGTTTGAATACATTGCTATACATTCGGGCTTTTAGAGCTTTATAGTATTTGAGAAGAAGAAACTTTCGATATATATCTAGCGATGAAAAGAGGATCCGAACCCCAACGTGACAATAGAACCCCCTCTGTACACACAGTAGAAGACCGGAGATCGACCCATGGGGTCGAACTGTGCATACACTTCTCACTACTTGTAGACTCACATAAACTCTTAAATCTTTCTATACTTGTAGCTCGCAGAAAAGAGAGAGAGAGACGAGGAATAGAATAGGTATAAGAGAAAAATCCCTTCCCAATATAGGCTCAGCTCCGATCTACTACGGACAACAACAGTTTGGCCACAATTGTTTGGAAGTATAGAAAAAGAAGAAGAAAAAAAGGGAAAAGAGGGATGACCCAATAAGTTTGTCTATGTTCAGTGTGTCCAAGACTTTGCGATGCAGGGAGAGAAAATGCGTCACAATTTCTTCCTCTCGCATTGTCCGCGTGTTATATTTATATATCTAGTGTATAAATACAAAGTGCGCCAATGTCAATAGGAAATGGAAGGAACACCTCTTCTTCCCTTCTCAAACGTTTTTCTACTTCCTGGATCACTGCGCAAAAAGGATCCATCAAAAAGTTCTCGCTGCTTTTGTGTGTTCAAACGGAAAGAAGAGAGTGAGGAGGAAATCCCCTATGTATGTGTGTTTCTTGGCAGGCGAAAAAAAAAACGGAAAATGAAATGGAAATTTACCTGTGCGATCTTATTGACTTTGCTGCCACCAAGAAATGGCATCGAGCAATTCGTCTTCGTTTGGTGCTTCGACGGTTTCCGAGGCGAAATCGGGGGCATCGTAGACGTCGTAGAGGTCGTTGGTGACACCCACTCCCATATTGTTATGATTGTTGTTGTTGTTGTTGCCACCGCAGCCGCCCCACTGGGACGAGGCGGTGAAGTAGGAGTGTTCGGAGCCGTAGCAAGAAGGTGTTGGTGATGAGGCGTCGCTGTAATTCGAAGGTGATAGAGACGTGCTGATGGAAGGCTGATGGTGGACACCGAAGGTGAAGCTCTTTGGTTGCAGGTGAGCGGGTGGTGACATGTTTTCGGACGAGGAGCAGGCGCTGGACGAAGTGGACGACGCTGAGTCGCTACATCCGTCCGAGTCGAGCATTTCTTGCAGGCTACGGATGTACTCTACGGCGCAGCGCAAAGTGTCTACTTTGCTAACCTTGCGGCTTTTGCTGCTGCCACCTCCGCTGGATGATCGTCCGCTGTCGCTGGCTGTGCTGGCCTCGCAAAATGAAGTTGGGATGTGTTGGCGCAGAACGGCAAACCCCATGTTGACCTGTTTGACGCGATTGCGCTCGCGAGCGTTTCGCCGGGCCACAGAGGCCGGTGGGGCCGGTGGTAACACGTAGCCCAAACTGTTGAACTGGATGCGTTTCTTGGCCGAGCTGCCAGCCGAAACACCGGGGACAGCAGGCTGGATGGGCCGCTTGTTGCCGACACCACTCGATTTGGTCGGCGTCAGGTTGTTGTTGTTGAACTGCATCATGACGGCAGGAGATGAAGTCATTGGCGAGTACATCATCGTCGGTGGGGACATCTTCTGTGGGCTGCTCATCATCATTTTTAAAAAGAACTCGGGGAACAGTTTGTATTCACTTTGGAAAATTGTTCTGTCGAATCGGAAAACGCAAAAAAACACTTGAGGAATAATCGCTGTGCTCTTGTCGAATGATGTGATAAAACTGGATATTGAGTGTAAGTCGTTTGTTTTGACTGTGAAGGCACTGGCAAAAAGAAAACGATGTGTGGAGAGTGAGAGAGAGTGGGGAGAGGACGTAGGTAGGAGAACAATCCGTTCAGCTCGGGAGCTTCGTCCCGAATGACTGTTTTCCAGCCACAACCGCTTCCTCTTGTACCCTCCGCTTTTGCTGCTCACCGGTCTCCCTCACAATAACACACACCGAAAACGGGGCGGAGCTTAGATTTTGAGACTCTTTTTTTTTTCTTATTTTCTTTTTATTTTACTACGCTACCCCTGTACCCCATGCTCTTTCTCCCTGACAATGAACCCTATAGCCTGGGGTAAGATAAGCGTGTATTTCTTCCCCCCCCCTCACCACCCTCTTTTCTCAATTCAACCCCCTGACTGACCCCACCCACCTAACCGAACCAACTGCAGAGGATAGGCCAAAGAAGCAGCAGGAGTGCTGAAGGAAGAGAAAAAGAGAACGTCGCGCGATTCAAACGGCTGCTGGCGTCGCGTGTATGTGGATTCTTCGGCGCGTGTCCACTTTTTTTTTCTTTAATTTTTCTTCTTTTCTTTCTTAACATTTTCTTCTGAAAACTTGTTTTTTTTTTCTACTTCTCTCTTCTACTCTTGAGCGAGGAGAAAAACAACACAACAAACACCCTGAGTCCATGTATACTGTACTGTAACCAACTCTCGATTTATTTCTTTTTTCCCTTTTTTTTCTATTTCTACGTAAGTACGTATCTTTGTTTTGTCTGCGTATTTTCCGAAACAAAAAGAGAAAAACCCTTGAGTAACCGGTTCTTCGATTATCAATTTTCCCCCGTATCTTGTTTTTATCAAAAGCGTGCATTATACATCAATAACATCACCATAGGTTCCGTGTTATTGCGATAGTTATTAGTTATTATTACAACCGGTAGTGTGGATTTTTCTCCTTGAATCCTCCCTATTTTATCAATAAATAAATGTAAAAAGAAGAAAACGGTTGGAGGATAGGGGAATAAAACATCGTTATGTGAGGTTTAAAAAATGATAATCGTATACAATTGCTTCAAATTTCCATTTTTCATTCGTTTTTATCTATACATTTTTAGCCTCCTCTATGTGTGTGTGCGGGTGAAAAAGGCAACATGTCTCCGCATTTAAAGCCCATAGAGCCACGCAGCCCACAGCTCTAAACAACACAATTGATTGATGGTAATCGCTACCAATTGTTTTGCGATTTTCTCTCTTTCTCTCCTCTCAGCTGGGAGTCTGGAGGAGTACAAACTGGCTACTGTTCTGGGTGTGTGGGTACACTCTCGCTCGGTAAAAATAGAAATAGATTTCGGTGGGTCACGATGGATATCGCCATCTCTTCCCATTCTTTCTTCATATCCACTTCCTATTGTTTCGCTTTGAAATCTTCACCAGGGGGGTGTGAGCTTGTGTCGAGAGACAAGTGAGTCGTCTTGTACATCTTCAGCTTTTGCTTGTATCTTTCTAATCACTTACGAGATCTGTGATTAACATCTCCGTATGTAGTTAGTAGACTACTCCGTCCCGAACACACCAGCAGGCGCTTCCGATTCTATTTTTAAATGCATCTGCACAGTGGTCACTACTGTCCTTCATTTAACTTGTTTGTCTTCTTGTTTCCAAGACATAAGCCCAGAGAAAGAGAAAGAATAAGCAGACGCATTGGAATAAATTAGGCGACCAACACAATATCAGCCGGATATTGGTTCGTCCCCTTAAAAAAATGATGGTGCAAATGATTACAATGTCCGGCTCAGCATGAACGACCTTTTTTTCGTCCTTCTACAGTAAATAAACCATCATCGTTTACTTTTATTAAATATATTTTTTTTTCCCAAAATAGTTAAAATTTTGTTCTGCTGAGGAGAAGGACACCAATCGGAAATGCTAGTGAAATGACAGTTGATCTAGGGCTTTTATTTGTTTGGTTCATAAATTACCCCGTTATTAGACTTGTGTAAAGTTTAATATCTTCATAACAGGGTCGTTGTGGGGGTTCTTCATTTTGAATTTTTTTTCTTTTCATTTATTAAATGAAATTAGTCAATGATTTCTCCTCGTTGTTGCTTTACGGCAGTTTTTCGTCGGATTGTTGTCGTTCGGAACGGCGTAAAACACGTGCAAGTTATGTGTGTTGTTATTGTTCAAAAATTGTTATTATATCACCAATATAAAACATGTCGCCATTCGTGAGCTCGGCAATTCGAGCTCTTAGCTGAGGCTATTTGACTGTTAGCCGGAGGTCTATACAACAACGCCCCGTGTGGTATATAGCTGTTGCTGCAGCTATATGTACACGGTGGCACGCGAGGTGCTCGTTAAACGCCAGGCAAACCCATCAAACCAACGCCGCTCTCTTCCATAAAAAAATATTCTTTTTTTTTTTCATTATTTGGTTCTTTTTTCTTTCATTTTCCCTTGACCAATTTTTATTTATTTTCATCCAGCCCGTATGTTGAGCTGATTTGCATTTTCAAGATCAAAGAGAGAGAGAGAGAGGGATGTATTTATATACTTAGGAAGAGGACGAAAAATAAAACAAACCGGAAATTATTTCAAATGTTCCAGAATATGCGGTTGTAACTCGATCTTTGTGTGTTCCAGTGGAGTTTTTAAGATTTTTTTTTACGATCTGAGAATTCAAAATTTTATTTTCGATTCTTCTGGATTCATTCTGTATGTAATGCAACTAACGCATTTTACATTCGTAGGCTATGCGAAGTTAATAGCGCTTGTGTTCCAGGCGTTGCTTCTTCTGGTTCCAAAAATTGAACAACTCCAATTACATTGTGCATTCGATCCAATCGCATCTTCATCGCCAGACGCTTGTGATATGGGGCCTTATTTTTCAAGTTTTATTGAAAACAATAGCCTATGGTGGGGGTCAATCTGTCAAACAAACTCGTAAAAAAAAAACGATCGGTGGGGCAGAAATTATTGCGCACAAAATTCAGTCTCTCTTTTTTTTTATTGTTCTTCTTTTGGCCAAGACCAAATTGTCACCTACCGCCGATGTTAAAGAAAGAGAGCGTTTATCGTCTTCGGAGGTGTCTGCATGTCCATCATTAGGTGTTGGCAGGGTTGTTGTGCCGTAAAGGTGTCGGGAAGGATAAAACAAAGCGGCGAAAGAAGTTGATGTGCGGCCCCCTCTTTGTGTCGCATGTGCCGACCCCGAGGGGTTTGTTTGGCAATTGAGAGACCATCATCATCGTCATCATCTGGTTTGCTCAGCTTAGAAGATGGACATAGATAGATCGAAGCGCTGGCGCGCGCCGCATACTCCTTAATGGAATTGGAGCAGACCGACGTTTTATGACTTGACCCGTGGTCGTATTCTGCTATCAGTAACTGGTGTGGATGACCCCCATGTCCACATAAATATAGAGATACTATAGACAGTATATAGGTAATCATATTTCGAAACTAATTGCTCTCTTTCTCTTTTCTTTCTGTTTTCCTTTAGCTCCTCTTGATGGATTTGCTTGACTTGACTCTCTTATCTTGGAAATTTCTCATTTTCGAGATACACATCGCTAGTAAACGTTCTTTAATCCCGTGTATGTGTGTGTGGATTTCTAGAGACTTTCTCTCACTTGAAAAACGAAATTGAGTTTCCCACACTGTTGCATCGTTTCGCCAAAGCGGTGATGCATTAACTGTATAAATATAATGAAGGATGTTTTCAAAGAAGAAAGGCTACGCAGAAAAGAGTAGTACTTTACGTTTCAATCTCTTGAAAAGCCCCCCATATATGTTTTGACGGGATCTTCTGACGACGACGACGACTTTGCACAACAAACCAAACTTAAGCTATAGACAGACCTGTCTATGAAATTGGAATCATTTAGCCAGTTTGAATAGATTGTGTGTTGGGTAGGTTTGAAAGCTTTTGCTAAAGCTTAGCCATTGATATTGGGAAACACGGCCTCTCAAATGTGAAGGATTGGCACATAAATACATAATCGCCTAGGGTGAAACCGCAAAGTCTTGGTTTCGCATTGATCAAGTTACACAATGTGACACAATGAGGAGGAAAACTTGCGTATTATTCTGTGTATAGGCCTATCTATCCTGTCCGGTGGGCAATCCTTTCCCGTCCGAGACTTGCAACTCAGAGGGAGGTCTTCCCTACAGACTATGTTATCCTGCATGTTAGGCTTCTTGTTTGCATTCGTATGATACTCTAGTCGGATTTTGTGCAGCCAATAGATCGAGCGGAAAAATAGGTCGCCATATGCTGTAACTCGATCTATAGAGAACCTTGTCTACATTTTGCATTCACGTCACGAATGGGGCTCGCAGATAAGATGTATCGCACTTTTTTATTCTTTTTCACTTTCTCTAGGGTTAGCTCAACAGTGAAGTTATACAACAACAAGTAAATGCAATGCTACATTTTGTAAAGGAAACTTGTACTTTTATTATTACTTTTCCGTAATTCCGGTTGTTATAATTTGATTTTTAAAATCTAGTTGATACTAGACATGCTGGTTGCTGGAACTAGTTTACAGATATCGTTCATGTAAAAACTTTGCATTAGCTACCAGACTTTACAAACAAGTTTTTTTTTTACTCCCTTGTAATTTCTATGTATGTATCTGTTTTTTAAAATGCAGACCCGATTCCACTTTAAATTCGAAGGTTTCCATAAGCGTGGGTGTGTTATCGTCGCGCATTCAAAGACTGGTACGGATTTTTTTTTGCTCCTTGTTTGAATCACTATACAGTAGTTGTATAGTCTAGCGGTGATTATCAATATCCTTAAAATAATATTTTGCAGATCGGAAAAACGAGTTGTTGACACGGCGGGGGATCCGGGTGGATTATAAAAATAGAATTGAGAAATAGAAAAAATGAAAGAAAGAAAGGAGTGTATGGAGAACACAGGAAGAAGAAGAAGAGTAGGAGGAGGGAGTGTGCGGGATAGAAAAAGAAGAAGAATGTTATTTGAGAATGGAACCATTGAGCTGTGAATGGAGCAAGAAAACCGCGCGTTTCTCTCTTGTGTCTTGCCTATTGTCGATTGGACTTTTCTCCCCTTTTTCCTTTTTTTTTTCGATTCTCTTGTCTCCGGATACCTTTCTTTCATCTTTTCTCCCTTTTTTTCTTCCTTTACAATACGACTAGAACTACTACTTCAAGGAGGTTGGTCAGGTGTCCGAAGTGTTTTTGGACGATTACATTACAGTATAGAGTCTATCGATGAGCTTGTAGGATCTATTCCGGTCGATATTGGCACTGATTTTTTTTTTCTATCTAATTGTGAGCTGCATAATAATTAGAACCGGAATTGACGGTTGGATAAAATCCAGGGTGAATATAACATCCGATGCTGAAAAATCGGTTAAGTTATAAGTTCAAATATCAGTACACATATCTTATGCCTTTATTTCTACACGTATATTTTTATATATAGATTCAAGACCCCGGTCACTTTTCTCGCGCTCTCTAGTTGGCTCCCCATGATTCCTCTACTCCTTTTGATGCCTTTGAAATTCCCTTTGAATACAGGACTAAAGGTATATAGCAGAGCACGGGGGGAGAGAGTTACACACGGTATTTTTTTATGAATGGTCAACTTCTTTTCTTTCCTTTTTTTTTCTTCTTCTCCTTCCTCTTGTTCTCGTTTCCTATATATACCTTACACATCAAGTCTACCTCTTCTTCTTCTTCATCGGACTTGAGGGTGCGCTGTCGTTGGCATGAAAATCACCTATCAACCTCCCACGCCACCTCCTCTTTGCTGTCTTCTTCACCCTCATCGGTTGTCCCTTTTCTTCTTGTCCATATCCCAACCATCCCCCCCCCTTCCCTATATTTTTTTTCTTCCGCTGGATGTGTATATACCTTTTACCCATTTTTATTTATGGCAAACGATTGAAAAGCGCGCAGGTTACAATTCGGTGCGACGGGGATGCGACCGAGCTAAAAGGGAACGAAAAATGTAGGGAGAAGAAACAGCAGGAACGCCGTTGCCATTGAAACCGTCCGAGTTTCAGTAACAACTTCCTGTAATTTTGCCAGTTCCTTTCCACACTTATTATATTCGGAAACTTTTCCTCTCTCTCTCTCTCTTCCTATTTTCTCTTTTTCTTTTACCTTTTTTTTGTGTGTGTTTGTGTTGAGTCGATGCGGCGTCGGCTCTATACGAAATAGAAACATGTCTCTTTGTATATGGTCAATATTTTATTGCAGAGAAATAAAAATGTATCGACTGGGGCGGTCGCTTCTCTTGTTTGGCTCGTCGTAAGTTGGAAGCTGCTTCTGTTGCTGGTCAAACGTCTATTGCAAAAGACATTTGGCGGCAACGGAATGGGCCATCAACTTCGGGCGCAGCTTTGAGTCATAGGACACATGATAAATTGCCAGTTGACTGGCCCAACCCATTCGGTCGATTGGGGAATTTTATTTTTTTCCTTTTCAATGATATGACGTGGAGGGGGAAACACCAATGCTATATGTTATGTGCTTTTTGATCGGTCTCAATCAGCGCGTAACGAAGGTTATGTTCTCATTCAATCGACCAAGTACTTGGTTATTGTCTATTTACTTGTATACACGATCCGAGTGCGTTCACTTGTATATTATATTCTGCTGTGCTTGTTGTTTGCTGCTGCTCTTTCCGTTTCCGACCAATCAACAGTCTATTGACATGCGATTGCTTAACATGCCCTAGCTCCAACATTGATGGCCATAGTGATGAAGTGGACCAGATTATGATCATCTCAGCTCTATGGGCAGGTAGCGGTTCTTTTTTGTCTGAGCAGTCAACGATAAAGACGAAGATGAACCTACAAGTGAACTGCGCATTTTGGACTGTGACCCGTTAGAACGACGATGAAGTCTTGAGCTGGGCTTTACTACATGCAATTGTCCTGTCAATAATAGTACCTTGCATACCATATACATACAGTATACACTAGGCATAGCTGTTAAACAGAGAGAAAACCTTTTCACTCTTTTGTTGACCCCCTCTTTTTTTTTCTTCTTCTTCTTATCCATTCAACTTGGTGTAACATAGTAAAAGCTTGCCGCCCAGCAGCAGCTTCTTTTCACAGTGATGGAATGGACCAAATCATACGGACTGATTTTCAACTTTCGGGGTCCCTTTTGACCTGTCAGTGCTGTTCATTTATTCCAATAAAAATTGCAATGCAGGGCAGCGCATTCCAATGTAGCAATAAGCTTTGAAATGTCGTGTAGACTTTGACTTTTTTTAGGGGGAGGGGGGAAATCAAATTTTATTTCTGGAGTTTCAACTTAGTTGTGAGCTGTACCAGTAGATAATAATCGTCTCTTCTACCTACTTGCGGCACCATCCGCTACTTGTTAATTTATTTTTTTGTTTTGTTTCGTCGGGGAAGAAAAGAAATGGACGGTTTCCGAAGTGGGTTGAAAATCACGATGCATCCGGTTGTTCCGTACATCCTAGACTGGACGTCCGTCACACCTGACAGAACTCTCTAACTAGGTTGGAAGTTATATTCTTCTCTTTCTGAGTTTCTGATAACATGGACACTGTCGGACCAACGTTTCTTTATTCTTTCTCTAAATTCTAAGACAATGAGACATGCCCAGTCCTCTGCTGAGGAAGCGAATTCCGTCAGACGGACGAAGGAAGTGTATGTAGACAAGGTATATTCGTCTATTGTTATTATTGTTATTATTTTTTCTTTAGTCAACACTTATTACTCTCTTTCTCTCGTTCTCTCTTTGCTCGCCCATACATCTCCCCTTTCCGAACCAATGAAAATGAGGTAGAAAATGAAAAATAAAAAAGGAGAAACGTTTAAAAAAAGCGAAACTTGGCTGACCAACTAGAACGGCCTTCATTTCGGTCGACATCGATCACGCGTTTCAACCCCGGCATTTTTCGAGCTGAATCTGTAGGTGACGACGCGTGACGACTCTATCTCCCCTTTCATACAAAACCTTCCGCATTGAAACCTTTTTCTTCTTCTTCTTCTTCTCTTGACTGTTTAAATAGAAAATAGGAGAAGAAGACATCACTGAAAAAGACAAGGCTTCGTTTGGAATTCAGTTTTTTGTGTATCACGAATAGGGAATGAGAGAGAGAGGAAGAAGCGATCGCCAATTTGTATGGCCAATTCGACTCATGCTGTGACTAAATGCATGCATGAATATACAAACCGAAAAAAAAAATTTAGATAGCCCTGAATGAACGATTCAAACCCAATAGTTTTGCCCTGAGAAGCATTTCACAGTGGAATAGTGTGAATTCCGCTAAGATCGGCCCTCATCCATCATCTTGGCTCGGACATTCCAAAGGTGGCCAAACGTCTTTATAAATAGGTATATACAAACTCTGTGTCGGGCTCTTTTTTTTTTGGCAACTATAACTCTGTTAATTCCTCTGTGCGCATGTACCGGTGGGTTTTAAGATCTTGAACAGTTGACGGAAAGTAGATCATAGCGCTCTATTTATTCATTTGAGAGAGTACCGGTATAGCATTCTTAACAGGAAATAAGGATCCAATTGGATTAGGAATTAAAGTAGAAACACAACAGAACACTTTTCCGGTGACGGTTGCTGCTGGACAGAATTGTGCTATATTTGGAACAGATTGTGAAGAAATGTACACCCAAAGAATTTTTGGTATGCTGTATGTATAAATAAGTCGAGACAAAAATTTATAACAAATTGATAGGCTTTTTATTGCTTTGAAATGAATCCCGCACCCTACGTTTTTTCTTGGAAGGAAAATAACTGAAGAGATTGATTGAAATTTTTTTTTTCTGGATTTGTGGAATATAGTGTAGTGTATCGCATCTTTGGCCTTGCGCAAGTCACGCTCCGCACATTTATTTTCCATCGCGGCATATAGAACAAACCACACCGCAATTCAAGTAACCAAAACACGTGACTTGGACATTTCTATTTTAATTCCTTCTCTTGCGAGCGGGGGGAATGTCCCCCTCCCACCTTCAACTGCACATTGTTCCCATCTCACCATGTTATATACAGCATTTAATATTTGAAGAAAAAGAAGAAGAAAAAAAAAAATTGTAGTGAAAATCTGTTTCATTTCACCTTCTTCTTTTCCCTTCACTGTTTATCTGCGGTTCTCTCCAGCTTCTGTCTACTTTTGAGAGTAACTTTTTTTTTCCTATTTTCCTTTTCGGTTGTTTCCTTGAACGAAAAATGTTTGGCTGTGACTGGAATTTCGAAGATGACGAGGGGAGAGTTTGGATGAAGGAGGGTGAATGTATCACAAGTATCGAAAGAGAACTTGTGTATACAGGCTGGGTAGGCTATATAGGTTCTTTTATTCGCGACCAAAGTAGAGGACAGAAATATTAAGACGCCAGTGAAGGTTGTGTCATCGTCGTCATTCTTCGGTCCCTCCTCTGTATCAAAGAGAGGCTGTGGAATTTGATAGCTTTCAGTTTTTCTTCTTGGCCGTTCGTGGCTAGTTTTCATTCTATTGGTGGAGCCTATATTTATACACTAGAGAAAGAGAGAGAGAGAAAAAAAAAATACAAATAGTTTATTTTTATTTTATTTTTCTTTTAGGTTATTTATACGCCATATGTGTAATAAGAGGCATAGGGACATGGAGCGGGAAGATCGATGCTTGTAACGCGATCCGTTACTGTAACATATGATTTGATTTTCTTGAATTGTAAAGGGAACGGATAAGACGATCCTCTTTTCTCCTTGTGTCCTTATATACCCCAACAGACACAAGGAGAAGGTTTTGAATGAATGGGAAGAAATAATATTACAGTCTAGAAAAGGATGAGAAATTTGTCAATCGTTTCGGCGGAGAAGACGATCTACAAAAATCTTGGGAGAGAGTACAACCGTACGGTTACACAATAACGAACTACAAGTTCTTCTCAGTTGATCATCAGGTTTTGAGAGAAATAAAAAAATGTGTTTGAATGGTTACTTTATTACAATAGAAGGCACACACACACACACAGTACCGCCCCGGTGAACTAACGTTATATTATTACATTCTCATTGTAATAAGTAACGTTGATGTTCACTGTGACTGTCGTTGTTTCGTTAAAGCGTTTACAATACAACGGAGCCCATCATTCCCAAGTGTTGGCGGCCCGGAGAAACGAAACCAGATGTGTATTTATAAAAGGTAGATAATAATAATGTCGGATGTATAGTACTTATGCTCTAAGGGCAATAAATTTGTTAAACTGTATGGAAATCGGCAAGCAGGACACAGGGTTAAGAAGTTATGCTGTAAAATGTACAACTATAGATATAGACTTCTTAGCCTACTTTTCTTGAATGCGCGGACTTGGTCCTTATCGGCGCTACACCGTGAAATCGAAATATCTTCGCCCTTGGTGGGCCCACGCGACGCGGCTTGAGAATGCTCTTCCCCCCTGTTCTTTCTATATACAGACTGTTCTAGTGGTCTAGTGCGTACTATACCTGGTCAACTATATAAATGTGTGGGCTTTGCCTGCCCAACATTGAACCGATACCGCAGACTTTTAATATCGTTCTGGAGCAGCGTACTTTATTGAAGTGGTTCAAATAAAAATGAACATTTATGGTGTCCGTTCTGCGAGTTACCCGGACACGTCTCGCCACACATTCCAACACGCATTTTCTATGCTGTTGTATATATCCAGTATGTACGTGGTCGAAAAATGGCCGACTTATTTTGCAATGCGAAGATCACTCGTTTGTTTTTTATTTGTAGCCCAGCGTGGGCCTCCCACCTCCAGTTTTAAGTTTTTCTTCTTTGAGTGGAAAGGCTTGTCTTCTTGGCAGGAGGTTTGCCACTTGAATGGGAGCTATTGTTTCGTTTCCTTGTGGGCTCAAGGTGGGAACAAAAGAAGCCGGACATGGGGCAATCGACATTAGTCATATAGAAAACAAACCATCTTTCTTTCTCGCCTTGAATGCTCTAATCAAGCGACAAGATCTCTCTCTTTTGCCGTATACGTATAATATACTATATGCGTGCGGGGAGGGAGTAGACTCAGAATGTCCTCGTGCACCATTTGATCCACCATCATGGAGAGGAGGATGGAGAGAGGTGACCAGAAAACACAGCGGGGTTGTACGACACCCGCCTTTTTATTTTTTATTTTTTGGTCAAACCTTTTTCCTTGATGATCCTCGCTCAAGTGGCTGTTTGTTTTCCTCCTTGTTCTAGTTCCTTTTCATCCTTTTGTCCTCGTCTTTAAACGTCTTTTGACCAACGTACACAAGACAATGATGCGACACTTTACTCTTGTCTGTCTTTCACTGGCTAGGAGACAACATCATGTGGAGTGGACCACACCAGAGACCCCCACCAGGCATCGACGATTTCCAAAACTGATACAGTCGATGTAAAATAAAACACATAAAACAAGTATCGACGTGAATTCTTTGAGGAAAAAAGAAAAAGGGCATTTTTCGTTTTTTTTTTTAATTTTTTAAAAAGTAAAAACGATTCCCTTAAAGTGAAAAAAGAAGAACATAAGGGCGTATAGGAGGAAGGATGTCCATTTTGTGCATATAACTTAATAATATTGATTCTGTGACGGGTGCTGCTGTGCAGATTGTTTGCTTTTGTTTTGGGTCCAGGGCTGGCCCGTGCTCCGCCGAGTCTGTTGAGATCCGCAGCGGAAACAAACCCTTTTTTTTTTGTCTTTCTTATTCTGCCTCTTGTCTCTCTTTGACCTAGCGCTTGTTATGATTACCTTTAGGGGTCATTGTCCAGCATCCGCAGCAGTTACCTTTTATTTGAACTGTTGAAAACGGCAGCCATATGTTTGCGCAGTTGCCAACAGTGGACTGGTCGCCATTAGTTAACCGTTGGTAGAATGGCCAGCATCATTTTTACCTAAGTGAAAATTTCAAGAAAAGTTCCAAGTTGTTTCTTCCTTTTCTTTTTTGGGGAAATAAATGGCGATGTTGAAGTTGCAAAGAGCTGGGGCGTGATAGGTCCGAGTCTATTGGCAAAATACGGGTTTGAAAAACGTGTGAGGTCCCTTCTCTCGTGCACAGTAGTTTTAGGGGGGGGGGGCACCTATTATTGCGGCAGGAAAATAAAAGGAGTGCGACACATCAGCCCTGACGTAGGCGGTGGTCTGTTGACGCTCGCTTTATTGCCCGTAATGTCTTGGAACTCACTTTTGCAACTCTATACCCCCGTCCGCGACGAGACATATTCAAAAGGCAACAGAAGCACTTTGCCATGGTGTTAAGAGGTCGTTTGGAAGCTACGGTCTTTTGCTTAATGGTTTTTTCTTCATTCTAAAAAACCCCATTTTACAATCTTGCATTCTCAAACTTTTTGCTGGAGGTTTTTCCATCGAGTTTAAACGTTAAACGCCGCGTATAACAGGATAAACTGCCAAAACAGTCAAAGTCCACAAGAAAGAAGAAGCTCCAAGTGATAATAAAAAGGAGGTAAAGGCAAAACAGGGGTGGGCTTGGCGAATTGAATCTTTCGACGGTTTATGATCGGTGGTTATCTATGTTGGTATACGTACACTAAACGGAGAATAGCCGGTCAGCAGTATAGCGTAGCACATCTCTTGCAAGAAGTCGTCGTCTAGTGGTCTACCGGATATGCGACTTTTCCACGCGTCTGACTTTAAGAAATTTCCGACAAATTGTTTGAACATTTCGGCACTTAAGCTTAGAAAGGGAAAACATTCGGTGAAAGTCAGAGCACACACTACACCACATACGTGGTTCTCCTACCCGAGATCAAACTATGTCAAAGTAGAGCAGAAGTTCAACGATGATTGTTTTTTTCTCTCTCAGTCTGCTGCTGTATTGCTTGAACAGGTTGTGCCAGTCGTTTATAAAAACGTATTTCCCTATTTTTCTGTCTCGTTTTTTCTCTCTCTCAAAGAGATGGAAAGGTGTTTTGCATCGTCAGAGCGCTTGTTTTTTTTGTGTGTGTAGAGGGTTAGTGTGTCGCTTTTCATTTGGTTGCCGATGGTCACAGTCGATTGACCATTGGTAAACTAAACGTCGGCATCAGGAGCTTTTTTTTTGTTGTAAAGACCAAACGCCATATGGCTACTACACGGTGGCTACCGTTGAGTCTTTGTGTAAGAATTTACACTGAATTTACTGGCCTATCTCTTTTCTAACCAAGTTTGTTTCACTCAAGTCCTACTGGCGCATCTTTGCGCTTTGATAATAGACAAAATATAAATTCTTCACTAAAGAGGGGGGCTATGAGGCGCTACTGCTGGCATTTCTTGGTTTATACACCACGCCAACTATTTGTGTCTAGCGCTGATATTTTGGTTTAGATGGATAACAATACTTTTAAAGGTTTAGCATGATCTTTTTCGGTTCTTTTCATGGTGTATCCTTTTGCGAGTGGTGGCGTATTGTAATTTTCTCACTTTTCCTGGTGCTACTCATTGGTTGAATAGTGAGACCACTTCAACCTTGAATAGGTCCAATGGGTAGCAGCAGCAGAAGTCAGATAAATAGTACTTCATTCTTTCATTCAAACAATCAAGATGGTCTTTTGGACCAAAACATTTCATTTCTATATACACTCTTGGTTTGTACACAGCAGAGACTTTATAGAGAAAAAGAGAGAGAAAACTGAGAAACATAAGTAAAAGTTTGGTAAAGTAATGAAGTTGTGGTTAAAAATACAATGTCTGCATTATAACTAGCTAAACTATAGTCTATTTGCCTTTATACACAGCAGCAGATCTCAATACGAGTTTGGTGGTCCTCCTTTGACCGGGGAGTTTCGCAGCAGTCTATTTTAGCGTTCTCTCCCCATGATCCCATAGTTCCATTCTTTGGCGATTGATCGATGCTTCCCTTTGAATTCATTCACTCTCGACACTTAACAAGTATTTTACAGAGATTCAGCTTCTTTATCTCATTCACGAACGCGCATGAATGGAATAAACATCAGGTCAGAATTCCATACAGGAGAAGGAAACTTTTTGAGCTCCTGGCTTGTCACTTTCCTATGGCCCCCCATCTGATGTTTAGCATTATTTTGGTTGAAATAGAAAATATTGCACTCTTATTTTCGAAAAAAAAAATAAAATATTATTTTACTTTGACTCCCAGTTGACCAGCAACAAGAATTTTTTCTCGAAATGTCTTGATAAGATTTCAAGAAGAACCGTTACGTAGGCCTGCGTTTTGAATTCTGATGAGTTCATAACGAAAAATTTATGATGGAGGGAAATTCCCGAGAAAACTTCGTTCAAATATACAAAGTGGTTTTAATTTTAAACAAAGCGCTGTCACTACAGAGCCGTTGGAATTCGAATGCTTGGAATTTTATGAAAATTGAACAGAATCGACCAAGACCAGCCTGGTCTGTTTGCCGTTTCATAAATTTGTATTATGAAGTTCACCCTTTTTTTTTTCTCCAAAGGAAGTTGAATACTTTCAGAATATAGTTAGTTAACAGTTATCTTTGTTTTCGGATCCATCAGAAATGACCTATCTTTAAGGGGCATCATTACCACACGCGTATCGTTAGTCCCTCGTGGAGCTGACAGGCAGTCGTTTCTCATTCATGTGTCGGGCCAATTGATGGAGGACCAGTATAAATTATGAATGAAGACGACGGTCGATGTCTGCTTTCCTTATATGAACATTCACGCAAACCGGTAGCGGGTAGCCACCTTTTATTTCCCTTCTCAACGACGAAAGCACCTGGTGAAAGAGTATTGAAATTAAGGAGCGTCTTTATTTGTATATCTGTGGATTACGTGATGTTCTCTTCTTTACAGTGTGTATATATCTCTCATCTGCCTTACTATTTGTCTTAGGTTCAAAATTTAATTGTGAAACCTTTTTCTTTTAATAAAACTTGAAATAATTTATTAAGAGAAAACTGTTTTATTGGGTTTGATATAGTTGGAAGCATATCGGAAAAGAAATAATTACTGGGAAGGAGACCTATACGAGACTTGAAATATTTTCTTAAGTAAATTTACGGACTGTAGATTACTTAGTTGTGAAAAGAAAAGCGCATAAATATTTCAGGACACTAATGTCCTTTTAGCCTAACGCCTTGGGTATTTATTTGACTATGATTTTGACGCTTATGACTATGGAATCCAGTAGCAAATTTGTGTAGGTATCGTGATAATTTGACGAGATTTTTCTTCTCTTTCTACTTCTAGGAACTTGAATTTTATTTATGAATGATCTAGACGAGGCACGCATATTTATTATCTTGAAACAGATTGCACTAGAGATTGTTTTCACCTATGATCATTTTTCACCCACATGGGGAAAAGACAAGCAGTCTGCAAAAAAGAAAATACATTATGTCCTTGTTTTTCTCAAGTTTACCTTCTATAGAGAAACCTGGTAACAGGGAAGTGATGGCTTACATTGATTAGAGACAATGTACCACCCAACACTTAAAATCTTTTGTTGTTTACATCACACAACAGTATACCGTTTTACGCGATGGGATTGAGTCTCTTGGTAGGTTTCCCTCTATAGCTAGCTGAAAAACTCGTGCATCTTAATCAATATTTGCCACCCTTTCTTTTACAGATAATTAGACCGAAATTATCTCGGTAAAAACCTTATAATCATTCGCTGCTCATAATTGTAGCTGCTAGGCAACACCTGCACCTCTTTGTTGAGAGTACAGTTCAGAGCCATGTGTGATGCAACTTGTACTAGAAGAGGGGGGCAGGTGCAGCAGCAATGCATCCAATCCAAGAAAACTGGTTGGGCATGTGTTGTTGTTGTTGTTGCCCGTTTTTTTTTTATAGACGTATTTATTGTTCTGTGGCTGCTGCTGCTGGTGTTGACCTCGCAAGTTTCTTCTGTAAGCCTTTCGAACTAAAATAAAACAGCTGCCCTTTCGTCTTGTATATATGGTTGTAACACACCCATTTCGAACGCTGGATGACGATTTTATCGTGTCGCCAGCATCGGTATGGACTATATGGCGATCTTTCATTTTAATATCATCGTTTTATCGAAAAGTGTTTGAAAATCTTAGGCAAATGAATATAAGCTCGTGCCCTGCGGATAGCATCATTGTGTGGCTTGTTTGTGAAATGCATACAATATACTTTTGTCGAATCTTAAAAACATCGCAAAAATAAGAGAGAGGGGGAGGGGATATGGCCAATAGAAGCAGTTCGATCAGGGAAACCGATCTGTTTGTTGTATGTCCCTGCTACATTAAGCCAGAAAGAGAGAGAGGCTAGGATTTTTTTTTTGTTTGTCTGCTTATTCCGTGTAGAATAGGCAGATGGTCAGTAACTGGAGATACTCGAAACTCACAAAACTATTGTTCGTGCCTTTTATTTAACGAACAAAAATGGGTCTTTTGCCTTATTGTCCACTTAAGAATGAGCTCACAATGAGATTGAGATGAAGCTGTAGAAAAGGCGCATATAGTTTTGCAAGTGTCTCTGTCCATGTTAGAGCATCTCATTCTTGTATATTGGCATCGGGCTGAATGAGGATCAAAAACGCTAAGGGCACGTGCAAATCGAAACTATTGGTCAGCTCACAGTGCACAGTATCATGTCGATAGAAACGATAAGAATGAATAGAAAATGTGGAGCGCGACCACCAAAAGAGTCGAATCTACTTGCACCCCCAGTAGCCACTTCATTATTTGGACAATTAAACGGCCACCTATTGCTCGCTTTTATATGAATTCATATTTGTAGACTGTGTATTTCTAGAATGTTTCATTCATTCAAATCGCATCCTACAGTCTCTACATGTACTGTACATAGGTAGCAAGACAAGACTATGTACAGGTTGGAAAGTCTTGGCTGATTCATGGACGTGGTCTCACACTGATCCAAACAAACAGTTTTAGAAACCATTCATGTTCTGCGAGTGCGCTCTTCATGACTCCCTTTCTTGTACTTATAGTCCATAGTCGTTTTGAAGAAATAAAAAACACTCGAAGAAGAAGAAAAAAAGGGACTCGGCCGTCTTAAGAAACTGGAAGTTACAGTCACCTGAGGTGAGCTTCTTTTTCTATTA
The DNA here is from genome assembly GCA_030770115.1 of Daphnia galeata. Taxonomy (NCBI): domain Eukaryota; kingdom Metazoa; phylum Arthropoda; class Branchiopoda; order Diplostraca; family Daphniidae; genus Daphnia; species Daphnia galeata. The sequence goes on from CM061115.1 coordinate 7,787,774, forward strand.
AGAATCGCTCCTGTAAATGAAAAAAAGAGAGAAAGTCTGAATAGTGTGGCATATGAATGAAAAATAACATCAGTCCATTTGCTTCCCCCTAAAAAAACTTTAATTCACATTAAATAGATCGAATGAAATCTTCAATTTTCTTCTAGATGATGCAGACCACAAACTAAATATATAACAGATGCTATTTTTCTACCAATACCGTCTCAATTCGTACGGCATGTGTCTTGTCACAATTGAATGTTACTTGAGACACGACTCATCTTTATATATAGACATGAAAGCATTATTATGAAATGTGACCTTGCAAGGCAGTGATCCACGTCTTAGATGGACTTTTTGTATTCTTGCTTTTACTTCGTTTTGTCTCAAATGATCCGTTTGTTGTGCGTTTTGTTTGGTATTCGTGGATCTTCTGTTGAACAACAACAGTAGGTCCTAACACAGTCGATGGCGTATGTGGGGGAGGAGGGTGGGTAGGGGGATGCATTGCGGCTAATCGATGGAGAATATGTATTTAAAAAAAGAGCGCCGACGAGTTTTAGCCACCAACCACCCAAGAACCATTGACCATCTGTCCTTGCCACCTTGTGAGCTCCAAGCCGGCGCTGCTGCTGGCTCCTTCAGCCTAACGCATATACCGCCGCCGGTCAACCGATGCTTAATTGGCCGTGACTGAGCACCCGCTGGGGGTGATGTTCAAATGAAGAAAGAATCAGCGCTCATTCACGTATGCGGATTTCAAAAGATTTTGCCAACTAAATTTCATGGCAACCGTTTGTTATTCTCTATTCAATTTGGGGACAAAACACTTTAAACTTTATTTTCTTTTTAATTCGGTCATCGCGCTGCATGCCTGCATTGTTCCGTGATGACTTGTTGTTCAATTCTGCCCAAACTTAATTCACTTAAAATTATTTCATATTTATTTAATTGAAATCTTAGTTGCATCGTTGCAGCAGACAATTCAGTGCACGCACAATTTGTATTTACTTTCCGTTTTGTCATGCGTTCGAAAACCTTTTTGGGACACGTGACAGATGCAGTTTTTACAAGTGTCACTCCTCTATTTGCCTTCGCTTTTTGAGTTTTTCACTTTTACCTTTCGCGGCAATTTCGACTCAATAAATGCCGACACCGAGAACGCAGTTTTAAAAACCATTAGCGAAATAAGGCACGGTAGTGGTTGTGACCGTGTGCCTACGTTTAAAGAGGGCTTCTATATTCCAAAAACTACCCTCCGCTCCTCATCCAGAAAGAGGGGGAAACAAATGAGAGAGGTGTATATATGTACCACCGACTTTGCTAAACCAACTGTTCTGCTGTTCATTTTCTGTTTCACTTTCTTTGACGTGGGGAAAAAAGACCCGGTAGTTTTCTTGGTTGACAAGACTAGTCCAAATAAGACACACATAAAGTTCGTTTTTTTTTGTTTAAATACAAATAATCGTGGCAAAAAAACTAAAGCGCAACAATGTTCCATACAAAGCCGTTGGTGGCACTTGAGCGCACGTATTCCAGACCGCGCAAAAAAATTAAATGTAACAAGGTGCAAATATATCGTAAAAATTACCCAATGAAAATTGGGGTAATAATGGTTAAAAATTCACGGTCGGACTGTTAGTCCCGTGTCTTCTTCTCCCTAACATAATTTTTTTTTAAAGATGGTATGAGAATTCTTCACTCTTGTATTAATTAGCAAGGAAACATTGAAATAGGAATTAGTATTTCATTTGGCAATAACATTTTCAATGTTGTTGTTTGTTAACGATCTTACAGTAGCTTCAGCTATTGCTTGTGTATGTGGTTTGGCTTTATTATTTTTTAAAACAATTATTATGTTTTGGTGTTGATTTTATTTTATTGTTTTCCGTGTTGAAAAAATGCGCACCGGGATGAATGAATTGCGTGACTGGTTTCTTAGTTTCTTAGAATGCTTTTTTTTAGTGGAGCGATATCTGTGTAACTGTTTATAGTACTCAATTCCAGGCGGTTAAACAAAAATGCAATAAACCGTCGTGTCTTGGCTTGGGTGCAAAACAAAAAGTCTGGGGGAATAAATTTTTCAAATGTAAACAAAAGCTCCTGGGCACTCGACGGAGAAACGATAGAGTAAAGAACACCTTTTGTGTTCAGATACATATATTATAGAAAATTCAAAAACAAAATAAAACAAACAATATATGTATTAGTTTATAGAGAACCCCTGTTTTGAAATTTCCCATCATTTTCACCAACAACCAATAAAGATGCCCACACACAGCATTCTGCTGCTGCGCTCCTCTGTAGACAAGAAGCTGGGAGGTTGGAGACAGAAAACATGGCACCACCTATCAGGGAGGTGTTTTTTTTCTTCACATGACTAATGGCATTTACCCCAATGTCTTCAGCATCAGACTCCTTTCATTCCAGTATAAGGGAATATGCAAAAAAAATCCAACAGTTCAGGTGACGACTCCATGCCAGCAAGACAAACCTTCACAGTAGGAGATCGTGTCCCCCAGGTGCATTAGTAGGTCAAACTTAGTTGTCCTCCTATATAACTTTGTTCGATATACCCCCGTAGGAATGGCCAAGTTGAAGTAAAGTTATTTATCTATTTGTTATTCTTTTTTCGGAATGTCATTTTTAAAAATACGAATTTGCATACCGTTGAAAAACGGAATGATAAAGATCGGCAATATTGAATTTTGTCTCTTGAAGAGAATTCATTTTTCTATTTTAATAAGATTTCACTGATTACTACGCAAACCCATCTTCAGGTATTATATAATATGTAACCTTTGGGCTCTTTTAGTTCTCGAGTTCCCTTGCGTCATCTTCAGTTCACGTGTAGTTTAAGATTTGTCACAAACATAGTTACCAGAGATTTGTTGTCAAGAAAGAAACTTAATGGGACAGTTGAGTGGATGATATCCAGTTACGGTATATCTCAGTCGGCTGTATACCTATTCAAACTTTTGAAGAGCCGATGGAAAACGAGAGTAGAGTCCAAGGAGCTGCAAGGGTCCTCCGCGGCAGCTACTTTGACACTTCCAAGGGGAAAGATGACGATGACACAATTTTCTCTTGCGTTTTTTTTTTTAATAATGCGGCTGTTTGCCGCAAATAATAGACTAGCGCAATACTAGTCCCTATACTCCTAGCTCACTCTCTTTCCCTCCTAACTCACTTCACAATCACAAAAAGGCCCTTCGTTCCAACCAAATATTTCTCCGCAATTTTGACCAAAAAATATCTCGAAAAAGATGACAAGAGTAGCAGTCATAGAAAAGAGAAAATGAGAAAAATGAAATCAAATTCACACACTTTGGTGGGCAGGAAAAGATAGCCGGGGGGGATAGACCAAGAAACATCCTCGTCATGTATTTTGATACTTCAAGAACTGCGGTCCGATTTGCTCACTTAGAAATAAATGTGCCATGGATGACTTGCAAAGGACCCAAGTTTATCAAAGATGCATCATTCCAACCAGATCAAAACCATATTATGCCATCTTCTATGGCAAGTACTGTATTGAATCATATCCTTCCGCTATTTTTTTGGATAAGTGACCAATAGGATGAAACGCTATTTACTTTTTTTTTCTTATTTTTCCACGCCACACCATGCGAACTTTAAATTGGTGAAAAAATAAATATATTCTTTAATTTTTGGTTGACCACGCCAAAATTTCCTCAGAATAAGACTTTTCCGATTTAGTTGAATTGAAACGAGAGAGACAAGAAAAAAAAAACCACTGACGGTGGAATGTCCAAGTGGTTTGATGGATGAGTGGAATCGCGACGAGGAATTCTCTATTTTCTTCTCGGAAAGGAATCCGCTTTATATTGTCACAGAATGAACGCATATCAGCCACGCTACAAGAACTGAGATACCACACAGATGGGTGTGGGCAAAAAATAAACAAGATGTTCTTCTCGACATAATCCAATACAAATTTATATGAAATTTCATGATCATTCATTTAAGAATTCAAAATAGTTTTGAAATCATTATTAACGTTTCTTGTATTTTCTGTTTTTAGGGGAAAATAAACAACAAATCAAATAACGTTGTTCAACATTTGGAGTTGGCCTTTTATAATTCATCAGCATCCGTTTTCATCTCCAAGGAATCAACTTAAGGTAGGTGACACTTTTCGGTTGTAGTTTGTCCTCTTCTTCTTCTTCTATATACGGCGTTTGGAATAGTTATTCGTCATGAATGATGTCTACTTCCTGTTCCTTGCCATCAAGATTAAACCGTTGTATTGTATCCGGATCGGCAAATTCTTAGCAACGTCTGAATATATGATTGCATGATGCCATTTTTGACGGAATGCATCACTGCCTGTGAACGCGCAGTCGCCCGCAGTTCATCAGAGCGATTCAGAAAGGGACGGCACGTTGACAGGTCAAAAGCTAAGGAAACGGTCCAATTCCTTTTTTCTTCCTTTTGTAATGCGAGTTGAATGCGATTTCAGCCCATCTTGTTTGAACAGTGAGAGAGGCTGCTGTAACACGCAACTCTGGGGGGGAAAAGCAAATATGTACCCTCGCCTATAATATCCTGCGACAGGAGAAAGAAAGAAAGAAAAAAGTATAGAGGGAATATTTTGAGAACAATTGCGTCACATAGAATTTGAATGAAGGCTTGCACGTCAACTTCGACGTCGTTTCAAACTATTTTTGCCACCTACTATATACACAGCTTGTGCGTTTGGGCCATTGTATGAACAAAAGGATCAACCGTTACTGTCGCACGATGATAGGCACCGATTTTTACAATGCCCATATCTCTCGGAAGCCAGTTTTCTTTGATGATATAACTGCGTATTGTTGTTACTGATGGGTTGCCATTCTGCGCGTAACACTGTGCCGTCGAATAGCACTAGTACTCCTCTAAGGAAAGAAATTGAGAAATTGTTTTGTGTCGGAATAGGAAGCGATAACGATCCTCCTCCAGTAGCTCACAGTTACCTGAAATCGAACAATTTTTCTCGTCGCAATGGGAGGAGGTGTTACCTAACTGGCTTCCTGTGGCTATAGTGTCGCCCTGGAAAAGTTACAAATTCGCTTCATATTCTATTTGTTGAATAACGATCTTTTCTATTTCTTAAACGACCTATTGATTTGGGGCACATATATCTTATTATTCGGTTTTTTGTCCGCTTTGCTGGCCGTCAGTCGTTCTCTCGCCGCCATTGAGTGATAAATCTGCGGTGGCAGTTTGCACTGCAACATGTCAACGAGGTAGAATAGGGCATTGCTCTTCAAGTATCATGTTACCGATACTTTTTATTCGAAAAAAAAATAAAACTTCTTCTTTCCCTTTTTTTTTTTTTTTTAAATTGTCAGCATTGACAGACAAGCCATGTCACAGTCAATACGGCCAGTCTTGAAAAGGATAGACACAATAGAATCGGAAATAATAATAAGAGGAAGGAACTGAAGAGTCGACTCGACAAAATTACAGGAAGTTTGTTATACTGTGCGGACTGGACGGTCATCGTCGGTCGGCAACGCTTTTTTATTTTGTTGACCCCTCGTCTCTTCAACTCTCGAACTAGTAACCTGTACCTTTCAATCGTTTGCCATAAATAAAGAAGTGGCTCAAGTAACATGAGAATAGGCAAACTATACTAAAAAGAGGATGACATCAAAGAGGTGGGATGCAACTTCAGAGCGCGGCTTGGCGGGACTAGGAATTACGATTCTGTTCTTCCTTTTTTTACTTCGATTGCAATAGAAAATGTGAAATACAAAGTAAGTTAAAAAAACGAGGGGAATTTTATCACAGAAAATGGTGAGAAAATTTCATCATTCATTTGGATAATTGAATTATCTTGTATGATTTCGTTACGCTACAAGTTTTTAAATGCGAGTTTTATAAGAAATCCTATAATTTATCGATAACCGTTCAATTCAATTGATTGGATTCTTGTAAAAAAAAGAATATACGTGCACGTAGTTTATGGTGAGAAACTCACCTACCTCTCTTGAGAAAAGGGTATTCAATAATCAGGAGGAAGTAGGCCTACAATAATAGGTATCCGTGTCAATCGTAAATGAGGTAGTACTGGAGATGCACACGGGCTTCCTTTGGCCATTCACGGCTCAACGAGTCTATTCTTGGCTGGCAATCCTTTCACTTTCTCTCTATAGTGCAAGGTTATACGAGATGTCAACAGTATATTCATATATATATATATATGGCCTTCCTGTAATTCTTCATATTTGATTCTTTTCTTTTGATGATTGGCCGATTTCTTCTATTGTGTCCGTCTCGAGAACTCTTCTTTTTCTTTTCAGACGCGACAAATTCTATTTCAAGGATATTAAATCCTCGTTAGACCCCGGCTACCGGAAACGTAACTTTTTGATGACAATGCTTCATGTCTAATTGTCGATTGAACAAATAGAATAACCGTGTTTCATATTTAGAATTGAGTAGGTTCCTACTACAGCAGCCGCTCGTTTTTGTGTCGAAGGGGTCGTGAGAGCTTCTTCTTTTCGTAGACGTTCACTGCTTAACCTCGGAACACTTCGATGGGCGGCATATGGAACCGAAGTACCAACCTAATAGTTTCATTTTCGGTTGTTAGCTGAGAAATTTCTCTTTTAACAAACGGCTTCGTGTGTGATCCCCAATATATTTTGTTTCCCTTTCTAAAATCCACTTAAAAATTACATCGAAATCTTTGAATATTATATTATCCGAAATCTTTGAATAATGAATATTATATTATCCGCTGCCTCCCTGTCGTTTGTATAGGAGCCAATATAGAAATATACAAAGCTGAACTCGGTCGCCATCTGCCATCTATCGTCGCTTTAAATGGCAGGACCAACCTGAAAGTTTTTTTTTATTTTAAAAAAGGGTTGTCAATGTATCATAGCTTCTCGTCTTACTGCTGTTGATCAGTTTCTTCCTTATAGTAATCGTGCTATCATGTTACGTGCATATATTAATGTGTGATCAACTGGTTCATCAAAGAGATTAATTTGATTCCGTGTCCGTCCGGCGAGCCGTCCGGTTTGCAGCTATATACTTCTTTGTTGCAAACTAAAAAGCAAGCGAGTTCTAAATTCGAAAACAACCGATTTTTCGTGTATCTCTTTTTACGAATAGAATCATTGAATGTACACATGAGGCTAGAAAATACAAAATCTCGCCGTCCTAAGTAAATCCCATTACCGTTTTCTTTTCTTTCGTGCAGATAATTGTGTGAACTACTGCTGCTACTAGAGTCCCCAGCATAATGTGAACGAGTTTATAGAAAGAACAAGTTCAAATCTTTAGTCTTTACCGAGTTACTGAATTAAAGTATCGGTTTCGACAGTTTTATAGACTGTGGATTGTTGAAAGTTGATATACTAGTAGTAGTCGAATTTGTCAGTATCAAATGACAAACTGTCCGGTAGGGGTATCGTATTTTTTTTTTCAAATTTCAAAGGTTTAACGCGCAACTCAATCACGAGCTTTTTTCAGCGAGCGACAGATGGAAGCACTGGGTTTTTTCATGCGGGTATTTTTTTTCCCGTTACCGTAACAATAGTTACCTTACAGATCATTGCATTGGATTGTGTTTGTAACGAGATACAATGTCTTTTGGTAACCGTGGCGCCTTCTAAACCGGCAGCCATACCTGGCCAAGTTATTGTTTGGAGGTAAACCCAAACAATTAGCGAGAAGCGTGCCAATATGTAATCAAGTATGTTTTTCAAATCAATTTCTAGTTTGAATGACTTTGGACCTCCAACAAGGCTACAGAGAATCACCTTCTCTGAGCCCATCGATGCTAAATTTAGCCGGTTGCCGGACGGACGTTTAACTTTAATGGTTCTTCAGATTAATGGCGTTGGAAATATTTCCATCCACATTTGGAGAGGTTTATTACAATTCCAACGCGAGACTATTGTCAGAGTTCCCGGGGCAAAGTTTCTTCAAATAATTTCTAATGACGTTAAATTAATGCTTGCTCTAACCGTTCCCTCGCCAATCGTTACTGAATTACCTTATGGCCCGTTGAGGATGTTCCGTGCCCAATTCGTTGGTCAACTTAACTAAACAAGTAATACCAGAGTCGTTTCGCTTCTAGTCATTTTGGTTTTTTATTTTCCTTCGTTTGAAGGTAATCCCCTTAAAACTCATACTGTTGGACTATGTCCTTTCGATGAAAGCTTTAAAAGATTAGAAGCTTTCAAATCTTTTCCGACCATTTCTTTGTATTTTTCCTCAAGTTAATTAAATTTTTATTTGGGTCTATCGTCTATATAAGTTTGATGTGAATTATAAAAAATATGCTGGTTGTCAGTAAAGATAAAATTTTATTTCTAAATTTAACATGATTACCACATCAGTTTTAAGCTTACAAATATTTGTTTCGTGATTTTGGTACCGTCCCGTCCGTCTACATAACTATAAAACTATTAATCATATTATGGATCGTAGACAATTTTGGGGAATTAGCGCGTGTTTCAGTGTTTCTTTTTAAAAATTTGAAACATAATCTGATATGGAATTGAGGTTTAACCTTTTTTTTAAATTAAGCAAATTGATCAACTTAGGCGTATATTTACGCGTAAAATGTGGGTAACGTTACGCTTTTCTTTATCTTCGATGAATCAGTAGATTTCCCAGCAGTTGAAACCCAAAGCAACACACTACACTATGGAACGCCAAATGACCCCTTATTACAGTATTCGATTTGCCGAGCCGCTAGTGGTATTTAAATTATACAAAAAGCAAAACACCGTTAAACACGTTTGAATAACCACTTTATGGCGCCATCTAACGGTACAATCGGGTGTATCGATTAATTCGTCTGCTGTAGATGTAGAATAAAATGTCAAAAAATGAGTCGTTACTCGTTAGTGGATGGTTTTGTCCCGTTTTCATCTCTAACGTGTAGCTTAATCGTGGAATAACTGCTATGTGACAGACTTGCCGTTAGATCAAAAAATTTGAATTGATCGGAAATCAAATCATTTGGAAATGATATGACCACACGCTCAATTCACTTCGAGTTGATTTGATTTCCGATCATGATTGTGCATTCTTACTGGAAATCAAAATTTTCAATGGTCAACGCCATCTGGCGCTGACCAATGTAATTAGCTTAACGTCAAAAGGCAGTCGATTGACAGGGTTTTCAAAACTTTGATTGTAAACAACAACATCAACAACTTTCATTTTCTATCGCTAGATTGCTCTGTTTGGCCATCTATTGACTGGCGGAAATGACTTGATGTAAATCACATTTTTTAGATGTGAGTGGCGCTTAATTCATTTTAGAATGATATGATTTTGCGTTCAAAATTTTGATTTGATTTTGATTTCGCTCAAAATGTGATAGCGCTCACGGCAAGTCTGCTATGTGATATCTTAGTGATAATATCCTGATTCCTGACATTCCAAAACAACTTTGACATTCGTATTCAAGTAAATCATTCTCCGAGAATTGTTACTCCCGTCAGATCTAAACTCTACGTGCAACTATGGTATCTTACTGATAACATCCCGAGTTCCCAACCATCCCAAATTACTTTTACAAATTTACACTCCTATTTTATTCACGGTCATCACAGACTAGGGCAACTGTAGTGGTCACTTTATTAAAAGTAAGAAAAATCAAACACATATGAGCTTTTGCTGATTAAAGCAGTTTAGTCCCTTTTTTGGATAAATTTTCTACTCCAGGTGATTACGTGGCAAACTAATGCTTTTCAGTCATGGTTATATTAGATGTTATTATTTCATCTGCGTAATAAAGCATCGCCTATCATCAGTCTCTTCACTCATATGGTACTTAAGAAGTTGAATAATCTGACTACAGTTTTCATTTTTATAATAGTTACGTAATATGGCTTAATATCAATATGTAATATTGTGTGATTTGACAGCATTAGTCTAACTGGAGTTCAAATAAGCAAAAGATTTTCTCTTCATTTCCTTTTTGGTATATCCTTTATTTATTTAATGGATTAAAGCTTAGTTATTTAAATTAAATTTTCTTTTTCATAATTTCGACTTAATGTAAGATGATGTTGTTAGTTCACAGTTTCACACCGTTGACGTTAGCCTTGTTGTCTTTCAAGTCTATCACAAGCTGAAAAATTTCACGTGCTTTCTTTTTCGATTGTGCTTGATGTAGGAGAGGCGTAAGTTCTCTTTGATGGAAATAGTCGACGTCGCTCCTTATCAGACTTTAGATTTAAAGTGAACAACTGAGTTCGTTTCTCTTGGTCTTGGACCTTGATTTTTGCCTTGAGAATACGATTAGGGTTTTATTGCTTGTTCATGATTGAAATTTTACCTCATGCTTTTTTTTGTTTTAGTCATCGCTTGATTTTAGTAAACCGCTTTTCTTGATTTTTGTTCAAAACAAATAAGTTGCGAGCGTGGCAGGTTCAGGGAAAATATTTATTCTGGACATTTTCCGATATTTTCTACTGAAATATGAAGTAAATAGATCCCATTTTTGACGTCCTTTTCGGCCTTGGCTTAATGGTTATTGAGTTATTAGCCAGTTTATTTAGCCAATTTAGAAACCAGAATAAGGGAATTTTTGAATGTGGAGATCCCTTACCGAACGCGCATGTCACTCGCTACTGTTTTCGTCTTCAGAAAATGGCTGTGATTTATTTTTTCGTTTTACACTTTGTTTCCTTCTGTGCTAATTTATTGATCAGCTATGTGAATTCTTAATCTTTTCTTAAATATTCGATCAAACACGTGCATTTTTTTACTGCGTATTTTCAGGGAAGACGTTAACTTGAAGACCTGACACTGGTGGTCCTGAAATCTTCCACCATATTTTACTTACAAGTAAACATTTCACGCAAGAAGCTACCTTGGCATTCACGTTTGGACGTATCTGAAGGTGAATTATTTTTCTTTTTAAAAGTTTTGTTATAACACTAATAACAGTTACTATCTATTTAATGTCAGTCTTCATCATTCACCATGACTTTTAATCTCTGAAAAGGTTGCTGCCACTCTTAAAGATTCTTTCTGACGTTGTTCACTCTTTTTGACTTTTTCAAGATGGTTCCTGGTACGAGCTGTTGATGAACCTAGTGTTGCTGCAATTCTTTTAACTTTTCAACAATAAATAGGTAATTTATATTAAAATTGTATCTGTGCAATCTGATTATTCACTACTCATTGTTACTCCATGATCTCTAGAATGTGGCATCATCAATTGAAATGGAGAGACATGGAGAACTGGGACTTTGAGGTTCTTCATGGTCAAATCTTCATGGACTTTTGGAGATCTATCACTTCTCTTGGATTTCTCTTAACTACCGTCAACCCCGGTGTCAACAAATTCTCATTCAGTGGAACTGAACGGAAGGAGACGACGAAAAAGACTAAAGTCGACTCAATTTAATATGTTAAAAAATTGTGTGTGCGTATTTGGGCTCCCTTTTTCTGTGGCCCCGTTTCCCCTTGCATACATGTGCCCGTGGTTGGTCATTCTTCCACTGTGATCAGCAGCTTGTGGTTGTTAGAGTACTGGTCGAACGGGGACTTGCAAGCCTCATGATTCAATGACATCTTTTGGAGGGTCATGGGGCTAAGCAGGAATCTTAGGTATGACTATCTCTCTCGAAAAAACTTTGCCCTTCGTCACTCTTGTCCCCTTTTCTTGGGCCAGGTAATCTCCCTGGTCTGCTGGAAGTCAATTATGGCAGGGTCTATCCTCTCTGTCTTAGTTGACTTCCAATGCAGTACACGATTGCGCAACCTGATCCTACATGATCTCATAGGAGTGATGCAATCGATAACTGCTAGATTAAACAGCTTTCTGCACCAAACAAATAATGACCTATATGTTGTTATCGTGGTCGAGAAAGCAACAGGCTCCCCGTGTGGGGGGGTCCACAAAATAACTAGTGATGTATACAATTTTGTTTAAAATCAATTTTGTTTTCAATTTTGTAAAAAATTATAAAAAAAAATATATTTGTTTGGACTTTAATATACATGTACAATAAATATATATACAATAACTACTAACTACTATCAATCAGTATTTACTTTAGAAGGCAAAGTTCACAAGTATTGTTTGCAAACAGTCAGCAGTTCGTAAGTGTTATTTCCAAGTCCGCAGCAGTGTTGTTTGCAAGTAGGCAGTAATGTTCACAAGATGTTATTTAGTGCTGAAGGATAACCTGATGTCACAGATCAACCTGTAAAGAGAGAATGAAATCAATTAGACAAAATATAAATAATACATACATAAAGCATTAAAATCAATGTCAATACAAAATTATGTTTCAAGCTTGTTTTTATCTATTTGAAAATGAAATAAGGGAAAGTGAAGCCATAGAATTTATGTGGATGTCTATTAACAATGGTTTTAGAAAACTTAATTGAATCAATGGAACAAACATGTTAACTTATTTAATCGAGAAATTTAGCAAGGGATTTTAAGTGGTCATCAATGAACAAAATTTACATCTAAATACCCACTTGGAAAGTTTACTCTATGAAAAACTAGTTCTCTCTATAAAAAAATGTTACCTGTTATAGCTGGATGATAACAATTAAGCTAAACTAGAAGTGAAGAACTTTCCCTCTTGCTGAAAGAACCTGGACGTTCTTTTGTTTGCATGCATAATAACCAGCATGTAGTTGTAAATTGTTGATTCAGTGCTGAGGGAACAACTTGATGACAGAAAAACTGCTTGATCTGGCTTTGAAGACCTGTAACAGAAAGAATGAAATTAATTAAGCACTATATTGAGCATTAAAAATGTCAATACAAGAAATATGTTGCAAGCTTGTTTTTATCTATTTGAAAATGAAATATTTTGAAATGAAATCATAGAATTAATGTGGATATCTATGAAAAATGGAACATACATGTAAACACCCATTTTAGAAAACTTAATTGAATCAACGGAAAAAAACAAGCTAACTTATTTAATCGAGAAATTTAGCAAGATATTTTATGTGGCCATCAATGAACAAAATTTGCATCTAAAACCCATTTTGGAAAGCTTACTCTATGAAATACTAGTTACATCTTTTAAAAAAGAGTTGCCTGTTGTGGCTGAATGACAACAGTGACTGAAAGCTAAAATAGAAGTGAAAAGAAAGTTTCCCACTTGCTGAAAGCTGCTGAAAGGAATTGGAAGTTGAAAAACCAAATAACACTTAACTTATTTTGAAGGCCACTATCACTCGACAATTTAATGTTAACTAACTCACTGTATGTTGGCTGCCATTTAACAACGAACATGCAAACAGAATGCAGCATTTTCAAATCAACTCGAAGAACGATCTCCAACATGGCCGTCACAACGTCGAAACTAAACAACGAATGATGGATGATGGTTTCACCGTTTCAGGGTTGCCAGATGTCACTTTCACTTCCAATCTGCGCCTCCTCCCTCCTGATCCTGGTGGCCTACTGGCCTGGCCGATTCGCTTTTTTCCAACAGAGGCTCATTTACAGAAAATGAAAATACAGGGGAAAATTAGGTTAGAAGAGGGAAAAAAAACACTGATAAATTAAACTTGACCGAAAAGTTCGCCCCCAAGAAAAGGATAAAAGAAAAAACAGAAACATGACAGAACGCTAGACAGGGGATCCCTATGGTGAAATTTTCGAGAAAAGAACCGATAAGAACCCAATAACACTAGACACAATTAATTTGTAATCATTTAGCTGACGGATATTGATCGATATAAAATTCCGACTTAGACAATATCAGGGCGATCTGATCCTTTTAACTGCATAAACGTTTTGAGAGAAAACCCTTGGGCAACAATATGAAAAATTAAGGGGCAATGATCTCATAAGATCGTAGTTTTAAGACAAAGTCGACCATCAATTATTAATTGTCGGAATATCATTCATACTGTGATTATTATTAACTAAAAAACAATCATCAAGGATCGACAGATAATTAAAATATGAACCTTGATTCACTGCCGACAATCTGCAGATATTTCAGATAGAGCCGCAATTTGTCTTGAAGATGCCTCGTAAACGATTGACCGAACATCTGGGTTCCGTGCAATGGTTAACATTTGTCGCTCGTTCTATGTTATGTACTTGTGTCCAATAACAGTGGTTCCTCTGACGAATCACATAATAATAATGTCAATAATTAGCTGTTGAAAAAAACGAATTAGTCTTTTATAATTATTATTTACCTGTAGACATGTCGCATTTCACTTGAATGTGATCCATCTCCAACATCTTGACCGTCGGGATCGATCCAGTAAACGTCAGTGGGCAATGAAGGATCAGCTAAACGGACCTCGTGACAGGATCTCGGAATTCCACCTTTTGAGCCCACCTTATTCAATAGGTTGTTCTTGCCAATTTGTTGATGAACCTGGGAGAGCAGTTCGTATGATTTTGTTATTGGATTCGTACGAAAATTCGCTATGCATATAAGGCTTAATTAAATACATGAATTGGAAACAGTTAAGAAACTTTTCAGCTTACATGTAAATGTTACGTGACTTAACAAATGAATAAACGACTTTGTAAATATGCGCCCCACCATTTGCAGACATAAGTCCAATTCATTTGACGACGTTGACGTTAAAAAAAATATTGGAAGACTGAAACGCTTAAAGCTATATACAAATCTTATTCAAGTCTTTTTAAAATTTACTTATTAAAGTTTAAATGTTCAGTAGCAATCGAACCCACAAACGCTGCACAAGATAAAACCCACCGGATGAGAAGAAATCAAAAAGAGAAAAACTGTCATCACGGAAGAAATGCAAATGATTAGAAGGTAAAGAAAAAGCGAAACCAAGTGTCAAGAATAAAGTTCTATAGAGCGAGGAAGTGAGACGTGTTTTATTTACGAGAACCAAAGGAATTGGTTTAAAAAAGTCTTTTACCCATTACATCATAGTTGAACAAGTCGCACCTGACCATTTACATGAACGTCATACAAACCTAGACGAGCCGGATGTTGCAGGTTATTCACGTCAAACTTACTTTTTTTACCCGGGGGGTGGATGCTCCCAACACCACAACTAGTTCTACCTGCTGCTATGAGTAAAAGTCTTGTGTAAATGTAGAAGAAGGAGGAAGGATGTAACATTACCTATTTGTCCTTCGTTATTCTTATGGGGATAGTTCTTTGTCGTGTGACTTGTATGAGGATCGAACTCATGTCTTCCGTGATAATAACACGGTGCTCTACCCACTTGAGCTGACAATCCACACTAGTAAGCGGAAAATTAGCCCATTTAAATGTGAAGAAAACCAACATTTGATATTTTTACTTAAATGAATAAGATACGGATAACGAGGATAAATTATTTAATCAACAAACGTATTCGAGATTTAAAAAATTCGATCGTCTGGATTTGGACGGTGAATTTGAAATTTCAGGTGATGCAATGCAATGTTTAAGAAGACAGTATTTTTTTAAAATGTCCAGCTCGATGTCAAAATCGTAATACCAAGATTTGAATTATATTTTAAAATTTTTTCGTTAGATTCTTTTATAACAACAAAAAATTTACCACGATTAATCGGCTACATTCTCGTTCAAAGCTTTTTTTTTTAAGTTGGAATTTCGCTATTCAGGACTCAGGACAGACGGAAGGTGTTTATTCACGAAACAACTGATGATTGTTTTTTTAAAAAGGCTAGCAGCTGTTCTTAAGGTTTCTGTTACTGTTTGCGTGTTTGGATGAGGAACTAGCGCTGAACGAATGGAAAAGGTAACCCAGAAAAACAGAAGAAAAGGTAGGAAAAAGTAGAGAGGACCACATTGGCGTCAAAAAGAGTACAGAGATCAATCAATTATGTGGGATCGCGACTTGTGAGAGATAAGACGAAAATATCCAAATTCAAAACTTTCTTCCAAAATTGGTAAACAAACTCTAAAATTTTTAAAAAGAAAATGACCAAGGGTTTCCATAGTATTCGATTAGAAACTTGAGTTGACTTACCAGCAGCTTACAGTTGTGCTTCTTTTGTTTCCATGCTGTCATTTGGGTAGCCATATTGTCAAAGGAATCCTTGATTGTTTCAAGCAACTAGGTAATGTTTTTGCATTGCTTCGAGTTTCACTTTCAGCCACTTGAATTCAATAACCCTTCAGATTTTCAACTAGGTTTGTAGAGATAATTACGAAGAACGATTCGAAACATATAGAGCAAGAATCTCGAAGCGTGAAGATGACTAGTGCAGACAACTTAATTTTCAAAACATTTTGACAACTCAAATTTTTTCTAATCGTTGCCAAATATTTCAAGTCCAATCAAAATTTACAAAAGAACTAGTTAATAATAGACTAACTATAATAATAGTAACTTAGGTAACTTTTAAAATAGTTAAAATTATTTAAATTATGCTACATTGGATGACGTGGTCTGTTTCACAAAAATTCAAATAATTCTAAATCACGAAATAGCGCTTAATAGTAAAATCAGATTTCCCATACGAATTTATATTAAACCAATAAAAAAAAGTCGATAAAAAGATTTTTAGTTTTCCAAAATTTCTATGACCGAGGATTTGAACCATTACGTAGTCGAACGTGATGAGATTGATTGAAGTCATTGCACGTTATCTCAAATTGATTTGGATTTAATCAATTATGCCTTTGAATTAAATGTAACGGAAAAACATTTACAGGAAAATAAAAAACCTATGAATTAAACCGAAATTAGTCAGAGATTTTCGCTAACTTGTTAATTATGACTTACGATTCAGCGGCACTATTTGAAGTCAGTCGTTCCTTTCCTTATGGTTCCATCCGTAACACGCCGAGTCCGCTTACCACTGGACCATGAGCGGACCTTCTAAATTCTTTTTTTTTGTTGACATTTTACAAAACAGTTTTAGCATAAATGGAACTTGAAATAAATTTTCGTTCAAAACATTGGACAATCAGAAAATGTATATTTCTGGTGCCGAATTCGATTGTAATTCATTGAAGAATAAAGAGAAAAAGATGGACATAATAGAACAGATAAGGTATGAATAGATATCATACAGATCATTAGAAAATGCAGAATATTAACAGTCGAAGTTGAGGTAAAAAACAATCAGCTCAACCTGATTATGAGAATGAAAAATGAATCATCATTGAAATCAATTGATATTTAAATGAATTTCTTATGCAACCGCTTTTTGCAGTGACAAACCGATACACGGTTCGTCAACAAATCCTCAAAACAATTGTCTCAGTTAGCCAATTCCTTATTTTGGGACATTTACACAGGAATAGTTACATAGAACCGTGTTTCTTTTGCTGTTGAAAAACTTGTCACATTTTCCGGAAAGGTACTGTACTCTCATTGGATGAATGCTCAACTGATGTTCAAACCAACAAATTCTAGCGTTTTTTTCTATTCAAATTCTAGCGTGAGGATTGGATTCGCAAGACTACGTTCTCAAACATGCTTGCAATCAAGACGAAGCATAATATGGCGAAGAATTTCTGAATCTTAAAATGATTTCGGTCTAATGAAATTACGGAAAAAAATAATCTGATAAAAAAATAGTTAGGAATTGTTATGGAATTAAAACATTGCGAATCAATCCTGGTATTCAATAACTTATGGATGATTATATAGCTAATAAAGAATGGTTTGATTTTGATTCTTCAAAGCTGGCCCAACAATATTTGGGGAATCAGACTCAATGGCCAACTTAGGTTTACTTCCAACAAGGACCACTTCAATTTCCTATAAAGAATTATTGGTATATTTAGTACATTCATTACATCAATTATCTGTAGTGAAAAAAAAATATATAGATAATTACCTCAAAATCTTTTAATCTTTGAATGTCTCTATCTTTCCTTAGTCTAGTGTTGGGTAGCTTACGTAGCCTTTCAACATATTTGGAGTTAAGCCCCAGTTCTGAATAACAGACAACTAGGAACTGCTGGTAATTTAATTCAGATTTCTCAATTTCAACTTCAATGAAATCTGTGTCAGTAGAATAAGAAATTCGAAGTTTGAATACTAACTCTGTTAAAAGAATATGTAAAGTAACTAGTTATTACACTTGTGACTATTAAAATTTGAGAAGGTGGGGTAGATATTATTGTGTGTTCTTGGAGATCAACTTTGTAGCCAGAGTTGAAATGTGATGCTAAGTAATGGGGAGTTATCTCATTCTTATCAACTTCTTCTGGCTTGTCTTTTGTCAATGGACAACCAAGGAGATTCAAAATAGCTAGACTGGTAGATAAATCAGCAAGAGTTTCCTTAGCAAAACTCTCCAATTTCTTGTCAGCTCCATTTGTAAGTAACAATACAAGAATTGATCATAAAGCATGTTAATCTAAAATCTAAATATCAGGCAAGAGACGAAAAGAACTTTTTAAGTGGGAATCTATGAACCAACATGTATGATCAATCGAACATGCAAGTCATGCAACTCGAAAAAAGAAAGAAATAAGTAAGCAAATATGACGAAACTTACTTGACACAGATGCAGCTGTTCTTAGTTGTAGGATCGTTAAATTCCTAAGATTCACCATCTTTATTAGACGTCGGAGTGTTGTTAGCCGGCGAAGACGACGCCAAAGCAGATGCAGCAGGATCAGTAAATGGCGAAGGTTTGGGCTGTGGGAGCAAGCCGGCCGGAGAGAGGCTTGGCTGTCTTGCCTACTTGTTCAGCCAATCGTCGAGCCTCTTCAGGTTTCCAGGAATGAGCCGCTTTTGCAATTCGACTCAGAGCAATGGCCATGGAACTAGACATGTTTGAAATCAGTTGCTGCTGTGATGTCGATGAGTGTTATGGATGATGAGCGGAAGCAGACACTGCGAGAGATGACTAAACTGCGAGATCCACTCGCGAGATTCGATGTCAGAGGCGGCGATGCAGGTGGAGTAATCAAAATTCCTGTTTTGTTTGTTTTATTATTTTTGTAGTAAGAGACAAATTCACGTCAGACATTTATAAATTCAATTTTTAAGAATAGAGTCCACCTCCATCAGAAGTACCAGCTGACTGAAGGCAGCCGAGTTGACTGCACTGTCCCCATCACAGACCATAACTTAGCACGTAAGATAGCGCATAAGGAAATGGCTGAAGGTGCATTCACACCAAGCGTAATTCAGCTTAACGTAGTGTTAGATAGTGTAGCATAGCCTAAGGAAAGAAGAGGGGAGACGAAAGAAAACGGAGGGGAAACGTACAAACTTTGAGAAGCTCCGCCCTTCTCCTTCTGGGATGCTGGGGTGAGGCGGAGCTTCATGTGTACGTTTCCCCTCCGTTTTCTTTCGTCTCCCCTCTTCTTTCCTTAGGTTATGCTACACTATCTAACACTACGTTAAGCTGAATTACGCTTGGTGTGAATGCACCTTGACGATGACTTCAACCGTATCTTCCGTATCTGAGGCAGCTTCTAAGTCTGCGAGACCACCAACCAGAAGATTCGCTGTTGCTGCCCAGCTCATGGGCTCACGCAGTTTGTGGGCTAACTGCCACCGCACTCAACAGGATAATATTGGCGAATTCTTCCGCCAACTTTTGAGTAACGTGATCGCTGAA
The DNA here is from genome assembly GCA_030770115.1 of Daphnia galeata. Classification (NCBI taxonomy): domain Eukaryota; kingdom Metazoa; phylum Arthropoda; class Branchiopoda; order Diplostraca; family Daphniidae; genus Daphnia; species Daphnia galeata. The sequence continues at coordinate 7,807,257 of CM061115.1, forward strand.
CTTTAACATACGCCAGTCAATTCGCTAGACCGTAAGGAGCCAACATAACTATAAGGGATATCATCAAAGAAAACTGTGAAGTTAACAATTCCATTTTGATATTTTTAGAAATTGTTACAAAAGTATTACCATGGACTCCACCGCTAGTGGCCTGTGCTGTAGCTAAATGGCTGTGGGTGGTCTTGCGTACAAATGTTAACGCCTAACGGACGTCGATGCTGAAGCAAAAAGTCGACTCTCCGTGGACGAAAACTGAAAACGACTGTTCCTGGAATGGTTATAGAGTTGAAAGAATCCTGTTCCTGGTTTTGCTGCTGCTGTTGTTGTTGAGAGTAAGCCAAATCCAGCCCTTCCTGTGGCTGCACTTCTTGCCAAACCGGATAAAATCTCTTGACATTAGACACAAGTGCACACATTAGAAATTGTTTGTCAAACCCATATTATAACAAAAAAAAAAGAAGATGATTTTCAAACTGACCTTTGAAGAGCAGAGATCTGCATTAATAGGAGAATCCATTCTCCCATTAATCCATGGTCAGTTGATCACCCTCCATGTTGAGGAACTCTAGCACAACAAGGCTACTGAGTGTAGCCTACTAGTGTTGAGATGTATCACTGTACCAATATATACAAAGCTATTTAGCGCCATTCAGAGCACTCAATCCAGTTGCCCCTGTTTTGTGCCGGATTGGGAGAAGCCACTAGGGAAGGATGGTGGGAAATCATGAAATGAATGATTTAAAGTGCATCATGAATATTGTTAGGCATGCCAAATGGCTTGAAAGCTTTTTAGTAGACCAGGCAAACAAGCAGGAACAGTTCATCATTCCACTGTACTGATGGTTCTACCTTTAAAATGTGAGACAACAAACATATGGTCAGTCTTGATACATACACTCATTTAAAGAACAATAGTTAAATTACATGAATTAGTTGTGATGGATTCTATTCATGAAAGGTCTCACAAATGAGAGAGTACAATAGAGATATTGGTGCAAGTTCCTCTTCATTCAATTGCCAATGTCATTCATGAACTGTTACAGATTCTTCTGAACCTAACACTTATAAAATTTAGGTCTACATGTAGCCAGGAAACCATGCACCATGTTAAATTGTACCATTAACACCTCACTCAAGCAATAAGACTTTAGTTATTGAAATTGAACTGGCCCAACTTAAAGTTTTGTACCACGCTTGTAGAACAGAAACAGATTACTTAAATTAGTAGAAGTTAGGAAAGAATGGGCAGTTCTGCTCTCAGTTGTTTTAACGACAGTGGCGCCTTTACACCAATTTGTTTGAAGTAATTCGATAACGAAACAGATAAATCGCAATTTTTTTTTTAACGTAAAAAATTTGAAAAAATCTTTTTCCTGTTATTCTGCGGACTTATTGCACAAGTCTTTAAAATATTTCACAAAACAAAATTAAAAAGCACCATCAATAGTGTGATAATAATTAAGTGTATGACAAGTTCGGCGAGTAAACGACGCAATTTAGATTCTTTTAAATAAGTCTCTTAAGTTCTCTAAATAATAATTTAGATTCTTCCAAATCAAATGGTCCTAACTCACTTTCATATCTTTCATGTGTGCCATGTGGTGTGCTTTTTAAAAATGTGACAAAAAAACAAGTTGATTATTAGGTTATTAAGCCATCTATCAACCTTTTACGTAATAATCATAGCATAAAAAAAGCCCGGGAAATTGAAACTATCAGAAAATTCGTCCATTGGATTATTAGAATTAATTTGTTTTGCAAAACCCTAAATTTATTCACCTCATTTCAATAAGTCAACCAGAATGGGATGAAAACACAAAATCAGAGTTCGAGGACTCGAGAAATGTGCCTTTAGCACTGTGAGACCTAACAAGACCATTCTTTAATCCTGTTAAATGATCCCACAGTATGACTGCAGAATTGCTCCCGTTACGTTGGACCTAAGATCGTCCTAAGATCGACCTGAGATCCCCAGGTACCACAATCATCATGTATATGTTATATAAGTCATGGCAAAGACCCAATGTGCCCTATGAATTAGATTCATGTTCAACCCAAGATTCGAACCCGGATCCCCCCAATTAATAAGAATGTTCGCTAACCAACCTGCCATTGGGGGCATATCAATAATATCCGCTAGGTGGATGTCTTTTGTTTCTACAAGAATGAACTGTTTTCTACATTTGTGAAGAAGGAAAAAATGGGAAACAATTCAGAAAATGACCACAAAGTAGAAAGATATTACGACAAGCGGCAGAAACAGTCAATTTTATCCATCAATATCGAAAACACCCCACAAACGAGAAAGTCGTAATTTAAATCTTTAAACCATTTAATAACAATTATTTAATTCTATTATACACGATCAATCATTGAATAATAATTTTAAAATAAATTCAATCCTATAATATAAATAAGTCGCGTATGGCGTTTCGCACTTTCAATTCAGTATTAGAGATAACCAAAAATGCCGCCATTCGGAAGTTCGCGAAAGTTACACAAATTTTCCAATTGACCTTAAAAAAATCTACTGTGATCAAAAGAAAATAAATTACTTTAATGGTTTACAGGAAGAAAAAATAGGCAAATGCGTTATATGCAACTAACTGCTTAAACGATCGCTCAGACGGACACAAATCCCCGATTTTCGACTAATTTCTACTGGCAAATTGCATCATTCACAATGTGATTGAGCACTAAATATTTCTTCCAGTATTAGAGTCATTAACTTGACAAATGGGTAACCGACTTCCTGACCATTCACGGCTCAACGAGTCTATTCTTGGCTGGCAATCCTTTCACTTTCTCTCTATAGTGCAAGGTTATACAGTTATACTAGATGTCAACAGTATATTCATATATATATATATATATGGCCTTCCTGTAATTCTTCATATTTGATTCTTTTCCTTTGATGATTGGCCGATTTCTTCTATTGTGTCCGTCTCGAGAACTCTTCTTTTTCTTTTGAGACACGACAAATTCTATTTCAAGGATATTAAATCCTCGTTAGACCCCGGCTACCGGAAACGTAACTTTTTGATGACAATGCTTCATGTCTAATTGTCGATTGAACAAATAGAATAACCGTGTTTCATATTTAGAATTGAGTACTACAGCAGCCGCTCGTTTTTGTGTCGAAGGGGTCGTGAGAGCTTCTTCTTTTCGTAGACGTTCACTGCTTAACCTCGGAACACTTCGATGGGCGGCATATGGAACCGAACATATAGTAGGCCTAAACCATCCTAATAGTTTCATTTTCGGTTGTTAGCTGAGACATTTCTCTTTTAACAAACGGCTTCGTGTGTGATCCGCAATATATTTTGTTTCCCTTCCTAAAATCCACTTAATAATTACATCGAAATCTTTGAATATTATATTTATCCGCTGTCTCCCTGTCGTTTGTATAGGAGCCAATATAGAAATATACAAAGCTGAACTCGGTCGCCATCTGCCATCTATCGTCGCTTTAAATGGCAGGACCAACCTGAAAGTTTTTTTTTATTTAAAAAAGGGTTGTCAATGTATCAGCTTCTCGTCTTACTGCTGTTGATCAGTTTCTTCCTTATAGTAATCGTGTTATCATGTTACGTGCATATATATTAATGTCCGTGTGATCAACTGGTCCATCAAAGAGATTAATTCGATTACGTGTCCGTCCGGTTTGCTATATCCTTCTTTGTTGCAAACCAAAAAGCAAACGAGTTCCAAATTCAAAAACAACCGCTTTTTCGTGTCTTTCTTTATACGAATAGAATCATTGAATGTATATGAGACTAGAAAATACAAAAGCCATTACCGTTTTCTTTTCTTTCGTGCAGATAATTGTGTGAACTACTGCTGCTACTAGAGTCCCAGCATAATGTGAACGAGTTTATAGAAAGAACAAGTTCAAATCTTTAGTCTTTACCGAGTTACTGAATTAAAGTATCGGTTTCGACAGTTTTATAGACTGTGGATTATTGAAAGTTGATATACTAGTAGTAGTTGAATTTGTCAGTATCAAATGACATATTGTCCGGTAGGGGTATCTAGTGTTTTTTATTTTTTTTTTTCAAATTTCAAAGGTTTAACGCGCAACTCAATCACGAGCTTTTTTCTTGACTTGAAAGCAACAAAAAGGTCGTATGAGACCCGTATGTTAATAACGGCTGTTTAGAGCGCAAACTTATTCTAATAAATAAAACTGTTTGCGGTGTACTCTCCCACCGTCCCACGCGGGCCAAGAAATGGGGTCGGAACGTCGGGAACGACGTATTTGAATCTACTAGACGAGACCAGAAAAAAAAGAAGAATGGAAAGAAATGATCAGCAGAGCCGGAAATGGATCATCAACTCAGCAACTCGTTAAACTCAAAAGTAAACCGGATGTTGGATCAATATTTCTGCTTCTCTATTAGAAAATTTATAACTAAATCAAACGTGCATGTTTTCTAGTAGACTGTTCGCAATAATTAGGTCACGAAAATAAAAGTCGACAAAAAATTTGGAGAAAAGAACAGAGAAGCAGTGACGTACCGCATTATTCGCTTCAATTATTTTTCAAACATCTGAAATTTGTTTGATATGAATTAACGAATCTACAACTTTGAATTATTTGGAAAAGAAATGACTGGACTGGCGAAATGTCCACATTGTTCAGCATTCAATTTTCATTTACAAGTTGATCTTTAACGGAACCGGAATCAAATTGGGTTCATTAGTGTTAATGTTATATTGTTATAAAGAGACAAACACCGTAGATTGGCAATTGAATCCGTCGAGCCTACGGGCGATCAAATCAGGGTAGTAATTTTTTAACTATGAGGAATCAAGGGTTTATCACATAGTCCAGATAAACACCCAGATGACGAAGAATTATCATATGACAAAGTGATGTCAACAATTCAACGTGAATATAAAGAACGATGGGATATAAAAAAATTCGAAAAGACAGCAGCGAAAGAGTGTTTCGATGTTGTTGCTTCTTGTTTACTCCAACTGATTTCCAACTGCATCAAGTTAAGCTCCACGATAGGAAGGCCAGCAGATAATGATAATGTTGTAACAAAACGAAATAATGTCGGATTCAATATTCAATCAGTCTCTCTCCCTTATTCTTACGCAACAACTTCATTTCATGGATGATTACTTGATTAGGTTCTACAGCCTTAAGGGATATATTCTTCCTGATTGTTTCAGTCTTCATTCGCTTCCATCATGATGACCTAGTTTGACCTACTGGCATTTACCTCCACGACCAATTTTCAGCCAGACAATGTGTGGCCGGACAGCAAGACATGACCAACATTCATACATTTTTCGTGCAATAAAATTAGATGTAGCAAATACTAGGACTCTGTGGTCATATGAAAATATTTCTATGAATAATTTTTTGGTGGTGAACAAATCGGAAAGGTGCAAGATGCCAAGATCTGTCTATAGTATAATCAACTTACTACTTTCAGGTACAGGGAAGACATCAACCCACGATGGCACGAAGAATTTCTCTGTATATATTCTAATAACTTGATGAACTGGAAACTTTTTGGCAAACTGGTTTGAGAAATTATGGGAAAATAAATTAGATCGTTTTAAAAAATGAAAAACAACTCTGAAAAAGCACTAAAGCAGAGATGCTTCATAGTGGATATGAATAATCAATCAAATTAGAATGTTCCATGGCCTACTGAACCCTAGGCCGATGGTAGAGCTATACCCCTGTGGTGTAGCTTTTTCCTCCCATCCCCTACCGTTCAACCTAACTGGGAGGTGGCGCACCTAGCGGTGAGATGTGGTGAGTCCATTAGCGCATGCAGTGAGCTACATCTCACCGCTAGGTGCGCCACCTCCCAGTTAGGTTGAAGGTACGACACCAATGGGGGAACGAGTTGCAACATCGTTGGCTGTAACGAATAATTTAGTTCAGTTTAAAATTTGGAATTCACATTAATCTTTAAATTATAGTAATACTCGATGTTGATGAACACTTTTGAGAAAAGATTCGCTTTCAAAACGAGGCAAAGTCACTAATTTGGCTCCGTGATCCAAACCGGTCAGCATCAAACTAACCAACCCATAAATGTGGAAAAATGGCAGGACACAGACAAAAACTTCTTGCGAGTCTGATACATCGCCTATAGTGAAAATGAATCCATTTGCTGGTAAAGACTAAAGACAATCAGCTTATTGAGTAAATTACAAGAAGATATTTTCATTGTTCCTGGATGCTCAGTTTGCTGAATGTTTGCGCTAACATTTGAATTTGTAAGCATGACACCTTTAGGAAGACCCGTCGTTCCACTGTAGACGCAATATAAATTGTATTAATGATTTGTGGTGTCATTAAATCAATTTTAAACACAATACCTTGAGTAGGGTAACACAAATGTGTCCTCCGATGGGTTAATCTGTCGCAAAAAAACTATTCTCATTTAGTTCCAATATGTAATTTAAACTTTAATGTATTTAATAAACCTCAATGTTGTCATCGAAAAGGTCACCAGGATCTTGGAACATTTCCCCTAAGGAAGCGAATCCTTTTTCAGGATTTCCTATGACAATGAGACGACGTATTTCCGGGCCCGTGTTTTTGTTATAGCTTCAGTCATCAAAAAGAATGTAACCGAACGTAATATATAAACTGTACAACACAACACCGTCATCACCTGTCAGGTTTATAAGGGGAAAAAAATGAGGCTAAACTTGGCATTATAGCTATGCTAATCATGGTCCAATCGCCGTTATATTATAATACTTCATTAGCTTGAATATGATTATGACATGAAATCGGAATAGAAAAATAATTTCGAATTTGAAAGATAACAGTCGGGGGTTTGTCAATCATTCAAATTTAAAAAACAAAAAAACAGGAATGTAAATCAAAAGTTAAAAAAAAATAGCGATCCATATCGCCCTGTTAATTGACGGTCTCAGCCGTACTAGTGACAAGTCCCTAGCGGCCGTACTAGTGACAAGTCTCCATCGGCATCTCGGATCGACCGTCAGACCCGTGTAGGAACGTGACTAATAAGTCACAACAAATCCATAGATTCATAAAGGCTCCCTCCGAAATCATACCGCTATCTTATAACTAATATCGGGGTCAACATGCGCACAATTTCTTGTGCGCACTTCGCCCTCCGTAGGGATGCGAACGATATGAATTCCATGTAATCTGCTATGCTGTTCGACAGTTCTACAATAACAGCTAGTTCAGTCAAGTCTTTTATACTAGTAGCGTGTGCCGAAATCAAGGTGAATGTCAACACGTCATCATTTTCTGATAAAAACCGCCTAATCTTAATTCATTTAACAATAAAACAACATTTAATACAATGTTGACTTTGATAAATGTAGTGCTCATTTATTGGAAATGAAATCATCTCTCATTGAATGGCTCAAAAATTGAAAAATAAAATGACGCCATTTCCCTTGCACACATCCGGTATAGAGACATAGTCTTCCGATAAAGACGTCATAACACTATGCCTCTCAAATAGTGGGTAGACTCAAGTAATCGGTGAATCAAGTCAAAGCAACGCGCTTTTCAATTTCGCACAATCTTGAAATAATTTCAGATTTGTATCGTCTTGTATCAATCAGCTTAAATTGCTAAATAAATCGGCTAACTGAATCGGCCAAAATCGAATCCATGACTCTTGTCGTCCCGTCGTCCGCCATGTTTTTTTTTCTTCATCGCCCCCAACCCTCCCATGAATTGGGGTTGACCCAATGAAATTTGCAATTCATTCACTGGTGCAATACGATATCAACATGAAATAAACTGAAGATTGTGCGAAAATTAAGTTTGATTGCGTTCAAACAATCATTTCAAATCATTCAAGTGAAATAATGACGAAATGTTGCAAAATGGTCACATCATTCGCAAGACTCGGAGGTTATATAAGGCCTTGCCTTAGTCTGAATGGGCCATGTCAATTTCGATCATCACCAAATCGTCTAGACAAAAACCTGATATATCTAAACTGCAAAATGAGCGGAATAGCGCCAAACAAGTTTCAAGTCGTACATATAAAACTCTAAAAATCACGCGAACTCAAGGCCAAACGCGTTGCAAAAATTCTGTTCAGATATTTGATGATGATGAGCGAAGATCTGGCAACATTCTTGGGCTCCCGCGGGTTGTTGATAAGGAAAAACAAAATCGTGAAAGACTCACAAGGAATGTTGTACGCGATTAAGAACCGGAAGGATGTGTCGAATTTGTTGAATACAAATGGTAAGAGTAAAAGGGATGTTCAACGGATGATATCGGACGCAATTAAAGGACGAAAAGCAATTTGTCACAATAACCTCCCTGAGGTATTGCGAAACTGGAAAGTCTTTCTAAGGTCATGGATTCAAGTTTCTTTAATGATTGGGTCAAATAAAACCGCAAATAAGATACGGCGCCTTCTCCGTTTTCTAAGCATGTCGAGAAAAATGCCCAAAAAACTGAATTCGGACGTGTCTGCTATTACCGTTTTCACAAATTTGGAAAGGGAATTTCATCTCCCCAACTGGACTCTGACAAAAGAAGAAGCGTCAGTTTATCTCGGTTATGTATTCTATGATCTCCAACTGGATGTGTACTCGCCGGCGTTGACTGAATCTGTTGTAACTCAAAAACATCAATGTCCAACCTCCGTCGTAGACTGCCATGCGATGACTGAACTGATGAAAATAAAATATAGCGCGAACGATTTCCATAAGCCACACGACGGATCTTCATTCGACTTATTCCATCTTCAAAATGCAGCAGATGGCCGACACTCTGCGGTTCATGAAAGAAAGACCAAGATACTTTTGAACTGGGACAGTTATCTAGCCAGTATGATTTACGTCGCAAAAGGAATCGGTGCCATCTCGGCTGCTAGGAGGATAGCAAAGAAACGCAGTCAGCTCGTTGCCGCTAGGGATCGCGCAAAACGATCAGTTAACTCTGGTAAACCATTGCGCACTGGACAGCAAGGACAATCTAACCAACCAATCCGGACATTGTTGGCGAAAACGACAAAAATATGTCGCCTGAAAAGAATCAAGCGCTCAGGAAATTCCAGCGCTCGGTATACCCGAAAGTAATCTTTGTCGTCTTTGTCGGTGAATTCATAAGGACCGTGGACCGAGCAAAAAGCTCCGACGTGAACATGAACGTCGTTTTTTTTTTGTTTTTTTCATTTCTCGTCTTCTTGTCTTTCTTGTATAAATCCAAAAATAAAAAAAAAAATTCAAAATACAAACTTCAAAAAAATACTATATAAATCAAACAAATTGTCGCAGCCTCTTTATTTATTAAATGACTTACAACTTCAGTGTGAAGTTAATAGACTTAATCATTACTAAGAGATAAGAAACCCAAAAAGCCAAATGCAGTTCGTTGGGAATTCAACTGTTGAATTGTGATTAAACAGAGGTATCACATGATTCACAGTTAACGGGACTGCTATCTGGCTCATAATTGAAAACAGGGTCGAACATGATTTTTCTTGTCTTGAAAGCAACAAAAAGGTCGTATGAGACCCGTATGTTAATAACGGCTGTTTAGAGCGCAAACTTATTCTAATAAATAAAAACTGTTTGCGGTGTACTCTCCCACCGTCCCACGCGGGCCAAGAAATGGGGTCGGAACGACGTATTTGAATCTACTAGACGAGACCAGAAAAAAAAGAAGAAGAATGGAAAGAAATGATCAGCAGAGCCGGAAATGGATCATCAACTCAGCAACTCGTTGAACTCAAAAGTAAACCGGATGTTGGATCAATATTTCTACTTCTCTATTAGAAAATTTATAACTAAATCAAACGTGCATGTTTTCTAGTAGGCTGTTCGCAATAATTAGGTCACGAAAATAAAAGTCGACAAAAAATTTGGAGAAAAGAACAGAGAAGCAGTGAAGTACCGCATTATTCGCGTCAATTATTTTTCAAACATCCGAAATATGTTTGATTTGAATGAACGAATCTGCAACTTTGAATGATTTGGAAAAGAAATGACTGGACTGGCAAAATTTCCACCTTGTTCAGCATTCAATTTTCATTTACAAGTTGATCTTGAATGGAACCGGAATCAAATTGGGTTCATTAGTGTTAATGTTATATTGTTATAAAGAGACAAACACCGTAGATTGGCAATTGAATCCGTCGAGCCTACGGGCGATCAAATCAGGGTAGTAATTTTTTAACTATGAGGAATCAAGGGTTTATCACATAGTCCAGATAAACACCCAGATGGCGAAGAATTATCATCTGACAAAGTGATGTCAACAATTCAACGTGAATATAAAGAACGATGGGATATAAAAAAATTCGAAAAGACAGCAGCGAAAGAGTGTTTCGGTGTTGTTGCTTCTTGTTTACTCCAACTGATTTCCAACTGCATCAAGTTAAGCTCCACGATAGGAAGGCCAGCAGACAATGATAATGTTGCAACAAAACGAAATAATGTCGGATTCAATATTCAATCAGAATGTCTCTCTCCCTTATTCTTACGCAACAACTTCATTTCATGGATGATTACTTGATTAGGTTCTACAGCCTTAAGGGATATATTCTTCCTGATTGTTTCAGTCTTCATTCGCTTCCATCATGATGACCTAGTTTGACCTACTGGCATTTACCTCCACGACCAATTTTCAGCCACACAATGTGTGGCCGGACAGCAAGACATGACCAACATTCATACATTTTTCGTGCAATAAAATTAGATGTAGCAAATACTAGGACTCTGTGGTCATATGAAAATATTTCTATGAATAATTTTTTGGTGGTGAACAAATCAGAAAGGTGCAAGATGCCAAGATCTGTCTATAGTATAATCAACTTACTACTTTCAGGTACAGGGAAGACATCAACCCACGATGGCACGAAGAATTTCGCTGTATATATTCTAATAACTTGATGAACTGGAAACTTTTTGGCAAACTGGATTGAGAAATTATGGGAAAATAAAGTAGATCGTTTTAAAAAATGAAAAACAACTCTGAAAAAGCACTAAAGCAGAGATGCTTCATAGTGGATATGAATAATCAATCAAATTAGAATGTTCTTGTTCTTGTGGTTCTTGTCGTCTGCAAAGCGACAAAGGCCATCTGTTAACCATTGCCTCAACTATTTGGGAAGAAATATTTCGAGGTTTTTAAACATTTTTCCGCATAAATAAAAAAAATGTTTCCTCAATACATTCCTCAATACAACAGAGGCAACAGAACCAAATTAAAAACTAGATGGAACTTGAAAAACATTGAAACAAACTAAAAGCTAGCTAAAAAATGACAATCAACCTTGTGATAATGAATTTGTGATATTTTTCAGTTCACGTCGAAGTAATTTGCCAGTGTTCGTCTTTGGGATAGCGTCGAGGAAAACTACGCCTCCCTTCAACTTTTTGTGAGGAGCAACTTTGACATCGACGAATTCAACGATTTCTTCTTTAGTCACCGTGATTCCCTTCTTCTTGACCACGTAAGCTCGAAGAAGTTCACCAGCAATGTCATCTGGGACACCGATAACTGCAACATCTGAAACACCAGGAATGCGACGTAAAACATCTTCCAATTCCGAAGGAGATACCTAGAAAATTTAAAAAAAATTAATTTGTTAAGTAATCAATCACCCAATATTATTACATCAATCAATGAAATATACCTGAAGTCCCTTCACTTTGATCAGCTCTTTCAATCGATCGACAATAAAAAACTGGTTTTGTTCGTTGTAGTAAACCATGTCTCCGGTGTGAAGCCATCCATCGCTGTCGATGGTTTCTTTGGTGGCATTTTCATTTTTGTAGTAACCTTTCATCACTTGTGGACCACGTACACACATTTCTCCGTGTTGGCCTGATCCAAGAGATTCACCGGTATCGACATCGACAACTTTGACTTGGGTCCGAGATAGCGGCTCTCCAAATGAACCGATTTGGTTGCGTTTGGTTGTTCACAATTGGACTCAAATGAGTGACGGAAGATGTTTCAGTCATTCCATAACCTAAAAATCATTCATTCTTCATCGACGTAAACTATAGAACGTAAAATTTGTTTGTTCATACCTTCTTGTATCAGTAAATCGGGTTTCCCTAGACGTTCGATAAGCTTATTGGCAACCAATGGTCCCAATGGAGTGGCGCCAATAATGATGGTGTGCAATCGGTGAAAAGAATCCAATTTCAAATCAGGACGAGCGGAGAGGTACGACACCAATGGGGGAACGAGTTGCAACATCGATTGGCTGTAACGAATAATTTAGTAGATTAAAATTTGGAATTCACATTAAACTTTAAACTATAGTATAATACTTGATGTTGATGAACACTTTTAAGAAAAGATTTGCTTTCAAAACGAGGCAAAGTCACCAATTTGGCTCCGTGATCCAAACTGGTCAGCATCAAACTAACCAACCCATAAATGTGGAAAAATGGCAGGACACAAACATCAATACATATGGTATCGTCCAGTATACTGAAGGGCGAAATGGTATCGGTCATCGCTCGCTTCTAATACTATTAGTTAAGTATAGGACACTCACTTGCATGAAGAAGATCCACGATGACGTTAATTGATACTGTGAGACGAGTTGGTTGATAAGTCGAATTGGCATTCATGGGCGGGTGACTGCAGCAGGTGATCATTGGCAACATATTTGCCACTCCTACTATAATTACCGGTACGTATAACTTTGAAACAATACAAAAAAATAAAGGAAGTGCAAGACATTATCTAACAATCAAAACATTTCCTTACATTGCAACCATTACCACTTTCAATTGTTTGATGCAAATTTAGATAAGATAATAGAAGTAAACTAAGCTAGGCTGGACATTTTGATATGCTAAACTGTTGACGAATACATTTGTTATACTTTGATGGTGCGCTCGGGTGCGCTTTATATAGGGTCTCACGACGTCATGTAAAATTTGATTATATTTATTTCATTCATTTATAGTTATAGATGAAAAATCAAATTCACCTCACTACGGTAGAGGTGAGCCGCGACGCATGAAATTTCCTACCGAGTGATCCAGTGATCCTGTCACTGTTATCATTAATATTTAATAACCAGCAAGAGTCCAAGACTAAATAATAATTTAGATTCCTCCAAATCAAACGGTCCTAACTCACTTTCATATCTTTCATGTGTGCCATGTTGTGTGCTTTAAAAATGTGACGAAAAAACAAGCTGATTATAAGGTTAAGCCATCTATGATCTATCAACCTTTTACGTAATAATCATAGGATAAAAAAAGCCCGGGAAATTGAAACTATCAGAAAATTCGTCCATTGGATTATTAGAATTAATTTGTTTTGCAAAACCCTAAATTTATTCACCTCATTTCATTAAGTCAACCAGAATGGGATGAAAACACAAAATCAGAGTTCGAGGACTCGAGAAATGTGCCTTTAGCACTGTGAGACCTAACAAGACCATTCTTTAATCCTGTTAAATGATCCCACAGTATGACTGCAGCATTGTTCCCGTTACGTTGGACCTAAGATCGTCCTAAGATCGACCTGAGATCCCCAGGTACCACAATCATCATGTATATGTTATATAAGTCATGGCAAAGACCCAATGTGCCCTATGAATTAGATTCATGTTCAACCCAAGATTCGAACCCGGATCCCCCTAATTAATAAGAATGTTCGCTAACCAACCTGCCATTGGGGGCATATCAATAATATCCGCTAGGTGGATGCCTTTTGTTTCTACATGAATGAACTGTTTTCTACATTTGTGAAGAAGGAAAAAATGGGATCAATCCAGAAAATGACCACAAAGTAGAAATATACGACAAGCCGCAGAAACAGTCAATTTTATCCATCAATATCGAAAAAACCTCACAAACGAGAAAGTCGTAATTTAAATCTTTAAATCATTTAATAAGAATTATTTAATTCTATTAAACACGATCAATGATTGAATAATAATTTTAAAATAAATTCAATCCTAATATAAATAAGTCGCGTATGGCGTTTCGCACTTTCAATTCAGTAGAGATAACCAAAAAATGCCGCCATTCGGAAGTTACACAAATTTCCCAATTGACCTTGAAAAAATCTACTGTGATCAAAAGAAAATTAATTACTTTAAATGGTTTACAGGAAGAAAAAATAGGCAAATGCGTTATATGCAACTAACTGCTCAAAGGATCGCTCAGACGGACACAAATCCCCGATTTTCGACTAATTTCTACTGGTAAATTGCATCATTCACAATGTGATTGAGCACTAAATATTTCTTCCAGTATTAGAGTCATTAACTTGAAAAATGAGTAACCAACTTCCTCAAACGACTTGGATAATCCGGGATAATCTGTCAGAAAAAAAGGATAAAACAAGTGCACATAATATCCTAGCTTGAGGAGATGACAGCCGATTAGTTTTCAATAAAACGAGTAGAAAGACCATTCTTAATAAAAGGCCGGGTTGAATCGTAGCATTAGGAATACATCTAATTAAATCCATTGGTTGTGAATGTCTAAAAGAAACTCTAAACTCCTCCCTTCTGAGACATTCTCAACTAAATGTGTCCCTCCCATTTTTCCTGTCGATTCTGTAATTTTCCTGAGATGAAATTATCTGCGTAAAAGAATTATGAAAATGTACTTTAAAAACGCAAGGAAAATAATCCAAAACGTTAGGCGTTCTTTAAATAAAGAATTTAAACAAACAGACTACCCTGAATTTTCTGCGAAAGGGATTTTAAAATGAAAATCCTACTTTGTCAATATATCTGCCGAAATTCTTTGGAGATTCGAAACAATATTCGCCCAATCGTCGCACAAATGCAAGGCAGGAGAAGGGCGGATATGGATTTCACCTTGGTAAATGCCAAACTTGTAGAATTTCAGGGTGAAAATAGACGACTGGACCATGACGAATCTCTCGTTGTTAAATGAAACTCTAGGAGAAAGAGATGCTATTTGCACCGATGACGGATTATGGACAGTGACGGACGGTACGTTGACGCGATGGGCAAATGCTGTGATCACGGTACGACGGACGGGCGGGATATCCAAGACGGGTAAAGTTTTATTGGAATGACATGCTATTGAACTGATGCTTTTAGAATTCAAGTATGAGACCATTTTAGCCAGACTCAGTTTTCAGTTTTCACCTTGAAATTGTTTAGCTTCTTCTCCAGCAATAAAAATGGTTTCTAGTCTAGTTTCCTGTAATTTGAAAAACACGACTAATAATTTAGTCGTAGGGAAGTTGTCGATATTTCTTATGTGCTCGAAAAAGCGGTAGAACTCGATTGGGAGGGTGTCCACTTGAATCAGTTTACAACTACCACTTTCTTTTGAGATACACCAGAAAACGTTCCGGAATGGCAATTATCGTTAATATTTCTCGCGTATAGAAAGCTTACAAGCATCATGCAGTCATGAATTTAAACAATAGACATTCGAAAATGTTACAATGACTGAACGGGGAATTTTTACGTCGAGAAAATGGTGGCTGCACTTTAATACCAATCTTTAGTCGTCTTCAAGATGGTTAGCATCTTTTCGGCTGCGATATTTTTAGCAACTTTCTTCCTCTTACCATGATCTAATTGACAAAAATAAGCCAAATATATCCTTAATATACTAAGCTATATCATGTCAATATCCTACCTTCTGTAACATGTTCATCCAGTTTACAAGTCACCCCAAAAGTCAATGAGTGAGCAGGGCCAGTAGGGTCAAGATCTTTGTAAAGAGGAAGAGATCTGCGTTGGTTCAAGAGCCATGTTGACAAAATCCCAGCTGCAGCTTCTACTGGTGGTTCCTTTTTCTGCAGTTCTTTTTTAATTTTGTCACTGTTTCCCATCCTAAAATTCAAAAGTCCCTAAAAATTGTTGAAAAGAAAAGAGTAAAAATGAAACTAACCATCGGCAACAGGCCAAGAGTTTTTTATTTGGAATGTCTCCCAGAGTCCTTCCTTCCTCAGTTGCCTTCTTTATTTCTCGCATCATTTTAATGGCAGCATCTATTTTGGCTTTTTTTTCAGTACTGCCAGAACCTTTCACTACAGAAATGAAAATTTCAATTATTTAATGCTTCAGCAGGTTTTAGGAACAATTAATTCAACAAAGTAATTCAGTTTTTACCTTTAAGGCCCAATAATGGGACGTGCAGCATCATAAAGATGGTTTTTCCAGAAATACTCGGCCACCCGACCCCGTAGTTAGCAGCACCAAAGCGAAATTTGCGGCATAGATCATTTAACTGATCACAAAACGTCTCTTGTTGAGAACTTGATTCTTTGTCATTACTTGCCATTTTACTCTGGAATTCTAACAACAAACTAATAAGCCAACTCGTAAACGAACTGTGAAAGATTGAACGATAGACTGGCAGTTATAGTGGCAGACTGAGTGAGACTGCTTTGAAAATTCAAAACCAACGTTTTCGACCAGTAGGTATCGGTATTCGCTAATAATCGATAGTCGGTTTAGTTAGTTGCTGGATTCAAAAGAAATTTCAGAATCAGAATTTTAACAATTTCAGTTTAAGTTACCAAACTACCAAAGTAACCAAACTTTCCACTTTCCAGAATATTTTTTTTTTCAAGATTAATTTTTTTTTATGATGATCGTGGATTACAGGATGTGTTTCTAGAATTATTTATTTTTTAAAAGCCACCAAATATAGTGAGTCGTGACTCGTGAGTGTTGTAGTCTTACAATTTTAGAAATGAGAAATTGGAATAAAATTGTTATTATTCTCACAGTAGAACTTTGATAAACATTTAACTGTAAACAAGAAAAACAAACAGTGTGGGAGTCATGTTTGCCGTCATGTTGAATGACGAGTGACCAGAAGAAGAACATCCTTGTTTCTCTACTGATCCACAAGTGGTTTTTCTGAAACGTTACCCAGGCAAAAATCCGAGACAATTAATTGTCTAAGTTCGCAATAAATTGCGTACTTTCACGATTAATCATATGTTAAAACGATTTTATCATGCTCGATCATGCTAGCATGCACTAAAGTATACAATGTAAATATATTAATATATAATTTATTGCATGTTTAAAAATAATGCGTAATAATTGTAAAATTAATCGCGTACTCGAAATTAATTATATGTTTACATGATTTATCATAAATTAATTGTATACTTAAAAATAATATCCAATAATTGTAAAATAAATCACGTACTAAGAAATTAATCTAATTTTAACACGATTTATCATATACTAAATCATGCAATAAAGTATACTTAAAAATAATGCGTCTAATTTTGTTATGAAATCCTACTTCCACGTAATTTAATGTTTAATCTCAGATAACGAGCGATTATACATGCTCAGTATACAAGAAAAATCCCTAAGAAAGTATCTCAACTGTTGAGATATGAAGAATTATTTAGGAATTTTAATCATATGGCGAACGATAGTGCGGAAGTTGTTGTTAAGAAAAAATGTCTAAGTCCCAATTTGTAATAAAGTATTACTTTTAAAAACAAATTGTTCACAATGTAAATGTAAGTAGCTCAGTTGGTAGCGCTACGTTCTGCAGATATGTGACAGAATTTAAAGGAAGGACGTGGTTTCAAAACTGGATAAAGACTTGTATTATAGTTTACAAGAAATAAGACATAATTTAATATGCATTTTATCTAAAAAAAAAATTTATAACTTTAGTATGATACAATCCATAATTTATCTCGTCAAAAAGTGTCCCAATATAAGCATGGTTTAAAACACACAATAAATTGCATAAAAACATGCAATTAATTGCCTCGGATTTTTGCCTGGGTATAAGAATAGTTAAGATCGTTAGAATAGTATAGAGGCTAAACTAGAACACTTACGATTTGGCGGTCTCTTATCTTTCAATTTGAGACTGTGAAGACCATAAGGATTGTTCACTAAACTACGTCCAGATTGAAATTCATCTCGAGACAAACAATCAAGTGTCCTTTACATATTTCCTGTTATAGAAAAAAAATTTTTGATATGTTAAAAGAAAATACTGTAGTAATTGAATCAATTTACCTTCAAACACAATAGGCATATACTGTACGAGAGCACGGAAGAAATTTTGGCTTCCTTTCGATATCGTCAAATTCATAGAAACAAACTCCACAAGTGACAAAATCATCGACGTCGTTTACTTTGGACATTTCTCACAGTAGACTGTTCCCATCTTATCAATTACCCCATCATGTAAATGTTTTTTTCTCATCAGCGAACGACTTGACTACGGTCAACAAATGGACAAGTTCGGCGAGTAAAAAACTCAATTTAGATTATTTTAAATAAGTATCTAAGTTCTCTAAATAATAATTTAGATTCCTCCAAATCAAACGGTCCTAACTCACTTTCATATCTTTCATGTGTGCCATGTTGTGTGCTTTAAAAATGTGACGAAAAAACAAGCTGATTATAAGGTTAAGCCATCCATGATCTATCAACCTTTTACGTAATAATCATAGGATAAAAAAAGCCCGGGAAATTGAAACTATCAGAAAATTCGTCCATTGGATTATTAGAATTAATTTGTTTTGCAAAACCCTAAATTTATTCACCTCATTTCATTAAGTCAACCAGAATGGGATGAAAACACAAAATCAGAGTTCGAGGACTCGAGAAATGTGCCTTTAGCACTGTGAGACCTAACAAGACCATTCTTTAATCCTGTTAAATGATCCCACAGTATGACTGCAGCATTGTTCCCGTTACGTTGGACCTAAGATCGTCCTAAGATCGACCTGAGATCCCCAGGTACCACAATCATCATGTATATGTTATATAAGTCATGGCAAAGACCCAATGTGCCCTATGAATTAGATTCATGTTCAACCCAAGATTCGAACCCGGATCCCCCTAATTAATAAGAATGTTCGCTAACCAACCTGCCATTGGGGGCATATCAATAATATCCGCTAGGTGGATGCCTTTTGTTTCTACATGAATGAACTGTTTTCTACATTTGTGAAGAAGGAAAAAATGGGATCAATCCAGAAAATGACCACAAAGTAGAAAGATACGACAAGCCGCAGAAACAGTCAATTTTATCCATCAATATCGAAAAAACCTCACAAACGAGAAAGTCGTAATTTAAATCTTTAAATCATTTAATAAGAATTATTTAATTCTATTAAACACGATCAATGATTGAATAATAATTTTAAAATAAATTCAATCCTTATATAAATAAGTCGCGTATGGCATATTTAGAATTGAGTACTACAGCAGCCGCTCGTTTTTGTATCAAAGGGGTCGTGAGAGCTTCTTCTTTCCGTATAGACGTTCACTGCTTAACCTCGGAACACTTCGATGGGCGGCATATGGAACCGAACCTATAGTAAACCATCATAATAGTTTCATTTCCGGTTGTTAGCTGAGAAATTTCTCTTTTAACAAACGGCTTCGTGTGTGATCCGCAATATATTTTGTTTCCCTTTCTAAAATCCACTTAAAAATTACCGAAAATTACATCGAAAATTTTGAATATTATATTTATTCGCTGCCTCCCTGTCGTTTTGTATAGGAGCCAATACATAGAAATACAAAGCTGAACTCGGTTGCCATCTGCCTGTCGCTTTAAATGGCAGGACCAACCTGAAAGTTTTTTTTTTTTTGTTAAAAAAGGGTTGTCAATGTATCATAGCTTCTCGTCTTACTGCTGTTGATCAGTTTCTTCCTTATAGTAATCGTGCTATCAGGTTACGTGCATATATATTAATGTCCGTGTGATCAACTGGTTCATCAAAGAGATTAATTCGATTCCGTGTCCGTCCGGCGAGCCGTCCAGTTTGCAGCTATATCCTTCTTTGTTGCAAACTAAAAAGCAAGCGAGTTCTAAATTCGAAAACAACCGATTTTCGTGTCTCTCGGTGTCTCTCTTTTTACGAATAGAATCATTGAATGTACACATGAGGCTAGAAAATACAAAAGCTCGCCGTCCTAAGTGGATCCCATTGCCGTTTTCTTTTCTTTCGTGCAGATAATGATGTGAACTACTGCTACTAGAGTCCCAGCATGAAGTGAACGAGTTTATAGAAAGAACAAGTTCAAATCTTTAGTCTTTACCGAGTTACTGAATTAAAGTATCGTTTTCGACAGTTTTATAGACTGTGGATTGTTGAAAGGTGATATACTAGTGGTAGTCGAATTTGTCAGTATCAAATGACAAACTGTCCGGTAGGGGTATCGTATTTTTCAAATTTCAAAGGTTTAACGCACAACTCAATCACGAGCTTTTTCAGCGAGCGACAGATGGAAGCACTGGGTTTTTTCCGTGCGGTTATTTTTTTTTTCCCGTGTTATTATTTTTTGAACGAGAAAAACGTTTCAAGGAACAAAGCTTCCCGCCGCTAGAAAAATAAGTTTTCGAAATGCTAGATGTGTATACTAAATATGGAAAGAGTAGTGTGTCTCGCTTCGTTCGACCTACATACTTGGATTAATTGCCCTGGGAAACACGAAACGGCAGCAAATGAAATAAGGTTTCAAGTCCATAGAGTTATCACTACACTCAACGCAACAGTTACGACTAGGTCGTTAAAAACAAAATTTCGAAATAAAATAAAATAATTACTTCTGCAACACTCTTATATGACATTGGTCGCCATTTAAAGTGGAATAACGGAATTTATTAATTGGATTGTGATAAATGTTTATGCAATGTTTATGATGTTTAGGCAATACGGTAGACAGTTAAGTCTTGTGGTTAACCGAAACATTTCGTCGAAACGAATTCCATTTGAGTTTTTAAACCAGCAAACCATCAAGTTCTCAGTTCTCATCTATTTTTGCATTTTCTTTTTATTACATTCTTTTGTATAATCAAATGATTCGGTTTCTTGTTAACCTATGGAACAAAAGTTTCAATATTCATTTTCATTTGCCGCGTGCGCGCACGCTCCCTTTTCGTATTATGAAAAAGAAAACTAATAACGTCGGCGCTATACATTTCCCTTCATCTAAAATTCCTTGTCTAATGGTAAAATATTGGGCTGTCTATTCGTGGAAACAATTGGATGCAATCAGCAACAATATTGATGAAGATTGGTTAAGGGCCCCATTCTTTTTAATTGCGTTCGTGACACTTTATTTGCGGATTTTTTAATTAGAATCTCCGAGTTCCTCTTCGAATGGGCTCGTAAATTTTTTTCTTTGGCCACGAAAATCATTTTGACTGTGAAACGACGATACTAGTAGACTAGACGTTCTCCGGCAAACAACACTGGCTGTATATACGTTCAGAAGCTCTTCAATTATTCTGCTCGTTGGGTAATGAGATGTAAATAGCTGTTAAAAGTTGATTCCTCTTCTAGTCTTCTCTGTTTGTCTTTTATGCGACTTGTGGCCCAACGAGTCAAAGTTGATGGGCATTCTTTCACTATTCAAAATTAGCTATCTAATAATACGTATATAGAAAGTTAAGCTGTTAAGTTTAAATGACGCCCGGGTCTGTACTTTCGAAAAAATTCGACTCCGGTGGTAGTAGTAGCACGACGCCAGACCCTTTTGGCCTTCACGATTTGGCGACGACGAGAGTCGTGTAGTGAGAATGGCCTTTAACTATATACGTATCTAAATACCATTTATTGAAGGTTTTGATGGCTGCTTTAATGCTCAATATTTATTTTCAATGTGAGGAGGCTCCCATCGTTTCCTACATAGACGTCGTAGTCGTACGCCCTTTTGAAAATGATATTCTTTTGTTACGTAAATAAGAGGTCTGTGACGGCATTTTTTTCCCAGCACGGGCCGTCATCTTCTCCTATCGTATTATTAACCAAAATCGTCGAATATTGATGATGGCGAAAACCAATAATTCATTGATTATTCATCGCCGTCGAGTCGTCGACCATGTCGTTTATTCAAATCTCGGCCAGCAGTCGAACATCTTTTTTTCTTCTTCTTTGGATTTGTTGATGTTTCAGCCTTAAAAAGGTAACAGTCTATTTGTCAATCAACTGGAGCGTATAGAGAGATAAGTCAACGCTGCTCTTTTATTTTCCTGTGAATAATTTAGCCTGGTTTATTTATTTCAAACGGATCTATCTTTGGAATAATTCAAACCTCTAAAAATTATTTTCGACCAATATGGTTGCGCGAGATCCGTTCAATACTAAAAAAGATCGTCGAACACGGAACGAAAGAAAAATCCCACTTCCAAACAAAAAAAAAAGTCAGCAGGATTTGGCTATAAAAGATCTATCGTTGTAAGTCTTACGCCGAAATATAGAAACCATATAAACACAGCGGTCATGAATCGTTGTGCCTCAATGAATGTGAAAGTTATTGTTGCGCGTTTCGCCCTCGATCTGGATTTTCGATCAAGTTGCTAAGGCTCAAAAGCAACAGCACATCGCTCTTTGAAAACATAATAATGTTTAGCCTGATGGCTCTTATTTCAAGCGTTTTTTCCCCAGGACCGTAAACGTACTTATATTATAATAGTATAACTCTTACGAAAGAAGGTCGGAGAGCTGCAGCAAAGATCCTCGTACCGTGTCTTATATAAAATGTTGTTCTACAGCGAATAATCACCCGCAGAGTCTACGTCATCGAGGTCAAGAGCGCATTGCATGTGCCTTCTCCAACAACATCTCCGGAGCCCCACCGTCGTCTGCGTGTGTTTGATGTTGGTTGTGAATGCTATTCTCTTGTTCGTGTTATTATTTTTCCCCCCTTTTTAGTTATTTAGCCAATACAAGGACATCGTCAAGTCAAACTTACAGGCAGGGGGTAGGAGTTTGCTTGTTTCAAATCCAAATCACGACAGACTTGGATATTAGGATTGCTGTTTCAGTCGAATGAAACAACAACAACAACAAAATCGTTCCGTCGTCTGGAACGCGGCATTTTCGTTCAGATTTTTTTTATTTTTTATTTTTTTCTTTGCCGACTTGGTAAATGAACGTCGACTAAACTTTGCCCTTGGAGGTGGATCGGCGTAGTACACACAAACAGGTTAAAAAAAGAAAAAAACAAAAAACAAAACAACAGACCTCCTACCACTGTATACCACTGCTGTGCAGCCGAGGTTTGATTTACTGGATGGTCGTCGCGGCTAGAGGGTTCAATTCTAATCCAACGTGAGTCTCAGTTTGTTTGGGGCTTTTGTTCTTCCCCCTAAGTTCTTTTGTTTCTTGTAGATATGTTTTTACTCTTTTTCTTTTTTGCTTTGACTTTTGAATTGCTGTTCTATACGCGCTCCTCTCATGAAGATGAAAACCTATTCAATATATAATTGGGGAACTATCCAACTCTCCCCCCGGTAAGTCCCTCCTTCTCGATCCCGACGTTGCTGGGATGCTGTTGGTTCTTTTAAAAATGATCACATATCTCAACAACTACTCCCACACGAATAAACGCAATATCTGTTTTATGCATGCGCACGCGTTTTAGGTATATTTTCTTTTTTTTTTATTTTTGTATTTTATTTTTACGACGAAGGGAGGGAACAATTTTTTTATTTATTTTCGATGTCTGTGTGTATTCATCGGCGGTGATGGGCAGGTAAATATTCCTTTCTCTCTCTCTCTCCATACTCTCCAATCAAAGACGGATTCAAAGGCGAAAATACTTTTGGATTCGAAGGCCATAGTCATCGTTTGGAAAGCTGAAATTTCTTATTTCTTTTTTGTGAACGCGCCTAGGCTATATAGCTACGTATATTCTATATATTACAGAAGAACGGTGCGCAAAAGGTGCGGTGGAAGAAGAGTAACTATACATCTAAACAGAAAAAGATAAAGCACAGCAGAGAAACAAAGCTCCCACGGCATTTGTTGTTGTCTTTATTTTTTTTTTTTTTGAATCATTATATTCTCTTTTCTATTGTTGTTGTTATATTCTTCCTGGCCGCGATTATGTCAAAGAAGCTTAATTGGCCCATAAGTTTTCTTGTTGTCGAAACAAACTACCAAAAAACAAAACAAAATTCCGGGGTAGATAACAACATTTTTCTTCTTCTTCTTCTATTGCAGTAAAGTACACAGTGCGGGAGAAAGCCACACACACAGCTCTCGGGACCTTTTAATGGAAAACGACAAAGAAAATAAAGTAAAACAAAAAAAAAACATTCCGAAAATAGTACTATACATTCTAGTATATAGTCGTGTGGTTTACGGTTTTTTAGTTTTTTCCCGCTGTCAAATTAACCAGCTGTTAAAAAACTTCTTTTTTTTTTACTTTTAAAGTTTTTTTTTTTTTAGTTAGTTACATATTTCTCTTATAATCAGGTCTAACTTTTATTTGTCTGTTCGACTTGAGAGACCATCCAGCAAGAATCTAAAACCATAATAGCCGTAACCAATCTTCGATAATCAGCTGCTAGTCTTTATTATTGCGTGCAATGTGTGTCTAGATCTGTAATTGCCTTCTCTCTCCATATGATAGAAAGTCGTTTGGATTCACTTGCCCGTTGTTTGTGTCTGCTGGGTATTATACATATCGACTTGTGTGTCTACCAGCATGCAACCCCCCCCACGCACATTTTATTTTTCTTTTGCACACAGCCCCGAAAAAGGGAAAACAGGGAAAAAGACGATAGACAAGAAGAGGAAACAAAAAAGGAGGACTAAGTCGTTATCACGAATACCGTGGGTGTATACATCAAGGCGGGAGGAGAATATTATAAGAGGTTATAGATTGCATGCCATGTGATGTGAGTGCAGGAAGAATTTGGGCGATACAAACAACAACAACAACACCAGTCACTTTATTATATAGGAAAAAAAGGCGATCTATGTGGTGGTTGTGTGTCACTTTCATGAGATATTTGCGTCGTGTGAACTCATTTTTCCTCTTTCACAGTCTCTCGTACGGTAGGCGAACCAAGAAACTTCCTTGAATCATTTCTTTTCTCTTTTTTTTTCAGACTAGAAAAAAAACCGCAAGAGACTTGCGTGTAACGAATTGTGTAATTTAAGTCGCTGAAGAAAAAAAATCTGAAATAAAAATGCCCGCTTTGCAAAACTACACCGGATGAATATGACACCATATTGACGTTATAAGAAGGGATTTTCGTTTTGTCCTTTAGTCTGTCGTTAAAAATTTTTTAATGCGTGACTTTGAATGGGGATAAGAATGTCAAACATTTTTCTCGTTTAAGTGGCTCCCAGTGATTCAGCGTTATATGTGGGGCTGTCGTTGCATTTTAACTTGGCTACATGGGCGCTAGGCTCTACCCTTTCATTGCCTTGTCGTTTGTAACCTTTTTGACTTACTCCATAGCTCCGTTATTATTTCGTTTCCTTATTGTGTAACTCTCTTTTTTTTCTCTCTCTCGTTCCCAGTCCCGCGTGAACAATTCAATCAGACACTGTGTGGCATTGAGACGGCGATAATGAAAGACGCCAAACGGTAGACACACCGCCGACTTGAGAATAAACGTTCAATCTATCCTTTACCATACAGCACATCAGCGTGAATCGATAAGAAATTTCTTGTTTTCCTCTTTTCCTTTGATTTCACGAGTCTCTCTATACCATTGGATATTTGTACGTTTGTTTTACTCGCAGCAACACAAGTTGTCAGCATCTTTTCATCGGCGAGTTTAAGAAAGAAAAAGTCTCTTTTTTTATTTGGTGTTTCCTTCGTGACTACCGCATTTTCAGTCACTTTGTTGTTGTTGTTGTTTTTGGTACCCCAAAGGGCGGATGACCGTGCGCGAAAATTCTTTTTCGCTCGTCAATGCCAAGATTTAAACAAAAATATGTGGTGGTTTTAAGTTGGAGAACCCTTGTGCGATTCTTTCGAAGGATGACGCGAGGAATCTCCAATGGGCTAGACGCATGTAAATAAATTTCTATTTCGGATGCGGGGATGCTGGCCGACATGTAAACTCGCCAGTTTCTACAGTATAACTATGTAGGCAGAGACGGACGGCGTATTAAAAAACGAGACGGTCCGATAGGTCGGGTAGTAATGGAGTTGCGTTCGCAGAAAATGACACGGACGTCGAAGCAAACAGCAGGTTGTCCAGCGAGAGCTGAGCGATAAATCAACTCTTTTGTCCGGTCGCCTACTGTGACGGGACATATACACAAAAAAATATATATAACGCGCGATTCACGTCGTGTTTGAATTCATTTCATTTTTTTTTTGTGTGTGTGCTGCTCATGTCCACTTCTCTCCTCTCTCACAGTTTATAGGTATACTACATATCTAACCATTTAAGTCGTTTTCATCTCTTTTTATTTTTGAAGGAGAAAGAGAAGATTTTGTTGTGTGTGTTATCCGCACCTTACCCTTTTTTTCCTTTTTCGTTCATTTCGTCTTTTCCCAAAATGTTTTCCATGTTTTCTTTTTTTGGAATACTAAACTTTGTGGCGTTTGATGATGCTCTTGGCTAACCGGCAGGGAAAGCAGCGCTTGAACGCCTCCCCATGAAAAAAGACCAAAAAAACTAAAACGATAAGAATCTAACTATATTTATACACGCAACCGCAAAAGTCTATATAAGAACGAAAAAATATATAAATGACCAACTGGTCTTTTCCGTTCGGTATTGCGGGCGACTCATTGTAACAATGCTGCAATTCTCTTCCTAATGAAGAGCTACGACCCTTTCATTCAAGTCACACTCGTCTTCTTTTCACTCATTTTTTTTTTAAAGAAAAATCACACAACAAAAAGGGGGTAGGGTCGTTGGTGTTCACATCGTAACGGTGTTGTTGTCGTCACACACAAAATGTATTTTTAAAAAAATGTACAGTCGCCGACGACAACAAGGGAAAACAAACAAACAAAAAGGAATAGATAAAAATCCAAGCCATTGAGAAAAAATGTCAATACTTTATGAAGTCTTCGTCGAATGTCTTGGTGAAAGCGAAAATTCTATCGCGATTGATATTGATCGTTCGGTCGTGGTCGTTTACTTTTTGCCGTTGACTTGGCAAAGAAATGTAAAGTCAAAATAGACAGCAGCAACTTTAAAAGGCAATGCCTATGTGTGTGTGTGTGTGTGTGTAAAATAGACATAGGTATATAATATTATGTATACAACTGGTCTGAACACACAGAAAACGGGCCGAGAAAAAAAAAGGAAAAAGAGAGAAAATATTATTACGAATGCGCCGCGCAATGTATAGCGCGAAACGGGAGGGAGAACGCTCGGGGCGCGCTGCTTTCACTCTGAACGGAACCATAGTGCGTGAGCGCAGCATCATGTGGACAACAACAACGGGAAAAAAAAATCAAATAAAAAGAGAAGAAATGAAAAGAAATAAAAGAAACCAACTATATCCCGCTGCGTCAAAGTTTTCTGCCCTGAGAAATGCTAGTTAATAGTTACGTCATCAGTTGGCCATATCGGCACTTTTCTTTCTTTTTCTTCATTCTTATTATTATTACTATTTCGTCCCGATCGTTTTCGAAAAAATTAAAGAAATCATTTAGACTCTGTAGTACACGAAACCCGCAGAATAACCGACGTCGAAGAAGAACCGGGAAAAAAAATATATAACAAGAAAGGCCTTTTTTGTTGTTGTTTTTGCTCCTTACGCTGTCGTGAGAAAAGGGGCGGATTGCCAGCCGCCAAAGACGGGAACCAAAAAGAGACGGGAGACGAAGCGCGTGGCAGACGGCAGAATATTAAAAAAAGAAAAGAAAAAATAACGCATAGAGAGAGAGAGAACGAAGAAGAAATAAAATGATATCGCTTTAATGTAAAACACACTAAACATAAAAAAAAGTACGAAAATCTTAAAAAAAAAAAAAGTTTATTTTTATTTTAAGATTGTCGAATCATTCCCTTGTTTCACGTCGACTTTGATATTTTTTTTGTAACAGTTTTAAAATTTGTTTTTTTTCCCGCGCTCCCTATTTCTATACGATCCCGAGACTTTTGTTTCCTTTTTTTGGGGTTTCCGTCTCCTGTTCGGTTTTTGTCTACATAGACGACAGACGGACCCGGTGCTCGTGAAGGGAGAAAAGAGCGCACATTTATTTAATCCGACGGCGGCGTATTGCCGTCACGACACACACACGAAAAAAAAAAAAAATGAAAATGAAAGAAAGAAAAAACAAGGTTGCCGCCACTGCTGGTCTCTGCTTCTACTGTCCCCGGTAATAGACGACGATCCATTCGGCATTTCTTGTTTTCTTCTATATGCTCGTCTTCGTCTCTCATTTTCTCTACGTATGTTCCTTTTTTGGGGTAAAAAATAACACAAGGGCCGAGAATGAGAGACACACATGACACTGATATATCCCTTTTACGGATGACGATGTGGATATAGGCTGTGTATCATCATCACGGACCCTCCCACTGTTCACCTGTCACACAGCTGCGTCTAAGGGTTGTCAAATAAGACACAAAAGAGAATGAGAGGGAAAAAAAAAACCCGTCAAATATATATATTTCTTCTCGTTTTGTGTTGTTTTGTCTAAGGAGCGGGAATTGATTGTATTTTTTGAAACGGAAAAGTAAACCGAGAGAAAATACATATACAGTCATTACTTCATGGGATGTGGAAAATGTGGCAACTTTTGTGCCAAGAAACGCCATTTCTACGCTCCATTGGCTTCTAATGACTGGTGGGCGAGTAACAGAAAATGTTACTGTGTATACATATAGCTTACCTCTTTTCTCTCTTTTTTCTTTCCTTCGAGAAAAAAAAGGGCACGACAAATTGAAGTGGAAGGCTCCATTTTCTCTCTTATTATTATATAATCTTTTTTTTTTCTTTTTGTTTGGTTTGTTTCTACGAATCCGCGAACACAACAGCCAGACACACACACACACGGGATGGTGTGTCGTATATCTAGTGTGTGTGTGTGTGTGGTAGCAAGAATAGGGACTTTGTTTTGTTCTCTTCGTCTTCTTAACGCCCAACCTCTTTTCACGCCCACACACACACACACATGGTTCGTTCATTTTTCCTGAAAGGGTTGAGTATCCTGTTGCGCGCGGAAACGCCGTCGTGGGAAGTCATCTGAACGTGAACATCTAAAAAACAGGCGAATTTCAAAAGACTGCGGCGCTGATCACACCCGTTTTCAAAAAAGAGATAGGAGGGGACAATCAACATTTTGTTATTATTTTTGTTTTTTTTCTTTTGAAATAAATAAATAAATATTCTTTTCCTTTTTATCTATTCTATTTTTGACAACTCACCCACTCTATTTCAATTGAATGTCACATCATAAAATGATCATGAGAATAGAACGCGGATTTGGGGTCCAGACGGTTGACTGGCCAACAGTTGCGACATATACTCTGCTGCTAGCTGCTGGGCCAGTCTATATAGTACATATACCAGGCTGCTCCGTGGGACGCTACATAACCGAATGATGAACGACTTTGAGTTTGTTGTGTTAGATCGTCGTCCGTCCGTCGTAATTCTCGATTCAACGCCTTGATTTCTCGAATGTGTCCCGGACCTTCTTTTCTTTCTTTTCTTCTTTTATCTTTTTTCATTTCTTCTTCTTCGAGTTCAAGGCAGTAGCGCAGCAGTGGACATATACTGCTGGCTGGCTGGCCTCTTTTGTGACGTCTCGAATGAGAGAAAGAGACTAATGGAACTTGGGGCAACGAACGTTATGGTCCGAG
The DNA here is from genome assembly GCA_030770115.1 of Daphnia galeata. NCBI lineage: Eukaryota > Metazoa > Arthropoda > Branchiopoda > Diplostraca > Daphniidae > Daphnia > Daphnia galeata. Next base: position 7,836,738 of record CM061115.1, read on the forward strand.
TCTACTCTGTCTTTGTTGGCCTTTGAAGAAAGAAAGAGACACACACACACACAGGCGGATTTACACACGGAGAAGAGAAAATAAGAAAGAAAGAAAAAATAAACATTTATGAAAAAAAAGTTGAAAAAATAGAAAAAGAGAAGAAGCAGATAAGAAAGAAAAAGTAGTCACTTTTTTTCTTGACGAAGAGGCAAGAAGAAGAAAATAAAAATACAGAAAAAAAAGGAGGAAAAACCTGAAGGTATACGTCGTCGGTGCGTGCAACAGTGTTAAAGACCGTGAAGCGTATTACAAGTCTATACGTAGCGCGGACGGGACTAAACGGAGCTCAGTCTAGAGTGGAGTTTGGTCGTGTGCGGACGTGTGTGTGATACGATATCCTTCGAGTTTTTTTTTTTTTTCATTTTCTTCGCTAAACAACAACAACAACAAAGAAGATAAAGGAACGAATTGTTTGATTTTGTTATTTCTCAGTGTGTTCCGGATGTTCTCTTGAAATGGATAGGTCGTCAATGTCGACCGTTAACGAAGAATCATCCGCATCCGGAATGACGGATTCGGCCAAGACTAACGGAAACAGGCCGGGTTACGCGTTCAAACCTGGCCGTAAATTCGGATTGACTGGCCAACGTCAAAATCATCATCAACAACAACATCAGCATCAGGTCTTCGTTAATAGTTTCACCAGTGGGGGGAGTAGTGTCGATGGTAGGCGGATGTCTGTGCGTGAAGAGCAGCGCAACAGTTGGATGTACTCGCTGTCTGAACAGGAGATGGAAGACAAATACAACGCCATTTGTCTGGCCATCCGCACGGAAAATTTGACCCTCGGTCAACGATTGGAACACCAGCACGCCGAACGTGACCTGGTCGAAAACAATTTGAGTCAGGAAGTTCGCGTTCTCCATTCACTATTTGTCGTAAGTTTAAATCGTAGTGAATATCCTTCAACCACGACGACGACGACCGCCCTATTTTGTTTTTGACGGACGTCGCGGGAGTGAGAAATGAGCCCCCCTTTCAACAACAAAAAAAAGGAAAAACAGCAGCAGCAGAAGCACGAATGTATTAAAAGAAGTAACAATAATCGTAACTGTCGGGCGACTTCCTGCCCGCAACGCCTTTTGCAATTTCGTTTCAGCACGTCCCGAGACAATTAGAGTTCACCGTACACGGTTATAGGATGCGTGCCTATATAGAGGCTAGTGTAGCAGGTAGATAATATATAAATACAAACACAAAACAAACCCATTTGAAAGACAGAAATAGAGCAATCAGCCCTCTAGCGAACCATCATCACCAGCACCGTCTTTCTCGAGTTGTGTTTTATAGCGTCAAACTTTAGATTCATTTTCTTCAACACCTTTTTTGTGTGAAAAACGATTTGGTTATTAATCTTTAACTTTGTTCTTTTCGTGCCAAGTTCTTTTCTCTTTTGCTTTGTTTGAAAAGAAAACTTGTTTAGTTTGAAATTCAGGTCGTAATGAGCATACGTGACTTTTAAGGCAGTTTTGCCGGTAGTCGATTCAGTTATTAATTATAATACTTATTAAATAGGGAATCAAAAAGCATCGAGTTATGTTTGAATTGAACAGAATTATCTTTGTCCCCTACCTGATGGTGAAGCGAACAACATTTGAAAAACTTTATACTCTCGTCGTCTTATACATCAAACAACAAAATGTCTGCACTCTAAAGCTAGTTAGGGATTTTGTTGTTTGAAATTTTGTGACTTGTTTGATAGAATGAACGTAAACTCTCGAAATGGTCGGCCCTTGTACATTTTCCTAAATGATGTTGTTATAAAACTAAAACGGTCGTAACAGACGCAGCATCAGACTCTCCCGCTTTTATGATAAACAAATGATCTATACCGTGTGTTTTGTTTTGTTATTTTTGTTGCGTTTTATGATGATCGGTCGGGATGGATTTTAAAACAAAGTCGGTGAAACAGGAAGTGGCCCGTAACAGCCAGGCCAGCCCTTACCGTGACAGCTTGAGCAGCGGAGGCTGGAACGAGATCTTCATCAAAGTAGCCAATCAACTGGACGCGGTTCACAGTTCGGCGACGAGAATCAGCTCGTCGGCTGAGTCTCTAGGCGCCGTTGAATACGAGGCTCGATTGAGCGCCGCCGTACAAGTTCTTATCCTTTACGTCGATCACATCAAAGTAAAAAAAATTCAAAAATTCAAAATTCAACAGTTTTCTTCGATTTCTAAATTCTTTTATGTCCATTTTTCATTTGCAAATGCAAAGCGCAAGTGGGAAAAGGAGCACCACGAACTTGAAGAGACGAAGCGAATCCTCAAAGAAAGTGGAGTGAATGTGGCACAATGTTTGGCTAATCTACCCGATCGCATCGGAATTGCCAATCAGCAACCTGTTGCTGCTGGCGGACCAGTCAGTAAGAGACGAGCTAGTTTCCCTGCGGCTCCTTTTCGACGTATCTCTTTGAAACCACCTCCGTTGGTCATTGCCAATTCTCGACTGACGGAACCGTCGGCGGCCGCCAACGATTTGTTGTCATCAGTATCGGTAACTAACGTAGCCATCGTCGAAGAACGAGAAGACGCAACGGATTCCGACCACCCGCCACTTTCTGCCTCTTCAATCAAAACGGCGGGCGATCATCGGGACACTAGTTCGCCCACTCCGCCCTCGACATCAACGTCAGCTCATTTGCCGGCTGCTGCGACGCAACCATCAACACCGCCGGCCACGGGAATTCGAAGGACTAGCGCCAAAGTAACTGCGTCTGCCGCTGCGCCAGGCGTTTCAGTCACGATTCGAAGAAGGGGGTAATTATTTGTTGCCTATTATAGTCGGCCAGTTTGATAGATATATGTGGAACAAGCCTGGTAACCATTCACACAGCAGTTGGGGAGGGGAATAAATGCGAAGGGCTCCGTCGTTGATGATGTTTGATTGTGGTTTATTGTTGAACAAAAAGGGTCGGCGGATTGAAGAGTCACAGCTGGAGCAGTGGACACACGACCAGCGGGTTGCTAGACCGTCGGGAATCGGCTGAATCTTCTGGACGTATGACGGGAGCTAAATCCAATTGGCTATCCAGAGCCAGACAATGGACGCATCTTCAATTGATCCAGTGGCGCAAGACGGCCAATGAATACACATCGTCCTACAGCGAACAGTGGACTACTCTGCGTCAGAAGAAGCTCCAACTGTTGCGTTACAGTGCCTCGGCATGCTTCCTTTTGGCTGCACTCGTGTCCATTATCGTCACTTTTGTTCCGTCCTCTGTTGGTTCTTCATCTCCCAATGCTACAGTCATACCCGGCCAACGATCTGCCCGGTGAAATAGTGCGTGTACTCACAGCATTCGCGAGCTTATTTTCTATATTTATATGATATCTTTTGTGATTAGAGCCTTTCTGAATGTCCTATACTCGACAAGATTTGTTGGCCGTCTTCTTAAACAAAAATATCTTTATGGTCTAATGGAGTGGGCGATAAATTGGCCCCGGCCATGCGTGTGTGTTGTGTTAATGTCTATGATTAAGTTGGAAAGTAGCAAAAGCCAAGAGAAATAGGAGGAGAGAACAAAGAGTTCTACTACAGTTTTTTCCATACTCGAAAAGTCCAAAAAGGCCTGACCTATTTGAGATAATGCTAGAGGAGGCGGCTGTCTGTGAAGAGGGAAGTTCTATACAGTTGCTGATAGCCATAGCTTCTGTAATTCTAATAACGGCCGGCCACAATGACGATGCGGAAATTTATTCACGGTTCTTTTTGCTTTGTCCACTAGTTGATTCACTGTATATAGTGTCGAGAGCCGAGTCGAGACTTGACGCGATAGCCTTCTTATTTTTAATTCTCTCTATTTGTTTGTCCCTTTATTGTCAGCCATGGGAAAAGAGGTGCGTTCATCTCCAGCATATGCTATGTACACACACACACTAAGAAAATCTCGGAAGCTTCTTATTATTAGAAGCGCTCGATGAACGAATCCAGAAGGCAGGAATGATGTTGTTTCTACTGTAAGAAGAGCAGCTTTATAATGTAATCACGCTACGTGAATTGAATTGAATAAAAAAATAGAAAAAAAAAAGAACTTTGGTAAACAATGATGGACATAGATGGGAGAATCACAACACCTCCCGGGATAACCCATTCATCATCATGTTTATTATTATTATTTTTATTTTTTTTTCAAACGTCAGCAGATGAAAACCAATTGAAATAGCAACGAGCTTACATTTCGTTTTTGTTTTCTTTGAGCTCTATCGATCAATTCGACACGCACCAAAGAAGCAAACAGCAGGTGTGTGTGTGGTTGGGGCAGAGAGCTGTGATAGGCACGACCTCGTACGCCCTATCGGCTCAAAATCGCCAGAGTCACGGTGGCCGGAGGATTTCTTTTGTATTAATTTCTACCAATTGTGTGTGTGTACAGTCTGTACTGATGGACACGGGGTGGACGATTCAAAAGTTCGAGTTTCATTTGCATTTTTCTTCACGATTTGCCCTGGCCACTATATACTAACGAGTTCTCACACAGCCAAAACTGGATGGCATGGCGTGTTGTTCAATACGCTGTTCACGCACAAACAATAATGACGACGTTATCATAATCTTACTATCACATACTGAGATTCTATTTGTCCTGGAATAATGTTGCTGACATTCGATGCAAAGAAAAAGAGAGTATGAGAGCAGAATACAAAATTACGAAATTTTTTCAAACATGAAAATGAGGTCGCGCTCTTTTTATTTTATTTTTTTCTTCTTCTTCAACACTGACAACTCAATGCTGTGACGTTGATCCTTTTTTTTCTTTCATTTATTTATTTATAGATAATATTTTTAATGGTATGTATATGTATATATGTTTGTACTGCAGAGCATTTGGAACGAGTAGCATGACGCGCCGATATATATTTCTGCTGGCTCATATCCATCATTTTTTTCCCCCCTTCACTCTATTCTCTTCATTGCATAAAGAAATAATACTATAACGAATAGAAATGGTGGGTATTGTACACAGGAGGGCGTATAGTCGAGGCGGACCGCCTCATCATCACTAAATTTTAAAAAATGGCAAGCGAACCGTACACATTTTTCAGCGAGTCTTTTACACTTGAAATTCTTTACGGTTTTTTTTTTCTTTCTAACTGTGTTCAGCACTGCTGTTCTGGTGCTTCGTAGGCAGATTTCCAGATGTCGACCAAGCACGAAGCCGAGTGAAAGCGATAAAACAGTGTCAATGGTAGAGTGACGTGACTGAGCAGTGTCCAAAGCGGGTGCCCTGATGGGCGTGTCGTAAAAATATTGAAGAAATAAAGAGGATTAAATAATGTGTCGATATTGCTGATAGATAATCAGACACGTACCATAAAAATTTATTCGATCCATATTGGTCTCGTACGATTTGATTTCAAGCGTCTCCATAAACCACATAGACAAATTGCAAATAATGAGGAAAGTGATGAGTTCTCGTCCCGGTTTAGACGTTTGCATTTCGGCGCTGCGGCTGCAACGACGCAGACCGTCGATAATTGTGGGCGTTTGCAGGATGACTTGAATCACCTTCGGAAATTGGGCACCATTCAGAATTGAGGTCGACGAAATTGAGTTGCGCAATTATTTTTCGACGTTGCGCTATTGGGAAATGTTTTTTTTTTTTCCCTTAACGATTATCTCCTTTTCTAATATGTTTACCTGAAGGATGGCGACGAAAAGAGCCATGTAGTTGGAATAGGCCATAGCGGGTACGATACTGAAAATGCCATAAAGGAAGAAGGAAGGTATGCAAATGAAGAGAAGCAAGTCGTCGAGCTGCGAAACAGGATTGGCGTTGATGTCCAATACGGCGAGTTGGCGGCAGGCCAAACCAGCGGCGCAAATCATTAGAATAAGCAACGTTGACTCTGAGACAAGACCGATCCATATGCCCTTTTTATTGGACACATCAGAAAAGACAAGACAAGCCAAAAATAAAGGGGAAAAAAAAGGACATGATGTCGATCATTTCACCCAAATTTAGTTTTTAGAAAAAGAAAAAGAAACGAGAACAAAAGGATATAAAAAAGGAATTCATATACCGTGGTCACGTAACGGCGATCGCTAAAGGCTAAGAAGAAAACGATAATGCTGACGGCGGTAGCGACCATCACTACCAGTCCAGCAAACAAGCCTCGGTTGGCCGAAGAGCAATCAACGTGAATAACCAGATGATTACGTAGTAGCAACGGGTCATAATGATTGTTACGACTCGAAGAGGTCGACCTGCTACCGTCGTCGCTTCTGTCCGATCTCGTACAATCGTCCACTTTGCCAACATTTTGCCACATTATGAACCAAATGCCAACTGTGCGCGACATAGAAAGAGAAAATGAGTTTTTACTTAGCAGATCACTGGCGGCAATCAGAATAACATTCAATTCGAGATGCTAAATCGCAGGTTGTTATTTTGTATAGTACAACCGTCATATTACAGGTAATACGTACCTACTAAAATGCTGTACTCGATACTAAACGGGTAAAGATACGGCGAGAAGGAGAGAATGAGAGCGGAGAAGTCGCTGCCTTCGGCGCAGCGCATTGCGTTGAAGACGGTGCCATTCCACAGCATCCCCATCAGGTTGAAGTTGCTGGTGTATTCTGGGCCTTCGTTAACGGAAATTTGTGTTGGTCACTCTATAGGTATGATTATATTTTCATGGAACACACAGCGCGGCATCACAAACGATAATAATGACACGGATATATGAAAGCAAGAGCGAGAATTTATGGCCGTAAATTACAGGGACATAAGTATATACATTACATCCATAGATGTATAATATATTAGTATTTTTCTTTCAAAATAAGAACACAAGAGGCATTAAACTTTCGCAAAGTGAAAATGGGAATGAAATTTCGTCCCTTCTTGATGTCTTTTCGTTTGCAAGTGAAATTGAAAACGGCTCATCGCCAAGGGGGAGCCGCCACAATCATCATCTATGTTTATATAAAGTAGTATATAACTATATATACAGTATACCTTGGTCATCTCCAGTCAGATTCATTAGGTACGACATCGTAATGGCGGCATCGTCAGATTTCTGTTGATGGTCTTGCAGTAATCGCCTGTGGTGTAGACTGTCGACCGTTTCGTTGCGAACACTCCAGAACCAAAAGAAGAGACTTGTAGCCATCGAATGCATAAGAGCGAAACGGGCCAAGTCGTTCCATCGATTAATCATCACCTGCATGTGTTGTAAGTTTTTTTTAAAGATCTATTAACATCGTCCGTTCATCTGCTGTTTGATTGCTTTTCAACGATCTTTTTTGGCGGCCACCAGCAGCAGCAGCAAAAACTGATATAGCTTGTATATGTTCGTGTGTGTACGTGTTTGTGTGTATACATTACGTTTGAGTATTTGAAGAGAATGAAGAGCTGGTAAAACGAGTAAATGGGTAGAAGCAGATAAAGGATCAGTGCGGTCGTGTCGGCACAGTCTCGCTGATGTGTAATACAAGAGAGAAAAAACAGGTCGACAAACGAATTGCAAAAGCTGTTAAAATCCCGATGACTTTTATGACCGTGTTGTAAAGAGGATTTTTAATGTACTTGTATCGTGGGATCGTCGCTGGTGAAATGAAGGATTTGCCGTCCGAGCATTAGGCAGCTGTGTACTAAATGTCCGAAACAAAATCCTGAAGACAAAAAAGAGAGAGATACACTTGTGTGAAATTAGCAATCCTTTTGTATTCCTTAGCTTCTTTTTCATATCTAAGCGCTTTCGTTATTAATAATTTTCTTTTTTTTTCTCATGCGCTTTTTATTATTATTTTAAGTTTCTCTTATGATGGCATTAAAAGTCTTTTGATTGCCTGCAGCTCCTATTTTCAAAAAGAAGCTGCCCGAATGACGTCCGCGTCGGAATGTGTAACCGTTGACAGCTGAAACCGCAGTAGACAAGCTTTCGTTATCCATAGAATGCCAACTCATGCAATCTGATTCGGTCCATCCTGATGCGGGCTCTTGATGTTCGTTGACAGCGTTCGTGTGTCGCCGCAAATCGATGTGGAGAACGACGTACCAAACCAGTCCAGGAATGAGCAGATAAATGCTAAAGATCTTTCCATCAAAATCAGCAGAGAAACCGCAAAGCAAATTTTTAAGTGTTTTCATTTTTTAGGAAGGGGTTTTTTTTAATGAAAATGTTGAGTAAATTTGTCGACCTACTTCTCCAATGTTTTTGTCGGGAAGAATCAAATCGGCCACACCAATCACCACGCCCACTGTGACCCTTATAACGCAGCCGACAGACAAACAAAAAAAAACCAAAAAAAAATATATTTTAGCGATGATATGAGAGATGAAAAGTACGATGTACATTCTCCATGTTTTTGTCGTATACGTACAAGAAGATGCAGTAGATAGCGCTGAGCACGACCGAAAGGTTTCCCCTGAACAATCCAATCATCCCCCAACAACGAAACAAAAATACTTATTGTATATGGCAGCATGTGTTAAAGTATAAACAACGTGATTTGTATATCCTTGAACAACAACAACAACACGATGACTCTCTGGCTTATATGCATGAGCAAATTTCGATGATAGTATGTCTATAGTACCGCAACGCTGTAATGCTTTTCCCGCGAGGGGGCGGGGTGTTTGACCTCACGATAGTCGGCCGCTGTTGAGTGCCGAACGGATGAACAACGGCAGCCCTGTGAGGATGATCTCCGAAATTTTGCGTTGAATAACGGCGTCTCTCATCGGTGGCAGTGGCTCTATCCATGACCTCGAATTGATGGACGTCCAATACATCTTCGCCGAGAGAGTCCAATGATGCCGAGAGCTCCTCAGAGGAGCTCGTCTCATAATTCAGCGCCGGCCATCGACGCTCTCAACGAAAAAGAAGAGGTAAAGAGAATAATGTTACTCATTATTTCTTTTCTTTTTTCGTCCACTACACATACCCGACGAACTCACCAGTTGGACAACGACGAGACTTATCATTAAAGTCAACCTGAAAGATGGTCGAGATTGTCGATGATGATTGGGGCACTTTCACCACAGTTTTGCTGCCGTCCTCGCCCACCTGTCAATTCAAATAAGTTGCCCGTTCTTGACTCTTCTCCGTTTCTCTCAAAAGAATATAGCCAACATTTATTAGAATTTGTGGTACGTCTTGGACGCTACTGGTAATCTTCAGAGTAGATATCGTTCTGACCAGCTGCGACGTTGAAAACTCTCCAAAGTACAGGAGAAATTCCATCCTGAAAACAGTTCGGCAAGGACATGTTGAAAATATCAAACTTACGATAATGCTTTGATGGCCAAAATTCCCAAGTCTTTCGCATCCGTAATAGTACGCCCAGCATGGTGGACTGCTTTCCTCGTAGCACTCATCGGCGGTTCTAAAATCCATCTCAATCGCAAGAGCCGGATTTGCAGGTTCCTCACTGGTCCAACGTCACTGATTATGTTTATGGCTGGTCGTATCACTCGATTGAGCATCGCGAATTCCTTTTTGCCATCAAATTACAGATCACAATTCTCTGTTGGAAGCCTTGTGCTGGTACTCACGTTGGAAATGAAGATGGATGATAATTGAAATCGACAAGCGCAAATGCGATGCCCGATCCAAGACAAGACGGCGTCTTAGACTGATCTGAATATTCAGTTGAATGGTTTCAGAGTTTTATCGTTTGGCCAAGTCGCGGTAGTTCCGTCCTCTTTTCTTTTCTGTTTCGCATGAACGAAGAAGCTGTCCGTGACTGATGACGCGTAAGAATCTCGAATGATGATGATTTAGTTTATAGCGTGACAGCAGAAAATGGACGCGCTCTACAGTGAACCGGTATAGGACCGAGTGAAAGTTTATTCATCGCTGCATTTCTTTTTTTTTTCAAGCTATAAAATGCAAAGACAAAATAGTTCCCGTTAAAGGACTCAATTCGATTCATGCCTTTTTTCATGCTTGCGTAACATAAAAAAAAAAGTGTACGAGACGGCCTTATACATCGCCACAGAAAAAATTTAAATGACATAAAATATTGTATTCCATAACAATCAAATTTCGATTTTCTAGTTGTAGTCCAGTTCTCACGGAATCGCGTCATTTTCTCTCGAGGAATTCGTGTAACGATTTTCAAGTAAAAAATTTTTTATTTTGATTTGCTGCGGATATTTCAAAAGTTTTTGCCAAAAAAGTAAGACAGCAACGAAGGGAAAAAGCGATTATGAAATGAAATTTATTACAACCTTTTTTAAAGTTTTTTTTTGTGGTGGATGAGGACAGTACGATGACACATTTTCTTCTTTAGACCATCAGACAGTAAATAGCTGTTACGATACCCTACTTTTCTTGAATTGATTATGAAGCGACAATAAAAGTATCGCCGCCCTTCTTCAACCCAAAGCAATCGTCTATGAAGACGTTCAAGAGAATTGTCGAAAGCTACCCAGAGAACGGCACATTGTTGTCAACATAAAGCTGTTCCTTTTTTTTTGGGTGTGTGTGTAAGCAAGTAATTTAGAAGAAAGAATTTCCGGTACGCTCTCATAATGAAACCCTATTCCAAAAAACGCTGAACCATTTCAATCCCACCAATCTAACCCATTTTGAAAAATTAACAATTACATTTCTGCTCAATACTTGGAAATGGATGCACCACAAGAAACTCGTTACCACGTCTTGTTCTCCGAAACGCCGTCGGCCAAAAAAGGTAAAGGTGGCCTCTAAAGTTCCACTAGTAACTCCGCGGGCCAAGTTGACCCAGACCTCTCTCTCGTTAAGTCAACCGCAAACCACAAAATGATTCAGGCCGCAGTCAGGCTCCTGATTCCAGTGTGATTGGCGTGGAGAACAAGATAAGCTGAAACACCTGAAATTGCGCCCACATTTTTCCCCCCTACTTCAGTTACGCAAGGACGATCAGCTATTTCTCCAGAATTAGGGAAAGAGCAGCTGTGCCATTCCGTGCGTACGTCGAAAAATTGCCAATAAAATTCTAGAGATGACACACAACTTTTGGCTTAAAACAGCCTTATTCATTCGTGTCCACTCGTAATTTAAATAGCATTAAATTTGATGAACTTAATTCAGAGCTTCTTCTTCATAGAACCTAAACGAACAGAAGTTATTCATAGCAGCGCATTGACGTTACCGGTAATGTACCGAAAAGGAGGCCGACAGTTAGAATTACAAAGCGGGCGCCATACATCAGCAATTTTATTCGTGAAATTCAACATCTGGTCTTGTGAAAGACAAAGAAACAACGTAATTTGGGATCCTGTAGCGCAATATCACTTTAAGCAACCATATAAGGCAATCCTCAATTATTCGTAGAGGCCAAAGAAGCTATACGAACCATCGCTCTTGCGTTCATTTCGTGCAGTAGATATGATACTTGCGATAGTAGTGTGCCAGACTTGACTTGCTACTAAAGGCAAAGGACTATATGGAAATAATAATAAACAAAGTTATTCGATTTTGTAATTCTTCAACGTAATTTGATGAGATTTAACCCACCATGCACAGTGAACTTTGGCTACAAAATCTTACTGTATAAATAATGACTTGTTTGAAGCAGCTCGTTCATAACTTTACGTTAAGAGTTTTTATAAAGGGTTATCGGATGTTGTACGGTACCTATGTAACAAACATAGATAATAAAATAGATCAATCTTTTTTCGAGAAATAAGTTGTAATAAGTAAGTTGAAATAAGCTGTATCACTAGCTAAATAGGCTTGCGTGCTGTTACTGCTTACTGGTCATAAACTAAAAGATTTTACCACTATAAAATTTTAAAGAGAGCAAAGATTCTTAGGAGCACTGGTTCTTGAACAGAGTAATTTAATGCCAACTAATCTAAATGCCAACTGACGATGTGATAAACGGTGTATCATTTTTGGCCATAAAAATTACTGCATTCACCTAACGTGCACCAGTTAACTTTGCTGTTTGAAATCCAACAGCGGATCAGGATTCAGGAAGACAGGAACAAACAGTTTACTGGTCATAACTTCACATTACTGTTTTTTTAACTATTTTAACCATAAAATATTCGTTTAAAAATTATATGCGAAATAAAATACAATTTTAAAATAAAAAAGATCAGTAAAATAAAAATAAAAAATTACAACTTATTTAGCGCTTTCTGCGCTTTCTGAACAAATTCAGTTATTAATTTCGAACTGGCAACATAGGTATGTTTGTTATTGGTTTTACAAAAAAGAGATCACAATTCACAAATCGTTGGATCACCGACAGTGAAAGCAAAGAATGGATTCGAAACAAGAAGTGTTGAAGAGAAAAAGAATGAAAAGTGATGAAGAATCGTCAGACAGCGATACCGAACTGAAGAAACCTCTCTGTAAATATGGTGAAAAGTGCTATCAAAAAAATTCCTATCATGTGCAGAAATTTTGTCATCCTCATAGAGACAACGCCGCCGTTAGACCTAGACTTGAGACTAAATTAGAAGTAATTAGACTAATTACTAGCCCATATTTTCACAAAAGAAACTAAATTACTTAATCAAAATATTTGTGTATATAATAATGTAGGATGAAAAGCAGGCAACAACTAATGCTAGCTTGATAACTTCAGGCTCCATTGAAATTGTAGAAAAAGAAAAAGTTGCTGGGATTGTTGACGACAGCAATCATCTCATGGCAAATGTGGAAAATGTGCTCCAGGAAGCTGAAGTGAATGCTGATGATGAACTGCCACCTTCACCTGCAGATGCGAAGGAAAACATTAAGTTAAAGTTTCTTGTTGAAATGCCAGATGATTTTTATCAGTTTTGGGCATTTTGTCAATCTATCTGTTCCAAAAATACTTTGGGTAAGCCACACATAATTTAAGGTAAAGATTCATAATTTTAGACTGAGCTAATGGTCATATTTAGAAATATTCAAGGATTCTCTTGGACTGGAATTAGTTGGTCCATTTCAACTACTTGAACAAAATTTAAAAGAAAATGAACCAAAGGATAAATGCGGCAATTTCCTTACGCATTGGCGGTTTTATTATGATCCTCCTGAATTTCAGGTAAAAACTGTAAATTATCATATTGTTTAGGTTATATAGTCTTTAACATAATAAAATCCGATTTCAGTGTGTAATGGCAGATGACCTAAGCAAAGGATATCATATAGGGTATTTTCGTGATAGTCCAAACGAAATGCCAATGTTTGTCGGGTCCAACACGGAATCAAAAGGTTGTATTTTAACTCCCATAAGTGATAATCTCTTCTCTGCTCTCAGGTATGTACATTTATTCAAAAATAAAATTGCAATTCTGGCATATCTCTAGGTTAGGCTTAGGCTACACATAACTAATTACGTGTGTGTATAAAGCCAGGTAATATCTACGAGGATTAAGACAGCCGACCCGTTTAAAAAAAGCCAACTAGCTACGTTGAAGAAGCAATTAGAAGATTGGGCAAACAGAAATGATATCATAATTGAGCCCCAAAGTCAGATTCTAAAAAAGAGAAAGAAGCTCATGGTTGCTAATACGTTTTACGAATGTGGCATTGTGGTTCCCGTAGATAAAAAAACCCAAGTAGGATATAGAAAAATACCTGAGACAGATGGTGAGAAGAATTCTTTTCATGTTAATTCATGTGAATTAAGTACTGAAGCTCATTTTTTCTCTCCTTCCTAACTGTTATGCCCCAGCAAATATAAAGAAAATTTGCAAAAAAATTGTTGAAAGCCCAAATTTGTCTGAACAAAACAAGAATAGCGACGCTCTTCAAGAATTGGTGACCTATGTACAGTACGCCAACGACGAATCGGACTACGGAATGGGCTTAGAGCTTGGATTAGATTTGCTGGCCTATGGAGGAGAGGTTTTCCATCCAACAATACTTCATCTACTGGGTGTTGCTTACGAATTGTTGGAGCGCCCTGAATTCACCGTTATTCTCAAGGTAATCCGTAAAATTTTTTGATCTGTGATCTTAAGAAAAGGTATCTAATTATTTTTAAAGGCACACTTGAAAGAAAGACGCAGATTGGCCAAGATTGATGCCGTGGAATAAATGCACTTAAATTAGATTTCCTTGGTATTTGATTGTAATTGTACGCTTAATTTTATGGATATTTCATACAATGCCGTGAGTAACCAACTTCGTCTTAAATTTGTATTTACTAAAGTAACAAAAAAAAAATAAATATTTTTTCTTCAAAATTTTTTTTCATTTATTTAAAAATATATGTTGTCTCTTCTGTCGTGATCGGGTTATGTGATTTAGACGAGGGTTTTGAAATTTTATTTCTTAAAAGTGTAAACAAAGGCAAAGGTCAAATTACCTAAAGTATGGTACTATGGTTTAACAAAAAAAAAAATAATTTCAGTCTTTCAATCTTTGACTCCGTTTTATGCCAGTGTAAGACGAAACCCCCAGCCCAGCTGTCCCAAACAAGATTGCATAAATCAAATCTCCCCTATGAGAAATTGAGAATCTATAAATAAACCAAATCGAACGAGTCGACCAAATAATCCATGGCTCGGTAACAAGTAGCAACAAGTTAGCCAGATGTGAAAAATAGAAAAAAAATTTTCATTTAAAAAAATGAAAAAAGCTTCATTGCCATTGCCGAATGCAATGCGCAGTGCCACTTATTTTTTTTTAATTGCGACGTTGCCGTTAACCAACTAACGTGAGTTACGTGACGTTTTAATCATTCTCGAATCTCGCTGTCGTTGCTCACTTGCTCATTGACTTTAGCAGATTTGACACCTCAACAATTTTAGTAGTTAACATTGCTCGTATAACCGTCCCGATTCACGTGCTGTCCGCGTGGCGAATCCGTGCGTAATTGGACACTTAGGTAATTCGTTATTCTAAAAAAAGTAATTCGGTCACATTATGTTAAGATATTGTTATATTACAGCTATGATATAGCTTTCAGAAACCTGTTGTATGTGTGCATTACCATATTTTCATCCATTTTAACTAAACTATGAATCCTATTTAAATATTTTCTTGATATTTAACTTTTGTTGTTTAAAGTAAAGTGTAAGCACTATCTGATACTGAAATTCTTCGTAGGGAAAAAGGCTGACACAACAGTCATAGACAAAATCTCTTTTCTCAACATGAGACGAGGAACTAATCAGCGGGCTCCAAGGAGAATAGTAGATCGCAGCAATGGAGAATGGGATGAATTTGATCCAAGATTAAGCGATTATTATGATGATAACTGCTATACTTCAGGACCTGGATTACATTTACCTCCCAATGTGCCTTATTCTATGAGGTAAAATATGTTTTGTTTGTTTAATTCTTATGTAATATTAAATTTTCTCTGTTGCAACTTGCAAATATAGTGTTGACTGTGTGCAATTACTAATGTGAAAAAACTTATTTTCTTTTCTAGAAAAACTGCTACACCTTACAAGCTCTTTGTTAGTGGAATTCATCCCCATACAACACAGGTAACTAACATTTTAAAAATATAAAACATTGTCATTTATACTGTTTTCTATTTTAATAGGATGGGATTATGCACATCTTTAGTAACTACGGCCATCCACTATCTGTATTCAGGACCAGAAACAAACTTCAACAACCTATTGCATTTGTGGAGTTTGAAACACAATGGTTAACTTTGAATTGTGAGCTACTTGCAAATTGGTTTTTTTTTAAACCTTTTTTTTCTACAAATATAGCGAAGCAGACAACGCGATACTTCAGCTTGATGGGAAACCACCTCTTAACTGGGAGGTGTGTTATGCTATGCCTCGTAGAAGTGAAGAAATACCGTATCAGCAATTTGCTAGTCTCCATCTAGATTCGGATTTTGAAAGACAAACACCAATGTTTCAAATCTCTGGTGTAGGGAGGCAATATCCTGTTCAAAGAAACACAGAATCTTCTATGGGTATCTTAATGATTAATCGCAACCACATTTTTAAGACTAAGCTAACTGTCAAAATTTGTTGTATAGGACTTTTTCGCGCGAGTAGTACTACTGATGAAGTTTCAACGCCTTGTGTTATTTGTGGAATACAAGCGACCCTAGTTTGCACAATTTGTAGGACTCGTTACTGCTCTCCAGTATGCCAAGGGAGTGATTGGCCCACTCATCAACCTATTTGTCGACCTCCACCGTAATTATTGACAATTGAAGTGCTGTAGTTGGCTCGCTAATAGGGAATTTTATATTTTTGGCTGATGTAGGGCTCTTGAACCGACAAATCCAAATTCGGCCAAAGATACTAGAGCAACACAAATGCATTCAGCTTCTGTGAAAGGAGCGGTTGCTTGGAGTAATGGAACTGATGCATCTGAATTGACCAGAGTTCAACCGAGCGTAATCAGGGGGATACATCCAATAGACAAAATTGGACCTTCAAGTTACCACCCTGCTGAGCTGTCAGTAACGGTACATCGTAATTCAATTGTTGGATCTAAGGCGAAAACTCCAGAGACGAGAATTGTTCAGGACATTAGTAACACGCCTGTTTATAACGAGAAATGTCGCCTTGATGGAAGAGGTCCGAACCCGCATTCATCCGCCGAAGTTCCAAAAGGTTGCCCACGTAGTTCCAACGGGAACAGTAATATTTCACCACTACAGAGAAATATTAAAAGCGGTCTGTCACCTATGGACAGCCGGCCGGTGTCAGGCGGTCGCCAGAATAATAGTAATTCGTTGTTAGGAGCCATACCTAAATCCCGCAATTTTTCTGTGGCGAATAATTCTCCTACAACTCCGATTGAATCTCCTCCTAACAAAGCGCCACAACTTCAGACTGCTAAGGTGGCGAAAATCTACGCAACCGATTTTTCTTCTAGAGAATTGAAACAGCCATCTGACAAGCCTCAACGTGTTTCTGTCTGCTATGCCAAATCGCCTTCCGAGTTCTACATTCAGTACTATGCATTCCGAGAAATACTTGCCAAATTGATGGATAACGTCAGTGAATCTGCTGCTAATTCTGATCCATTGGATGACCTTGTGGAAGGACTTCCTTGCATTGCTCTTTTCCATGAAGATGGTTTGTGGTATCGAGCCAAGATACTGAAAGTCTTACCAGATGGCATTGGAGTCCGCTACGTGGATTATGGGAATGCGATGAAAATACCAAACAGTTTTAAAAGTTGCCGAAAAATGGAAGACTCCCTCAGTGAGTATCCATTTTATGCCATCAAAGTCAAATTGGCTGACGTTGTTCCTGTAAACGGGAGTAGCTGGGACGCAGACACCAATGGGAAATTCAGTAGCATCGTATTAAACCAACAATTCTTGATGGAGTATGTTTGCTCGGATGCAGACGTCATAAGTGTTAGGTTGAAGAACCGAGATGGATCTGATTTAGTGTCTCGTTTATTAAAAGAAAATCTCGTCAAAAGAGCAACTATACGGGTGTCAGATGAGTTGGATCGCATTCCTTCTGCTGATGGAATTCCTTCACTTCCACGTCTTCAACAGTTGATCAAAAACCCACCGACCCTTCAATCGCAACTCCCTGGTACATCCAATGGAAATGCTTCCAGTAAAACATCTTCGTTGATAAAAAGTCCACAAGCTTCGGTTCAAGTTGCTGCACCACGAGAAAGTAATTTGGCGGTACCCTCTCAGACATCCATCCCAAAACATTCTCCAACACGAGCAGCATTGCGACAGGATGCTTCTGTTATTCAACCACGTGCTCCAGCATTGTCTTCTGTTCCTGTTCGTCCGATTAGCTTACCGATCCGGCAAACCGCACCTGCAGTTTCTTCCTCTCCACCGACACCAAAGCCTCGTTCTGTAATCGATGTTATTGAAGTGGGCTCAACAGTTATGTTCCAAGTGACTGTACTAAACGGAAGTAGCCGCTTTAGGGGAACGCTTGTTCGCGATGATGCAGATATATCCGTCTTTGACTTCAGTTCTTTTGCAGAAACCATAGAAGCTACTCCTAACTTCAGGCCATCCGTCGGATCGATTGTGGCTGCTCTCTCTTCATTTGATAGCGCGTGGTATCGCGGCTATGTAACTAAAGTGCTGAAGTCTTCTTACAATGTTCACTTTGTCGACTTCGGAAATGACGAAGAAGCTGTTGTCTCTGTCAAACCTATTCCAGTGAGTTATCAACATGAAACATTGTCTGTCAGACTGAGTTTAGTTGGAAATCTTACTACCGCAACGAAGAAATATGCCGACGAGAGTATCGTTCAAAACAGCAGTCATCAACTAGAGATTACTTCTAAAATGGCTGACGGCTCCGTTTTAGCCAAATTCATCGGGGAAAATGTCCCAACTTGTGATGTCAAGATAGAATCGTGGGCCTCAACCTTGTCTGAACCAGATGTGTCTCCTGCATCTCCTGCGCCTATTCCCGACATCTCTTCACCAAATTGGGAAGTTGGATTTTCTTGTGACGTGATTCTCAGTGTTGCTGAAGACGTCGATTGTATTTACGTTCAGGCGGTCACAGATGAAACAAGCGAATTAAGTAACAAGATTCAAAAAGAGCTCAAAGAATATTTCCCGTACAGTGTGAAGCCACCAACTGTTCCAGCTGTAGGAAGCTGTGTAGCTGCCATCTTCTCAGATGACGGCGATTTATATAGAGCTCGAATTACTGACGTCAATGGAGAAGCCATCACTATAATTTTTGTCGACTTTGGGAATTCGTCTACAGTATCCCTTGGTGAAATTCGAGTACTTCCCGATCGCTTTTATGGTTATCCTGCCTGCACTAAAAGAATTTCTCTAGCTCGTGTGGAACGACCTGCTGGCCCCCTTCCTACCACTGTTAAAGATGTGCTGGCGGATTGCATTGACAAAATTTATAAAATTTTTGTATTGCCATCAACGTCGAAATGGACAGAATGCACTTTAATGCAAGATGGACAAGTTCTTAATGAACGGCTAATTGATTGTTTGGAACGAACGACTACCAATGCTGCTAGCAATCCACCAAGCCAGATGCCTAAACTTGAAGCCGCCTCTTCTAGTGATATGCCTGGCGAAGCAGTTGCTCCTGTTGACAACACTTTGAGTAATTTGCGTTACGAGAATGGCCCTTTTATGGATCTACCAGGAGATGGACCTTTCGAAGCTGTAGTGACGTCTGTTGAGGGTCCGCAAATAATTATGATGCATTCTGCGGATGAACAAATATCAAAGAAACTTGCTCAATTAGAGGTTAGAAAAACAATCTTTTATTATTTTTTGAATCGGAGTTATAAATGTTTTTATTCTTTTCTGAATTAAGGAGGATCTGACATCATATGCAGCAACTGTAGCTCGCGGACATGGGCCCAATGATGGTGAAATTTGCATTGCTCGTTGCCCTGATGGCAAATGGCACCGAATAGCATGCTTAGAAGTGATTCCTGATCCAGCTGGCAATCGATTTACTTGCCTTCAAGTTGACTATGGAGAATCCCACGTCATTGACATTGACAACATTCGGCGTATTCCGAAAAGATTTATCGACTTTTTGCCTTTTCTTGCTCAACATGCTATCCTTGAAGAAACAAATTCAATGGAAGACTTAAAGCCAGATCTGGTTAATCGTTTCGAAGAAATCCTCCCTAAAAACAGTGTGGTAACTGTAACTGTAGTGGCTTGTCTTGGTATTTCATACGTCGTCCGTATTCCAGAGGTTAGCGATATTCTAGCTGCCGAAGGTTTGTTGTAATAGATGAGAGAAAATCGTCATCATTACTATGCAATAATTTCATTAATTTTTTTATTCATTATTTCCTTCAAACATTTTAAATGTGGAACCATTTTTCTAATTGGCAATGGCTTTGACAAGTATACTGTATTTTTTGTTTTCATTTAAAATAATGAATAAGTTAAAGAAACACTGTTTTTTGTACCGGCTGATTGTATGAGTCGAAATCTGGAATTTTCTAATAAATACTTCACAAAATAAAATAATGTAAAGGCTTATATAAATGTATTACACGTATTAATTTAATTTTCAAAAAGAATCAAACAGCAGAGGTAAGCACAACCAGATTATATACAGTTAACACGGTCAAGGCAGGCAATAATCGTAACATTATCATAAACAAAAAAATTAATAGGGCAGATTGATCGGATATTCAGGACGATTGAAAAAAATATGTTAAAACAAAGCCTAAAGAATGATCAAGTAAGATGGGGCAAAAATGAAGCTCCAATGACATCGCACCGTCTTAGCTTGATTTGCACTGTGGCTTAATTTTTCTTTGGATGGTGATTTCGATGTTGAATGTTTTAAATTAGAGATAGGCTTTTTTTAAGCAAACGATGGATTCGAACTGATGATGCTTGGCACGTTTGTCAATTCTTGATTTGACCGAAGGAAGCGCAAACCTTGATTTTACCTTTCGTCCATGGTAGGTTCTGCATGTTCAAGATAGAATTGGCTCCATGTCCCATTGACGTCTGGCAAACAACGCCAACTCATTTTTACATTGCCATGTTTCCCCAACTTGCAATGGATTACTTATTTGATTTCATTGGTCACGGAACCCCAGTCGAAAGACTGGAAAAGGAAATGAAAGGTGGGGTATCATGAATCAGTGGGTTAAGTGCAGTTGGTTCAGACAAAATTAGGAGTGTCTTTGAGTTGGGCCAGCTGTTGCTTGACTTGGTTAAAAGTGGGTCGCCGATCAGCATTTAAGTCCCAGGCTTGTCTCATCAAGTCATGAATCTCTTGTGGGCAACCCTCAGGTTTTTCCATTCGGTATCCTTTTTCCACATGCTTTACAACGTCTGCAAGAGGCTAAACCGGAGACAAATGGAACATCGAATAACAATGTATTTAATAAGAAGGGAAAAAAAGGACAGTAAACTTACAATACGCGGGTAAGGGACTCGGCCAAATGAGTAGATTTCCCACAGGAGAATGCCAAAACTCCACATGTCCGACTTGTTGGAAAATTTCTGGATAAAAATGTGGAATGTTAATAACGAAGAAAACGTGGTGAACGAAACCACAAATGTGACGATCAGAAAATGTTGTTAACAACATTCTGTTCTATTTTCAGGCAGTAAATTGGAAAGCAGACAAATATGTCTGAAAACATTTTTGAACGTTTTTTTGTAGCCGCAAGCCTGTATGTAACTATCTGATGGATCTTCTTAGTTTCTTAAAAGCCCAAATATAAAAACTGAGCCCATTTAAAAAAAATTTCAGACGACATTTTAATTCATTAACCGATTATTTGAATTAGATAACCCATCTTGATTAGCGATTCAAATGGGAACTTGTCGATATTAAAGGAAAGTATACTCACACTATGTCTCAATGCCTCTGGTGCTGTCCACTTGATGGGGAACTTGCCTCCCTCTTGATTGTATATTTCTTCGCGAGCCAAGCCAAAATCACAAACTTTTGCATCTCCGGTCTCAGCGACCAAGACGTTTCGGGCTGCCAAGTCTCGATGAACAACTTTTTTCGATTCAAGGTATTCCATTCCTGAACACGTGTCACTATAGAGAATATAAATCAATCGATAAATTTTCAAAAATACAATAACACAAAAGAAAGTGTTTTTACTAGGCAAATTTGATTTGGTCTCGTTTGGTAACATGTAATCGTCCTCTTGAGCGAAGGTAATCAACGAGACTGCCTTTACTCATAAATTCTGTGACCAGGTAGAGGTGCTGATGTTGATCGTTAAACACCAAGCCAAGTAGTTGAACTAGATTCGGATGACGTAAGGATCTGAATCCCATAAATTAAGATGTAATTATTCAAAGAAAATTCTTTAACATATTTCTTACTTACGTCATTACTGATGCTTCAGCAAGAAATTTTTGAGCCGCCTTGCTTGAATCTTTCAATATTTTAACTGCTACTTTTTCCCCTTTAAATGAACCAAGCATCACATCACCAAATTCCCCTTTACCTATTGACTCTTTCAGCTATTTAGAAAGGAAGGCTAATAAGTAAAGACTTGTATAATTTATAAAGGCATTTTTATTACTTGGAGATCTTTTTCTTGAATGATCCAACCTGCTTCTTCAAAGTCCTTTCGATCAACACAAAAATCAGTTTTTCCCTGCTTAGCAACACTCCTCTCAAGACGAGTACACAGTCCATCTGCATCTTTTTCGTAATGCTAAAAGTTGTATGAAGGAAAAATCAGTACTATTAGACATTTGGAAGAATCAACCTTAATCTTCAATAAATTGATAGCAGTAGAATAGTGCTTACTTCAACAAGCTCTGCCAAGGTAGAAAAGAACTCCTCTTCATCAATGGTCAGTTTGTTATCTTTGTAAATGACTCTATAATGTTGAATATCCCCTTGATAACTGACGCACAGAGTGTAGTCTCCGGGGTAATTGGTAGACTCACGAACCAAGAAAAGGCCATCTTCTCTTGGTTGCAGTAGGTTTTCTGCTTGTTCCCTTGAAATTTTCCCATGGAACCAGCTGAAAAGAAAAATCGTAGTTAATGATCAACAGTGTAATATTTAATGATAAAAAGGGAAGGCTGTGATACTTACGGCATTGCATGAAGTTTTACTTCTAGTTTCTTGTTCATTTCGTTGTTTGAAGGCATTCACTAAGAATAGTTCAATTTTCACACTTCTACCTTGAAAGGAAGATAACACTGCTTCAGACACACCTCAAAGGCAACAAAAATATACAGTAGCGCACACACAAGAGTTCAATAAGTACAAGTTCGTTGTTGGACGGCCACCGGCTGTAAACACCTGTTATCCTCTTCACTTTATGGTACTTTTCTAGAGATCAGCACATTCATAAGTAAAAAGTTTTGTTGTCTTCACTAAAAGGTATGTGACACATTGTTCTAATCAAGCTATCGAAACGGTTACATCCATTTAATCTGACGGGGCGAAACAAGAAACAGGCAGGATACAGACTGCCGCCATAGTGTCGAGCAACCTAGTGGCAAAACTTTAAACTAGATTGGCCTGTCACTCTATCTCGAGTTCTTTTTGGGAAGTAATTCGATTATCACCTGGCTGTGCAGTATACAAAACGTAATAAAGGTAGAAATTTTAAAAAATGAAAAGAATAATGGTTTATAAATAACAATTACGATTTGAAATCAATCGCAGTCGCATTGTAGTTAGAAAAAATTGCACGATATGTTTAATACTTCATCATAAATTCACTTATCGACTATCGACTATCGAGGCAAAAATTTTTTTTTTATTGTAAAATAATTTATAGAATAAGAAAATGAAAGGAGACACAATTTTATTTGTTTTCTAAACGGTGACATTCAAGTTCAAGTCAAACGGGACAACATTTTCAATAGCGGTATTTGGTCGAATAATCTTTCGGTGAAACAACTAAACCTCGGCCTTTTCTGGCTCCACGATAAACTGTCTCCACAATGTCAATCATTTCTTGTTTATCTTCTATCGCCCAGTTAATTTTGTTGTTGTTACCAGTGCCTAAATCAATCATAATGTGTTTGTTGCGGAAGAAAAACATATTTGTGCAAGGATCATACAACTCATACCTATATATAAAGATAAACAGTTATTTGATGGTATTGATAATAATGTAAATTGAAGTTACATTTTATTGAAGTCAGGAACATGGGTGATATCAACTAAATAGATGACAGCAAAGTTCTTGACTTTCTCTGCAATTTGATAGAGCACTTCATCCATTTTCATACAAGTTGGGTCCCAATCATGACCAAAACGAATAACCTAAAATAGAATATTTTAAAACAGTTCTAGTATTGAATTTAGACAGCTGATAAAAAGTATTGGATTTACCACTAAACGGTCCTCTTCTGAAAGAATAGCTTGATCTACTTGCCATCCATTAACAAGATGCTGTAACATGTAAGACATATTGCTTAACTTATACAAGCAGTGAAGTATAAAATCAGTTGTAACTTGTTAGTAATATTTTGGAAGATTGCTGAAAATCTGATCTCGCGCTTCAAGCTTTTAAATTATTTTCGGGAAACACAGGTAAATAGTGTAGTGCGGCTGTCAACTGAAGTCTGAAACTTCAGCAACACGCCATCTGTTTTCGAAATTTCCGTACAGATTCTTCTTCCCTGTCAAATTAATTAAAAATAAATAAATAATAATATATTAGTAATTTGTAAAACTACTATTTTTTGGCATTAAATAATTATTATTTCGAATTCCAAATATCAAATTAAACTTACAAAGTGATAAAATAAAACCACGCATATACTCTTAACAATCTGGCAATGGAGATTTGCTGTTATTTGTTTGTGTTGGTGTTGAAGAAGGATGTTGATAAAGTTAAAAATATTTGCAATTTATTTTGTGAAAACAGCAGATGTTTTTAATTGTATTTAACACAATAACCATATTTTTAAAAAATACCCAACATCATGATCAACATTGTTATTTTCGTCTTTATTTTGCTGAGCATGAGTTCTATTCTTGGAATTCTGGTGAATGTTATTGATATGAAGTGGGTACCAAAGATTATAAGTGATGTGTATTCATATGGGAAAAGTTGTGAAGGCAAAGTATTTGGCAGTCTGATCAGAACTATCCTTATCCCAAAGAGGTATTACATAAGAACCATTACTATAATTTTTCTACAAAATTAAATTTTATCTATCATATTTAAATGTAGTTGGTTTACACACTTTTATGCATTTGCAATATTCTATACATGCATGGTTCTCATAGCAATGGTGTGGAAGATTGTTTTGAAGAATCAGCTTCCTACATTTGTAACCTCATACATTAATTTTGTATCACCTTATTCCCACAATCCTTTGGGTAACATGATAAAAATTAAAATAAATTTGTCCACATATAGATAAAATATGTCTTGACATTTTGAAGCTAGCCTGGAATTATCTCTTTTGGCTGCTGCTCTTTTATTCTTGCAAGTAGCTAGAAGGTTATATGAATGTATGTTCGTCGCTGTTTTTTCCGATTCTAAAATGAACCTAGGTCATTATTTAGTTGGCTATTTACATTATTGGGGATGTGCAACAGTCATACTTTCATACTCAGCCGACTTCTCTAAGACAGAAGGTGGGCATTTTTAACCAAAGTATCTCCTTACTTTACAAATGCATGGAAATATTTTCTTTATTCTTGTTTAAATAACAAAGGCATAATGCAGATATCAAGTAACAACATCTACATACAACCCATTTTTGGCACAATTTTGTTTGCCCTTGCTTACTATCACCAGCATATTGCTCATGTTACATTGGCAAATTTAAGGAAGGGTAATGAATTACTTATTCATAGTTTCATACAAACTTGTGAAACTTGTGATTCTATTAAATTTGCACTTTTTTTAGATCCAAAAAATAAGCAGAAGCATAGTCTTCCTAAAGGCGGACTATTTAACTATGTTTCTTGTCCAAATTTTCTGTGTGAAATCATTATTTACGCCGCTTTGTATATTATACTTGGTTTTAGACATTATCCGTGGGCTCTAATAACACTTTTTGTGTTAACAAATCAGGTATTTTCTTATATTATTTGGTGGTTGCCACTTGCCAGACGATGTAATCTGAAATTATATATTTTTCCCTTTCAAACTTGTAGATCATGACTGCTACAGTGGCCCAAAACTGGTATAAATCTAAATTCAAGGAATTTCCTAAAACAAGAAGAGCTATTATCCCTTTCATTTACTGATACAAATTTTGAAAGTGAATACTGCAAATACAAAGTTGATTTGAGAAATAATAGCTTGCCGTTATCCTTACATTATGATTTGATAGATTGTTGTATGATAGTCATGAAAGTATTAAATCTAAATGCAACACTTTTTGGAACGGTGGTGATGTTGGGATTCTGGAACACACCAGAATTCGAAGTACAAATAAAAAAAGATTATCCGCGTCGAAGACTCCGATGTCATTGCATTTGCTTGGACGCGTGTTTGACATCTTCTAGTTCAGTGTCAGAGTATGAAACCCAAGTCGGCGAAATTTAAACAGGGATTAAACATAAACAGATTTATTGATCAATGTTAATGTAAGCTGAATCCTCAAAATTTGATGCAACTTACGTTTGACTGTGCTGATCAATACTAATGAATAACTAGATAATGTGTTGAAGTGATCATAAAAATTTTAACCCTTTAAAAATCACAGAACAAAAAGTCCCAGTGTTCAAATTACAAGTTAAGCAAAAAATAGCAGCAGACCTTATTAATTAGCTCTACCTACATGAAGCGTGTCTGCATTGCATTTTCAATGGTGATCCAAGAGGTCACTATCACAAAGGCTTAAATAGGCAAAAAAGAACTTGATATACAAAAGATAATCAATTAGGATGTTTTTTGTATTTCATCAATACTTGTAACAAATGTGAATTAGTCAGTGGCTACTTGTTTCATTAGTTTAGAGCCTTAGCATGATTTATACATTATGTGCTTAACTTGAAAAGGTTCTCAGGTACAGAACACTCACACATTATTTCAGAACATTAGAGATTCTGTTTTTAAGTAGCATATAAAGACATGGGCATAAATCCAAGCTTTTACACATTTAAAGTAATTCCCTCTTGGCTTCCAAGAGGGTCCTGTGGGGTGTTATTAGGGCGGGTTTTGAGCGGGTTTTTGGTCTTTTTGCGGGTTTCGTCCAAATTCTTTCTTGGATCTTGTCTGTTCGGGGTGGGCTTCATCAAACTTGTTGAGACGAACAATTTGATATCGAAATAATTCCGATCCCGTTAGCGGATGTTGAGCGCCTTCGATCAAACCGCTTTTATGGTTTTTGCCGGTTTGGATTTAGGGAAGGGGTAGTGGGTATTGATGACTATGTCGTAAAAGTGTCGTCTGCTTTTGCTTTGTTTTCAGTTTGTTATTAGTGTTAGGGCGGGTTTCATGTAAATTCTTTCTTGGATCTTGTCCGTGGTGGGTGGGCTTAATCAAACTTGTTGAGACGAACAATTTGATTTAAAAAAAATCCTGATCCGATCAACGGTTTTTTTTTACCCACAGGCGACCCGAAAAAGTTGCGCCATTTAGTATTTTTAAAAAGTTTTATTTCCCACATTTAATACTAGTATATTAGTCTATCATCGGGACGGGGCTTCGCTCGTCCAAAAGTTAAAAAGAAAAAAAAAGAAAAAAAATTTTGATGAATTAAAAAAAAAAAAAAAAACTCCAAGAGGGACCTGCCGCCACACCGGCACCTCCTGGTATTTCGTTACTTCTTTAAAGGCAACTCATACACAACATGACTACTCTGGTGACACATGAGCCTACCATTTCATACTCTATTTGGATTGTATGCCAATCAATAAGAATTTTTGTTTTGGTGTCCTGTATATCAACCTACAACTAATTTACAAGCAACCTTGATCTGGAAATTGCGCAAAATCGGCAGTTTACACTGTCATGGCACTGTCACTGTCAGACTGTCTGCTTGCTTACTCTGCTACAGGCCTACAGGCTACAGCACCTGCTTCTTGTCGCCAAGCGAATAACACCGAGAGAGGCGCCACTCGCGACTACAGATTTTAGCTCCTCCCTCCTTATTCAAGGTCATAATAGGTCATAGTTCAAAAATCAAAACTGCGTGATTATACGTTGTCTAGCAAACAGGAAAGTCAGACAACTTTTGCTATAAAACTCGTTGATTCCTAATTAGCAAGAGTGAAATTTGATGATTGGGGATTCCCTGCTGATGTGTAGTGAATCCTTCTGATTAATGATTACTGTTAGTGTTAACTAATTATTAAAGTTAAACCGCCGCAAAAGAACATGGTGGCAATTAAATCAGCAGTGTTTTTTTTGTTTTTCGGTCATTGCATCAATTTTGGAGCTTTCAGTCCAGGTATCCATAGTGTTTAAAAAAGTGGAATCTAATTGAAGTATTAACTTCTATTAATTATTTAGACTACTCTATACCAGTGAGTAAAATTAAGGTGCTAACTCTCAACCATGGGAGAATGACTAGTAATAGACGGTCACAGGCTATTCCCCAGTTGAAATGTGTTGGAGGAACTGCTGGCTGCAGTGCATTTGTTCCTCAAGTAATCTTGCTCACAATTCTGAACATATTGACTTAACTTGTATATGAATTCCATCCCTTCTTCCATTCATTAATAAACTTAGGTTGTGCAGTGCAAGAATCAGGGATATGATGGAATTACCACACAGTGGGAATGTAAAACAGACATGGACAATGCATACCGATTTGGAAAGATTGCAGTTATTTGTGAAGGATATGACTATCCTGGTGATCATAATGTTTTAGTTGGATCTTGTGGAGTATAAAGCTTTTCTATTTTAAGTTCATTTCAATGTTTATAAAATAATTTTTTATTTTTAAATTACAGTTGGAATATAATATTGATTTAACTAAAGAAGGAATTGATAAAAAACCACATATACCGATCATCGATGTCCGTCCACCATCCAGCAACGACCATGGAACATCAACGGCTGAGCTCTCGTCTTTGTCCATTTTTTTCATATGCTTGGGCATTTTAGTATTTGCAACCGCCATTTTTGGATTGATCGCTTGCCTTGTTGATTGTAGAAGAAGATCTAGTTCATACGATTTGGAATCCAGCAGATTGTACGATGATTACGATGGGCCTTTCGCTAGACCTTTTCCTTACACAATTTACAGACCTCGTACGATTCATAGACCTACTCCGATTTATAGACCTACCACAATTCATGTGTCATCTATGCCCCCTTCAAGCAGTGGAACTCGAATTGCTTCGGGATTCGGAGGAACGATGAGTCGTTAAATAATTTCAAACAGTGACGAAAAACGTATTTTCAAACCGTTTCCATTCTGCCATACTAAATTTACTATCCATTTTAATAAGTTAACTTATTTGTTTTCACTTCCTGGCTGTACTTGCACTGTAACACGTTCATCAATTCAAATTGTTCTACCTAAATAAAAATGTGCGAAGTCGCCTCGTAGCTCTTCAGATAAAATATCGCATCATAATTGACTTGACTGGATGTTAATAATAAATTAATATCAATAACATTCAGAATATTCCGAATTTCTTATAATATAGAACGAATTAAATTTTGGTTACGATTAATTCGGACACTACGGTTAATTAACCTCAACTTAAACTGAAAAATATGTCAACGAGGTGAATATTATTTATTCGCAATATAACTAAGTAGCTACCAACGTTGATTGAAAGCGTTGCTGACTTATCTTCTCCGTGATCTAAGAAATATTTCAACAAAGAAAATTAATTTTAGAAGCTTTAAAACTCGATTTAGAAATTGTTTATTTTTATAAGTTTAGGCTCGCTACAAACGAATAGCAAAATTTAACTTTATAAATCAAACCAAAGTTCACTAATTTTTTCGTGCAGTACAGTTTTCGAATTTTCGACAAAAAAGGCGAGCGAACGATTGGCAACTGTTATCACATTAACACGATAAGAGGAAGAAATTTATCATTGAAACTTGATCTCAAATGGATTCTTGAGAGGCAGTCCAAGATCTTTGAGAAACAAAACCTTTTTGATTGAATTGAAAGAAAAGTTGGGATGCGGGAGACCGTTTACAGTTACAATGCTAACAGGATCACTTAACCCAAGAATAGTAATATCCCGTACAGTTGAAGAGGATTCGATATTCCAGTTCACAACAGAGGATTTAGCGGTATTGGAAGAAGCTTCAAATTGAATAAAATTAAATTGAGATAAAATATAAGCATCGATTGTTTCGCCATCGTCACAGTAGAGGTCACCAACCGCTTGTTTCGTCTCATTCAACGCTACTAATAAATCAAAAGGCTTTACGCGAGTTAGTTTGGTAGTTACTTCTGGTGCTTGGCTGGGCAGGATATATCCACCTCTCAGCAAAACTGGTATAGTGTCTAAAGGAGCAGGAAGCCAAGTCCATTTTCCACCGACAGAGATTAACATGAGATTATAATAATCATACCAAAGACTACGAGGTAAGTAAACTTCTATCATCTCAGTGGACTCCGTTAAGACAGGAGCGATCATCAAGCCACCACCCCAAAGAAACTGCGTATCGATAGTGTACGTCTGTCGATCAGAGGGAAATTCGAAAAAAAGTGGACGAGCTACAGTGTGTCCATGAGCATGTGCGTGCCAGAACAGTGTGTACAAGTAAGGCAGAAGCGTGTAGCGAACCATTAGAGCTTTTCTCGACGCTTCTACGACAGCAGGACCTAAAGCAACTGGATCTTGATCGATCCCGTCGTCCGTGTTATGATTACGTGAGAAAGGATAAAAGGCCCCCAATTCCATCCAGCGTTGGCAAAGAGCGGCCGTAGTGTTACCATTGAATCCACAGATGTCAGCTCCAACTAAAGGGATACCAAACCTAAAAATAATCGTGAAATTAAGTAATGTATTAAAAGTTAATTGAAAATAGGCTTTCATATACGTACATGTTATAATTTAAAATGCTAGTGATGCTGCGACGCAAATTAGTCCAATCAGAAACAACATCACCACTCCAATGTCCTCCATAGTGGCCCTGACCAGGAAAAGTCGATCGAGATATGATGAATGGTCGCTTGCCTCTTATCTGCTTCAGTGCAAAGTTGGTAGTCATTGTTTCAGTGAGGCCGTATAAATTGTGGAGATCGTAATGAAGTCCCGCAAACCTAATTATTAGTTATAGAAAGCATTAAAAAAAAAACTACTAATAAATATTCGAAAGAATATAAAACAATCTTACTGTCCAGCCGACATGCAAAGAGTAAGGAAGCATAGTTTGTCACCAACGACAGACGGAGTATAGGGTGGATTATCCCATTGAGTTATAGGGCACCCATCAATAGTACCAGAATAAAAATTTGAAGGCTCGTTCATATCAATCCACGCTCCGTCGAACGGAACCTAAAATATAAAATCCAATATTGCATTCTAGATTTCTAGAATAGTAGGCAAATAAACGCACGTTACCTCGTCGTGAAAAGATTTAAGTTGATTGGTCCAATATTCTGTGGCATTCGGGTGAGTAAAATCCGGCCAAACAGTAGAAACTGTATTCCATACCTTCCCTACAAAAGGTGGGGCATCTGGTTCCGCTGAATTTTTGACAAAAACATTCATCGAAATCCCCTCGTCGTATGGGGGATACTGTGACTTGAACTCTGAGTTACTAATTCCCGGATCGATTAATGGAATATAATGCATCCCGACAGAGTGAATTTCGTGAACAAATTCTGGCAAGCCAGCAAACTTATTTCGATCATAAGTGAAATCTTTTGCTGTGTCCATGTAATCTAAATCGTTCCATTGGACATCAAAAGGAATGCCGGCTGCTCTAGTGCGTTCCCAAATTTCACGAGTACGATTCATTGAGCCATAGTTGTAACGACAGAGATGAAATCCCAAACCCCAATAAGGCGGCATTGCTGGGCGACCAATAACATCGGTATATTGTTGAATAACCTGAAGACAAGATAAACAACAAACTAGTAGGACACAGTATGAATTACTTAATTTTAAAAATCTTACCTCTTGAGGGGTTGGTCCTAGTAAAAAATATAAATCAATGATACCCCCTAGTGCACGGAAAGTGATAGCCGGTGTTGGTTGTAATATCACTTCCATGGGGTCGCTGTTTTTGAGGAATACTCCATGACTTAATCCGTCATTTTCCATAACGAGGTAGAAAGGATGAGAACCGTAAAGATTTCTTCCCTTATCTGGAACTGTATCGTGGTTGAATAAGGCAAATCTTTGCCAGTTGGTGCTGTGACGCAGCGTATCTTGATGTTCTCCCAATCCGTAGATGTTACCCGATGGAAGGAAGCTGGATATTTGCAAAAACTGATTGGCATATATAAATCCTCCAACACCGACTGTTGAAAAAATTACCTAATTCCATTTTAAAATTATTAAGTTTCTAATTTCAACGAGTCAGAATAACTCAAATTTACTTCTTCGTTAAATTTTCTAGCAATACTAAATCCTGTTATGTCTGTGTTGACAACAAATGTA
Organism: Daphnia galeata; assembly: GCA_030770115.1. NCBI lineage: Eukaryota > Metazoa > Arthropoda > Branchiopoda > Diplostraca > Daphniidae > Daphnia > Daphnia galeata. Next base: position 7,868,579 of record CM061115.1, read on the forward strand.
TAATCATAATCATGCACAGGCAAAATATCGTCTTCAGTTTGAAAGAAGTCAAGTACGTTGACTTCATATCGTTTATTCACAGCGTCGACTATCTTGACTCGTAAACGACTTTTAGTCTCAAAAGTCGCAATCAGTTTTAGCAAGGGAATTTCTTCTGGATAACCAGAATAACCAATTTGTTTGAGGTATCCAACCTATAAAAACATATGAGTATCTCATTCCACTTTTCATCAAATAAATAATTTAATTTTCTCTAAGTTAATTTTTTACCACTCCATTGATTTTGCTGTTGTTTAGCTGTGTGACATTTATGAATGAATATAGAGCATAATTAGATGGGTAATAACAGAATGGCACAGACTGTTTATCAGTGAATGACCAACAGCACCCTCTTTTCAAACACAGTTCTTCATCAGCATTTCCTTGTGGGAAACAGTCAAATTTTAATTCATCCTCCACATCATAAGGACAGCTGGAACCTGTTTTTTCAGTCCTATATACTTAAAACTTTTAGTTTTCACTCTCTGCTAATAATGTTTTACAAACTTACACTGAATTTAAAAAATCAGTTTCTTCCAATTGATCAACCATTACAATTTTTGTTTCCTGTTGCTGACTCCACATACTAACATCTAATTTTTTACAACATTATTAGCAATGCTTATAGTACTGACATAATAAATTAACTTTAAAATTTTATTTTCTAACCATGCATTTGAAGTAGAATCCACAAAAGGATGACAAAAATTCCTGCAAGTAAAGACAGAATCCAAGAAATCCAAACAGGAAAAATGCCTGCATTGTTGACTTGAAAAATTTTAAATGAAAATCAGATAGCTGTACAAAAAGAAATACTTTGCATTATTTAGTGCTTACCTTCCCTAGTTGACTCTACATGACAGTCAAGAATATCATTTTCAACCAGACATTCATGACATCTCTCTTGTTCTTTCTCACTTTTCCAGAGCCCAAGCTTCATTCTGAATTTTGAAGATCCCTAGATCAGACAACGAGATGGAGTCAATCTCAACAACTCCTGACTCATGGGCTCCAACAGACGGCAGTCGCAAATCGAAATACCCTAAAAAAGAACGCCTATTTGTTTTTGTTTACAATATAATCAACGGCATCTAGCGAGTGACTAAGTGACTGCAGGTCGTTTATGAATAGTGCGACCAGTCATACTTACTCCCGTATGATCCCGTGGTTATTTGTTATTTCTAGGGTTCTACTATGAGCTCTGGAGTGACCAGCAGCAGATATATGAAATTTGATGATAACTCTAGAGTGGTGACGATTTAGGAGAATTATTTTTCTTTAGTATATTTTGTATCCACACATTTTTAAAAATAATCCTCAATTACAGTCACTTAGCGTAACGCTTATATAGTTGGATAACATAAGTGATGTATCATTCTTCATTCATCTTGTTTAATAAAAGGACTGTTATAATGTCGTATCGTCAATTGCCAACATCCTAAAAATCATGAAAGCGATGATTGCTTAACCAGTATCTTAAAGTAAGCAATTGTTAACGTAACTTTTTCAGTTCATAAAAAGCTGCTTCTTCGTGTCTTAAAATGGTTAACATGAACATGAACATCGAAAAACTTTAAAAACCAATTACATATACTGTATAATTCTTGGCGGATCAGTGTCTACTAAATGAAACTATACAATGAGGATATCGTTGTCGAAAAAACTTAGGCTGCTACTCAGGAAACTTTAAATCGGTTTCGTGCGTACATTTTTCGATCCATTCGTCAAATCGAGAATTTAATTTTTCATCGAAATAGTTCTTCCAGTCGCCAATTTGACCTAGTGTTAGATTTTAAAGATTATAGTAGGCGGTGAAGGATGCAGAAATCATTGGTTATTACTGTATTAGGTATTTATTACCCTTTCTTATGAAATTGCCATCTTTCTTAAAATAACCCGCTTCTTGGAGTTCTTGGGCATTAACCGATGGATTAATTTTAAAATTATCAAATTTTAAATGCTCTGCCAAAGCAGTGATTTGATCAACTGACAATTCTTTTTTCCCAAGAAAATGGCATATTCTGTGAAGTTGGGCGGGAAGGTCCTGCAGATAAAATTCAGTACCATAAAGATTTTGAAAGGTTGGCTTTTAAAATAAATAATTAATGCGCGACCCTTTTCAAATCTTCATAAAATAGAAACAGGAAATTTGGGTGATTTCGCTTTTCCCAAGCTTCAATTACATGAGTCCAATATGGTGCGTACAGAACTAAAGGAACCCGATAAAACAATAAATAAAATCGACGCTTTTAATTAAAATTTTGGTGAATCAAATTTCACCTTCATCGCGCATGAAAAATTCAGCAAATTCTTCAATCTTAAGGGTGGTGTTCATAATGGGATCTAGAAGATGATGGAAATACCAAGATACCGTAACATCTATAAAACGCAAATCAGTATTAACTTGGAAACACATCACGATGATAGTGTTTTCACAAATGAGTTGAATACCTTTTGGATTTCGTGCGACGTACACAACTTTGCAACAATCGACCAAGGTAGGAGGCAGACAAGGTAATGGTAGATGAGATTTAATAAAACGAGGTGATGGCAATGCGTCAATAAAATTTGGTTCTATTATGATATCCGATGTCAATTCCGAATTTTTTTTTGACATTTCCAAAAACTTTTGCAAGCTCTTCTCAGTTCCTAGCGACCGATCTCTTTTAGATGTGAGCATAATGAAGGAAGGAAATTACAAAAAAAAATCTGTCTTTAATAAGACATTATGTTAATCCGACTATGCGATATTAATCACTTACTCTAGAAAAGGCACCCGCTCGCGAAGTAACTTTTTAGCTCCTTCAAAGTCACAGTCATTCGCGATTAACCAAACCATATCTTGTGTCCATGTTGTTCCTATTTGAAAAAACACATTTTTATAATCTCCTACCTGATAAGAAAGTTGCTTTCGCTTTATTGTGACATGAAGCTAAACTATTTATTGTTATTTATTTTAATTTCAAAAAACTTTTTTTCGTACCTGACTTGGGAAAAGAAAGAATGAAGACATCATCATCTCGCAGCTGAAAATCGTAATAGGTTTTCCAGTCTTTTTTGTAAAACAAAGGCATCAACAAATTTCCCGGCTGACATCTTACAAAACCATCGTGATAACCAGGAAATGCTGAAAAAAGTTTCTCTTTTGTTTCAGCATCTGGAAACTCAAAATGTAAAGCCATTTTCGCGGGATAAGCGAGGGAATAGGGCGCTGGCGCAGAGTACCGAGAAAAATTACCACCAAGGGAAATGTAGCGGGAAAAGTCTGTCGTGCTGTGCGTGGGACGCTAAACACAAGACTGAATCAATATTGAGACTTTCAGAGAGGCTTGAGAACGTTGAACTTTGATACAACCCAAGCTACAGCGCCACCATGACCACAAAAGGCTTTCTTGAGTAGCAGTATGTTATCGATCTTGTCTCTTCTAGTAGAAGGTTCAGGTAATGTTAACGTCAACCGATGCTTCATCTCCAAAAGAATGCAGAAAATTCTGCACGCTTCGTTGAATCACGTCCCATTTTTTGTTTGTTTTGTTTTTCAAGCTGTCTAGCTTGTCTTAAGACTTGAAAGTTCTTTTGTGAAAATAAAAAATTAATTTTTTTTCCCCACTGCAGCTGCGATTTGTTGGAGATTATTCATTGCTTTTTTAATGCATAATTATGCATAAAGTTTTTTTTTCAATTTTAATTTTCACCTTAAATTTAAATATATATGAATTGTGAGCCGGTGCTTCCTTTTTAAAACTAACCAAGTAACGAGTTTACTATTATACAGCAATTAATTAATAAAAAAATTTAAAGATCTTTTACATTAATTATCTCCTATGCCTTGAAGTTATATTTTTAATGTTCCAAGGAAAGCATAAGTAATTAAAGCGTGAATAAGGGAAACGTATGTGCGGTTAATGTTCAGGATCGGCGTCTTCAAATTGACCCATGTCTGACTCCATGTTCTCCGCTTCCCCATTATCATGATCTTTCGAACAAATATGACCATTTTTAAGAAAACAAACATTTTTCGAATATCACTGAAATAAAATGATTTTTTATTTACCATTTTCAGTTGTCTCTGCTCCATCAAGGCAGTATTCTCCTTCTTCAGTATCTTCAAAATCTCCTTCTAAATGAAAGAAAATATAATTTTAACATAACAGAAATGGAAGATAAGTGTCCTCTTTTTAAATATTACCATCTGAAATTGATTCATTAGGGTCAGGATGGAGAGTTTGACAAATTGTCATAGCATGGTACATTGCATCAAGAAGTCCCCTATCTTCAGGTATAAACCTTACTTCAGACATATCACTCTCCGATTCATCATCCTCAGAATCCTGATTATCTAAAGCCTCATCTTAAAAATACAACTTTAATCAGACAAACCTGAAAACATGAATATCATCTCACATAGCAATTTCTCAAATTATATATTGAATGATAATATCACAATTGATGTTACCAGGCTCATCAAGTCTTGAATCCAACATTAAGTACAAGCATTCTTGGGGAAATGCAGAAGGATCTTTGGAAACAGCATGTAATGATATGTGGGGGTATTCTAACGAAAATCCTTGACCAGATGTGGCACTAACCCATGATACTCGACTAAATGGTTTGAAATGCATCAAATTAGTTTGATTTCAATTTAGTGCTATAAAAATTTAATTTAAAAAAAGATGCAATTTAACCTTTCTGCAATGTATAAAGTTCCTTGGCCCAAGTCTCTGGTATTGATAAAAGCTCCAGTATTAGATTGAACTAGTTTGATTCCTTCAGTCGGCGGTGGGAAAGAAGATAATACAACCATTTTTTAAGAAATTTAACGAATTCAGAAATAAAGAAGAGCAACAATTTGAAAATGAAATATGATTCGAATCACGCTGTCAGAAGAACAACGTTTTTTAAAATTGTAGGCTGCAATGTAAACGGCATCTAGGGACTAAAGTTTGAAGCACGAGCACATCACATGACTTCAACTGTCACGAGACTGTCAGATTTTTCTCTAAGGCAATCGCAGATGTTGATCAGACAAGAAGACAAGATGAAAGTGACTTCAATTGTCGGCGTATTTTGTCTATTTACCTCAGGTAATTGTTTTTCTAATGATAGTGATCACAGCTATTATAGTGTTTTGTCCAATATAGTTTTAGGAAATGGTGAATTCAGCATCTTGCACAGCCCAAATGGAGTCAACTTTAGAGGGGAAGAACAGCTGAACACTAGTGAATTGCCTAAAATTATTTCCACTGCAATGGGACACACAACACCTTCGGTAACTCTTTTATTTCCTTTTCAAATTCCTCTCTTACATTATTTGATTTCAAACAATTTGAGTTGTTAGATTTACAAGTGGCCTTTAAAAAAAATTAGTTTTATGAAATTCAATCTTTCGTTTTCTCAGGGTGACTCTTGGAATGGATTAACAATCTTGAATCCATTCAATTATCCGGATGTTGCAATTACTGTTGTTGTTGAGGGTGTCCAAAGCCTCCAATTGAGTGAACTCAGATATCCACTAGAGGTTGCCTCTGATCTTGATCAAGTGAAAAATGATTTCACTTACATTTTAGGCCAAGTTGTATTTGATGAAAATGACTTGTATTCTGGTGAAACCCAGAAGATTTTGCAACTACAAAAGCTCAACAACAAAGATGTTGCAGTCTTGCAGTTTCTTAAAGATGTTGATGTTTTGATGGATCTGAAACAAAAAGTAAATTTCTTTTTTAAAAAGTATGATTTGAAATTTGTACACATCTAACCTTTCAATATTAGGTTCTATCAAAATCTGTCTTAAAGACTGTTTGGATCCGTCTTAATGGTTTGGATGATATTATTGGTATCTATGGTCAAGACTCTGAACAAGCTTTGGAAGCAGTTGCTATTTTGAAATCTGCTCTCGGTGAGCTTCAGGATGCACTAGAAAACACTTACGGCGACCGAGTATGATACGTAGTTAATTTTAATTTGGAAAATTCATGTGTAGCAATTTGGTAACCTTTTGTAGTTCATTCTAACTGCTATTACCAATGAAAAACTTCGCCTTCGAGAAAAGAGGTCTACTTCTACCAATACCAAAGCAACAAATGTATTATTTTTTACAAAGTCTTTTTGTTAGCCAAACTTAAAGGGTTATAATTATTATTTTTGTTTGTTTTAGGAAATGTATTGGCAGTTGAATTTATCTAAACGCTATGGATCGGATTACGCATCCATTTTTAATATTCTTTTATGGACGTCTGTTTTCTTGATTGCTGCCCTTATTTCCACGGCTGGTAATTTTCTTATTCCAATATTAGCCAGCCTTCTGTAGTGCCTAATGGATTGCTCTTCTTTGTTTAGTGTTCATTTGCACACTTGATCCTGGCCGTGACTCCATCATCTACCGGATGACGACACAGCGCATCAAAAAAGAAAATTAGAGAAGTCACATTCCGGTGTATTTGTTGGCTTTTTGCCTCACTGATAATAATTTAGCGTGTAAAAAATGTTACTTTGTTTGGTGTACATTTTCTAGCTTTTCTTTGTTCTTGTCGTAGCCATAACTGGTCGTTCTGTGTGTGATTACACATCTAAACGAAATAAGTTTTTTCTTCGAGTTTGGTGTTCTTTCGATGATCCGAGTCATCATCCAAGAAAGGAAATGGTGCTGTTTTAGCATTCTTCTCTATGTAAGCGATAATTTATGGGCACGCGACATTCGAATCGCTCTCCTCTCACTTTCACCACGGTGTCTTGGAGAAAGGATTCTTCGTTTGTCTAAGCGACTTTCTATCGAGAATTTATTTTGGTCTGCTGGTATGTTATTAAAAAGTTTATCGTGTTTTGTATTCGCTGGATGCTTTCTGCAGTCCCTTGGGCTATGTCCTACTTGTGCGCAGTATCATGAGTAACATCCATGGACCATCGATAGCAATGACTGGTCTTTTCTTTGATAATAACTCAAGTCCCTTAGGTAAATAACAAAAACATGAACAATCGGCCTCGAGGGCTATAATTATAATTATGATCAGTCATAGAAATACAGAGAAACGAAACACAATTTCCCCAATGGAATATCTTACAATATAGTTTGTGAAAATGGCAAATGTTGTTTTTAATATTCAGAAAATTCAAACACGGAAGGCGCTTTTTAATTAACCATTATTACGCTCAAGTTGAGTCAAATTGATAGTTTCCATGACTATTCCATATCTAAGTGGCCGCATAGACAAAGAAGATACTTTCTATTTAGAGCTCCTTTACATTACATTTTTCTTTTGAACATTTGCCAAGGTAAAAGGGTTCATAACGCTTATTATCTGCGAGCGCTGTATATCATGAAACTGTTTTTTTTTTCTTTGCTCACTACGCTCTAAAAGTTAAAAGACCTCTTTCCTGTTTTTTTTTAGAGATTTATAAATTTGCACGAATTTAACGAAGAAGAACGCTATTTACGCCGACTGATTCAGCTTTTATGATCTGACTAACGCCAAGTGAGGTGAAGCCGAAAAAGAACTGGATGACCCAATTGGGAACAAATTGTCTTTCATGAAACTAATACTTTCAGTGAAGGTTATTTTATATAATAAATAAAGAAAGTAATGAGGGAAAGAGCATGGGAAAGCCAGAGTGTCATGACTGTCATCGGCCCGCGAAACAATATTTTGCGGTTCCTTGGAACCAGAGCGTCGAGGAGAATCCATTCTCAGGAAGTTTATTACAAAGCCTCTGGGACTTCTATAGAAAAGTCACTTGGGTAGCAAATTGCTACAATCAAAGTGTGAGAGACTAAACCGGAGGTGTAAACATGGAGAGGATATGTTGTCGTATCGTCTATCTGTGCTGTAGAATCATAGATTAGCCTAAATTAGAAAAATAATAAACCGGTACAGTTTACTATTACCGGGGGAAAAACCTATAAGGGTTATCATTAGTATGGACTGCCGTATACGTGCTTATTTCTCGTCATTTCGTTCCAGTTTTTGGATTCGGATGATTGCATCGGGAGTCGGTCACGAATAATATTCGGGGTAAGTCAATCTACTTACCACTCGAGAAATACCGAGCATCATGGGGGGAAGGAATGCTCATCAGTGCTGATCTCTTTGGCTATAACTAGTCCATACAGGAAAGACTGGGGGGCGAAGGTTTTATCCTATTAGAAATCAAATCGGGATAAAGAATCGAAAGCTGCCGAATATAGGAGCCGATCCAGTATAACAAAATAAGACATGCTCTCTCGTCATTCCACAGAGAACTGGTTAACCAGATCCTATACTACCGGAGAAAGTTCTTTCACTGGTTCTTTGTTTCTCTCTTATCGGCCGAGGAACTGTTTAAAAGTAGGAAAAAGAGAGTTTAGCAACTTGTTGGTTTTCGGTTTTGCTACTGCTGCACCTCTAATCCTTCATTTGACATCTAGGGCAAAAACAAAACCTTCAAGTTTGATGACGAAGCTGCTCAGCAAGTTACTCACGATCAAGACTCAGCAAAGAGGACTAGGAAACCAAAACAATATTATTCTTGGTGAAAGGTACTGTGCGTACGTGTGTGAATGTCTCAGTAGCTCCAAGCCAAAAGAGTAATGTGTGCTATCCTAACATTCACCGTTCAGTCTCTGTTCCACCTTCCAGCTCGCAAGACGTATCGTTAGGTCGTTCTTTCGAGCCACACTTTTAAAGTTAGAGGTAAGCGCTCTTTTTATCTAAAAAGTGCTCATCCAATCACGAACGGTATAGTTAAACATCAAAACGACTTTCATATAGTTGCTGATTACTGTTCCCTCAGCGATACAATAAATATGAAGCCACCTGTGATTGCCATTTGGTGTCTCGTGTTCTGGTGTGTTGAGGCAATTCCTACGTCAAACATGGTAACAGAGAGGCCGGAAACGGATGATATCTTCTCCTCCATTTCCAAAATGGAAGCACTAGTCCATCAAGAAAATGCCATCGTTAACATGCTCGATTCATTTTTGGTCGATGCCAAGCAGCGTATCTCCATCATTCAAAAGTAAGTCCCGCAAAGGAATGCATTTTTAGTCTGTTAACGTATGCAAAGCTATATGCATGCAAATATGGCGTTACGTTTCGATATAACTCTGACGTCAGTCATTTGGGGTGTGTAATCATAGATGCGCGATCTTTCGGGGGAAATATTTTTGAGGGCGCAAAAAAAACATTGCGCTCAATTCGAATACCTAGATATTGTATTGTGTCGTGTCTGCGATAGCGGTCGCATGATGCATCTAGCACATATCCCGTAATAACCAATGAAAGTGCCCTAGAAAAGGAAGAAGAAGAAGAAGAAAAAACCTTAATGGGAATTAATCTACCACCATACCACCGCCGGTATGTGGCTCATTTGGGACGATTCATTCCAGATAACAATAAAAGACTTTTTTACGCAATGCTTTTTCTTGATTACTCTTTTGTTGCTCAACTTCAATTTAGTAGTTCCAGTACGGCAAACAGAAAAGCCTATAAACCGGTAATGTTCAGCTTACACTCTTTCTTCGAAAGTACCCAAAAGAGATTTCTCTCAAGGCCAATTTAATTGTTGAATCCCGTTGTTTTCTATTGATAAGGCTAGGCCTAAATTTAAAAAAAAAATATATATATTCCTATATGTTTTCCCTTATTAGTTAAAAGGGAGAAAAATAGAAAGTCCTGCATGGCGATGTTAGCAGACGTCCTGAAGGCAATCCAACTAGTTTACGATCCTTTTCACTTTCTCATAGTTACGTCACCACATATCGGCAAGTGATGAGCGGAGATCTCAGCTCTTCAAAGCTGGTTGCCAATCCCGTCGACGCTTACCATTTGGTACTTTATACATACATACCATATATTTAAACATGTGATTATGTAGATTTCTCTTTTGTTTTGACGTTATTTGTTTTTGGGTTTTAGTTGAAACGCCTCACCATAGACTGGGACGTTGTGGAGCGAGTCCTCGAAGCCGAATCCAACTCCAGCCGCAGTACGTGTTTTGTTCTTATGCTTCTACATTTTTTGAATTGACAAAGACATAAATCACGCTTTACGGTGGTTGAACTAGCGCGGTTCTTAGGTGTTAGGAAGCCGTTATTTTTTTTATAGCGGTACCTTGTTGCTACGTATATCTTACTTGACAGAAGGGACACGGACGATTAAGAAAGAACTCAACGGTGGAAAATTGTCCCCTACGGCCTCTCTAGACGATCTATTCAAGCGAACAAAAAGTGATGAGTTGGCGACGAGTATAGGTCAACCTTGTTATAGTGCGTGAACTAGTTGCACGCATCATCACCGTGCTGTGTAAGGAGGCCGCTGTTAAACATTTTATGAATACTGAAATTTTGCTGACTCTGTGCACTAAAAAAAAAATGAGGATGGTGATTTGTGATTTCAAATTTGTCCAGCGCAGTCATTAATTTTGAGTTGATAATAGCGGATGACTGCGCGCCAGCTGGTTCTCCTTGGTATACATTCACTTGAAGTAGATAATGTTTTGATTGTAATCGAGGAACAGTGTGTTTGTAATCGTACAAGAGGCAGCTGTTGGATTATATACGTAACAGAGTGATTCAAAAGTAATCATTTGCGGTCGTGTTGCCGCGAAGTCCTTAATAATAGAAAAGATTATCCTTTTTTTACGACGCCGCATCTTTTACAACAGACAATGAAATCTTATGGGTATTTTTTGTCTGTTAGTCTTCAAACGTGGCTGGTTTTTCCCAAAAAACACAAGATGCACGTTTTTATTAAGTACTAACCAAACCCAGCAAGATTGTATAATGCTTCTTGGTGTTTGTGCAGATGCTATGAATCACGTTTTGGAATTGCGTGAAACGTCCGTTTTTCCGAATTCTGAGGATCTGCACGGCGCAGCAATTGCTCTCGTTCGCCTTCAGGACACTTACCAGCTAAACGTGACCGAACTAGCCGATGGCCACTACAATGGAGTTGACCATTCTAAAGGACAAGGTTTTCTTTTTCACTTTCTATTTTCTATTTGTTTTTTTTTTGTTTTTTTTTAAATAATTACTTGTATTTGTCGTGATCTTTCAATCAACAATTTTCCCATCCGATTTCTAAATCGGGAACCACGTTGTATGCTGTTGAATTGAACTTTTTTTGTTCATGCTTAAATTTTCTTTATAAAATGTGTTGTTTTCGGTTTATTTATCGTGTAGTCTTTCAAAGCCGGAGAGATTTGAGCGGTCGCGATTGTCTTTTCATGGCACAACACGCTTTTGCCGATGGATATTACGACACGGCTTTGCAATGGGCTGAAGCAGCCTTAGGCCAATTCGCACGGAAGGGAGATAACTACGGCTCAGAGCTAGAAACGTTCCGCAATGAGGTCAAACATTTCGTGGAGTTTGCCAGTCGTGTGGTATGAGCAATGATGCTTCGTTTACGTTTGTTTTGTTTAATAACATAGCATTTCATTGCACCACCACGCAATGTTTATTATTTTCTTTAGCATGATGATGTTCTGGAAAGACAAGGACCTCGCGGCATCAATTGGCAGACCAATAGTCATCCAGTAGACAGACAGTTTCGTTTGGGCAGCAGTGAAAAGTACAATAGTTTGGCAGAGCAGCAATTCACTCCCAAACTTTACCAACATCAGTAAATTAGACTACTTTCTCCTTGCATACATTAAATACTTTTCCGTAACTCGTTTTAAACCTGACAATTTATAGGACAGAGGATGAAGAAAACGAACATTATGAACGACTTTGCCGAGGAGAAAAACTTCGAGTTCGTAAAAATATCACAGCTAACCTTTTTTCATAAAACAAAATTTCTATAGCTCCCTCTTTCCTTTTTACCACTTTTCGTATACGACAGTCGGCGAAAATTGAGGCCAGTTTACGATGCCGTTTAGTGACTAGAGGCCATCCAGCTCTATTGCTTCAACCAATCAAAGTTGAAGAACAATCTTTAGATCCGATGATTGTGGTAATTCACGATTTAATAACCGACCGTCAAACGGAAATCCTTCGACAACTAGGAGAACCAAAGGTCTGAGATTTTCTAATTTTATACGATGTATTATCATCTTTTGAATTTCTAAATTTGAATCTCCGGTTTACAGCTGGCCACTTCTTTGCACCGAGGAGGAGAAGGGAAAATTCGTTCGCAGCATGATCCGCACCAGCAAAAAGTATAATGCGTCATTATAACTTTGAATGAAATGGTATTATAATGTATTGATATTATCTTTCTTATCGCAGTGCTTGGCTTCAAGAACATGAAAATGCTTCACTGCCTGTTATTCGACGCCGAATGGAATTGGTTACCGGACTGATTTTCAAGGCTGAGACGGCTTCCGAGTATTTTCAGGTAGTTTTTTGTTTTTTTCTGTAAAGGTCAGGTCGATTGAAAAACGTGAAGAAAAACGGGATTCTTCCTTAGATTGCTAATTACGGCATTGGTGGCTTGTACAAGACACACACCGACAATGTCATTCACCCGGATGTCAGACCGGAAGATCAGGACCCTTGGAACTTGTATGTTGGAGACAGAATTGCCACCTTAATGGTCTACGTAAGTTTTGAATTGTACGGCTTTTACGACTGAGTAAAACGAAATTGTGAGACTGTTTTGAAAACCTGTGCAGCTGACGAATGTGGAAGCCGGAGGAGCGACAGTTTTTCCCATAGCTGGTGTCACGTGTTGGCCGCGCAAGGGCTCGGCCGCCTTTTGGTGGAACTTATACAAAAGTGGTGAACCTGATTTAACCACGGTATTTCACACATAAATGTTTTAATTTATCCAGAACGCAACCTTATTCCTTTTCATGTCTGATTTCTATAGCGTCATGGCGCTTGCCCTGTTTTACATGGTAGTAAGTGGGTTTCAAATAAATGGGTCCGCCAAGTAAGTACAGTTAATACAGAAAAGTTATAGAATGAATTTATTTAAAATCTTATTGAAATTTCTTGCATATTTCTGTTATAGTACGATCAAATGTTGGTTGCCAAGTGCGGTCTTCATCCTTTGGAAAAGTTTGATTCTCTGCTCTAGTGTCATTGATATTTTTTTTTAAATTGAATTCTTCGGTGAATGTTTTGGTTTAATCTCTCAATTTTGAATTTCATAGTTCTCTATATTTAAGTCAAATTTTGATAGTAAAGATGATCACTGGTTTTTCCTGGCAGAAAGGAAACATGATTAAGATACTGATGTCCTACAATACAATCACTACACTGGATGTAAATACAATGTAAATTGTTTCGACGAACATATATATGTTTGAAAATTTTGAAATACACACTCAAGTTCGTCATTTAAAAAATTTTAAAACTGAAAGGTTTTATACTTTCTAGCGGGTAGGCGGCGTCGTCGGCTCGTCGCCTTTTTCGAATATTTGGATTTTTGAAAAAATAAAAATGTTTTTCCTTTGTTTTCTTTTTGAAAAATATTGTTCCGACAATAAGTATTACGAAGGGAAACTGTTGTATAGTTGTTCAATCTGTTGTTAATATCTCGTCAATACTTCATTCCTCATACGGCAAACGGAATTTTTTTTCAAGTATAGCATAAATCGATATACTATAAGAATGTGGATTCCGCATATATATATAATATATATATATCAGCATAACGTACCATTCCTGACGCAGTAGCCTAGTGTAAACGTTAATTATCGATTTATCGATAGATTTTTTTTAGAAAAATTCGAAAGCTTTCCGGTTGTGTATAAACGTGTGAGACAAATTATACAACAATGACGATTTTTATTCTCTTCTCTTCTATTCTCTTGTAAGTAAAATAGATTTTATGAGATAGTGGATTGTACTGATGTTTATACTTTATACAATATACATATAGATATAGTATCGACATAGTTATTCCCTCTAAAAGGGAAGGGTATTGCGTAGAGACAGCATAGAAATTGCGGTTTTGATCGAAACTTGATCATTCGATTAAGCTCAGCATCCTTTTTGTATCTCAATATCCCCCTATAACGCTTCGGGCAAACACGACACGATATAATGGAGCAGGGTCAAGCATTTTTTACGCAATCTTTTTTTACTTGTGCTCACAAGCTGTTGCCGTTAAATCAAACTCTGCCCCCCTTTACTCTGTTCTTTAATGTCTCTGGAATCTACATTGAGACATTATTCGAATGCTTGAACACTCATCACCTTTGTGTTATTGTTTAACTGAGCTGGGAAGCAATATAAATTTTTAATAAAATTAGCCTATATAAATGTAAAGACTCCCGACTTTTGATATTTTTAACCATTGCTCGTACCAATTATTCTCATTTAATCGTTGAAAGTAAAAAGAGCGATTTAACTAATTTCATATAGCCTTGAGAAAGGCTCGCGCTTGAGAAAGGCGGATTTATCGTCGGCTTAGGTGAGAGCCGAACCCACTGGCCATGTATCCATAGTGTAGCGCTCTAACCACTGCGCTGCTAAGCTCTGATGGTCTCTTCAGAAAATTAGATGAAAATCTTTTGACTTGATTTACTCATGAATGGTTGTGGCAACCTAACCCCAGAATAAAAAACTGTTTTTGTGTTTTTTCACTTGCTCAGGGATAATACTTGTCATCTTATTTTTTCCGCTTTGTCTTTTCGGATTACAGGAGCATCCTTGTTCACATTGTGGAGTCGTACCATAGTAGACATTAGGATTCGAAGATAATACTGGATAACACGAAATTTAATATAATTCCAAATATTTGTTGCAGCTTTTGATTATCAGGATTGTCTTAAAATTAAACTCGTGATATCAGGCTATGTCTAAAATACGACTTTCAAGAGAAATAAAAAAGAATAATGGAATAACTTTTTAAATGATGTTCGTGTTTTGCGCGAAGTTTGTCCTCTACGCTTTTTCACACGGAAGTTAAACTCGTAATTGACAAACAAGCTTGTTGAAGCACTTGTACGTCTAGACTCTAGAGTGATATCTGTAAAAGATTTGACTTGGATAAGGCAACTGCAAATAGGAAAAAAATCTAGAATTGGTTGTACTGTAATCCTATAATTTTGAACAATTAATAAATTGATTAACCCTAATGACAAAATGTATTTCTTGCCAAACATAATACCCAAAAGGAAATCAGGGGTGTGGAAGAGATGGTTGCCCAACTTGTATCTTTTTTTAACATGGGGCTCTGAAGACAGTTTTCTATTGTGGATGTTGGTAGCTCCGCCTCTGTCTCCTCCCCTTTTTAGTCTATCATGAGGGCATTGACATCTGTGAGTTAAAATAGACACTAAAATCTTGTTATCCATAAGGATTTGTTCATAGTTTTTTCGAGATTTTACAACAGGAAGCAGGGATCGGTAGCTCAGTTGGTAGTGCAATGGACTGAAAACCTAAAGTACTATGGTTCGATACTCTATGGATGCTATTGCATTTCACTGCTATTTTTTTACTTTTTTGATTTATTTAATTTTGTAATGCAAAACTGAATCTAATCGGATTAAAAAATAAAACGTATTACTTATTTAAAACTTCAATTTATTCCTGGATTAAAACTTATAAGTAACAGTAGTTGGAGTTTACCGCCTAAAAGTTTGAAATTATTCTCTTTTACACGCAACAGATGGCGCTGCCCTCATGATAGACAAATCTTCAGAGGCTTATGGAGAAAAAGGATACAAGTTGGGCAACCATCTCTTCTACAACCCTGAGGAAATAAGCAAAAACTTTTTCGAATATTTTGAATTTTTGATATTTTTCTCCTGTCCAAACACGAGAATTGGCAACCTTCTTACATTTGAAAAAATCGGTCGTTGTTTCGTCTACACATACACTCTTCTACAAGAGATTGAGGAGTTTTCTTTAAAACGCACGTGTATTTGTTAAGTACTGAAAGGTTTAACGAAAAATTTTCTATTAAGTTGAACGTAACAACCATGAGATCCTGGTTTCACGAACAGGTAAAGTTTTTACAGTTTTTTTCCCTCTACACTTGTCAAGTTATGTCACTGCAAATTTTACTTACCGGTCTAGAATGTCGCTGACTGCATTTTCTAACTTAACAATGTGGTTTTTAGTTGTTAGCTAGAGCAATAGCATCAGCAGTGTGGACAACAGTTTTACAGGTGCCTCTAGTCCTTGGACTGAAGTTATTGTTTAGTGGATACCAAGGACTGTGGAAATCTCTTTCGTTGTTCCTCCACTATGGTTCAATATTCAGTCTTCTCATGATTCCCCTCTGTATCTGTGGATTCACTTTCACCCATCTTAAATGCTACAGAGGTATATTCAAGGACTGTTAACACAAATCATAATGGTTATTTATTAATAATCCTCAACATTTTTGTGTTAAAGCTGAACCTTTGGTTTTTTCTACGCGTTGGGCTGTTCTGAAACAGTTGTCAAGCCCATCATTTCTTCTTCTCCTTGCTTGGTACTTTAACATCACTGGAGTTCTGATGAATTCATATTTTGCCATGGCTGTTCCATTTCTTGGCTCATTGAGCATTCAATGTTCTGAAAGGTAAAATACAGTGGATAACTTGTCAATTAATTTACCAATTAATTGTGACTGAAAACTTTATGTAACAGGCAGGAGTGGTGCCTTAATGAATCCCATTTGTTTGGTGTGTTCTTTGGATGCTGGCTTGGATTGTGTGAAGCTGGGGACTTTTTCTTTTCTGATAGAAGAATGGTAAAGGTTCCCCATGTCCAACTGAATATCAAAGTAGCTGTCCGGTCCAGCATGTCATCTCTTATCAAAAACTCATTGAATGTTTCTTTCAAGAGATATGTTGTGTATGTATTTCTTTACTTGCTATTCGGGGGCTTCGTTCGCTCCTACATTCTCGCCGTGACGAGGCTTTCAATGGATGAACCTTTGGATGCAGTTGTGACATTGATCAACATCTCTTTGGCACTTCGATGCATCCTCATCGGATCGGCTTGTATTTTTACCATCAGACTATCTGACTTATTTTTTCAATTGTATCAAATTAAGGTAAAAGTTCTATAAGTTGTACCTATTTGATTATATCCTTCAACTTTTTATAACTGATTTTCAGCCGATTTCATTTCCTATTCTTCGCTTGGTCGACGAAACAACACCTTTACTTCAAGAGGCTATGTCTTCAGGTACCCCTCTACTTCGACTTTGGTCTTGTAGAGACTGGAGCATTTTGGCGGAACACAGCGCAGAACGGCGATCTGTGATTTTCTCCGTCAGCCAGCCAGGAAATCATCCCCACAACTGGAATAGCGTATTTTCAGCGATTCAACCCCAATGTCTCAACTTCATTTCACTACTCAAGGGTGAAAGCAAAATTGTAAAGGCAGAGAAAAAGGAAATGGCTGTTCCACAATCTCCAGTACCTTATGAAACGCTTACTAGCCCCATACGAATGCGCAGCATGGCTCTGACCTCTCCATCTAAGGTGTCGGATTCACCTTCTCTACCCAAATCTAATTTGCAATTCAAAATCCAGACTAAAATGCAAGAGGTTGGTTAACTTACATATAAGTTATAAAATTCCAGGCGGTTAATGATAATCTAATTATTAGGTGCTTGAAAATATAAAAAAGAAACCCATCATTAACTTTTTGTGGGGAGAGCTCCCGGATGCTAAAAGAAGGCAAACGTTTGCCAAAGCTGAGCCGATCATTCTACTTATTGAAGGTATGTTTCCTACATAAAATTCTTTGGGCAATTTTCTCTTATTGCCGCCTTTTACTCAGGACTTTCCCATTTTGTGGTGGCTTCGTTTGCTGAAGATAAATTTGGAGTAGTTCAAAAGGATCTATCTGAAATTCTATGTATGCTATTGGACCTGCAGGCGGTATGAATTGATTTAAATCTTTTCATTTTCTTAATTATTATATTTGTTTTACGAATTTTTCATTTATAGGCCGTTGAACTACGCGGACCACCTAGTGGCGCATTATCCAAGCGAACAGAGGCTTTTACTTGTTCTCCAACAGATGTCCAACTGAAACATCGTCTTAAACGGGCAATAAAATCATCCATCTATCGCATTGTTGTTCGATTTCAGCTTCACATTCTGTAAGTATATATTGAATTGCAATATTTGTTAGTTATGAAATGTGTAACACCTGTGTCCATTCAGGAATGTTCCACTGCCGCCAACCCAGAAGAGGATGTTGGAACAATACCTAGAATTTCTCGTAGGCTAAATGTTGTTTTTTTTTCTTCGTAACCTTCGTCAAAATGTGTCTTTCAAGTAAAAAAAAATGTGTCTACTTGATAAATTAAAAAACGAATAAACTGAAACGGTGATCTTTCTGATGAATCCTCCAAGTAATTTGTGTCTGATTTGATTTTGCTTCTTTTAGGAATTCCAACAGTTGTTTTTATTATTGTAGTTTTATGGAAACGATTCTACTCTGAATAGTTCGTAATTAAATAAGTGAAGACCTGTACACGTGACTAGACTTACTCCTTCACTTACTAGTACATAAGAATAATAAAAAATAATTTCTAAACTTGTGCTCAACGCGCCACAATAGCCTACGGCATTGGTCGCGCATAGCTTCAAGGGATTTATAAACATTTCCATTTTCCAATCTTGGTCTTTCAAATCTTAGTCTTGTGATTGTCATATTTTTTATTTTACACCACAGACCATGTAATTTAAGGTGAAAAATTTTGCTTTTAAAAATTGCTGTTTCAAATAAATCAATAAATGTTATCTTTTTTCTTGTAACCTTTTTAACCTTATCTTTGAAGTTTGCAGTTGTAATATTTAAAAAAAAGTCATCTACTTAGCGGCAAAAACCAATGAAACAAAATAATTACCGTATTAAAAATTAAATACCCTAATAAAGACTATTTAATTACCCCTCAGTGGTATGTTGGTTAGTGATCGAAAGTTCGAAACTACCATTGGGGGGGACTCGGGTTCGAATCTCGGGTGAAGTGATTTGGATTCTAACACATTCTGTGGAATGGATGGTCGATAACTTCACGTGAGATCATGTGGAGCCATCGAGGTGCGGTGATGTTCATGAGATTATTGCATTGAATCATACGTCATCTGAGTATACTGACAATCATTCAAAGAAATTGCCTTTCCTTGATTCACGGTTAATTCATGGTTAACTGTTCATGTATAAGTATTCCAGACTGGCCTGTACATAGAGTACATAGTCCTGTGTTAGAAATACTCCAAATTCACTTCGCCTTTTATTTATTCTTATAAAATGGCGTTCTTCTTTTTTAAAGCTATTTCCTTTCAAGTTAATTGTCGAAATTTTTATGTGTAGAACTTGTTGGCGCTACTAGTCATGCTGTTAGTAGTAGCTGTTAATATGTAGTGCTGATATGTGATTGCGGTTCCAACTTAACAGTTTCCGCCTTTTTTGTTTGCGGACTACAACCGCCCCAATTTGCCGAAATTTGCGCAATTAATCTGTAAAATTCGTTATCTCTTGCGTGCCAAGCTGATTCACTCACCGATGAATGAATTTTTAAATTGTAGGCGCGCACCACCTAGTGGCGCATTATCCAAGCGAACAGAGGCTTTTACTAGTTCTCCAACAGATGTCCAACTGAAACATCGTCTTAAAAGGGCAATAAAATCATCCAGGATCTATCGCATTCTTATTCGATTTCAGCATCACATTCTGTAGATATATAATATTTAATCACAATATTTGTTAGTTATAAAATGTGTAACACGTATTTCGTATTTCCATTCAAGAATTTTCCGCTGCCGCCAACCCAGAAGAGGATGTTGGAACAATACCTAGAATTTCTCGTAGGCGAATTGTTTTTTTTTTCTTCGTGGTTCAAACAAAAATAAAAAAATGTTACCAACTATTGTATAACCTTCGTCAATATGTCTTTCATGTAAAAAAAAATGTGATAAAATCTCTAAGTAATTTATCTCTTTATAATACATCTCCAAGCAAGCTTGTATGTCTGATTTGATTTTGCTTCTTTTAGGAATTCCAACAGTTTTTTAAAAATTATTATTGTAGTTTTATGGAGACGATTCCACTCTGGATAGTTATTCGTAATAAGTGAAGACCTGCGCACGTGATTAGACGTACTCCTACGCTTACTAGTACTCATGGAAAGCAATCAGCATACCAGAGTAACGTACAGATTGGGAAGCAAGAATGGCGATTGTGAAGAGGGGAACCGGCATAATCAACCGGCCTCGACGTGAGTACGGCTTCAGGTGTACACCTCTCTCTCTCTTCTTCTTCCGCTTCATTAATGTAATATGAGGGGTCCCCGCTAAGCTACAGATGCTCGCTCTCGTATCGTAGCCGTAGTTGTAGTCTTGGCAACGACCACTCTTACCTTAATAACATGGATTTGGCGCTCGGGTGCTTGTCGGGCATTGCGCAGCCCTTGGTCCCCTTGGCGAATTGATGAAGGAAAAAGAAGAGAAAAAATACTCAACCCACATGTGTTCATTAATGTTTGTGAGGCCCAAATGTGCCGATTCAGGCATTCCCTTCTATGGAGAGAAAATTGACGTCAATGCGCGCTGTTCAACAAACTAATAATTCGATGTGGTCGACCCGTGTCTTTGTTTTCCACAAAAAAAAAAATCGAAAAAATCTACGCATTGTCTCGAATGGGGGGAAAATAACAAACAAATTTTGTCACTGATGTGCGGATAAAAATGCGTTGAAGAGTTTCTTTGAAAACATTTGTATGCAATGGGAGGGATAGAGAAGAAAACACTGATTGGCTCCATTGTATTTACGGTACTCCCGCCGATTTTTCCGTATACCTCGCCGATAAGCGAGAAAAAGAGAAGAGAGGCCGTTTTCCTAATGTCCCTAGAAGCGGCATTTCAATAGCAGCTATTTTCCAATTTTTAATTCATTCGCTAACAGAGACGATTTGAGATTTTTGGTAGGCTCTCTAAGGGGACCAAGGAGGGAAAAAAAGAAAGAGAAACATGAATGATGTGAGGCAGCGTCACAAAATATAACTGCTCAACTGACCAGTCGCAGTGCCACACTCCATCAGCGTCAAACGGAGATGCTTCAGATAAGGATCGGGTCCGTCCCTCCTTTCTCAACAGCCGTGACCGTGTTGGCGATTGTGTTACCTGTGACCTGTAGGACTACACACGCCAGAAATGTTTTTGGTTGGTATTGTTTTGTTTTTTGGGGTAGAGAGAAGCTCCTTATATTATTCTTTCATGGCTGCTCAACGTGAAGAGCTTATGGAAGGGAGAAACGCACTGACTGCTCCCCAAGAGCCGGTTGACTGTCTCTTTGATTCATCCGGATGGCCGACGGGGTGGCCATAGAAGATGTTCAGTAGAAGCCCTGCCTATACGTATAGGTCTGCGCCTTGTGTGGATTGATTGTTGTGGACACTGACTGGGGCGCTTGAATGAGTGGAATAATAACACAGTAGTCTCGAACGCCTGCCGACCTTTTCGAATGAGAGAGAGAAAATAGATAGACGGTCAGGTATTCTGTTTCACATCGTGACACAAGAGTCAAAGACATTTGTTATCCGCCATCGTCCGGATCTCCATCAGGTCTCGGTAGACATGCAGACGAAGAGTCGAAAACAAAACAAACGAAACGAGCCTTTGTCGAATTGATATCGCATGGCTGCCAGGAGGCCTCATCAGGAACTCTAGCGTCAGTGATTGAAAAGACCATCAATGGTCGTAGCGAAGGTCGCGGTCATGTTTACATTTTGACTCGACTTTGTTATGTTTCCTTTTCTTATGTTTTTACATATTTCCTACCTACCATTTGATTCTTTCTCTGCTGCTCATTTCTGTATTCATTAAATGCCGTTCCGGGCGATTATTCTGTTTTTGAAAGAGCGACGCTCGAAACTGTTGATCACATCGAATTGATAACGAAAACAGCAACAACAAAAGGGAATTATTTTGTATTTATTTAAAGAAGAAGAAGATTGTTGGGTTCGACAAGAGAACATGGCACAACACGGCACCATCGTCCAGTTGTTAGTTTGTTGTATCCATTGTAGGATTTTTTTTTATTATATTTTCTCTCCCTTTCCTCTCTCTCTCTCTACTTGAGTCCGTCTCCTTCTTGGCCGGCTGGCCTATTCGATTCTTTTTATAAATATTTTATCTAGTGAAAAGAGAGAAAGGACTCGGGGCGGCAGAGCAGTGCGCATAAGGAAGATTCAAAAATAAAAAAAAAAAGGCCCCACAAATGACGATGGAAGTTTTGGAGTGTCTTATAGGCAAGAAAATGGGGAGAGAGAGAAAATGTTAGCACGCTTAATCCGAAACGGTTCGTTAGTCTTCAATAAGTTATTCGTTGTTGAAAGCTCCGCATTAGTGCGCGGGCTAGCGAACGGAAAATAGCCTGTAGCATCACAAAAGGATCGAGAAAAGTAGATGCTGGAAAAGAGGGCGCTATTCTTGTATGCAAATAATTGAGCAGAGCGATGGGCTAAACAGTGGTCTATAGCTAGCAGTGTGTTGTTCTTTTTCTTATATTCCGCCTTCACATCATATTCACAACCCCAAGTCTTTTCTTATAATTTTTCCGAGTTTTGTTTCGAACCCGGAAAAAAAAGGCCAACAACATTCATCGCAGCAGCATATATTCCTTTCTTTTGTGTGTCTATATACTTGTTGGGCGCTTCAGTCTTTACTTGGTATACCATGTTACCTGCGTTCTCTATGGAGCCCATGCTATGCCACTAACAACAAGAATGGATCTCTAAATCTCTCTGCGGGGTTTTAAATATACAAAAAAGTGAGTCTTGTCTATAGGCTTTCCGCTTTCGCTTGTACACTGTGGATGGAAATGGTCGTAGTTGTATATCGGGTTGAGATGTGGGCGCGCCGATGTTCCTACCGCTCCTGCTGGTCGTCGGTGGTATATATGGGTTCCTAGCGCTTGCTTGTTGTGGCGGTACGGACGTTCTCCGGCAGCCAGAGTCCAGCAGGGGGAAATAAAAGGAGAAGACGTGAATGGGCAGTTTTTTTTCCTTCGTCTTTCCATCTTGTTCGAAACACTCATGGGAAAAAAAACTAGCCAAGAAAGGGGTGGAAAACGATAGAGAAAGAAAAGGGAAATTTCGAGGGAATAATGTTGCTATTGTTAAACACATTTTCTTTTGTGAACAAATTTCTACTTAAAAAAAACGACAATGAAAACTGTTAAAAAGATTCCCGGTTATTGAAAAATAAACACAATCCAGCACTAGTTGAATGTCCTGCTCGCTTTATTATTTGTCTCTTCTTTCAAAAATAAAAAGGCGAAATGTATGATGGATCGAAAATGTGGATAAGAGAGTGAATCAGCAGCAGGACGTATGACCATCTCTACCACATGTGCGTGCTGTGTGTGTGTTCTTCATTCTGGCGACCGTTCGTGTGACATGGGCAAAAGCCACGATTACTCTTTTCTATCCCTCCCTGTTTGAAAAAGAATGGGGTGTACCCTAGAAATCGACATCACCTGACAGTCCAGTCAGGCTAGAGACACAAGGTGAGGGAGACCTCCTTATCGGCTATCAATATCAATCTATTTGGACGTACGTTTAGTTCTTCTGAACTGCTGCCGTATGAACGTTGAGTGTCTCGCCCTTATTTTTTTAAAAAGAACTTTTATATTTCCCTCTTTCGTGATGAAATGGGTGAACTTGAATTGTTTACCTTCAGGGAATTTTAAACAAAAGGAGAGCGGCTTCATCTGTATGGCGGTAGTAGGTTAGGCCTATTCTTTTTTTTTTCAGTCTCTCACCTTAAAGCTATAAGCGCATTCCCCATTCGACCGTAACTCGTTATTGTTCTTCACTGTCGAGGATTCTCTGTAGGAGGCCAATGCCTAGGTAGATATACCGTCCCTTTTATCAGCTTTACATCTCCAGTAAACAGCAGCACGGATGAGATGAGGAATATTCTTTTACGTTTCAACGTAGAATAATAATACTGAGAGAGATTTTCTTATATTAAATGCGTTTGGGTTCTTTCTATTTCTCGTCCCAACTGGTCAGAAGGGGGGAGGTTAAAAAATGAGTTTTTTTCTTGAAAGACAAGAAGAGACATTTTGATATTTGAGACTATGAAATATGTTTCGTTTTCAAAAAACAAATGAAAAGAAAGAAAAAAAAGGGTTTCTTCTAAAAACTCTATTCCCACATTTTTGTTCTTTTCTTTCCCCCCCAAAAATAGATAGTATACTATATATACATAGTAGATATTCCTTTTTGTTCCACTCTTGTGGACGTGTGTGTGTATTTATATCATACTACGACGACGAGTTTGATGATGGGTGCCCCTCTCCAAAACGTCACATCTAATGCTGACGCCCGTCCACCGTTTCATTTTCTTCCTGTTGGCTCAGCTCGTCACAGATTCAACAAGCTGAAGAGAGAGATTATAAACGTTCCACTCTATGATGTGTACACTCTCTTTCTGTGTGCTGCGTGTGTTTCATGTTACTTTACACACAAACGACCGCGATGGAGTGAGTGGGTTGGGACTAGCGTGTGTTGTAACATATGTCTGATGTGTTGTTGTTTTTTTTCTTATTCTTTCTCTCGGGGTATTTGTATACACTTTTTTTTTTGAAGGGTGGTGTCTAAACCAAACTCTTCCTCTTATATATTATTTCCCGCACCACATTTCTCTGTTTGGTTCATATGCCCATTCATTTTTTGGCTAGTTGCCCTCCATCTATCACTTTGGTATATAACAACAACCACAAACATATGTGGACTTGTTGCCGCTGTTACGAGCATAGACTCCGATGTGTGCGATGCCTTGGAATCTCTACGAGTCGGCGTGAACGATGACTTGGTCCCGGCAGCGATCGAATTTCAATCTGCTGCTGCGCTTCGTTCTGTTCATCTTGAAAACTGAATCTCTGATGATGAATGATCTTGTTCAATATGTTAAACTCTCTCGTCTCGCGCGCTCTCTCTTTGATATCTGCAAGATGACCCCGGGATCTGGTGTATCCCTTTCAAGTTAGAAGACCATGTAAACCAGTCAGCCAACTGACGGCCGTGGCAATGTGTGGTTTCTATACATATAGCACTATGTAGTACTTGATGTAAACTCATTTCCGGCGGGCTGTTTTAGATTGCTGAATGAAAACGAAAAAAAAAAAATTGTTTTTTTCTTTAATGAAAACCTTCGTTTAAATAATATACCCTACTTGGACCGATTTTTCAATTTGACCTGCTGTATATAATAAAATAGGGTCTTGTTTAAAAGGGGGGCGTAGGTTTTTTTTCTTTTTGGTAATGATGCCAATCGACGTCATCTTCGTGTTATATAAGGGCGGGTTCCTTTTTAATTATCAATCCTCCTCCCCCTGTTGTTGTTCTGTTATATTCTTTTTTCGGGGAGTTTCTTTTCCCCCCTTCAACCCCACGACCGGTTTCTTTTGTTATACCTGTGGCATCTGATCCCCAAATCGCATATGAACACACACACACACACACACATTTTCTTTCTTCGAGTTATTATTTATTTTGTCGGCAAAGGATGGACGGATGGCGCTCTATAAGAGATAGACTTTGAGGTTTTCGTGTGTGTGTGTGTATATATTCCTAAGACGTTATTAATCTGCTTAATGGATACGACATCGCGTGTCGGAGCCCCCGCTGCTATTGCCGCGCATCTACAGCTGCTCTTTTTTTATTTTGTTTCTTGGGTTTCTCTTGAGAAGAAAACCAAACGAAGGAAATAATCAAATACGAAAGGAAATAATGGTTCTACGTCATTTGTTGACCCATCTTTATCTTCAATTTTTGAATGTATTTCATCACGAACATTTTCCCAGCTGGAAAAAAACATAATATTGGAGATGCGATATGCCCATCATCTGTTATATAAATTTAGAACCAGCTCTTGTTGTTTGTTTTTCTTTTAAAGAAGAGGGACCGATCATCCCCCCCTACATCAGTGCACTAGGAACTTGATTCAATTCGATTCCTCCGCCGCATGACCGATTGTTTGTAGTTTATAATAGTTGAGTGTGTGGGTAAATAAGGATGAGAGAGCTATAGGTTGGTCGAACAAAAGGGGGGAAACAAAATATTGAAGAAATGTCGCCATGGTTCCCATCACCAGAGCTGAGGCATTCCATATCCATAAAGCAAATAAAGAATCTAAAAAAGGGACGAGCTAGAGAAAAACAAGTCGAGAGGAAAAAAGCCGAGCATGGCAGCTGAGTATAAAGGGAATAAAGAGAAAAAAAGGGCCGAGAAAATGTCGACCGAGAAAACTATCTGAAGATTCAATGATTTCTCTCTCTCTCCACCCTTGGAAGGGAGGAGAAGGAGCGAGATATGCCGACGACGACCGAATCTCTATCGTGCCCGGTTTGTCACGGTTGGTTTCACGCTGAAAGCGCAACACTTGAGCTCTCCTTCTTCTTCTTTCACAAGTTGCCGTCACACAAGTGCGTTGAGTGACACACTGGCTCGGCTATGCATAACGTGCAAGTTCCAGCCAACAGGCGCTGACGAGAGCTCATATGTGTGTGCATTGCATAGCTACGTACAATACAGCGCCAGAAGATGCAGCAAATAAGCATCATCTATGATCTATTATAGCTTTATTCGTGCCTATATGTAGCTTGTTACAAGGCAGCTAGGCAATGCAGCATCAAATTTGAGCCAATTATCTGTACATATCATATAAGGCAGGGGCACTTGGATACTACATGTCAGACTTGCTTCTATATTCGATTAGAATCCAGCGTTGGCGTATTATATACGGTTCAAAGACCTTCACTTGGAGACAAATCACATTTCAATCTGGTGCCACTTTATGCACATTTCTTAGCGTACTCTATAGTTTTATGTTACTATAAAGTAACCTATTACATAGAGGTGGAAGAAGCCGTTGTTTTTGTTTCATCATTCCTCAAGTTCCTTCTTAAGCGGGTATTGGGTAAGATGAGCATCAAAGAAGCGTCATTCATTCCGTTCAGAAAAAAAAAGAATGAGGAACATGGACAGTTTTTTTTTTTAAATTACCAAGAAAAGGCCAAAGTATTTATTCAAACTTCTTTTCTCTTATCGGTATCTTAAAAGCACTCACATCCGGCAAATTCCTTGTCTTATAAATCCAAACAGCAGTCAACTCAACCCATCAGCCCCAACCGCTCTCAATGGGGTTAGTCTCTCCATTTCTTGTCTCATTTTCTTGACGGCCAAAAGAAGAAACCCAAATGTGAAGTTTAATATGAAAAAGAAAAACGGAATAAATCGGCTTTCATTTGACTTTCCTTGCTGCTGCCTGCTGCTGCTGCCACAAAACAAGATCTTTTCTTCTTTTTTTTCAGCCACGATGTTCTCCATTCTCTCTTGAGATCGCCTAGTTTTTATTTTCAGCTGTCATCGGCCCGTCATACATATCTAACTATAGCTATAAATGCGCTGTATAAACACAGCCCACATGCAGCTATACGGCGCAGTAGCTGACGCATCCGTGATGGTCTTATAGTCTAGTCGACATTTCAACCAGATTGATTGACACGATTTCAATAGCCTACCCCCCTTCTTCCTTCTTACATACAATCAGCCAAGCCTCTTTTATTTTTTGCTCGATAAGACGCGCGTAGCTACGTATCAAAAGTTTTTCGGTGCTAGAATAACTTGAAAAGATTCGATGAGGTTGAAATAATCAAAACATGGATATTTCCTTTTTTTATATTTTTTTTTACTTTCATCGTTGGATCGTTTTTATTCGCTATAGATTCGAGTGCACTCGGTTCACCGTGACGCCTTCAACATTCTCGGCATTTTCTTCTACTTTCGTATTCAACTCCCCACCTTGCCTATATATCCATACGCACTTTTTACATTCGATTTGGGGAAAAGATAGATAGGGAGGCAAGAAGAAGTGACAGGTCAATACAATTCTTACCCAGGGAACGATTCGTTGCGTGATACGGTGGCTGCGGACTGAAAGGAGAATTCCCCCCTCTAGTTTTCAGCCAATTTAACCAAAGAGAAAAAAATATCGTAACATTTCCCCGTCTTTGCCGAAAAGTGAAATAAAAAATAAGAAACATGTTCAGCGATCGCACATTGATGACGTCACATTCACAGTTGGTACTCTGAATTATAATCGAGACTCGTTTCGCGGCTCGAAAAAACAAGAACACGATGCCTCGGGTACATATGTAACCAATGCTAAAGTTAATTTGGATTTGTACTCTTTTTTTTTAACTTCTTTCTCCGATTGTGTATTGCGCATCTGTCAGGCGATATACAACTGGGTAAAATTCCAATTGTAACATCCAAAATCCGCGTTTGCGTGTGCGAGACATTAAGAGATGGAAAATGTTCGTTAAGAATCTTTTCTTTTTTATGCAATTTAGCTTTCATTTGTGTCGTTTCCATGCTGCTGCTGGTCGTCTAGAACTCTCATCTTTATTTATTCAACGAGATAAAACTCCACTCCACATGCTACAGCAACCATCATCTTTTCTTCTTCTGTTTTTCCCCGTTTCTCTTTTTCCTTGCTAGGAGTCGTCGTCTTGTTAGGATGGGTGCTGCTGCATTCTGTATATCCTGCTTATTTTGTGTGTGTGTTCCCCTTAGTGTTTCTGTGTTTTTGGTACATCATTAATCTCCAAACGACTTTGGAGAAAAACAGCTTTAGGAAAGACTGCTGTGCAGTTAGTTGTACTACTGATGTAGACTCTGGGAATGAATGTGTTCTTCAGGATCTTCTGCTGCTATACGTTAACTCTGCTTATAGATCATTTCTCATGTGGGCGACACCTAATCAGCCAACGATGTTGCAGTGGCACGCGAGTCACATTTTCTTCCGTGTATTTATATATACATACACGCTGACGACATAAACCACAAAAACAGGCCCATAGTTGGGAGTATCTCTCTCGGATAAAAGCAACTAGTGGAATATTATTATACGGTGCGTCGTTGTACCACTGTGACTTTTTTTTCCCATGCATGAAATGCATTGTCTTTTTTTTGCTGTGTTGAAGCGACTCCAATTCATCCTGGTATACAGATTCTCAACTTCAATTGACCGTTAAAGCTTTAATTCGGCTTAAAGAGTCAGCAGATGTTTGGAGAGCAGCGCTGGAGTAGCCGATAGTGTAATCGTAGTCGTAGTATTCCTTTTTAATACCTAGTCATTTTGAAGGAACAAAATACTCTTTTCTATTCTTAGTCCTCTTATATACTACATGTAATAATGCTTGTTAAATGAGGATAAAAATGGCCGATTGGATATATGAGAGCACCGTCGAGAGGTTGTTACAGACCAGTCTTCTGAAAAAGAATTTAAAAAAAAGGGCGCTCATTATACAACAGCCACCAGAGGGGCCAGCGTAGCCCGCGCTTTGCTCAATGCCTTTGACTGAGGAGGGAAGCCCAAGCTGGGGATCCGCACCGTCAGAACTCAGACGAGAGTCGACTGTCAAGCCGAAAGGTTGTGTGTTAACGTCGTTCATCGTTTTCTCTTTTTTCCCCAGTGTGTTTTTTTCCTTGTTATCAATCTGCAAAATTTTTCGCTTACATCTATTTCTCGAAGAAGCAAATTATAAATCAGGCGAGTCGTATCACACCTGTGCTGCCCACACCGGTTATTACATCCATTATTTTTATTGTCATCACAGTGATTTGTGATTGTGTGTTAATTGTGTTTATCATTTTAATTTGGTGTGTATTTGATCGCCGTGGTTCCCCCCCCCCCCATCACTTTGATTTGATTGGATAACATATCGCAAAGAAGTGTCTCTATTTCATCATCGCCCACCACATATTCAGTGCAAAATTTGAGGAATATTCATTTTGGGTGAATAGGAACTTATACCGAGTTCTTCTTATCTTAGAAGAGCGCCATCATCATTATCATCACATAAGTAAACTGGTAAGTATTTTCAAAATAAAAAATTTGTGAAATAAAGCACCACGTGTCTTTCCACAGTTTCCATCTTTTATTTTATTTGATGGGCGGCATTTGTTTCATTTCCGTTGGCGGGTAGGAGTAAGAAAGACAAACCATTTTTCATTTGAAAATTAGAATAATATGTAGAACTCGGTAGCTGCTGGCTAAGGGTAGAGAGACGAATAAAAAGGTTTTTTTTAGTTTTTTTGTTTCTTTGAGGGTTTTGTGTTTTTCGTCGTGGAATGGAATCGGATTGATTGCATTGCCGTGTAGTGTAGCAAATGACCACCAAATGGCTCCAGAAGACAAATGAGCCGAGATCAAGAAAGAAAAGAGACACACACACACACACACAGGGTTGGTTGTTGGTATAGTTTGGAATTTTCAGTTTTTTTTTTTTGTATATGTGTCTGTGTGTATGAGAAAAGAAAAAAAAGGGGGAATTCAATCAAAAAGAAAAAAAGAATAGGATGAAGAAGAAAAAAGCGCCTTGTTGTTTTCTTCTCGGTTGGTCGTACGGAAGAGCTTTAAGTCGGTCCGGCCTCTACACGCACCGACACACCACCACATCACCCTGCTCAAGTTTTCTTCTTCTTTTTTTTCTGTCGTTTTTCTTTTTTTCATCTATAGCCAGCGCCCCTCTCATTTGCATGGTGATGGAAGCATTCCTTCTTCGGGATCTTCAGTGAATGCTTGTGGTGGTAACAGTTCCTTAGAGTGGAGAGACCCAGTAGCCTTGAGAGAAAAACGCGGCGTCTATTTTTTCCTCATCTTTATTTAAAAATATAAAATATTCACTTTTTTCTTTCTCTCTCTCCATCTATAACCGTTTGCCTCTGAATCCCATTAGAATCTCTTGTGATTTCTCATCTTTTTTGTTTAACGGCCGGGAATATTTACAATCAGAAATGGGGGACTAGATTCTCAAAGTCTAATTAAGGCAGAATTTTAAGTTATTTTCTTTCAATCTTTTGCCGACTACTACGATAACTAATAAAGAGGCAAGGGTGAGCCATCATAAACCATCGTTGTGATGATGATCTCTCTCTCTTCTCAGAGAAAACAAGAAGAAAATAAAAACTGAAGTTAGGTCGACGCCGAATAAAAAAAAAACTAGGGCTATAAGGAGGGGGGGAGAAGAAAATCAAAGCATCATCTTTGCTCAGTTGTTGTAGATATAAAGTCGGCATAATAAAGATGTGCCCTCCGTATATACAGTCCTCCTCCTTCTTCTTCTTCTTCTTGGAGTCTTTGTTGTTGAGGATGGAAGAAGAAAAAAAAAAACAATCACTGGAGGGTTTTTCGAACGCGAACAACGCGACAAGATACACATAGAAGAGATGTCGAGTTTGAGATAAAAAGTTGTTCTGTTTCTTTTGAAGAACGGGACACAGAATTTGAAAGAAAAAAAAAACTACAACAACACGGGGGTTGATGGTTTTTGGTGGTAGAGAGAAATGACAAGCCTGGAGCCAAGTTGTGTCGATCGGACCAGCAGCAGGTGAGATGTTCAGCTACGCAACATGTATCTCTCTCTCTCTCTCTACGTTGCTCGAGCTCTCCTCCTTCTTCTCTCAGAATCCAACAGGTAAATATTACGAGAAGAAGAAGAAGAAGGTAGCCCGAGGTCTTTTTGAAACGGGAGAGTTTGAAGTGGAGGGAGGGGTGGGGAATGGGCGCATTAGTTTCCTCTCTATATTCAGCCCCTTCTTCATGTATATGTTATGCCTTGTGTAACATTTGGAGGGAAGAGGAAAATGGAGGAAAAATCAAAGAGAGCCTCGGAGCATCTTTGTGAAGAAGCTGCGCAACACTTCGCACATGTCGGCTAGTTACTACTGTCGCTTGTATTAGAACCCAACGGTGGAGTTTGAAGAGGGGAAGAATTAAAAGGAATTTGACAGTATTTGATTATTTTGTTGGGTGGGAGCGAAAGGTTTTTACCGGTACTTCATCTTATGATCCTAGTGAGATTTTAAACGACCTACACCGAGCTTGCGGATGGAGTATAACTAAACACAATTGAGTGACAGATATAAAAGAGACAGATTCAAGATGGACGTATATGAGCGATGGAATATAGGGGGAAAAGAGAGAATGAGGAAGAGAGAGTTGATAAGATTTACCAGTCCTTGGGAAATACAACAACTTTTTTTTCCTCTGTCGAAGTGAAGAGGAGTTTGTAGTTTTCCCCTTTTCTTCTTCTTCTATTTTTTTCTTCTCTCTCTCTTGATATTATAGACATAGAGTTAGACAAGACAGTGTGCTCTGTATATCAATAAATAAGTTGCGAGCTTGTGAAAGAGGGACGACGACGCTCCCCCCCCCCCCCATTCAGAAGCGTAAGATGAGCTCAATGATGAAAACTTGGACGTGTGTGTGCAAGGCCCGACAACAAAAGCGAACTGTTTCTCCTCATTTCTCGCGTTTTCTTCTTGTCTCTGTGTATAAAGACCGTCGACTTGTGTATACACATCGACTACTACTCCGACTACTAAGACTTATTACTAGTTATAGTTTTCTTTTTTCTTGATGCTCTTCTCTTTTCTTCTTATTTATCTATTCACTTGCATCCCCCCCCCCCCCCACCGACAAACTAAAGTCTCTTTTCTCTATCTCTTTGCTGCTTTAGCAATGCCTTTGATTATCTATCGAGGAGAAATAAAAACAAAACTTGCGTGTGTCGGTGCATTACTTTGCGCAATGTCAGCTCGGCGGTGATCCTCCGCGTGATGACGAAACGAAAAAAAAAAAACGGAAAATCAACTTTTGTGTTTACTGGACAACGGAATCTGATATACTGAAAGCTGGGAAAACCGTTCGTTTATTGACTCTCCGCTAGCGTTACACAACATACAAACACCACACATTTCCTGACAATATCTTCATTACATTTGTTGGGTTATTGCGTCAGACGGCCAGCCGCCGTTGACAGCAAGGAGTTCGCATGTTGTCTAGTGCCGTGGAGAGAGAGGAAATCATCACCATTCCTTTCACTAAATTGAGAATGACATTGATTGGATGATTTACGAGGAGTCGAGCGTCAAAAGAAAAAAAAGTCTTGAAAATTCACTTGAACTCATTTTTTTTTTCTTTTTCTTTTTAAAAGATTTTCTTTTCTTCCTTAACTGGTGGAGGGGGTTGTCTGGAAGACTATGAGAAGCCCACACTTAAGAAAGAGAGAAAGGGAAGCGCACAATTGAGGGTTGAATTTGTAATTAGAAGGTACTGATGTTCTCTCTTGCCGCTAATGTCCCAGTAGAGAAACAGAGAGAGAGAGAGAATGGAGATGAGAAGAGGGGCATTTTTTGTTTTCGCTCGCGGTCGGCGCACGTTGTGTTGCACTCACGCGAGCCCTGTTATTTGGCCATCGGTTAATCGTCTCGCCATGGATTAATATCCAGCCCGCGTGTGGCTGGCGTGAAACAACCGTCCACCAGGCAAAGGAGACAGACAGACAAGACAGACAGAAAACTTTTTCTTGTGTGGTTCATCATCATCATCAATCATTTCTCTCTCTCTTTCCCTTTTTTCTTCTTCTTCTTTCGCTTTCTGTTGTCGTTGAATCTCTGCTGCGCGACGGTTTATTAACTTCGTCACCAACGGGAAAATTGGTGTACCACAGCAGACAGAGAGAGAGAGAGAGGGGAAAATGATCGTTTGACACACTCGTTGCATGAGTGCGAATTGCGCAAATAACAGATGTTTCGTCACACTATGGGAGCGTCATTTCGAATGGATGTTAATTCATCCCATTTTTTTCCCCCTTCTTTACTGGTATCTAATGTACGTACTTTATGCAAATGTTGTACAACGTTTGATTAACATATCTAAAAGACTGGAATGGTCTACTTTCACACTGGAAATTGGTTCAATGTTTATTATGTCTGGCTTTATTTTAAATGGCGTTTTCTTGCCCACTTTAGTCGCTACTGTCCAAAAAAGTGCCACTCGAAACGAATGCGTCACCATTAAATCTGTTGTCTTTTTTATTTTCCAGGTGTTTGTGTGTGTTTGATTGTGTTTCTCTCTCTCTTTCCCTTGAATGGTGCCGATGGATATCTGTGTCGATGAACTGGCAGTGCTTCTATCATCGTAACCTTGGCCAAGGTATCCGCCCCATTTCTTTGCCGTAGAATCCTCCTCAACAAGAAATTAAAAAAAAAAAAACAAAAAACGTGTGTCTTACAATTCCTGGAATTGTGTAACAGTTGAAAAAATCGTTTTACATCGAGGCATTTTGGAGAGAGAACAAGAACAACATTTTTCAAACTGTGTCAAAGTGAATCATCTCAAAGATCGAAAAATGTCACCCGAAATGGTCATCTACTTCTTGTTGCTGCTCATTGAGCTTATCTGCCAGACGGCCGCATCTGCTAACCGGCTCAGCGACATTTACTGGAATTCCACCAACCCAATGTAAGTCTTTCTTCCTTTCATTTTTTTGTTTTACTTCTTTTTTTTTTTGAATGTACGTACGGTATGTGTGTGTATCTACGTCTGGGTGGTGCGTGACTCCGATGCCGAGTTTCGTTTTAAATGTTTGATATCCTTTGAGAATTGAAGAGCAGTGAGAGAGAGAGAGAGAGACTCTGCACACGTAGTATTGATCCAACGACAGATCAAACGGAATGCAACTTATATATAGGATGACACAAGAAGAGAGCGAGAGGCTAGAAAGAGGAAGAAAAATAAGGAGCTGTTATATCTCTGGCTGGAGGGGGGCAAAGTGCTGGAGAGAATCAGAGACGACGATGATGAATAAGTTATCACGACTACCAGTTGGGCCTCTTTCTCTTTCCCGGCCTCGATAGATGGACGAATATATTATGGGCGCTGCTATGAAATCTTTAACTAAAGAAAGACTGAAAGAGCAACTTTTTTTCAAAATAGGGGAACAAAGGAAGGCAACTGTTGCTGCTTCTGCTCAAATGTGACTTATATGCGGGAAGTTGAGGCAACATTTTCACCGAGTCTTTTCGATGGACAGAAAAGAGTTATTAGATTGGCATTGCGACAATTGGACATTTGCAGTGCTGTGTTGTTGGTGTGACGAGGGTGGTTATTGTTGTTGGCTAACGAGTGCTTCGGTCGATGTAATCATTCTTCTTTTACCGTCATATCCCCGTTAACCTTTTTGTTTTTCATCTCTGCAGCCCTTCTCATCTCTCGAGTTATGGCATCACCTGTCCTGTTGAATTATTTACAAGATGGAGTAGGTGGGTGGGGTTTAGGGGGGGGGGGGGGTTATTTCTGGACCGCGTTCCTCTTTACTCCACCTGACTCCTATAGTTCCTCCATGGGGGTGTGTATTCTACGGTGTACATGCATACATATACATATCAACCTCTTTATTTTTTCTTCTCTCGTCTGTTTCAAGCAACTCCGGGAATTTCTTCTTTGTCTGACCACCTTGTGTTTTTTTCTTTCTTTCTCCTTCTTCTTCCTTTATTTTTACGAGCTCTTTAATAGCGCCAGGAGGTTATAGGAGTTGAGAAGGACAACCTGCGGCGGGAGAGTCTTCTTTTTCCCCATTTTATTTTTGGGGTTATTTTAATAGCTCCTTATTTATTTATTTATTTTTTTTTCTTGAAAGAAATACTTCCCTCTTTTTTTGTTATTTCTTATTTTCTTTTTCTTGTGTACGAGTCCGAAGTGGTAATTAGGAAATCCTATGGAGGACTTAAAAAAAGACCGAAAGGAAATAACTGTTTAGTACACGTCACCTTTGCTTTTCTTTCTCGGTGGTGCTGCCTGGGTATATATTGTACTACGTGAAAATGTTACATTTGCGCGTCGTCGTCGCCATCTCGTTCACGTTCACAAAAATATGGGCCCTGGAAAAAATGAAAGAGAAAATGAAAGAAAAAGGTGATTATGGTTAAGAGCTGCCCCGGCTTCCGTTCGCACCATTGCAAGCCCCCGTTGGTTGTTTCTTTTTTTAAATAGATTTTCATTGTCTTTTCTTTCTTTTGCTCCCAAACTTTATATTTCTTCCCCCTTTTTTTTTGTTAACCTGTAATCTCAATAGCGTTTGAATTAGATTACATTGCAACCGGTTGACGTCTCACCAACCAATTTAGGAAACAATCGAAAGTTCACCTCATTCATCTCATAACAAAATAAAAGTTTTACTTTTTTCGTTTTTTTTGAAATTTCTTGTTTTAGTTATTTTTTGAAAAAAAAAGGGGAACAAACTGGGAATAAATGATGCATCGAGTCTCGATAGCGTGGAACTGGTAAGAACGTGCACATCATTAAGAATATCGTATGTATACATGTCTATATGGACTGGTGTTATTATACACGCGCCATACATCTATCGCTATCGACACAACTATTTTTCAATCTGTTATTTTTTCCTTTTTTCTTCCAGGGAATTGATCTAAACGAGTGTTGTTGTTTTGTTTTTTCTCTTTCGTTTTCCCTCCATCTGTTATTTTTTTTTAAATCTCTCTCACGATATGTTGATCGAGTTGAAAATAACCCCCCCTATTAACATTATTGATGATGGGGTTTGAAGATTTTTCTTTTTCGATTTCTTTCTCGGAGTTTCGTGCTGTGTTTTTCTACTCTTTTCACTCGTCCATCGTCTCGAGTATATAGGAACTAGGACGTCTTTCTTTTCTTCTTCTTCTTTTTTTCTCCCCCGTCTGTGTGTTGGATGTTGTACACAGCCTGCTGTGTATAGCTCATTAAAATATTCGACTCCGCCTTTAGCGTGTTGCCGACTCGTCCGTCTTCTTCGTCTGGCGGAGGAGAGAGAGACGAGGAAGAAAAAGAAGAAAACCCTTTTGCCATCACATCATTTCTCCCGAACCAAAAGAGACCTATCCCACCGCGCACACATTTTGTGAATATACTCAAGACTCGATCGCTCACCGAGACTGATAACTAGCAATTACAGCGAGGAAACGAGAAGAAGAAAAAGGAATAAGCTATTCTCAATTTTTTTGTGTTTGAAGAGAAGGAGGATATTTTTTCATCTATATATCACATACCAATGTCTTTATGGAACGATATTCTAGGAGGATATAATCACAAGACCGTGACTAGTTGTATATATATATAGTACCGGTACTTTACTGCGCATGTGGTACGTTCCCCCCTCATACCCTTTTTTCTTTCAACCCCCCCATCTTCTTCTTTTCTCAATATTGATGAAAAATCGTTTTCTCTCTTTTTTTTTTTTGACTTTCTGACTCGTTTCTTGTTGACTCTCGAGGCTTTATGTTTTTCTTTTTGGCTCCATTTTTTCTTCTTCCCTCTCCTCTTCCAACTACTTTTCCTTTTTTTTGTGTATATGCGTGTGCTGGTGGTTGATGTCATATTAAATCGTTCTAGGCCTCCTTCTTTTTCTCTATATAAAGTCCCTTGTCAAATATTGACGCGATGTGGAGGGAAAGAAAAACTAGACGGACGGAACTGGCCATCCCTTCCATATTTTATTTTATTTTTTTTTTTCTATTTTCGCTCACTTTTGAAATTGCTGTCGAGAAAATGTTTGAAGAAAGTAGAGAAAAAAGGGGCAAACTTTTCATATCCTTAAATTATTATTTTTTAAAAAAGTCTCCCAATATGCATACAACCATACACTGTACGATATATAGTAGCGCATGAATGTTGTTTTGTGTGTAGTACGCGTGACGTAACTTTGACTTGATCGATCGACGTTCTCAACCAAAAAAAAAATGAAATGGATTTTCTTTTCTATCAAAGAGCAATCAACCGGCAAGGTGGCAAGGCACAGAAATAGCTACTAGAGCTTTTTCTCGTCAGGAAATGCGTTTTGGTGGCTGGACTAGCTAGCGGCTAGGCTCCTTGTTTGTCCTGTGCTGTGCGGCAAGATAAAATGTTAATGAAGTCCAGTTCGATCGATGACGTTTCGGCTATGAACGTCTTGCAGCTGCCGATGATGAAGGTGGGAATATATAAGACGGCCAACACTTGAAAATAAAAAAAAAAAATTTTAAAAGGTGAAACGAAAAATCGAAATAACTCAACGGGCGAGACTCGGCAATCAAACTCTCTGGGAATAGCGTTTCCGTGATGACGTCGTATTAAAATACTAATTACAATCAATAAAGAAAAAAGAAAAAGAAAAGAGGGTTCCTTCTTCTTCTTCTTGGAACAGGAAAAATTCCAAATAAAAATACGGGTGATATCCGGGTTGCAATGTAATTCGTTTTTCTTTTGTTCTGGAGCAGGTTGTTGATACTATTCTATTATTATTATTATTATTACGAAAATGAGGTTCTTAATTATTTTTTTTCTTCTGGTGTTTTGTGTATCATCTTGTTGCACACAGAAGGGCGACCCCCCTCTTGTGCCGGTTATATCTTGTTGTCTATTAAGAAAGCGCCAAGAGATGGTGGGGGGAGAGAAGAGGAAGAAGAAGAAGTCAATTAGTTCCGGTTGTTTGAGTCGATTTGCCGGCTCTTGGGGGCTGCATGGCATCACCCCGAGCTCTCTTCTTTCTTTCTTTCTTTCTCTCCTACATCCTTTAATACTTGAGAGGCTAACCTGCCATCAACACCAACTTACCCCGGTTGGTGGGAAAATCACGTCCGAGTTGTCTTTCTCCTGTGTCATCTCTCTCATTGCGTATTCCGCCACAGCTTCTACAGGATATATCCGCTTCTCCTTTTTTTCCATGGGTTGGCTTTGCTATTTGTTTTGTTCGCCGGAAGAAGAAAGGAAAAGAAAAGATAAAGGGTAACGGAGCCACAACAAACGACAGCCCAAACCTTTTGATGTTGCCAGCAAAGATTCTTTTCGCTTTCTTTTTTTTTTCGTGGGGTTTTTTGCCTTGTGTGTTGTGTTGGTGGGTGGCGTCCGGAGGCCTCCAAGTGTCTGCATTCAATGACTCGCGGCTATTTGCTACTGATTTCTACTCGTTGGACTGTTTGACGCGCGGATGCAAAAATGTGTGTACTTAATAATAATACGACCGTTATTTTTATTTGGTAGCGCCTCCTTTTTTCGGTCAAGTGTTGGAATGTGTTGCTTTACAAGTATATTGGCTTCGTTGAAGAAGAAGAAGAAGAAGAAGAACTATTATATGGTGTCGGAGGACGGTGAACTCTTGTCGCCGCACGGGGCCGCGTGTGAGGCGGCGGCATTTGCGCAACGGCCGGCGTGCGCGTTACGGGCGGTCTCCCCTTTTTTATTTAAAAAAGAAAACTCTCTATTCCCGATTGCGGTGTGTTTCCTTCATCCAGTCATCGTCGGTAATGAAGTCGGCAACACCAACCGGTCGTCGTCGTCTTCATTTTATGTTATTTAATTTTTTTATTTTTACGTGTGCGGCGGGACACGCGCGTCACATTTTGCATCACATATTGGAATCGCTTCGTTTATCTAACTATCACGACGGCAACTTGATTGCGGATCTTGAGGACCTTTTAGTTTGTACTAGTTAATTCATGTATCCGCGTACTAATGCTAAGAAATTATTTTCGCTCGACTCCCGCACGCCAGCGATTCCTTTTTCTTTTTCTTCTAAAAAAAAAAATAATAGGACACGTAGTACAAAAAGAAGTTTTCTTTTCTCTTCCGCTGGGGATTTTCCAGTAACTTTTTTTCTTTTATTCTTTCCTTGCAAATGAAATCGAAAGTCATTTCGTCGTTAGTGTCCCGACCGACCAGATGTTTATTACGTTGTCTATAGCATAACGATGTATAAGCGAGACGGTTTAAAAATAAAAGGGTGAAAAAGAACGCCGCCGCCTTGGATGTCTTGAAACGCTATTTTCACTAGCTCGTCTCGTGGAAATAAAGAGACCAACATTTAATAATGTTTGATCATCGTTTGCCAAGTAGTTGACTTTTTTTTCCATCTTTCTCTCTCTTCTTCCTTCCTTTTTTTTTGGTAACTGCCAGAATCCTGTAGTAGGCCTTTGATCTCGTGCGTGTCGGAGCGTGAGCATTTCTTTCTTTCTCTCTGAGAGTGGAAGGCAGGATGGGATAAAAAGGAGACTATCTGGGGATTGTGAGATAGGTTATTATAGCCAGTGACTCTAGAATATTGAATGTCTGTCTGTGTGTGTGTGAGCGTTGGTTAGTGCAACAGTAGGGAGGAGGAGGCCTACAGTGCATTATAATAAGATACGCTCGGACTCCTCTCCTCGCAACCTAACGGTTTATGTAGATAGTTAGGGCTGCTGCTGCTGATGCTGCTGCCCTTGCATATATAGCCTGCAACGGTTGTTTAGTCAAGCCATAGGGGGTAGGTAGGTGAGGGTAGGTGAGGGTTGGTGGTATAGTTGAAGAGGGTAACAAGAGAGTTGCATCTCTTTGACGACAAACACAAAAGCTTGCGAGTTGCTCCGGTTATATAAGGCAACGTTTGCGCTCTGTAGTCATCCCTCTTCTTTTCCTTCTTTTATTTTGCTTATACTTGCAAAGGGTAGGGGTGGACGACATCAAGTCCTTCACTCACTCTCTCTTCGATGCGACTACCACATTACCCGTGTCCGTGGGGGCTCTTGTTGACGTCGACTTCTCTATTTTTTTTCTCTCTCTCTCTAGCTCCCTACTATCCTCTTTTTTTTCATGCAGTGTAGAGAGTGGTTGATCAAAAGTGCCAAAGTCTTTCATTGTCACCATCTTCCAGCAATTCTCTCCCCCTCCCTCTTTAACAGTAGCTATAGCTCTTTGTTCCCCCTCCTTTTTTTTTACACACGCCCGCTTATGTACATAGCGACCACACGCAAATATCCGGCCATCTTTTTTTTTATTTGGAATAAAAAGTTTTCGTCTTTTCAATGGGCTCCATGTAGAATGAGAGCTATATAGTCGCTATTATTATTGCATGCCGTATCGCATAATATAAATATATATACCTGGTCCTCCTGCGTCATCGATTCAATAGAAAAATGGGGAACTTTCTTTGGGTTAAGAACCCGGAGCTGCTGTTATTGCAGCATTTGAATGTGACGTCGCAGCTGGTGTGAGGCTGTGGTGTCGCCTTCATTCATTTTCGAATAAAATGCCGCGCATCAAACAGTTTTCCAAGCA
Source organism: Daphnia galeata (assembly GCA_030770115.1). Classification (NCBI taxonomy): domain Eukaryota; kingdom Metazoa; phylum Arthropoda; class Branchiopoda; order Diplostraca; family Daphniidae; genus Daphnia; species Daphnia galeata. Next base: position 7,909,418 of record CM061115.1, read on the forward strand.
CAGCAGGTTCTTGATATCTTCAATAGACGATCGTTTTTCTACCAACAGTCTTCTTTTTCTCTTTTCTTTCGTATGTCTGTGTGTATGTGTGTGTATCGTGTTATAATGAACTTGAAGGCCTCTTCATCTATTCACCCGTACTTTTCAAATCTGGACAAAATAAGAAAAAATCTTTTTAACAAATTTTTTTAAAAGAAAATAAACTTTTTCAGGATTTCTATCTCCATTTTGCTTTGGGTTTGTGGTGTTGTTGGTCAAATCCAGCCTTGAGCCGTCCGTCCAGTTCAAATTGCCCCCACGCCACACACAAACACACACACACACGCATCATCCCAAGCGTTAGCTGATTCAATTGAGATAAGACCTTGTGTAGCCGTCTTAGAGACTCATATAATAAGGCTTCTCTCCCTGTTTGACTCACGCAACATGTTTGACTTGTTTTTTCCAGTTTTTCTTTCTCTATTACTATGCCATCTACTACTACGTCTATTATATTGTACACAGTTTTCAGAAGAGTCCAAGCACATACTATATACACACACGTACGTACGTATGGCATGCTATAGGTAATAATCCTTGAAGCCATCATTCGTTTAATTACCACCGCGGGATGTTGCCGGCACACGACGTTTCCTGCAAACGCCATGCAACATTTCCTTGTCTCTTTCTCTTCTGTTTCTCTGTTTCTCTCGAATCGCGTATGTAACGCACAGGACAGCGTCTCACCATGATGTTGTACCACAGGCTGAGACGTTGGCCAGTTTGAGCTTTTGGCTCTGGCTGTTTTGTATCCATCAACTTCACACGGTCCCTCCCCAGCACAGCAGCGGGAGTCGGAGGAGAGAGGGGGGTAGAAAGTTTAGCGGAAACGTGTGGAAATCCACAAACAGATGACAATTCGTGTCTTCTTGGCTCGAGTTCTCTCTACTTGTTTTCGTGGCTTTGCACTCGGGGAAGTAAATAGGCAAAAGAGGATAGCAGCGATGACGTCTCTCTCTGGGCTTTGGTGTGTCTCTGACTCTGTTTGTTTGTTTTCTCTTACCCACTCGTTGTTGAACACGTTGCACTCGCCCCCCGTGTGTTGTGGCACATTCCTATCGTCCACACTGCCAGATAATACAACACACAGACACACAACACAGAGAGAGAAGAGTGCTGAGCTCCGGGTTGGGCGACAAGTTTAGGTGGGGCCGCGAGTTGTTGTTGTCTCAACAGCGAAAGAAAAGAAGCGATAGACAGGAGTAGGAGGGGGGAACAAACCAATCTTCGGGATAAACACGACTGCAGACTGGACTTTGTCTCCCTTGGCCTTTTATTTTCCTTCTAGGAAAAAAAAGTCTTTACTTTATTTTTCTCTCAAGTATATTTATAGAGGGATATTGTTTATCTATTCTTTTCTGCCCTTTCTAACTCCCTCTGTGTTTGTATAAAAGTTAGAAGGGGGGTGGGTGCGGTCCGGGAAGCTTTTTTTTATACGTAAAAACTTCCTTGACTCCCGATGTTGGCCGTTTCTTCTCTTTAAACCCAAAACTTTTTTTTTTTTTAATATATCGCCAACCGGATATAGTTGTTGATAATAATTTTTCGCCATTTCAATTTGCGATCCTCGTTTTCTTCTTCTTTTTGAAAGTTTAACAAAAAAAACGGAGGAGAAAAGAGGAAACCTGTCGTTGGACCACGATACGGAAAGGAAAGTAGGAAGTCTGTAGAGGAATCGGATTATCATTCAATCAGAAGTCCCGAAAGGGAAAAGTGTATCCGTGAAAGAGGAGACTCTTTCTAGAAGGCTCTTTCTCTCTCTCTCTCTCTCTGGAGATATTGACTTGTACCGCAAGGACGTAATACCTTGTCGCTAATACAAAGCTTTGTCAAGGCAACCTCTTTTTTTTTCCCAAGTCATTTTTTTTCTGGACTCAGACGAACGTTGTGTGTCTGTATGTGTTTTTATCCTTTTATTATTTTGATTTTCTTTATATGATTGGCTTCTTTTCCTCCCCCTCTCACATGACTTTTCCTCCTGCTCTCGTTTCTCTGGTTGATGCTGCAACAATCCTTATTATACTCTATAGCTTCTAAGTGATTGAGCCGACTTTTTTTTTTTTTCATAGTAATAAGGGATTTTCGTCTGTGGCGGCCTGGAATGTTGTGTCGTAGTAGAGGCTCTTTTCTTTCCATCTTTTGTGCGTGTCTTTGCGACAGAGACACAGGGGTTTCTTATACCCTTGGAACTTGATTGGATGTGATTGTTGGCTCACCAGAAAAGGAATTCGGGAATTGTTGAAAGTCATAGATCTATTCATCATCTTTCGTCCGGGAGAGTTAGTCATCATCTTTTCTCTCTCTTCTCTCTTTCTTGAAGATCATATATACATACAGAGAGGGAGAGAAGATATCAATAGCCTCTCATTTAAAAGACATCGTTCGTGGACGGACACGATGCAACGGTATGTGCAATGCAAAAAATCAAGGGAAAAGGGAAGAAACAAAGAAACAAAAGACTTTGGGTGGTTGGATGAAAGAGACAATAAACTGTATGGCAGGGAAAGAGGAAAATGATGTTTGAAGAAACAGATCAATGTGTGTGCTGACTATCGTTATTCCTTTTCCTCCTTTTCACCAGAGTTTCTTGGTTGTTTCAAATTGATTTACGGACCCTGTCTCGACAGATGGAAGGCAGCAAAGAATCTTGTACATGGGAGAAGCTTTAAAAAACGGAGAAAATCTCATATCTTCTTCTTTGGTTGTCTTCCCGACGCTCCCCCGTCATTCCCGAAAAGATGAGCCAACTGATTGTGCGTCCGTCTCTCTTGTTTTTGAATTTTTATTATTATTTTCCCGAAGAAAACAAATTCCATTTTGGCATTTCTCTTTATTTCTTCTGGAGCTGATTACATTTTCACTAGGGTGTGTGTGTAGGGGGGGGGGGGCAAACATGAAGATGAGACGACGTCAACAACAACTCACGGAGAATGAAAACAATGACTCTGCATCGGGAACCATTGGGATATTATACTATGAATTGGCCAAATCTTTGCTGCTGGGGTCTTATGCGCTACTAGGCAGTATCTCATTAATAATCAATGCCGATAGCGAAGGGAGGGCGGTGTACGTCTAGTTTGTGGTACGTACGTACGTGACGTTGAAATGCGGTCAGATCACAAGGGGTAAAAGAACAAGAACAGACATCGCCTTGATATCTCTCTTTCTCTCTGATTTCTTTGTTCTACCGAAATGTAATGACACGTTGCTACTATATATATTACTCGTGCGGTTTCTTTCCCACCCGTTTTCCATTGCGCTTCTCTTTTTTCTTCATTTTCTTTCTGTTTGATGCGAAACAAAGCGAACGCGGATACCCACCAAGCGGGACTCTAAGAGATAAAGGAGAGACCGCCCCGCTAATTAAGACTCTTTTCTCTCCTTTTGTTCTTTGTCAAACTCTACTCATTTGATCATGTGTCGATCAAGAGCTGTGTAGGAAACAAGCGACTCTTCTTCTTTCGAGATTTTGTTGACGACGATCATCATCAAATGAGAAGAAGAATTTGCCATCGTCAGTGCAATGCAATTCATCTTTCTCTTGATGATAATCTGGTAATATTGTAAAATGAATTATTCCTTTAGGTTCAGACTAACGGTGGAATTTCTCGTTAAAAAAAAACGTGAACGGTTCTTCTTTCCTTGGCCCTTTTGTTTTTTGTGTGTATGTCTTGGCCATAAAACTGACGAATGTTTCCCATCTTATCTCTCTGTCTCTCTCTCTTTCTCCTAAAAGATAAACACACCAAAAATGATGAAAAACACACAAGAGATTTTTTGTTTTGGGTTTTTGTTATATTTTTGACTTGTGTGTGTTGTCTCTTGACTGGTGAGAGAGAAACGAAAAAAAGACATGTTTGAAAAGCTGATTTAAGAAGACTCGGTCCTCCTCATCTTCCCGTTCTCTGCGTGGTTTCCCTCTTTCTGCTCTTCTGCCCATCGCTACGTAGCTGAGTTTAAGTCCTACACACAACTGGACAATGCGCAACTTTTGTTATTCGTTTTTTCTTCTTCTCCTTGTATATTGTTTTGTCTTGTACAAGCCTAAGATATCCTCTCTTGACGTAACCAACTTGAAGGAGTTGAGCGAACCGCGTGAATCCTCGAAGGGAAGACAAAAAAGCCGAGAGTCGGTGTGCACGCACGCGCACTCGTGGAAACCCATTCGAAACCCCCCACCCCCTCCCGACATGCACTTTACACACACGAACTTTTGAACGGTTTGTGTGTGTGTATGTGTGTCCTGTGGATTGTGAGTTGCTACGCCTCCTCCTCTTTTGCTCCTTCTATCGCCGTGAGAAACACATGCACGTCTATTACCACCCACCGTCACCACACATACGTAGCATCCATGAAAACGACATTAGCTCTTTTATATCGAACATTTGTACACGTATATGTCTACCACTTGCACGTTTCGTGAGTTAGCGCCGATGGGGGGGGGGGGGCTCCAGAGTTTTTGACCTAATAAAATCAACTATACTATCACGAAGAAGAAGAAAATGTGGATAGACGAACGATGTTGTTTCAAAAAGTCGAGATATGATGGACGAAGAGAAGAAAACAAAAGAAACAGACAGTTCGTGGAAAAAGGGAATAAATAAATTTTTAAAAAAGTATTGCACGCGGTACCAACTTGTTTACGACCGGTTTGTCCTCGTCCGTTTGATAGTTCGTCTACCTGTCTGAACGTGTAGCGTGTCTCTCTGCCCCGAGCTTTTTCTTCTATTTCTTTATTTTTTCGCAGTTTTGAGGGAAAAGAGAAGGAAAAGAATATAAAGGAAGGTTTTTTTATTTGTTTATATTTTGTTGAAGATAGATATATCTGTGCCGAAACCGTGTAGGACGGTCCCGCGGTCCCGCACTCTCTGTCTCGCCTAGTTGGATCGGCAATAAGTTTTCTCTCTTTTGTGTTGTTGTTTTCCATTGGCGTATATATTGCCGTGCCGCCACTTTGCAATGGAACGAGCTCGTATGTGATAACGACATTATACGACCGTTTTAAACGACGCTTATTAAAAATAACACAAGAAAAAGTAACAGAACAACAACAACAACACACAACAAAATGGGAAAGAGAGAGAGAGAGAAAAAACAAACAAACAAGACGAGCGTTGCGCTCTTGCGAAGTTTGCTTTTTGCCGGTAAATTCGCCAAGAGAGTTTTGGAAACGGTGGAGACGTGCCCGTTTCGAAAGTTGCATCAAGAGGATGAGTGTGTGTGCACTGATGTTGGCCTTCTCGGTATATGAAGAAGTGCAGAAAATACAGCCGAGTTTCAAGTTGAAGGAAAGTGCAATATTCAATTCGGCAGCGAGGAGAAAGAGTTTTGAAACTCAACCCAGTTGTACTGCGTATTATTACTCTGGGAAATGAGATTGAAAGATAAGTGGAGCTGCCGCCGGTTGGGATGACCGGATTGAGTGACGAACAAGATGAACAAAGACGAGCCAGTCAGGAAATTGCATTTGGATGGCATATCTACACCAACATCAGCCGTCTATTTCACTTTTCTTTTTTCAGAATTGTCTCAAAATCTTTTTGTCAACTGGCACGCTCTCAACTGATGATTTTATACGAGTTAACTTGTTTGTCTTTTGTTACTAGAAAAAAAAAACTCATTTCGCCGATTTTGTTGTTTATTATTCTTACGATTACGGTAGTATAACTATAAAGGCTTCATGATTGTGACAAAGTTTTCCACTCGGAAAGGTAGATAAATAAGGCACTACTACATCGCAGGCAACAGTGGCGCGTTGTTTTCTTTCTTTTTTTTCCCCTCCCCATAAGAGGGAAGACCGGGACGCAACACATAAACCCTCTTAGCCCTTGTTTCTTTCTTTATTTTTTTTTTCTTTCTTTTTTCCCGACGTGTCCGTGACTTTTGTGTGGTAGCCACCGTACGTCGCCGGTACTGTCAAAGCCAGTTGCTCATTAAAAAAAACGCACAAGAAAAGGGGAAAAAAGAAAAAAAAAAAAAAAAAAAAAAAAAGAGGAAGCCCAAGCATAGAATGAGTTGGTCTTCATGCACTGCCCGTCTCATCCAATCCGACAGTTGCCGTTGATTTCCATGAAATTTGGTGGCCGACCTCAGCAGAACAAACTTGACTATTAATTTGATTGGCGCTCACTTTTCGCTAAGTGCCCTGTGTGTGTGCGCGTGTATATATCGCCCAATTGCATCGTGACAGCATCAGCTGCTGTCCCGACTGTCATCTTGTTGATGTTTGATGACCAGGTGATTGCCGTTCCAAATCTTAGTGAGATGATCCAATTTTCATGGCCAGCAGGTGAATGTCTCTGGGTCGCACTGTTCCATTCAGAGGAGCGAGAATAATACTGGGTGGTTTATCGATTCGAATCAAGTTTGTTCTTTTCTACGTAACATACATCTGGTCTGACTGGACTCTTTATCCTCCTCTCCTGTGCTCATACTGTAATGCACACACACTGTGAATGCTGGTTTATGTGTGTACTGTACATATGATTCATTCACGAGTCAGCTGCTTTACCAACAGACGGCCGTTCTCCACTGAATTATTTGTCAGAGAACGTCCGTGCTCTGGGACCTACTGGTTTTGATTATTTCATGTTCAACTAGAAAGAAACAAGAGAAATGTCTCTTTGAACGGCGACTAGATAGATGACTCATTTTTGAAATTTTCTATCTTTTTTTTGTGAGAAAATTTGGTTATGTAGCCCATTACTTTTTCTAGTCTTAGCTATTTTTTTTCTATTTCCCTGGATGATTGATTGACGTGTGGTCTTGTAACCCGGGGTTTGTCTCTTATGCAGATGCCACCACCCAAGTCATCCAACCAAGCCGTCCTGCTGACGCTGAACTATAAGGCTGCTTTGGCCTTCAAGTCTCGTAGCATTATATTTGGTTGAAAAGGGACTTTTCAGATACGTATACTCCCAAAATTGGATCGAATCTCCATTTCCTTGTAGAGACATGCGTAGTTTACCGTGAAGAGAGACAAATGAGAGTTCTTAAAGACTCTGCTTCTGCAGCAGTAAAGACAAGTGAACCCAAACTTGAAAATTCAACCGAGAGAATTTATTATTCGACCTTATCCTATTTGGGAGGGGTTTCCATTTGACTTTGAAGACTTTCGTCGGTAAACCCAAATAATAACAAGACGAAAACGCTTTAAGAGGCAATAAATGACGCATTGTTTCTTTCTACTAAGCTATTTCTAGGGGAATAGTGCGAAGCATTCATTCACATTATTTCATACTGCTAAGAGAGAGAGAGAGACTTCCTTCTCATTTGAAATCCAATTTCTTTCTTTTTTCACTTGCTATCACACATGAGCTGCAAACTACACGCTCTTTGAGCTGCAAAACTAATGACGGTCGCAATCATTTTGTTGCGAGAAATACGTGGGAGATTACAAAAGTGTAGCAGCAACGGGACGAAAAAAAAAAATGGAATACGTCATTATACTTGTATGTTTATCCATTCCGGAATTTCAAGTTCCCAGAGTCTTAAATTGGTGCGTGTTTTTGTTGGAGGTTGTCCCGCTCCTGTTTTTCTTTCTTGTCACAACAACCCACAGAGATTCCACTTCTCTCTCTTTTTATCTTATTTATAGAACTTTTTTGGGGATTTTTTTCCAGTATAGTTGTTGTTCGTTGTCGTCGTTATATTTACCTTGTCCCACCGTTTGGTTGTCATCGTTCTGGCCTCTTTTTCTCCTCCCGTGATTCCATTCGCCGTTATCGGTGGTGGGTTGACAACAGGAAATTAACTCACGACACTGTTATTGTGCTGCTCCCGTCTCTCTCTCTCTCTCTCATTAGCCGCAACTCGACATGAGACTCCGGGAGCAAGAGAGTGGCATTGACGCCACGGTCTTTGCTACGCGCTTTGTGTGTATGTGGCAAACGCCAATATGCCGCGTGCAAGGAGCACAGCACGGGATCTCCCTTCCGTTCCCTTTGATCCGCCCACATCGAATCACAGCCCAGCAGTTTGCTGCTCTGCTTTGCTTTGCTTTGCTTTTTTTTTTTTTTGCTTTTGCTTTTTCTTTTCTTCTTTTATCTACATACTGTTATACAATAGAAGATCACGGGGAAATGGGAGGAGGATGAAGAAGAAGATGAGACAACCCATCCGGAAATGCTGTTAGATCCTATGACACTGTTCCGCTTGATTGACGCGAGTTCTACCTTTCGTCTTGAGACACAGAGAGAGAGGGGAGAGAAGTTTGGTATAGGAGTTGTCGAGGAAATGTAGAACGGCGTGTCGTATTTCACGGGGATGCATAAAGTGCTCGTTCGTTGGGTAGCTACTTTACTTTTTTAAACCTGTTAATGTCTCCTCCTTCTTCTTTATTTTCAACTTTGCTCGTGATAAGAGCAGAGGCTGTGAACCTCGAAAATTCATTCCCCAAAAGAGTTTGAAAATTTAAAATCAATGCCCGCCAAAACTTCTCCTATCTCTCTCTCTTTGCTGATCTCATTATTATTAAAAAACGAGGCAGAGAGTGAGAGAGAGAGCCGACTAAAAAGACGGAGCTTATATAGAAGAGGAGATATTGTGAATGTAGTACGCTGTGAGCTCATTAGAAGGCTGAGGCCCTTGATGATTCATACGATACCCCGTGGGAGTCGTGCCATTTCAGCGCCCCCATGTTCTGTAATGTTGCGAGTATATTGAAATCGTTCAGTTTCATCTTCTTCGAGCTGTCCCCCCTTTCACTCCTACACATTGACAGGCTGAATTTGAAGCATCCGTCAATAATCCATCGTCTCTTACTACACAACCCCCTTCTTCTTTCAAAACTGAAAAAGAAAAGAAAAAAAAAGGAATAAAAACACATTAGAGCTGTCGAGTTTTTGGGCAGTCCAGTTTTATCCCGAGTGACGGAACAGATGCCCTTTCCATCCGTCCATCCACGGAGAGCCGAGTAGTTAGGATCAGACGTGTCTGCTCCTAGCGTGTGCTCGTCAAAGTCTATCGCAGTGGGCAACAAGGTTGGAGGTAATGGACGAGTAAGAGGGGGGGGGGGGTTTGAAGGGATATAAAAAGTGATTGGTCACGAATGAGCTAAGAGACGTACAGTCGAGAGAGCGTCAGCGAGATTTGAAGCTATTTAAGCCCAACTATGTTAAATGTGTGTGTATACTGTGTAGTATACATTGTTTAGACGGAAAGGAAGGAGTGAGTGGGTGGGTGGGGGAGATGTGGAGAAGAGATGTAAGACTCGAGGCCTCTTAGCCGAAAGCCTTATTAACCCCCTTGTTCGTCCATTGTTAGGGATTTTACATGTCGTGTAAGCTGATTTCATGCTACCGGATATGCCTAATGGCCACTCTGAGGACTGACCAGGCAAGAGACCCGACAAATAAAAAGAGTCCATCATTCTCCTCTTCCAATTTTTAGTAGGGGTCTGGTTGGAAAGAGTCGAGTGGGGATACTTTTTGACTTTGAGAGAGTTCTTTTGGTTAAAATGAAAAAAAATAACAAACAAACGATGACATAATCCTCTCTTCCTCTCCATCTAAAAAGTCTCGAATGACTCGATCCTTAAAAAAAATGGGGGGAAAAATGTTGGGCATGAGCCCATTTTTTTGTTGTTGTTGTCCCCCGGAACTCGATGGTATGAAAATGAAACTGATGAGATTGTCTTGGATCGACGTTGTATAATACATTTCTCAAATGGAAACGTCACAAATAGATTTCTTTTGTCTTCATCGACAAAGTTTGATGAGTTCTTTTTCTATGGCTCGTCGTCTTCTTTTTCCCTTTTTTTGTTCAATTTTTATTTCGACGATGTTACCTTGTCGCACGTCAGAGAGATAGAGAGCTCTGTCGGCATGGAGAGGGCACGTATCTTTGCCAAGAAGGCGTAAGATGGTGAAAGAAAACGATGAAAGAAGACGAAGAGAACGAAAGTAGCGGAAAAATCAATGATGACGGATTGGGTCATGTGAGTGGAACAGTTGCAGGTAGGCCGCCAATGATGCGGTAGGAGTCGCAACGCCCTCACGAGTAGTATAAGCTATACCTTTTGTATTTGTATATTGTAGGCCTACGCACACACTCACACAAATGTTGTGTATTCTGGTTGTGTCGCTTCCCCTTTTGACTGGGTCTCCCATCTCTGCGCAACTGTATAGAAGAAAGCAGGAGCAAACATGATGTTGAAAATGTTTCCATTCTCCATCAACTCGAGTCGATTTTGTGTATGCAAATACCTCACTGAATAATAATATCCTAGGTGGATAGATATGGGGTGAGACTTGAGTTTGAAAAATAAGAGGGTCGACAGAAAAGATGAGCCGGAACGGAAGAATAGAAAAGGCAACGGAAGTGGAAGAAGCTTGAGATTTTGTGGGTCTCTCTCTCTGTGTGTATAAAAGAGAGGCAAACATTGTCATTCCCCCTCCTTTCCTTTGTGTATATGTGGATGAAATGACGTTACGGATCATTGGCTTCTTCTCGTTGACTTTTGTTGCCTTTTCATGTTGAACGTCGTCGTGCCAATAGTTGCAAGAGTAGACCGTCAAAATGTTCATGACCGATCGACGACGACGACCAACCGCCTAGTTTTTCTCGTATGTATAGACGAACGACGACCCTCCGTTGTAATATGCACACTCACATACTCCCGGAAGGAATCGAATGACTGGTGGGGGCACTAGGAGTATCATGGCAACACTATGACATGTATAGAGCAGCAGCAGTCTCCAATATCCCCAGCGTTTGTTTTATTCGGGAGTGTTTCATGTCAAATGGCGCGTGTGACTATATACTGGTAGAGAGAGAGTGGGAATCGACTGAAGATCAAAAGGTGAAATCAAAGTAAAATATTGATATTAAACAGACAGAAAAACAGAGGTGAAAATGTTTGCATTGATTTTTTTTGAGGATTTTTGAAGAAAATACGGGACTATATAGTAGTGTGATAAGGAGCCCGTCAAGTAAGGGTTAGGAGTTTTGACGAGCTAGGGGGATGTTGTATATAGCAGGGGATGTGACAGGCCCCATCACTCCTGTCACCCAGCGTTATGAAAGTTTTTTTTTATTATTTTATTTTTTGTTTTTATTTTGATATATTTTGATGGCAAAGAGTGAAGGATCCAATGGTCTCTTTTCCCTTCGAATTCCCAGATAGATATTCCCCTATACGCAGCCCATATGTGCGATGTAGTTGGATAATAAAACCCACGAGCAGTGAAACTAAACGAGTTTGACGCGCGCTAAAAACAAGTTCAAATGGACGGTGGATAAGTTTATTTTAAATAACAACAACAACAACAAAAAAAGGAACCCCTACCCCGGATGAAAGAAAAATTTCCTCCAAAAAACTTAGTGAGTTGTCCTCGCAATAACCAGTATGTATGTGGAATGGGAAGGCGTATGTGGATCTGCGGACTAATGCAAGTTAAGGCGAATGCGGGGTTGACTCAATTTCCGGCCTTGTCTTCTTCTGGAAGGAAACGCTATTAAAAGATAAAACATTGCTTGCTCCGGCTTGATGTAGCAAAGTGAAAAGACGGATAGAAAAAAAAATAATAAAATAAAAAATAGAAGAAGAAGAAGAAGCTAGATGGAAATAAGAGGATGAAAATCCCCGACTTTTCCTTCTCCCCTGTCTCCTCCGTTCTTATTCATATACTTTATATAATATATAAGTATATAGTATCCATGTTGACGAAAGGGACATACATACATAGTGTAGTATATTATAGGAGTAGGAGGAGGCCTTTGGTGGATTGAGAGGGGGAAACTGTGCCTGTCTGTTGTGAGGGGTTCTGGAGCCCTCCTCCACTCCCAGACACACACCTTATTGATTAAAGATCCTGTGCGCGTCGAACATCGAAAGAACCGTGAGAGAGAGAAAGACATGAGAGACGTTCAAGAGGGGGGAGGGAGAGTGTATATCTTGTGATGATTCTATGCTGGATATAGCCTCTTCTTTCTATATATCCATCCATCGAAGTCCAGTTTCCTTCTCGCTCTGTCGTTGAGAAGAGGAAGAAATCCTTGCGTATTCTTTGCCTTATAGTACCTACTCCCCTGTTTATGGCCAAAGAGATTGGGGCTGGGCAGTCGTTTGATTTTCCTGTCGATCGGCCGCTACTTTTGTCCAACCGGACTATACACAGTATAGCCAACGGGGGGGCAGGGCCCATTTGGCACCAGATTCACGTAGACCTCTATTCGCCTTTGAGAGGGTCAAATTTTCTCGACATTTTCGTAGAGTAATGTTTTCTTCTTCCTACTTTTTTTTTCTATCCCGTTTTCCAGCCTCTTTTTTTGACTTTTTATTGAGACGTTCCCGCCTTCAGCAGTGGAGCTATTATTTCCAAACGCTTGTGGAGATGATGGCGGCGGCCAGAAAACAAAAGGGTAAAAAAAAATCTAAGCTCTACATCGACTTGATATTATTGCTGGCCCACTAGGTCCGGCCGGAATGTTGGTCTTTAGTTCCGGTTCTTTCTGCTCGATTGGCGCATCCAAGTTGGGGGGAAATGTGGAAAAGGAAAGAAAAGAAAGAAAAGGAAGAATGAAAGAAAAGAATAGAATAGTCTTAAATAAAAGAGAGACAGAAAGAAAAAAAGAAACTTTTGTCTGATGCTGTGGCTAATTGTCGAGTCTTGATGGGCTGGGCTGCCTCTACAACAAAACACAACACACAAACGGAAAAAAAAGGAAGAAGAAAAGAATGGGATGATAGCCGTGCCGTTCATTATCGATAATCGAAACTTGAGAGGACACAGAAACTTTTTTTTTCCTCCTATTGATTTCCCTGAACTGTAAAAGAAGAATAAGAGTGAGAGAGATGCATGTCCACGATTCTATTTTGATTCGATTCTTCTTCTTTTATATTTAGAACTGTGTTTCATTTCCATCGCAACAGTCGACACTTTTGAAAAAAGGAAAACAACAAAAACCAGGAAATCGGGTCATGTGGGAGTATATGCTGTTGTTAATCCTTATGATACAAGAGAGTTGCGCTTTTGCTCTGTTTTTCCTTCCTTTCTTGCTAGTCTATGGTCGAGCACCGACAATGATGATGATCATCAGCTTAAGAGAGAACGCCCTTAAACGTTGGAATATGCGGTCTCTTCCCTTCTCTCTCTTCGTGAAAGTAGTGTGGAAAAGATGCACGCGGTCCCGCGCAAAGTTTTAATCAGTCCAACCGAGGTGAAAGAACTAAACGGACTCTAGCGTCGTATAGAGCGAGAGAGAGAAGAGCAGCTCATCTAATGTCCTTTTTAAGAGTGGGTCTGCGGCTCAACTTTAAAAGGAGAGGCCAAAAAGAAAAGAAAAAGTTCGAGGGTCACTTTGATACATACACACAACGTCCATCTTTCTTTTTTCTTCTTTTATTATTGGTCGACGTTTTTCACTGGACTGGATTACGAGTCGTGTGCTGCTTGAGTCTTTCTTTCTCTCTCTCTCTCTCTTTCTCTGTTATTGATGCTGGCCAGAAAAGGAGATGAGCTGACGAGAGTGTGTCGTAAACCAAAGCAAAAAGACGGGCCCCGAGGAAATAAATATGATGCGCTAGTATAGAGTATAGGACCTTCTACTTTTCCTAGCATTAAGCTATGGGGGTAGATGCCATAGTAGACGCTTCAGGGAGTGTAGAGACGAAAGGGCAAAAGAGATAGAGAGAAATGAAGAAGAAGAAAAAAAAGCAATAGGAGCCAAGGAGCAACAATAACAACAACAACAAGAAAAAAAAGAAATACATTCCGAAAGACACAGGTGGGTGGGAACGTGCCCAGAAAAAGGGCTCCCCCATTTTCACGTGTATTGCAGCAATAGGCTTTGGGGCTATGTAATGAGATTCGCTCGCCTTTAGTGTCGTCGATTGCTTGATCCGCGAAAGTTTGTGTAGAACCAAGGCGCCACCGTTTATCTTTCTTTTCTTTCTAACTGAAAAAAAAGAGCTACAACTCCACACGAAAAGGAGAGAAAAAAAAACAGAAAGGAAAAAGGTCAAAGCCAACGCCAAACACATTGTCATCAAGTGAGGGTAATTGACGTCGTCCAATTGATGATGGTATGATGGCGACAACGCCCTTACTTGGGCTATAACGGTATCCACAACTCTCTTGTTGTTGTTGTTGTTGTTGTGCCTTTTGCAGTCCCGTTTCTCTCCTCTTTCTTTCTAGCTGTCCTATTTCTTATTTTTTGTGCGTTTGGGTGCGTTGACGGTCGATTTGCGTGTTTTCCCGCACTACTCCAACGTGGTAGCGCCACCAGGCAACTTCGACTTGTACGTCGCTCTCTTTCTCTCTCGCACACACACACACACACACAATGTCGTCCTTCATATTGCATAGTCGTTACACAAGTCTACATAAAATATAATAGTGCGTATATAACTGTAGGCGAACTCGCTATACAGTGTGTGTGTGTGTGTGTGCTCTGTGTATATATATTAGACATGGAGGTAGTTAGGAAAGAGAGAGAGAGAGGCTTCTGACGATCAATAGTATAGATCCTACCGTAGAATGGGGACGCCAACGTGACGTTTTGCCCCTCTCTCCCATTTCATTCTGCAAGAGCGTCAACTGTTACAATAACGCGCCTAGCGCACTGGATGGATGAAATGTGTCTTGTTGTCTGTGTGTGTGTATACACACAGCACAGGTTCCTCCTCATATTCCATCCCATCCATCGAGTACAACAGTTTTCCTTTTTTCTTTTTCTTTTTCGTTAAATTTTGAGACAACAAACTGGAAGGGGGGGGGGGAGCACACTCTGTGTTGCTCACTATCTTCTTTCTTTTGTATTTCTCTTTATACACATAATAGAATAGGATGGATGTAGTATGTCTGGAACTGGATGGGGAAAACAGAATTTATTCTAGAGCACGTGGAACGCAATAGATCCAGCGCCTTGGCTCGCTCTTATTGCCATTTCGCTTCACGGTCCATTAAATTGGGAGATCCGGGAGAAAGGAGCGCGCGTGTTTGTTTGCCAGCCAAGGCTGTTAGCTCACCAGTTGTTGTCTCTTTGTTATGATCCTTATTGTTTTGTTGATGTCAGACGATGAAATCGAACACGAATCGAATCAAAGTTTTCATCCACAATAGCCTGCAAGCATAATACGATATCTCCCTACTACGGGGGAAAAAAGATGAAAATCTAGTTTGTGATTTCGTTTGTGTGTGTGTGTGTGTAAAAATTCCATATTCTATTTGGGATTCTGATACCGTTATATACCCCACCCATTCCACCTTTGATCGATCTCGTCCAGTCGGTGGAGAGAAAGAGCGAGAAACAATCAATGATGGAATAGACCACTGCTGTGTCCAGCCCCCCAAGCCAGTCTATTGATTGATATTGTCTTGTACGTATCAACGATTTTGTGGGGTGTTTTCTCATCATCATCTGTTTTGTTGCTGCGGTCGTGATGTTTGGTCACGCTCGTTGTATGTTTCTGTTTTTGTTTTGTTTTTCATTTCATTTCATGATGACGGACGATAGAAATATTGTGTGGCATTTCGTGTTGCGTCATTTCGTGGCGTTCCACTACTACCATACATGTAAAACACGGATTGCCCTTTACAGGTTATTTGAATTGGTATATACCCCGAGGATGCAACACAATAACCGGTATAACCAATAAACATATGCCATATTTTATCGTTTTTCTTTTTCTTCTTCTTCGTTTTCTTGTTTTGGAGCAAAGAAAAAGATACGGATACGATATATCTTGGGGTGTTTTTGCTTCGTTTGACACGACGCACCCCGACAGCTTGAAGTTGATGCTCTAGCGGTTGATAAGCTTTAAAGAATAAATTCCCAAAAAAGAATAAAAGAAAGAAAAAAACTTGTCTCGAATCTGATAGACAAGTCGATCCCCATAACCAACTGCCAGGAAACATGCGGTGCTGAAGAATTGTCAGAAATGAATAAAAACAAATAAATAAATACAAATAAATAAAAAAAAAGATGGAGATTGTGGCGCTCAGTCGCCCATAGCAACCGGCCTGACAAGTATGAACATACACATACGTAAGCACAGTTCGGCCAAAGGAAGAAGCCTATAAACAAAACCATCCAGAACATAGACACACAATCCACCAAAAAGAAAAAGAAAAAAGTGGAGAGCCCTCAGCTTGGTCCCTGTTCTCATCTTCTCCTGTCTGTATGTCAGTTTATTTCTTTTGTAACAGCGTCTTTACAATGCTTTTTACAGACATAAGAGAGGGAGGACAGAGACTATATGGTAAGGGCGGAAGCAATGCGGAGCAACTGTTTCGCCAGTCATCCTTTCTCTTTCTCAGCTAGTTCTCTATTGAGTGTATAAATATAAAAAAATACAACAAAAAAAAAATATAGAGTATAACAGAAGAGCTCAGAGTCTAGGAGGATTTGAAGTATATGCTTTTCGCCTGTGTTGCCACCACTACTACTATTATGATTATATGTAGCATACGTCGTTTCGGGGGGGGGGGGGGGTACTCTCATCTTCTCGGGTTGCTGATGTCAAAGTAAACTGGCTTTTAACCGATATACTACTACTACAACTACTACACGAAACGATGGGAAGAAGAAGGGGGGAAAAAGGCAGCTATAGGAATTTATTTTCTTCTTCTTATATTTTTTTTGGCTCGTTCCATTTGAGTTTGCCCATCTGTTACTGCGTTTCCCCGCTGTTTGGCACGGTCTTTGTCGCCCTGTCGCCAAAGATATGCGACGGAGCAGCCAAGGAGGGCCCCTAGCTTAGCGCGTCACCAAAAGGAATGCGACGCTACCAACCAACCAAGCGCGGCGCCCAGTTGAGCTCCAGGAGGACATTTTTCTTTTATTTTTTTGTTCTGTTTTCACCTTCAACCGTCCACAACTGGTGACCCTGTTCGACGACAAACGATCCCAACAATGCCGACCGTCTCTCTCGTCGACAGTTAAAGCGACCGAATAATCGAATGAGATAAGACCGGTCGTATAGAGCTGATTACCGAGCTCGTTAACATATCCTTCCTATGCGTACGATTGAGATTTATCGAAAGAAATTGTCGACATTTCTCATCGGCTGATGGATTGTCTCACCTCTGTGATTGTTGGGTGAGGGTCATTTTTTTGTTTTTTGTTTATTTATTTGTTATTGTTATTTTTTAAATGGTATTCGATGGCGTAGCTTTTGGAATTTATTCTTTTACTTGCTCGTTCACATTGAAATTCCTCGTTTCCTATTTCCTACGGCAGATGTAGAATTTGTGTAGACTGGAGCACGCGCCCGGCCTTTTGTTTTATGGTTTTTCGGGGCGACCGGAACCTTAGCGCTTGGACGCCGATCCGTGAAATGTTTAGTACTGTACAATGTACGACGTACATAACAACCCACAAATAGGCGAAAACTCTCCATCTCCCCCCCCCCCCCCTTTCCCTTGATGTGTGTTATGTAGTGTGAGCTTCTTAATGGGCCAAACAGCCGGTAGCCAAAGCATTAGAGCAGCGTGTATTTGCGGAAAGATTTCCCTTATGTGATGATCGTTCGACAATTGTTTCCCTCCCTCATTGGACGTGCTATTGCATGTTTTGTAGCAAAAAAAATTCAGCCCCACCCACACAATTCCCAACAGGGTTGGTTGCTCCATTCAAAACTGGCCTGGAGAGTCTCGGCACCTTGAAAAGAAAAAGTCCAAAAAAATGGAAAAAGAAGAGAATTTATTTTTTTTTCTATTTCACATTTGTTATTATTATTTTTATTATTTTTTTTTATGGGTGTTTGCCTATGCGTAACGTGTGTAGCCTACATAATAATTCTATACGTTGGCGGTTATTACGCCGGCGGAATAGGGACTCGTGCCAGCCGCCCGGCTTGATGATTTACCACCATATGAAATTATCTATATATACATATATATACATTCATTCGTAGAATACATTTATCTATTTATATATATATATAGAATATAGATAGATAGATTGTAACCTTCTCCCCTCTCTTTTTTTCTCTCTCTCTGTGTCCATTCATGCTGGGATTTATTGATTCAAACTTTTCTCCCTAGTTCTTGCTTCCTTCTATATTTTGGCTATTCAGCGTCCGTCTACCCACACTCTCTTATTGGTGAGCCCCAACGGTCCAAGTGTATATTTATACATGTACATCGAATAAATCTATAGGAAAAGGGCAGAGCGTGTCTAATTTGTACTCTCAAAAAGTCCGGCGGCTGTGGCAACCGGAATGTCTCCAGTTGTTATGTCCCGACTCTGACTCCGCCCTTATTATTATATAGCATTCGCGCCACAAGGTGATGGCTGCTGGTCTCCTCTTTAGAGATTTCCCTTTTTTTCTTCTTCTCTTTGGTGCGATGATTGCGATGGATGTCGTAAAATATCCAACGCATTTTTGTGTGTCAAATGCCACCCCGTTTTGGTTCCAACTCGACGTTCATGAGCTCGTCGTTGCATAGAATTTAAGAAGCGCTTCATTTTTTCTTTTTCTTTTTCTTTGGCTATGCTGGTTTTGGCGTCGTTTTGAGCTCTCCACCCACTAACCCCTTCTCCCTTTTTTTTCTCTCTGTTTTGTTGTTGAAGTTTACGACTTTGCGTCTTTTTTTTTTTGTTCGGGACTCTTGGGATCGTTAGTTTTGCGACCCCCATCGCGTTTGACAGCGTGAAAGCGTATATATCTTTTCCCTTTTTTTCTCTCTTTCTGATTCCCTTTTTTTTGTGTCGTTGAAAGTCTCTTGTACTCTGCCTAGAAAACTCCGCCTACTACTCTCAACGCTGCTTCTAGGAGAGGATATTATATCTCTCTGGGATTGCGTCGAGTGCCTATTGAGCGGCTATATTGGGATGGCGATGGATCCTTCCTTCTATTCTCGTTGGTTTATTTTTCAACCCAAAAGGAAAATATAGTATATGAATATTACAGCTGCAGCAACTCTATTTTTTTCTTTTTGCTCAAACATATGAGCGTGAAAGCTGGTACGAGTCCCGACCGAAAACCTGTAGACTCCTAGTTGATGCAACTTTTATTTTATTTTCTCGGGGATTCACTTAACTTTTTCTAAAAGCTTGGCCGAATCTTTTGCCGCGTGGATAATGCACGAGAGGAGATACCAAAGTTGAACGTTAGCTTCCTCCATCTAAAGGTGTATTATATATATAGAGAGAGAGAGAACTTATAACTAACTAGCTCTGCAAAAGAAAATAAGTTTAAGTTGACTCTTTTCTCGTTGTACCGTATAGGAGACTACAAGGCTCTTAATAATGCTCGTTTATTAGTGGGCAGAAGAAAAGAAGGGGGGCCCAAGTTAAGGGTATATCTATGTACACAAGAGGAGTACCCACTATATATAGGTTTAGAGAAGATATATATCACGGTATATAAGTCTCTAATATAAGGAGTATCCTATACGTGTGTAGTAGTAAAGGTTGTCGGGATGAAGACAGAAAAGAGGATCATGATTGGAGGTAGTTTCCCGGTCTCTTTTTTCTCTGTGTGTGTTGTTGTCGTCCTCTGGGTCTGTCTAACAAGGACGTTCCAGGAACAAGAAGAAGATCGAAGACATGGTGGGTAGGGTGGGGGACACACACAAGGAGAAAGTGAGTGACAGAATAAAGAGAAAAGAGTAAGAGAGGGAGAGTATGTGCCAGGGGAGGTAAGAGAGAGAGAGAGAATGGATCGTTCATTAGTGAATGTTGTAGGTAGATACAACACAACTGTGTATAGAGTTCCAAATTCAGCAATTACCGGCGTGTACGGTGCACAGACTCGTCGTCGTATGGTGGAACTGGATTAATGTGGGCGGCTGTAATGTTTCTTCTCTCGTTTGTGCCACTCTTCCTTAGCACTTTTCCCCGTTTCTTTGTGATGTCAATGCGAGACTTTCATCATTTTGTTTGGATGAGAGAATAGAGAATAAAAAAAGGTTTGACACTTTCCGTCCCGATTCCCGGCACCCTATTCTATATCGGAAAGAAATGTTGCAGGAATCTCAAAGTCAATTACATGTGAAACCTGTCCAGTCTCTTTCTTCTTCTTCTTCTTTGTATCTTTCTAGAGCTCTTCTTTTCTCTCTTCCAAATCATTACGTGCTGATGTTGTTGCCTGGGCAGCTCCACCCGACATGAAACATCAGGTTTCTCCAACTGATGAACCCAATCAGTTTGCCATCCCATCTGTTCCTCCTGTTTTCTCTCTCCCCTCAAAGATTTTGAACGCGAACAAAAAAGGGGGGAGAAATAAAGAGAAAAAACCGACTGTTTTTCACCCAAAAATCGGATCGAACGACCATAAGTCTATAACGTTGTACACATCAACTACTATAAAGAGCCGGACGTTGGGAATACTATTGCAGTAACGGCGTCCAACATGTATCTCGATGCCTGCAACTGTAATATAATGATAGAGTAAATGAGGGGGAGAGTTGGACCAAGAGGGTTATTACCTATAGAATTATAGGACTATATATGATACCGTAGGCAACCCGTGATGGTTTCTATAGGCCTTTAATCCCCTCGTCTCTCTATGTATCCTCTTTCTCGTGTGGATGTATAACATGGCGGATTCTCTCATCATTGGCATCCGCACTATTCTAACAATTTTCTCCCTATTTTTTTCTCTTCTTCTTCCTCATTCGATGAAAACCTACTGACGTCCGTGTCGTCATGATGATGGGAGGGCTTCTCTCTGCTGTTGGCTCCCACCAGGAGCTATAATATAGCTCTGTAAGTCTGTCGATGAAGTGCTGTGAGAATTGATGATCCGAACCGCATCGTTTGGCATCCTCCCTTTGCAACCCCCGTCCTCCTGTAAGCTTTTTGCGCCTTTCAATGCCGAACCTATTTTTTTCTTCTTTTTCTCGTTTCTTGTTGTCTATTTTTTCTTTCTTTCATCCCTCTTCGGAGTTCTTTATTGATGATAGCGGGCAGACAAGACGCGTGTCCGCGCTCTACGGTCGCTGGCAAGTCAACGGGCGCCCGTCGATGGAAACCGTTCCAGCCCATATATCTCTTCCTTCCTACTATTACTAGTACAACGACCGGGTGTGCCGAGACTTTGGCTGTCGACTATGTGCTGTTTGTATAATTTACAAAAGAGGAGGGGAAAAAAAAGAGAGGAAGGATCGAGCAGCAGCAGCTCACGGGATTTGCTTCAGAAAACGATCCACGGTTGTGCTGTGGGTGAAGTTAGGTGGTGGTGGTGGGGGTCCTTTAGTGCGCTTGAGAACGTATGAAGAGCATTGCGTCATGACATTTGAGGATGTCAAAAAAAAGGGGAGAAAGAAATGTTGTGTAGGGGGTTGTATAAATTTGAAGCACTTATTTCTTCATCTTTTTTTCTTTTTTTTTGGAGCGACGACCGATCTTTTGTACATGTGTCCTTGTGAGAATGTACAGTGAAAAGAAGAGCTGATTCATGCATTCATCATCGTATAGAAATTCTAGCCAAATAGCGCGTTTAGATATCATCATTATGCTCCGTTTGATCAACGTGATTACGGCGATTGGGAAAAGTAAAGAGTTTTTGCGCAACGCCACGCTTGTCTGCTGCGTCAAAGTCGTAATACAAACTCTGTCTATGTGTCTATGTATCTTTGAATGGCTCGGTGATTTTTCATGTTTTTTCCACGTCAAAGTCGCTTCGTACACACATACTCGTTGAGAGATAGGAAGAAGAAGAAGAAAAAAAAACCCTAGCGTTTTTCTTTTTTTTTTCCCCCTTTTTGTGTATGTGAAGTACACACAGGAGTTGGGGGTATAGTGATGATGGTGGTGGTGGTAATTGATGATGCTGCACTTATTTACTAGGCTAAAGAACGTCGAGATGAATGGTTGTACCCGGGGCTACTACTTATACTATGCACAGAGAAAGAGAACTCGAATGCAGCTGACAATTTCCGTCCTCTTCTTATTTTTTAAAAAATAATAAAAAAAAGGAAGAGAAGGCCAACTTTTTCTTTTTTACGTGGAAGCAAAGCAAAAAGCAGACAAACATCTCTCTCTCATTCTATTTGTATTTTCGTCGCTGGCGGGATTGTCGTCAAACCATTAATCAAGTCGACGTAATGACAGTCTAGTTTCAGGCTCAGCTCAACAGAGATCCACCCCTTTTCTATAAGCTATGACTACTAACCTTTGCTTGTCGGGGGTGGTATGCGCTCGTGTGTATACCTTGCTGGCAATTTCAGAAGTTATGCGGCACAACAACAACACATCAGTGAGTGGGAGAGAGTGAAAGGGAAACTTGCCATACTTGATTGAAAATTGGCTCCATTTATTTCTCCAGTGGTGGGTGGATGAGGATGGAGGGGAAAAAAAAATAGACTCCAAAGTAAACAAGAAATAGCCTCCATCTATCTCAGTACCCGTTGCAGCTCTCTAGACCTTAATAATATAATGTAATGTATATAATATGGCGGCAGGCTGCCACCAGAAGTTTTTTTTGCTTTTGTCATTGAGAGCAGAGTAGAGAGTTTTTCCTGGGAGGTGGGGTGGGGGTAGGAGGTTATACATTAGATATAGGTATAACGGGAGGCAAAGAAAGAAGTTGGAAAAGGAAAGTCCTTTTTCTTGTAATCACGTTGATCTTTTCAGGACTTTCCGATGAGAAATGAAACGTCAGGGCGTCTGCGTGTGCCTTGATTGTCTGCCTCTTAACTCGATGAGTTTTTGAGTCTCCCCCTGTTTTTTTCTTTTCTTTCTATTTTATTCATTCTTTCTTTCGTGTTTCTCGGCTAAAGGACTTTAATGCGATTGAATCTGACGTAGTAATACGTAGTTGTACCAGCTGCAACTTTGCTAGTCGGACAGACTGGTCCGGAAGGACGGCTCTGCACGGCTGGTACTCGGTTATCATTTCACCGTATATTATAGTCAGAGAAGAGAAGAGGACGTGATCCATTGGCCGTCAGCAAATGAGAAAAGTCGCTAGTTATATCTATATATTATAGTATATAATAAGAGGAAGGAGCTCGTTCGTGTTTTTATCCATTCATCATCATCGATGTGGATGTAACTCGCAAGATGTACACACATATCATTAAATAGCTGAAGAGGGTCCCTTTTTTTTTGGTTGGTTTGTTTGTTTGTGTGTCCAGCGTGCATGACATGTCTACTTTGAATTCGATTCCGTATCACCATCCTCTTCTCCCCCCTTTTTCTCTTACGTGTAATGCACGTACGACATTACTGGAATTGGTGGTGGTGGTGGTGTACACTTGATGCTCAAAGATAGCTGCCGCTGCTGGTCGGTCGGTGTCTTCTTTGCTCTTTGGCAAATGTCTGCTCTTGTGTATACAAAACACACATACGCGGATGTGTGTAATGCACTTTGAAACAGCAGACTACACGCATTGGTACGTGTATACGTGAAACGCTGGCTCCTTCGTTTTTTTTCCCTACGTGAATGTTTACTCTCTCTCTCTGAGCTGCTGCGCTATTGCTTTTGCTGTCTCTCGCTCTCTCTCTCTTAATTGGTTCTCCCTCCTTCTCTTGATCTCTTCTCCCTCAATCGTCAAAGGTCCCTCTCCGGATCAAAGAGATTGTGTTACTTTAACGAAGCTAGAGGAGCAGACACAGAGAGAGAGAGAGAGATGAAATTGAAACAAAACAGCGAATACAATCAAGAAAGGGAATGATGGCAAGTTCTTGGAAATGATATTTTTCATTTGGAGAAGAAAAAACTTCGGTCTCTCAACGGCTCAGAGTGGCGTAATTCAGTGTAGAAAGAGACTGAGCTGACGTGTGACACAATAATCGATGAATGGCTGATGATCGATTTGTCAACTCGCATTTGATTCGTTCAGACTTATAGTACATATCCTTATCTTCTTTTTTTTTTGAGGGGAGGCTGTCGAAAAAAATTGTCTTTATTCAACTCTTTTTTTCATTTCTTATAGTAGAGGTGAACAATGGTAGAATGTTGACCATCAATATGCCGCCATTTTCACGCCAACGGCATTGAGTCATATTGAACTACTATTGAAAGAGAGAAATGGGGATCGATCGATCACGTTATACAAGAGGCCAGTGTAGTGTGTGCGGGTGGGCCTGTTGTGGAGCGTGAAAGTTTTTTTTTTCTTTCTTCTATGTTGGATATATCAATTTTTCACTCCTTTTCTTGACCGTTGGAGTGGGTGCTGATCATGTCAAACGCTCCAATAGAAGATTGCTACCGAGTGGCCGCACCGTCGTGAGTGAGGGTGTGGTGCGAGCGAGTCCCTCGGGCGGGCACAGTCCGGCAGCATTTGTGCTGCTTTCTGAAACCTAATTGAAAAGTTGCTGAATTGCTCTTGTCGCCGTCTGAAGAGCAGAACAGCATACAGCTGCTACTGCACACACAACAGCAGCAGCTACTAAGAGTTGTAGATTGACGACAGAAATTGTGATGATGATGATGATGGGAGTTTAGTGGGCTGAAATAGCCCCGCTCTTTATCACACATCCACTTTGGCTAATTATCAAGCAACGGCATTATGCAATATTCTCTACTTAGTCAATTCACGATTTATCCCCCCCCCTCCCATTCCCCACAAAAAAAGAGGAGAAGGTGGAAGAAGAAAAAAAAATGTATAAAAGTCCTTTTATTTCGATTACTTTTTTGCCTTTTCTGCATGAAAATCGGAGATCTATATACAGACGACAATAGAAAAGAGAGACCATAAAAAAAGGAGAAGATCCCCCCCCCCCCCCCATTTCCCCCCTTCTCTATTCCTGCACGTTGTGTAGTAGTAGTAGTAGAATGTATGGCTTTTGATTCATTTTTGTCTTTTCTTTCGCCCTTTTCCCTGCCCAAGTTTTGTCTGCCCCCCCTCCTCTATGCGCTTATTTGTGTGTACGAGTAGGAAGAGGCTTTCACGATCCGGATCATTTCATTTCCGCTCTGTTGGTCTACACAGACACTGACTGACATTCTCTCCTATTCTTTTTATATGGATATAGATATATTCTTCTCTTTCATTATATTTTCTGCACTTTACTTTATTGCGTGTGCCATCAGTGCACCACGCGCAACTCTGTGACCTTCTTGCCACTTGGATATTGGCGCGTCCATTTTAAGTAGCTGCTCTGCTCGCTACGAGGATTTATCCAACACGCCGACCTAGAAACGTGGACCGTAAAGCCTCAAAGAAGAGGAGGGAAAAGGGTTTTTTTTTTTCTTCTTTTTATTTTTGACGTCAAGAGAGGGAAGGATGGACGCTAGAATGCCCTCAAGTGCTGCATGTTAATACATGACTCAAATTGACTGCTTGGACCCTGGACACTGGCGCACCCCATCCGTCCATCTGCCACTGCATTCCGTTTTTTTTTTTCTTTTTTGTTGTTCTATTCGTTTTTAGTTGGGAGTTGAGTATTTTCTGCGCTTGATTGCGATTCAATTTCGCTTGCTAGAGCAACTGGACTATACACTGTTAGCCAACTATTCTTGCGCACAGACAGCGGACTCTCTCTCTCTGGTCGCTCCAATGGGTCCAATCATCTCGGGCGCTCACTCGCGGCTGCCGCCTGCAGCGTCTCAAAGTATAGACATGTACACACAAGATATATAATATACACTACTACCGACTATTACTGCCACTACTACATGAAAATGGCTACAGGGGGAATGGGAATATATAGGACTGGATTTTCCAATCTCTTTACTATTGGGCTATCATCCCCTTAAGCTTCTCTCCCCCTCCCAACTGGTTATTCACCTATTCTCATCAAGTGCACGTTAGCACTGCGCAGTGATTTCCTGATGTAATTAGTTAATTGTTTTTCGATTTTATTAAAATTTGTTACAAAAAAAAGAGTTAATCAAATTTAATTGAAAACTGTTTCCAACCGGTTTCTTTAGTATTTTTGCGCGTTATTCGATTTGTTTTATTTCGTCGTTCGCCCGTCAATTCCGGTCGACAGTCTGCGTCGCATACGGCGCGCTAAGCAGCTCAGAGAAGCAGCCAGGACATAACGGCGTGAAAAAAGAAATTTAGAGGAAGGAAGGAGAAAAAAAAAGGGTGTGAGGGAGGGGGGTATAGGGGAGGAGGAAGCTCTTTGACTGCCATGTGTTACTCGTCGTGCCTTTTAAATCCTATAGCCATTAACACCTTCTTTTTTCACTACTTTTTGTACATTTCCTACGTATATAGCGCCCGCGTTTTTTTTCCCCGTTGAGTCCAGCAGTTGCATTAAAACCGACACTAAATGCGGCGATCCCTGAAGACCAACGTGTGTGTCCCTCATGAATATTGATTCGTAAAAATAACGCATATTAATAAGATGTTTTTTTAATCGCCCGTGAAATTACATTCGAGAGTCGCTCGTCGACAAAGTGTCTAGTTTAACTAGGTAACACGTCGGTCTCTCTTTTCGCTGGTAGAGAGCAAAACGGTTTGTGTCGCTGTCGAGTCCTAGACTGACTGAAAATGAGTGTGTACAAAGTGCCAAGTTTACTTTGGAACCAAAAGGTTTTCTCTCTCTCTCTCTCGTCGGTTTCCTCTCCCTTTAGCTCCATGATCCTTACCGTATTCTTGTATTCACGTCAAAGCGGGACACGCACGCAACGTGACAGCCGAATAGAAAAAAAGAAGACGGATAGACACACACAAAGAGTTGAAGGTTGCTGTAGCGCATTTATACTCTATACGTGTAGGTGTACGAGTGTCCAGTAGTTTATAAGTAGCGCGTCGTAGGTGTGATGGTATTTTCTCTTTCTTGGTTTTCTTGCCCTGGCAATCCATAAATCTCAGACCAGCTCTCTCCCGTACGCTCCCCGTATAAGAAAGGAAACCATGGAGGGCATTCTACGTCGTAGGCATATACTCTGTGCCTACACACATATATCTACATACATATAGAGTGTACTTAGACTTTGCTATTGCAAGGATGAACGAGTCCGTTCCTTGGTCTCTTGATATATTACACACACACAGCAAATGTAAGAGAGGGAATAGTATAGATGTGCTTCTCCTTGCTACTCTTTTAGTTGGATGTAATACCATATAGCTGGCTAAAGGCTGGAGTGGGAGGAGGAAGAAGGTTATATAGGAGGCCTCTTTATTCTGTGGATTGCTATTAAATCATATACGCATCAGAGCAGCTGTGAGCACACGCATGGTCCCGTAAGAGAGAGACGAGAGAGAGTCTCCATCTCAGAATAAGTCTTTTCTTATTTATTCCCCTTTCTTTTCTCTTTTTTTATATATTTTCCTATGGCATAGTAAATAGATCTGTCTCTAGAATTTTCTCTTTAAAAGAGTATTTTCACGGGTGATTTGGTGTTGCCATGGTGACACAATTCTTAAGTGGGCATCCTTGCGTCCACGCTCTATGCGCAAAAGTAATTCAAAATGTTTCAACTGTCCTTTTGTCTTGTAAATAACCATTTTCGGAGTGTATCTTTATTTTTTTTGTTAAAGACATTCCCGGCTATTTGTCTGTTTCTCCCTTTTTTTTTTGGACAATTTTCGCTAGTATATTTATAGTTGTTGTTTTGAGGGTAACGGTTGTTTTAATATCGTATCCTTCACAGTCGCTTGGTCGGTCGGGATGTGATGAACTGTATCCCGGACAACGTTATTTACCAGCTGAAACACCAGCAGGCAGCTCACTGCCTATGCGTTTCATTCGCCCGATTCCTCTATATCTTGTCTCTCTTCTCACTTTTCATTTTCGGACGTTGTCGTGCGTCGCTGTTAGTAACGAGTTTCTTCCTCTTCTTCCTCTTTTTTTTGTGTACGTATATCTCTCATGCATAACCGTGGGTTGGGTTTTGTGTGTCGTCTCAACTTAGTTGTCGTGACATTTCGTGTTTTCCATCATCGCCAAGAGATGAAACGAAAATCTGATGGCTGATGGGTCTCCTGGGGAACTTGTTGTTGTCGAGCATCTCTTCATTTTTTTACTGCGCACTCTGTACAAAAACACATAGACACAAACGCCCGTGCATAGAAAACACAGCGCACGTCTATAATAAACCAACGCAGCAGAACGGAGAGAAGGAGTAAAGAGTATCGTTGTTTTTGTATATGTATGCGTATTGTATCATATACTTCATACATATATAAATATACGAATATGTTTATTTGTTTTCCCCTTCATGCTGCGTTTTTGATGCGTTCGCTAGCTCACTGTTCTCTTGAATCTTGTTTTACAAGTTGAAGATAAGACATGAAAGATGCTAACATGGATTCGCTCACGGCGTCGTTATGGCAACTTGTTTGGTTCTGCCAACTCTAAAACAGTAAAAAACCAAAAGGGAGAAAGAGAAAGAAAGAAAGAAAGACAGAGAAAAACGTATTAGAGGAAGATTGATGCGATTCGGAAAACGGATCAGTACTTGGTTTATGGATTCGTGCTACTTTTTGTTTTGAATAACATGTTTTGATATTTTTCTATCCAGTACTCTATTGTTTCTATATTTTGGTTACTTTCAAGTTTCTTTGATCGTTAAATTAATATTGTGTATTTTCTTTTTCTAGGTAAGTAAACCCACTACGCCATTTGTGCCATTCTACTATTTGTCCGTCTTGTGTCGAGGAGAGTTGAGGTGCGTTTTGACTGGCCAATCAAAGGTAAGAGGCGACTGGCCAAACGGGAGCCAATTCAATTGATTCGATGGATGGATCACACGAGGACGCGTCGTCAAATGGTTTCCAACGAGGTCGGGCATCTGGCCAGTCAGTTTTTCTTTTTTTTTTTTCTTTTTCGTTCGAGGCTCGGCGTTGTAATGAAGCCACGGGAATCAATTGATTACGCGGTTGAATGCGTAATACTCCTATTATGGGGCGGCATAATTGTTGATTGGATTTTCAGCGCGGCGCCCCCATCTGCTTAGTTTTTGACATCATTCGTGAAACACTCGCAGTTGAACTGAATACTCTAGACTGGATGGTGTACATTTGGAAGAAGAAACATATTCCGCCGTTCTTTATACAGTATTATTGAAAAAACTCTTTTCTCTTCTCTCTCCTTTGGTCCTCATGACTTTATTCTTGGACATTCTATTGGAACTTTGTCTTTCTGGGAATCTAAGTGAGCGATAATCATCCGAGCACACACACATAGCACACGGACACCGCAAAGCGAGAGCCGGAGACTATGGTGAATGAGAAAGAGAGAAGAAGAGAAAAGTTGAAGAGTGAAGCTGGATGATGTCAGGGATTGGCAGCTTCATTGATGTGTTGACAAGGCACGTTTGCGTTGTTCCTTCTCCTTTTTTTCTTATTCTCATTCTCTAGGAAAAAAAAGGGAAGCTGAGCAGGAGGATATTTCTCTCTCTCTTTCTTCTTTGTGTGTGTTTGTATATCCACCAGCGAGCTCGGGCTTTGTTCTCTTTAATGGCTGTCTCTTTTCACATCTTTATCGGTACACATACGTGTATGTGTGTACTGTGTACTATACAGTGTTCGTACAGTGGGTTATTTTCTGTCTTGTGTGTGCCCAGTCCATATTCGTGCGTATGAAAAGCTATGAGAGGGACAGACAGTTTCGTATTACTCGGCAAACCAAAAGGTTTTTATTCTCTCTTATCTGGCGCTCTCTTTGCTCTAGCTATCCAACTCGTATCAGATGACACTTAGTCTTATTCGGTTTGTATATTATATACAGATGGTGTGTTTATTCGTATAGCTATCATACTTTTGAACATATTTTTCTATTCTTCTTCTTTATTCTTTCTAATATTATTTGAATTTGATAAAAGTATTGTATAACTCTCCCCCGAAAACCACACAAGGATCGCGCAATCTGCCCTCCTGTTTCTCTAGTACTTCTGGTCGGTCCTAAGTTTTTACTGCGATCGTTAGAGCAGTGGAGCATGGAGCGGGATATAGGAACATCATCCGGATCCGTGGAGAGTCGGTCCCCGTATGTGTTTGTGTTTGTTGGGGAACCAGAAGAGAGAGGGAGGCCATAGCAAGAAGAAGATGTAGCGTCATTAGATATTACCTGGAAAATCATGTTATAACCATCAAGGCGAGCCGACTAGTTTTCTCTCGCTTCACAGCCATTGTGTGTCTCTCGGTCGTCTGTTTCACGGGTTTCTCTCTCTGTCCTGCCACGAGTTCACATGCAATAGGAACGGAACGTGACCCGCAACATCTTGTCGCTGTGGTAGTCACCGAGTGAAAGAGAGAGAGAGCGGAAGTAGTGCATAGAATTTGAGGGTGAAAGGGATGTTCAATCAGAACAAGAGAGAGAGAATGCCCGTATGCACTTTGGGCGATCAGTCTTGATCAATTCTGCTGCTACATCACGACCGCCTCTACTGCCGACTCGGATTAATTAGGATCGGACAATAGAGACAGAGCGTTATACTATAAGGGAGACTTTTCAGGACGTATTAGTAAACTCACGGTCGTTTTTAATCGAATCGCGATACGAATCAAAAGACTTGGAATTGAATTATCAATACACCATCATCATCATCATGCACTCTTTGAAATCTGCTTGCCTCCTTGCATATTTGCCCGTTTATAACCGGGTTCTAAAATTGATTGAATGTTCGACATTTTTTTTTAACTCAAAGAAAAAGT
This sequence comes from Daphnia galeata, assembly GCA_030770115.1. Classification (NCBI taxonomy): domain Eukaryota; kingdom Metazoa; phylum Arthropoda; class Branchiopoda; order Diplostraca; family Daphniidae; genus Daphnia; species Daphnia galeata. The sequence continues at coordinate 7,939,906 of CM061115.1, forward strand.
TTTTTGGATAATTTTTTTTTCCGAAGTTCGTGTACAGTTTGGCGGGTTTTTTTTGGGGAATGGAAAGATGGGGACGAATATGCACGGGGGGTCTCTTTTCATTGATACACCCACACAAAGTTATATGAGAAGAAGAAGAAGGAATCGTTCATATCGAAAGCGACCGGCGTGAATAGTGATAGGCTATCAAAGCGTCTGCCGAATACACGGCCAATTATCAGCCAAGCAAAAAGACCGAGCTTTGAAATTACTCGTGCGAGATTGCGGCCTTTATGTGTTTAGAGAGTAGTAGAGAAAATGCCTTTGCCGTCCTGCGTACGGCTACACAGGCCAAAACACACATTCATTCGATCCTGTCCTGTTCCTGTCGTCTCTGCACATCTCCTTTCCTGCTCTCTCTCTGTCTGCGATTCATCCTTGATTCCTTTTTTCCTCCCCGATCGAATGGTATAGTCGGCCGGCAATGTTATTTGGCCTAGACTGGATGGTAGAAGACATGGCCGGCCTTTGAACGGAAGCTTGAAAGAGTTGAAGACGAGACGTGTTGTATAAGATAGATGGATGGAAAGAATGAGAATCAGGCTGGCTGGCCTACGCGGATTGGATTCATTCAAATGGAAATTGACGCGGCGGGTTATAACGTGGTGTGTGCCATCACAGATGGCGAAAGGCTTGTAGAGAAAGCCTTGTGCCGGAATCATCAGAACTCATCAAAAACGTCTTTCCCCACTTGCGCAAACCAATTAAAAGCCCAGCCGCGACCTTTGTTTATCAATAGACAAGAAACTCTTCTATAATCTCGAGGGGGAGAGAGAGATAGAAGGAGGGAAAGCCTTGAAAAAATCGTTGATCAAATATTCATATTGGCAAGTGGCTCCGAAACGCCTCAAAACTCGTAAGGAGGCCGTGGCGGCGGCTGTAGTTATTGTGGAGGGAAGGGCGTCTTGTTAGACTAATATCGAGAGAATAGAGAATAATAATAATAAAAAATAGGAATTTTTTTTGTGATAGTTTCCGCGCCGCACCCTTATATGCACTTTCTCTCTCCGCTGATTGGAACCTTTCTTCGTTCTCAACGAGCCTTAGCTAGCCTCTTGTGCTTCTCGTTATTTCTTTTTCCTCGCTATCTACCAACCCCATTCTATTTTGCCTCTCTCGACGTATGGGGTAGGTATATACCTCTTCGAAAAATGATTGTTGATTTTTTTCCTCTTTTCTTTTCTTTTCTTTCTTTCTGGCTAACGAACGGAAAAAAGCTCTCACCTGACCGATAGAGAGAGAGAGAGGATCTATTTAGCTATTTTTTTCTTTTCTCTTGTAATGATTTTGTTTAAACGTTTGGACGCCATCTACCGTGATGCTAACGAAAGAAGGACTTGTGCGCCCTCTTGTTTTATTATACGCTTGTTAATAATTCTATGCCTTGTGTATAGTAGTGTGTAATAAACATAAAAATGAAATCTTTCTAGTGGAGTTCTCCCAGTTGGTAGAGTAGAATAAACATTCAATGAATGACTCCCAAGTGACTATTTATAGACACCTGATTTCCTTTTTCTTTCTTCTTCCCCCTGATGGTGGGCCCATTTTATTATTATCTCCATCTTTTGGTCTTGATTGGCTTTTATCGAGTTCTGTGAAGGTGGTTCTCTTCCTTGTGACTTGTTAGCCGTCGCAGGAATCGTGAATTATCGGCTGATAACATACAAGGGCGTGTCGTCGAATTGGATAACCTCGTAGCCTACATCTATAGTCCGCATCGAAGCCGCGCTCGCCTCTCAAAAGGGTTTACACACACACACACACACACTGAGCAGGTTTCTCCTTTATGCCCCACGTCTATCGCAGTATCTAATCAACGGCTAAGGAGGAAAAACACAAAATGTCAAAGCTTTATGAGTTTTTTTTTTGTTTTGTTTTATTCAAATGAATTCATTTATGAGTGTGTGTGTGTGTGTAATACGTATATATAGGGCTGTATAACACGGAGAGAAACAAAATAGGTTCCAACAGCTGCAGTAATTCCTCTTTGATTTATCCGCTTGTTGTTTTTTTGTATTTTTTCTTTGTATTTATTTTTTATGGATATATGAGGGTGTATAACTAAGTTGACCAGCGAACAGAGCGAGTCGGCAATAAATCGTGAAAAAAAAGGCGCTGGGCCGCATCAGAGCCAAGAGAGTTTATAGTAACACAGGGACTTTTTCTCTCTCTCTTTTCGACTGTTTGGTGGAAGCCTTTGGATTGGATCTAATCTGATCTCGGGAAGCTATTTGATAATAAGCCTATGGCGATATGTAGGTCTATACATATGCACTCTTGATAGATTGAAGGAAGACTCGGAAGAAGGGGGAGATAAGGCGACGACACAAAAGAGAGCCAAAAAAAAGATTATGGACGAACGAAGACGGGAAAAAGAATTAAAGAAAATAAGGGATTTTCAGTTTTTGCTTTTTATTTGATTTTAGATTTTATTTTTATTTTTCCCGAAGACGGCGACGACGACGACGGCGCATAAGTATAGAAAGAAAGGCCTTCTTGTATGCTGAACTTCTATGCAAAGGGAATCGTTTTTAGCTCCGCCCTGACAGATGCAGCATACAGAGAAAGAGAGAGAAGTGGCATAGAGCAACAACAGCAGCAGCTGAGACACACAGAAATTCAGGAGCAGGAAGCGAGAGCTCCTAGAAAGCTCAACGTATTGAAATGATATTTTAATGCGATCCCGTGTATTATGTAGATCGGCGCGTCATCCCCCCACCCTCTTCTAGTATGAGAATTGAAATTCGTCCTTTCTTTTTTTTTTTTTGAAATATTTTGCTCTGTCTGTCCCCTGTCCTTGTTTCTATAACCTCCTGGTTACGTGACTGTTAAACTCCAGCCCCCCCCCCCCCCTCTCTTTGCACACATCATCAACGTTTGACGTAAAGGGAGGCTAGCAGAGGAGGATGTGGTGGTGTCAGTTGAGATGACTGACTAAGCAGCTCAGCTGCCGCTTCACAACGTGCAGAAGTAGATCTCATGCATAAGTTTTGGGAAACGGACCGCTCTAATAGACGACGGATACGAACAATGAATAATAATATCGTCTATAGTCATCAAGAAAACACACTCAGCCCACGATTAATACAAATGATTCAATCTACTAGTCTCCAGTACTACTAACGTTGAGTTTGTCTTAACTGAGCTGGTCCAACTCCAAATATATCGAACATAATGCGGACGTGGGTTGTTATGCTACCATCACAAGCTACATGGATTCGCTCGATTTTCCATTGTTTTGAATGTTAGCTAGCTTCTTTTGTTTTTTGTTTTTTTTTGTTGCCCCCTCCTCTTGCAAGGCGCCTGAACGCTCGGGTCACGAGGATGTTGCACACGATGGCAGACCTGATTGGAAGCGACGGAACATGTTCTTCTCTCCCACTTTCTCGGTCTCTTATAGCCCCGTGTGTGTTTGTGAGGGAGTTTTCTATCTCTTACACCCGAAACACCAAAGGGGTGGAACCCGAGACACACACGTATGTGTATGTCTCTGTGTGTGTGTGTGTATGCCGAGAGATGCCAACTTGAGTGGAAACATTTGAAAATCCACAACGCCAAGTCGACTTAGATCTTTGGTTTCTTGCTTGCTCTGATTTTTTCCTCCTCTTTTTTTTTTCTCTCATACGTGTATTCCCCTTCCCTCCTTATATATTTTTTTGCGGGGCAAACCTCTTCTTGTTCCTCTTAGTCATTCACTCGCTTTTCACTCTCTCTGTCTCTCTAGAAACAAAAGAAAGTCGTATGAGAAGAGGGAAGAACTAGAGAAAAGATCTCGACTCACAGGGGCAGCAAGGGGGCAGCCCCTGATCATCAAAGAGCTGCTTCTCTTCTCTCTAGATGTGTGTGTTGTTCCCCATCTGTGCATGAAGAATTGTCAGCACAGAGAGATCATCCGCCAGGCTTTTCCTTCACTAGAAAGGACACGCTCCCTCTCTCCTTGCTTGTTTTTTTTCTTTTTTTTTTCTTTTGTGATATGTTTCGAACCATCACGATGGTCGAACCAAACACAGTCTCTCCTATGCACCCACCAGGCACGCTGCTGCGTCACATGTATATATACAACACAGTGCACACACACACACAGACATCAACCCTCTTTTCTACGTCCTTTTTTTTTTGTCTTTCATAGTCTCTCTCAGTCTTGATGACTTGACGACAATCAGCCGGCGTGTTTTAATTACGGGAGCATCCAGCAGCTAAAGACATAGGGGTATGGACGCATATAACAGGGTGGGAGGGGTTGGTTCTGCATCTACGAAAGAGATGACTCTTAATGACTTTTTTTTTTTCTTTTTAATTTTTTTTTCTTTCTTTCCTAGCTTAAAAGAAAAGGAGGGAATGAGACCAGAAAGGCTAGAAGAGAATTGCAGAATTAGAAAGACGCTCGATAGATGAGAAGAAGAAAAGGGTTGAAGAGACATAGAGAGCAGTGGAGATGGAACACTATGGAAAAATACAGAAGAGCCTTGTTTTGTAGATTTTTTGTTTTTTGTTTTTTTCTCTTTGACGGTGATAATCAGGCAGGGGGCCGGCTCATAACTTTCTCGGACGAAAGGGGAGGTGAAGTACGAAAGAAGAAAACAAAAAAAAGTTGAGCCATCAGGGGGTCCCACCCGACGTTAGTGAATCAATATGATGTACCGTACGCATTATGTGATGATGATCAAATTGCTCTTCATCATCTTAGAATAGGCTCTCCTCGACTATAAAGATTTCCTGTGTCGATATTCGCTTTTTCTTTTTCTTTTTTTTTTTGGTTTAAATTTTCATTTCAATCCTTTGGGCGCGCTCCTATTTGAGTGGGTAGGCAAAATCGACTTTGGTTCAGCTCTCGCGATTGTTCAGCTCCGATTAGGCCCAATACTTAACTCTGTACTGCTTTGACTGTCAAACACAAAAGAATATAGGGACGGGGATGACACGCGACTCGGCAAACAACAAAAGGTTCTAGCTGGAAATAATAATAATAATAATAATAATAAAAAAAAAAAGGAAAAGAAGAGGATAGAAAGGTTCCATCGACAGCGGAAACGCACGTCCAAATAATATGCATGCATGTATATATTTATTATACTCTTCTTATATATTTAATATTTATATATAAAGGCCATCAAAGCAAGTCTGCAGTCGCAGAGTTATGTCATGTGTGTAGGGGCTAGCAGCTAGCTTCAGCGAGAGGTTCACCGAGGAGGAAATTATTCCAACACGTGTCTGTCTTACTATAGTCTGCGTGTAGGAAATAATTGGCCTCGTCAGCTTCGATAAAGGCCGTGGGGATGTCAGAAAATAGACAACGCAACACAAACCCGAATAGGGAAAAAAATGTACAGCAGAGAGTCCTAGATAGTCCTAGATAGTAAGTACTGTTGGCCAATTTCTGTTAGATATTCAAGCATCTCTCTCTCCCGCTTTCGGCCAGAAGTCTTGTGCATCGTCATTGTCGCACATAGCTCGTCAACCGTGACGCCGCATTTTTTTTTCTTGTTGTTAGTCCCCTCCGTTCTTGTTGTTACTGTCTCTGTGATGTTTCTGAGTGTTAGGCCTATACTTGCCTTATATATTTCGATTTTTTTTTTTTTTTTTTGGTTCCCCCTTTTTCTTCTTTTGCAGCAGCACCCAAATGGTTTCTCTCGCGGGAACGTGCGGCGTTGTTAACGTTTCATGAGGCCTTTCCCCATCACCCGAATATAGTAGACTCTTGTTTGTTTTTTTTTCGGTTCCATCGATTTCGACGGTACGAATGTCGTGGGACTAGGTATATATACATTTTTACATAAAGGCTTGTATACGTGTATAGAGAAATCGCTTCTATTTGCTTCGTTTTTTCTTTCTTCTTCACAAATATCGATCCAAGTCTCAAGGCAAAAACAAAAAAATGTACAGTATACATATACTTGGGAAAATAACAACATTTTGAAATGATTCGAAACCATTTGAATAGTAGTGGGTGGTAGTGGTGGCGTCTAAGCTCAGTTGCCTCGGTACATACAGTCGTACACCGCCGAAATAAGATCAAGCTTATTGCCCCGAAAGCCTAAACGGTCGATATAGCTTTCAGCATCTAAATCAACGGGTTAAACACATGCACTCTTCTTAATTTTAAGCCTTTCGGTTGGGATGGAAAAAGGGTTCAAGTGGAGAGAGTGAAAGAGAGGGGGTTGGCTGATGATATGAAATATTCACGACAGATTCGGTCAACTAGAACAATGTGACATTTGCAGTGATGGGCAAAAGAAGAGTGGAAGCTAGACAGAGTGTGCCGACGTCCATTTACTTGTGCTCTTCTAATGCTAAATTTTCATCTAGCCCTCTCTTCTTCTTTTCTCTCTCTCGTATCTCTTTCGTCGGCACTGCGACTGGGATGCGCTTGGCTTTGCTCGCTGTTGGGGGGGGGGGGGGGGGGGGGGTAATAATATAAAGGATATGGCGTCGTCCGGACAACGGTCGATATGTCAATGACTTGATACGATGCAGCGGGCCGTTAGTATCAAATGCAGCATCTCTCTCCGCTTCTTTTTTTTTTTTTTTTGGTACAAGCTCACATACTGCTGCAGTTGGCAACGGAAACGGAACAGCAGTCGCTGTGTTTATTTGATTCAAATTTGACGATAAAATAATATCCAGACTATTAAATATATTAAAGAAAAGAAGAAGAAGAAAAATTCAGCCAACTCGCGCTGGGTTTCGCTTTGCTAACTATTTTCCCACGTCTGATAGACACACACGTTTTATACCCCTTTGACGTTATATCTTGTTAGTGTTTCGGTGTATAGTAAGAAGTAGTAGTATTATTAGTATTAGTAGCTATACCGTCTCGTTCTTGATTGTTAAATAGAGCCTTGTTATAGGTCTATTGTGGAAAGTCTTATTATTATTGGGGAATCGACTATACATAACGGGCGGCCATGGAACTCTGGGATGGCAGACACAGCTCAGCACCAGGGTGTGGTTGGTTGGTGTTCATAATAAGACGAGCTAGAGAAAGGCCAAGTCAGTTTAGCCCAAGCTCCAGACTATAGAGACAGAAAGAGAGAGAGAGAGAGTTACCGGTTTTCCTTCTCTAATGATCCATCCCCGGAGTCCATTGTTTGCGATTTTCTAGCGTCTAGTGGCCCGCGCGACTCCCGCGGCTATCTTTAATAATATAACGCTCTCGCTTCTATAGATATATATATATACGTACACTACTCACGATATATACCGCCGTTCTAGTGTACTTCTCTCTCTCAGAATCTAATATGTGCCTTGCCCACTGTATATATTGTACATGTATATGTATATATGTATGTATGCTACATAGGAGACCATTGTGTGACGAACGATCTTTACTGCACTTCTTTCTGACCCCCCCAAATCTTTTGTGCGGTGGTATTATTATACTACTTTTTTTTCGTTACTCAATCTCTTTCTTTCTTTCTTTTTCTGGGGCTATCGTTCCTGTTCGAGATACATCCAATGCAGCGTGTAGGCAAAAGAAAATGGGAACTAAGCGCTAAAGTCTTTTTTCTCCGTTTGTGTGTGTGTGTCTGTGAATGTGGCGGTATAATCAATTGGATCGCAGGGGCGCGACGGGAGCAGAAACGCGCATCTATACACACAGTTGATGGAACGGTCGCTGTGAACGAAGCAACACAACAGAAGAAGAAAAAAGACAAGTGAAAAGGGGGTTGTGGGGGGGGGGGAGAGAAGAAAAAAACGTTGTTGGGTGGTGTAGGCTCGTCAATCCAATATCTCTAGGACAGTGTGTGCCTCCGGGAAAGCGTTACCAGACTTGTCAGATAGGAATGGAACGCAATCGTTTAGTTTTTTCTGGTTTGTTTGTTTGTCTTTGTGTTGGCGGAGGAAATAGCTAAGTGACGTTTAGGAAATTTGAAATTTCTGTTACAGAGTTGTGCCACCGGCTTCTTAATTGACTGGCCGAGTGACGACAAACTTACCGAATAGAAACGGCGTCAATCGCACAATGCCAAGAACACACGCAAAAAAGGAAAAGATGAAATAGACGAGGAAATAAAATATTGTGTCGTTCTATTCTTTTAGACGATATCGATTCCGGCCTGTTGTTTCTGACTGGTGAGGACGAGTCACCCAAGAGGCTTAGTAAATGCAGCAGTTTCTCTAGCAGCCGGAGCAGCCTCAGAAAGAACAATAGACGAGGCAGTTGCGTAGGCACACGAAAGAATATCCGTGTCCATACCAGTAGACTATATTGCGTGAGCGAAAGAAGGACAGTAACAAGAAAAAAGGGGAGAAAGAATAAGGCTAACATCGAATGGGGGGTCTCTCGCAACTCTTTGAATCCTCCTTTGAAAAAAAAACAAAACAAAAAACAACACACGGCTGTGATGGTTCGTTCGTTTGGAACGAGTGAAGACGCAACGAAAGACTACAAGTGGAGCAAGTGAGAAGCAGGGTGGGAGCAGAAGGAGGAGTTGGACAGCCAGTAGCACGGATATTGATATATACGTATATAAATATACACTGACTATATGAAATATAACGGCGTCCGGGGCTGGTGGATTCGAAATTGGATTGCGAAGGGTATCGGGAGGGTTCTCGTCATGGACAGGAGAGAGGGTATGGCGTTGAATACAGAGTTACAGACGGTCATGTGTTTGTGTGTGGGTGGTATCCAGAAAAGGGTGAAAGGTTTGAATATTGTAAAGGTTTCTTCCTTGACTTGTCGTATGGACGGAGGAAAAAAAACTAATTGACTTGCGACGTTCAAGAAGAAGAAGAGTCCTATTCCTCCCTCTCCATGCGTATAAGTGAGGAGGACTAGTTTGATACTCTTTTGTAACTCTTTGAGTCTTTTTTTGGGAGGGGGGGGGACCTCTGAGGTGTTGATTCCCTTCCTCCAACTGGTCGACCTTTGAAATAGACGTCACTTAAAGGGTAAAAAAAAAACAGTAGTGACAGAAAAAAAGTCCTGATTCGATTAGTTTAGCGGTGGAAGCACCAAGTGTATATCTCCTTATGCAAATAGACTCGCACTTTAGTTACATTAATCATTATTTGAATTATGCAGGTAGATTCTAATTAATCCAGAACTTTTATTTATTAGCCAATCTATTCTAGATCTGTTATTTATTTATTCAAATTAGGCCTTTTTTTTTATCCTCAAATTCAAATTGTGTTTTGTACTCGACACGTAGTGTTTATAGTGACCGCTAGGTGGCGTCCACAGAGCGTTTTGATCAAAATCAAAAATATTTAAAAAAACTGGAAAAAACCCTGAAAATTCTAACGCGTATTTGCCTTGAAGCTGTTTTTATTTGATGCAAGATTAACTAAAGGGCTTGTTCTTTTTTTTTTCTTCCTTCATCTCCCGACAGACTCAGAAGTCGTAAAACCAACGGGATGCGATGAAATATTTCCAAGGAAAAGAGAGAGAGAGAAAAAAAAAAGACGACGCTTGCAAATGAAGTCGATGGCCTTTTCATCTCTGCTTTGTTTTTGTTGTTTTTCTTCTTCTCTCTACCCCCTTTGGATGGTCTCTCTGGATGTTTCCCTCCCAGATCGTTCATCATCGCGTAATCTTCCTGTTATTCTTCTTCACCACCACCGTGTTCCTTTTTTTTTCGCTTTGCATTTTTGAGAAATGGCTACGCACTTGAGGTACAAGAAGAAGAAGAAGAAAAAAAAGAGAAAAATTGTGAGGGAATGCAAAAAACAATGGAGTCGACTGTGTTGTGGAACATGAACTTTTAGCAGCACGGTCTTTGGCTAAGAGGAACATTAATATATGGACGGGAACGGGCCATCTGCAGACTCTACCACCACCAAGCAGTTGATGGTTAGAGGGAGAAGAAACGCCAAGATGAAATGTGTAGATTAGTTTTAGCCATTTTGACGCTTGCCACTCAGTTCTTGTCTCCCGGGCCATTGGCCCCCTTTGATTCAGCGCTTGTTCTAATCCTTCACGCGCCAAGATTGGCGATTACAATCAATTGTGAAACGGTCAGGGTCGTGATTCGCCGTGAGTTTTGGGGTTTTTTTTTCTCTTTCCTGACGGCTTGTCTCGATGCGGTGTATCTCGTGTGTTGGTCCGTCCCCATGTAGAAAACTGTGAAGGAGATGAAGAAGGAAAAGAAATTTCTGCGCGCATCATCAACCAACACCTTTCCATTTACGGCCACTGTACCGCGCCATTTTTTGTTCAAATTTTCAAATTCGTATTTATTTTTTCAAAGAATTTAAATGATATCTGAAAAGAACAAAAAGGAACTCGATAATCATTGAATTCTTTCAGGGTGTAACGCCAGGGAATGGTTCACCTCTTTCTCTCTCAGGTGCGCACATTCCTTAAAGAAATAATATTTCATATACCTTGCGCAACCGCGTCGACGAGTCAACTCTCCGTTTTGGCCGGCAGAGAATGAGAAATAGTAACACCCAAATGAAGAGTTGCACCATTTCACCGCGCCTTGTTGTTCATTTGGGCTTTCCTTATTTCTATATCTTTTTTCTTACTCTTTTATTTTTCTTTTCCATTTTCTTGGAAAACGTATACCACGTATATACGTGTATAATAAGTATAGCAGTCAAAAACAGGGAATTCCGCGTTTTCTCATTTCCCCCATAAAAGGTCATGAATTACGTCGTCCCCCGTTTTTTTTTTCATATGAAGAAGGAAAAGATTCCCAAGAATCTTCTTGGGTTTTTAATACATTTAATTCCCCCCAGAAAAAAAGTCACATAAACTTCCATTTTATTTCGGTGTGAGTGGGAGAAAGAGAATGAAAAGAAAATATAAAGAAGAAAGATGATGATTTAAGAAGTCTATACCCAACACTGAGAATTGAGCCGCGCTCCAGCGTATAGCATATACTACACTTTGAAACCAGTATAAATATTGTTAATAATGCCGACTGCCTCGGCTATATGCTACGTGGAAGATACTCACTCGGTTAAATATCAAGAGGAACGACGGTTAAGAAGTTGACGAGGCGGATGATTGACTTTTTCTTTTGAAATTTTTCTAATATTTCCACTCCGCTGATGTGGAATCGCTGGATTTCCCCCCATAATTATTCTCTCTTTTTTAAAATCGTTTAAAATAATCTAATAGAAGTAGGTAAGAATTTCTAAGCTATGTAAATGCAAACAACTGCAAATTCATACCGTCATACATCAGATGCGAGTACTTCCTGAAATGTTGCGGAGGACTTAATTATTTTGTATGTGCAGTAATTCTGATTTAAATCCTATCTTTTTTGGAAATAGAATTACAAATAAGACTTGAGGCTGTAAAAAATATGCACATCGCACAATATGAAAATAAAGGCTTGTAGATGCATCGTTAATTTCAAAGAAATTATGAAATTTAGAGAATATTTTAAAATGAATTATTCCAAGAAATAGCATTGAATTAAATTAACGAAAATTTCAACGTAATAAGTATCAACTGTAAATAAAATTGTTGTCATATCAGTTCGATCTGATCGGATCGATTGATCGGTTATGACAATGACCCATAAGGGCATGATGGTGCGTGCGGTTGCCATTGTGTGTGCTATATGCCAATAGTTCGAATCTCCGAGAACGCTAAAAAATTTTTATTGTGAATTCATTTATTTCAATTGCTTATTTTATGCTTAAATTGTTTGTAGTTTTGTTACAGATATTTAAATTATTTTTTATGATAAATTCAGAAAATATTTCCAAAAGAACTATTCCAAGCAAAAGGATTAAATAAAATAAACAAAAGTTCAACTTAATAAGTATCAACTTTAAATAAGATGGTTATTTTGATATTCTCATAGACCACCATGGTGTAGTGGTCAAGGCGTTCGATCTGATCTGATCGATTGATCGGTTATGAGAATGACCCCCGTTAGGGCATGATGTTGATGAGTTCTATGCAATAACATTGCATCCAGAATGTGCCATAGGTAGCCATTGTGTGTGCTTTAAAGCCAGAAGTTCGAATATCCGAGAACGCCAAAAAAATTTTTTATTTTGAATTCATTTATTTCAATTACTTACTTTATGCTCAAATGTTTTTAAGTTTTGTTAGAGATTTTTTAAATTATGTTTTTATGTATTCTGATTTAAATCCTATTATCTTATCAAGGAAAAATCCGGCATTTTCATTGATTTTTCTATGTAATTATATTGTATCAGAATTATGTGCTTTAAATTAAAGCCAGTAGTTCGAATCTCTAAGAACGCTAAAAAAATTTTTATTATGAATTCATTTATTTCAATTGCTTATTTCCTTAAATGTTTTTTTTTTTAAGTTTTGTCAGAGATGTTTTTAAGTATTCTGATTTAAATCCTATCATCCTATCAAGGAAAAATCTGACATTTTCATTCATTTTCAAATCAAATTTTTAAAATCATTAAATAAAAAAAAATATTTATTTTCCGTTCATGTACTGAGTATGTGTATCAAGACTCAGACTGGCCTGTCCATGGAGTACATAGTTCTGTGTTCGAAAAATCCTTGCAATTTGGTTGTCAACAACTGTGGCAGGCCAACTAAGACTGCTAGTGTTTAAAAAACGAAAAAAATTCCAAAAAAAAAAACGAAATTTTTCCATTGTGTAGATGACAGAAGTAGAATGGACCTTCTTACATTTCCACTCCGCTGATGTGGAATCGCTGGATTTCTCCCCATAATTATTCTCTTAAATAATCTAATAGGCTGTTTCTTTTTTTGTTTTGTTTTTTTTCGAGGAGATTTATGTTTTCGTTTGTCGATTTTTCTTCGCTTCCATCCTGTTTCTCTTTCCTTTTTTTGGTTATAATCCGCTCTGTCTAGATTTTAATTAGCAGGTAGTTGAGTCCATTCGTGTGCTGGTGGTGGTATAGACTTTTGTTTTCTTTTTTCTTCCGTCTGATTGCGTTGCCAGAGCCCAAAACGTCGACAAGAGAGAAAGAGAATGAGGAGGAGGAGTGTGTGATGCTGTCAGTGAGAGAAGACGATGCGATTGAACTTGTCACGCTCACGGCTTTAACGGGGCGGGTCTCTCCCCCTCTCTTTAAAGATGAAGTACAGGAAAACAAAAAAGTTTGTTCTCCTCTCTCCATCTCCATTGCTGTCTCTCTCCTATTTTCTCTTGATTTTTCGGTGAACGAATGGGTGGGAAAATGGGGATGAGGGAGGTGAAGAAGCCCAGCCGCAATCGCGAGAGGATTTGGTGGGTGGCCACCTTTTACTTTTTTTTTTTGTTTTTTCATCGTCTTCTTCTTTTTTATTTTCCATCTCTTGTTTCACCTTTCTCTCCTGTCTCGCCAACCGCACGCACACAATCATCTGACAAATCGAAACGAAGAGGCAACGAGCCGCTCGTCAAACACCGCGAACGGCCGCGCTCAAAATTCCCCAACAACTTTTTTTTTTTTGTTGTTTTGTTTTTCTTTTTACACACAGACGATTTTCTATAAATAAAAGTACTCGCCATAACTTTGGTTGTTTTTAGTACAACACAAAAGAAACGAAAGGGATTTTTCAACGAGGTGATAAAATTAACCGAAACAATTTCATCCGATTTCTTCTCAGTGTTAAAAATTTCAAAACAAAATAAAAAGTAAAAGGGAAAACGAGAAATGATCGACGCAAGATGACCGCGACCGACAGTTTGGGTTTTCCCGGCTCATTTCAATCCATTTGCAGCCTCTTGCAGTGAGGAGGTCCGCCTTCTACTTTTTTTTTTTCCTTTATTCTCAATGGCTTCGATTCCTCGCATATTTTACGATCGGTTTGACCCCAGCGTGGCGCCCAGTCCGTGAATCTCATTGACCTTTATCTCTCGCCCCCAAGAGTTCACACCTTCTGCCGAGATAAAAAATAAATCGACGAGACAAGACACAACGCAGACCAAAAGCAAAAGGTCCAAACTAAGAAGAAGACCCTCCTGGCTCCTTACATCATCATATACACCTTCTTCTTCCACTCTCTCTCCCGTCGGGGGTTTGTAGTGGGTGGCTGCCTTTTTCTTTATTTAAAGACGACTCTCTGGACACTAAATATTTCAGACTATTTCTGGAATTTTGAATTGTGTCTGGAACACACACACACACACACAACGGCACGCAAGAAACGGTCGACATGGAGACGACAAGAGACATGACACAAAAATGCCATTGACTCTTTTTGGGTTGTATAACGTCGGGGGCAAAACTGACATATTATGCACCTATAAATAATCAGAAAAAATCTCTCTCTCGGTCGTGAGTCGAAATCATTGCGTGTGTCTGCGGTTGGGGGAGCTTTTGTATGCGTCGTGGTTTGACCCACGCAGGGGGGTTCGTCCCGTTTGATTTTGATTTTCATTTTTTCCATCATGATCCGTCGATCATGTGCTGCCATCTCGAGGTCTGTCCCGCCGTCATTGACAATGTAACCATTGCAGCCGCCGACCAGTGCACCGTCGATCGTAAACATTTCATCGCGATTATCACGGAATGAGAAACGCTGATCGTTTTTTTTTCTTCTTCACGCGTGACGCCTCGTAGCCAAAATGGAAAAGTTAAATGTTTCTTCTTCTTTTTTCTTCTTTCCTTTTTGGCATTCTTTCTTTGTATACGACCGTAGAGTTCCTCTCGTCTTTCTTGCCAAGGAAATTATGAACGCGGTCTGGGGGGGAGGGGAAGCGTCGTGTCCATCGTTGGCGACGCTGTCCGTGTCCGCCGTCTTTGTCGTGTGTGTATGTGCGCGTTCAATTGCGAATGGCAATAGTCTTGCCCTTTTACGCGCTTGCTCGACTCCGAGGAGAAAATCTCTGGAAAGAATGAAGAAGAATAAGAAGAAGAAAAAAGAGGAGGAGATGTGGAGTTGCATGAAATGCGGAACGGAGCGAGAAAATCGCCATGTAACGAGACACGACCGTGCCCGTACACAAAACAAGAAGAAAATAAGAAAAAGGGTGGGTGTGGGATTCTCTCTCTCTTCTCTGGATGGACAAAGAAAGAAAAAGAATAAAAGAAGAAGAAGAAAAGAGAGTTAAGTGAAGGCGGTTAACCCGTCATGACCCGTTTCGTGTATATATATGAATTCGTAAAAGAGAAAAAAAAAAAAAAGAAGAAAAGATAGGGAGGGAGTCTCTCTCTCGTGATTTTTTCGTGAATCTCGATTATACATTTTAATACAGACTCTCTCGAGAGAAAGAGAGACAGGACCAAAGACTGTGTGCCTTGTGTAGTACATACAAGGGATGTTAGATTCTTGAAATACGATTCCGCCGCCTCCTCCTTCTATTTTGTTTTTTTCTTCTTCTTCTTTTTTATTTCTAAAGTTGGTCGTGTTCTTTTATCCGACTCTCTTAACTCTATCCGGATGCTGCTGTTATGTACGGCACTGCATGTTCACGTAACAGAGAGAGAGCGGCCGGGTAACACAAGGGCAGCAGCAGCCAAAGCTTTTGCTGAATGCCATTACCGGGCACATTCTTCATCGACACCTCCCTCCCCCCTTTTTAGTCTGATATCATTTTGAATTGAACGTTTCATATCTATAGTCTCTCTCTCTCTCTTTTTCTCCCTTTTCTTTTACAAGCGCAGTATAGAACTATACTACACAGATATGTACATATTTGGAATCTCAAGGAAATCATCAAAGGGGGAAAAATAAAATAAAATTACGAGTTCTTTTTTCTTTCTTTTTTTTAATTCGTGATGGCCGTCCAAAGGTTTTTTTCTTTCTTTTTATATTGTAGATGAGAGACAGTGACTGTGCTGGCTTGCATTATAAAACAGGCCGAGCTGTGCAACAACACACGAGAGCGACATGGGATGATGGCCAACCGATGGGTTCCTTATATATTTTTATGACTCACAGACACTTTTTTTCTTCTTCTTCTTTTCTCGCTTGTTTTTCTTATCAAAAAGGAATTTCTTTATCCTGAACCACCACCACCCATTTAATTTAACTTATTTTCCCTACATGTGAGCGCGCGCCTGATGATCGTTCGATCCACTGCGCGACCGCTGGGAAAAAAAGTTCCCTACGCCGCTGCTTCAGTAATGTTTATTGAAACGGCGTGTAATAATTCAAATCTTTTTTTTTTTTTTTTCAAAGTCAAGTCGTCGTTTTATTTCTTTCCCTCTTCGCCGTTTCCTTTGGTGGAAGGGCAAAAAATCGGAGGCGCTGACGTGCGCGATGTGAGTTAAATTTTGTTTTTGTTTTTTTAAAAAGGGCGCCAGGTCAAACACGAATCATCTTTGAAAAAGTAGTTTTTTCTCTGTCTCTCTCTCTCTTAAAAAAGAAAAGAAAAAGACAAACGACGATGCAACTCAGACAGTTCTTCTCTCTTCTTTTGGATGACGTTTGCGCCCGTGCCGGCCCGTTTCAACGCTGTCGAGAGATAAACGAGTGTATCGCGTCAGAGTCTTTTTTTTTTTTGTTGTTTGTCTCAACAACACAAGTTGCGTTGCCTTTATACTAGTTGTGTGTGTGACCATCAAACAGGCTCACACAGTGTCTCAAGTTCTTAACTGTTCACGGCACGATATTGGTCGGTTGCGTCAGTTTGTCAGCGGGTCTTGTCTTTTGTTAGCGGTACTTATATAAGAGAGAGAGAGAAGATTGGATTGGAGCCACTGCTCCATCACGTTAGCAGTTCTCCCCTATACACACGCTCTTTATCCAGGTCGTGATCTCACGCACTCTTATACCTCTTTTTTTTAATTCTTTCCTTCTCTTTCCCTGTCTATCTATCTCTTCTGTTAAAAGAGTATACGCACGCTGCTGCTCCTCCCGCTGCTGCTGCCTCTGCTGGCCTCATTGTATTATGTATGTCCTTTTCATCTTTCCATTAATGATTCTCTCTTTTTTTCTTGTTATTCTTTTTTTTTCTTTCTCTACGTTTCGAAACGCAATCCGTTATAGAGGCTGGCTCCCCCGTGATTTTTATTTGATTTTTCTACTCTTTTATTATTATTGTTATTATGATTATTATTATTGTGATTATTATTTGACGCTTTCTTTTAGTTCTCTCTCTTTCACGCCCGTTTTCATTTCATCCTTTTTCTTTTACCCTCTTTTTTTTTGTTTGCGCCATGTGTTCAGTCAGTTTTTGGATGATGGCTGGGACTGGACCCGCTCGTGTAATAGCTGTTATTGTTTCACTACTCCTCCGTGACTGAGACTAGCTCCCGGTAATACATTTACAGTTGGTGCGCAGTGACGAATATGACGACGTAGACCCCCCCTCTACCCAACCAGCCGATACTCTTGCCAAATATCTTCCATACTCGTCTATTGCGTCGAAAGTTAATCGGGAAAGAAAAAAACCCATTCGAATAGATTTTCGATTGTTAGAGAAGAATTGAGGAAGTCTGGAAAAGAAAGAATGAAAGACCGCGCGGTGGTAGGCTGAAAGTTGGGTGGGTATGTATGTGCGTACCCTCCTGCGCCATACAGCATCCCATGCCAAGCCGGACGCAACTTGGTTGCAGGTGAATGAGTAAGAAAACGGGCCGGGGTGGAGGACATCAAAAAAGGGAGAAAGAAGAAAGAAAGAAAGAAAGAAAGAAAGAAAAAAAAAGAGAAGAGGTGCCAGTACAGCTATAACTGTCAATGCACCGACAATTTACAATGGTTGCACGGGGTCTCTTCTTCTTCTTCTCTTCAAGCGAGTTATCTCTTTCTTTCTCTCTTCCCAAGTTGAGAATGCCACGGAAAGAGTTGGTCACATTCCGTATAATATCAAAGACCAAAAGAAATACATATAAGAATTTAAGCCATAGAGATGGAAGAGAAGGGTTCCGGCTCTCTTCTTGTGTATATTATTATGATTATTATTATGATTATTATTATATACATATGTATATGTATACTGTATATATCTATATGTGAGTGGAGCTGTGCTTCACCTCATTCACTTGCAAACGATGCCAGCAGCATCACCCGCAGTCCGCACGGCACGGTCTATGCTAATGTTGTACACGGTTCGAGAGGTATTTTCGTCCTTCAAAGTCTTATTTCCTCTTCTTCTTCTTTATTTCTTTTTTCTATTCTTTCGCTTTTTTTTTTTTTTTTTTGGCTCAACAGACTCGCTTGTATATACTACTACGTCGTTTTCGATCAGCCGCACAGATTAAAGGCGGTGTTTTATTTGATGATTAATCTGCCACACGGCGCGCCGATGTTCCATTACCCATTCTTGTCCGTTCTTTTTTTTATTATTATTATTATTTTGGTTTTTTGAACTTTGGCCGTGTGGTTGGAAGTTTTTTTTTTTTCTTTTCTCTTTCGTTGTTGTTTACTTTCGACCGGTTTCTCCCCTATAAGAAAAGAAGAAGAGAAACATCGCACAAGATTTGATTATCATTTACGATGGACGACCGACTCCTGGATAATTGGTGCTCCGCATTGGATCCGCATTTCAAGAAAATGTTCTTTAACGAACCAATGGCCTCTTCACATAAGACATAGAAGATAAACACGGTAGCCAACAGACCGACCCTCTTTTCTACTACCCAACTGTTGATAATCATTTTTCTCGAAAAAAAAACAAAAAGATGATGATGATTATTAGGACGGAAAACAGGTTTCTCTCATCTCCAGATGGTCCCAGCAGTTGATTGTGCAAGGATTTCACTCACACAAGGATCGAATAGGGTTTTTGTATTTTTTAAATTGGACGAAAATATTTTTCTTTTTGTTTCTACTATTTCTAACTTCGTCTGAATAATCAAAATCCTTTATTGCGTTTGTGCAGGCCCCCTTTATTTATCTTTTTTTTTTTTTCTTTTTGTTTAATGACCGTCCTTTTTGGAACAGGAACTCAACTCTTATAATAGTTGATGCCTCGGAGCCGTGTCCGAAACCTTCGTCTTGTGGCCTAGTGCTCGACGACTAGCAGCTAGTTCAGCTCTCTTCGCAGTCGTAAAATTCCCCACGCAGTTATATCTTCTTCATTTTATGCGCTCATTCGTCGCCCCTATAAGAAAGACAAGATCCTTCTCTCTCTCTCTCTAGCTTTTTTATTTCTTTCTTTTCTCTTTACTTTTGGCTTCTTTTCTCTCGATGTTTGTTGCTTTTGTTTGCTCTCGACCATTTCCAGATATGAAAATGTAATATAAAGAACAGCAGCAGCAACAGCGGATGATATAGACTTGCGGGCAATAAGAAATCATTGGCCCCAATCGGATGGACCAAATAAAAATCCTTTCGTATTTTCTTCGACTTGCATATACGTGTGCACAGTGTATATCTATCTATAGTATTGGGGACGAGAAAACGAATGGCCGATCGAGTTCAATCAAGTTCATTCATGAGTTTGAAACGTTTGAAATTCGCGTGACGGTCTCGGTCTCTCTCTCTCTCGCTCCATTCCGACGATCACCAGGTGGTGCCTATAACAAAAGCACATCCACCATCTTCCTATATACATTTCTTTTCTTTCTTTGCTTCTTTTTTTGGCATTCTATTCTTGGAAATCTTGTTTAGTTGCCTTATATAAATAGAAGAAGAGGAAATTCAATGAAGTCGATGTGAAGGAGTGGCGGCGCAGGGAGTCGAACCAAAAAAAAAAATAGATGTACGGCCTTATATTCAAAAGGTAAACTTTTATTTTCTTCTTTGCCAACAACGAAAAAAAGTTGGGAAGATATGGATCGATTTGACTGTGTGACTCGCTGAGACAGCTGGACGTGCGTTCTCTTTCATTGGACGTATTCGTCCTCTATAATGTACAACGAGAGTCGCAGCAATGCGGACTGCACACATAGAAAGTTGGACACACACACAAAAAAAAAGGTGTCGAGGGTCTTTGCTGGTCGATTTCGTCGCGACCATTATCGATTGACTAGTCGAGTGAGTGCTAGTTCATTCATTGACTCTTGAGCTGAGTCGATAAGCGAGACCATAAAGAGATCAACCGTCACAATAGTTTCTCTCTCTCTCTCTCTCTTTTTTTTCTGCCATTCTTTCATTTCTTTTCATTTTCTCTCTTTTCCTCGTCCCTCCATAGCTCATCCATATAGTGCGCGATTGACTGTATAGATCTCTCACGACAAGAAAGGCGGAGCGATGTACTTTATTTGATAACAATTGACCTTTTTGCCGTGAAATTCCAATATACCGCGAACGGGGCCAATCCCCAAAAAAATAGAAGAAGAAAGGAGAAGAAAAATGCGTTTACAACGCAGGAATGTGGAAGACACCAGGTGACCGGATCTCCGGTTGCTAGAGCTCGATGAAACTATTTTATTTCAATTCCAATCGTTGATGAACTTTTTTTTATTATAAAATTATTTACAGTTCGTGATATCAACTTCATGTTTATTAATTTTTCTTTTCCTTTTTTTCTAGGTAAGTAAACCCACTACGCCATTTGTGCCATTCCACTATTTGTCCGTCTTGTGTCGAGGAGAGTTGAGGTGCGTTTTGACTGGCCAATCGAAGGTAAGAGGCGACTGGCCAAACGGGAGCCAATTCAATTGATTCGACGGATGGATCACGCGAGGACGCGTCGTCAAATGATTTCCAACGAGGTCGGGCATCTGGCCAGTCAGTTTATCTTTTCTTTTTCGTTCGAGGCTCGGCGTTGTAGCCGTTGTAATGAAGCCACGGGAGTCAATTGATTACGCGGTCGAATGCGTAATACTCCTATTATGGGGCGGCGTAATTATTGATTGGATTTTCAGCGCGGCGCCCATGTCTTTTTCTCGTTGACTGAATGCCCAGTGTAATTAATGTTATTCAGATTATATAGACAGCTCTCGCGTTTTAGTAACATATACTATTTCATCGGATTGTGAAGAAAGGAACGATTTCTTTATGTGGATGTTTTTCTTTATGTGTTAAAGAGTACGGAGCCAACCCGACAGATGGCTCATGACCACCATTTCGTTTCTTTTGAAAGTTTGAAAAAACAAGAGAACTCTGTTGTATCGTGCTTGTTTGGACTCGTATTACTCCGCCTTGGTCCGCTTTATTTTTCTTGTTTCTTATTTTTTTTTTTTTAAATAGCCTTCTCAACCGTTTACACGCATCTGAGTAAAAGAATGCGGCCACGACCGAATCGTCGCGCCGGGCATGTCCGGTAATCGCTCAATCTCCAACTCGAAACTTTTCCAGGGAAAGAAGGCCAACAGATGTCGCTCTGTCTACCTTCAAGTCCTTAAACTATTTCTCTGTGTGGCTACATACTTTTCCTCCTATAATATAACACACTAAAGTAAAAAGCAGCAATTCACAGCTCATAATCTTTGCCGTATTCTTTTTCTTCTTCTTCTTTTGACTGTCGAAACACTTCTCGTGTTTCTTCTCATCGCCCGATAGCACCGGGTGAGATTTGTTCTTTTCTTCTCTTCTCTTGTGTTTAACTCTCTGCTCATTTTCCCCCTTGAGCGTCAGAAGACAAATCGCCAGGTGCAATTAGACACGAGTTTTGTCTGGGTTGGTTACCGTTGTTGTTGATGTTGTTGTACTGCGGTTTAACCAAACAAAAAGGAATGTGCGCGTACGTACATACACATACGCAGACAGAAAACACATTGCATGCGGGGGAAAAAAAATGAGGGAATGGCGAATGGGGTAGAAGTTTAAAAGAAGAAGAAAAAAAATAGAAATGAAATCCTGCTAATTGCCGGTTTTGGAAGAAAAAAAAACTCTACTATACGTTATCCCTCAATCGACTACAGTAGAGGTCCGTCCTCCCCTCACACATTGACTGATCGTCCCCGTGTATGGACCCACCTTTTTTCTTCTTCATCTTTTTTGTTATTCTTTAGAAAAATCAGATGCGGATGCATCCATACACATAGAGATTGTCTAACCGCTCTCATGTTTTTCTCTCTTATTCACTCACTATCGGCGTGGTGGTGGTTGCAACGTCCTCGTAGGAGTTTCTTCCCACGATCATCGCGGCCAAAAAATATATTATGTAAGAGGAATCAAAATCACAATGTTCAATGCATTGGAAAAGATTAACCTTGTGCATGTTTCATGGAGAAATGAGGAGAGAGAGATGATGGTGGTGGTACAGTGTACGACTCTGTACGTCTATATGCCACTTTTGAAATGATAGGCAACTTATTCGTCCCTCGGTAGTCCCATGAATCGACGAAACCCGTTGATTACATACTGTTGCGATGCTGTGTGTGCGGAAGAATGATATTAAAGGATTAAAAAAAGAGATAGATAGAAAAAGGATAAAATATCCCGAGAAAAAGAGAGAGAGAAGGAGAGATAAGATAAGGCAAACGGGAAACTGATGATGTATATTCCAGTGGTTGTGTGTATGTGTGTGTGTCTGCTGTGATGCTATCGGAGCAAAACACATCCAACTGCAAAAGAAAGAAAGAAGGTTTTCCTCTTCTAATTGCACTGAAGGGGCCCCATCGTGAAGCGCTGATAGATGAATGTCATACAAACGGAGAGAAAAGAGATTTTCGGCCCGTCTCCAGTCGTCTCAAGAGAGACAGAAATGAATGATACTCACCGCACACAGGGACAGGCTGCAATCACATAGGTAACCTCACCTGACAAAGAATGAGAAAAAGATAATATTTCTCTCTTATTCTTCTCTCGACTCTGTTTGCCTACGTATACACATTTGATCGTATAAACAACATCCGCGTCCTGTTTTATTTCATTTCTCGTTGTTTTTGCTTTTTTGAGGTTTTTTTTTCGCTTGCTGGCCTGTTTGAATCGTTTAATATCCCAACTCGCCCACAAGATAAATAACCCACTGATCAAATCCTACGCGCCTTTCTTCTCTTTTTGTTTTTGTTTTTTTGATTTCATTCGTCAGAAAGTTATAATCATATTCTTTCGTCTTCTTCTCGTGGTATTTGAATTTTATATTTGGGGAAGAACAATGAGAAGGATCTTCGTTTTCTCTCTGTCCAAGTAGACGGAGCGATTCCGGGTTGATTGCTCACGTCAAACAAGTTTATTTTTAAATTTTAGGCCGGAAGAAAAGAAACCGTTAGTTGAGAGTTGAGACTTTGGTGATTCAGATCTTGGTCTTTTTTTGTGTCTGTTGTACGTGGGGTCTTAACTTATTGCCGTTCAGCACTTAGCAGCTTCCGATGAGTCAGGACTCGTCTGGCTGCTGCTGCTGTTGTGGCCTTCTTCGACTTTGGATTTTGACTATAATCGACGACGACGACCTTTTTGTGTTTGTTTTCTACTGAGATGACTACAATGTTCATCTTCTTTTCTTATTTCTCAGTAAATCCCCTGCACCGGAAAATCCTTTTCCAAGGAAAACACAAAAAGCCTATCGTCTTCGTTTATGGTAGTGCACACACACAGCACATCTGTAGGTAAATTCCGGTGCGGATGGCTGTATAATCCCCATGACCCATCTTTGTTTTGTGTCTAGTTTATTTTATTTTAGCCTCCCCCTCAAATTGACGATAAGCTTCAAAATTTTCCTAGCTCATTTCTCTCGCCACTCATCTCTCTGGAAAATGGCTATCTATCCTGACACATGGATGGTCTCAAAGGGATTAACTTTTTAATGGAAGGCGACTTGAAGTGGACCTCTCTGAATGCCTTTGGCTCGGACTCTCTATAGTCTATAGGCTCAAATAAAGTATCTATATGCACTTATACGTAGAAAATGAGGTGTAGGATGGTTGGAAGAGACGAGACGAGCGGCCAAATCCTGGGAAGAATTCTTCAACTCTTTTTTTTCTGGAATGGCTTTTTTTTTATCTTTCAGTTTTGGATAATTTTGTTTTTTCTTTTAATTTCTTCAAATTTTTCTCTTGATTTCATTGTATATTTTTTTTTCTCTTGAATTTCTAACGATATCAGAGTCTATGATCGCTAAGATGCCATCAATTAAATCCCCCCCCCCCAAAGAAAAAAAAGAAAGATGAGAAGAAGAAGAAAAGGCAAAATATTCTTATAACCCTCGACTCTGGGAAAATGTTAGGAAACTTTTAATTTTCAAGAGATATCGTACAATAGGAAAAGAATCAAAATGTATTTTCTGTTCAAAGGCTCAAAGGATGTATTGCTAAAGGATTTTTTTGATTCTTTTGAAGGGCGAAAGGTGGAGATGAAAGGGGGGTTCAGAAATGGAACGAAAGAAAAAGAATAGAATAATATGAACAAAACGTAGAATTACCCAATTACATAGGAAACGGTTGTAAATCTCACTCACAGGTAAACTCTTTTTCACCTGTCTCGACTCGTCCATGAGGAGTTGCGCACGTTATACAAAACAAAAAGGAGTTCAGTTCAGACAGCGATCGCTCACGAGCCAAAAACTTTTCTTCTTCTCCACCTTCTTTTTTTCTCTTTTCTCTCTCCGGATTTTTTTTTCCAACTTGTTGAACAACTAAGAAATAACCTTTTTGTTACTCCGGGGTCCTCGTAGAGATGGAAATCTGCTGCCGCTCATATAGAGTCGTTGATTCTTTTCCTTGTCCTCTTTTTTTTTTTCCTTCTTATTTTTATAACTCCCCTTCCCCTTCCCTGTTGGTTCACAGGTGTAATCTGAACCTCTCCCTTGATTGTCCTCTCTCTCCGTTGGCATGGCGTGATGATGTCGATATCGTCGTCTGATTTGTTATTTTCCTCTTATTATTCATCGATCGGGAATGTGGGACTCACGATATTGGTCGTCTCTGACGCATGGCGACGAGTTTTATTGCCTCTCTTGAGGGATTATTTTTTTTGTGACTTTTTTCTTGTGACATGAAGAAATTAAGATGACAAAGATGCTGGGGATGGATGGGTCATTTTGTTCGTCTGTCCCCTTCCAATGATATGCGATAGTCTATACAGTAGGTGCTGAGGTTTATACACACACACACACAAAGATAAGAAATGGAGAGACACGCACGGTACACGGCACATCCCGGAGCGTCGGTGTGTGTTGTATCGTGTAAGCTCATCATCAAGCACCTAATATTTTATTTTATTTTATTTTTCATTTACGAGCCCTGGTTTTTATTCGTTTACGACGCCATTTGCCTGGCAAAATAACGCTCCCGATGATGAAGGTTTGGCCTCCTCCTCTCTCCTTTATATTCTCTTTATAAACACAAGAGGAGGAGGAGGAGAAGGAAGGAGTATGACGAGCTGGAAGGGGCTGTTGTTGTTGCTGGGGCTCGCGTTCCTGTTGTTTGATCCGACACGGTGTGTTTATAATCACGTCGTGTGCGCGCGTTTTCTTGGCTTCTTTTTCGTCTTCTTCTTTTTTTTTCTCTTGTTGTTGTGTACTGGCCATCAAAAGGTGGGCAGCAACACACAAGAGAACCGAGTGTGTGTGTTTATATATGTATATAAAGATGGACAACACAAAAGAAGCGAATAAGAAAAAAAAAACTTGTTGTTGCACCATCAGCTGAAAGAGAAAAAAGAGAGAGGAGGGAATTTACGATCCCCCCCCCCCCTTTCGCCTGTATTATCTGACGAGAGAGAGGAATCGAGATTTTGATCTCGATTTTTTCGATCAGTTGACGAGAAGAAGACGAACAGTTTATTTCTTTCAAAGAAGGGGGTTTTCTCTCTCTTTTTCTCTTTATTCGGGAATTTTATAGCCCCCTTTCGGTCTTATTGAGTCGGCGTTCTTCTCTCTCTCTCTCTTTCTGGTTTTCTCTTTTCTTGTTATTGGAGAGACGAGGAGCGACGGGCGCGATCACTTAAAGGCCAGCACACACAGCAGCGGACACCTCGTCGAATTATTGATATGGCAGCCGCGATAGAGAGATACGCGCTCACGTCCTTCACAGAGTCTTCAACTTCTTATTCTATCGAGTCGACGTGCGTCCGCCTTTTTTTTTCTACCTTTCTTTTTCTTGTTCCTTTCGTTCGTTTATTTCACCATCTCTAACCGTTTTGCCTGTCGTTCTTCTTCCCTCTACCCAAATCCTTATTAAGGGGGGAGACCTTTCCAAGTGTTTTTGTGAAGAGTCGAAACTGAGCGGGACATAGAGTCACGATGACCGCAACAAGAAGTTTTCATTTCGTTTTGGGTTCTTCTTAACTATCATTTTCTGCCATCTAAATCGAAACCATTACTCTCGTCAGGAGACAATGTATGTCTACCCATTTTCCTTTTAACCAATCTGCAATGCCCCTTCTACACTGTTAGTAGTAGACTTAGTATAGCGTATAAGATATTTATGCACACACTTTGGAGTTGTTGCCGGTCCCGGTTGCGTTTTTTTTTTTTTTGTTTGGTTTTATTTTGTCCTTATTTGTTGTTTCTTGCCATTTCTGTACGGGTCAGCAACAGTCCATATGCAAAAAAAAAAAAAAGAAAGAAAGAAAAAAGATCGCCAAGGAAACTATTTGACGCAAGAAGTTGAAAAACTGAAATTCCAAATCGATGAACTCACTCCGGTTATCCTCTTCCAGTGGACTTGTTGATGAAATAGTTTGTTTTTTCCTTGCTGCAGAGTTTTTTGTTCATTGAATTTATCGACCTGTCTTACCCAATTTTCCGTGTGTCTGCTTCTCGATTCTCGATTGCGCAGCAACAGTCGACTTTCAGGTTTATGGTCAGCGACGACGTCGTTTCAAAAATAACTCGGATGTCAAAATCCAAACATCAATGTCGAAAAATCACAGGGAAGGGACATGTGTACATAAACAAATAAACGCAAAGGTTTTCGACCTGCATGAAGCACAAAAAATAAATAAAATAAACAGAAATCTGGGAGAGGAAAAAAATAGAAATTTTGTCGATTTGTCAGTGCTAGATCAGTAGCGGTAGGGGGGCCCCAAAGGGGATAGATAGATGGGATATGTCTCTCTGCTTTTTTTCTTTTTCTTCTGCAGTCTGTGGGTCCCCATCATTTTAATGTAATTTACTTTTCTTCGAGAGTCAATTACTGGCGGTCTATGGCGAGTAGGCGTTCAACTTAACTCGTTACACATATCCAGCCGCGTGAGCAATGAGACAGTGGCCATGGGAGGGACTCGCCCATTTTTTTGCTGTTGTTGTTGTTTTGGTTTTGGTTTTAGGGAATTTTTCAATCTCGTCCGGCAACAAACCGAGTTTTGAAGTCTTCAAATTTATTCACAATCACGTTTCGCTCTCTTGTGTGCCACGTTCATATGTACGGGACTTTTGACATATGTAACCGCTCGAAATTCTATTAATCATACTCTATACGCAGATGTGCATCAACTGGCGAGTGTTTGCTGGCGGTTTTCGGGTTGTTTGTGGGTGTTCTCGCCCAAATGATGAAAATTCCCGCATTCTTTCCTATGAACAGATCCGCAACTGGTAGTACAGCGCCAACTTGCACACTCTTTCTCAAACGAAATCGAGACACTTCTTCTTGTGCTGTTGCCCAATCGGGTTGTCGGGTCGTTTATCTTTCTGTGCTTCTCGCGCACACGGTAGAGAAGATAGATAAGGTAACAGACAAACAAACAAAAACAAAAGAAGAAAAAAAAAACCGAGGCAGCTGTAGTATATCGATCCCCGATAACGGCGATACCTTTATGTTTTACAATCTTGTTGGCGTTGTTGTAACAGCATCTATATTTGATGGTTAGATATACATGCATCTTTTTTTTTTAGAGGGGGGACTGAACAACTATCGAATAGGTGGAGGAGGAATAGAAAGGAATGACGTCCTAGGAATGAAGTGGAAATTACTCGGTATATTTTCCTCTTTTTTTTCTTTTCTTTTCTTTTTTCGAACCTTCTCCTGCGGGAGAAGAGGTTTTGTTGCCGTTGAGAGAGGGTGTCGGTGGTAGCCAGATCAATTTGTTCGTGTCATCCTGTTTCTACTCCTTGTTAAATTCTCTTATATTCATGAAGAAAGAGATGGAGAAAAAAAGGAAGAAGAAGTTCCTTTTGGCTCCACTCTGATAACAAGAAGGCGCTCTACGTTTCCCTGCGCAACGAAGCCGAGAAGTTGGTGTCGTCCGTCAGCGCCGCCAGCCTCTTTTGCCTATAGAAGAGCAGAAAAAAAGAGCACAGAAGAGCGGTGGGATAGTAAGGCCTCTCGTCGCTTTCTGTATTAGCATGCAGAGTGGCAACTTGTTGGTTTTTCGAGACAGAGAAAGAAAGAAATAAGGGTCGAGGAAGATATTCTTTTTTTTTTTCAGGATGTGTGTGTGGCTAGCATTCTTAATCAGTTTTTTTTGTTTTTTTCCTTTGGCTGTCCTTTTTTTTACTACTACGCAGAGTAACTCCCGCAGATATGAAACACATTGTAATATTACGCGAAAAAAAAAGTGAATAAAGGAGCTCTGATGCTCCTGATTCCTTGCGGTCCTCCTTCAAAGTCGTAATGGGTTTTTGTTGGCATGAGCTGGATGACTCCCTTTGCTTTTTATTTCTGTATTCTTCGATTCCTTTTTTTTCTCTTCTCTCGCTGACTCGTCGCTCTATGAATAAATATCGAGCGGGAATAGGATGAAGAAGTTGATGACCGACAGTTAAGGGCGCGCTTTATAGCCGAGAGAGATGGAAGAGAGGGACACGCCTCAGCCGCAGCATGGAAGCTTCCTGGAACACGTCCTTCTATTTCGGCTGACTGTAGGAAAGAAAAAGAAGAAGGAAAAAAAAAACTTTGAGCAAACGGAAGATCACTCACTGCCTATATATTTCTTTCTTTCTCTTTTTTCTATTCGAGTTTGCCTATAAGAAAAAAACTGCTGACAAAGTCATTCCAGCAGAAATGATTTTTGCTTCCTACACTAGGTTTGTATATACATAGTATAGGTAGGCACATATTTGATGTAGTCAAATAACCAACCAACCACTCCTGAATATAAAAATTTACGTACCTGTTTTTTGTAATATAAATAAAAACAAATCGCCGAGTTCAGTTTCTCTCTCGCATATAAAGGGCGGCCGATATTTTTTGAAATTTTCTTCACTCTTCCCGAGCCGATAAAAATTGATCCGCTATACACCTCTTTGGCGATTTCAACGCAACACGTCATCGTAATAAAAAAAAATAATCTAAAATCTAAAAATAAAAATTCATCTGCAATATTTTGTAACGAGATTTCCCCTTTTTCACTCATTTTCTTTTGATTCCAGTGAAAAAAAGATGAAATTTCGCCGTGATGTTATTGTTGTGTGACTGACCCACTCAAACCCACATAGAAACGTGGGGAAACATGTTTTTATACTAGCCAGAGGTTTTCTTTTTATAATGTGCTGGTGGGGACTGAATATGTGTAATGTGTATGATGGTCAAATCTCTTGAGAGTGTCATTTTGGCTTCTTTTGAACAAGTTGGCAGCAGCTTTCCTCTTCGTTCACTTTTTTTTTCTTTCTGTCCTCTTTTACTCCACCAGACTTTTTCTCATCTTGTCGTCCGCCCGTCAACAACTTGCTGTGCTCTCTCTCTTTCTCTTGATGCCTTCGGTCGTTGGCGTTTTCAATGGTCGCCACATACTTGACGATCGTGAAGTAGAGGTCCCAAAGAAAAGAAAATGAAATATTAAATGGTTTTTCTTTCTTTTCATGGAAGAGGAGGGTTGAAGAAGAATGAGGCTCACCCTCAATTCTGTTAAGTAAATTCCATTTTTTAAAAATGAAACAAAATGGAAAAAGAAAGGAGACTTTTGAAGTGCGCGCTAGTCATTTTTTTCGCCTTCCAGTGTCTTTTTTATTTTTCTGCCAAAATGTGACGAGTTTAACATGAGAGTTTGACTACCGCACCACCTTCGGCTGAAGGAAGAATAGAAATAAGGAACTTGTCCTCTTGAGTGTCTCATTTCCTCTGCCGGTTCGCGCCCAGTCAACACCATCCCATCTGTCTGTTCTGTTGCCTTATTCATTCTCATAATATCCATTGTGTGAGACCGTCGATGGACCCAAAGGGCAGACTCTCCTACTTGTATTGTTATTGCCTTTTGACTCATTGCAATGGACTTTGAAACGCTCATCTCAAACGTAGGACAAAACAGATAACATTTTGATGGACGCTGTGCACACATACTTTACACACACTGTCTCTCTAGCCAATGGCATCAAAGTTTCTTTTCCGCCCGAATGAGCAACTGACGAGTTGTTCCAGGAAACGAAACACGGACGTCAAACAAATTCGAGTCTCGTCTAAGATTTCACCGTTTTTTTTTTATGTGAGTTGATTGAAGGCTATCTTGTTGCCAATTTGAAATGGAATACCGAACAACAACAACAACAACAACAATGGAACCTTCTTCTCTGTAGCTCCTCGTATACGTTTACATTTACTGGATGATTTTCTGGGAAACTATCTCAGCTGGTAGTCGTAGCATCGTGTATAAGTAGTTGTCGAACTGTACAGGGGTGTGTGTGTGTGTGTTTTATTTTGTTTTTGTTTTGAGGGGGAGAGGGGGGGGGGCCTGCTGGAACCTGTCGAAGGCATCGACGGGGGTTGTTTTTCGAGCCTCACGCTGCGTCCGTTTAACCAGACGCACAGCAGAGATGCTGGGACATCAATGGGATGGGCTTTTCGAAGTGGAGAGAACATCAGAGTCAAAAGGGAGGATGAGTAGTATTAAGGACAGAGATGTTGAAGAGGGTGAGAAGAATTTTCTTAGTGGATTTTTCCCCAATTCTGTTTTTCGAATACTTTCCGTTTCGTGTGTTGACGAATCGGTCCCTGAAAGTCAGTGACAGCTGGAAAACATCGACAGGAGATGGAGAGAGACACACCCTTTTTTGATTTTGGTGTTGTTTTGTTTAGTTTGGGACGTTGTTTGTTTGGCTTATTTCGTTTTTACTCGACTGAATCGTAATGCCATCATCATTATTATTCTCCCTTGGGTTCTTTTCTTCTTCTTTCCCCAAAAGATTCAAATAGAAATGGAAATTTTAAATCCAGAAATAAAAAAAAGGACAACACAACAGCAACAGCACGCGCGCTTATTATGGCTTAATATCCGGAAGGAGATATTTCAACAGTTAATGATGAGCTTTTTCTGTTGGGATGGTCAAGTTGACTGGTTGTGTATAATACAACACCACACAGTCAGGGGGGGAAGCAACAGACAGACAGAGAAGACAAACAGAGAGTTTTTTCTATTTTAAAGATATGAATGAGTTGGTATTATTATTATTCTATCTAAGAACTCTATAAGTCAGTTGAGCTTGCCGGAGCCAGCGCCCGGAACTCATCTCAGATGAGCAGGTTCTGATAATAATAACACACTTCTCTATCTGTTGAGAGAGAGAACACTATCTTTCTTCTCTGCTTTGGTCTCGTCCCCTGCTGCTCCGACTTGTTAAACTCCCGCCGACATGTCTTAATGGTCTTTGTTGAAAACGCTTTTTCCCTTCGCACGTATATATATTTATAAACATATATATATGTGTGTATTATAATAGTGGTGGTAGAGTATAATGTCTGATGTTGCATCAGTCTCGGCAGTTATATACCCATCTCTCTCTCTCTGCTGTGTTTGGCGCGGATGTGTGCCGTGCCGTGCGGTACGGTATCGTTTTCATCAGGTGGGCCGTGGGCGCACGTCCAGCGCGCCAGCCCACACACTGGTCAATTGGATATTATACGAACGGATGGTTTCTCCTCCTTCACCTTGAATGATTTGATTTATTTATTTTCTTCCTTTCTTTCTTTCTTTTAAATAATAATAATAATAATATTTTCTTCTCTTCTCTAAATCCCGATTGGGATTTAGAAGTGATGTAGTCGTACCCAGTCGTCTATTCGTTTTCCCTTTTCCTTTCCCCCTGCTGATGTCGTTCAACCGTAGCTATAGACTTCAGAGATGCTACGGCCATTCGCATTTGCATAACTCTTTGGCAGCCGAGCAGTATAATGGTTATGATCGCTCATATCTTACGTGTTTGACAACTTGGACGTGAACGTCTTTCCCAGCCAAAGAGAAAAAAGGAAAACAAATCAAATAAAAATTTGCTTTTTCACACACAAACAGATATAAATACAAGAGACGTAGATGAAACACAGACAGACACATGTCCGAAGACTGTGCATTGTTTCTCATTTAAATAGAAATGTGATCCTGTTAGGACCGTAACAAAGCGCTGCGTTTATGGGTGCGACTCTCGCTCTCTATGGTCTCTTGTGGGAAACAGACGAAATAAAAGCCAAAGGGTTTTTTTTTTTTGTTTTTGTTTTATTCATTTGCACCGATGGTTCATCATTTCATTCCATTAGGAATAGGCAAACCACGGCGGTGGTGGAGAGTGAAAGCTCCAGAGAGTTCCGAAACTGATTTTTTCTTTTTTGTTTCTTTTCTATTTCTTAAACGTCTATTGCCGTTCATAAATCCATTTCAGAAAAGAAAACGAAATAAGCCCCCAAAACAAAGTTTAAGAAAAAAAAATTAAAAAGATGGAAGAAACAAAAATATTTAGTGTATCTTTTTGGGATTCGCCGCTTTTGATTGACGCTGAACCCGCTCAGACTAGGGCCCCCCATGAAAAATCAAAGAAGAACCCTTGAGGTTTACCACAGCTCCAATAAGATTTTTCTTGTGTATAACCTAACCTCATTCAAGACTATACTTCTCCCCCATCAACCCAAAAGTTAAGACGAGTCCTGCGGTGCGGAGGCGGCGTATAGGACGACTCCTCTACGCGCATATCCATCCATCCGTCCCGACCGACCCTTCTTCTTCTATTTCCCTAACCCCAATTTTTCTGTGAGTGTATGTGTGTGTGATGCACACAGTACACACTGTATATATATATATTATTCTATCTCAGAAAGTCAAGAAAAATAGAAGAAAGAGTACACAGCAAAACGGCGTGGGATCCTTGGGTTCCTTTTTTTTTCTTTTACGGTTTCTCCGGCGGGGGTTGTTTTCTACCTCATGATGGATCCAACATATATACATACATCCTACACATCCTACACACACACTTCTATATAGCAATACTCTCTCTCTCTCTATTTCTCTCTATTACCTGCGGTTTCGTTGATAGGCACCAATCATCATCCGCTTCGAGTTCTTTTTATCCCTCCGGTGCATTTTTATCCATTTTTCTTTTTCATTTTTCGCCAGGCAAACTGAAAGACAGGTTCTATATCTCAGTGCCCAGTGACGGGCCAAACAGCTCCCCTGGTGATCGCAAAACTCGCACCCTGCAACGCGAGCGCGCGCTCGCTCGCGCTCTGGGTGGATTCTCTCGCCCGGTTTCGGACCCCGGGCGACCCCGGGCACGCGGTTCTTATTCTTCTATGCGCTCCATCATCAAAGTGGAGCTTCTTTCATTTGATGATGTTAACGTTTTTATTTTTATTTTATTTATCTTATTTTTGTTATTTTTTTACTTTTGAGGAGAGCCGTTTGTTCTCCTCCCACCTAACCTTCCATTCTTCATGTCCCCCCGCAGCCACGAAAATCATCACAAGTGAAATTCCTTCGGATTGCGGTTGGAATGTGTAACAGAGAAACGCACAACCTGTCGACTCGACTACTAGATTCTATATAGCAGAGCGCATTTTTTTCCCTTTTTTCTTCTTTTTCTTGGGCATTTCATTTCATTTCGGCATGGAATGTTTTTCCGTGCTATCACCGGGCCGCGTGCGTCTCTTTTTCTGTTTTTCATTCCGATCTGTGTGTTCCTATCAGGTTTGTTTTTTTGTCTTTTAGTTGACTTTCCCTTATCCGCGGATTCTTAGATTGAAGCGCGCGCGCTCCTCTTTGGGTTTTCACGCAAAACATTTTTATTTGTTATATTACGCCGACCGGATTTGGGAAACAAAATATTTCACTTTCCTTTTTTAGGGGTCTTATCATCGGGTTTTGGGGAACGTCGTGCCTATCTCGATATCTCCAAACAACTACGTTGATAGAGCCAAGTAGTTGATTAAATGTCGCCCGACTCGCTTTGTTTTTCTCTTTGGCTAGCCGATGCGGGAGGCGGAATCCAAATATGAAATTTGTTAACTTGTAAAATAGCGCCTTCTGTGTCCAGACAGTACCTCTTCACCGACGTTTGAAGAAACGGGGAAAAAGAAGCTTAACAATATGATAGAAGAGGTTTTCATAGGAAGTCGATGAAAAGGTCTCTCTTTTTTCATTCTTCCTTTCTTATACGTGTAGTCTACTGAGGATGCATTCTTCCAATTCTTTGACATCAAACGTCAAGGTCCAGGGAGACGAGAGAGCGCATCCCCCCTGTTCATATCAAGGCAGGTGGAATCGCAGAGAGAAAAATAGACGTTCTTGAAATTTTCATTTTTTTCCCCCCGTGTAGAACTTCCACCTTTTCCAGGAGCCCCGCGTACACAGGAGTGATGCTCTTTATGTATTGACTTGCATTGAATAAAAGAGTTGGTCACAGGTGTGGTCACGCCGTACAATTTGATACATTCTCTCCTTCCACCCACCTCCCCAACCCTCCCTTGTTGTAGCTACACATGTTTTCAGTGGTAGAGAGTGGAAGTCTTGACGTGTTGTTGACATGTTCAAGTGGATGCGTCTCTTTTGAGGACCAACTCACCCCCCTATAGTCCTTTACCTACTCGTCGTTCCGTTTTCTGGTTGATGGACAAAAGATACACACAAATTCGTCGAGTGGTTTGTTGCTTCATGTTTCCACCATCGCATCGCAAGCGCTCGGTAGCTGGAAAACCTTTTTTTTTGTTTGTGTGTGTGTATGTCCCGATGAACCGGCTGCTACTGGTGACTTTGCTGCTTTTCCTTTTTGCTCTCCATTTAGATTTCCTTTCCTTTTCTTTTTTTTTTTATTATTTAATATTTTATTTTTTACTCTTTCATTTGAGCACACCTGTCGGAACATTTGAATAGATACGCGACAACAATGTCGCCCAACAACTTTGGTGATCTTGTTCAATCATACTCACTCTTTTTCTATTTAAATGATTGTTTTTCATGATTAAATGACGACTTTCTCTCTCATAAATATGTATAGACACGGGCCATTATGACCGTCTAGTTAGAGATATGTCAACTTCGATGAGCGAGAACGTTGTGTTGTCCAAGTCGTTAGGAGGAAACAAATGTGCTACGTACAAATCAGTTATGGGAAGGAAAGAATAAAAAGTTTTTTTATAGTTATTTATAGTTACCTGATGTAAGCTCTACGTACTGTCTATTTTTCCCTTGGTGTGGTACTGTTTGTCCCCCCGTTGATTTTCGGTCCTCTTTTCTTTTATTTCCTTCCTTTATCTTCTTCTTCTTCTTTGAAATTCTTCAATTTCTAAATATTCTACACGGCACACACACACAGAGCAGCGGGATTCCAACACTTTTCTTCAGCCTCCTCTTCTCTTGACGCTCGTGAATCAGCCAAAGGCTACTTTTATTGTCGGGGTATTGTCATGTTAAAATCGAAGCGTCAGACCCCCACGACCCAACAACGCGAGAGGAGAAAATAGACAACACAAAGTATCGACCGATAACTAAAAAAAAAAAAAAAAAAAAGAGTTGGGAATTTTTCACCTTTTTCCTCTTTTTGTGTGTGACAAGTCGAACCTATATTTCCCCGTCGAGGCATTTTGATTCATCTTTTCTTTTTTCTTTATTTTTATTTTTAAGAAAAAGAACACAAATTCTTAGCGTTCGTATTCCCACCTACAACACATCCACTATAACCTGTGTAGGTGTACACTTAAAGCAAACACTTAACGAGCGTGTCTGACACGACGATCAAAACGCTCGACTCTCGCTAACCATCCGTCGCAGCGCAGAAGCAGCGGATATCATCCATTTGTGTGTGTGCGTGTGTGTATGTTTTGATAAGTGGGAAATGACGACAAGAAAAAGAGAGAGAAAAAAATAATGCATGAATCCGAAAAGACACTCTTTTCCTCCCATTAACGCCAGAGATGGAACACAATCGAGAACAGTTGGTCACCGTCACTTTTGTGTGTCTTCTCTACTGTATCGTCATCGTCTCCTTTTATTTTTTACTAAGTGACAAGAAGTAGTTCTCGTCGCACTTATCACATGTGTGAACATGGTCCTTCCGTTTACTTTTCATATCTTTTTATTATCTGGGAAAATTGAATCAAGTTTTTTTTATTTATTTCTTCTTTTTTTTCAAATTAAAATTTTGGAAAACAACCCAAAGAAAAATTAAAAAAAAAAAAAACAGTAATTTTCTTTCGTTTTGTGTTTCTGTGTGTGTGTGTGTGGTTGTTGAATGTTGATGGTTCGGCTTGTCGACGTCTACCGTTAGTGGGTACACCAGTCTTTTAATCTCTGACTCGGCAACATCTCTCTTTCCTCGATGTTGTTATGTGTTTCCCTGTACTTCTTCATCTTCATTTTTGAATTCCCATTCTTTCTATTCATTTTTGTTTTCTCTACCCCGAGTTCCATAGTTGTATATACATCGAAACGCGTGGATTTTTCTTATGTGACGAGTGGGAGGAGTTGCACCTATCAATAGAGAAATGAAAAGAGACTTGCCCTTTTTTTCCCCATCTCCATCGCATATACGTCTAGCTCTTTTATGTTATATTCATGTAAACCTTTTTCTATCGTTTTTGATGTTGTATAGTAACGAGTTGGGCATGTTCCTCTCTTCTCTCTCTCAGACTACTCTATCGGTATTCTTCGGAAGGCATCGAAACTTTAGAGAGAGATGCCAGACGATTACGTCTTACTTTTCATTCTTTATTCTTTCCATTCTTAATATTCCTTTTATTCTCTTTGCATGTGCCCGTCATCTTTGAGACCTTTTTTCTCTCTCTCTCTCTCTCTTGTAACATCTCTCTTCTCTTGTTCATCCTCCTCCACGACGACCAGCTGATTTAATTCCTCCTACTTCTTTCTTTTCCTTTTCTTTACTTTCATGTTTCATCTGATTGGAAACACTAAACTTTGACGGCGACAAGACAAGACACAAGAAGAGAGTGAGAAATCTGATTTGGAAAGAAAAATGTTTGATTTTCGCTGTGCGGGCGGGCGGTTTAGATGATGTAGCTCGTGCTCGCCAAAAGAGAAACGAAACAGAGCCGGCAGAACGGCGGTGACTTTGCTCTTAAATAAACCAGTCGGTCAGCAGAGCGAGTGAGCAATCGAGTCGGCAAAGTTTTGCCGAAAAAGTGAGAAGAAAATAAACCGGTCTCTTTATTCTCTCCGGGAGAATTAAAAAAAAATAAAGAATTCCGTCACGTCAGGAATGATTATTGGAAGGGAGATGTTTTATAAGAATAGAAAGGGGAGAAAATAAAAATGTCTTGAGATTTTTTTTTTTTTTTTTTTGCTGATGAACCGACCGAGAGCCGATATCGAATAAGAAAATAGGAAAAGGCGTATTTACAGGAACGATTCCGACGATGACGGAATAGTATGAACAGACGCATTTTTAAGATTCGAAAAAAGAAGAAAAGAAGAAAAAAAAATAACGAAAATTTAAATAAATAAAAACGCCGCTCTGCCATCCCACCCCTTATAGTCTTGTGGATCCGTTTCCCGTGCGGCCTGACGGTTATATACAAGACGGCAACAAGGTGGAAGATAAATGGTCGCACAGGGTGATGGGTCAAACTGGCTCTCTTTCTCCCAAACACACACACACACACATCTTGCGCAAAGTAATCTAACCGAAAGGCAGACACAATCATCATCATCATCATTGGAAGAGGAGGATGGCAAAAGTAATAGATGAATTTTCTATCATATATTTTCTATTCCGGGTCCCTCGGTCCCTTGTATCTCTTCTCTGTGTCTGTGACTTTCTCTCTCTCTATTTTTTCTATGTCTCAAAATTTTCTTTCTTTGTTGTTTGCATAATCCACCCGTTCAGAAAAAGAGAAAAAGTCGCCTTCACGCCATGTTTGATATCCCGCCGAGCCGGGCATCCCGAGCGCGCGACTCTCTCGGGAACAAAATAAATAAAACAACCAAATCTGCGCCGAATGTCAAGTGGGGGAGGTGCTGGGAGAGAATGAAAAGAAAAAAAAAATAGTAATAAATCCCGAAATAGCTCGTTCGCTCCACGAACCCGTGCGCCGTCATTTCTATGAAGAAGAAAAAGAAAGAAAAAAAAAAGATATGAATAAATTAAAGGAATTCCGATAGATGTAATTGCTCTTGTCCGGTTGGGGGTTCTCGTTCTTTTTATTTTCTTCACACAAACGCACAAGACACCCCTCCGAGTGTAGATAACCTCTGGCCCCCCCAGCTTGAAT
The DNA here is from genome assembly GCA_030770115.1 of Daphnia galeata. Taxonomy (NCBI): domain Eukaryota; kingdom Metazoa; phylum Arthropoda; class Branchiopoda; order Diplostraca; family Daphniidae; genus Daphnia; species Daphnia galeata. The sequence continues at coordinate 7,977,919 of CM061115.1, forward strand.
ATGGGAAAGAGTTTGTTCGTTGTGTGTATAAATGCAAGAGTTAGAGAGAGAGAGAAGAATCAGGATTGGGCAAGCAATTTTCTTTCTCACTTAATGTCCATCTTTTTTGGGCAGCTGGTGGCTGTTTTAGTGTTGGGACTGATCAACCCCAAAAATAATATCGCAACAGTCCAAGTGGTTTTTGCCTATTTTTGGCCTAATCTGTCACGATCAACATTTGGACTTGCATGTCTATAACCCCGGATGGTTATTGTAAAATAGCTACTACTCCTACCGCAACTATCTGTTTGACGCCAACCAACGGAGAGATCCTGCTGTCATGCCGGATGCATTTTGGCCCTAGACTGACCCCCCTGCCTCATATAATTCCCTTATTCTCTGATGGAACAACTGCGGACTCGCACTTCTACCCCGAACTTTAGTGGTAGGGCCTGTTGTTCGCATTAAAAGGATCGAATCTTTTGTTGGATGTTTGATTTACGACTGTGTAGCTATAGTCTTGTCCTCCCACCTACTACATGCAGAGTAGGAGGAGGATAAGCCAGGCCCCCTTTGATTTCCCAGTCGAACCGATTTGTTCTTAAGTTTCCTACTCCAAACAGTCAAAACTGTTGCGCTTCGGCCAGCAACATATTCTAAAAAAGGGCTATTGTTCCACAGAGAGTCGATCTTGTATAGGGCTCTCCTCTTTTTCAAGGGTAAGAAAATGAATAGCTTATCTAATCTGTTTGCACGTTGGGCTGCTGGGGGAAAAGAAGAAAAAAAAAAGAAGCCAGGCTCAAAAAAAAATAAATCCTCGAGCTATTGCATTTGTGGCTATGTTTAGCGCCCTAGTCGATGGGTCAGCAAACCACAGCTGAAAACGATGGTTGGCGCAGATTGCGGGAGACCGCTCGACTCGCTCGCGCCGCTCTCCGTGTTGGTGGTCATCATCTTCTTTAATTTTGTTTCTTTTTAGCTCTCTCTTTCTTTTTTAATATTAATATTTCTACTCTTCTTTTTCTTTATGTTCTTTTCTCTTGTTTCCACTCTGGTTGTTGTATTGTTGCTTTGGGTTTGTTGCTTGCATGTGTTTTCCATTTCTATTCTTCTTGTTATTCCTTGTGTTCATTTTCTATTTTCTTTCTCTCTTTTTTTCTACCTTTACGTGTGTATGCAGTTTGCCGGAGTGTGTGGATGGCTTCTCTCTCTCTCTCTTTTTCTCGGACACTTGGCAAATGGTTGTTGTTATGAGCAAGTTGGTCTCGCGGGGCGTTGTTGCTTTTTTTTCCAACCCCCCGTCTTTTCTTTCTCTCTTCTTCTTCTTCTTTTTCTTCCATCTGAACGATTTCTTAAAAGACTTTGGTGTGTTTTCTCTTGTATTACCTTTATATATTTTTCCTTGTTTTGAGATGACTGAAGTTTTGAGCAGAACAAGGACTCTTGCCAAGGAGGGGTATAGTGGTGGGGGGAAATAAGAAAAAGAAGAAAATGGTTCTGCCTTGCCTTTCAAGATGAAAAGTAGTAAGTCAAAGTCGCTTTCGGTATTATATATAGGAAAAAAAAGACCACCCGTCGACCCCGAAAGTTCCAGCGACCTCAAAGGCCTGACAAATGCCTTTTCTCTCCGTTATTTCTTGTATCCCCTCGTTTATTCTTATTTTTTTTCTCGTTTTGTCCAAGTCAAAATGCTTCAGCAACTACTTGAGACTGAGAGAGAGTCCACCACCAATTCTCCGAGTCCAAATAAATGCGTGTGTGTGTGCATACAAACACAGGGTGACCACAACAACATACTGTACATACCACAACAGAGAAACGCATATCTTCCCCTTATAAAGTCTCTGATCAAACAGCTAAACAATTCCCCCTTTAAAAAACACAATGACACTAGGACATACGTTTTGCCGTCTGATGTGGAACAAGGTTAGAAGCTCCACCTTCTCTCTCTCTTGTATTCAACTCCAGTGAGTTGATTAATTTCTCGTTTTCTTAGCAGCGGAACCTGTGAGAGACTTGTGTCCAGTTTTGTGGCATGTAAAGGAGCAAAAGAGAGAGAGAGAGAAAAAGACTCGGCCGTCCGCAAACGTGTGTTATGTGACTACACTATATAGGCGATTCCTTATCTCGAATATGTCATTCTAGTTTCCACATGAGCTACCACGACTAGACCAGGATCCAAAAACTATTGTTGTCGAGACGTGAAAGGGGCGAATGTACCTGCCAATCAATTTGGTGCCAATGAAGTGTTCAACGTCCTCCTCCAACTTCACTCCATTCTATTCCGTCTTTCTTTCTTCGGCCAAGAGATTTTGATCGATGAATCAAGAATCAAGAAAGGCAATCAAAGAAGAATAAAAGGCTGGGAAGAAGAAGAAGAAGTTTGATTGACTACCGGTACTTTTGCCCGTCTAGTTGCTTGATGGGCGCGATTCAATGCAATCATCCCATATGATAATAAATTGCTCCTTTTTTTGTGTACTGTCTATCGTTCAAGTTGTTGGCCCGTTGTTTTAACTGCAACATCGACGTTTCAGTTAGCGTTTAATGAATTTTAATGATATTTCGGGATAACCATGAAACGAGTTTTTCCTTTCTCTTGATTACTCGTCCCCCATCAGACTCTTTAAATTGTTGTGAAGAGAAAGAAATTGTCTTTTTTTGTTGTTTTTCTAAAAAAAAAATAAATATTGATACGACTTGTCTTTTCTCTGGGAATGAAAAATGAAAAAAAGAAAAGAAAACGGAACGAAAAGAATTTTTCTGGTTTCAACCTTTTTCATTTTATTTCTTTTTTCCCCCTCCGTTACCAACAACCAGGAGGTTCGTCGAAACAGCAAAACAAATGTGTCCAGTAGAATATTTTTTGAAATAGATGGTGCATCCGCCATTTGGGAGGATAAACAAAAGGGTTGGCACTGAGTAATACGGAGAGAAATGAACACGAACTCGAACTCCTTCTTCTCTGTTTATTTTTATTTAGGTTATCTTCGAGTTTTCCGTTGTTTCTTCTCGTTTTTTTCTTTTTTTTAATATTTTCCTTTTTTTTTTATCTTCTCATATTTTTCCCTTGTTTTTTCCCTTCTTCTTCTCCCATCTCTCGCGTCCGTTGAATTATGATGATGAATAGTGTAGTAGTAGCTGCTGGTTTTTTTTCTCTCTCTCTCCCCTCGACTTCTTTACCGCGATAAGCGGGCGCGGGATTTCTAGACACTCTGTTCACGTCCGAGGAGCAAAGGAGTTGCCTCCCTTTGATTGCTATTGGTCGGGTCTTGCCGTTGGTTGCCCCGTCCGTGGTACGATAGCCGAGCTACCAGTAGGAGCAATGCACACACAAGAAGTTCAGCGTCTCTACCCAGTAGCCCTCAAAATGCAATTAACAACGGGCCTCCTCTTGCGTCTAGAGTAGCGTAGAGAAACAACAGCAACAACTATTTCCCCTTTATTTTTATTTTTTTTTCTTACACGTCGGATCGTATCTCTCCCTCCCGTCTTTCTGTGGTGATGGTACGTGGGTCCTAGGAAGACTCCTGTAAAGACTTTCTTCCGTGAGTTTCTGGGCAAGAAATTTAAAAAAGGCGACGGCCCAGATTTGGTCCTGCGTTATGAATCACTGTTACCGGAGAAAGAAAGAAAATAATTCAAAGAAATTTGTTAAAAAGATAAAAGTTAAAAATAACAAAAAGTGACTGGGGAAGTATGTTGCCGGCCGCGCTGCCCGCGGATGTTGTCGGCGGGTGTCGATAACAAACACACACACACACATGCCGCTGTTGTGTAGCATAGCAGTTGGAAACCTGTTGATTCTCGTTAGGGCTGGGCGGGATAGAGGCATCCGGATGTTTGATAAAAATTACGTACACCCAAAAGCCAGAAAACATCAGATTGATGATCTGTTTGTTTGGGGTTTTACAACTTTGAAAAGAGAGAAGGTAAATACCAAAGAAATTGCTTTTCTCTGAATGTTTTTTTTAGTTAGAGTTAGTAGGTAGGTTAATGTGGGGAAATCTTCATCGTTTGACTTAAGACTTAAAGACGGCATGGCGTGCGTGAGGCCATCAGACTTGTCGAGTACTCGGAACAGACGGTACTTTCAAACTGGAAAAGATTATTGGAATTGGAGAATGAAAAGCTAGAAAATAGAAGAGAACGTCCCCACTAAAAAAAAATCAAGCGAATTGGTTATAAGCTCGGTTCCTATTATTACAGTGCATAATAGTAAAAGGCTCATCAAGAACGGAAATTTCTCTCTTTCCATCATTACTTTTCTGTCGGAATGAGAGAGATCAATTGATCGTATTTTGCTGTGTGCCGTATGCGCCCTGACAAGAAACTCTTTTTCTTTTCGCCATTTTTGAAGAAGAAAAAATTCTGTTGTTATTGTTGTTGTTGTTGTTTTTTATTTTGAATTGGGCACAGATGTGTCGGCGGAATGCAAGAGCTTCTTACCACAAGGTCCGGTCCCCCCCCCCCCCCCCTCGTTCCTTTTCGGTACAAATGGTGCACAAGCGACAGACCCTGCGCTTGTTTTGTTGCTCTGATCACAGAAAGAAATACTGTAGCAATAAGGAGGACTCAACAACAACGGCGACGACGACGACGATAGGGATAGGGGGATATAAATAGTTCCACGCCAAAGCCACTCCATGACGGCCACTTATTTCTCTCCTGTTGGAAATGTCAAAAGCATCAAAAAAGATCGTCTTGACAAGTTTTAAACGTTGGTTGTGAAACAACAACGGTCCTGCTCATCGGTATGCTTGTATACCTTCGCGCATACCTTGAATAATACAAACCCGTTCCCTTTTGGTTTCTTTCTTTTCTTTTGTCCGGTATTTTTCATCTCCTTTTACGCGCTCAGCCGAATTTCATTTGAAAATGTTTCTCTCTCTTTCTCTCGGAAATTTGTTAAACTTTATATTCTTTCATCAAAGGTTTTTCTTGTGTAGAGACCCGATTGCGTCATAGATATGACCATCATTGAGCTGATGCACGGGCGTCTGAAAACGGATCGAAACACTTTGAGTTTTTTATTTGTGTAGGGGGTCCATCCATTTATAAATGATTCTATTCTTGGAAATCATAAGAGAATGGAAAGGAGTACTATTTGTTGTTCCTTTTCTTGTTCTTATAAAAGTAGTAGGTCAAAAAAGGAACAAGAGGAATCCAACATGCAAGGTCTGAAATGAGGATGAATATAAAGAAAAGGGGCAAAGAGATTTGTTGTAATAGTTATTGGGTGATTGTCGGTTAGGCCCCGTTTGGTTTATTTTTTGTTGTTGTTGTTGCCCCGGCAAGAAGAATATATGTAAGAAAAATTTTCTTCTTTTTCTTCTCTCAGCCTCGTACAAACGGCTCTGTGTGTGTGTGTGTGTGTGTGTGTGTGTGTGTGTACGTGTATATATATAAACACACACACACTCACTCACTCTCCGCTATAAAAGCCAGCTACAAGCAATTATCGGCGCGCCCCTTAAAAGGCTATCTCTTCTGTCTTTCTCTCTCTCTCTCTCATACACCGAGAGGCGTTTACGTTTTATACATTTCCCTGGAAGAAGAAGAAGAAGAAAATGCTTTGGCATCAGCAGAGCGAGACCGTGGCCGGAGAGATCGGGAGAGACAGTGATTTTCAGAGTGCCTGTATTATCCACACACACACACACAAAGCGAACTGGAAGAAATTACAAACAAAAAAGAAATAGAAAAGTTTAAACTTTGGCCACAACGGCAGAATATGAGAGAGAAAGGCAGACGTCCAGTTTCTTCTTCTTTTTGTTTCCCTCGTCGTCAGTTCGATTTGCCCAAGCCGCTGAAGCGCGTCCGAAAGGCAACTGGATGGGGGGAATAAACGAAAATGTTAATTGCTGGCACCACCTCCAATCCTCCCTCGTTTGCCTTCAAATATTGAGACAAGCGCCATCACTGTCGGCCTCCTCAACAACAGCAACCAGAAGAACTGTTTTCCGCCAGCATCTCTTTCTTATCTCTTTTTTTTTTTACAAAAGACCTAGTACAGTTGCGAAGCAGTTTCAGCAGTAACATGCGCATACAGACACACACACACACACACAAAACAAAAAAGAAGAAATAAATACAAAAAAAAAATACAGAAGAAGTTGGAAGCAAAACGTTTCTAGTGTTCGCCTCCATCTCCTCCCACCTACATATTTCTGCGGTGTTATCTTATTTCTTTTCTCTTTGTTTTTTCTTTCCTTTCAGTTTCTTTCTTGTATTTCTATTGTATTTCGCCTTCAGCACAGCTCCCATTGTTTTACATGTGTATGTACAAGCTAGAAATAGAGTTTTAAAACAAAAAACACGAGAAAAGGGTAGAAATTTCAAAAGAACCTCGAAAAACCGCCCAGTTTTGGGTTATCGTCTAGTTCGTTTTTTTTTGTTTTCTTTTGTGATGGGAAATAATTACACAGCATGTGGTGGCTGTTTGTGCGGGACTGGTCTATACACACATCCACATTTACTGTATATAAAACATTGGACCAATTAACTCGCGAGCCACAACAGGTACGCGCGCTCCACCACACTCACAGTCGACTATAAAGTTAATAAGAGTTGAGATATTATCAGCCATCTAAATGCTAACTGCACGCCGCCGTTGTCGTCGTCTACACGATGGAGAGAGATATACTCTTCTTCATCGTAAGTTAGACACTTAAGACGCGCGTATAAACGCGCACAGTAACAACAACAACAACTTAAAATCGGAGGGGGGATAAACTAGAGATGAGAGAGAGAGAGATGGTCCGACTCCGATATGATGCTGGCGATATTTTCCCGTGTTGAATTGTCATGTAAAAATCGTTGGTCCCGCCGAAGCCGCAGAGTTTCTAGCCGCCGACCGTGAGAAATAAGGACCGTGGAAACTTATACACATTCGATATCTCCCTAACATCATGTAATATAGCAGCAGAAGAGTCTACATTACTAGCAGCACCCTTACAGTGCGGTTCGAGTCGGTTGAAAAACGAACGAGACGCAGCCTGGTCCGTAGGAATCGGTGATGATAATTCATGAATGTTGAAGCCATCAATGTCTGGCCAGTTTTGGGTGAATAGCTGCGTTGGGGCCAAAGAGGTCCCGACACCTTCGGTTATCATCTCCCTCTTTTTTTTTCTCCATCACCTTCCTATATAGCCCCCTGTTATATGCCCAGCACCTTCATGGACCCAAAGATAGAAAAAAAAGAAAATTTCTTCTTCTTCCATCGAGAAATTTACACAATACTTTTCTCGCTCTGTTGCGCTCATCTTTGTATAGATGTATTCTATATGTATATGTAGATATGTATATACATGCAGACACACACACACACAGACACTTTTGGTTGGCGTAGCTGTGAATTTTACGAGACAAGGCCCCCATGGTTGCCTCCTCGGAGCTGGCACTCCGGGGTCACCTGGTGGAGGGTCGTCATAGCCCACAAAACTCGCCACAGCCACAAACAACAATCGATCCGCCTTGGAAATATAGTATATAGGCAAGCAGGCAGGCAATATACTATATTATAGTAGTTTTGAATAATGTATTACTTGGTGTATTCCCGGACGTTGGTGTTTTTTTTTTTTGTTTTGTTTAGTTGGGTTGTTTGGTTGGTGGTGGCTTATTCCGTGTCGTTGGACTCTGGAATGCCTTTGCCACGAGTCAGAGAGGCCCGGTTTGAATCTCTGAAGTCCGACAGTTTTTGGGTGTCTGGCTGTCGATACCCTTTACGGATCGGAACGGCGTTAATACGACGAGATGGTTGTTTTCGTTTTTTTGTATTTTTGTGCATAAAGGGGACCCGGGTTGTTGGTCTGTCCATCGATGGACAAGAAATGGCGGTACTACGTGGCGATGGTGGTTGAGGGTTAAATTCTGGCGGTTTGCTGGGTGCGAGAGTCAGCAGAGGGCCCTACACTATCTTCGTCAAGCTGTTTGATGACCCAGCTCGATACCCGCTGACATACAGGGTTCTTAACTACCGAGTTGATCGCAACAGATGAGATGCCTGGTTGTCACGCTCCTTTTCATCGCTCTCGGCTTTCTCTCTCTCTCTCTCTCTCTCTTGCGGCTTATTCGAATTTTGTTTTCTTCCGGGCAAACCAGCCTCTTTGAGTCGTCTCTTTTTTTTTTTTTTTTTCTACGCTTTTTTGTTTTTGTTGAAATATATTTTTATGACGACACTAAAACAAAATAAAGGAAGACAAAAAAACAAGTGTTGAACCAGCTATAAAAAAAGGGCAGACAATAGAAAAAAGGGGAACGAAGGAGAAAACATGAGCCGTTGATGTTGTTGCTGCTGCCGGCGTTGAGCTCTTTCGTCGGACGGTTTGGTCGGCAGGGAAAACGCGTGTTGTTGAAGATATATTTATTCAGCCTGGACTTTTGCCTTGTGCCGCGCTTCATCTCCTTTTTTTTCTTCTTCTTTTGTTTCCAAGTTGTTGTTTTCTTCTTCGTTTCGTCGTTCACGATCATCGTTTTGCCATGTTGTTTTATCTGAATTTTGAATGACTCATTCGACAAGCGATTTGACTGGGAAAACAAATTGGCATCGACCGATTTTTTTTGTTGTTGAATAGTTAAGACGAAGATAATATCTAAGCTCTTGTGATTAAACCAGTCGTTAAAATTCAATACTTCTTAGAAAGAGAGAAAAGAAAAAGACTGGAGATGGAATTTATTTTGCTGATGACTTTGACTCTATCATTCTAATCTAATCGCATAAATTTCGAACTTTCAATCATAATCCGTTACTTGAACTCTACAACTTCATGTTTATTAATGTTGCCTATTTTATCTTTATCTTTTTTTTCTAGGTAAGTAAATCCGCTACACCATTTGTGCCATTCTGCGATTTGTTCATCTTGTGTCGAGGGGAGTTGAGGTGCGTTTTGACTGGCCAATCGAAGGTAAGAGGTGACTGGCCAAACGGGAGCCAATTCAATTGAATCGGCGGATGGATCACACGAGGACGCATCGTCAAATGATTTCCAACGAGGTCGGGCATCTGGCCAGTCAGTTTTTCTTTTCCTTTTCGTTCGAGGCTCGGCGTTGTAATGAAGCCACGGGAGTCAATTGATTACGCGGTTGAATGTGTAATGCTCCTATTATGGGGCGGCGTAATTGTTGATTGGATTTTCATCGCGGCGCCCATCTCCTTTTCTCAAGCATCGCGTTTCCCAGTGTTAGTCTTTCAATATCAATTTAGCTATTTGGAAGCCACAGAATCGTCTTGTTACAAGAAAAAAATGTAAATTGATTAAAAAAATAGAAGCGCTTCGCGGAATGGTTCATTTTTCCCCTGGCCGTGATCAATGATTCTCTTTTGTTATTGGATCAATCAATTGTATCCAGTGTGTGCCCTATTGAATGGCGGCGAGAGACGCTGACGCGGCAGTTAGTATATAAAAGAGACAAGGAATGAATAGGGACCGGTGGCGACATTGAAACTTCACCGCGTTTCAGGCTCACCGAGAACGTCATCCAGTGTGTATGTGTGTGTGTGGTGATTTGAATGAGCGCCGCTGTATGTGTGCGATGGTTATTGAGGGGCCTAACTTTTTGGCTCATTCGAGATTGGGAGAGAGTAAGGAGGGGATGGGTAGAGACGATGGGAGGGCGGATTCAATCAAAGACACGCAATGCCTATTTTCCCACGTACAGTCCGAATCCATCTGGCCCGATAGCTAGAAAAGAAGAAGAACTGAAAGAGAGAACTCGCCCATCACGATGATGTTCGTTGCATATGGCGGCAAGGGAACGCCTCTTTATGTTTGCTCACATTCTTAAATGTACTGAACTGCGCACATACTACATATACATATACACACACACAGCACAGAGAGATGGAAGAGAAGCCCACTTTTTGTGTTTGGGGGGTTCTCTCTCTCTCTCTGGATGTAACTGGAGATGATTGTAGCCGAGAGAGTCCTGTGGCCGGAAAATGAGGGACCTTTCATCTATACTTTTTTTTTATTGGACACATTGTGTACATGTACTACGTATACCTACATACACTTTGATAGGCCTCTTTTGATTTCTCTGCCATCAATTTCCTCTTCGATTCTTTTCCTTCTTATTTTTCCGATCGTGGACGCCGCCAGCATCCAAGTGCTCCACTTTTGTTATATTGCAGCACGGTTTATATAGTTGAAGTGAGTATCGATGCCTTCCGTGTGTGTCTGTGTGTGCCAGGGTCGTCGAAAACATAACAAAAGAAGGAGCTGGCAGAGTGGCTGGTTCATGAACTCCCAATACGTTTAGATAGATAGAGATAGGCAAGACTGTTGAAATCTACAAGAGCTAACTGTTTTCTTTCTTTGGAAACTGCTTTAAAAAATACAATACATATTTGCGCCTGTGGGAGAGTGTAAGTAAGTAAGAAGAAGTAGAGAAGATCTTGGGTTACCTTTCGCTTGATTTCCTTCTCTCTACGTGCTCTGTATTACGTGCTGCGATAGTCGATATTATCATACAACGATGCGCGTTATAGGAACACACATCGAGACTCATTTCCGCGCGCCGAGTTCTGTCTGTTCACACATGGAAGGAGGGCATGAGAATTTGCAATCTGACACAACATCAACACAATGTGCCAGGCAAAGAGAAGAAGAAGAAGAAAAACAAAAAAATAATAATGAAATTCCCCTTGGACCGAATTCTCTTTTCTCGTCTTGTTGCGACCGGCGAGATGAACTTGTTGACTGTTTGAAACTCGAGATGAACCGACTGAACATCATTGCAGGCCTCTCCCTTTTCCCCCGACCGTTTTGGAGCTATGCTCTGTTGGCTCTTTGATGCAATCATCAGTTTTATGCCAGAACACGAGGAAGACTATTTTGCTAGCCGATCTTCTGTGCCCCATCAGCGGTGCACACGGGGGGAAATGATTGGAAACATGATCGGTCACGACCGTCAGGGGGTTGGCACCACTTAGTACACACACACACACACAAACAGGCCCCCTCCAATTAGCTGAGCCAGCGGGACACTCGATCGCCGTCCTCCAAATAAAAGAATGTAAACTTCAGCAAGCCAAGCCGAGCCAAGCGCTGCTGGGCTGGGAACACAACGCAGAACATACACATACGTAGGCTAATATTATGCGCTGCTGCTCCTGCTGTTGCTGCTGCTCCGCGAAATCAATTAAGTTGTGATGGCGAACAACAAACCCAATAAAAAAAGAAAAAAAGAAAGAGAGAGAAACGTGACGGTTTGGAAATTTAGTCCGATCGAGCCAAGGGAATATGAGGAAACCCCAACTGACCGAACAACGAAAAGAAGGAATCTGACGGCCCTATACATAACGTACGTAATATACTTCCAACGCTGTAATTAGTTGAGCTAGTTAATACATCAACAAATCAGAGGTTGATTGCACTAAATCACTTCTTGACGAATAAATTTGTACAACTGTCAGCGCGCCTTAAAGTCCATTTTTATATATTTTTTAAATTGGATTTATAATCCGTCTGATAATAATTACAATTTCAAAAATAACGACTTTCATGAGGCCCATTTAAGGGGAGTTATATACCCAGTCCCTGAGGAAATCAAAGACTCGAAACTATAATGTCGGGAATGAATTCGACCTTTTTCCTTTTTGTTTGTTGGTTACAAGGACTCGGTTTTAGTGTTGTCGCGCAAACGAATGAACAAACTTGTGACTGTAGTACCGGAAATAACCTATCGCCGAGCGACGTTGTGATGGCAGGATTGTGCGGTCGTACACAAGGGGGAGGAAGAAGGAGGAGGATATATGTAGGGCGTAGATAGTGATGGTGGGTCCCGGTGTGGCACCACTATTTTATGTTTACAAGACATTAAGTGCAGGTGTTGAATTGCATCGAGCATTCTCACCTGTCTCCATAAATCATAGAGTATTTCATGGAAACTTCGGGAATGACCCTAAACTTATTTCTGTTCTTTCTCTTGCGTATTGCCCCTCTGGGCTTTGGCGTCGCCTTATTTTTTTGGTTTTTCACTCCCGACCGAATGGGTTAAAATCTCTTTTTATTTCCCCCCCCCCGAAACGGTTCAAACCAAGAAAAAGAAATACACGAAATGCCAACCGTGACAGAAAGAAATGTTTTGTTGTATTCTCTTGTGTTTGCTGCTTGAGCAGTTGCTCTAGTCCCGCGACGTCATTTATTTTCTTTTGGGAAGAAGAAGAAAAGAGGGGGGTTATTGTTGTTGTTTCCCGTTGATTACAGGTTTTTGTATCGTGTCTCCACGCCCAAGTCAACGTTTGACAATTGGCTCGCGATCCAATCCTCCCACTTGCTCGCTCCACCTACTTTCATTCATATGTGGTACCTTGCTGGGAGGAGCTGCGTGTCGTTGTCTTGTCTTGTCGCCCCGTACAAATACAAACATACAAACATACATACATATACATATGTAGATTGAAAAAACAAAACATGAAAAGTTGTTCAACTTTGTCACTTTGATTGACGTGTAAAAAAAAAACTTGGCAAGGAAATCCACACCTTTTTTCTCTCTTCGTTTTTCTGCCTTCCCTCTCCCTCACGTCTGTTGCTCTCAGTTGGGGACCTGACACGTTTGGCGCCTCTCAAAAACGGTTTCCCACGGATTTTCTCTTTTCTTTTTTCTCTCCCTTGTTATAATATATTCACTCCCAATTTTATTTTGGGGAACTTGATAAATCATGTGGTGGCTGGAACCCCCGAGTCCGCTTGACTAGAGACAAAACTATCGGCCATTTTTGCATTGATTATTTGATTTTAATAATTTAAAAAAAAATCGGGAGGATACGGTGGGTTAGACCTATAGACACTTTCTTCTGTCTCACTCATTCCCACTTTGAAATGGTAATATATACGCGGATTGCATTTTGATGTATTGTTATTATCGTCAAGGATCGCGGAGAAAAAAAAGGGATACCTTTATACATTTTGTCGATTCCTTCCAACGTTACTTTCGGCTTCAATGAGAAAAGAAAGAAAAGGAATCAGAGGGAGTTTCACAGTATGGTGGCCATCACGCTGCGACCTGGTGGCGCGCCGTCCACACCGCGGGAACACCATGACGAGGCGTTGAAATCCCAAGATCGCGGGGCCCCGCGTTTGGTGTGTGATGGCGGCGGCGGCGGTGACTCTCCGTCAGCGGCAGCGCGTTGAGATGGTGGTACTGATGGTGTCGGTTCTTATATCTTAGAGAAGAGAAGAAGAAGCTTTTGGGATAATACCATTTCGATATGCTGATGGCTCTGCCCAGGTGATTTCAGCGCCCTTTGCGAAAGACACAAAATATTTGAAAAGGAATTTCAACTTGTTTCTTCGTTCATATGAGGATTTAAATTTGATTTGCTCTTAGAATGTTTTTGGGATCCCGTTCGCATTTGACGAGTTTTTTTAAAGGTGTATAATTTGAGTCGGGAGATCAGCGTGTGAAATCTGATCGTTTTTCCAACTTTCTCGACTTTGCAACGGAGGACGACCTTGTTGCTGTGTTATGTATACATATACTATATATTCATTTGGAATTTGGTGTGGGATAGAGATATAGCTAACCAAACTTTTGAGATCGTATCGCAGCGTGATGTTTCAAAGTTCCAATATTTCTGGGGAGGTGAGAGAATAACGAATGAGGGAGAGATGATTTTGATTTTTGTGTTGTTTTCTCCAACGGTTGTAGAACTCAGCGTGAATTCGGCAAGTGTTGCCTATCTCTCCTATACTGTATACCTGAAAAACAAAAACAAAAACAAAAAACAAAACATGAAGAAGGATTTCACATTTCTTTTCTTTTTTGTTTTGTTTTCTCGATAGGAGCCATAGAAGTCGTGGTAAGTGGGTAGTAGTGGTAGTAGCAGTATATAACCCACCCTTTGCATCACACACAAATACCCAAAACGTGATATGGCACCATTGTCTCGCGGGCTTCTTTCGATCATCATCTGACTCATGCAGCGACCGACCCACTCTCTCTCACACACACATAAGAGGCTCCTATTGATTGAGCAAGGACTGTAAAGTCACGTTCATTATTATCGAGCGTGAGGGGTGAAATGGGCTCCCACTGTCGAACGGTATCGGGAATGAGTTGAAGCTTGAAAACAACAATCAAAAGAGAGTTTATAGAAAGGAGGGGATGAAGGAATCTTATTGTTATCATTATGTTTATATACTATATATATATATATATACTCTTGACTGGGAAGTGGAAAATGGAAACAGAACAAAAAGGGGAGAAATATAAAACAACTCCCCCCTGGTTGAATTTCTCTCGTTTTTATTTTGTTTCCCCTTGACTGGCTGCTGCTGCAGTTGTTTTGGTTTTTTTTTCGGTGGTGGTGAACTGTGTGGTGCCGATGATTTATTCGTTCCACGATGGGGCGGAGCGCTCAGGGAGAGAGAGAGTCCGGTTTATCGTGCATTCTTTCACGTAGAACTTCCGACGACAGCAGACGAAGAAGAAGGAAGAAATAACAGAATTCGGGTTACGAACCAACACACATATGACAGCTCCTTTTTGTTTTTGTTTTTTTTTTGTTGCTGTTGTTTTTTAGGTATTATACGTTTATAAAGGAAGAGAATTTAATTTCAGAGCCCTTAGTTTCGGAACAAGGCATTTGTTTTTGATTATCGGTCGTGATAGTAATTCTCTTCTTTTTGTGGAGAGAATGCCTTTCCTGTGTGTTAAGTTTTTGATTAACGAGTACCGGGACAATTCTCATCTTTTGAATGATTGAAGAGACCGTTGACAAGAACGTGCAGGCAGCAATAGGAAGGAGTTAGTAGTCGTACAGCTGCAAAGGGCCCCTAACCATCCAAGGAAGAAGAAGAAGAAGAAGAGTCTGAGGGAATTTTCTTTTGGTTTTGTTTTCTGTGTCACAAGACCTTGATATCTGTTGTGTTGCGGCCGTGGTACGCTGCACAAGTTTCTTGCCCATATATGTATGTATTGGCTTCTTCTTTCTTTCTTCTCATCTCTTGACTGTCTGTCTGTGCCCCCCCCCCCAAACAGTTGTCGTCCTATACAGCCATCTCACCTCTCTCTGGTGTGTCTCGTCTCCTTTCCTTATTTTCTTTTTCTTCATTTCCAGTCACGATTTTACGGCGACATCCCTCGGAATTATATGCTTATCTCTTGTGGGCTCTGACCGCGTTGTGTTTTGGCTTGTAGAGGGAAAGAGAGAGAGAGAGCCTGAGCAGCTCAGTCAGCAATCCCAACTGTTTTAGAGAGAATTTTCTCTCTTCTTCTTCGTCCCCTTTGCGTCGCGTCTTGGGCCGATAATCTCCTAAAGAGCAGGGCCGAGTCAAGAAAAGAAACAAAGAATAGAAAAAAAATACTTCACGGGAGATAGAAACTAGAAAAAACACACACACACACACACATGAGAGAGAGAGAGAAAGAAAAAGCAACACCCATTTGCCTGATGGATCTTATCCAAAGAAGAAGAAAAAGACAAAAGAAATAAAAGAAATAGAGAAGAAACAAAAAAGCCAAAGCTCATCAAGTGCGGCCATGTATATAAGAGAAAACAACTTTCAAAATCACGTGCACTATTGAATTATAATCTTCTCTCCACCCCGAAACCACCTCAAAATATACTATACGCTTTACCGTGATAGCTAATACGGTTCTTGCATCTTTTTTTGGGAGAGAGAGAAAACCCCCCACAACCCCCACGCAAGACAACTGCACCTTCCCACCTCATCATCAAGAGCCATCATCTCCCTATTATAATATAGCACTCGGCCAATTAGAGGTGGAAGATTACCCTGTCTGCTGATGTACGGGGTCGGCAATGATTATCGGGCTCGCATCGCAACAACAACAGGAAAAAAATTAAGGAGCGCCTCGAGATACCTGAATCGAATTCATCAATGATGCGATTTCCTGGCCGCCTCCACACCCGCCGCCGCCGCCGTTGTTGTTGCTGTTGTTGTATACCGACACGGACAAGTTTTTTCTCACGCGCATCATCAAACATCATCAGATATTCTTTCTCTCCGTCTTCCTCATTTGACTCGCCCCTGTGAACATATCGAACGCCGCTTGATGATCTCTAGGACTGGCTTCCCTACTCATCATATAAATATCCTATAACCTGGTAATGATACCGTAGTGCTGCTACTGGACTTATCACGCGGGATGAATCTCTTTTTTTTCTTTTATTTTCTCAGTGTATTATATTAGATGGATGTTATAGACAGAATCCCATGCAAATCACGAATTTCCCAGGCTTGTATACCAGAGTATAGTTCCTCCTTTCCTTCATTTTTTTTATTTTTTTTTTAAATTTGAGTTGTTGTATTTGTCTACCCCTTTTGGGTTTGTCTGACGGACGGGGAAGATTGAGGCCAGCAGCAGCAGCCAACCAATCGACCGTCTGCTGCCGTTCGAATCTTTTCATCCAAAGGGCAATTTATACACACATTTGCGTTCTTACAATTGTAGCGTTGCTGATGTCGATGCGTGACTTTCCCATCTCGCTTTGTTGCGTGTCTTATACGCCGACCGCAATCCGGTGAGTGACTTGACTGGCGGGCATATCGCAACGATATGAGATGTGAACTGCTGCTCGCAAACGGAATAATCACAAAATTCAGAAGTAGAAGAGAGAGAGAGAGAAATAAAAAGATCGATTTTCCACGTCCCACGTCTCGGTGACGTATGATGCTCTTTGCTGTGTTTAGTCAACTGTTTGACCCTATCCGCTGTGACTTGGGCGCCGATATGTTACAGTAGTATACCGCAGTTGAGTTGAGTGCACAGAAGAAAAAGAAATCCCACTGGGCTTTTTTTTTCTTTATTTTCTTGTGTCTCTTTTGCATTATGCAAAAAACGAGCGAAACGCACAAATGTCCAATGGCTTTAGTGAGAGAGAGGGAATTCAAAGATGCGCGAAATCATTCTAGTCGCGTCGGTTTTTTAAAATATATGCCGACCACTGTGCTTGGCCATGGTGGTCATCTTTCCCCCTCATTTCTTTTTCGGACGAACGAGTTGCTTTGCGGACTCTCTCTGGCGGTTCGTTCGTTCGTTTCCCCCCCCCACAAACGAGATAACAAGTTGAGACGGTCACTCTTCTGTACTTTGTTGCACATCACTTTTTTTCTTCTTCTCAGAGAGAGGAGAGAGAAAAAGGACCAAAGGCAATTGATCAGTCTACTAGATATATATTTGGTGAATATCAAAGAGCATCAAGCAAAGCACCAAAGGGACCCTTGAGAAATAAAAGTCTCTCTCTCTCCGTTTTTTAGATGATGAGAAAGTAAGAGAAGCAACAGCCAGCATCTTTTTTTTTGTTTCTGCTTGGGAAATCATAGACGCACACATTCCTCGTGCGTACATACTCATCTGCTTGTGTGTGTGTATACTTCGCCCTGTCTCTACTATACTCGGCCCACTGATGATTACCTGAAGAGTTAGAGAGGCGGGCCGTATGGGTTTCTTCTTATATCGTTTTCTTTTTTGAGATGTTGTTGTTTTTGATCGTAAAAAGAAAGGTACAGCCGACAATTATTATCCGTTACTGGGCAAAGAAAGAATATAAGAAACATTGGTGGGAAATGTGTTTCGTCTCTCTATCATCTACTGAGGCTGAGGCATTTCGACAAAAAAAAAGGAAAGAAAATTAGGGAAAAGAGAGAAAACAAAAATTACTTTGTGTGTCTCTACGGTCTGTGTATGTGTGTGTGAAACGATTTTTTCGACTTTGTTGTCGGGCCTGAAGCAGATGGCGTAATGATTAAACCAATAGAAAAAAAAACGCAATGGGCGTCAATGGATTTTTTATAGACTCCAACCAATAAAATATTGAATAATGTATTTTCGAAAAAAATTCCTTGTAGTGAATTTCAATCTATCGTCATTTTATGCGAAATAATCGAGAAATTTTCTGCATGATTATGCACCTTTTTTTCACGCCTTGAGGAAAAAAATTTACCGAATAGTGTAACCATCTGCGTGTGTCTACGCATATCAATTTTTATTAACGTAGAAATCTCGTAGAGTTTTTTTTTTTTAAAAAAAGAAACATTCGAAAATAAATATTTTAAAAGAGACAACGAGATATCATATTCTTTCATATGTGTATAGCCGTCCAGCAGGTCGTGTCACCTTTAGGGCTGTGGCCCCCGGAAATGATGGATGAAGTTGAGTAATGTACACCGTCAGATACATACCAGAATATTTCCCCAATCGGTTCCAATTTTTGATCCATGAGTTTCATCTTCTTTCCACATGATAAACTTGAAAGTTTTTAACCCTTTTTGACATCTAGAACAAACATTTTTTTTCCCTCCACCTTTTTCCTATCTCTTTTGTTTCTTGCCTTGAGCTTTTAAAACAACGACATAACTCTCGTCCGGTTATCCGTTACGAGTCTCAAGTGCAGCTCTTAACACGTTTTTATTTCACGTCTTTTCTTTGTCTCGTCGCGGTAATTCACCACAGCAGCAGCATTACCTTGCAAAAAAATTTTACCATGTGAGGGGAATTTATCTTTTTTTCTTTCCCAGCTCAACAATCACGCGCATTACTTGCTGTCATACAGAAAAAGCGTTGATGACAGTCTGCGACATTTTGACGACTCCATCGTGAAACTCGACGTATAATATTAGACAGAAAATTGGCTGTTGCTGCTGCTGCTGCCCATAAGGATTTTCTTTTGATGGTTTGATTGATTTCAATTTGTTGTGTACAAGAGAAAAAAAGAAAAAGACTCGGTCGTTTTCTTCCCACCTTTCCTCTCTCGGCAGGGAGGAGTTGCCAAGGCCCATTAAAATAGCTTAGTGTATATTTTCTTATTCATCCCAGCTTTTCGTTTTTCTTGAGCCGCTTGTATGTGCTGTGTCTTTTTTTTTTATGGCGGCTGTGGTGGTGGTGGTGAGGGCTATCATCACTCAACCTCAAATAGCGATTCCAGTAAAGTGCTTTTGCACATTCGACACACCAACAAATAAAAATGAGGAAGAAAAGAAAAAAAAACTCGTCTGTGTGTGCTGCGTAGTCTCTTGATGTTGATTGTTTGTGTAATTCCATTATATTTATAGACCATCTGTCGGGCGACACGTATTTTATATTTTTATTTGAAAGAAGAGAAATAGGTAAAAGGCGATGAGGGACAGACACAAGCACAAAAACAGACACCCATATCCTGAATGGGTGTGAATAATAACCACTAACCACTTGAATGAATGAATCGGAATGAATGAATGTCGATTTGAATTTCAACAGACCAAAATTGTCGTCATCTTTGTCGAAGGTGTCGGATGACCTCAGTTCCACCAAACGATTGTCATGTTTGCACAGAATAATAACGGCGGGTGGTGGGCTGGATGAAGAGAGGCAAAGATGAACTCATCCTGGAACACACAGTGTATCCCCCCTTTCCACTCGCAGAGCGGCGACGAGCGCGCGTTATTCAAATATTGAGTCAACCCTTTTTCATCCTTGTCTGAGCTCATCAGAGTTCTACGTTTCCGGTCTCCCAAACACACAGACAGAGAGAGACATGTAGTATACACACAAAAGTTGATCAACTATCTCTAGCTGTCTGTCTCTGTCGCCCTGTATTCTACCCCTTTTCCTTTTAACTTTTGGGTCTGTTTAGAATAACCCCCTTTCGTTTCTCCGCCAAAAAAATAAAATAAAAAGGAAGTGTGCCTTTGGTGGGTATTTGATGTTGATTCAATCGATGGCAAACAAGAAGCGCACTTTTCAACAGTCGGCTGACGGCTGGTGGATCTCTGTTGATTTTTATGTTTGCGGAAACGCCGTCCTTTGCAATCTTCAATTCCGGAATGTCCAATCGACTTCCGTCGGACTTCCGCCATGACCATAAACTTTGTTTATTCCTAGCTTTTTTTTTTGGAAGTTTATCGGCCCCAACGATATCGATATGCCTTAACATGCGACATGTAAGTCATGTGTCCCGGTACGTGTGTCGTTCATTTGCTTCTTTTTTTTTCCTTTTTTTTTGGTGGGTGCGTCAGTTGACGTCGAAACTTTCAAGGGTATAAGTCTCACAAAGAGCAAGTTCTTTTTTTTTCAAGTTTCCAACGGGGAAAGAAAAACTTGTAATCCGCTAGACTCTGGATGGTTGTTTGACGTGAATCACCTGAGTAGTATTATATATATAGGAAGGGGTCGAAA
Source organism: Daphnia galeata (assembly GCA_030770115.1). Taxonomy (NCBI): domain Eukaryota; kingdom Metazoa; phylum Arthropoda; class Branchiopoda; order Diplostraca; family Daphniidae; genus Daphnia; species Daphnia galeata. The sequence continues at coordinate 7,998,022 of CM061115.1, forward strand.
GTCCGTCATCAAGGGGAACCGAACAACCGAATCCAATTTGGCAAACGCAACTAAAAATCTCTAGATTTTATTTTTGTCCCCCTATTTGGTTTTCACTCTACTCTGCGATTGTGTTTCTACCCGACACAGCAGTGGGTGATGTCTTTTTTGTTGTTTAGTCCGGACGGAAACGAAGCCCCGACCGTCCAGACAACCAACCACCACCATCATAAAAAGTTTGTCAGCAAAGAACATGAGCAGACTTAAAAAATGAAGACGCCCACTTCTTCTTCTTCTTCTTGCACAACTAAAAAAGATAATAGAGAAGACTCTTGGATGCTTCAATTAAAGCATCGTCATCTATCACCTTCTTTTGTCTCATCCATGGAGTATTATTACCCAATGGAAGTACGTACCAAATCACGCACGCCATATAATATCTAGAAGAAAACCGTTAGAGAACTTTATTTTATTTATTTCTTTTGTCTTGTCACATCTTGTTCACTCGAACGGAATTGCGCGCACTCGTTCCGCGCGGGTCTTTGAGTTTCATGACAAATATTTTCCGTCCGTTTTTTTTTTTCAAAAGAGAACTTTGGTGATTGGTGAGAACTTAGCGGGAGTTATAGCGAAAGAAGATAAGGGACTGTAAGATGATGTATTATAATATCTTTTTTTTTTCTTATAAATAAAAAAGGGGTGAAAAAGATGATGAAGGATGTGTGTTAAAAACAAAAGGAATGAGCCCTCCCCGCTTTTATACATGTGTCCCCTCGCTGGAAAACGCTAAAGACAAAAGAGTGAGAAGAGTCGGATATGGAAGGAAGGAAATTCGATATCCATGTAGGGTCTTGTTCTTCTCTACTTCTTACGCGCGTATATTTCCCTTGAAAATGAGATGCAATCCAATTAACACTATGCGCAGTTCTCTTTTTCGATCCTTTCAACCTCCTCCCCCCTGGAATGGGAACCCTTTTGAATATTAAAAAAGAGAGACTTTTCTGATACCAGTCTTTATTGTTATTGTGCTGCATTTTGCTGCTCACTGATATCGGCTCGATTATTCTCTCTACCGCCAGCATATAAAAATAAATTTATTTAAAATTCGTGACGACGAAACCGCGCTGCAAAAATGTTGAACATTTCGTAAGCAAGTTTCGAATAAGGAAAGTGGAACGATTGGCGATTTACTCGTTTGCATAAGGAGAGAAAGAGAGAGAGAGCTAGAAATTTTTCTTTTTGGACAAGCGGTCCCAATCGCTTGATCTAACCGCTATAGCCTGATTACTCCCAATGGTTTTGAACGAATGAAATTGAGCGCCTCTCCTCGACTGTCAACCGGAATTCTCTCCTTTCCAGAGATTGTGTAATATATATGTACTGCTGCATGGTGCCAGGCGGGTACTAAAGATAAATATCTTAAACAGCGTACTTGTTTGGCTGTGAGTGTACAAGCGACTTGATTATCGTATATAGCGTATAGAGAACTTTATGGCGGAAGTTATGTGATGGCGAACGCGTGTCCGCTTTTGGTGAGAAATTTTTTTTTTCTTTTTCTTAGCCTTTTTTTTTCTTTATTCTTCCTCCGACAAACAAAATTGTTGGAGAAACCAACATCTGCTGCAAGTCTGAAAGAGGTCACTTGTGGAGGTCAACACATGTCGGCCAAAGTTTCCCAATATTCCGATACTTAACACTCTCTCCTCTTTCCTACCAGTACCCATCAGGAGCCTGGTAGGAGCGTGTCTTGTTCCACTCATACCATCCCGACAGTCATTGAGGGGGGTGGTATGTATACTATATACTGTACATACAGAGAGACTCACTGCTGTGTGTGAGTTTGGCTTAATTAAATAAGAGAAAATGGCCATGTTAATGGAGTACACATTCCTCTTCTTCCTTCCTCTGGGTCTGAAATGAAATTCACAATTTTCAAGGGGGAAAAGAATATATATAGTAAGGGGGTTGTAGTGTAACGACGACGGGGGGGTTGAAAGCTGTACCCCTCCTTTTTCTGTCTTGATGTGTATACCTTGTTGACTGTATCATCTGTTCCTCCAGTTATAAGCCAGTAACTCTGATCTCTACTATATTTTTCCGCTCAAGTTTTTCTTGTTGTTTCTTTCTTTTTTCCTTTTTAACTTTTTGGCTGCTCAAGAGTAAACCTCCTGCTGATTCCGTCGGGTAGACTGACTCTTTAATAATCCACATAGATATAAGAGAAAGGGAGAAATATCTTTGTGGTAGACAAAAAAAAAATCTTTGTGATTGACTCTGAGCGGTTCACGTCAATATAAATCAACGTTTTACCAGTTTTTCTCCCCCTCTAACTGCATACGATGGTTTGTGGCTCGTGGTGGTTTATATATTATGCTGCACGTCTATAAGACAATACATTTTGGTAGGTTAGGGATGTATAGAGAGAGAGAGAGAGGGAAATCAAGTGGGGGAGGGAATATATAAGGAATGAAATTATCTTCAATGTCTTCTATAAGTCAGCGCCACTCCATCATCCGTACATGAGAGATATACGCGATGATTGAGAGCTTTTGAAAAAGGCGCATCTTCTTCTTCTTCTAACATTTCGTTGGCGCCTCGCAATAAATCAAACGGTTTGATATGGTTCCGCGGCCGTTTATTTCATTTCTTTTTTTTTTCTTTCCTTTTTACACGAATTCCTGGCATTCCCCATCCACATTTCTTCTTCTCCGGCAAGCTCTGTGTGTGTGTACACGGTGGGGAACGCCTCCAACGTGATCAACTACATCGTAGTACTTACTCTTTTCTTAAATACCTGACGAATATTTTAATGACAACCTGCAGCAGCATTGCCCAGTCTATTGCTCACATCCGTTATATACTCTGAGAAGAAGTTTCTTCGGCCAGCCTACATGTCTACATATTGTTTGTGTGTATTATCTTCTTCTTCTTGAGGACTGGACAAGGTGGTTAAGAGGTGGTTGTTGAAACAGTCAAAAGAATAAAAGGATACAGAGAGAATGGCTGGGCCAGAGTCTCTCTCTAGCTATGCTCTGCTGGTCAATAACAGTGATCAACACCCCTGTTGAGTTCGAAACGTTTGGTCGACAGACACAAAAGAGATTGAAGGCTTTTTGTTTTCTCTCTCTATACACCGACTGAGGTAAAAAGTCGGTTCGTTTCGGTTGACCAGACTTTAGGGAAATAACCCCCGCCAATCAATTGATGGTCAAAGGTTTTCCTCTACGTTTGAATACAAGTCAAAATGGACGGGGGGTCACACACAGAAGAGTGAATGGAGTTTGGTATACTTGGTATAACTTATTTGAACCCAATCCTTCTTCAAGGTTTTCTTTCTCTGTGTGTGTACCTTTCTTCTTCTTCCTTTGACTTTGAGACTCTGTTCATCTTTCTTTTTTGGCTTACTAGTATATTTCTATTTTTCTTCTCCGTCCGTGTTCTTATACCCTTTTATCTTTGTGTTGTATGCTGAACGGCTAATGGCATAGCTGGAGCACCGCCTATATAGTCCTTCCTATATATTCTACCGTGTGGTGGTGGTGCATGGGTTTTCTATGGAAAATCCGCTTTCTATTTCCAGCTTCTTGAACATGAACCCGTCTGTGCGTGTTTAGCTCCTCCTTCCGCTGAGGGCCCCCGCTCTCTGCATTTGCTTCTATTTCACCATCTTTTTCGGCATCTTCAGGGGGTCAATAATTAACGACTTGAAGAGTCTCTTTTCTTTTTAGTTTTTCCCTCCATTTGTTTGGGTCCGTCTTCTTCTTCGGCTCATCGGGGCTTTACCGCTCCTGAGGAGGACCATGGATCCAAAAAAGAGTCCGCAAGTCAGCGCGTCGGCACGCGGCTTTTCGACTGCCGATAAAAAATAAAACACACAAAACAAGAAAGAAACTGGGTTGGGTTTGCGACGCTTGACTGCCTTTTGTTTTTCAACTCTCTCTCTCTGAAATGAAGCAAGACATTATGTGTGGTACACAGCGAGATACTTGTACAATTATTAAGATATGGACTTTGGATGATGCTGTTGTCCCTTCATCTTCTCTATCCCGCTTCTTATCTTTCTTTTCTGGAACACACAAATTACTCGGTCGTCATTCGAGTTCTTGTGTGTGTGTGTGTTTGAAACCGCTCGTTTGTTCATCGACTTTTTCTTCTTCTTTCTTCCTCTTATCGTGGAGAGAATGATGATCCGGGTCTTGTGTGTGCACCGCGACTCTCATTACGCGCTGGTTGAGATCGCGATCCATTCAGGCGTCAATGACACGCTACTACAGACCCGCAAGTACATTCGAACCCCAACTGAGGTCGATATAATCGCCAGTACTGTCCAATTTTTCAAGATGACGAATAATATAAGGAAGAAGGACAAAGTTTTACTCCACCGACTCTCTTTCTCTTGAAGGAAATTTTCGAGGGGTTCACAACCCGACGCTACGAGAGTCGATATGGTTTGTTGTTGTTCATTCTTTTGTTTGGCTATAACGTGCTTTTGTCTGCTGATTTGTAACGCACTGCAAAGGCTCTCCTCCTTTACAAAAGTTTGTCCTGGCCAGAGGGAAAAAAAGGGTCCCTACACTCTGTCAGATTTCGGCGCTGTACTTCATGAAAATCGTCTATAATAGCACAGAATGCGCCTTTTTATTTTTCCTGTATCCCCCCTCCCCCTTTTGAGAAAAAAAATGTTGTACATGTGTGTGTACATTGAATCGAAAATGATGGATATCTTCGTGTGCTAGCTGCCATGTCGGAGACATGCCGAGCGACATGGCCCTTGCACCTTTTCTTCTCTCTCAAATTTTCGACTCGGATGGAAAAACTTCTTTTCCTCATCGGTCCCAACCCGAAAAGCAAAAAAAGGTTATTGAGCATGTACCGTATGTGTATATATATATATACTGAGAAGAAAATTGATTTCCATTCAACCGATTATTTATTCCACACAACACCGAAGCGGCGTGAGATGATTTTTACACGGCTCATTGGTCCCGCGCCAAATGTTATGTACTCTATACTATCCCTCGGACTTCTAGAGGGAGAGAGAGAGAGTCCTTCAACTTGGAAACGGATCTCTCTTATAGAATAAGATAACACACAACACACATGAACGTCGATAGAGATAAGAATGTGTGTAGCAACGGTCATGAAGCGTTATGTTCCATCTGTCCAGACTGTTCACGAGTGCAAAGACCTGCCCCTTTCTTCTTCTTCTTCTAGATTTTCTTTTCTTATCTCTTTCCGTCCATCGATGAGTGTAGAAAGATTCAGCTTTTTTTAGTAGACCGACAAGGAAGGAAGAATATATACACCATCTAATACGTCAGCCCTAATTTTCTTTTCTTGGGGCCGCTCTCCACGCAACCAAAGACTGGTGGGAGCGGATCCTTTTTTATTTTTTCAAATCGAAACAGAAAACCTCTTTTTTTTTTTCTGCCAGGGTTGGCAATGACACGAAAACAAAATAAAATAATAATAATATGTTGTGTTATATCTTTGTTATGATGAGACACACTCTTATTCACTGCGTTGGTTGTAACGGCAAACTTTTTATTAATCTTAATCGACCGAATCCGAGTTGTGGCTTCAGTTTTCGCTGTGCCCAATCGTCCCATCTGCGGTTTCAATTCTCCTCTCGTCCAGGCTCTCTGTTGCTCTCGCTAACAATATAGAAATGTACACACACGTACGAAGAAAGAAGAAGAAGAACGTAGTAGAAAGAGATTCTCTTTCGAGTGTCGTGTGTCATCATCATCCCCCAAAGGGGGATACAAGAGAATCACGATGTGCTTAGCTTAGCTGCTGGTCCCATGTGTATTGGTTTTTGTTATTATTCTTTCTCTCTCTCTCAGATGAAGGAGAAGGATATCTTTTTCTCCCTTTTTTCCAAGTGGCTGGTGTGTTCCAGTACATCATCATTTTCAAGTCTCGTTACCGGTTCATTATCATCAAAAGCTTTAACTGTAAAAGTCGTTTGGGGGTCGGTGCGCGGCTTCATTGTGTTTCAACCCAGGAATATAAGACAGGCAACTAACAAAATAGATAGATATATAGTACCCCCCTCTTTCTCTCTCTAGTTCTAATCATCGCCTTAAAGTAGAGTCGCTCTCCGGTCCCAATAATAATGTCCGCAAAGGGATGGCGCATTGACCCCCCCTTTGCACACATGTGTCTACAACTACCAGACGAGTCTTTTTCTTCTTCTTGTCCGTTGTACTATATTTCCAGGTAAAATGGAAAGAGACACTTCTCCATTAACCCTGGCCCTATTTGACTTATTGAAGTTGAACGAAAAATATTAAAAAACACTCGACAACTGATGACAATGAAGAACAAGTCACTTTGTTTTTGTTCTTTGGTGTCGAAGAAGAAGAACACTCACGTGCCTACACGCTCACGATGTCGTGACCTTATTTATGGCCGTCACAAAGGCCATTCTTTCTCCTTTTGAGCTTCTTAAACTTATCTACCAAGAAGGACCCCCCTATTTTTATTTGAGAGGGAAATAAAAAAAGAAGGGGGTCTCTTATAATCATTTTTGTCGTCGTTTTCTTTTGTGATACATTTGTGCCCATGTTTCTTTCTCTTTTACGACTGGTAAAAATTTACGCGTCCTTAATTACCTGGCCATTTCGGATTCTTTCTTCCTGCTGCTGTTTGGGTTGGCAGTCTGGTTGCTGGTTACGACTTTTGAGCGCTTTCTTATGGGGCCGGCTGGATCTGTTTCTCCTCTCGCAATAGCGCACGCAAAAAAAAAAAAAACCTCCACGTTGGAACAGCAACAGAAAGGAAAGGCCTAAAAAAAAGTTATACCGCATCGGCTGTTAAAAATAAAAACAACAGGCCAGCAGCAGTTTGCCTATGATGCGATATTTATTCTACAGCTGTTTTTTTTTTTCTTCTACTTTGCTGTGCACAGCCTACACATTCAAGGTGTCTTGTCCATATTTTCTATTTTTGAACCCACCGAAAAACAAAATGTTGCTGCTGTGATAATTTAAAAAAATAAAATCGAGTTGATGATAAGTGCTTAAAGCCAAAAAAATAAGAAGGGGGGGTATGTGTGGGTGACTCTGGGGGTTGATGAGAGGCAAAACAGATGAGAATGAGAAGCGGTCCGCCGTCCTTATATAGTAGAAAGTCGACAAAAAACATTAGGGCACGCACGGAACGCTGTGCACAGCCACCATCTTCCAAAACCGTAATCACCGGTGTTGGCCTCCTACAAAGTCGTAAGGAATTGAAACAAAAATAA